>JALPQD010000070.1:6340956-7615718 GCA_023101885.1 Typhlomys cinereus | reverse complement strand
GTACACAATAAAGGACTCTCTGGGAATTGGGGGGGAGGCACTGGGGAAGGGGAGGGGGAGGAGGGGTGAGGGAGGGAACTGGTAAAAAATTTTAAAATGTATAATTAAATTTTAATAAAAAAAATAGTTAAAACACTCCACATTCAAGATAAAAAACTGGTGGCTGAGAGTTTCAAGGGAGAAAAACAAGTCACTTTTAAAGGTAAACCTATTAAAATAACAAATGACTTCTCAGTCGAAACAGTAAAGCAAGAAGAGCTTGGAGAGACATACTTCAAGTATTAAATGAGCAAAATGTCAACCCAGGCTGATTACCCTGCAAAACTATCCGTCAATGATCGAGGGAGAAAGAAAAATCTTCCAGCACAAAGACAACTTGAAGGGATATATGTCCACCAAACCAGGCCTTCAAAAATGCTAGAAATGATACTCAAGCATAAAGGAAAAAACAGGCATATCCAGGAGAATAGAAGGCAAATATAACACCATTAAAAGCGAAGCAATATACTTAGAAAAGCTACTAAACATAATAAATGCCTGGAGTTAACAATAGTTTCTCCATTATAACACTAAATGTTAATGGAATTAATTCACCGATCAAGAGACACAGATTACAAACTTGGATTAAAAATCACAATCCATCAATCTGTTGCCTGCAGGAAACCCATCTCACCACTAAAGATAGGCACGCTCTAAAAATAAAAGGCTGGTCAACAGTTCTACAAGCTAATGGAAGCAGAAAACAGGCAGGGGTAGCCATTATGCTATCAGACAAAGTGGACTTCAAACCAAAGAAAATTATAAGAGACACGGATAGATACTACATTTTAGTCACAGTACAATTCACCAGGAAGACTTCACAATACTGAACATATATGCACCCAATACGGGCCCCTCCACATTCATTAAGAAAACCCTACAACGTCTAAAGCAAGAAATCAACCCCCAAACGATAATTCTTGGGGACTTCAACACCGCCCTCTCAACATGGGATAGATCAACAGGTCAAAAGCTTAACAGAGACACTTTGGAACTTAATCAAACCCTGAAAGAAATGGACCTTACAGATCTCTATCGAACTTTTCACCCACGCACCAAGAATACACATTTTTCTCAATAGCACACGGAACTTTCTCCAAAATAGATCACATATTGGGCCACAAATGAATCTACACATATATAAAAAAGTTGAAATTCTAACCTGTGCCCTATCAGACCACCACGGCCTAAGCTGGACATCCACAACACATCAAACAAGAGAAAATACACTAACTCCTGGAAACTTAACAATATGATGCTGAATGAAAACTGGATTCAGGAAGAAATTAAAAAGGAAATTCAAGATTTCCTGAAAGTGAGCGATAACGAAAATACAATTTACCAAATCTCTGGGACACAATGAAAGCTGTTCTAAGAGGTAAGTTCATAGTTCTTAATGCCTACATCAAAAAAATGGAAACATCAGAAATAATCAACTTAACAATGCAGCTTAAAGCTTTAGAGAAACTAGAGCAATCTGATCCCAAAAGTAGTAGAAGAGAGGAGATTAGCAAAATAAGGGGAGAAATATCTGAAATCTAGATTAAGAAAACGATAGAAAAATATCAACCAGTCAAAAAGCTGGTTCTTTGAAAATATCAATAAGATTGATGCACCCTAACTAAATTAACCAAAAGCCAGAGAGAGAAAACCCAAATTAACAAAATTAGAAATGAAATGGAATTATCACTACTGATACCCAAGAAATCCAGAGAATTATAACATCATATTTCAAAAACTTATACTCTGTGAAGTTTGACAACACAAAAAGAGATGGATGAATTTCTAAGTAAACACAACTTACCTAAATTGAATCACGAAGTTGTGAATTATTTAAATAGTCCTATAACATATAAGGAATTTGAGGAAGTAATCTCGAATCTTCCCACCAAAAATGTCCTGGACCGGATGGATTCAGCACAGAGTTCTACCAGACATTTAAGGAGTTAATAACACCAATACTCCTTAAACTGTTCCATCAAATAGCAAAGGAAGGAGCACTACCAAATTCCTTCTATGAAGCTAATATCGTTTTAATCCCAAAACCTAATAAAGATTCACTTAAAAAAGAAAACTATAGGCCGATCTCCCTGATGAACACAGATGCAAAGATTCTCAACAAAGTCTTAGCAATCGGAATTGAAAACATATTAAAAAGATCATTCACGGAGACCAAGTAGGCTTCATCCCCGGCACACAAGTTTGGTTCAACATATGCAAATCAATCAATGTAATTCATCATGTAAACCAGTCCAAAGTCCAAGACCACATGATACTCTCGATAGATGCAGAAAAAGTTTTTGACAAGATCCAACAGCCTTTTATGATCAAAACGCTAGAGACAGTGGGAATGGAAGAAACCTTTATCAATATAATAAAAGCTATATACAACAAGCCCACAACAAGGATTATGCACAATGGGGAACAATTGGAAGCAGTCCCACTTCGATCAGGAACTAGACAAGGCTGTCCACTCTCACCACTTCTATTCAATATTGTACTTGAAGTCTTAGCTGAAGCCATAAGACAAGAAAGGGACATAGGAGGGATTCAAATCGGCAAGGAAGAAGTCAAGCTATCCCTATTTGCAGATGACATGATCTTATACCTGAGTGATCCCAAAAACTCCACCAGGAAGCTCCTGGAACTAATTGAGAAGTTCAGCAGGGTGGCAGAATACAAAATAAATGTGCAAAAATCAGAGGCCTTCCTATATGCCCAGAATAAAAGAAGTAAAAAAGCCTTGAGAAACAATCCCACTTACTATAGCCCTTAAAAAAACGAAATACCTTGGTATAAACCTAACCAAGGAGGTAAAAGACCTTTACAATGAAAACTTTAAAACCCTAAAGAAAGAAATAGCAGAAGACACTAGAAGGTGGAAAGACGTCCCTTGTTCCTGGATGGCAGAATCAACATTGTAAAAATGACCATCCTACCAAAGGCAATATACAGATTCAATGCTATACCAATCAAAATCCCAAAGCAATTCTTCAAAGAAGTTGACCAAACAATCTCAAAGTTCATATGGAGGCACAAAAGACCCAGGATAGCAAAGACAATCCTGAGTAACAAAAACACAGCTGGAGGTATTGCCATACCAAACCTTAGTCTATACTACAAATCCATAGTTATAAAGACAGCCTGGTACTGGCTCCAAAATAGACACACAGATCAATGGATAAGGTTTGAAGACCCAGATATAAGCCCACAAAGTTACAGCCATTTGGTCTTTGACAAAGGGGCCCAAAGAATCCAATGGAAAAGAACAGCATCTTCAACAAATGGTGCTGGCAAAACTGGATCTCCACATGCAGAAGATTAAAGCTGGACCCGTACTTGTCACCATACACAAGACTTAATTCCAAATGGATCAAGGACCTTGATATCAGGCCAGAGACTATAAAAACCATAGTTGAAAGGATAGGGAATTCCCTCGAGCTGATTGGGCTAGGCCAACACTTCCTAAACAGACATCCAATGGCACAGTCACTGCTACCAACTCTCAACAGTTGGGATCTTGTGAAATTAAAGAGCTTCTGTTCAGATAAAGAGATTATAATGTGAGCTCAAAGGCAACCCACAGAATGGGAGAAAATCTTCACTAACCACATATCTGATAGAACTCTACTGTCCAGAGTGCACAAAGAACTTCGAAAACTAAACACCAAGGAAACCAATGGCCCAATTAAAAATGGGCCCTGGAACTTAAAAGAAACTTTACCAGGGATGAAATTAAAATGTGTAACAAATATCTGAAAAAATGCTCCGCTTCCTTAGCCATCAGGGAATGCAAATCAAAACTTCCCTGAGATATCATCTCACCCCGGTCAGGATGGCAAAAATCCACAATACAAACAACAACAAATGTTGGAGAGGATGTGGAGAGAGGGGAACTCTCCTACATTGCTGGTGGGAATGCAGGCTCATACAGCCACTCTGGCGAGCCGTCTGGAGATTCTTAAAGAAATTAAAGATTGAAATGCCATATGACCCTGCTATTCCACTTTTAGGAATAACCCCCCATACAGCAGAGGTTCACCTCGATAGCACAAGCACGACCATGTTCATAGCAGCACTGTTTACAATAGCAAAGTCATGGAATCAGCCCAAATGTCCAACAGTTGACGAGTGGATAAGGAAACTGTGGTACATCTATACAATGGAGTACTACTCAGCCATCAAAAATGATGAATTACTGGAATTTGCCGGGAAATGGATGTCATTAGAAACAATTATATTAAGTGAAGTATCCTAGACCCAGAAAATTAAGCACCGTATGTACTCCCTAATAGGTGGCTCCTAGTACCAAACCCACCCAGCCCACCTAGAGACAGTAATTCCAAGGATTATGAACAGGAGGGATGGGGTAGGAGGGCCACACCAGAAACAAGGAGAGAAGGGACCATGTTACAGCAGGGAAAATAGGCCTCCACTAAGGACCCAAATAAGTAATGAGACATCTGATTAAGTTCACAGACTTTTGTTCCTGATCATTTACTACTGAGGGGGTGTGATCTCACCAGAAGAGGAGGGCATATAGTCTGGCAGATAAAAAGTAACCATTTTGCAAATGGGTGATAGACACCTCCCTTACTATGGTTTCCCACTTTTATTACATCTACCTTTGAATGTGCTTTTATCACAAGACTCTAACAGCTTTTTTTCTCTGGCCAGAGAGTAACATACAATGCCCACCAGGATGGAGTGAAGGGCATTGCAGGAGCAGCAAAACTGCAAAAGAAAATCAACAAACCACAATCCAGAACTTCAGAGACTCTATATCAACCACCTAGAACTAGGCCAGCTTAGTCTCTCCCCATCTTGAAGCTCAGGATATTTGCGGAAGAGGGGGCGGTAAGAGTGTAAGAGCAAAAGGATGGGAAGAGCAACGATATGTAAGATACTCTATACTAGTTAGGGCTGAAGCAATCATAATTGGACTTTGCATGCCCTGCGCATTGTCCAACACACTGTTGACCTCACAAAGTTTAGCATCTGCTAAAGGCACCAAGATCCTTGGAGGCAAAGGATTGGCAGCCACAGCAGTGTTCCTATACCTAAGGGGACCACGAGAAAGGGTTCAGGGAAAGGCCACTGGGTCTTGTACGTCATCGGAGAGGAGGGCCCAGAGGAAAATCAGACATGCACAAGAAAGGACTCTCTGGGAATTGGGGTAGGAGGCACTGGGAGATGGGGAGGGAGAGGGGTGGGGAGGGGGAGCAGGGGTACGGGGGGAGGAGGAGGGAGGGGAGGGAACTGGTGTACCTAATAAGTTTGTATGAGCTGAAATAAAAAAAAAAATGTTCCCTCATTCCTTATTGCTATTGTTCTTTCTTTCTCAGGTATCCTTCATATATATTCTAGTCCCGTCTGAACCATGTTCCTGATAAGTTTGGTTCAAGCATCGGAGACCATCTGATATGGGTCTGCAACCAAACTGTCATTTTAGAATTTTCACCACTGAGAGACCAACAGAAGGTCAGAAAACAAGCTAGTCAAGGTCACTCCCACTTCCCTTGACAGTAGAGCACTTTCTGACTAGTGTCAGTGCTATATAGCTCAAGCTTTGCATCTCTTGCCTTAACCTAAGACAGATCACACTTTTAGTTCAAAAAGAAAACTTTGCTCACATCGAATCTATTTTTAAGCAAAAACAGTATCTCTTAGGAAGCAATCACGATAGATGCAAGAAAGAGAAGGTAAAGTATACTCACTGGAAATAAGTTTTGAATAGAGTATATTGAAAATTGAATTTCTAAGCAAATAACATGAACTGATGGCTAAAATTAGCAAAGAACAGAATGGGTACATGGAGCCACTCAAGCTCTGTGTAGGGTAAAGACTTTTGTCTGGTTACCTGCTATAACTTAGACCTCAGGTCATTACCCAGCACACAGAAATGCCTCACTATGCATGTAATGAATAAATGTGTGCTGTGGCTGAATAAGAAATAGAGAGGCCATGCCCCAGGTCCCAGGTGAAGTGCACCTCCATCGCCATCAGCCTCTCTGCCCTTTCCTCTCACCCGGGACGCTCACGGTCCAGAGAGGACACACTGCTTCTCAGCCCCCAGGTCACCCATTTGTCCAAGCTCCTCCTACCAGCCAGCCTGAGCAGCACCCAGGCTGTCCCGGGCTAGGGTGGACCATTAGGCCACACCCCAGGTCCCAGGTGAAGTGGACCATCTCCATCAGCCCCTCTGCCTTTTCTGCCCACCTGGGATGTTCTCGGTTCAGGGAGGACACACTGCTCCTCAGAATTCAACAGAGTCCAAAGAAAGCCCAAGGAAAGTTCTAGGGGACAAAGGCCATACATCTGAAGTCCTCTAAAATCATCCTATCACATGGGAAAGATTCTTCACATCTAGCCCAAAGATAAGTAAACCCTTTTTTACCATCCTGCTCCTTTCAATTATTAAACACTATAGATTAACTTTTCCATAAAGCCACCCCCAAAACATATACAACTTCAGGGACTATACCATTCACCCTCACATATCTCCAAGATACTAAATCGTAAAAGTGCACACTACCATGCTAATATTCACCCCCTGTCTACTAAACCTGACTTAATTGATGTACTAACAGTCTAATAGCCTCATCTAGGAAATAACATTACCAACAGACAAGCGTAACCAACTCCAAGGCAAACACTAGTAATAACTGTTCGAGAGTAATAATACCAACTAATTCAGTTCAGTCAAAAACACACAGACACTGAAAGAAGGTCTTAAGAGATAAAACAACAATGCCCAAGTCAAAGTGCAAATGCATGAGAAACAAAACCCAAGAAACAAATCTCCCACCAAAAGAATTAACCCCATAATGGTAGATTCCAAACAGAACAAATTCACAGAAAATAGCCAAGAAAGCCAGGCCCAAGATAATGACTTTCAAAGCATGGTTTTGAAATGTGTCCCCCACAGTCTCATGTGTTTGTCAAGATCATGGCACCTTGAGAGGTGGAGCTTTGCTGGAGGAAGGCAGTCACAAGGGTGGACCTTGAGGTGGATTAGTTCCACTCTACCTCCAGGAGAAGTCTGCCTTTGCTGCAAGCAGTCTGCAACTCTCAGTTTCCAAGATGTCTGCGGTGACTTAGCCTCCTCCAGCTTTGGCTAGCCAGCCATGCTGCCTCTGCTTTGAGAAACTGTACCTTGTCTCTGGAACCATAAGCTGAATAAACCTCCCTTTCTCCCTTAAGTTGATGGACTTTGGGTGCTCTCTCACAGCAATAGTTAAGAGTAAGGGTTACAGAAATTGGTACCGGGTAGTGGGGTATTGCTGTGAAATTAAGAACAGCTGGTACCACAAAGTGAAGTTGTTTGTAAAGCTGAGAAAAGTTGGTACCCAGAAGCATGGCCAATGCTGTGATGTGGCTAGTGTGCCTTTGAAACTGTTTGTTGGGAGAAATACGGAGAACTTTGGGACTTTGTGCTGGAAAAGTCTTTGCATCTTGGCAGTTGGGCCAAAGGGACCTTTCTCGTGAGAGCTCAGAGGAGAGCAATGCTGTGAGAGATGCAGACAGTGGAAGCCCAGCTTGTGATGGTCCAGAGGGGAACAGAGACTGTATTTGCAACTGGACGAGTGACACATGTGTTGGCCAAGAGTTTAGTGAAGTTTTGCCCTCATCCTGAAAATTTGCCTGAAATTAAACTGGAGTGCTTGGCGGAGGAAATTTCAAAGCAATGTAGTCTTGACAATGTGATATGGCTACTTTTTAGTTGTCTTCAGAGTTATGAAAAAGAGCAAAGAATCAGGCAGGAAGAAGCAAAAACTGTAAGATCCAATGATGAAAAATACAATGGCAAACTTAAAGAGTTGAACCAGGAAGAAGCAGAGAACAAAATGACTGTTGAAGAGATTAGCTCCATTTGTAAATCAAAGCCTGCTCTTAATTTGAATAATAGGAGAGGCCCTAGCTTGAGGGCAAGATCCTCAGGGAAGGCTCCCACTCTAAGAATGTGAATCCTTTCAGAAGACTGGAGCTAGAGTGGAGTTCCAAAGCAAGAGATGGTTTCTCTTACCAAGCAACTGCCCAGGAGTGAAAGAGATGGTTAACAGAACTTCAGAGACTCTATATCAACCACCTAGAACTAGGCCAGACTAATCTCTCCCCATCCTGAAGCTCAGGGAAATTTGCAGAAGAGGGGGCGGTAAGAGTGTAAGAGCAAAAGGATGGGAGGAGCAATGATTTGCAAGATACTCCACACAAGTTAGGGCCGAAGCAATCATACCTGGACATTGCATGCCCTGCGTAATGTCCAACACACTATTGACCTCACAAAGTCTAGCATCTGCTAAAGGCACCAAGATCCTTGGAGGCAAGAGATTGACAGCCACAGTAGTGTTCCTATGCTTAAGGGGAACACGGGAAAGGGTTCAGGAAAATGCCACTGGGTCCTTGTACGTCATCGGAGAGGAGGTCCAGAGGAGAGTCAGGCATGCACAAGAAAGGACTCTGGGAATTGGGGCGGGAGACACGGGGGGGATGGGGCGGGAGGGGTGAGGGGAGGAAGAGCAGGGGGTTCGGGGGGAGGAGGAGGGAGGGAGGGAACTGGTGTACCTATTAAGTTTGTATGAGCTGAAATAATAATAAAAAATGTATAAAAAAAAAGAAAGAAAGAAAGAGATGGTTAACATAGGGAAGCAGAATCAGCTGTGATTCAAGGGGGCCAATCTCGGCAAAGTCATCCACGTGGTTCTGGTTTTAGAGGCATTAGTGATGCAAGAGGGAGGAGATCATGGAATCCTCCTCCAAGATTTCAAAAATTGGCAGAATCCAGGCATCATGAGGCAAGAAGCCTGCAGTTTATTTATTTTTCTTTTTTTTTTTTTTTCTTTTTTCTTTAGGAGCCTGCAGTTTAGAGGCCCAAGAAGGGCAGTTTGTGCTGTGGAGTTAAAACCTTGTTTGCCATTGAGAAGTAAAGATGTTAGAGATTCCAAACACAATGTTGGACACCTGCCAAGGAGAGCTGTATACCCTGGAAGGAGTCAGCTCAAGAGACCAACATATTCTATGGGCAGTTGCATTGGAGGGGTGGAACCAAAGCCCTTTGGAACTGAGATGATTTCAACAAGAGGCTCACCTGTTGGACTTGGAGCTACAAGATTTGGAGTTTGTCCTGCTGGTTTTCAGGTCTTATGGACCAATCTTTCCTGGATATGCCCCCATTCTTCCTTTTGGAATGGGAATGTTTATTCTGTATGTTAGAAGTATGTAACTTGTATTTTGATTTTACAGGAGGCTTTGGACTTTGGACTTTTGGACTACATTGGGACTGCCAATGTAGGATATGAAGACTTTTAAAGTTGGACTGAGTATGGTTTGCATAATGAGATGTCAATGAGCCTGTGGGGGCCAGGGGTGGAATGCCATGGTTTGAAATGTGTCCCCCACAGTCTCATGTGTTTGGCAAGGTCATGGCACCTTGAGAGGTGGAGCCTTGCTAGAGGAAGGCAGTCACAAGGAGTAGGCCTTGAGGTGAATTAGTCCCACCCTAACTCCAAGAGAAGTCAGCCTTTGCTGCAAGCAGTCTGCACCTCTCAGCTTCCAAGATGTCTGCGGTGACTTAGCCTCCTCCAGCTTTGGCTAGCCAGCCATGCTGCCTCTGCTTTGAGAGACTGTACCTTCCCTCTGGAACCATAAGCTGAATAAACCTCCCTTTCTCCCTTAAGTTGATGGACTTTGGGTGCTCTCTCACAGCAATAGTTAACAGTAACCATTACAATGATCATTATCATGATCAATACTATGAAAGAGGAAATCTGGAAGGAGTTAAATAACTGTATCAACCACTTTGAACAGGTACATAATAGACACTTGGAGGAGTTGAGAAAAAGAGTTCAAGAAACAAAAATAGGCATAGAGCAGTTAAAACAGTCTCAGGCAGAGTTTAAAATTGAACTAAAAGACAAGTTATCTTCAACCCAGAACTCAATAGAGAGTCTTATCAGCAGAACTAACAAAGTAGAAAATAGAATTTCAGATCTTGAAGACAAAGTGGAAGTATTAACTGGCTCAATGGAAGAGGTTGTTAAAGCCAAAAAGATACTTGAGAAGAATATTCAAGCGGTATGGGACACCCTGAAGAAGCCTAACATGCTCATTCATGGAATACCAGAGCGAGAATCCTAAAATACCACAACTGAGGAAATTTTTCAAATTATCATAAATGAAAACTTCACTCATTTAAAGAACGAGAGGCCCATCTAAATACAAGAGGCATTTGGCACTCCAAACAGATATTACCAAAATAGAAAATTGCCACGGCAAATAATAGTCAAAACACTCCATATTCAAGATAAAGAACTGGTGCTGAGAGCTTCAAGGGAAAAAAAAAGTCACGTTTAAAGGTAAACCTATTAAAATAACAAATGACTTTTCAATGGAAACAGTAAAAGTAACAAGAGCTTGGAGAGGCATACTCCATGTATTGAATGAGCAAGAATGTCAACTCAGGATGTTATACCTGGCAAAACTATCCATCATGATCAAGAGAGGAAGAAAAGTTTTCCAGCACAAAAACAACTTGAAGGTTTATATGTCTACCAAAGCAGACCTTAAAAAAATGCTAGAAATGATACTCAAGCCTGAAGAAAAAAACCAAGCGTATCCAGGAGGACATAAGAAAAGTATAATACCACCAAAACCTAAAAGCCAAATAATACACTTACAAAAGCCACTAGACATAAAAAAAGTCCAGAATTAAAAATAATTTCTCCGGAGATCTAGCCCCTCATGGCCCTTTAGTGCCATGAGTCCGTTTCCAGCTGCCTACTTCTTTTGGAGGCAATCTAGCCCCTCATGGCACTCCAGTGCCATGAGTCTGTTTCTTGTTCCTTGCTCCTCATGAATTCCATTCCTAGGCACCATGAGTTCTCATGGGCTCCCTAGCCCCTTATGGCACTCTAGTGCCATGAGCTCTGTTTTATTTCTGCTTCTCATGGAGGCACCCTAGCTCCTCATGGCACTCCATGTCTGGAGTCCGTGAGTTCCAACCTTTCTCTTTACTAATAAACTCTACCTTAATTCTCAAAAAAAATAAAAAATAAAAATAATTTCTCCATTATAACCTTAAATGTCAGTGGAATTAATTCACCAATAAGAGACACAGATTAAAAAATTGGATTAAAAATCACAGTCCATCAATCTGCTGCCTTCAGTTAACACAGCTTACTACAAAAGATAGGCACATCCTAAAAATAAAAGGCTGGTCCAAAATTCTGCAAGCTAATGGAACCAGGAAACAGGCAGAGATAGTAGCTATTATGCTATAGGAAAAAGAGGACTTCAAACCAAAAAAAAAATCATAAGAGACACAGATGGATACTACATTTTAGTCACAGGTACAATTCACCAGGAAGACGTCACAATACTGAACATATAGGCATCTAATAGGGGCTCCTCCACATTCATTAAGCAAACCCTATAATGCCTAAAATGAGAAATCAACCCCCAAACGATAATTCTTGGGGATTTCAAAAACACCCTCTCAACCTGGGATAGATCAACAGATCAAAAACTTAACAGAGACAATTTGGAACTTAATCAAACCCTTAAAGAAATGAACCTTACAAATCTTTTCATCCACGCACCAAAGAAAGCACATTTTTCTCAGCAGCACACACAACCTTCTCCAAAATAGAGCACATATTGGGCCACAAAACGAATCTCCACATATACAGGAAAGTTGCAATTCTAGCCTGTTCCCTATCAGACCACTATGGTCTAAAGCTTGACATCCACAACACAACAAACAACAGAAAATACACTAACTCCTGAAAACTATACACTATGATGTGTAATGAGAATTGGATTCAGGAAGAAATTACAAAGGAAATTCAAGATTTCCTGGAAGTGAATGATAATGAATATACAACTTATCAAAATCTTTGTGACACAATGAAAGCTGTCCTAAGAGGTAAGTTCATAGCTCTTAATGCCTACATCAAAAAAAAAAAAAAATAGAAACATCACGAATAAATAACTTAACAATGCAGCTTAAAGTTTTAGAGACACTAGAGCAATCCAATCCCAAAAGCAGTAGAAGAGTGGATATTACCAAAATCAGAGGAGAAATATCTGAAATTGAGATTAAGAAAACGATAGAAAAAAATCAACCAGTCAAAAAGCTGGTTCTTTGAAAAAATCAATTAAGATTGATACACCCCTAGCTAAATTAACCAAAAGCAAGAGAGAGAAACTCCAAATTAACAAAATTAGAAATAAAAATGGAGTTATCACTACTGATACCCAAGAAATCCAGAGAATTATAACGTCATATTTCAAAAACTTATACTCTGTGAAATTTGATAACACAAAAGAAATGGATGAATTTCTAAGTAAACACAACTTACCTAAATTGAATAAGGAAGTTGCGAATTATTTAAATAGTCCTATAACATATGAGGAAATTGAGGAAGTAATCTTGAATCTTCCCACCAAAAAATGTCCTGGACCAGATGGATTCAGCAGAGTTCTACCAGACATTTAAGGAGCTAATTACACCAATACTCCTTAAACTGTTCCATCAAATAGCAAAGGAAAGAATACTACCAAATTACTTCTGTGAAGCTAATATTGTCTTTATCCCAAATCTTAATAAAGATACACTTAAAAAAGAAATAGGCCAATCTCTTTAATGAACAGAGATGCAAAGATTCTCAACAAAGTCTTAGCAAACCGGATTCAAGAACATATCAAAAAGATCATTCACGGGGATCAAGTAGGCTTTATCCCAGGCACACAAGGTTGGTTCAACATAAGCAAATCAATAAATGTAATTCACCATATAAACCAGTCCAAAATTCAAGAACACATGATAGTCTTGACAGATGCAGAAAAAGCTTTTGACAAGATCCAACAGCCTTTTATGATCAAAACGCTAGAGACAGTTGGAATGGAAGAAACCGTTATCAACATAATGAAAGCTGTATACAACAAGCCTACAGCAAGGATTATACTCAATGGGGAAAAACTTGAAGCATTCCTGTTTTGATCATGAACTAGACAAGGCTGTCCACTCTCACCACTTCTATTCAATATTGTACTTGAAGTCTTAGCTGAAGCCATAAGACAAGACAGGGAGATAAAAGAGATTCAAATTGGCAAGGAAGAAGTCAAATTATCTCTGTTTGCAGATGACATGATCGTATACCTGAGTGATCCTAAAAACTCCACCAGGAAACCCCTGGAACTAATACAGAAGTTCAACAGGGGGCAGGATACAAAATAAATGAACAAAAATCAGTGGCCTTTCTATATGCCCAGAATTGAAAGAAGTGAAAAAACCCTGCGAGAAACAATCCCATTTACTATAGCTCCTAAAAAATGATATACCTTGGTATAAACCTATCCAAGGAAGACCTTTACAATGAAAAGTTTAAAACCCTAAAGAAAGAAATTATAGAAGACACCAGAAGGTGGAAAAAACTCCCATGTTCCTGGATTGGCAGAATCAATATCGTAAAAATGACCATCCTGCCAAAGGCAACATACAGATTCAGTACTATATCAATTAAAATCCCAAAGCAATTCTTTAAAGAAGTTGACCAAACAATCTCAAAATTCATATGGAGGCACAAAAGACCCAGGATAGCAAAAACAATACTGGCTAACAAAAATATTGCTGGAGGTTTCACCATACCAAACTTAATCTATACTACAAATCCATAGTTGTAAAAACAGCCTGATACTGGTTCCAAAATAGACACACAGATCAATGGATAAGGGTTCAAGACCCAGATATGAGCCCACACAATTACAGACATTTCATGTTTGACAAAGGGGCCCAAAAAAATCCAATGGAAAAAGAACAGCATCTTCAACAAATGGTGCTGGCAAAACTGGATGTCCACATGCAGAAGATTAAAACTCGACCCATATTTTTTACCATGTACAAGATTTAATTCCAAATGGATCAAGGACCTCAATATAAGGCCAGAAACTATAAAAAATCTTAGTTGAAAGGATAGGGAACTCCCTCGAGCTGATTGGGCTAGGCCAACAGTTCCTAAACGGAAATCCAATAGCACAGTCACTACAACCAACACTCAACAAATGGGATCTTATGAAATTAAAGAGCTTCTGTTCAGATAAAGAGATTGTAACTCGAGCACAAAGGCAACCCACAGAATGGGAGAAAATCTTCACTAACCACACATCTGATAGAGCTCTGCTGTCCAGAGTGCACAAAGAACTTAGAAAACTAAACACCAAGGAAACAAATGGGCCAATTAAAAAATGGGCCTTGGAACTTAAAAGAACCTTTACCAGGAGGAAATTGAAATGTCTAACAAATATCTTTAAAAATGCTCCGCATCCTTAGGCATCAGGGAAATGCAAATCAAAACTTCCCTGAGATATCATCTCACCCCACTCAGGATGGCAAAAATCCTCAATACAAACAAAGCCAAATGCTGAAAAAATGACCCTGCCTCCCATTTTCCAGAATCTAACTTAAGGCTCTTTCTTATTCCCTGTCAGGATGTGTCTGTTTTTCTTGGTAAATGAGTAGCAAAAATGTAGGTAAGTAGATCCACCACCCTCGTAAAGTCATCCTGATAAGGGTGGTTTCCAATTCAGGACATTCTGAGTCAGAAAAGGAAATACAGACCTAGTGATATCCAGGCAACTGCACCTCACTTCCTGTGGCAAGGAGTCTTTTGAATGGGTACTGCCTAGCTGGGAAGAGAGTAGCACCTCATTTAAAGGAGTGACTTGAGAGGTCTGAGAAGGGGGTACCATTCTAAATTTGCCTTCATTTTCCTATTTGTCCTTTCTAGATCCCATGGATAAGAGGCAACACATTTTTTAAATAGCTCTGCTTAGACTGAGGGCTTTATCCCATGGAGTGTGCCAACTTCTTCCTAAAACATAAATCTTTTTCAATAATTTTTTTCTCCAATCATACAAGCTCAATAGGTACAAGTACTCCTACTCCCTTCACCCCCTTCTTCTCCCCCCAGTCCCCCTGTACTCTCCTCACCTCCCTCCTTCCCCCACCTCCTTTCCTTCCCCTCTCCCAGTGACGCCCCCCCCTTCACCTCCTGGAGAATCCCCTTGTGTGAATGCCAACCTCCCTCTCAGTCCTCCATCCTGGTGAGGTGTAAAGACTTAGTACCATAACCCAGAGTCCTTTCCTGGGTCCCCGCCAGCATGGGAACACCACCATGACTGTTAATCTCTTACTTCTAAGGACACCACCTCCTGTGATCCATGCTAGACCCTGGGGGGTCTTCGACTTGCCAGTCACTATGCAGGTCATGCAAAGTCCGATTATGGCTACTGCAGTTCTATCTTGTGTGGAGTATCTTGCATATTGTTGCTTCTCCCCATCTTTAGGCTCTTACGATCTTGCCGCCCCCCTCTTCCGCATATTTCCCTGAGATTTAGGAAATGTGGCTTGTCTGGTTCCAGGTGATTAATGTAGGGTCTCTGATGTTCTGAATTATGATTTGATAAAACATAAATTTTGATAATGTGAATGTGTATGTAAAGTTACACATTAAAATATCAAATTCTGTGATCTCTTTAGCAGCACATATACTAAAATTGAATAATACAGAGATTAGCATGTTCCCTGTGCAAAGATGACACGCAAATTCATGAACAGCTCCATATTAAAATAAACAAAATAAAATATCAAATACCTTAACATTATTTTGAGTAAATAGTATCAGCCATGAATTCACGTTGAATGACAAGCTTATTATTCCACTAGTTTAATTATGCCATGTAAATAATGACAAAATATAGGTACATTTTATATAGGGGAAAGTCCAGAAATTATGTAAAAATATCTCTATGAATAGAGTGGTGGTAAAATTAATCTTGTAAATTTATTGTAGCTCTAACAAAAAGTACTAAGAAGAAATTTTTTTGTGTTTAGCAAAAGCATTTTAGTGATATAATCTTCTGTAATTCCTTTTATGTATACATTTTTTAGAATCTGTCTTGAAAGACAATTATTATCAAAATCAATGTGGTTAACATACAATTTATAACTTTTGTCTTATGATTCCAGTGATTGTTATTTTAAATAAATGAGTTGTACTTTTGAAATATCACCAAGAGCACATTGGTGTCTTGAAACTCTTGATTGACTCATTAAAAATTATTGATTATATAGGATTAGATTTTACATTGAGCTCAGTATATAGAATTTTGACCATAGAACTCTAATAACAATTTTTATAGTCAACTCAGTCATATACATACCATCTCTCTTATTTAATTTCACAACATTTTATGATATTTTAACTTTCCAGTTTTTTATATTTTTACTTTGGGCAAAAAAAAAAATTTACAATTCAAATGTCTCCCTCATCTAAAAGGCCCTTCACTTTTTTATTTTTACTAACAAAATATACCTTATAAGTTTTTATAACTTTTTTCTCTCGATGTTATTGTTTTCCATTGTGCCTTATTTTTTCTTTACAAAATTTAGGAAAAACTGCTTTTAATAAGATACATACATACACCTCATTAGAGTGGAAGACACAAAGGGAAGTTTGACATTCATACTAAAGGATGCTCCAGGGATTGGGGGGGAGAAGAGGGGGACACTGGGAGAAAGGGAGGGAAAAGGGTGAAAGGAAGGGGAAAAGGGGGGAGGGAGCAAGGGGGACCAGAAAGAGGTAGAGGGAGGGAGGGGACTGCGGTATCTATTAAGTTTGTATGAGTGGGTAAAAAAATTTAAAAAAAGAATGAAAACTGAAAAAAAAAAAGATACTTCTATTCCAAATAAAAACCCAGGAACTCATCTGAAAAACTGAAAATACATATTACATATACAATATCTATTAGAACCTTAAAAGTTTTTTAGGTTTTTAAGGGAGGCAGAAGCAGGGAAATATCACCCTCAAAGCATTTATGTTCATATTTATACATGCATATTTTGATTAACATATTGTGATGTTCCAGTTGCTCCTTAAAAAGGTACTTCTGCAAAAGTACTCATAAAAACTGTATTTTTCCAAAAATTTGAATAAACTATTAAACTCTCGAAAACCTTTTGGACATTTAATGTTTGGACATTTATTGAACCTCAGTACTTTAATTTAAAATAGATAAAATGTTTATCCTGCAGTATTTTCTGTGTGTGTGTGTGTGTGTCTTGCATATGACAATGCCTAGATAGTAAAATAGATAGAACTTTCAATATATCCATACCGTTTAAGATTTTTTCCGACTAAAGAATGCTATGTATCTTTATATATCTTTATTGTGGTATGCTGATTTTATGAGATTGTAATAATGATTTATGTCTTTCTCCTTTCACCAGACCATAGTTAAAAAGAGGACTTTTTTCCCCCTCATATGCTTTTAGCAGACATAAGAAATTCTTTTGAGACAGAATGAACTCAATTGTGAATATCCTCCACAGCCAGAAGTCCCGCAGTCGCACACCCAAGGTGCTCTGTGAGCTCCCTGCAGCTGTTGTAGCAAGTGCCCCAGGCTGGACATGTGCAATAACAGAGATTGTCCCCTCAAAGCTCTGGATACCTGAAGCTAAGATCCAGGTTGGGGGGGTCTTCCTTAAACCTCTGGGCTTGGCTCCTACACACCTTGTTCTCCTGTACTTATTAATAGTACTCTTGCAAAAGTACTTATGCACACACTTAGCACAAGTTAGGTCTGCAGCAGCCAGAATTGGACTTTGCCTGACCTACACAATGGCTGACATGGGTCCAAAGTCTAGCATGGGTCATAGGGGAGAAGGCTCCAGGCAATAGGATCCTTACAGTCAAGGGATTAACAGACATAATAGAGTTCCCATACTAATAGGGAGCCCAAGAAAGGGCTCTAGGCTACGCCACTGACTCCTTACCCCTCACTAGGGGGGAGGACTCAGAGGGAGGTTTGGCATTCATATAAAAGGATGCTCCATGGATAGGAGAGAGAAAAGGGGAGGCGCTGGGAGAAGGGGAGGAAGAGAGGGGGTGAAAGGAAGGGGATAAGGGAGGGAGAATGAAAGAGGAGACTGGGGAGGGGAGGAGGGAGGGATAGGACCGGGGTACCATTGAGTTTGTATGATTGGGGAAAAAAAATTATAATTTTTTTTTAAAAAAGTTGTCTAAAGTATCTCATTGTCTAATGAGATACTTTACATTTAATTGCATAATTCTCCACTCTTTTAAAGCTTTTTTCCATGAATATGGTGTGGCCAATATCCTCAACTCCTAATGCTGTTATAACCACTCCTGTAAGCTGATGAATATATCTAAGAATTGAAAACTGGAATAACTCTTTCTTCCTCTAAACCCTATATTCACTCAGCAATGGGAAGATGAAATGAATACAAGCTAATATTTAATTATATTGGAAGAGGTTTTTAAGTCTGACTTGAAATAACTGCTGGAGTGTGCAGTGGGCTTGTCATGTTGCTTGCAGTCAGAGCAAGTTGGGGTTGATGACCGAGGAAGTTTGTTGGAAGCATTGATCCAGTGGATCCTAGGGAATGGAGAAGCAGCTAGTGGAGTGATTAAATATATCTTCGTTTTCCTAACTATAATTAACCATCATTCCATCATGGTTTTAGGCCACCATCTTATCTAAAATCTAGTGTTAATTTTTTAAACCTGAACAATTCTGGAAAAATTACTGATGTGCAAAATCATCCACAGTATTGCAGTCTACTCTCACCACTTTTATTCACTATTGTACTTGAAGTCTTAGCTAGAGCCATAAGACAAGAAAGGAAGATAAAAGAGGTTCAAATCAGAAAGGAAGAAGTCAAGATATCTCTATTTGTAGTTGACAAAATCATATACCTGAGTGATCCTAAAAATTCCATCAGGAAACTCTTGGAACTAATACATAAGTTCAGAAGGGTAACAGGTTACAAAATAAATGTGCAAAAATCAGTGGTGTTCCTATACACCAAGGATTAAAAAAAAGTGAAAAAGTCTTAAGAGAAGCAATCATATTTACTATAGTCCCTAAAAAATGAAATATTTTGGTATAAATATAACCAAAGAAGCGAGAGACTGTTATAATGAAAACTTTAAAATTCTAAAAGAAAGAAATTACAGAAGACACCAAAAGGTGGAAAGACCTCCCATTCTCCTGGATCAGCAGAATCAACATCATTAAAATGATCATCCTACCAAAGGCAATATACTGATTCAAAGCTATACCAATCAAAATCCCAAAGCAATTCTTTAAAGAATTTGACTAAACAATCTCAAAAATGCATATGGAGGGACAAAAGGCCCAGGATAGCAAAAACAATCCTGAGTATCAAAAACACTGTGGGAGGTATCATCATACCAAACCTTAATCTATACTACAAATCCATAGTAATAAAAGCAGCCTGGTAAGGCTCCAAATAGACATGTAGATCAATGGATAAGGGTTAAAGAATCAGATATAAGCCCACATAATTACAGCCATTTGATCTTTGACAAAGGGGCCCAAAAAATTCAATGGAAAAAGAACAGCATCTTCAACAAATGGTGCTGGCAAAATTGGATATCCGCCCACATGCAGAAGATTAAAACTGGACCCATACTTGTCACCATGCACAAAAATTAATTCCAAATGGATCTTAATATTAGGCCAGCGACTATAAAAACCCTAGCTGAAAGGGTAGGGAACTCCCTTGAGCCGATTGGGCTAGGCCAACAGTTACTAAACAGAAATCCAATAGCACAGGCACTAGAACCAAAACTCAACAAATGGGATCTTATGAAATTAAAGAGCTTCTGTTTAGGGAAATGCAAATCAAAACCTCCCTGAGATATCATCTCATCTCGATCAGGATGGCAAAAATCCACAATACAAACAACACCAAATGCTGGAGAGGATGTGGAGAGAAGGGAACTCTCCTACACTGCTGGTGGGAATGAAGGCTTATACAACTATTTTGGCAAGCAGTCTGGCGATTCTTAAAAAAGTTAAAGATTGAAATGCCGTATGACCCTGCGATTCCACTTTTGGGAATAATCCCCCATACAGCAAAAATTCACCTGGATAGCACAAGCACGATCATGTTCATAGCAGCACTGTTTACAATAGCAAAGTCATGGGATCAACCCAAATGCCCAACAGTTGATGAGTGGATAAGGGAAATGTTGTACATTTATATATTGGAATACTACTCAGCCATCAAAAAAGATGAATTAATGAAATTTGCCAGGAAATGGATGGAATTAGAAAAAATTATATTGAATGAAGTATCGCAGACACAGAACATTACCTAATATGTACTATCTAATAGGTGGATCCTAGTACCAAACCCACTTAGTGACACACTCAAAGATAAATCTCTGTAATACCTACAGTAATTGCAAAGATTATAAACAGGAGGGAAGGGGAAGGAGGGCCCCGCCAGAAACAAGGAGAGATGGGATCATGCTACAGCAGAAAAAATAGGTCACCATTAAGTACTGCAAGTAAGTAGTGAGACATCTGGTTAAGCTCACAGACTTTCCTTCCTGGTCACTTGCAACTGATGGGGTTTGATCTCACCAGACAGGGAGGGCATAGAGTCTGACAGTTAGAAGGTAACCATCCTGCAAATGGGAGACTGACCCCCCCCCACCATGGTCTCCTACTTATTCCATCTACCTTTGAATCTAATCTTATAATAAGACTCTATTTTAACAGCCTTTTATCTCTGGGTAGGAGATGACATCCAGTACTCATCAGGATGGAGCCAAGGACGGTGCAGGAACAGCAAAACTAGAAACAACAACAACAACAACAACAACAAACCATAATTCAGAACATCAGAGACCCTACATTAATCACCAGGAACCAGGCCAGCCTAATCTCTCCCCATCCTAAAGCTCAGAGAAATTTACAGAAGAGGGGGTGGCAAGATTGTAAGAGCCTAAAGATGGGGAGGAGCAACCATATGCAAGATACTCCACACAAGTTAGGGCCAAAGTAATCATAATAGGACCTTGCATGACCTACACAATGACCAAAGTATCATTGACTCTCCAAAGTCTAGCATGGATCAGAGGCACTAGGATCCTTAGAGGCAAGGGGGTTAACAGCCACAATAATGTTCCTGTACTAAAGGGGAACACAAGAAAGAGCTCTAGGCAATGGTACTGAGTCTTTACACCTCATCAGAGAGGAGGACCCAGAGGGAAATTTGCACATTAAAGAATGCTCCAGAAATGGGGGGAGGGGGAGGAGGCACTGGGAGACAGGGAGGAAGGGGGGGAAAGGAAGGGGAGGGAGTAAGGGTTCCAGGGAGGGGTGGAGGGAGGGAGGGTAATCGGGTACCTATCAAGTTTGTATGAGTGGAAAAAATAAAAAATATATAAAAAAATAGAGAGGTACAGTTTTAGTTATTTTCTGCTATTACAAGATTATTAAGTGCTTTTAAAAATGTTCTATTTCTGGAGCTAAGGAAAACATCTTTTTACTCTGCTGTAATTTATTTTCTGTAGCTTGCTGACAAATAGTGTTATTTTAATTCCATTAGGGACAGCGAATAACTTAAACCCATTTTTACTCTCACTGTTTCCTATACGTCTGAAATACCAGGGAAACCAATGTTACACATGTGGAAACTGGTTGACTGCAGGAAACTAACTTATTTAGCTTCTTAAATATTTCTTGGTAAACTATTAATGATGATCCGCTTCTCAGATGTACCTTGTTCCGGTTCTGTGTTGCTCTCTCCCATTGGTGTGAAGGTGAGCAAGATAAGAATCCTCCCTTGACAGATAAAAAGTAACCATTTTGCAAATGAGTTGATTAACCCCTCCCTCACTGTGGTTTCCTACTTTTATTACATCTACCTTTGAATATACTCTTATAACAAGACTCTAGTTTAACAGCTTTTTATCTCTGGCCAGGGGGTGACATCCAATACCCATCAGCATGGCGTGAAGGGCATTGCAGGAGCAGCAAAACTGCAAAAGAAAATCAACGAACCATAATCCAGAACTTCAGAGACTCTATATCAACCACCTAGAACTAGGCCAGACTAATCTCTCTCCATCCTGAAGCTCAGGGAAATTTGCAGAAGAGGGGGCGGTAAGATTGTAAGAGCACAAGGATGGGAGGAGCAATGATATGCAAGATACTCCACACAAGTTAGGGCTGAAGCAATCATAATTGGACTTTGCATGCCCTGCACAATGTCCAACACACTATTGACTCCACAAAGTCTAGCATTTGCTAAAGGCACCAAGATCCTTGGAGGCAAGGAATTGACAGCCACAGTAATGTTCCTATGCTTAAGGGGAACACAGGAAAGGGTTCAGGGAAATGCCACTGGGTCCTTGTATGTCATTGGAGAGGAGGGCCCAGAGGAGAGTCTGGCATGCACATTTTAAAGGATTTTCCGGGGATTGGGGGGGGGAGGCACTGGGGGATGGGGAGAGAGGGGTGAGGGGAGGGAGAGCAGGGGTGTCGAGGGGAGGAGGAGGGAGGGAGGGAACCGGTGTATCTATTAAGTTTGTGTGAGTGGGGGAAAAAAAAAAAGAATCCTGCCTTGAGAAATGAGATCTCATAGGACTTTCCACGTGACCTCTGCAGTTACTGATTCATGAAAGGCACAGAGTTACAGAGAAGGTCTTGTTTTCCAGACTCTGTCTAGTGCGGAAGAAAATAATCTAGAGATGGAAAGTAATCTTGAAGTAAAGAAGGAATCCTCAGCAGTAGTAACTAGCAGGGGGCGCTGGTGAGTCTGGGGCGGTGGTGACTGAGCACTGGATCCTGGTCAGGTTCTTTACATATTTTTTTCTAAGTAGAGAGCTGCTGTGCACCTACTTTCTCTCCAAACTGAGTCCTATTCCCAATGAGTAGTAAAAAATATTCTCTGCCTGTAAATTGGCAAGTTTTGAAGGGACTCGGGAGTTTGCTGGTTTACTACAGAATGAAAAAAGGCTGAGAAGAAAAGTTATAATGAGTTCCTCGTGGCTTAAAAACGAGGAAAAGCCTCACTACTGTAGACGATTCCGAAGGAAATTCAGCGCCCTTATAAATAGATGTTCTGGAAGGTGGGAGGGAGCAGGTAGGAAACACCAAGAGAGCAAAAGGGAGGAAGGGGGGGGTGAAAGAGAGGGAAGGGGGAGTGGAAGAGGAGGACAATAGGGGGGAGGGGGAGGAAGGACTGGGTACTACTTAGCTTGTATAATCAGGAAAAAAAAAAGCTATAGGTCCCAAAAAACATGACATGTCATGTCCCATGACAACAACTTTGCATTTACTGTCAAAATTTCATAGACATACATGTTTCAAGTCTATGAGTCCCGTTTTGAAAGACCCTTGTTGCAGTTCGCCTGCATGTTGCTAATAAAAATCACCAATCAGCTTAAGACGCCGGGGGGGGGGGGGGGAAGGACAAGAAAAGTGTAGAGGTCTGAGTAGGGGAAACAGGGTCTCCCTGCAACTTTTCCATGGAGAAATCTTGTCTGTTATGCCCGCTTTCCTTGCTTACTAAGTTTTGACGTCCCTGCACCTGAGAAAGACTACTGTCTTTCCCTGCCGGAGCAGGGCAGCACAGCTAGAATCATATCCCAAGGGCTGAGCTCCAGGTACTAGAAACTCGGCTGGTACCAGGAAGAACAAAGTCCGCAAATGTCCAGGATCCCAGCGGAGCATCCCAGATCCACTGGAGCATAGGGCCTGGGGCCAAGACCAGTCAGCCCAGGCAGGCTGGGCCAGGGGCTGGGGCTGGGCCTCTGGCATTTTCAAGCATGTAGTTGGGGCACGGGCTGGAATTCAAGGGTCCCAGAACTGGGGCTGCCTGCGGGCGGGGCTGAGGAGGGGCGGGGCGAAGCTAAACCCTCTGGCTGGAGCAGGACCAGTGGATGACCGCTAGTTACAGTTCTTTTTTTTTTATATATATATACATTTTTTTATTATTATTTCCGCTCATACAAACTTAATAGATACACCAGTTCCCTCCCTCCCTCTAGTTACAGTTCTTAAGATGCGCAAGATCGTTGGCCGCTTCTTGCACCTGGCATGCACTGTCCCCCGCGTCCCAGGACTATCTCAAACCACCCTGCGGAGTTCAGGAGGAATTCTACGGCCTGGGGGTCAGCCCCGCAGCTCCAGTGGAGGGACCCCCAGCGGCTCAAAGTCCCAAAGTTAGGGTGAGTCTGGGCTGGGCGCTAAGGATCTGGGATGGGAGGGTGGAAATTAGGAAAGGGCAGACTAGGGGTGGGGAACCCGGGGTCCCAATTCCTACATCTGCTATTCTACTGTGCTTTCCGTCGGTCGGCAAGCCCATCTTGGTTCCTTTCCTGCAGAAGTTCACAGGATCCCAGCCCAGAACAAATCTTCGCAATTCAACAAGAAAATCCTGCTGTAGACCGAGCATTTCAAATCAATAGAGGAGATCCCATCTCTAGTCCCGTAAGTAGAGTGTTGCAATGCAGGATTTTGGGGAGTTCGTGCGAGTAGAAAGCTCAGCAAGCTTCAGAAGAGAGGGGTCCACCCAGTGTTTCACCTAGGTGCACACAAGCACCGCAGTGCCACTATGATACTTTGCATCACCACTGGTTGTTCTAGGAAATTGATAACTGCCACAGACCGACTGAGTCGGGACCAGGACAGGGAATCCAGGGATCCTGAGCCAGGTGGGCAAAGGAGTCCGCAATGGGAAACAGAGACACACAACTCTAGTGGAAAGTGAATCTGAGTCCATTTATTGGGCACAAAGCTACAGTTTAAGTAACAATTTTTTGGCAAGCAAAAGCAGGTTGCGTAGGGACAAAACATAAGGAAGGAACAAAACAAATTAATCATAAGAGTGAAAGACAATAATTGAGACATAGCCAGTGTTTTTCTGTTTGGAGAAATCAAGCTTCCTTAACAACTGAAATATCATGTCCTAGGCCAGGTTAACTATTAACCGCTGACTAGAAGTTCAGTAGACAATGATTGCCATGTTTCTAAAATTCTTAAGCACACATAGCTAAAATTGTAGATGTGAGAAACTGCTGCAGACCAGAGTCGCGGCCTCGAGACCAGGGCTCCCCCGGACCAGGTGGAGAACAGAACACACACAACTCTCTAGGCCGAGTGAATTCTGAACCCATTTACTGAAACTTTTGTGATGGCTTTTATACAGAAAATTTTGGGGTAAAGAATGTTGCATCTACAAATAGACATATTATTTCCTAGTCAGCAAAAATTCCCTTCAGGGTGGACATTTTTTCAAGAATCTAACCCATTGCTTGAGGGTAAAGATACTTAACAGAAACATTCTCCCAGTATTTCCAAACCTAGCTAATCTATAATGCTTCACCAGATAGCCATGGGGCTGAGCCCACATAATTGTTTTAACAGAGACTGCATTTTTAAAATACACAGAAGAGGACTGAGTTCCTTTTTGATTTCAGCAATTAACTATAGGAGTGCCCAACATCCCATAAGTCCAGCATGAGCTTTTGATGATGCCCTGTCCAAGCTGATCCTCTTAGTCAGGCAGGTTGACAGCTGGCACCAGGCATGGCAGCAGGATCTAGCTTGAGAAGTTGCATGCAACTCATGCAGTCTCTGCAATCCAAGCTTGAACCACATCTCTAGGGGGGGCCATGGCTTGGATATTCAAGGGCCATAAGCACCTATAGTGTGGTCCTGTTGATGGAGCACTACTGAGATATGTGCTGAAGGAATCACTAGTTATTAAAAGACTAATTCCTCCTATGATAGCATCCTTTCATTCCTTTAATAGTAAGGTTGTTTATGTCTTTCTATGAAGAATTCCAGAAATATATTGCCATCAGTTAGATGACCCATCTGTGAACCATGCGTACTCCAAACCTGGGGTCCATACTGTCGGGCCCCATATGCCAAGGGTGTCTCTTTTGGGGCAGAGGCGATCATTGGTGGGAGTGCACTCAAATGGTCCATCTCTGTGATTTCTCATAAGAATGCTGTTTGGGAAAGCAAAGACACAGCCCCTTTTGCTACCGACATGGATTCTTCCAGTTTGGATTGCAAATATCATCTCCAGGGTCAGTCTTGGCATCTAGACTTTCTGGCATGATGGTCTCTTCCTTGGCCTTCAGCCAGGGTAAGAGGGTATCACAGTTTAAAGTTCTAGTGAACTGATAGCATAGTTTTATGCTTCTGGAATTTCTGAGTTAGTACATAGGTGGGAATTTTACCCATCTATGTTTTAAGACTCTTGAAGTTATAATCTAATTTCTTTAAAATCAGTGCACACATTCTGGCTACAAGTCTACTTATTGTGAGTGACTAGATATGAAATCTCTATTTAGAATTTGACTTAAAGTTATAAAGCAGGCTTTTTCTCTAGATCAGAGAGCAGGAAACTAGTTACAAAAAAACCTAAGAGCAGGTAAAAGGCACTCCTAATTCCCAAAAGAATCCCTCCTGCCAGAGACACAACTTGAATTACCTAAGGAGGAATACTTAGCACCTGTCCATGGCCGTTATTGTGACATTCCAAGAAATTCCTAGCACCTGCCTATGGGGTTACTGTGACAGTAACCCAGGGAACAGGCTTTAGGCCTGAATTGGGAAGAACACCAAGGCCTGACAATTCCCATATTTTTCCTTATTTCTCTTAAATAAAGCCATGCCCTTTCCCCAAAAGATGTTTCTTTGAATCCATCTTTTCCAAACTGAGACATATTCTACCAGATTGGTCGGATAAGGAAGCGGCAAGAAACCTTTTCTTTATCAAAAGGGTCAGGTTCCTCATACCAGTGGCTTTTAAGGGCTTCATGAGATTCGGCATAGATTTTGTTTTTTAAAGCTTTATAATAATCACACATATAACAAAATTTGTTTTGAGCCAACTTAAGAAATCCAGGCTATTCAGGAGTTTCTATATTAAATTTTTCATCTCTGTTTAATTTAATCAAAGCTGAGGGATATCCCAAAGCTGTTAATGATTTTACTAAATATTAAGCAACAGATACACGCAACAGCCAAACAGCATTTCATAGAAAGAGAAAACATGCCATAACTTATCTAGGAAAATGGACTTCCTTGAAGCCATTTTCTTCCAATGGTGACTTTGTCAGGACAGCGGAATGGACTATGTCGTGGCAGACAACAACCCTTTAGTGTGGTCAAGTGTCAAGTTTCTCCACTCAACTCTAAATAGCTAGGTTTAAAGGAAGGTCACAGAAGTTGAAAGAAAACCCAGGCGTTCATTGGGCATTTCCACCATCATGTAGATACTGGTTCATAGCAACTAATGCGTAGGCCAGGCAGTGGAGTACTGTGCCATAGTACTATTAACCTGAAAGCATCTAGAATCATTGGAAGAGATAATCTCATCAGCAAAAGGATGCTCCAGGGATGGGAGGGAGGAAGGGGGAAGGGAGAAAGGAGAAGGGAGGGAGGGACATGAAAGGAAGTGGGGAAAGGAGGGAGAGTGCAAGGGGGACGATTTGGGGGGGAGGAGAAAGGGAGAAGATGGGGGTACCTATTAAGCTTATATAGTTAGGAAAAAAAATAAAATATGAGAGAAAAAATTATAAAAAAATCTCGCCAGCTGAAAAAGCAACAAACTTTCTTCATGCTTCCTCCTGATGTGGATACAATGTTACCAGATGCCTCAAGTTCCTGGCACCATGCCTTCTCTGCCATGATGACTAGACTATGGGTCAAAAGAAATCTTCCTTACTTAAATTGCCTTTTGTCAGGATGTTTTTGTTACAGCAGTGAGAAATATAAATAGCTAATAGATGTATTCAGGCAAAACTAGAAGGCATCAAGTCCTGAACCCATGAGGGAAGCCAGCAAGACAGGGAGGGAACATGGTAGGGAAGTGTGTTTTCAGGGCTGCTGGGGGTCTCTAGCAGGAAACATCACTCACACTGCCTCCTCTGTTAAGGCAGAAGAGATTTAGCTCTGTGAACATCTGGGGACCTGATTTTTGGTTTGGGAAGTCAAGGAGCTTCTATGTGGTTTGGCTTCTTCCAAACTGGCTTCAAATAAAGGGGAGATGAAATTTGCACTGGAATATGAACTAGAGCAATGAACTTGGAAGAATCTCATCCCCCTTTTGGATTCAGAGCTAATAAATAATAAATGAATGTTTTTATATCTTTCCATAGTTATTAGCTAGAGTTTCATCATGGTGTAATTATGTGATTTTGTCCAGTTCTTTTGTACTTCTACAAAATCTATTTTATTCTCCTTGAGCTCTGTAGACTCTGAGTACAAACTGAGTTGAAAGCATGAATTAGTCTCAGAAAGTTTGCCAGCATGAGTGCTGGTTATTAAATATTTAAATTACAAATGAAGAACAAGAAATGAAGTATCACCCTCAATTGGTTTGAATTTTGATAGTGTTATATCAGAGTAATTAGATATGCGAAGAACCAGCAGTACTGTAAATTAGTGTTTGTTCACAGAATCTTTGCCCAGTATTGCATTAGCATAGCAGAATGTGGAAAGAGATCCATTTCTTAAAATAATTCAGCTTTTCAGGATCACAAGCAAAAGAATTACATACAGGCACGTCTGACAGAGAACAAGATGCTTAGAAAAAGAATTGCAGTTCATGCTATAAATATGAAGTATTTGAATGTTGCTTCATTTCATTCTATCTTTTAAAGCCTTGCTCTTTAGGAGGGCCAGTCCTATTAAGTAAAGTAAGGAGTGCTTGGATTTTATGCTTTTAATGGACATATAATTGAAAAATGACCTTTAATTTTTGTACTGTACATTAATTCTATTTGATAGTAACAGTACCTCTTTTCTTTTCTTTTTTTCTTTTCTAATCTGGTATGTCAGATCAAAACCAGATGAGGCTATTTAATTTGATTAGCTCTTTTAGGTTCCATCTGGAACAAAAGTTAGCAACAGATAGAATCTAATAATGTCTTCCTGAACACTGACATATCAGTTGGCAACTGGCGTCTTAAATTCAATAAAATCTGTCAACATATTGCTTTTTGGTGTGTGCTTTCTTAAACAGTGGAAAAGGTAGTTTCCATTTTTAAGATAAGTTTCAGCCTGTCTTTCTGAAATTTTCTGAAGGTATTACATTCTACTTAAACTTTGCATTGGCTAGGACAGAATATCAATAAATGTTTTCCAGAATCAAGCATACTTAACAAACTACCACTTCATATTATTAGAGATCTGTAAAGTTTATGATTCTTTCTGTAGTACTATTTAGTAAGTGATGCTAAAATGTCAGACAAGCCAGATAAAACTTTATTAATAAGACTATCCAGTAGTCAAAAAGGTCTATCAAATCTCAATAACAAAAAAAGATGTTTGTATTTTTAACAAATTATGTGATTTTGTCCAGTTCTTTTGCACTTCCTACAAAATCTATAAAGGAAGCACACTTTTTTTAATAGTTATTTTCATGAATCATTGTCCATTTGGAAACAAGATAGGAAGGGGCAAGAAGAAATTGAGAACCGCTTGGAAGAAACTAAATATTGGCAATTTACTTAAAAAACAACCTGTTCAATCTGGCCTTGACTCTTAATTTTATCTAATTTAACACATACCTATTAGTTTTATTTTGAGCAATCAGAAACTAAGTATGCTGTACTGGTTTCACAAGCTAACATAATTTAAGACAGAAATCTGAGTAATTGTATGCTAACTTGGAACTTGGCAAAGAAAGCTAAGTGGTGCGAAGAAACTGCCATGACTGCCCAGACTAAAGCTAAATGACACTTCAAGTGACAAAGGGTTCACTTAAAAGTCACTACTATTACCAGCAACAATGAAAGATAGGAAAAGCATAAAGCCTGGGCCAGTGAGACAGGTGAAGGTGCCTACATGCAAATCTGGTGCCATGAATTTAACCCTGCAATCCACATGGTGGACTACTAGTGACAGCCAGCTTCTACAAGTTGCCTTCCTACCTGCATGTGCTTGTTCTTTCTCCTCTCTCTCTCTCTCTCTCTCTCTCTTTCTCTCTCTCTCCTCTGTCTCTCAAAATAAACATTTTTTTCTAAACAAAGCATGATCCCTTTTGTCATAGGCACAAGTGTCAACTTGATAGTTGAGGGTTTTGAGCTCTGGGCACATTTGTGGAGAATTAGTGGTTGGGTTAAGCCCAGAACAAACCTGCAGGAGATTGTCTGGCTGATAGGGAAGGCCCAGGCGGGTGGGACTAGGCTCTGGAATAAAACACAAGAGAGCAGGTTGAAGAGAGTTGGAATCCTTATGTATATTTGGCCAGACATGCTGGTCTGGCAAGTAAGGATCATCCCTCTCTCAGCTATTATGGGGAGATGGTGTGGCCAGTTCCCTTGACCCTGGTGTTGGTACGTGCTCTCCCATCAAGCTCGACTAAGAACTGTAACCAGTCTATTGAAAGAGAATAAACCCCTTGTTCCCTTAAGCCATTTGATGGTGATTTATCAGCAACCATGCAGTCTGACTGCTATGCCTTTTTAAATAAACCTTTGCCAGTGTGATATCCATTTAAAAAAGTGTGCAAAAGTACACTGAGCTTGGTAGGATTTTACACACACAAGTGTGCCCAGGATGAAATAGAGTATCAATGGAATTGTATGCACGTGGTGTGGACTCTTATTGCGAGGTTTACTCATAGATCATACGTGGCTTCATCTTTATTGCTTTGTATGGACATGCCATATTTCTGTCTTATAATTGGTATAGGTCACTAGTAAAGCTAATGCTGAACTGAGCACTAGATATCTGTCATTAAAATGAGCCCGAGCTATAACTGTTTTTAAACCAAAGCTAATTTTCATTGGTGATGTAGCTTATGCACTTAGCACTCAGAAAGCTGAAGTGGGAATGGCACAAATTTAGCCACCTGGGGTTAGTATGAGCCTCTAGGTCTAAAAACAAGCAAAAAACTCATTTCAACCTAAGTTCTGCAATATTTAATACTGAATAGGCTATTCACTTTAGAGCTGGTAATTAGGTGAAACGGACTTGAAACTTGTTTCCCTAGTTTTTCAAGCATATTAATTATCCCTGCCCTGCTCCCTCTCTTTCCCCTTCCCTCCCTTCACCAACCCATCTCACTCCCTCCCACCTTCCTGTCTGTTTTTCTATAGGACCCACGGTCCCCTCTGGATCATCTGCTCTAGTGAGGGTGTCAGGTCTCTGTGGCACACCCAGTTGCCCTTCCTTGGGCAGACCCCACTGAGTCTTCACCTGTTTAACCCTACCCCTAAGGTCTCCATTGTATTTAATTATTTCTCCTGAGATCTTTGCTAGTCTATGGGGGCATGTTGGTATGTCAGCCATTATGCAGTTCTGGAAAGGACAAGTCTCATTACAGTGACTTCCTGGATGCAGCGGTCCTGCCTGGTGAATGTCTTGTCCAGTGGTAGACCTGGGTTTGAAACTTTATTTTATAAACTATTAATTCCAAAATCTATTAGTAAAATATATATTTCAAAAATAAAAAAATGGCATAGGTCAATAACCTTCCACCTGTTTGAACAAATTCATTCTCACTTTTTTTTGTGTATGTGTGTATGTGTGTGTACAAGAGGGTGCTGTATGTATAAGCCCAAGGGTGACTTCTGGAATCATTCTGGATTGCTCTGCCTTCTTACTGCCTTGCACTGTGGTTTCCAGGCTCTGCCTTTCAGGGCCTGAAGAGCAAGGCCATGGCCTTTCAGTCCCATCTGGGCTTTTTTTCGTTTTTAATATGGGATCTGGGATTCAAATTCAGGTCCTTTTACTTGCTAGGCAAAAGCTTAACCTCTCATTCTCACATATTTTAATTACCTATTTTTAATTATAAATTTTTGCTAGCAAAGTGCTTTTATAGATTTAGAATGTCTTTAGTGACTAAAAGAAAAAAAACATAAGGAGATAAATCCAAAAAAAAAAAAAAATAGAAGACTAAAAACTACAAAGTTAAGGGCTGAAACTAGTTGAATGAAAAGAAACTGTACTCGTTACTCTTGTGCTATGTGTGTTGCTGAGAGAACACCCCAAGTTAAACAATCTAAGGGACAACGGGAGATTTATTCAGTTTATGGTTCTACAGGCGACATGTAGTCTTTCATGGTGGAAGTGCATGGCTGGCTGGCAGAAGCTGGAAACAGGCTGTCACACCCATCCACAAGGCTAAGAGTTGCAAAAACCCCTGCTGCAAAAGTAGACTTCTCCAGGAGGTAAGTAGGACTAGTCCATCTCAAGGCCCACCCCATGGCTGCCTTCCTCCAGCAAGTGCCACCTCTGAAAGGTTCCATGACCTTCCCAAACACATGAGATTGTGGGGGCCACATTTCAAATCATGACAGATTAATGTAACTAAATTTGTCACAACCATATAAGAAAACAGTATTAGAAATGAATGCAGACACTGTTGCCTTACATAGATTTGGTACAACTGCTTCCTCCCAAAATGGAGGAAATAAAGATTTAATTTCAGCTCTAACCTGAAACATGTAGACCACCAGAAGATATGAGCAAACAGACACTGTGTGGTGGGCAGTGATCTGTGAAAAGGAACCCATGACTGTTTCATTTCCTTCTGTTTAAAAACATGACAAAGGGGGTTGGTGAGGTGGCTCAGGGGTTAAGCCTCTGCCTTGCAGGTGGAAGGTCCTGAGTTCGGATCCCAGATCCTACGTATAGACGCCAGGCAGAAGCGGGGGCAGCCTGCGCTTCTGGTCCTGGTAGGGCGGAGCCTGTGAGTCCCGGGGCAGAGTAAACCAGGAGGTGAAGGCGGTCCATGGTGGTTCCCGAATTCAGTCCGTGGTTCAACACACACACACACACACACACACACACACACACGCACGGGCGCACATATATATGCACACACGCACAACTGAATGAATAATAAAAAAAAAAAAAAAACATGACAGAGAAACCGCAAAGGTCTGAGCTGGGAGGCCAGGAAGGAAAAGACCAGCAGTTCACATCATGGCCTATCAAGGGCACACAGGCAGGCTTGCTCTTCAGCTAAATTAGTTAAATGCAACTAGAATCCCAGACCATCAAAATAATTCCGTGAAAGGAAAAAACAACTTTCAAAGCTCACAAATGGCTGGGAAGCTTGAGCTTAAGTATCACAAATATTGAGACTTAGAACTGTCTTAGAATATAGGTTATTCTATCTAACTGATTTACAAAGTTTGAAAACAAGATGCTAAAAAGTCATTTTTTCCCAAGTAACTTCACTGTGGGCCATCAGGACCAAGTCATCTAGGCAGATTCCATCAAGCCATGGTAATAACTCTCAGAGTCAGGTATCTCTTAAGTTGACATCACTTTGGCTATATACTTGGAAAACTCAATATCACTAGATATCAGTGAAATGCAAATCAAAATCAAAAACCATCTTCTTGGTTGAATGGATATTATCAAATAGACACAAAAAAATAACTTACAGATAAGAATGTGGAATAAAGAAAACACTTGTAGACTACTGGTGGAAAGATATATCAGAAAAGCCATTATAAGAATGTAAGCCATTGGAAAAAACAAACACTTCCGCCACATGAGTTTTTGTTTCTTTATTCCACCAGGCATTTTTTATGTTAACTACAGCTTAAATCACTAGAAATTAATGTGATTACTGATATAGTTGAGTCTAGACTGTCTTCCTATTTGTTCCATCATATTGGAAAAAGAGATTTCCTTTTTCCTGTTTTAGGTTTGAATTATCCAAGTATTATTTTTAATGATTCTTTCTTCTGTCTTTTATAATGATGGAATGTTCACAATTAATAGCATTTGCTTTTGCTTTATCAGGAATATATAACCTTAGTAAGAACAAAGACACATTTACATAAGCACAACTGTAAAATAAGATTTTATTATGTTTAATATAGTTCAACATTTCATAATATTGCATAATGCTCAAATGTTGATTTACTTAGATGAGAATATCTTCCCCTTACCTTATTTCCCATTCAGGACTTAAAACACTACCCTTTTAGAGCCATATTACAATGGCTCCTAACATCACATTTTTTAAACAGTAGTGCTATGAACTGAAATAAACAGATTTAACAATCGCATTTCATAGTATTACAAATAAGCAACGAGTAAATTGCTGAATTTAGAACACCAAGAAAATCCACTAAGATTTTACATTTATTTTCAATAATGCTCCTTTACAAGAGATGGAATAAAAAGATGTTTCCCTTAGTTCTTCACTCAACTCTCACCTGCAAACAGGTTTTACAGTATTGAATGATATGTTCTGTGCAGCAGACTTCATTCTTGTTTTTTTTTAAACCCCCTTGTTCTGGTGCTATCAGTAAACGACAAAGACACTACAAATTGAGGTCACTAAAAGTTAGAATAAACTTTCAAATTAAAACTTAACAGTAAAAACAAGAACCCAGGCCATGAGTCAAGTATTCATAAAACAAGTAAGCATGATTGCATAGATTAACCAGCAGACACTCAAGTTCAACAAAACACTAAATTAAACGAAATGGAATCTTTCAAGTATTTGCTTTGTTTCTGCATTAATGCTACATGTAATCCCCTTTAAAACACATTTTATATGGCACAGTTTCTCATATGTAAATAACCTAAGACCTTAGAAAAAGCAAGTTAAAGTATTCAGTATTTCACGAGTGACAGTAAGAGGATGAAAACACATTTTGGATCTTTTTAAATGATTCACTTACAGTATCTTTTATTCTTGACCCAATAAAATCACATCTAGAGTAGTTATCAGTGTCCTTTACATTCCAATCTAATCAAACTAATTATGCTAGCTATAGGTCTAGGAATTTGAATGCTTAAAGTATGAACACATTCTATACTTAAAGATACATTTGTCTTGCTGGCAAATCTAAACTTTCCCCTCATTTCTGTGTGCCTGCATGTGCACACAAACATGGATATGTACATACACATATATATCCAAGACTAATCTTCCAAGTGTGTGTGTGTGTGTGTGTGTGTGTGTGTGTGTGTACACACACACACACGGAAAATTAGTCTTACAGAGTTTTATTATAGTGATTATGGGATCCTCAAAGGCAGGCACAACTGGCTAGTTTATGAATTATACTGCATTATCAAGTTCAATTGATTAGAAAGAGTAGAATACCCTGTCACCTGATAACTTAGAAACCATCTGCACCATAAATCTGTTTATCTGATAAATTCATCAACATTTGGTAATTACTACCCTGTTTTTTGAATGTACACAATGCAAAAGGAAAACCTGATACTCAGCTATGTAACTTCTTTCACAATAAAAAGGGCACAGACTCTGCTGAACAGTATAAAAGAATTGGCAGTCAGCATTATGAACACCATTTAAACCTGGGTTTTACAATGGTAGATTCTAAATGTCTTACCAAAAAGCTTAGTTTCATGATAAATAATTTACAAAGTATCGCTATTTAAAAGTCCCCTTATATACATTTTCCTCTTGTAACATGCCTCTGACTTCCAGCAGAAACATCACAAATGCTATCATAAAGGAAATCTTTTCTTTACAGAATAGACTATGAATCTTATCAAAACTGTTTTAGTTCCCATCTTGAGTTGTAAATTTTATCTTACATAAGTATTGTGTATGTAATTGAAAATGCAAATAGCCTGTATATGACTACGAATTAAACTGAGTTTAAACCACATCTGCTTAGAAAATTCTAAGCACAGCACTAACACTAACATACACACATGTGTAAATAAATATTTATAAAATTTTGGCGCCCTAGCCCCTCCTGGCACTCCAGTGCCATGAGTTCCTTTCCAGCTATCCACTTCTCACAAGTTCTCCAGGCCACCTGCCCTTCATGGCACTCAGGTGCCATGAGTCTGTTTCTGGTTCCATGAGTTCTCAGATGACCTAGCCCCTCATGGCATTCTAGTGCCATAAGTCTGTTTCCAGCTGTCTTGCTCCTTGTGAATTCCATGCCTAGGCTCCATGAGTTCTCCAGGGCGTCCTAGCCCCTCATGGCACTCCACTTCTGGAGTCCATGAGTTCCAACCTTTCTCTCCTCTAATAAACTCTACTTTAATCCTCAAAAAAAATTTCTTCTACTGAAATCTTTTAGATTTTCAGAGTTTTGTTTCAACTCATAAAACACTATTTAGATTGATCAATTGAACAAATGGCATCTACTACATGATTCAGAGAAAGCAGCAGTATGACATTCTATACACTATCAAGGGAACATATTCTCAACATAGGTTTCTAACATTAAAGAATAATTAAGCAATTTTCATTACTACCACTTATTTAGCTCAAACACTGAATGTACTTAATAAACTTGAATACATGACAAGGAAATTCTTCAGGATACTTTCATCAAACACTGCAGTTCATTATCACACAGAGAACACAATGTTTCTATGACTGCTCTGAGAACCCAGAGGACAAGATTACACTGCAGGTGTGCAACACTCCTGATCTTAATCTGTCCTGATCTTTAAAATGCAGAATGAAAATAAACACCATTTCAAAAGGAAAGCATATAAAATATACTAATAACATTTATGTGAAAAACACGAATATATAAATGTTTTCTAGTCTTTTCAATGTGTTCAACATGAAGAACCTCTCCATAATTGCCACATTTTAACTATTGGTACAATACGTCTATATTTTATAAATACATTTTACAGGGTTTCTACTGGAGCTTCTTTTTTGTAAAGTGTAACCTAGAGCACAGTGATGTATAACTTAATCAGTATTTTCACATTCTAATCCAGCTTTTATATGACTTAATATTTCTGAAGCTTTTTTATTTTTATTTTTGCTTCAAAATAGAGGTAGATTTTAGTAGAGGTTGGGTATGTCAGACTTACTGACCAAATGCAATTATCAATGATTTTATTTCTATTGTGCAGTTCCCAAGAATACTTGGGGAAAAAAAAAATCAGAACCATTCTGATACTTCAAAGTTCTTTTTCAAGCTTCAGTGAAATAATTGCATATTTTTAACTATTCACAAATTGATTCAACAATCCAAACAGAAGACAAATGCAACTATAACAAACAAAAACAAACCTATGAGGAAAAGTTGCATCTGAATGGAAACTTTTATTTCATTTTTGCTTTTTAAAAGTGCATCTGATTCTTTCTTTTATGATCCATGTAAAAAACTTTTCTACTGACACTAATAACAGAGAATATACTGAGGCTACCCATTTAGTCATTACTTTTTTTTTCATTAAGTTAAAGTTGAAATCCTTCCATTGGTGCTTCCGGCTGCTGAAATACAAACTGCTGTTGATTTTCATCCACCTGAGGTACAATGCTGGGGTCATCTTCTTCTGCACCAAAATAGTGTTCAATCAAATCAAAAGCCTTCTGGTAAATTTCCTGATTTTCATGGCTTTGCAGAAACTCAATTTTATCCAATCCTATTATAGAAAGCACATATGCAAAAACATATTTAAAATAAATTATTAATTGGGGCTTCAATATGTATTAAAATAATAAATGACATCATCCATTCTGCTGGCAATGGAACATTACTTTTTTTCTCCCACATTTTATTTTCCTAATCATACAAGCTCAATAGGTACCCCCATCCTCTCCCTTCCTCACTCCCCTCCCCAGTTATTCCCCATTGCATTCTCCCTCCTTTCCCCCCTTCTTTTCACCCCCTCCCTCATCCCTACCTCTCTCCCAGTGCCTCCCACTTCCTCCCTCCCATCCTCTACAGCATCCTTTGTGTGAATACCAAACCTGCCAGAGTCCTCCATCTTCCTCCTTAGTGAGGGTTCAGGACTCAGTGGCATAGCCTGGAGCCCCTTCAAGTATGGGAACTCTGTCATGACTATATAACCCCTTGCTTCTAAGAATCCTACTGCCCAGAGCCTTCTCCCATGCTAGACTTTGGGGGATCGTTGACATATCAGCCATTGTGCAAGTCAGGCAAAGTCCAATCCTGGCTGCAGCAGCCCTGACTTGTATGGAGTATCTTGCACATCATTGGTTCTCCCCATCTTGCCAACCCCTCTTCCTCAAGGTTCCCGGAACTTTAGGATGGGGAGAGATTTGGCTGGTCTGGTTCCAGATGAATAATGTGGGGTCTTTGGTGTTCTAAATTGTGTTTTGTTGTTGTGGAAAATTATTTTTATTAATTTTACATAAAATGGTGACCACTTATACCTTATTCTTCAAGGAGTGGTATATAAAAGTTGAAGATACAGCTGAGTTGGCTGAGTGAGTGGAGTGCTTGCTTATTAGCATGCATTCAGTCTTTAACACTTAAACTGGGAGGTGGTACATTGTAGTACATGGGAAGAGAAATTTGATCAAGTGTTATATAATGGCTCTATAGTTTTAAGTATTCTTGGAAACTGCACAACAGAATTTCAAGGTCATCTTTGACTACTGACAAAGTTTGAGGCACGTTAAACTGCATGACATCCAGGGACTTGACACAAAGAAGTATTACAAGTCTGGGAGAAAGATGGCAAATACAAAGTCTGCTATGTGATTTTGACAAAACTAAAAAGTTCAATTTCTCTTTTCAATTACAAAGGTTAGTTTTAGATTATGTAAAAAAAAATAAAAAAAAGTATTTTTCATTCAAAGCTAAACCACTTTGGATATTTGTAGAGTAAGAAATAAGCAAGGTAATTATTTCCACATGCAATCACAGAATATTTCAAACTTACAATCAAATTAATTACATCTTGCATTTATGCCTGGTGAAATTACAAAATGTGAAATAAACATAATACTTATCTTAGGCTTCATTTAAGAATCATATGTAAAAACTTGGATCAGAGCTCAAAAAAAGGTACCTAATAGAGGAGATACTATTCATACAAGTAAATGCCTTAAGAAATCAATTTATATTCATACTTATCCTAAAATAAATTTCTAATTACTGAAGGTAAAACTTTAAAGGAACTAACCAGAAAAATCTGACCAATAAAAAAATTAATTTCCATTGAGATTAATGACTTTGTAAGTTCTGAAGAAACCAGAGGTTACACTGAATCATTTGTTAAAAGACTGGGGGGATAAAAGCAGTATTTTTTTTATTTTTTTTTATTATTATTTATTCAAGTGTGTGTGTGTGTGTGTGTGTGTGTGTGTGTGTGTGTGTGTGTGTGTGTGTGTAGAACCACAGGCGAATTTGGGAACCCCCATGACCACCTCCACCTCCTCGTTTACTCTGCTCTGGATTCACAGGCTCTGCCCTACCAGGAGCAGAAATGCAGGCCGCCCCCGCTTCCGCCCGGCGTCTATACGTGGGGTCTAGAATCCAAACTCAGGACCTTCCGCCTGCAAGGCAGAGGCTTAACCCCTGAGCCACCTCTCCAGCCCCGGATAAAAGCAGTATTAAAATAAATTATGGGAAAAAAATTCAACTTTTTACAAAAAAGTTAAATACATAACTGAACTAAGTACAATAAATAAGCAATTTTGTAGAGAAAACATAACACATGGAAAAAAACCAGTTTGTATTATGAAGCCAAGAAATGAACATAGCCATTTGATAAGTTAAACAATGTAAGAAAGCTTACAATAAAGTTTCTGCCTAGAACTCAGCAACTACATTACTGAACATTCTCTGATAATGAATGATACATCTTGGCCTGCTAGTGTGGACCTGTAACCCCAGCAGTCAAGAGATCAAAGCAGGATTAACTGCCAATTGGGAGGATAGTGTGGGCTATACAATGAGTACTAGATTCCCTTGAATTACAGACTGAGACCCTGTCTCATGCACATATAACACACATAAAACCCATAAAACAGCAAAAGAACACACATACATGTATCTGTGTTTGTATAATTGGTAACGACAAACTGATGGTCAACTACAAGTATCTGACTAACTGCAGAAAACACAAAAAATGGCATTCAATATAACCTTATATAGCTATTATAATCATGGAGAAATATAAAACTGCATCTGAATCAATGCATGGTAACTGTATAAGTTAGATAAGGAAGAGGTAGTAAAATAAGACAAACGATTATAATAAGTTATGGAGAATTATTCAAAAAACACTTTTCTAAGATTATACTGTCCTTAAAATGAAAAATTTTATAGCATGAGGGCAGATAATTAGCCACAATTATACATTTTTGCCTGGGTGCTTACCATATGCTTCTTCAATGAGAGTGCAATATGGATTGATGCCTGCTCCATTCTGCTTAGCTTCTTGTTCTCCAAGACGTAAAATATTTTCGAGACCATTCAAGGCCACTTGGACTATTTTGGAGTCCATAACAGTCAAAAGGTCACAAAGTGGTTTAATACAGCCCAAGGTTACCAAATACCTTCACAGAAAATTTAAAAAGAGAAATAAGAGAAAAGATTTTAAAGGATTATATAAACACTATGTTTATATAAGTAATATGAAATTTTATATAGACAATCATGAAATGCATCCTATACATGTTCACGTACTTTTAACGATATTGGTATCTGAAAATATTTTTTCTTTTCAAAATGCCATTAGCAATAAATGGTGTTATTTAAATACTTCAAAATGAGTATTCACATTTAAATTATTTGTTGGACAGGTATAAATGGAGGAGAGGGGACATGTTTCTTATAAAACAATAGTTAATGCTCTAAGGCATATGCTATTCAGACATGCTAAAGAACCCAAGAACAAAACAAGCCATCTTGTGCAGAACACATTTCACTCATTTCTCACTGCTTTGTTCTTTTCTGATTGTTACTACCTAGCTTTTCATTTTTTTATTTAGATTAAGTAACTGATTTGTTAACTTGGCAAAAAGTTCAGATTAGCTAGAAAGGTTAAAACAGGTTCCAAAGCCAAGTCCTATGTCCACTCTTTATTAGTTATGTGACCTTAATCTCTATGCCTCAGTTTTCCATCTTAAAAGGGAAATTAATAGTATATAGCATGTATTTAACAAAAGTTTCTGTCCCTTAAGAAAGGTTATATACCTTTTACTTGAACACTTTCTTTGTAAACTATAGTGCAATGGATCAAAAATCTGTTGAATAAACAACTGTTTCTTAGGTACGAAATTATATATATTATATTATATATATTATAAATATAAATAAATATAAATATATATAAATACCTAATAAACTGCTATTGCTCAACTAAATTGAATTAGTTATTATGCCAATGACTGGCAATAGTGGTACATTGCTGAATCCAAGAATAGAAGCTCTTTCCATACATGTTCTTAATGAAACAGTGAAAGTGATAGAAAAGGTTTTATGTGCTTCAGCTAAATATAAGTTTAATTCGGGAACCACCATGGACGCCACCATGGTGGTTCCCGAATTCATCCGTGGTTCTACACATACACAGACACACACACATGTGCGCGCACATACATATGCACATGCGCACAGTTGAATAAATAAAAAAAATTAAAAAAATAATCATGAAAACTAGTAATAAGGAAAGATTTTGTTTTATTACTACTTGTATTCATGATACAAACAAAATTGAAAAAATAACTAAGGAAATAAGTGAGATGGGAAACAAGCAGAAACCAATGGCTTCACTATATTCAGTTCTGATTCTGAGTGGGGAGCAGTACAAGTGAAGGGGAAAAAGATCTAGTGAGGCAGAGTGGCATGTCCGCAATCCCTGCACTCAGAGGTAGGAGGATTCTCTCCAAGGCTGGCCAGGTAAAAACTCAAAACGAAGTTGTGACAATAAAGGACTCTCTGGGAATTGGGGGGGAGGAACTGGGGGAAGGAGAGGGGGAGGAGGGGGGAGGGAGGGAACTGGTAAAAAATTTTAAAATGTATAATTAAATTTTTAATAAAAAAAAAAACGGAGTTGTGAAAAAGAAAAGCAAACAATAAATTTTGTTATGATAACAGAGTTGTAGGTAACTTATTCATGTAAACTATTTTCAAAATGTTTCACTTTTTTTTTAATATTTAGAGAGAGAGAGAGAGAGAGAGAGAGAGAGAGAGAGAGAGAGAGAGAGAGAGAGAGTGTGTGTGTGTGTGTGTGTGTGTGTGTGTATCAGAGGGCACTGCGTGTCCCTGTGGAGAACTAGGGTGACTTCGGGAACCATTCTGGGTTGCTTCTACCTCCTTGCTTCACTCTGGGAATTCTCATGCTTCGCCCACCAAGGCTGGAAGTACAGGCTGACACCATCTCTGTCTGGCACTTTTACATGGGACCTGGGATCCGAACTCAGGACTTCTGCTTGAGGCAGTCTTAATCCCCGAGCCATCTCTCCAGCCCTACACTGCTTTTATAATAAAAACATGTACGACATTGAGGAAGGTAGATAACAGCAAGCCTTTGTCTTAAGAAAGAACATGGTAATGTGTAGATTTCAAATTCCTTGATTTGCAAAATAGAATAATTTTACATTTTGTAAATTAAAAAGGTCAAATATTCATGAAAAAAATATTTCCTAAATAGTTACTTCAAGTTTCATGGAGGGATTATTACTTAAGATTCAGGTTGATTTGGGCACTCAAATCAACTGAGTGCCCAAGTAAACAGAACTTTGTATGTTATATTAGTTAAAAAGGTTGAAAATACATGATAATCTAGAATCAATACTCATAAAAATCATGATTGCAAGTTACAAGAACAGGAACTAATTTTAGTTGTGATGTTACTGTTTAGTTGTGATGCTAATGTTGCAATGCTGAACATACTGAGTACATAAATTTCACTGAAGGTACTTTTATTGAAACTTATGAAAAACTGAAAAAGATTAAATGATTGTCAAGATTCCACAATTTTTACTAAAGAAGCAGGACTTGAAAGCAGGCTGACTTAAAACTATTTATTCTGTCAATAAAATAAAAAAAAAGTCTAAATTAAAAAATTAGTGCATAAAAGTAGTATACAAGAATGAAATACGTTACTACCGAATGACAGTCAATTGTGAGAGAACATTTTTAAAAAACCCTATTTATTTCAACTTTACTTTTAAATAAGTCAGCGTTCTTATTTATTAGTTATTTTGGCATAACATAAATCTAAATGTTTAAGATTTTAATGTTCGACAAAACCTAATGCTCATGGCAATATATTCTGTAATATATATATTAAGAGGTTACTCTTAGTCAGAATTTCAATTTTTTCTTCCAAGGATAGTTAATTATAACTTAACAAAAAAAAGTTGAATAAAAGAATGAAATGAATGAAAGGCAGTCATAGTTCATATTATTTAGCAAACAAACAAAAATAATGTTAGTTTCATCAATAAATGAAAGTGTTCTAACTGGTGCACACCGTATTTGCTCTGGAGTGCCTCCAGAAGTGGCATTCGTTATAGCCCAAGCAGCTTCTTTCCTGGTCCGAAATTCAGCTTTCTGAAGAATTTCAATCAAAACAGGAAAAATACTTGCATCTATAACAGCCTAAGAGGAAAATGAAGTAGCATAATCAGTGCAGGTTCTGTGTCAAAATTATTACCAGAAGAGCAATGAAAAACCAGTGGCTTCAAAATGTCTGAGACTTTGGAAGAATTTTATTTCCAATTTGTTAACAAAGTTTTCACTATTTTTCTTTACAAAAAAAAGAAAATTAGCTTTAAAAGAATGAAAATGTATCAGTAGAATATAAATTTTGGAAGATGAAGTACAAGCAAGTGTGTATTCACAAGTGCAAGAGCTCCGGAGGACCCTAACAAGTCATTGAAAGCTCCAGCAGGAAGAATATTCCAAACATTTTAAACTAGTGGATAATCTTTCCCCTGATCCCTGACAAGGGCTCCATATATAGCTCATTCTGACTTCAACATCATAATTCTGCCTCCACCTCTAAGTTTTGGAATTACAGGTACATTCCACCATGTTCAATAAAAATTACCCCTTTCTAAAGACTATACACACTACATTTCAGGTGTTTTTGTATACATGATTGCTGTTCCTAACTATAGTACTAAAAACAAAAAGGAAAAGAAAGGTTATGTTCTTCGAAATGCTTTTCAGCAATCTTTTTAAGAATCTGTTTCAGTAACACACACCCCAAATGAAACAAAAAACTGTAAAATGGTGACTTTCATCTAAATGGGTACCTTACTTTGGATCTTTAGTTCTCATCTCAAACTAAAAGTTACTTGCCTGAATCTGTGCTCTGTTTCCAGCAGTGATGTTTGAAATAGTCCAACAGGCTTCCTTCCTAATTGATTCCTTTGGGCTACCCAACAAGTGTAAGAGGCAAGGTAATGCTGAACAATTCAAAATAACCTAACCAGGAGAAAAGCAAACAAAAAGCTTTAGGATACATCTACAAAAAACATGTACTATTTAGAAGTACAAACATCATGCTGAAAAACAAGCGAAAAATCCAAAAGCACAATATAAAAGAAGCTCTTATTAAAATAAAATTTAAGCATATGATGACTTTTATTCCACTCCTGCCCTCCAAGGTCGTTGGTAACTGTCTAAAACCAGTGCCATGAAAGGCTCTGTTCTCAATCCACTGAAGTGCCAATCAGAGATATGTCATTCAAATTTACAATTTAAGATAGAGAGATAGTTTCAGGGTTAAGACTCTACCTCCCAAGCAGAGAAAATAGGCCTCCATCAAGGTCTGCAAGTAAGTAATGAGAAACCTGGTTAAGTTCACAGACGTTCTTTCCTGATCTCACCAGAAGGGGAGGGCATATAGTCTAGCAGATAAAAAGTAATCATTTTGCAAATGGGTGATGGACCCCTCCCTCACTGAGGTTTCCTACTCTTATTACATCTACCCTTGAATGTGCTATTACAACAAGACTCCAGTTTAACAGCTTTTTGTCTCTGGCCAGGGGGTGACATACAGTGCCCAGCAGAATGGAGTGAAGGGAATTGCAGGAGCAGCAAAACTGCAAAAGAAAATCAACAAACCACAATCCAGAACTTCAGAGACTCTATATCAATCACATAGAACTAGGCCAGCCTAATCTCTCCCCATCCTGGAGCTCAGGGACATTTGCGGAAGAGGGGGCGGTAAGATTGTAAGAGCAAAAGGATGGGAGGAGCAACGATTTGCAAGATTCTCAACAATAGTTGGGGCCAAAGCAATCATAATGGGACTTTGCATGCCCTGCGCAATGTCCAGCGCACTGTTGCCCTCATAAAGTCTAGCATCTGTTAAGGGCACCGAGACCCCTGGAGGCAAGGGATTGACAGCCATAGTAGTGATCTTATGCTTAAGGGGAACAAGAGAAAGGGCTTATGGAAATGCCACTGGGTCCTTATATGTCATCGGAGAGGAGGACCCAGTGGAGAGTTAGGCGTACACAATAAAGGACTCTCTGGGAATTGGGGGGGAGGCACTGGGGGAAGGGGAGGGGGAGGAGAGGGGAGGGAGGGAACTGGTAAAAAATTTTAAAATGTATAATTAAATTTTTAATAAAAAAAAAAAAAAAAAAAAGACTCTACCTCCCAAACAGAAGGACCTGAGTTCGGACTCCAGATCCCACATGGAAATGGCAGCAACCTTTCCTTTCTTCCCTGGTGGGCAGAGCCTGGGAAATCCCACAGTGAAGCAAAAAGGAGGTAGAAGCAATTCAGGATGGCTCTAGAAGTCATCCTTGGTCCTCCACAGGGACACACAGTGCCCTCTGATATACACACAAACACAATTTTTTTTAAAAAAATTGAGTTTAGATATGGCATAATCAACACAAACACTGTTTTGAAAACATTATCAGCTGGGGCCCATAGAAGCAGACAGAAGGGAGGGAGGGAGGGAATAGGATGGAGTGATGAAGGGAATGGAGGGGGAAACTGAAGGAAGGGAGAAGGAGGGAAGCAGGGATAAGTACTCAATGTGCTTACAAAACTAGGGAAAAAATTAAAAAAATAAACAATGTTAGAAGAGTCTTGAAACTCAATGTTCTTTAGAGTCGTGATTTCAGAAATATCTTTACAAATATTTTTGAAGTTTGGGGCTGGAGAGATGGCTCAGGGATGAAGACTGCTTCGCAAGTAGAAGGACCTGAGTTCGGATCCCAGGTCCTGCATAGAAATGCCAGGCGTGATAGATGGTGGCCTATACTTTTAACACAGACAGCCTGGGAAATCCCAGAGATAAGCAAAAAGGAGGTAATCCCTGAAGTCACCTTTGACACTCCACAGGGACAAACAGTAAGTACCCTTTGATACACACACACACACACACACACACACCCCAAACAAACAAACAAGTAAATAAATATTTTCAAAATTTAACTGACATAATTATTTGAAAAATGATTTAGTGATACAGGTTATGATTCAACATTTAATTTTCAAGATATAAGTGAATGACTATTCACTTATGAATATTCATTGTAGACATATTATGTCATAGTTTGCAAATGCTTAAAATTTTATTAGCATTTAAAAAACAAATGTAAAGTCAGTCTGTTTTTTAGCTTTTACAATTCTATTTCAAGGCTGTCTGCTTTATTCCTTTACAGTTTTTATTCCACAGTAATATTACATTCTTGTATTCAAAACCATCCCCAAAGGTTTCAATGAAACGTTTAATGAAGAATGCACAGAGCAGTAGTAGTACGCTGAAAATTTAGATGAAGAACAATTATCTGTTTAAAACGGCTACCCAATTTCCAACTCCTCATAACCTATTTATAAGTAACTGCTCTGCTGTTCAGTTTCTGTTTTAGTAAATTTAATGTCCCTTAAACACATCTTGATGAGCATCTTCCTCTGTACCTATGACCCTGCAAATCTGTTTTACTCTACCTAAGTATTTCTCCACTTTAGCTTCAGTTGTGCCTCTTGGTAGAAATAGAGTCCTAGCTAATGATCTCTTTTTTAAATTTTTACAGCATTCGCTGACTAGTAAGCTCATACCACAAATACTACTTTGATCAATTTGCTCTAAGTCTCATACTAAACTGACATAGAGCAAACTGGCCACCTTGTTTTGTTTTATTGTATAAAGATTCTAAAAGCCTTGAAAGCAGAGCCTTAACACACATTTTGCACTGACACAGCTCTATGACAATATTTTATATAGGCATTTGAGATTCTGTTACCACAGATGCCTGCCTGCATAATTTCAGAAATAAAGCCTTTGATTAATATACATAATGTAAATGTCAGTATACAGAAGCCCACCTTCAAGAATCCACCATTGTGCAAAACTGGGACAATTTGAACTTTAGACTAAATTTTACAAATATATTTTGCAGAGTCCACACTAAACATAGAAACACAATTATATCAACAACTTATTATAGCTAAGGTTTAAACTTACCTGTGTTTGAACATCATCACCAGTCACAATATTACCAACTGCTCTTAATGCAGGTGATACGACTTTGTAGTCATTGTGCCTAAAAAGGAAAATATGAACTTAGACACTAGAATTTTAAATGCAGAAAACTATACTTTACTCAAGAATCCCATTCAGATTTTACTAACTGTCCCAATAATATCTTTCAAAGAATGTAATCATATACTGGAATTGCTCTATAGTTTCCTCTCAATATATCCTACCAGACAGCACAAGTTGTCTACTTTGTCTCATTACTGTGGAGCTGAATTCTGTTCACAAATTCAAATGGTGTGTCATTTTATTCTATTTTCCCCCATTCACAATTTCTTCTGCATAATCAATATTTGATGCATGAGATCATCTAAAAATTGCATTCCTTAGCATCTCTTGGTATTATTTGAAGTAACTAGTAACTGAGCATTACTAGTCAGTCATGACTTTGCAATACTATCATTTCAACTCCATTCATCCATCCATCCATCCATCCATTCATCCATCCATCCATATGTATTGATCTATCTACTTATTTTAGTGTGGATTCTGCAAAATATATTTGTGAAATTTATTCTAAAATTCAAATTGTCCCAGTTTTGCACAATGATGGCTCCTTGAAGGTTGGCTTCTGTATACTGACACATTTACATTATCTGCAGCTTATTAAGTTCTGTGTTCATATAAATTTTTCATTCCCAGCCGCGGAACCAGTTGGTCCTCTAAGATTACTACTTCCTTCTAAAGAACAGTGATGCTTTGAACTAAGGGATACTCAGCATATTTCTAGAGAAATGTCACTGCTCCCACAACCCTTCTCTCTCACATTTACACACACAAAGTTACCTATCTCCTTACTAAGATAGCCCAGAGTTACACTGAAGTCCTAATATAGCAGTAAATGTCTTCACCCTTCCACTCTCTGAGAATAAGAAATAAGTTTCTTTAATTTCAATTTCCCTACATATAAACAATCTGATGATATAGTTAAGCTGTGATCTAAAGATCTGTTGGCTCTAATCCCCACTCCAACTTGCCTGTCTGCCCACCCTGACAAGTGCCATCCTCAAGCTTTAGGTTGTGCCTGTCCCTTACATCTGTCTACACGCCTTCCTCTGGATATTGTCCTCTTCATGCTGGGACATTGACCTCTCATCAGACCTTTACTCTTTGTCTCATTTGAGCCTAACTATAGACTTCTTAATAAAACACAGGAAGAAAGACAAAAATTCTTTGAATGGAAAAGTTACGGTTTTGAACAAGAGTAGTTTTAATTGTTCAGTAAAAAAAGGTATTATCTTTAATACAATGAGACAGCAAATGATTTTCATATAAGCTAACTGTTACAATGAATAATAAACTAAATACTGGATCTGTGAGAACAGGAACAGTGTTCTATACCCAATAAAGTCTTATATATACCACTTTTGGAGTTGACAAGCATCCCACAAATACATGTTGAATTAAGTCTTGTTCATAAAGAAAAATAAAACAAAGGTTAATTCATAAAATATATAAATCATAATATAATGTGCAAATTTAAGGATTGATTTTAGGATAACTATTCTTTTATAGAATAACTTTTTAACTCTTCCTTAAGTCAGTGACACTTTACACAATCATGTAATTATTAAAGTTAAGTTATAGTTACATCAAAAGTTCCACCAATCTTCTACACACTCCAGAATCAATGACTGCTTGAATTTTATCATTGGGTCCATCAGAGAGATAAGAAAGGGCCCAGCACACATCTGCCAACACATCTGGATCACTGCTAAACAATAATCTTGACAAGACAGTTAAGCAAGGTGAAACCTACAAAAGAAAAAAAATTGTTATTTAATTTTTCTTTTCTATCAAACATCCTTAGGAAAATGGATAAATTCAGTTGAAAACAAAAATTTAATCCACCAAAAACAACAGCACAAAGGTTGGGGAGATGGCTCAGGGTAACTAACACATTTGCCTTGCAAGCAAAAGGACTTGAGTTCAGATCTCCAGATCCCCAGTAAAAATGCCTGGGAGATATGGTGAGGGCCTATATATAACTCAGGCCCTGGAAGATGGAGCCTGGGAAACCCAGGATGATTCCCAATATCACCCTTGAGCCTCCATAGGTACACACACTCAACTGCCATCTGTTACACACATATACACAGGAAAACAACAGTCTGTTAATTATTATTATGGTGAGATACATGAAGTATTTGGAGGATATTTTAAAAATGATAAATAACTGACAGCAATTGTTGGTAAGTTTTGACATGTCAAAAAAGTTAGGATTTCAGAAAATTTATATCTTCCGTGTAAATTTTTGACAATCTCCTAATACTGTTGGCTATGTTTTAATTTAAAAATATATACAACAGAGGTTAAAGACACAGCTAATGGGTTAAAAGCCTTTGGCTCGAAAGCAAAAGGACATAAGTTCAGACTCCCAGATCCTATTTAAAAAAAACAGGCTAAAATGGTGGCAGCTTGCATTTTCAGCCCTGGAGGGTAAAGCCTGGGAAACTACACTGGCAAATCCAGTACTTCAGAAACATACGCAGGAGGACCAAAAGTTTGTGACCAGTCTTGACTACACAATAAGTTTAAAGCCAGTATGAGCTACAGAGTGAGCACCTGTTCAAAAAAAAAAAAAGACTGAGGTGTTGCACCTCAAAAAGATCAAGATTTGAGTCCCAGCAGCCCTCTCCACAGAGGAGCTAAAAAAAAAAATAAACCAGTACCACTTTTTTTTGATGTTGTTTTGAGTAATGCTTTTCATAAAAAGTATTGCCAAACTTCTTATTGGTTTAAGATTTCTATAAATGAATTAAACATTTTAGTGTTAATTTTTAATCTAGTATCACCATTATCAAAGTCATATAAGCAACCATTTTTAAGAGTGGAAAGAGGCTCAAATGCCTATACCATATAAAGAAATATTTTAGGTGAAAGAGCTACTAAAGCAAAGTTGGGAGCATGCTTTGAGTCTGAGCACTAATGGCAGGCCAAAGAGGTAGAAAGTCAAGTGAGATAGAGCAGCAGGAGGCAAGTCAGGTTGATAGCGGTGGACTGGAGGTGGGCTGGAGGATAATAATTCTTACAGGATATTTTATTAAAAAGTATCGTCTTTTTTCTTTCAATAAAGGAGGTCACCGCAAAACTGTGAAGAAAGGTGTGGCTGGAACAGGAACAGATTATTCAAGCTGCTTTCTAACAAGCTGAAAATGATACACTAGATGTTAAAGGAAGAGTCAGGAAATTACTTCAATAACAGGCGACAAAAAGCAGTTTATACCAGCTTCTATCAAGGAAGTGGTACATTTCCTTCCTCAATATATTACTTTGAAAAACTTTAAACCTACAGAAAGGAACTTCACACAAAAACTTTTAGTCAATGCTAGTGTGCTATTTACTTTGATACCACCTTTGTCAACATTCTCACATTTGTTCTCTTCCCCACATTCCTATGTGTGTCTTCTGTATATATACACCTATTTTTTAAATGCATCATCTGCTTATCAATTACGAAAATCATTATGAAATTTTGACCCATGATTTAAACAAAGATTGAACATTTCATTTATCTGTTATGTTTCCTTGAAAAAGTGATAAAATTCAGGTTTACTGAGGAAGATACAGACTGTAAAATTATACTTGTTTGAAGTACATAATCTGGTACGTCTACTGGTCATAAATATGTTAGTTTATACTGTAGAAATATTTACAAGCTGTTCAGCTAACAGTTAAACAAATCACAAAATATTTCCATCATTCTGAAAAGTTTCCTTCTGCCTCTTGGTAGTTAATTTCTCACCTCTGATAATATCCAGTATTTTTTATTCCTTTACTTTGGTTCTCCAAAATAAGTTCCAAATTAAAAATGTAAGATGCTACATCTGTACATGGCTTCATTTACTCAGCCTAATTTAACAAGAATAATTTGTTCTTTACTTATTGGTGAGCTATACTCCATCAGATGAATAAACATAATTCATTTATCCTCACACCAAACTAATGTACATTACATTGTTTGCAGCCTTTAATAATTATGAAAAGTAATCACAGATATTTGCATACAGAACATTTTGTAGATAATTTTATGTCTCTTGGGTAAGTACCAGACAGAGAGGATGTTAGATAGCTTATACAGAAGTATCTGTAACATTTTTATACTACATTTTAGAAAGGTGGGTACATGTATAATCATCTGTAGGGTGGAAACTTCAACTTTCTATATATGAAAAGAACTAGACTAATTACTAAGTCAACTTTAAGATACAAATACTGGATACAAAAGTATATGTCTGGATAAAGAAACTGGAGGGTCACAGGAAGAATAGAAATCTACAAATCTTTTGATTTTATGATTGTGCATTTATTAGAGTCAATAATGTAGATAATTAGTAAAAAAAAAAAGGAGTCATATCAATCTCAAGAAAGGCATTTAAGTTTATGGAGACTGATTTCTTAGCTTATATATTTTACACATACCTTACTAAAGTTTGGAGGAGGATTTTTCCCTCTACATAAATTTGAAAGGGCCCACACAGCATTTCTAGTGGTTGTTAATCTGTTTGAGTTTGTTAATAACCTGTCAAGAAAAAGAAAAAAACCAACTGTCACTTTACATTTATTTCCCACATTCTAACACATAAATTATCTTCACTATAACTTGTGAGATATTCAAATTGGTAAAGCAGGAAAAAGTCTTTAAAATTCACTACATTTTCAGAAAAAATATAGCTCTACCTACTGAAGTTTGAATCAAGATTTGAACAGATTCTTAAATCACAGTGTACTCTGAAAATAATGGTGTCAGGGAAAATTTATTTCTTTATATTTTAAAGAATAGATTTCTTCAGTTTGAATCATGAAAGTACCGTATCATTCAATTCAAGAAGCAGAATAAATATAGTGTTTAACCAAGTGAAGATAACTACAGATAAGGGAAGTTCTTTGCTTTTATTTTAATAAGCCTTGCAATGTCTAAGCATTTTTCAGCTGGTCTGCAATGAATCTTGATAACTAGGAAACTATATCTGAAATAATATTTTTCTCAGGCCATCTAATAAGTTAATATGATAGATATCCTCTTCCCTAACATTGGTTGTGTTTGTTAATTACATCTAAATAAAAGATCATCAGGTCATGGCCCTTAAACCTTTTAGAAGATGTGGATACTACTGTGCTTATAATGAATATCCATTTATACCTCAATAAAAAGAATATACACACTAAAATGTGGTATGCAATTTCAGGAGCTTGTTAACCTGATTTAAAAAATCCTCCAAAAGCCTCCTAGAAATATAGAGAACCTAGGTTGCAGAAAAGAAAAAATCCATCTTTTGTAGTGACTTCAGTAAATAACAATGGAAAGAACTTTGGGAACTCCCCAGAAACACACACATAATTACCCTACTACAAGCAACCCAAATCACCAGTTCTCAATAGCAAAGAAATTAAGAGACATGCAAAGAAGAAAAACTTTTTCTCATTTGTTTATTTGAAGGTGGTAAGGCAGTGTTTAAGTGCCATAGTGCATATGTGGAAGTTACAGAACAATTTTAGGAAATCAGTTCTCTCTTTCCACCATATGGGCTCTGGAGATTGAAACTCAAGAAACCAGATGTGCATTACCCACTGAGTGAGCCGTTGTGCCGATCCAGAAAAAAAAAGTTATAGTATAAATGATTAAAACAAACTGTCTCTAAAGACTTATGGATGTTGAATTCACAGCTTAAGACTTTAAAATCAATAACTTAAATATGCTCGAAAGAACAAAAGAACTCATGGGCAAAGAACCAAAGGAAATCTAGAAAACAAATAGAGGACTATCAATAAGGAGATGGACATTAGAAAGCAAGCTGATAGAAAGATGAATGGAAATCAAAAGTTCATTAGAGGGGTTCAATCACAGATTTGAAAAGGCAGAGAAAGAATACCTGAAGTCAGGTCAACTGAAACAATACAATCTGAGGAACAAAATGAATGGCATTTAGGAGACTTATGAGACACCAAGCACATCAATATACACAGAAAAAAGTCTAAAATGGAGAGGAAATGGGGGAAAAGACATTTATTGAAGAGTATCTGATTAAAGACTTCAAACATGGCAAAAGATTTGAATCTACCTAAGAAAAGTCAATGACTTTAAACAGTTTTTTTTAAACAGTATTTAAACTTTACTCAGAGATCTGCATCATGAAACAAACTGTCAAAAATTGAAACAAGAAAATGTTGGAGACAAAATCAGAAGCGGTTACTGTATAGTGATTTTCCTTCAGGTAAATATAATGCACCTTAGAATTTATTTAATACACTTCATTCTGGAGGATAGCACATAAGGTAAACAACTCCTAAGCCTCAGGAATTTACTAAAAGTAACAGGACTCAAGGGATGCTCCCCCGGTTAAAAAAAAAAAGAATAAAAATAAATAAAAAATTAAATAAATAAAAATTGCTATGTGAAGAGACATCTCAGAGATCTAAATTCCAATCAGTCCAGCAAGTCAACAAGAGAGCTCCAGTGTTACAGCTTCCCTGAGTTTCATCTGTGTTGCTATCAAACACGACTTCTGCATCCAACAGAACTACCTTTTAAAGAAATTCTCAATAACAAAAGCAAAGAAACATCATTACTGGTAGGCTTCCTTTGTAAGAACAGCTAAAGGAAATCTGTTAAGCTGAAACAAAGGGGCAATAAATAGTACATCAAAAATATACAATTAAGGAATATTGTTGAAGATGGCAGAGGTTAATATAAGACTATTATCCATGTGACTTAATAGACAAATGCAAAAAAAGTAACAAATTATTTAGTACTTTTTGACAATAACTTAAAATAGGGACAAAATTCAGTTTTTGTGTTATTATTTCTGAAGCCAAATTGGAGAAAATTCAAACAAAATTGCTAGCTTAAAATAGTAATTTGAGTTGGTGAAATAGGCACTTGCTGTCAAGTCTGGTGACCTGAGTTCAGTCTCCATAACCCACAAGGAGAAAAGTGACTTAAGTTGACCTCTGACTCCCACAGACATGCCTACATTTTCATACACAAAAATCACACAAGGAATGACTAGGTTTAGAAAAAATAATGATATTGCCTAAAGTAGCCATTAGGAAAATCAAACAAAATAATTAGGAAGAAATTAATACAACATATTACAAAAATCAGTTAATGGACTAGACAAGATCCTCACTTTTACAATTACTATAGGGTTCAAGGCCACAAGCAAGTGATAACTACTGACAAGCATAGATTAAAAGAACATTAAAATTTGAAGCTTTTTGTGATTTTCACTTAATTTCAACAGTAGGCCTGGCTAATCACAAGCATACAAAACATTGCTGAAGAAATTAATGTGTTATGTAGAAATACAAGAGTATACAGTTTTCCAAAGATATAAATTTAAATAAAATACTTACTCTAAAAGAGGTGGAAGTATTTCACAATTCAGAACAAAATCTCTGCATTCTGCATTGTCACCAGCAATATTACCAAGTGCCCAAACAGCCTTAAAAAAATTAGGAAAAATTATTTTAAGATAATATCCTAAATAAGACACTAAGAATGAGACTTTTATAAAGAACCAATCGGTTATAGTTTTTAAAAACACAAAAGGAAGTAATAAGGAAAATTTTTAAATAATTTAAAGTCAAGCAGAGAGTAAGGACATCTAAAAGATTCCTGTTAAAAGTATACACTAGTCAACAAGGGGAAGTAAAAATATACCCAGCAAATTTTCCAATTAAAAGTTTTGCTCCTTCTCCAAAAAATCCTCTATCTAGGAAATTTTTTGTAAATAAGGAGAAAAAGCACAGAATAGTTAAAATGAAAAACACATGATAACTGAAAATAAATTGTAGATTAGTCACTTTGTTAAAAATTTAAAGTAAAAACTAGTAAAATAATCAGTTTATTAAGTTTTAGATAAGAAACTATGCAAATAAAAAATCATCTCACTATGTTTTCACTTTAAAATGTCACATAAGCATAAAACTATGTTGCTTTTCAACTAGGAAAAGTTTTAACATTTAAAACCTGAATTAACACTTTCAAACATCTGCTCAAACTAAGCTTACTTGTTTTTCTGAGACCTTTGAAGAACAGTCAAGAAAACAAAATCCTCCAAAATTAATGTCTAACCTATGAAATGTAGTATTCCATTAGTGGAGATATTATTTGTCTAATTTTTTTAATTATTCATTCAATTGTGCGTGTATGTGTGTGTGTGTGTGTGTGTGTGTGTGTGTGTGTGTGTAGAACCACAGGCAAACTCCGGAACCACCATGGATGCCTCCACCTCCTCATTTACTCTGCCCCAGGATTCACAGGCTCCGCCCTACCAGGACCAGAAATGCAGGCGGCCCCCGCTTCTGCCCCGTGTCTATACGTGGGGTCTAGGATCCGAACTCAGCACCTTCCGCCTACAAGGCAGAGGCTTAACCCCTGAGCCATCCCTCCAGCCCCTATTTGTCTAATTTTTTCGAGTCCAACTTTGAAATACATAAAAAGGACACTAAAACTTTGTATCTACTGGGCTGGTGAGATGGCTCAAGTTAATAAGTAAAGGCACTGGTATGCAAACCTGGCAACCTGATTTCAATCCTTGTAGTCCAAGGGTAGGAGGAAAGAACAAACTTCCAAAAAGTTGTCCTCTTACTTCCACACAAACATTATGGCTGGTGTGCCCCTATGCTGGCTCACGCTTCTCTTTCCCACTCAATTAAAAAAAAAAATCTTGATAAGATAGACATAGTCCCCAATAAAATAAGCAAGTAATACAGAGGTACATTTACCCTCACTCCCTCAATTCTCTCCCTCCTTTTCTCCCTCTTTTCTTTTTTGCTTCCCTCTACATACTAGAGCTTGAAGTGCAGGCCACTGCCATTTCTGCCTGGTGATTTTTACATGGGACCTAGGATGTGAACTCAGACCTTTTGTTTGGCCAGGCAGAGTCTTAATCCCTAAGCCATCTCTCCAGCCCAAAGTGGTACATTTTAAAAACCAATACACAATGATATTAAAACTATATTATTAACACTGGCAAGCCAGAAATAACAAATTTACAATTAAGGACTAGATAAGAAATTATAGCAAATCACTTGCATGTGTACTGATCAATAAAATTCTTAGAATAATTAAGGCCATAAGAAAAAGCTTTGATGGACTGGAGGTGAGGCTCAGGAGTTAAACCTCTGCCTCACAAGCAGGACGTGAAATCCCAGATCCCAGGTAAAAATGGCAGGCAGAAAAAAAATGGTGGTAGCCTGCACTTTTGGAAGGCAGAGTTTGGGAAACAAGATCAAAGCAAAAAGCAACCAACCCGGAGCCCCACGCGTCCCGGCAACAGCGAGCACCCAGGCCGACTGTGGCTTGGCCTGCGCGCCTCCCCGCCCCGCCCCCGTCCAAGGTGAGTAAATGAGAGAGAGCACAGCTCAGCCCCCAACCAACCCAGAGCCCCACCCGTCCCGGCAGCAGCCAGCACCCAGAACAACTGCAGCTTAGCCTGGGTCCCGCCCCGGACCCAAGCCCCTCGCATCCTGCCCCCTGTGCGCCTAGCCACCCCCCTGGATCCCAGGTGAAGAATTCTGCCATTGAGCCAGGGAGCGAAAGAGCCCAGCCCAGCCCCGCCCCCCAACCAGGAGCCGCCCAGCCAGCAGCACCACCCTGTGCAGCCTCCTTGCAGCCACCTGCTTTGCCCACGGGGCCCCGCCCCTCTCCACGCCTACCTTCCCAAGGTCGCAGGTGAAGAATTCTGCCATCAACATCAGACCCTCTGCCTCTCTGGCCCACCTGGGACCTACGCAAGTGGTCCACGGAAGGCACACTGCTACTCAGAATTCAATAGAGCCCAAAGGAAACTCAAGCAAAATTCTAAGGAACAAAGGGAGCACAGGCCATACATCTGGACTCCACTACAATCATTATATCACGTGGGCGAGATTCTTCACATCCAGCCCAAAGATAAGTAAACTTTTTCTTTTCACCTTACTAATCCTTTAAAGTATCAATGCTGTAGATCAACTTTCTCATATAGCCACCCCACAACATACAACTCTAGGAGTACACCACTCACCCCCATATTACACCAAGATACTAAATCGTAAAAGTGCACTACCAAACTAATATTCACCCCCTGGTAACATAACCTGACTTAACTGACGTACTAACAGCCTAGTAGCCTCATCTAGGATATAACGATAACAATACACAAACATACCCAATCCAAGGCAAGCACTAGTAATAACTGGCAAGTGTAAAATACCAACTACGTCGATTCAGTGAAAAACACAGAAACTGAAAGGTCCTAAAAAACAAAACAACAATGTACAAGTCAAAGTGCAGATCCACGAGAAACAAAACCCAAGAAGACCAATCTCCTGCCGAAAGAATCAATCCCATAATGAGGGATCCGACCAGAACAAATCCACAGAAAATAACCATGAAAGCCAGACCCAACATAACGACTTTCAGAGTATGATCCTTACCATGATTAATACTATGAAGGAGGAAATCCGAGAAGAGTTAAACAATCGTATCAACCACTTCGAACAGGAACACAACAAGCACTTGGAGGAGTTGAGAAAAACAGTTCAAGAAACAAAAATAGGTATGGAGCAATTAAAACAGTCTCAGGCAGAGTTTAAAATTGAACTAAAAGACAAATAATCTTCAACACAAAACTCAACAAAGAGTCTTATCAGCAGAACAAATGAGGCACAAAATAGAATTCCAGATCTTGAAGACAAAGTGGGAGAATTAACCAGCTCAATGGAAGAGATTGTTAAAGCCAAAAAGATACTGCAGAGGAACATTCAAGAGATATAGGACACCCTGAAGAAGCCTAACATGCACATTCATGGAATACCAGAACAAGAATCCCAAAATATCACACCGGAGGAAATATTTCAATTCATCATAAATGAAAACTTTCCACAATTAAAGAATGAGAGGCCTATCCAAATACAAGAGGCATTTCGCACTCCAAACAGATATGACCAAAATAGAAAATCGCCACGGCAAATAATAGTCAAAACACTCCACATTCAAGACAAAGAAAAGGTGCTGAGAGCTTCAAGAGAAAAAAAGCAAGTCACTTTTAAAGGTAAACCTATTAGAATAACAAATGACTACTCAATGGAAACAGTAAAAGCAAGAAGAGCTTAGAGAGACATACTTCAAGTATTAAATGAGCAAAAATGCCAACCCAGACTGATATACCCGGAAAAACTATCTGTCATGATTGAGGGAGAAAGAAAAGTTTTCCAGCACAAAGACAACTTGAAGGGATACATGTCTACCAAACCAGGACTTCAAAAAATCCTAGAACTGAAAATAGGCCTCCACCAAGGACCCAAATAAGTAATGAGACATCTGATTAAGTTCACAGACTTTTGTTCCTGATCATTTACTACTGAGGGGGTGTGATCTCACCAGAAGAGGAGGGCATATAGTCTGGCAGATAAAAAGTAACCATTTTGCAAATGGGTGATAGACCTCTCCCTCACTGTGGTTTCCCACTTTTATTACATCTACCATGTGCTTTTATCACAAGACTCTAGTTTAACAGCTTTTTGTCTCTGGCCAGGGGGTAACATACAATGCCTACCAGGATGGAGTGAAGGGCATTGCAGGAGCAGCAAAATTGCAAAAGAAAATCAACAAACAACAATCCAGAACTTCAGAGACTCTATATCAACCACCTAGAACTAGGCCAGCTTAGTCTCTCCCCATCTTGAAGCTCAGGGAAATTTGCAGAAGAGGGGGCGGTAAGAGTGTAAGAGCATAAGGACGGGAGGAGCAATGATATGTAAGATACTCTATACTAGTTAGGGCTGAAGCAATCATAATTGGACTTTGCATGCCCTGCGCATTGTCCAACACACTGTTGACCTCACAAAGTCTAGCATCTGCTAAAGGCACCAAGATCCTTGGAGGCAAGAGATTGGCAGCCACAGCAGTGTTCCTATACCTAAGGGGAACACGGGAAAGGGTTCGGGAAAGGCCACTGGGTCCTTGTACGTCATCGGAGAGGAGGGCCCAGAGGAAAATCAGACATGCACAAGAAAGGACTCTCTGGGAATTGGGGAGGAGGCACTGGGAGATGGGGAGGGAGGGAGGGGGAGCAGGGCGTTTGGGGGGAGGAGAGGGGGGGAGGAACTGGTCTACCTATTAAGTTTGTAGGAGCGGAAATAATAATAAAAAATGTTAAAAAAAAGATCAAAGCAAAAAGGACACACACACACACACACAGAAAAAAAAGCTTTAAATGTTAATGTTAAATTGATAAAAAAGATATAGAACTAAAGGATGAACAAAATGGGAAATCTACATGTTCAATAAACTAATACCATCAAGAATGGTACTGGAGGATATCATGTTATCAAATTTTCCCTCTTAAAAGAAAACTTACTGTGAATTAAGAACCTACTGTATTTAAATGCAATGTATAGCAAACTGGGGTGGGAGGCATTGGGGGATGGGGAGGGAGAGGGGTGGGGAGGGGGAGTAGGGGGTACAGGGGGAGGAGGAGGGAGGGAGGGAACCGGTGTACCTAATAAGTTTGTATGAGCGGAAATAATAATAAAAAATGTTAAAAAAAAAAAGATCAAAGCAAAAAGGACACACACACACACACAGAAAAAAAAGCTTTAAATGTTAATGTTAAATTGATAAAAAAGATATAGAACTAAAGGATGAACAAAATGGGAGATCTACATGTTCAATAAACTAATACCATCAAGAATGGTACTGGAGGATATCATGTTATCAAATTTTCCCTCTTAAAAGAAAACTTACTGTGAATTAAGAACCTACTGTATTTAAATGCAATGTATAGCAAATTGGGGTGGGAGGCATTGGGGGATGGGGAGGGAGAGGGGTGGGGAGGGGGAGTAGAGGGTACGGGGGGAGGAGGAGGGAGGGAGGGAACCGGTGTACCTAATAAGTTTGTATGAGCTGAAATAAAAAAAAAAAAAAATCCTAGAACTGATACTCAAGCTTGAAGAAAAGAACAAGCGTATTCAGTAGGACAGAAGGGAAGTATAATACCACCAAAACATAAATATCAAACAACATGCTTACAAAGTCTACTAAACATAAAAAATGTCCAGAATTAAAAATAATTTCTCCATTATAACATTAAATGTCAATAGTATTAACTCGCCGATTAAGAGACACAGATTACAAACTTGGATTAAAAACCACAATCCAACAATCGGCTGCCTTCAGGAAACTCATCTCACCACAAAAGATTGCTACATCCTAAGAATGAAAGGCTGGTCCAAAATCTTACAAGCTAATGGAACCAGGAAACAGGCAGGGGTAGCAATTATGCTTTCAGACAAAGTGGACTTCAAACCAAAGAAAATCATAAGAGACACAGATGGATACTACATATTTTAGTCACAGGTACAATTCACCAGGAAGACTTCACAATACTGAACATTTATACACCGAATATGGGCCCCTCCACATTCATTTAGAAAACCCTACAGCACCTAAGGCAAGAAATCAACCCCCAAACGATAATTCTTGGGGACTTCAACACCGCCCTCTCAACATGGGATAGATCAACAGGTCAAAAGCATAACAGAGACACTTTGGAACTTAATCAAACCCTGAAAGAAATGGACCTTACAGACCTCTATGGAACTCTTTTCACCCACGCACCAAAGAATACACATTTTTCTCAGTAGCACACGGAACTTTCTCCCAAACAGATCACATACTGGGCCACAAAACGAATCTACACATATAAAAAAAATTTGAAATTTTAACCTTTGCCCTGTCAGACCACCACGGCCTAAAGCTGGACATCCACAACACATCAAACAAGAGAAAATACACTAACTCCTGGAAACTTAACACTATGATGCTGAATGAGAACTGGATTCAGGAAGAAATTAAAAAGGAAATTCAGGATTTCCTAAAAGTGAATGATAACGAAAATACAACTTACCAAAATCTCTGGGACACAATGAAAGCTGTTCTAAGAGGTAAGTTCATAGCTCTTAATGCCTACATCAAAAAAATGGAAACATCAGAAATAAACAATTTAACATTGCAGCTTAAGGCTTTAGAGAAACTAGAGCAATCTGATCCCAAAAGCAGTAGAAGAGAGGAGATTAGCAAAATAAGGGGAGAAATATCTGAAATCGAGACTAAGAAAACGATAGAAAAAAAAAAAAAAATCAACCAGTCAAAAAGCTGGTTCTTTGAAAAAATCAATAAGATAGATACACCCCTAGCTAAATTAACCAAAAGCAAGAGAGAGAAAACCCAAAAAAGAAAATTAGAAATGAACATGGAGTTATCACTACTGATACCCAAGAAATCCAGAGAATTATAACATCATATTTCAAAAATTTATACTCAGCGAAGTTTGACAACACACAAGAGATGGATGAATTTCTAAGTAAACACATCTTACCTAAAATGGATCAGGAAGTTGTGAATTACTTAAATGGCCCTATAACATATAAGGAAATTGAGGAAGTAATCTCGAATCTTCCCACCAAAAAATGTCCTGGACCAGATGGATTCAGCACAGAATTCTACCAGACATTTAAGGAGTCAATAACACCAATACTCCTTAAACTGTTCCATCAAATAGCAAAGGAAGGAACACTACCAAATTCCTTCTATGAAGCTAATATCGTCTTAATCCCAAAACTTAATAAAGATTCACTTAAAAAAGAAAACTATATAGGGGTTGGAGATTTAGCTCAGTGGTAGAGTGCTTGCCTAGCAAGCTCGAGGCCCTGGGTTCGGTCCCCAGCACCGAAAAAAAAGGAAAGAAAACTATAGGCCGATCTCTCTGATGAACACAGACGCAAAGATTCTCAACAAAGTCTTACGAAATCGGAATCAAAAACATATCAAAAAGATCATTCACAGGGACCAAGTAGGCTTCATCCCTGGCACACAAGGTTGGTTCAACATACGAAAATCAATAAATGTAATTCATCATGTAAACCAGTCCAAAGTCCAAGAACACATGATACTCTCGATAGACGCAGAAAAAGCCTTTGACAAGATCCAACAGCCTTTTATGATCAAAACGCTAGAGACAGTAGGAATGGAAGGAACCGTTATCAATATAATAAAAGCTGTATACAACAAGCCCACAGCAAGGATTATGCTCAATGGGGAACAATTGGAAGCATTCCCACTTCGATCAGGAACTAGACAAGGCTGTCCACTCTCACCACTTCTATTCAATATTGTACTTGAAGTCTTAGCTGAAGCCATAAGACAAGAAAGGGACATAAGAGGGATTCAAATCGGCAAGGAAGAAGTCAAAATATCCCTATTTGCAGATGACATGATCTTACACCTGAGTGATCCCAAAAACTCCACCAGGAAGCTCCTGGAACTAATTGAGAAGTTCAGCAGGGTGGCAGGATACAAAATAAATGTGCAAAAATCAGAGGCCATCCTATATGCCCAGAATGAAAGAAGTGAAAAAGCCATGAGAGAAACCATCCCATTTACTGTAGCCCCTAAAAAAATGAAATACCTTGGTATAAACCTAACCAAGGAGGTAAAAGACCTTTACAATGAAAACTTTAAAACCCTAAAGAAAGAAATTGCTGAAGACATCAGAAGGTGGAAAGACCTCCCATGCTCCTGGATTGGCAGAATCAACATCGTAAAAATGACCATCCTACCAAAGGCAATATACAAATTCAATGCTATACCAATTAAAATCCCAAAGCAATTCTTTAAAGAAGTTGACCAAACAATCTCAAAATTCATATGGAGGCACAAAAGACCCAGGATAGCAAAGACAATCCTGAGTAACAAAAACACTGCTGGAGGTATTACCATACCAAACCTTAGTCTATACTACAAATCCATAGTTATAAAAACAGCCTGGTACTTGCTCCAAAATAGACACACAGATCAATGGATAAGGTTTGAGGACCCAGATATAAGCCCACAAAAATACAGCCATTTGATCTTCGACAAAGGGGCCCAAAGAATCCAATGGAAAAAGAACAGCATCTTCAACAGATGGTGCTGGCAAAACTGGATCTCCACATGCAGAAGATTAAAGCTGGACCCGTACTTGTCACCATGTATAAGACTTAATTCCAAATGGATCAAGGACCTTGATATCAGGCCAGAGACAATAAAAACCATAGTTAAAAGGATAGGGATCTCCCTCGAGCTGATTGGGCTAGGCCAACAGTTCCTAAACAGACATCCAATGGCACAGTCACTGCTACCAACTCTCAACAGTTGGGATCTTGTGAAATTAAAGAGCTTCTGTTCAGATAAAGAGATTGTAACAGGAGCTCAAAGGCAACCCACAGAATGGGAGAAAATCTTCACTAACCACATATCTGATAGAGCTCTACTGTCCAGAGTGCACAAAGAACTTAGAAAATTAAACACCAAGGAAACCAATGGCCCAATTAAAAAATGGGCCCTGGAACTTAAAAGAAATTTTACCAGGGATGAAATTAAAATGTCTAACAAATGTCTTAAAAAATGCTCCACTTCTTTAGCCATCAGAGAAATGCAAATCAAAACCTCCCTGAGATATCATCTCACCCCGGTCAGGATGGCAAAAATCCACAATACAAACAACAACAAGTGCTAGAGAGGATGTGGAGAGAGGGGAACTCTGCTACATTGCTGGTGGGAATGCAGGCTCATACAGCCATTTTGGCGAGCCGTCTGGAGATTCCTAAAGAAATAAAAGATTGAAATGCCATATGACCCTGCTATTCCACTTTTGGGAATAACCCCCCATGCAGCAGAGGTTCCCCTCGATAGCACAAGCACGACTATGTTCATAGCAGCACTGTTTACAATAGCAAAGTAATGGAATCAACCTAAATGTCCAACTGTTGACGAGTGGATAAGGAAACTGTGGTACATCTATACAATGGAGTACTACTCAGCCATCAAAAATGATGAATTACTGGAATTTGCTGGGAAATGGATGTCATTAGAAACAATTATATTAAGTGAAGTATCCCAATCCCAGAAAGTTAAGCGTCGTATGTACTCCCTAATAGGTGGCTCCTAGTACCAAACTCACCCAGCCCACATTGAGACACTCAAGGGTAAACCTATGTAACACAGTAACTGCAAGGATTGTGAACAAGAGGGATGGGGTTGGAGGGCTACACCAGACACAAGGAGAGAGGGGACCATGTTACAGCAGAGAAAATCGACCTCCAAGGAATGCAAGTAAGTAATGTGACACCTGGTTAAGTTCACAGATGTTCGTTCCTGTCATGTACAACTGAGGGGGTATGATCTCACCAGAAGGGGAGGGCTTATAGTCTGGCAGATGAAAAGAGATCATTTTGCAAATGGGTGACTGATCCCTCCCTCACCGAGGTTTCCTGCTTTTATTACATCTACCCTTGCATGTGCTATTATAACAAGACTCCAGTTTAACAGTTTTTTGTCTTTGACCAGGGGGTGACATACAGTGCCCATCACGATGGAGTGAAGGGCATTGCAGGAGCAGCAAAACTGCAAAAGAAAATCAACAAACCACAATCCAGAACTTCAGAGACTCTATATCATCCACATAGAACTAAACCAGCCTAATCTCTCCCCATCCTGAAACTCAGGGACATCTGCGGAAGAGGGGGCGGTAAGATTGTAAGAGCAAAAGGATGGGGGGAGGAATGATTTGAAGAGTCTCCACACTAGATAGGGCTGAAGCAATCATAATAGGACTTTGCATGCCTTGCGCAATGTCCGTCACACTATTGACCTCATAAAGTCTAACATCGGCTAAAGGCACCAAGATCCTTGGAGGCAAGGGATTGATGGCCACAGAAGTGTTCCTATGCTTAAGGGGAATACGAGAAAGGGTTCAGGGAAATGCCACTGGGTCCTTTTATGTCATTGGAAAGGAGGACCAAGAGGAGAGTTAGGCATACACAATAAAGGACTCTCTAGGAATTGGGAGGGAAGCACTGGGAGATGGGGAGGGAGCGAGGGGGAGCAGGGCGTTTGGGGGGAGGAGAGGGGGGGAGGGAACTGGTCTACCTATTAAGTTTGTATGAGCGGAAATAATAATAAAAAATGTTAAAAAAAAAAAGATCAAAGCAAAAAGGACACACACACACAGAAAAAAAAGCTTTAAATGTTAATGTTAAATTGATAAAAAAGATATAGAACTAAAGGATGAACAAAATGGGAGATCTACATGTTCAATAAACTAATACCATCAAGAATGGTACTGGAGGATAACATGTTATCAAATTTTCCCTCTTAAAAGAAAACTTATTGTGAATTAAGAACCTACTGTATTTAAATGCAATGTATAGCAAATAAAGAAGACAAATGAAGTTAAACTCACAAGCTCTATTTTGAAGAAACAATTGAAAACCAGTATATATAACAGTACAAGTTAGAAGCTTACCTGTTCCTGAACGTCTTCATGTTCTGAATGAAGAAGTTTGATGAAAATTGGCACAGCCCCAGCTTCGATCACTACCTTGGTGTGCAGAAAAGTTCCAGATGCTATATTAGTTAGAGCCCACGCAGCCTCAAACTAGGGACATAAGCACAAAAGCACAAATTAAATGCCAGACAGGAAAAGGAAAAAAGAAACTGAGTAAAGACTTTGTTGAACAAATCTGAGAAAAAGTGACATGGTTTGCAAGATTCACTGGGAAATCAGCTTTCAGGTGGAAATCTTTATTTAAGAACAAAAAGACCCTTCAGTCTGTACAATGAAAAACTAAAAAGGAAAATGATTCAGAATAACTACAACATAAGAGTACAGTTTAATTCATTAATCCATAAAATGTTTACTACTAGAGTCTAATATTCTACAACAAGTAATTTAAAAGAGAGCTACTCCTAAATAAATCAGCAAATATAGAAGTAACCTATCAATTCACAGGCAGAGTATATAGCTTAAAAATATTTCAAATACACAACTTTCACATTGATGTGTCATTATAATCCAAAGTTGCTCAAAGGCAGTATTTTAAGCACAGCTATTATGTTTGAGACTTAAAGTTAAGAAAATAGTTTATGTCAATTGCTACATTTTCTGTATTTGCAATGCACTTTTTCATAATTCTATTCCAGTTCATTCTATTAAATACATTGTTACTACTGATCTCTTAACATGTTTATCTTTTGCAACAGAGTTGGAGAATTTCTGTAGGCAGTATCAATGTATTAATTTTAGAACTACAATATTATATGTAATGCCTAGCTGTCAAAATAGCACTAAGTAAGTTTACTTGTTAATTATTTCATTGGAAATAAAGACCCAAATAATAGTTACTAGCAGACCCAAGTTTGAGTTTGATCTGACTTTTATGTAGCAAGGGGACAAAAATCTCATGATTCCAAAAATTACTATCTTAAAAGTAGCTTTCTCTTCAAAGACTGATTGCAAACATTGTCTACAAATTCTGAATTCGTATGTGTTGCACATTCATTGCTTAAACCTAAAATAAAAGGGCTTTTCCCAAATTATTTAGAGAAGTGGGTCACTATGCTCAGCTCTAAATTCAATTGTGTTTCAAAATTAAGTCATTACTGACAGCATTGATGGGTGGAAGTCTATACTGATTTCTGAAACATATATAATTATAAGCTCTACTCTTACAAACATACAGAGCAATAACTAAGTCAGAGAAGGCTCATTCATTTATAACAAACTTGCAAACTTCAGTAAAGTGCCATTAATAGCAAATTATTTGGACAACATGTTAAGCTGCAACTATACCATGATTGAGAGGTAGTACTCTTCAGGAAAAACGAACTTCTGACATTTTTTTAGAAGGTTGTAATTTACTCTTAAAAAAAAAAATGATTAGCTAAAAGATCATTAAGTCATTTATGAACTAAAAGAAATTTAACTATTAAACTGACATCTTGAGTTTTCTAAAAGAAAAAATTTATCAAAAGCTGACAACTCTAGAACCTTTACTAGTATTATCCATGATTTATATGTTTTACCAGACGGTTTAACAAAATAATTACTAGAAAATAATTGGCACTGTAATCATTTACAGGGCAAGAAAATATGACAGGTATCTTTTCCTTTAATTGCCACGTATTTACCAAATGCTTTACAATACAGTCAATACCAGAGAAATTTTAGTGTGTCATTTTTAGAAAGAGGTTTAGAAAAAAACTTTAGACTCACTTGTAAAGTACAATTCTCATTTCTTTCAAGAAATTTCACAAATCTCTGTACAACTCCTGGTTTCTGTATAACTTGATCTATTGGAGGATTGGGTTCTAAAATTTAAAGAAATATTGTTAAATGGACATGATAAGATAGTGATCTTATTCCTGTTTCAACCAACATGCCATTCAAAACAATTTTTCTAGATGTCAATGCTCTAAATTTAAAGCAATTAGCTGGATGCACCTGAAGACAAATGTTCATATAATTAAAATGTGTTTTCAATGCAAATTCTCTATTTTCATGAATTCCAATGATAAAAAATTAAAAAATATTTCCTACATACTTAAATTTCATAAACTGAATCTATTTAACAGATCATTTTTACAACACATAAGAATTCTGGCCCAATACTCAAATCACAAATGAGTAGTTCCCACTAAATCTTTATAACACCACCCTCAATTTCCAAGGATCTCTGCCTTACCTTTTCTCAATATCTGTTAGGAAGACAAAATTCCATTTTGTTCAGAAATTAGTATTTACAGAAATGCCAGTTAACTATCTAAGTCTTTAAAAATTGCTCATGGAATGTACAGAGCTTTTGAGAATACTTAAATCTCTTGAAAATTTACATAAAATTCAAACAAAAATACTTCAGGGAACTGACCAACTAAATGTAATCTTTGTTCTACTTGGCTTCGGTTAAAAATAACTTTGGTGGGTGAATAACTTCTCTATTGTTGCTCCTTCAGATTAATTTTATCTCTCATTTACTCTTTTCCTAGGGAATTTATTGATTTTGTTAAATTCAATTGTCACAAATAATTATTTATGAAAATTCACAAACCTCTTTGATGGAATTCTTTCTCCTATATTCCCAGATCATATTTATGTGCCTAGCAGATATACTGTTTTTAATTTCACATATTACAAAAAGGCAAAACCCAAGCCAAGCTCAGACCACCAACTCTTTCCTTCTCCCCTATACCCAGCATTCAAATCTGTCTAGTACTACCTACTCTACTACACGTACAACAGAGAATTTCGTTCTCACTTATGACTTTTGCAATGTTATGAAGCTATATCCATAAAATTATGTTCAGATGTTCCAAATGAAAAATCTAGACTCTTTTTCAAAATATTCAATCTACGTCCTATCTTAAATGGTTATTCTGGTTATAGAAGAGATAGATTTCTAATCCTTTTTTCCTACAAGAAAATTCTAAATTTACCACCTTTTTTGGAAATTTAAAGGGCAGAAATTTTGATTAGCTCTTCCTAAGGGCACGAATGATAAGACTAAGAGAAGAAACACAGGATTCATGGTTGGAAGGTGAAGAGCAATGAGCACTGGCCACTAACTACATCATACACACACGTACAGACACCATATTCATAAGACTACAAATGTTGTCTCTTCCTGAATAAATTAAATATATATAAAAATACAACCAATTTAAGTACGGCTGAGGATAGTGAGAGCCCAGCAGGTAAGGAGCCTGCTTGAAAACCTGGAAGCCCACAGGGTGGAATTAAAGAACTGACTTCTGCAAGTCCTCTGACTTCCATCCCAGCTCCATGGCATGTTGGTGTGTCTGACGCCCCCTCCTCTCTCTGTCAAATAAATCATATTTAAGTAAGTGAATTATTAACTAATTTAACACATCATGAACTACTGTAGTATATTAATGTTATACTTTAAAGATGATGAGTTACTATACACCAGCTGTGTCATGATTTAAATGTGAGTTGTCCCCAATGGGCTCATGGGACGGAATCTCAGCTGCTGCTGGTATTCGGGAAGATCATAGCACCTTTACCAGTGGAGATTTGCTAGAAAAAGGCAGTCATGGGGTGGGCCATAAGGTCAGTTGCCTCCACCCTACTTGAGTGAGTCTGCTCTTGGTTTGAGCTGTCAGTCTCCACCTTCTGCCAGCCAGCCATGCTTTTTCCACCATATCGGACTCTATCTCCCCTCTGGAATCATAAGCTGAATAAATCTTTTCTCCCTCTAAGTTACTTGAGTTTGAGTCTTGTCTTACTGTAACAACAGAGAAGAGTAATTGATATACCATCCTTAGTCACATTACAAAATAAAACAAGAAATTTCTGAAAAACTGAGATTATAGGAAGATGGGACTTGTGATTAAAACAAGCATGGCTCTCTGGTGGAGAAACATACAGAAATCGAATACTTCAATACCTGATTTGAATCAGAGAAGGACAGGCTGGATTTAGTGTAAGGTAGAGACAGCAAAGGGCATATTTGTACCTCCTCAGTGACAAAAGAAAGGGTACTACTATCCTAAAGAAGCACTTTCAAAAGAGAACAAACTTTTCAAGGTTCTATTTATATAATTGCTTTCCCATGCTTTCTATAATGATAGATCAAGTAAACTCAGTATTTTTTCTAGGTCTGATAATGTATATTGAATTCAGTTCAATCAATAAAAAAAAACATTAACAATTCTTGTATATGCAACCTGAGCAAAATAAAAACGAAAAAAGAGTATCGAGAATAAAGAAAAAGAGGATTGTGTTTATGACATTTTAAAAGATATAAAATACTTGCCCTTTACCCCACCCCGCTCTGCTGGTCCGGACGCGCGCGCGGTCCAGCCGGGCCTCACCTGTGACCTAGGCTCTGTCACTGCCCACCCCCAGAACCCCAGGCCAAATAATTCAGTTTAGTGAAATTGAAAGATCTTAAGAGTTAAAACGACAAGGCCAAAGTCAAAGTGCAAATCCATGAGAAGCAACACTCAAGTAAACAAATTTCCCACTGAAGGAATTAATCCCATAATGTTAGACTCCAACCAGAACAAACCCACGGAAAATGGCCAAGAAAGCCTGACCCAGGATAATAACTTTCAAAATATGATCATTACCATGTTCAATACTATGAAAGAGGAAATCCGGGAAGAATTACATAATCGAATCAATCGCTTTAAAGAGGAACACAAACAGACACTTGGAGGAGTTGAGAAAAACAGTGCAAGAAACAAAAACTGGCATAAAGCAGTTAAAGCAGACTCAAACAGTTTAAAACTGAGCTACAAGACAAGTTATCTTCAACCCAGAACTCCACAGAGAGTCTTATCAGCAGAACTAACAAGCACAAAACAGAATTTCAGACCTTGAAAATAAAGTGGGAGTATTAACCAGCTCAATGGAAGAGGTTGTTAAAGCCAAAAAGATACTGGAGAGAAATATCCAAGAGATATGGGACACCCTGAAGAAGCCTAACATGCGTATTCATGGAATACCAGAGCAAGAATCTCAAAATACCACCCCTGAGGAAATTTTTCAAACGATCATCAAGGAAAACTTTCCTCATATAAAAAAGAGAGGCCCATCCATATACAAGAGGCATTCCACACCCCAAACAGATACGACCAAAACAGAAGCACCCCATGGCAAATAATAGTTAAAACACTCCACATTCAAGATAAAGAACTGGTGCTGAGAGCTTCAAGGGAGAAAAAGCAAGTCACTTTTAAAGGTAAACCTATTAAAATAACAAATGACTTCTCAGTCGAAACAGTAAAAGCAAGAAGAGCTTGCAGAGACATACTTCAAGTATTGAATGAGCAAAAATGTCAACCCAGGCTGATTTACCCTGCAAAACTATCCGTCATGATTGAGGGAGAAAGAAAAATCTTCCAGCACAAAGACAACTTGAAGGGATACATGTCCACCAAACCAGGCCTTCAAAAAATGCTAGAAATGATACTCAAGCATGAAGAAAAAAACAGGCATATCCAGAACAGAAGGCAAGTATAACACCATTAAAAGAGAAGCAATATACTTATAAAAACTACTCAACATAATAAATGACTGGAATTAAAAATAGTTTCTCTTATATAACACTAAATGTTAATGGAATTAACTCACCGATCAAGAGACACAGATGACAAAAATCACAATCCATCAATCTGCTGCCTGCAGGAAACCCATCTCACCACAAAAGATAGGCCCGCTCTAAAAATAAAAGGCTGGCCAACAATTCTACAAGTAAATGGAAGAAGAAAACAGGCAGGGGTAGCCATTATGCTATCAGACAAAGTGGACTTCAAACCAAAGAAAATTATAAGAGATACGGATGGATACTATATTTTAGTCACAGGTACAATTCACCAGGAAGACTTCACAATACTGAACATATATGCACCCAATAGGGGCCCCTCCACATTCATTAAGAAAACCCTACAGCGTCTAAAGAAAGAAATCAACCCCCAAACGATAATTCTTGGGGACTTCAACACCGCCCTCTCAACATGGGATAGATCAACAGGTCAAAAGCTTAACAGAGACACTTTGGAACTTAATCAAATCCTGAAAGAAATGGACCTTACAGATCTCTATCGAACTTTTCAGCCATGCACCAAAGAATACACATTTTTCTTAGCAGCACACGGAACTTTCTCCAAAACAGATCACATATTGGGCCACAAAACGAATCTACACATATACAAGAAAGTTGAAATTCTAACCTGTGCCCTATCAAACCACCACGACCTAAAGCATCCACAACACAACAAACAAGACAAAATACACTAACTCCTGGAAACTTAACATTATGATGCTGAATGAGAACTGGATTCAGGAAGAAATTAAAGAGGAAATTCAGGATTTCCTGAAAGTGAATGATAACGAAAATACAACTTACCAAAATCTCTGGGACACAATGAAAGCTGTTCTAAGAGGTAAGTTCATAGCTCTTAATGCCTACATCAAAAAAATGGAAACATAAGAAATAAACAACTTAACAATGCAGCTTAAAGCTTTAGAGAAACTAGAGCAATCTGATCCCAAAAATAGTAGAAGAGAGGAGATTAGCAAAATAAGGGGAGAAATATCTGAAATCGAGACTAAGAAAACGATAGAAAATCAACCAGTCAAAAAGCTGGTTCTTTGAAAAAAATCAATAAGATTGATACACCCCTAGCTAAATTAACCAAAAGCATGAGAGAAAACCCAAATTAACAAAATCAGAAATGAACATGGAGTTATCACTACTGATATCCAAGAAATCCAGAGAATTATAACATCATATTTCAAAAACTTATACTCTGTGAAGTTTGACAACACAAAAGAGATGGAAGAATTTCTAAGTAAACAGAACTCACCTAAATTGAATCAGGAAGTTGTGAATTATTTAAATAGTCCTATAACATATAAGGAAATTGAGGAAGTAATCTTGAATCTTCCTACCAAAAAATGTCCTGGACCAGATGGATTCAGCACAGAGTTCTACCAGACAATGTGCAAATTCCTTCTATGAAGCTAATATCGTTTTAATCCCAAAACCTAATAAAGACTCACTTAAAAGAAAACTATAGGCCGATCTCCCTGATGAACACAGACGCAAAGATTCTCAACAAAGTTTTAGCAAATCAGATTCAAAAACATATTAAAAAGATTATTCACGGGGACCAAGTAGGCTTCATCCCCGGCACACAAGGTTGGTTCAACATACACAAATCAATAAATATAATTCATCATGTAAACCAGTCCAAAGTCCAAGACCACATGATACTCTCGATAGATGCAGAAAAAGCTTTTGACAAGATCCAACAGCCTTTTATGATCAAAACGCTAGAGACAGTAGGAATGGAAGGAACCTTTATCAATATAATAAAAGCTGTATACAACAAGCCCACAGCAAGGATTATGCTCAATGGGGAACAATTGGAAGCATTCCCACTTCGATCAGGAACTAGACAAGGCTGTCCACTCTCACCACTTCTGTTCAATATTGTACTTGAAGTCTTAGCTGAAGACATAAGACAAGAAAGGGACATAAGAGGGATTCAAATCGGCAAGGAAGAAGTCAAACTATCCCTATTTGCAGATGACATGATCTTATACCTGAGTGATCCCAAAAACTCCACCAGGAAGCTCCTGGAACTAATTGAGAAGTTCAGCAGGGTGGCAGGATACAAAATAAATGTGCAAAAATCAGAGGCCTTCCTATATACCCAGAATGAAAGAAGTGAAAAAGCCTTGAGAGAAACCATCCCATTTACAATAGCCCCTAAAAAAATGAAATACCTTGGTATAAACCTAACCAAGGAGGTAAAAGACCTTTACAATGAAAACTTTAAAACCCTAAAGAAAGAAATTGCTGAAGACATCAGAAGGTGGAAAGACCTCCCATGCTCCTGGATTGGCAGAATCAACATCGTAAAAATGACCATCCTACCAAAGGCAATATACAAATTCAATGCTATACCAATTAAAATCCCAAAGCAATTCTTTAAAGAAGTTGACCAAATAATCTCAAAATTCATATGGAGGCACAAAAGACCCAGGACAGCAAAGACAATCCTGAGTAACAAAAACACTGCTGGAGGTATTACCATACCAAACCTTAGCCTATACTACAAATCCATAGTTATAAAAATAGCCTGGTACTGGCTCCAAAATAGACACACAGATCAATGGATAAGGGTTGAGGACGCAGATATAAGCCCACAAAAATACAGCCATTTGATCTTCGACAAAGGGGCCCAAAGAATCCAACGGAAAAAGAACAGCATCTTCAACAGATGGTGCTGGCAAAACTGGATCTCCACATGCAGAAGATTAAAGCTGGACCCGTACTTGTCACCATGTACAAGACTTAATTCCAAATGGATCAAGGACCTTGATATCAGGCCAAGACTATAAAAACCATAGTTAAAAGGATAGGGATCTCCCTCGAGCTGATTGGGCTAGGCCAACACTTCCTAAACAGACATCCAATGGCACAGTCACTGCTACCAACTTTCAACAGTTGGGATCCTGTGAAATTAAAGAGCTTCTGTTCAGATAAAGAGATTGTAACAGGAGCTCAAAGGCAACCCACAGAATGGGAGAAAATCTTCAGTAACCACATATCTGATAGAGCTCTACTGTCCAGAGTGCACAAAGAACTTAGAAAATTAAACACCAAGGAAACCAATGGCCCAATTAAAAAATGGGCCCTGGAACTTAAAAGAAACTTTACCAGGGATGAAATTAAAATGTCTAACAAATATCTTAAAAAATGCTCCACTTCTTTAGCCATCAGAGAAATGCAAATCAAAACCTCCCTGAAATATCATTTCACCCCGGTCAGGATGGCAAAAATCCACAAAACAAACAACAACAAGTGCTGGAGAGGATATGGAGAGAGGGGAGCTCTGCTACATTGCTGGTGGGAGTGCAGGCTCATACAGCCACTCTGGCGAGCCATCTGGAGATTCTTAAAGAAATTAAAGATTGAAATGCCATATGACCCTGCGATTCCACTTTTGGGTATAACCCCCCATACAGCAGAGGTTCACCTCGATAGCACAATCACGACCATGTTCATAGCAGCACTGTTTACAATAGCAAAGACATGGAATCAACCCAAATGTCCAACAGTTGACGAGTGGATAAGGAAACTGTGGTACATCTATACAATGGAGTACTACTCAGCCATCAAAAATGATGAATTACTGGAATTTGCCGGGAAATGAATGTCATTAGAAACAATTATATTAAGTGAAGTATCCCAGACCCAGAAAATTAAGTGCTGTTTGTACTCCCTAATAGGTGGCTCCTAATACCAAACCCACCCACCCATCTTGAGACACTCATAGGTAAATCTATGTATTACCTACAGTAATTGCAAGGATTATGAACAGGAGGGATGGGGCTGGAGGGCCACACCAGAAACAAGGAGAGAAGTGACCATGTTAACAGTAGAGAAAATAGGCCTCCATCAAGGAATGCAAGAAAGTAATGTGACACCTAGTTAAGTTCACAATCGTTCCTGATCATTTACAACTAAGGGGGTATGAACTCACCAGAAGGGGAGGGCATATAGTCCGGCAGATTAAGAAGTAACCATTTTGCAAATGGGTGATTGACCCCTCCCATTGCCAAATGCCATATGACCCTGCGATTCCACTTTTGGGTATAAGTATTACATCTACCCTTGAATGTGCTCTTATAATAAGACTCCAGTTTAACAGCTTTCTGTCTCTGGCCAGGGGGTGACATACAGTGCCCATCACGATGGAGTGAAGGGCATTACAGGAGCAATAAAACTGCAAAAGAAAATCAACAAACCACTATCCAGAACTTCAGAGACTCTATGTCACCCACGTAGAACTAGGCCAGACTAATCTCTCCCCGTCCTGAAGCTCAGGGACATTTGCGGAAGAGGGGGCGGTAAGAGTGTAAGAGCAAAAGGATGGGAGGAGCAATGATTTGCAAGATACTCCACACAAGTTAGGGCCGAAGCAATCATAATTGGACATTGCATGCCCCGCGCAATGTCCAACACACTATTGACCTCACAAAGTCTAACATCTGCTAAAGGCACCAAGATCCTTGGAGGCAAGGGATTGACAGTAGTATTCCTATACTTAAGGGGAACACAGGAAAGGGTTCAGGGAAATGCCTCTGGGTCCTTGTAGGTCATCGGAGAGGAGGGCCCAGAGTAGAGTCAGGCATGCACAAGAAAGGACTCTGGGAATTGGGGCGGGAGGCACGGGGTGGGGGGGGGAGAGCAGAGGGTTCAGGGGGGAGGAGGAGGGAGCGAGGGAACTGGTGTACCTATTAAGTTTGTATGAGCTGAAATAATAATAAAAGATGTATTATATAAAAAAAAAGAAAAAAAATATATAAAATACTTTACTTAGAGAAAATAAGGATGAAGTCTTCTTACCAAAGTCTGAACTCAGACAACTGTTATATGGCATTTTTTTCTCCAGGCATAACATTAATGCTTGATCAACTCAGCCCTAAATTCTAATATAGAACATTCCATGCTTCTGGAAGGTTCAGAAAACAGATTTGGGGGTGGAGGGACTCTCCCTCCCAGAGCAGTAAATAATTGCTGGGAGAAGTCACCCTGGAGGCAGACAGGCAGTGAGGGGAAACTAAGCAGCCCAGAAGTTTGGAGACTCCAAACAACAAGTTATAGAGAACGTTCTGGGTTACATGAGTTGCATTTCTAGTGATGTACCTGTCGTCGAGTTGTACCTGCTCCTGTCACTAACCCTCTAATTTCATTGGTTCACCAAGTTGGACTTTATCAGCATAATGTCAGCATGTCACTGAATATCTCTATTTGAGGTAAACACACATTTGCGTGTGTGACACCTTTTCCAGGAAGTCTCACAATACTAAAATACCAGAAGGAGATTATTTAATAAGAAAAATACTTCAAGCCATATTCTTATCCTGAAGAATTAAAATAAAGAATTTAATAATGGTTGAGGATATGTGGGCAAATTCTAAAATTCTTAAGTATAGTCAAGCTATAGAAGTCTTGGTCTATAACTCAGTGGTAAGACATTTGCCTACCACATGAATGTTACCCAGCAGAAAACCTGTCAATCATATATGATGCCATACATGGGCCAAAAACAAAACTTAAGAAAGAATATAATATAAAAATACTAATCTGACAAAACAAAAATCCTGTAATACCAAGGGGAGGGAAAACCATTCTTGATTATATAAGGATGAATTATACATCAAACAGCTGAGCTATTTCAGCCTTGGAGTAACGAATGAAAAACAAGTTAAATGTACTTATAAATATAAAACTGTCTTTTTTTAACAATGAGCTTATTCTTACCATCTTAAAAGCAAGGCAAGAAAAACACAAACCTTCAAAACATATTCTAACAGAATTTCTTTCATTCGTTCGTGTGTGTGTGTGTGTTTGTGTCAGAGGACACTGTATCTATGGAGGCCCAATGGTGACTTTGGAACTCGCCATGAATTGTGCTACCTCCTCTTTGCTTTGCTCTGTGGAGTTTCCCAGGCTCCCCTTTCTAGGGCTGAAAGTAAGGGCCACTGCCATTTCTGTCAGGTGTTTTTATGTGGGTTATGGGATCCGAAATCAGGATATTCTGTTTGCTGGGCACAGACCTAACCCCTGAGTCACCTCTCCAGCTCCTCTTTCATTCTGTATGTTACTAAGTACCATCTATCCTGGGAAGATAAATCAGCAGATCAAAGGACATTTGCAAATCCTACCAGTTCAAAAATATAATTCCACAAAACTGGAATTACTATTCTGTAAGTTCCACATATGACACATAGGGCAAAAGCTTAAATATTAGGACAGGTTAAATATTCAATTAGACAAATAACACAAACAGGTAGCTAAGAATTGTGGTGAATAAAAAGCCATGAAAAATGTTGCATCTGAAATCCTAGCACATAGTGGTGGGGGGGAGGGAAGCAGGGATACGAAGAGTTTTGAGTCACCTAAGCTATGCTGTAAAATCATGAAATATATTTCTGTAAGAATTTGAAGCCTTTTTTATGGTAACCAAGTTATTTTTTCATATTTGCTTAAGATATTTTTACATCGTTATTCTAGAAAGCGTTTATCTTTATAATGTTAAAAACTTTATAAAATATGCTTTTGGGGGAGCTAGAGCGATGACTTATGGGTTAAAACAAGCTTCTAGCTCATAAGCAGAAGGTACTGAGTTAGGATCCCATATCTCACATAAAAAAGCCAGGTGGAAACGGCTGTGGCCAGCACTTCTGACCCTGAGAGACAGAGCCTGCGAAACTCCAGAGCAAAGCAAAGGAGAGGTATCACAATTCAGGGTGATTTCCAAAGTCACCCTTTGGTCTCCACAGTGGCTATGTGCATACACAAAATTCTTTTTAAATCTTTTTTTTTTGTACAAGAGGTGTGTGTGTGTGTGTGTGTGTGTGTGTGTGTGTGTGTGTGTACCTGTGGAGGCCCTAAAATGACATCACAAAACATCTTGGATTCACACCTCTGATACACATAGATACAGACACACAAACACAAAATAAAATATTAAAGACTGCTGAGATGTCCCCCCAGCCCTAAAATATATTTTAAAGAACTTAAGACCTGTGTCTAGCAAAGAAAAATGTAGCAAAATATATGACTAATATGTGTAATAAAAAAGTCAAGTAATATCAAATAATCACATTGAAAATAATTCTTTACCTTTTGAAAGAAGCTTTCTAAACTTCTGTGTTGCTGTTAACTGTTCTTCAGCATTATTAGAAAAAATCATCTGAATCATATCTATGGTGATCACTTCTTCCTTAAGCACAAAGAAAAATAATATTTAAACATTTTTCATGAGCATTATTTACTGTGTTCCATCTCTGAAACATTGTGGACCAATATTTCAAAATACATTTTTGTAAAATTTACCTCTGGAATAGGTACAGTTGAACTGACATCTGGATCCTGGATGGGACACTCAAGCATAGAGTCATCATTTCTGGGCAAACAGACATTTCTACGTTTGAACAACTACAATAAAGAGAAATCAGAAAATTAAACATTCCAAAAACATGCTACTGCCGCATGTCCATTTTTCATTTGTGTCAACAAAACAAAGAGTCTTTATTATTTAAAATGTAAGAGGAAACATTTACATTTTATAGGACTTAAAAACCATAAATTCTCTCACTGGACTATAAAATGCTGCTGAATTCTTCTAAGAAAATCTTAAGTAAAAACTAAATATGTTGCAGAGGCTAGATAACATGACACGTTAAAAAAGCAACCTGAATCCCAGTGCAACCCCAGCACTAAGGACTGGAGTCCAGGATCACTATTGGGGCATAAAGAGTTTGAAGCCAGCCCAGCTACATAAGACCTTCTCTCAAATAATAAAAAATAAGCAATAGTGAAAAACACTCCAGAAAAAAACAGCCCTATTCTGTTTATACTGAATAAACCAAAGACTAAGACCAGCAAAGTTACTAAGGGAGATTTATATATACGTCTCCTCAAACACAATTAAGAAAAAGCTTGCTTTCTAATAGCTAATAAACACTGCCTTTCTTCCATTTGAATACAAATTTTTCTTTTTAATCAACAGGTTTGTTTGTTTTGATGCCAACAGCAATAAGCACTGTGTAAAACTTTACAGTCAGGGAGACTGGCAAACCATAATCATATTTCTCAAACAGGAATTTTGGTACTTTCTTTGTAATTTCACACATCACTTTTAATTTGTAAATGTGAAGACCACTTCCTTCCATGTATTCATAAGTATTTTAAATCTAAGTATATGCTGGAGTGAAAAATAGTGATGTGTGTGCTCTGAAATGATTTTTTCATTCTTTACGTAAGTATGTAAGATATAAATAGAGGACACTAAAAAATATGGTTATAAGAAGCACAGAACGGTTAACTAAGATGTCTACAATTAACTGAAAACCTATGAAATACACAGAGCAGCATATAAATATAATCTGGGGGTGGGAAGGGGAATAATTTTTTCTCTCACATTTTATTTTTTCCTAAACATACAAGCTCAGTAGGTACCCCCATCCTCTCCTTCCCTCTCCTCTCCCCAGTTGTCCCTCCCTTCTACGCTCTTCCCCCCTTCTTTTCACCCCCTTCTTTTTCCCCCTTCCCAGTGCCTCCCACTTCCTCCCTCCCATCCCCTAGAACATCCTTTTGTGTGAACACCAAACTTCTCTGAGTCCTCCAGCATAGTGAAGGGTAAGGACTCAGCGGCATAGCCAGAGCCCCTTCTTGGGCTCCCTGTTAGTATAGGAACTCTATTATGACTGTTAATCCCTTGCCTCTAAGAATCCTACTGCCTGGAACCTTCTCCCCTGTGATCCATGCTAGACTTCAGGGGTCACTGACATGTTAGCCACTGTGCAGGGTAGGCACAATTTTGGCTGCTGCAGCCCTAATTTGTGTGGTTTATCTTGCATATCTTTAGGCTCCTACAATCTAGCGGCCTGGGAAAGGGAATTTTATACAGAAAAGTGGAGCCAGCGTAAATGATACATCAATAAAAATCTGTTAGCATCGGGTTAGAAATAACAGAATGTTTATCAATATATCCTATTAGTGATCAAAGTAGTACAGGATTCTAACTAATGAATTTACAAACATAATTTCTGGAATCTGATTAAAGAAAGAACAGATTTCATAATAATCAATTTCCCCAGATTTTCCATTTAAGATGATTTAAAATCAACAATAATTAAAATTTTAAGCTTCCATGTGATAATTGCTAAACAAAATAAAGCATTTAAAAACACATACCTGTTCTTCTCGTTTTTGTTTTCTAAGCTGTATTCCTTCTTCTTCTCGTCTCCTGCGCATCTCTTGAGGATTTAGGGCTTTGTTCTTATAACTTTTCATTCTATAGTTATCTTTCCCTGGACTCGCCATGGAATCTTAAGAGAAAGAAATAGGTACAGGTAACACTCAAAACAACTCAAGAGACTTTATTATAGGTATCTATATTCAGTTCAAAGATTACACACACCATTAAAACCCACACTGTACTCAAAACAAAGAATACAGTCTCTCAATCCATTATTAGGATTGTACCAAATTTTGGAAGTTACTTTTTTACTTAGCATGTTTCTAATTCCAACTGCTATATAATAAACACTTGAGAGGCTGGGCAATTTACTTCTACAAAAGGTTAACTTGGCCTATAGATAGGGAGGCTGGGAACATGCCAGCAGATGCTTGGCTTTTAGCAGTTCTGCATGGTGGTTGATAAAATGACTATCAAATGGCTTAAGAGAACAAGGGGTTTATTTTCTTGATTACAGTTGTTTGTCCATCTTAGCAAGAGAGCTCACACCAGTACTAGGGCCGAGGAAAAGCTACATCACCTCTACATAATGGCTGAGTGAAAGATGAACCTTATTTCCCAGACCAAGCTTTCTCAACCAGCTCTCTCTATTTATTCCAGGGCCTAGTCCCATCCATCATGGGCTGAGCCTTCCCCATCAGCTAGACAATCTCCTACATGTTTGTTCTGGGCCCAACTCAACCACTAATTCTCTACAAATGTGCCCAGAGGTCAAACCCTCAACTGTCAAGTTGACACCTGTGCCAAATTATGCAGCTTTTGATGGAGGCTTCATACTGACTCGCATAGCAGAGAAACATAAGGGCAAGTGGACAGGCATTTGTCAAGGAAGAAGGGGTATAAAGCTAACACTTCAAAGCAACCCTTCTGTGAGAAGACGTCCATGACTCTTACAGAGCCCAACTCTCCATCCCACTACATTGGCAATTACATTTCAACATGAACTTTGGCAGGGATAAACCACATTCAAGCCATAGCAACTATAAACAATGGTTTTGTCTATACATAGTCATCACTCTTATTTCACTGATTCAAAGACCTGACACTATATAGTATTTCAATCTTTCTAAAGGAAGGTGTATCTTACAATCACTGTCCACTAGTAAAATCATGAACTACCCAGGTAAAAGAAGCTTCTCGGGGCTGGAGAGGTGGCTCAGGGGTTAAGCCTCCGCCTTGCAGGAGGAAGGTCCTGAGTTCAGATCCCAGATCCCACGTATAGACGCCAGGCGGAAGCGGGGGCGGCCTGCGCTTCTGGTCCTGGTAGGGCAGAGCCTGTGAATCCCGGGACAGAAGGAGGTGGAGGCGTCCATGGTGGTTCGCGAATTTGTCCGTGGTTCTACACATACACAGACACACACGCACGCGCACATACACACGCATATGCACACAGTTGAATAAATAATAATAATAATAAAAAATTTAAAAGAAGCTTCTCAACTACAGTTTCTAGAAAATACCAAGAAGCAGCCAGCATTACGTAGTCTTCTATCTTCAGTGAAATAAGATACTAGCTCTAATAAGAATCTCGAATATTCATTGGGATCTGGCTTCTTTCATTTACTAAGGTATTAAGGCAAAGTCTTGAAGGTCACAGCTTAGTTATGACTAACAGTTTTCAGCACTCTGTTACATAATTCTTTAGAAACACTGAAATATGTGCACATTTCTAAAGTTTTATTACAAATGTATTTTTAAAACATTAACTTAAAATACATACATTAAAAACATGAGATTTCATTTTTGAAATATATATACTAGTTTCACCTTCAGAAATGAATAAGCTTTTTAATACATTAATATCAACATTATTGATATTTTGATACTGATGACTAAAATTCTGATATTACAACTTATTCTGGGTTTACATGTGAAGATAAAAACCAGTTGAAAGCAGTGTTTCTACTCCGAAGTGACTGACTAGTATGCTATTTTTGACAAATTGAAGGAAATACCCACGCTTAAGCATACTCTTGCAGTTATCTTGTGAATAAACACAAGGAGAGACTCTCATCTACCTACTATGTCTGAGATAAACAATGCTGACCAATGAATTCAAAAGTTCTACTGTTAGAATTCAGCTGCTTCAATAAGGGTATGCACAAGAAAGACAGGAAATAAAGCTAATAGCAAAACATGCTTCCTGTGATCCAGTTGAGGAATTTAAACTTAATCCTAAAGAACTAAGTGAAAACACAATAAAGAATCTAATTTTCCACTGCAAGCTACTGGAAAAAAAAAAACTAAAAAAACTCAATCAAAAAAGAAAGAATTAAAAAAAAAAAAAAAAGGTGTCTCCTCCCAAACAGTCTGAAGACCACAGTACAGTGTTGCTTGAATAATTGTTTCTGAGAAAAGCAGAACAACTTCAATAATTTATTTTTAAATTTATATACAGTAAACCCATTCTGGGCACATATTCCTATGAATTTAATGCACAGGCATAAGAGTCATCATAGTCAAAGACAGAACAGTTGGTTTCATTATCCCAAACTCCAAGCTATTCCTATTGATTTTTCTTCCTACCCACTCCCATGGTTCCCACCTGGCAACTATTGATTTGTTTTAGTCATACAGTTCTGGCTTTGCTGGAAATCACAGAAATGGAGCCACGTGCATGCAGACTTCTAACCATCTTCTTATATTTAGCACTTATACCCATGTTATTAGTGTATTGTTCATTCCTTCTTACTGCTGAATAACATTCCCTACAGAAGACTCAACAACTATCGTCTGGGAGTTTACCAATTTTAGGTGGTTATGAATAAGATTACTACAAATATTTATGTAAATGTATTTTTGTTGTTGCTGCTATTATATTTCTCTGATACATATCTAGGAGTAGATAAGGAGGCAAGGGCACATTTTTTTTTTAATTTTTTTTTATTATTATTATTCAACTGTGCGCATGTGTGTGTGTATGTGCACGCTCGCGTGTGTCTGTGTATGTCTGTGTGTGTGTCTCTGTGTGTGTAGAACCACGGACGAATTCGTGAACCACCATGGACGCCTCCACCTCCTTCTGCCCCGGGATTCACAGGCTCCGCCCTACCAGGACCAGAAGCGCAGGCCGCCCCCGCTTCCGCCCAGCATCTATACGTGGGATCTGGGATCCGAACTCAGGACCTTCCTCCTGCAAGGCGGAGGCTTAACCCCTGAGCCACCTCTCCAGCCCCAAAAGGGCACATTTTTGATCACACACCTTTAGGCACGTAATGTACATCTATGCCTTCATTTCAGTATTTACTTTTATATTACTATTTTCATTATTACTTTTATTCTAGAATTACTTAGATTAATAACATCAAAACATTTCAATATAAATTTGTTCTCCAAATAAAATGCAGCCCCAATAACATATTTTTATTTTTTTAATACAGACCTTTTGCATCTTCTCTATTGTTATGCACTAACGAGGATATCAAAACCAAGAAAAACTTTTAAGATGCCCTACCCAGTGAAATTTTGTTCACTGGGAAAATAATTTTAAAGATTACTTTAAAGTTTAGGGTTACATAAACTTTACGTGAAAACTAAGAACTGCTATTTGGAAGCCTCAAAGTTGCCAAACATTGTATTTTTCAGTCTTAAGCTTGTTTCCTCGACTCTCATAGAAAAATCACGTTGAGTGCAGATAGGCACATACCTGAAATCTGAATTTGAGCTTTCATTCTCCTGTATCTACTAATGCAATTTCTTGTTTGAGTAAACCTTATTTCTCTGGGCTTGGAAGCCTGTGAGAAAAATGACAAGCCAGGAAACGGAGAAGTGAAAGCCCTGAGCTCCTACAAGCAGTACTCAGGACTGGAGCTGAGTCCCATGTTTGTTTAGAAAGCCTCTTTCCTACAAAACACTGAGAAACAAATCAGAAGTCCTCTCTTTTTTTTCCTTTTTAAAATTCCTTTTTTTTTTTTTTCTGATGTGCTGGAGAGCTCAGAAGTCAATGTCAAGGCTGCATCACTGAGAACCACAGCTGTCAAATCCTTGCAGGATCCTGCATTGTATTTCACCCCGGAGCCAGGCCCACCGCGGCGGGGAAAAGGCAGCGGGGGGGGTGGGGGGGGGCGCCCGAGACGCCAGCTCGAGCAGCGCGGGGGTCTCGGAAGCACCGCAGCGGGTCACCTGGCAGGACCACGACCCAGCGCCCGGGGCCCGCGAGCGAGGCGGCGCGAGCTTGGCTCCCGGGCGCGGCGGGACCACGCCCCCGCCTCTGCGGCCGCGGCCCGCCGGGACCCGAACCTAGGCAGGGAGGGGCCCCGGGGAAATCAGCGGCGCCCCCCGTACCAGAGCCAGCGCCCCGCCGCCGCGGGCCGGCGTCACTCCCACTTACCCATGGACCCGGTCCCCGCGGGCGCCCAACTGTCGGTCCCCCGCACGAAGCGCACTGCGCACCGCACCGCGGCACCCACGCACGCCTCCCGGCGCGGCGCGCGGAGACCGGCGGGCAGGCCAAGATGGCGGCCACCTGCGCCCCTTCCCCAGACCCCGCGGCCGGCTCCCAGAAGCCCTTGCACGCGGCGCGGGGGGCGTGGCGGGGGCGTGGCGGCCAGAGGAGCCCAGGGCGCTGGGTGGGCGCTCCAGGGCGCCTGCGGCTGGCCGAACCCCGGGATTCTGACCGAACCTAGTATTAGTCACTGCACGCTTGGACTGCAAGACTCACTGGCCCTCCGCGTGCCAATCACAGGCGAGCCCCGTCCGTTCATCCGCCCATCCACTTTCCACTCTTACAGTATTGAAAGCAATGCATGTGCCAGGCACCGTTTTAAATATTGTGAATCTAGCAGTCCAGGAAAACAAAACAAACGAAAGACTGTGGAAGTCACACACAGGTTTCTATCTTTTTCAGCTTCACTGACAAATATAAGTACTTATTGTTTTCTAGCATAAAAATCGATTTTTTTTCAGACGTGATTTTGCCCTGACTTGGAACTCACTCAGAATGACCCAAACCTGAGACACTTCCAATCTTAGCCTCTTGAACGCCTATTTCAAGTTTTTAATTTGTCATTCCTTTATAATTTTGGATCTTGTTAACACATGTAGGGTTTTGTTTTTGGAGGGGGGGGAAACAGGCGTACTTATCCATGTTAATTCCAGAGGAAGTACTCCGAACTAGAGAAACTAAGACTTTTAATTCACTCTGGAGGTAAACAAGCAGTATTGAAAACACTTTCAGATGTAAGGCTAAGCACCAAAATATGCAAGGAAGGTAACAAACATTCTGCAGTGAAGTTTGCAGTGTATTAGAAGAGAAATGGTAAAGACAAATAGCTGTGTACGCTATGTTCCCCAGCTGAAAAACGCAACTGGAAAGTGACACTTCTAGTTGCACAAGTGTGACTGAGAAGGGAAGATTAGGCAGTTTTAAAGCAGTGAGCTGGGACGGTCTCTGAAGGTTTTGGAAGGTCATTCATTCCCCAACTGCTGGGATTACCCTGGAGGAATGCTCTTCCCCCGACTCCCATCCCCACCCGCCCCTGCACCAATAGGGAGGAACTAACTCCAATCTTCCACGGAGATAATGATTAACTTCCTCCACACTGTGCTTATGAAAGGAAAAGGAGATGAATTCTCCACAACAGATAACCTAAATCCATTAAAAAATAAACAAACAAACAACCAGCCCCACCAAGAGGTCCAGCACAAGATCAGCTGGGTTGGGGTTCAATTTGAACAGACCAATGAGACGTAGAGGACCAAAAGCACCAAATTCATTTCCTCATCCCTCACCTTTGAGCTAGTGTATAAATACCTGAACCTGGCAGCCAACTTTGGCGCCTGCCCCTCTTAACACTTCGTGTCTGAAGTCTATACGTTCTTTTCTAGCTTCCTTGCCCCTCATGGTACACCGTGTGTGTGAATTCAGATCTTTTCCTCTAATGAACTCTGCTTTAATCCCCTATGCATGCTCTGCTTTCAATCTTAGACTCGAGCACAAGAACATGGATACAAACAGATTCCTAAAGAGTAACCCCTCAACAATTCAAAAGGAACTTGAATACGACTTCTGGAATAAGATTTGGTCTTAGTCACTTCACTATTCTGTCCCTTTTTCAGTCCTTCCTCCCCATCCCTCTGAAAAAGTGAATATACAAGCAATCTCCTTATACAGGTCTAGAAGACCTTGGAAGAAACATCACAGCCACTGGGACTAATATCTTCATGTTAAGATCTAGTCATGTGTAAAAATCTCCTGTACCTAGAGAAGAACCTAAAGAAGATAAAACACACACATCAGAGAGAGAGGAAAAAGAGAGAAACTGATTTTCAACACAAGATTATCTCTCAGGACCTATGTTTGAGGCTAAAATGGTTAAGTACCAGGCACTAAGTGATCTCAGCTGCTTCTTCATTTCTGTCATTAACATTCTTGTTGAATTCCCTGTCTTCCACTTTCTTTGCTTCTCCCTTGTTGCTACTGAAGAATGAATGGAAGTAGTGTTTAGAGAAATTATCTTTAATTTCATTTCTTTGATAATTAATTTCCTCCTTTTTTTCTTTACTTCTTTTTATATTAAGACAGGTTTACAGCAGCTGTGCTGGGATGGTCTCTAAAGGTCTTGAACTTCAGGATGGCCGTCCCCCACTGCTGACACCACCCTGAAGGAGCACCTCTGAGGACAAATTGATTCCATTCCTCAGCAGAGATAAGATGGCCAATAGCTATATGAAAGGATTGTGGAGAATTGTTCACCAACAAATGAGCTAAACCCATCAAAGAAACAAATTGCTTTCCAACCCCACATAGGCCCAAGATCTACTGGGTTGGGCCACTACAACCTAAACAAAGGAAAAGCAGACTGACCTTGTCAGCCATCTTTGGCTGCCTGTCCCTCATGTGTCTGTTTCTAGCTGCCTGCTTCTCATGGATTCCATGCCTGGAGTCCATGAGTTCTCCAGGGTGCCCTAGCCCCTCATGGCACTCCACATCTAGGTCTATGAATTCTGTTCTTTCACTCCTCTAGCAAACTCTACCTTAATCCTCTATACATGTTCTGGTTTCAATCTTCAGCTCAGAACACAAGAACCCTGCAACACTGAGACAGTCATCCTGCAACATTTAGCAACTGCAAACCGATATTTGACCAAAAGAGGAAAGACTGATTCTTCCTCCAACAGTATCTCTTACTAGTTGGAGGAAAAGCTCAATTTGTTCTCTAGCTTTGTACTGTTTTTCATCCCTTTCTGTTCTATTTTTGAGAAACTTCCTTAGTTTTATCTTCCAGATTTTTACAGACACATTTTTCCAACCATTGATAGTATTTTAAATTCCAAGAGCAAATTGTATTTTCAGTTCAGGAATTAAATGCAACTTATCTCTCAAAGAATATTGCAATTTGAACCATTGCCTTTCACTTTCCTTTCTCTGTATTTCTTCAGAGTACCTTTAAATAATGGTATCGGTTTCATTTAATCTTGACTTGGCTCTGGAGATCTTTGTGTGTATAAGTAAAGTTTTTCTCTAGAGGAACAGAACAATAAAATGGGTATCTGCATGCACAGAATATAAAAAAAAGGTTTACTGGATTGGCTTACCAGATAATATCTGCGAAGTCCAATAATGGCTGTCTGTAGCTGTTCAGTTCAAGAACTGGATATTTCAGCAGTCTGAGACTAGTGCTGAAGGCAGAGGATTCCTGAGAGTCTCCAAAGGGTGGAAGGTCTTCCAAGCTGGGTTCTAATATCAGTAAAGATTGGCAGCAGCTAGGCAAATGAGCTTACCAACATAGGACAGAAAAGTGAGCTTTTCCTTCTTGCACTTTCTTTTATCTGGTCGGCTACTGGAGGTGCCACCACATTTAGGGTGGTTCATTGTTATTTCAGTATTTTAATCCAGATAATCTCTTCAAGGTCCAGTCAAATTGATGATCTAGATTAACTGTCACAGTGTATCAAGGGGTAAAATAAAACACAGAAGATGTTTATATACCTACTAATAGATCCTGAACCGGACCTCAAAACCAGAGACCCTGTCAGGCTACTGCAGTACTTCCCTGATGAAATGGCGCCTGGAGATTGGACAGGCATGCTCTTCCCTCAACCTGACCTGGAGCGGCGGGCCCCTCCTTCTTCAGGTACACTGTTCCGCTGGCAGGCTCCAGCAATCCCAGAAATGCTTCAATAACTAAGTATTAGAAAAATCTAGAATGACTGTCACTCCTAGTGCCTTCCTGGTTGTACTCTATATAAGTTTATAGAGGAAACAAAGCTTGCTCCTGCTCTGCGCATTCTCAGGGAGACGTCATTCTGGTTCCATAATAAATCTCCTGGGCTCAATGAGGCCTGTGGTCTTTGCTTGCCTGGGGCATTGAAAAGGGTCCCTGAACAAGCCCCCTCAGACCCCACCCCAATATCTGACATAAAGCAGATCTTCATTGGAGACCTCACCAAGAATGTGAGCAGGATTTAATAAGAAAAACAGATAACTGGGAAAAAAGGAAACCAATTTGTGGAAGCCAAAATCCCTTCTCCTTGTACTCCAACTATTAAAAGCTTGCACCTTGACTCCAAGTTTGTAGCAATTTACCACTGGAGGGAAAATTACTGCTTCCTTGCTTTTGGAGGAAGCTTCCCCAACAAACTTCTGTCTTTATGGATGAAGCTTGGGTTCCTGTTCCTTCTTCCTCTTCCTCTTTATCTTCCTCCTCCTCCTCCTTCTCCTTCCTCATCTTTTCCTTCCTTTTTTCTTTTTCTAACATCTACTACAAACTTTATCAGTGCAACTTGTTTAATCATTAGTTGGTGACATCTCTAATATTAGAGGACCTGACTTCTGTCAGAGAACATTTTGAAAGTCTGTATCTGTCCCCAGTAGTAGGAAATTTTCAATTTCCTGCCTTGGAAATACACATCAGATACCAGGACATTGGATCAGTGACATAGCTGAGAAAGTAAGGCTCCTGCTCACAGACATGGTGACTTGAGTTCAATCCCCCAGAAACCTATATGGTAGAAGGAAAATACTGACTTTAGAAGCCATGGCATACATGTGTATATCTACATATTTTCTTTCTCGTTCTCTCTCTCTCTCCTCACAATCTTATCTAATAAGCAAAGTAATAAATGAAAATATTTTAAAAAGAATTCAGGATATGAAAAATGTGTTATGGCATTTATAACTCAATATTTATCTCTAGTTTCAGGTCAGTGCTTTGACTCTTAGTTTTAGAGCAGCCTTGCTAGGCCAATTTCTGAAGGTCTGGTAAATTCATTCCCCACTGCTGGGATTACCCTGAAGGAACACACCCTTCCTAAATTCCCCCAATCCTTTTCTTACGAAAGGATATAGAAATAAGTTCTCCATTATATTCCTCCAAAAGTGAGGAAGCAGCAATTTTCCCTCCAGTGGTAAACTGCTACAAACTGGGAGTCAAGGTGCAAGCTTTTAATAGTTGGAGTACAAGGAGAAGGGATTTTGGCTTCCACAAGTTGGTTTCCTTTTCTCTCAGTTATCTCCATTATAACCCTGACCTTGAGGTGGGCTCAAGATCAACTGACTTGGACCCCAGTGAGCTAACCAATACAGAAAGCCATTTTCCCCCGGGCTTTTTTTTGGTATAAGTATACCTGATTTTGGCAGCCATCTTTGGCACCTGCCCCTCATGGCCCTCCACATGTGGAGTCCCTGAGTTCTTTTCCAGCTGCCTGCTCCTCATGGCACTCCATGTGAGTACATGAGCATAAGCATGGAGTCTGTGAGTTCCATTCTTTCTCTCCTCCAATAACTCTACTTTAATCCTCCACATGTGTTCTGGTTTCAATATTCGACTCCGAACACAAGAACCCAGATACATACAGATCCTAGAGAGTCACCCCACAATCCTACTCTGCCCTATGCATTTCTGGATCATTGCATCTTTGCGCCATTTTGTTTTTTTTTTTTTTTTGTTGTTGGACTAAACTGTCTTGGAGAAGATGAGTCACCTAGACATCTGATGATGGAGGAAATTTGGAGATAAAGTTTCAGCTACCCCTGATTTGGACATTCCAAAAGTCTCCCTTTCATTCAGTCACTTGGCATTTTTTTTTGGAAGTATTCGGTCTGTTTTCTGAGCATTTCCATACTTTGGAGGCACTGATTGGCTTTTCAATAACTTCTCATTTTAGCTAAATTGGTTATTATTAATCCACTATCCATGTTTTTGTAAAAATATTGAGGCAAGATTAGAGCAGCCATGCTGGGATGTGTCTCTCAAGGTCTTTGAAGGTCTTTGGAATTCCTGAAGGTCATCCCCTACTTGCTGGAATCACCTTCAAGGAATATTCCTGCTGAGGAACTGACTCCAATCTTCCCAGAGATAAGATGGCCAACTTCCCTATGAAGGGATTATGGAGATGAGCTCTCCATATCAAACAACTTGACCTCTAGCCCACGTGGGCCCAAGAGCAACTGGGTTGGGTCCCAATGGGAGTTAATCAAAGAGAAAAAGCCAGTTTCCCCGGGGTTGTCTAGGTGTATAAATACACCTGGCCCTGGTAGCCATCTTTGGTATTCTATCCCTCATGGTACTCAAGTTGCCATAAGTTCTTTTCCAGCTATCCACTTCTCGTGAATTCTCCAGCGCCTTAGACTTTCATGGCATTAGTGCCATGAGTTCTGTTTTGTGCCTGTTTCTCATGCATTCTATGAGTTCCTCGCTCTTCATGGACTCCATGCCTAGGCTCCATGAGTTCTCCAGGGTGTCCTAGCCCCTCTTGGCACTCCATTCCTGGAGTCATGAGTTCCAACCTTTCTTTCCTCTAATAAACTCTACCTTAATCCTCTACACATATGTTCTGGTTTCAATCTTTGACACTGGGACATAAGAATCCTGCAACATTGGGATGGTCAATACCTGTCCCTACGACATTTGGCACCCCAGATGGGACAGCCGAAAAGACCATTTCCCTGCATCAATATCATTGGATGTTATAACTTTGTGTGTGTGTGTGTGTGTGTGTGTGTGTGTTTGTGTGTGTGTGAGAGAGAGAGATAGAGATGTAGAGACAAAGGACAGCTCATGGTAGATGGGCTTCTCTCCTTCCCCCATGTGGATTCCAGGAATCTAACTCAGGTGGTCAAGCTTGGCAGAAAGTGCCTTTACCTACTGAGCCATCTTGCTGTATGCATATGTATTCATATCTGTTTATGTGTATGTGTATGCGGTGTTCTTGTGTACATGAATGTGGGTGCATGAGCATGTGGAAGCCCAAGCATAATTTTAGGAATCGTCTTTAATCCCCTGCCATATGAACTTGTCATTTAAGTAGGCTCTGGGGTCTTGAGTTCTAGTCCTCACCTTGAACGACATCAGCTTTTAATCTTTTATTGTTCTTTTCTGGATCCAGAGAAGCAGAATAATATATTTTGCTCAATGTAACAAGTTTAGCTACACCCCTGTGGCAGAATCATTTTTAAAAATACTGATCATATTAGCTTACCCTATTGTTTAAATATCTTTATAGCTTCTACATGGCCCTACATGATTTGACCACTGCAGTGGTTCTTCCTCCTATCAAAGTATGGTTTCATTCCAAAAGGTTCTTTTCTTTGCAGCATTAGGATTCCTTCCTGCTATTTTGACTAAATGAAATGCTTTTCCCATGTTGAATCAAGACTCATTCATGAACACCGTCATCTCCTCAGACACTTTTTCTAAGGACAAGTGTAAACATCTCTATAAGGAGACTTTCTAACAGTATTTTTATAACTTGGTTCTATTTTGTTCATAACATTTATCATGTTTCGCTTACTCATTTTTCTTTTCTTGCCTTGCCAGAATATAAGCTTTTTTTTTCTTTTTTGTTTTTATTTATTTTTTATTTTTTCATTTTTTTTATTCAATTGTGCATGTGTGCATGTATAGAACCACGGGTGAATTCGGGAACCACCGTGGACGCCTCCACCTCCTCCTTATTTACTCTGCCCAGGATTCATAGGCTCCGCCCTACCAGGACCAGAAACACAGGCCGTCCCCGCTTCCACCCAGCTATACCTGGGGTCTAGGATTCGAACTCAGGACCTTCTGCCTGCAAGGCAGAGGCTTAACCCCTGAGCCATCTCTCCAGCCCCAGCTTTTTTTTTGTAAGAAGGTAAATATTGGAAAATATTAGGAATATTTCTATTAGAAATATTAGTAAATGTTATAAAATGTAAATATTGGAGTATAAATTCCGTAGTCTGTTTATTGCATCCCAATTTCTTTTTAGAAACGTTTATATTTTTGTTTGTTTTTTACTGGTAAACTTTCAGTTTTAGACAGAATACTTTTCATGGGGGCTGGAGAGGTGGCTCAGGGGTTAAGCCTCTGCCTTGCAGGCGGAAGGTCCTGAGTTCGGATCCCAGATCCCACTTGCAGAAGCGGGGGCAGCCTGCGGTTTTTGGTCCTGGTAGGGCGGAGCCTGTGAATCCCGGGGCAGAGTAAACAAGGAGGAGGTGGAGGCGGTTCACGGTGGTTCCCGAATTCGTCCGTGGTTCTACACACACACACACACACACACACACGCACACACACGCATAATTGAATAAAAATATTTAAAAAAAAAAGAATACTTTTTATGGGTCTTTTTATTAATAGGTATTTGTAGAATAAGTAGCCACGGAGAATAAACAGTGACCTTGAAGAAGGAAACGCTCTTAAATATCTCCAGTCTATGCGGGAACATAGTTTGGAAGGTGAAACCTTGCATTAAAAACCCTTTATTAACATTAGGAGAGTGCTACTCAGCAAGGTATTGGATGCTGTATAAGTAGACATATGCTTGCCCTAGGATACGCCATGTGGATTTGTCAGATCGAGTTTTGAAAACTTCAGAACCTATGTTTTTTTCTTTCTTTCTTTTACTTCTAGAGACTCTAGAATGGAAATTTTGATGGGAAGATTAAAAAAAAAAAAAAGCTTGTGGGAAAGAGACAAAAAAGACTACGTCTCCCAGAATGCACTACGACAAGTGGCAGGAGCGGGGCATGGTGGGATTCCTTCTCTTCCGGCCGCCGAGGTATACGTTTTTGAAGGCGGTGCTGAGAATCCAGGTATACGGTTTGGAAGGCGGCGCCTGGGCCTGGGGCTGCGGGAGTCAGGAGTGTGTCTGCGTTGCGGTGAGCTGCGGCCTGCGAGGCTGTCGCATGGGTAAGGCGACGTGCAGCCCTGTTCTCGCCGTCCCTGAGAGGTGGTTAGGTCCGGTACGTTTGGTGCCTGCGCTCAGAATGTGGGCAGAACCCTGTCGGACCCCGCCAGGCTTGGCACCCGCCGCCGGCCTTCGGGGGTCCACGCACTCGCGAGTCCACGTCCACGCGTGTCCTTCTTTTACCAGCCCGAGTCCCAGCCTCCGGAAGACAAGAAACAATAAAGCTCCCTTCTGTATTCAGAAACTTCATTTTACTTCTTTGTATAGAAACTAGAGGGGGAAAAATCCAAAGAATGTAGAGAGTATTTGTAAAGCTAAATTTATTTCAATGAATGAAATAATGGCCTCATTTTTCCTTTCTGTTTTTAAATGTTCTCCATCTAAACGATGGTATATTAGGGTGATTGCTTTTTAAAAAATATTTTAACATCACTTTATATAAGTAGTCAATAAATACTTCATTAACCCATCAAATCTAAAGTTTGTTGATGATCCAGTGTGATTCATTTAACAGATCGAATATTAAAGAGATGAGAAACTCCAGCAAACAGCCAAGCTCTGTAACTCAAGAACAATTGCTGTTTTCCATCTGTTTTTACCCTTTGAGTTAAAATGTTGCCATATTCTGTGAAGCTTAACTGAGTTAGCACTTGGGCCTGTACCTTTAGCTAGAGTTACTTTGTGTGCGGAATGATGACAATAGTACTTAAATTAGTTCAACACATGGAAGGTTTCAAAGTGTTATGAAGGTGTGCTTACCTTCTTCATTATAATCTTTTTTTTTCTTTGTGTGGGAGTGTGTGTGTAACAGAGGGCACTACATGTGCTCATGGACAACCATGGGTATCATCTCCCACTCTATTATAATCTACCTTAAAACTTTATATTCATCAACAATCAATAGGTAAATAGATATGTTTTCTTTTGCTTTTCTTACCTGGACAATTTTTAATTTTTTTTCTGTCCTTTGGACCAAACACTTTAAATTTTTTTTTTTGTTTTAATTATTGCTGCTTTGATTTTTTAAAAAAATTACTCATTTGACAGCAAGAGTGTGCCATGTGCATGTATATTCACAGCATACATGTGATTGAATATACACAATATTCATGGGGATCGAACTCAGGTCACCAGGTTTAGGAGGAGGCTGTTCCCTGCTGAACTCTCTCACAGGCCCTATCTTTCGATGTTTTGGAATGACAGCCTTGAAGTTCAGGTACAGACTGAATATCCTATATAAAATACTTAGGAAAAAAATTTTTTTAGGATTTTGGAGTATTTGCATATCCATAATGAGGTATTCTGGGGATAAAATAGAAACATAAACACAAAATTTGAGTGTCATGTACCTTATATACAAATGTTGGTATGTTAGTATGCCTGTGTTTCAACTGCAAGGTCAGGTGTAGATCCACTTTTGATAATCATACCAGAGTTCAGAAGCTTTGGGTTTTGGAGCATTGCGGATTTCACATTTTCAGGTCAGGAATGTTGTTCAATCCATAATGAGATATTGGTTGAGTTTCTATATTTGAGAAACAATAAGTACATTGAAAATTTCTTTATCAAAGTAGCTCTAAGAACCAAAGATAGACCCAATTCATTTTATGACGTGTACTTCCATCCTCACTTGTAAATATAACAGGATTTTCTGTTTATTTCCAGTGTCCTGTCTGCACACTATGCTTTCCTGTGATATATGTGGGGAAATAGTGACCTCAGAATCAGACATGAAGGCTCACCTAATTGTTCATATGGAAAGTGAGGTTATATGTCCATTTTGCAAGTTGTCTGGTATAAATTATGATGAAATGTGTTTCCATATCGAAACTGCTCATTTTGAGAAGAATGTGCCAGAAAGAAATTTTGAGAGGACAAATACAGTACAGTATGGAACTTCAGACAACAAGGACAAAACCTCAGAGAGTGTGATGGAAAATAATTCAAGTATTCCTGCAGCTTCTGCATGTAGTCATACAAAAAGTTTGGCTCAAGGCCTGCCCAAAGGTGGTATTTTAAAACAGAACTTAGTTGAATTTAGAAAATGCCTCAAAAGTAGGGAAAAGCAGCCTGGATTATCAGAGATAAAAGGATCGATATATGAAGCAACATATAGTCTTCCTGAATGTCCTTTCTGTGGAAAAGTGGAGGAATGTAGTGAAGATATGGAAACTCATGTGAAAGCCAAACATGCCAGTCTCTTAGACACTCCATTACAAGGTAAGTTTTTCATGTATTATAAGTAACTTAAGTAACAGTAGCCTTAGTTTAATATGTGGTGTCCAGAAAGTCAGTTTGTGAGTTAGATTACTACAAATTTGTTTTTCAGATCCAGTTTGTGTATAACATAACAGTTTTGCTATCATTTTAGCATAAAAATAACAATTGTGAGAAAGAATTGATGCAGATATAAAATATGTCAGTTACATTGAGAGCAGTTTTAGAAACTTTGTATCTGGTTTCTAGAGGATGCTCAGTAACTTCCATCAGCTCAGTGGCATCAAGACTGGACTCTGTCTTTGCTTTAATGGGTGCTGATGATTCCATCATGAACACTGAGTGTACTCAGATGTTGGTTCCTTTGAACTTGTGGAAATTAAGCTTAATGTGTAGAAATGGTCTCTCTTGTACCTGTTTTCTGGTTGCTTGAAAAACAAAGTGTTCCATCTTATTGGATAGAGTTCCCCATGTGTCACATTGTAGTTAGAGTATCAGTTTCTGTTCTTTTTTTCTACCTAGTCCAATAAAGTTAGTTCCACCAGTTTAGGGAAGAGTTGTTGAAATACCCGATGTTGAAATACCCATTCATATAACTTTGGATTTGTATTTTTCCTTTGAACTCTGTGAAGTTATACTTCATGTTTTAAAAGCATTGTTGTTACATGTAAGTTTAGAATTTCATGTCTTTTTCTTATTGTTGAGCTTAAAGAGTCCTTCATACATTTTGGTTGCATGTCTTTTTTTTTTTTTTTTTGTCAAACATTTTGCAGATATTTTAGTCTAGTGTATTCCTGTGGCTTGCATTTTCCTTTTTAAATTCTTTTTTTTTTTTTTTTTTTTAATTGTGTGAGAGAGAAATGGCAGTGACGAGGAAGCACGAGGGTGGAGGTTAGAAAACAACCCTTGGGAGCTGTTTCCCTCCCTGTGTGCTCCTGGGATTGAGCTCTCAGATCATCAGGTTTGCAGATTAAGCACTTTTGCCTGCTGAACTATCATGCTAGCTTGTGACTTACACTTTCATTTTAACTTTCAACTGTTCTTCACAAAATAAAAATTTTTGGTTTTTATAAAACACATGTTCTTCATGAATCATATTTTTGATGTCTTACTGAAACACTACAGATTTCTAAAAGTTTAGAGTTTTGCGTTTTATATTTTGAGTTGTGAATTAATCTTGGAAAATTTTTTTTTACAAAAAGCTTTGTAAAAGACATGAACTTGGTGTCTAGATTCCTTTTAAATACATTTTCCTGATTATCAGAGAAATCTTTTTCCAGCTAATTTTCTCATATCTTTGTCCACTTATTTGTTGATGTATCCTTTTCAGTTGTGCTTTAAATATATTTTCAGTATTAATCTTTGGCTTCATCTGTGTTATAGCTATTGCTTTTCCTTTAATTTTGTGTAGGTTTAATTTTTTTTGATTTCTATATATTACTTAAAGCAGTGTGTTCCACTCTGAGGTAATAGAAATGTCCACTAAAACTATTTTCCTAAAAATGGCAATGTTTATATGTTTTTATGATATATGTTTACTGTTTGGATTATGTTGTGTGTGTACTATGTGTACTGCTGTATATTATAATAATTGTTAGAGAAATGGGCCAATCAGATATTTATTAATGCAGGAAGGTTAAGTGAACATTCAGAGAAAAATTGTGGCTGCAGAAGAGTTGACTGATGATGAACTGTGATTTCTGGAGGACTTTCAGGAGGCTTGGTGCAATGAAAAAGTATAACATGTGTGAAAGTAATGCCAGTATTTAAAGACTGGTGAGACTCAGACCCTGGTCAGTTAGAATGAATCCATTGTTGATATAATGTCTGTGCTTATGTCAGTTTTGGATGACTCACTAGATGTTGATAGTTAACTTGTGAGGTTTAGACTTCTGTTTGTAAACAAGTACATAGGCACATGGCTTAATGTGTAAGAAACCGAAGGATGGTGGGTTCTAATTGGAAGGAATGGAGGGATTGGTTTATAGTAATGTAGTGAGCAACAACTACAGATCCATCACTCTGAGACAGTTTGTGGTGGAAAACTAGCTGAAAGACTGTGCCATTATTTTAGTGCTGCTTTGGGGAACATTTGTGAAGATTTAGCTTCCTCCTCAGTAATCCACCCTTAATTATCTGCTTCATTTTAAATACGTTAGGTTGCATTACATTAGTGTTTACCATTAGCTCAGTTTCTTCATGTGTGATTTCTTCAATTTGTGAATTTCTGTGGGGTTTCCTCTTGTTTTAAATTTTTTTGCCATTATAAAACATCACAATAAACATCCTCAGTATATAATTCTACTTATTGGTATTTTTATACCTTTGTATGACATAGATCCAACTTGTAATTTCTTACCCAAAGCATACCTAACATTGTTAGATTTAGTAGGTATTTGTCTTTCTTTTTTAAAAGAAACTTTTTTTGGCAGTTTGTTTCATTACTCTGAACAAAGTTGATTAACTTAAAGACAGGGTCTTACTCAGCAGGCCAGGGCAGCCCCTTGTTCTGCTGCCCTGCCTGGAGTTGCAAGCAGACATGCGCCATGTGTGCTTAGCTTGGCATTTATGGGCTGCTTTTTTTTGCCCTTGGAACTCCTGATATGTTTTATAATTATTTTAGTATTCATTTATTATGCAATTTTCATGTCATATGATCTTTTTTCAGTGATCAACTTTGCGATTCCTGTTAATCATTGCATTTCTGTCTCTATGAATGACCAGTCCTTGTGTCCTTTCACTGTGTATGTACATAAATCTGATCATCCCTCTTCTAGGTATAATCCTCTGTGTTTAAGTCTTGCTATTTATTTTTTTATTCCTTTTTTATTATTATTTCCGCTCATACAAACTTAATAGGTATACCAGTTCCCTCCCTCTCCTCCTCCCCCCTCCCCAACCCCCTGCAAGTCTTGCTATTTATTCTGTTTGGGCAAGTCTGATAGAACTCTGTCTTTAATCTGCTCCCAAGTAGACAGTAGACTCCAGTTCCAAGCTTTGTGCTGGCTGTTTGATTCAGAATCTTACTACTTTGTATAGTGGGTATTAAGAATTTAACACCAAACTCCATATCTAGTCTGGTCCCTACTTCGTTTTGTTTTTCTATTTTTCTTGTTTCAATTGCAGATCTGAATATTTCTTGTTCCTTTATGGAGTGCTGAAAGAGAGGTATATATATGTGCTATAGTCAATCTTGGTTTTGGACTCGATAGCAGAAAAATCTTTTAAGTCCAACAATAAAAAACTATTTGTGTAATAAGGTTCAAAAGTAGTAGAAAGTTTGATATGTTTAATTCTAACTACAAAGACTTACATGATAAAGTTAATGGATGATAATCTTTGACATGGGGTGAAAAGTCTAAAAGTTATATACATTAAGGCAGCTTCCTTGCCTCATACAGACTGTAACCAACCACTCTATGACTGTCCTATGTGTGGCCTCATCTGTACCAATTACCATATTCTCCAAGAACATGTTGACTTGCATTTAGAAGAAAGCAGCTTTCGACAAGGTATGTTTAATGTCTAAAGATGTCCCTTAATTTAATCTCTACTTTATAGGATATGTATTTCATTTTTAGGTTAATTGTAAAGAGGGAAAAAAAGTCATACCCTTTAAAGTAGATCTGTTCCTTTGAATCTTACCTACCTGCAGTATTTTCTTATAAAAGATGAACTATGTTGACAATAGCCAGACCAGGGCTATTCATCCTGGGTTTTGTCCCAGAGTAACAATGTTTAGAGGGTACACTATTTAAGGTAATGATGTTTAAATTTTATGCCATTTAAAAGTTTTTATTTACAAGTTGAAGACATTCTGTCAACTAGAAGAAACTGAATTTAACATTTGACCAGCAAAAATATTTTGACCCAAGAAGCTACCACATAGTCCATAATTATTTTAAAAGACTTATGTGAATTATATATTTGACTGTACTCCCACATGGCTTGCCTTGACTTCTAAAATACTGATCTCATAAGTAATGAATAATAGCTTCATAAAGTTTTCCTCCATATTCTTTTTCTTTAAATATTTTCATTGTGTGTGTGTGTGTGTGTGTGTGTGTGTGTGTGTGTGTGTGTGTGTGTGTGTCTCTGTGGAGGTCTAAGAGTGACTTCCGGAATCATCCTGATTGCTTCTACCTTCTTGCGTCGTTCTGGGATTTCTCAGGCTCTGCCCACCAGAGCTGGAAGTGCAGGCTGTGCTGTTTCCACCTGCAAGACAGAGTCTTAACCCCTGAGCCATCTCTCCAGCCCCATTTTCTGTCTTTTTAAAAGTATAGGTATGGACGCACAGGTGTGCAGATGCACATATGTGTGGAAGCCACATGACAATTCAGGTTTCATCCTCAGGAATATGGCCAATCTCCTTTAGAACAGGGTTTCTCATTGGCCTTAAGCTCACCAGTTAAGCTAGACTGATTAGTCAGGAAGTCTTAGGAGGATCCTCCTGTTTTCTGTGCATTTCTACTTGGGTTCTAAGGATTGAGCTCTGGTTCTTGAGCTTGTGAGGCTAAGAGATCTCCCCAGCATGTTTCTCTGTCTTTTTCAATGGTAATATTAGTAGTAATCATTATGGTACTTTAGAACTGGAAAGATCATGTATGAGTTCCCTAAATCTTTTAAGAATCTTCATTGTCACCATATTTCATCCTTCTCAACTTTTCTGTAAAACAGTTTCTAATGAAAACATTTCAGCTAGATAAGAACTACTTAAAATAACAAATTTACTTCTAAACAGGTTTAGGGAAATAATTTATAAGTAAAAAATAATATAAGATATATATATATATAAATATATAATATACATAAACTATAAGAGAAGTCAATTGGATTCTACTCTATATCAGTTTCCAAAGGTATAGAGTTAACTCCTAGTAGTGTATCAATTATTTAGTAACAGTATCAGTGATTTCCCTGCATAACATAACCTGTTTACTCCTAATCACAATGGGGCAATTACTGGAGTAAGATGGAGGAGTGTTCCACTGGTGGTTCTCTGCTGCTGGTTGGTGTGCTATCTTCCTTTTAATAAGATTTTAAGAGTACTGTGAAAAGTTAGCCCTGTTGAAGCAGAATGTCTGTTCATTCTCACTGTGTTTATGACAAGCTTGGCACAGCATATGTATTCCATAAGCCTTTAGTAAGAAATAGAAGAAAGATATGGTCTAACTAAGCAAGTCAATGTAGATATCCTAAGGATGTGCTAAAAGTCAGCTGTGACTTACATAACCAAATAGGAAGCCACAGCAGCAGATTAGAGTTTGAGAAGAAAGAACATTCACTTTCATAATTAAGTTATCGGGGTTGGGTAACCATAGCCTCCCTGGGTTGAAGAAGGCCTAAAGAATTACTTTTTCCTGTGTGTGTCTTTGAGGATATGTGCAACAGAAACAGATGTGTGTTAGCAAGCTAGTGGAGAAGATCTACTTTCCGGTATAGGTAGGCACCATCCAATTTGGCAGGGGTTTGAGATGCATGGAAACCTTTGGACTCTGGACTTAGCATGAGTGACTTTTCCAAAGATCTTGAGCCTCTGGACTCAGACTGGGGTCTGTACTCATGTCACTCTGTTTGTGTGGCTTCAGGATTCTTGGGCTGAGCCACACTACTCATTTCTATGTCTATAGCTTACATGCAGTCTCTCATAGAACTTTTCAGCCTGTGTGATTTATCAAGCAGACCCCTAGCAAATCCTCCCATGGATGTTTCTTACTTCTGCTCTCTACGTCTTTCTCAGTTTTATTTTATTAGAGAACCCTGAGCAACAAGGGTAAAGAAGTTATCCAGAAGGCACTGATTAACGAGCACAAGGGTCATTGGGAAAGAGGAAGCTGGCATTATGTTGCAAAGTTAATCAACTGGTTTGGGCTCAGATTGTAATTGTTATTAACAACTGTGCTTTGCAGATGTGTGTTTTCATGCTTTTCATTGCTTCCTTTCTCTCGAGTTATTTCTTTGGAAATAACCTCTGCTAGTTGTGTTGAGAGGAGAGACATCATTAAAAAATATCACTTAACCTCTCAAAATTTGATTCATTAGTAGGTACTACTTTATAAAGTTGTCATAAAGATCAAACCATTAGTTAGTGAAAAGTGCTTTCACAATTTAAATGATGAGTAAATATTGGTTGTTATTAAAATGCAGTTTATTGTGTTAACAGAAGCAGTTCTAAATCCTATCATATTTGTGTGTGTCATGGTTGCATGACATCATAGTCATAAATAAATGGTAAATAATATAATAAGAATATTTTGTTTTTAAAATATTCATCAACACACATACATACACACACGTGCACACTTGAATAATTAAAAAAATTCATCAACTGATATGTAAGCTTTGATTATAGCTGCTATTTTGTTCTGAACTCTAAAACTATTCAATAGGTATGGACCAAGTCCAGTACTCTAGTGATCGAGAATTAGCTCACCAGCTTCAACAAGAAGAAGACAGAAAGAGGAAATCTGAAGAATCAAGACAAGAAATGGAAGAATTTCAGAAGTTGCAGGTACAGAAATTAATAACAGTTACAGTATTTGGTAGAATTCTTGCATTGCTTTTGAAACTTCTGTTGTCCACTTTATTGAAAAAAATACCCTTTAAAAAGCAAGATGACTCAGCAGGTCACAGTGCTTACCATTTAAGCCTAACACCTTGAATATCACCCCTCAGAATCCACATGATGAATGGAAAGAACCAACTCCTAGAATCTGTCCTGTCATGTATGAATACCATGACACATACGTGCATATGCTCTTTCTCTTTCTTTTTTCTCAAGCACATACATATTCACACTTTTTTTTTAAGATAAAAGTTGCCATTCTGATCAGCTGTTGGAGTAATCATTTCATACGTAATAGTTCAGAATCTTCACAGTAAAGTCACAAAGAAAGCTTTTTTAGCCTTCCCATCTTCCCTTATTTTCGTATGAAGAAATATTTCGTATGAAATATTTTGAGTAAATAATTTGTCCAGGGTTAGACAACTTTGGTAGTGTTCATTTAAACTTATGTCAATTGAAGGGAAACTGATACTGAGGATACATGTAGTTATTTAAAAGTAAAAATTATTTGAAATATTGATTGTGATTTCAAGCACTTTTAATGAACATGCATTTTGACAATATTTGAGGTTACATTATCTTAGTTACATGGTAGTATCTACTGAATTAGTCTGGTATCATTTGCTTTTTTTAATGCATCTAATTTTTACTACACATTTGGTCTTTATTCTTATTTTGTGAATATCGTGTCATTTTTGCTAATGCTCACAGGGTTTTTAAGTGTAATTTTTATATGTTGATAGGATTATGTGTAGCTGGAAAATGTTTATGAATGGATTTGGAAAGTTTCCAGCAAATTTGTATACTTTTCAAATTCTTTAATGATGTACATTATTCATAATTATACGTATATTTTTCCCAGCCTTGTTTAACCTCTTTTTTTTCCCTCTTCCTCAGACATCTTTTTTTCCTCGAAATGTGTTTTGGAAGATCTAATTTAGGATTTCCTTTTCCTCACTGATTATTCATTTCTTTGCAAAAATGATTTTCCTACTCAGGATCAAAGGAGGAAAGAAAATAGGTTTTTCCTAAGTCTTTATTGCCTTATATATTAATTGCTTTGATGTTTCTTTGTCAGAAATTACCTGACAGAAAAAGTATAGGTGAGGAATTGCTCATTTCGATTCACAGTTTCAGAATATACATGATGGGTAACACATGGAGAAATCATTTCATTACAGTGGGCCTGGAATCAGTGACAGGAACCAGTGACCTGGGCATTACACTGAAGGTCTGCTACTCTAGTGATTTACTTTTGCCAGTGGAGCTCTATCTTCCAAAAGAGAACCATGGAGCTTTTGAATATTTTTTTAATAATCTTTTTTATTTTTTCCTAGTTTTGCAAGCATATTGAGTACTTATCCCTACCACCTTTTGAATATTAATGAAATGCATTTCTAATATTAAAGAGGTTTGTTATTAGTTACTTTCCTTGTGGCTAATTATTGATACTTGACAAGAGGCAACTTAAGGGAGAAAGGGTTTATTTGGCTTAGAGCTTAAGGTGATTTGGTCCATTGCAATAGGAAAGGCAGGGCAGCATTAGTGGGCCTTGCACCTGCAGTTAAGGAAACAGAGAAAAACGCTTTCCTCTTTTATTCATGTAGGAGCTCAGTCTTGTGGGATGGTGCTGCCCACAATCAGGGTGGATTTACCTTATCAACCCAGTCTAGAAACTTCCATACAGATATTCCTAGGGGTTTATTTTCATTGTGATTCAGAATCGTCATGTTCACAATTAACTTTCACAAGTCCACCTCTTGTAAACTCGACAATATCATTTCTAAGTCATAACCTTCTACTCCTTGTCCCTATAGACTCACGATCATCTCATAACACAAAGTGGATTCAGTCTCCATAGTCTTTATTCAACATTGTTCAAACGTGTAAGTGCAGGATCTTTTTCTGAGATTCAGACAATTTCTTAACTGTGAATCTCTGTAACAACAAAAAACAAGTTACATACTTTCAACATACAGTGACAAAGAGTAAATATTACCATTTCAGAAAAGAAGAATCAGGTCATAGCAGGGAAATATCAAAACAAAGCAAGAATGAAATCCAGTAGGGCAAAGAGCAAACATTGTAGCTCTATGTTAGCATCTGGAGCTCAGGATGAAGTCATATGGCTCTAAAGAGCTTGCTTCACCCTGTTCCTCCGGTTCTGCTGTCTACAACACAAATGGTCTTTCTCCTGGGCTGTTTCTGTTCCTTGTCTCTGGTTTTCCACAGTTTTCCTGGGGAGATGTTACATAAATGTCTATTCACCCCAACTAGATGTGCATTAGCAGACCAAAATACTATTACACCAGAGTCTAACTTGGTGAACCAGTGAGTCTATGAGTTAAGGTTGCTTAATAGGAATATGCATCAGAGTTTCTCATAGCAGTAGGAATGACTCAAGGCATCCACTTTCCAGAACTCCCCCCCCCCCACCCCGACCGGGAGAGGCCCATGGAAGCTGCACCACTGGAGCTCCCTGAAGGAGTCTCATCCAGACCGACTGCTTGGCAGAAGGTTGCTCCACACTCCATGGCTTTTCCCCCAGCAGTTGTTCACTAGTTACTACTTTTATTTTGGGGAGGATACTCACTTCCTGAACCCTGTTAAGTTTCAGAAGTTCCTGAGGCTAATGTACCAATTGCTTTCTGAGCTTTTCTCCAGGATCAAATGTTTTAAATTGCTGCATAGTAAAGTTCAAGGTGCAATCATGTTATACCCAGAGAAAAAAATGTCATACAATGTCCCATGATCTAACAGCTCTTATGCCCTGGGGTTTCTATTGCCACTTCACCTTTATCTTCAGAGCTTCATACCATGATTTCTCAGGGCTTTTTTGCTGTGACTCCAACTCTGCCACATATGGCTTAACTTTAGCAGCATTCTGGAACCATATACAAGACTCCACGATCCCCTCAGTCTTGCTTTCTTTTTTTTTTTTTTTTTTTTAATACATGAAAAACTAGTTCCATATGGATGACACGCCCAAGTTCTGCTGCCAGCTCAGGATGGAGCCAGGACTCCTTGGACATAGTTGCATGTTTCTTTGCAAGCTGACCATGGGGAAGCACTTTCCTAGGTGGTAGTTGTGATCAGGGCATTCTTTTAGTGGCATCCTCAGTTTACGATGTCTCCTTTCAATTTTTACAATTTACAGCTCTCTGTAGGGTGAGTTTGGCCCACATGGCACCTTTCCTGTTGTCTCAGTGCAGGCTGCCAGACTTCTGGTTAGTGGCACTAATAGCTTTAACAGTTACAGCTGCTTTGGAATTTATTTTGTCTGTAATTTTAAGCTAGCTAACACTTTTTCTAACCAAACTTCACATTTTTCATCTTTCTTCTCCACTTGTTGCTTTCTTTCACTGTAGACCTGGATGAGAAAAATAAGCAATAGTTATAACACAGCATGAAATCTATTGTCTTAAGATTTCCTCTGCCAATTAGTCCATCACTTTTGAATAAAGCCTCAGTTAAGTTCTCAGGACATTACTAGAATGAAGCCAGATTCTCTTCCAGAATATTATAACTGGGAGGCCCCCCAACCCAGTTCTCAGTAGAGTCCTCAGTTCTCTGTGACATCTCATGAGCCAGGCCTCTACTTTAGATACTTTTTTCTGCATTGCTGTTTTCCAAACTCTCCACCCCCTATGGTATATTACGTTCTGCTTATAATATTCTACGTATTTTCAATCCCCAAATTCTAGACTGTTCCACCTTGCTCTGACAGAAAAGTTCCAAAAGCCCTAGAACCACATGATCACGTTTATCATAGAAACAGCTCCTCTCCATGGAACCAGTTTTCTGCATTCTTTCCTTTTCTTATTGCTGTGAACAGATCTCTGACATGGAACAGCACAATGGAGAAAAGATTTGCTTGGCTTATAGTATGGGAAACATGTATCCATTGTCTGATGTAAAAAGATGATTGCTGGTCCCAGTTCACTTTTCCTTTTTATTCATTTGGGGACCTAAACCCATGGCATGGTGCTGCCCACATTCAGAGTGGATTTTCTGCAACAGTCAACCCAATCTAGAAACTGCCTCACAGACATATTTAAGAGTTTGTTTCTATGGTGATTTTTAATAACATCAAGTTGACAAGATTAACAGATTATCAGAGTCTTGTGTTAAGATCCCAGGAGGAATTTCCGTAAAAGCTGTTTATACATATTGAGGTGCTCAGTCAATTGTACAAAATCACAGTTCGATTACTGAGTAGCATGAATGAGTGATTTATGGACAAAATAGGGCTTTAAAAACTGTTACGTTTCCCTTTCATTGAAGTAGAGGGACATAAAAATAAGTCATTTGTTTTTATGTTCACTAGCGACAATATGGTTTAGATAATTCTGGAGGATACAAACAACAGCAACTACGACATATGGAGATAGAAGTAAATAGGGGAAGAATGCATCCATCTGAATTTCATAGCAAGAAAGCTGACATGATGGAATCACTAGCTATTGGTATTGATGATGGAAAAACAAAAACTTCTGGTGAGTGCTTAAACATCAAAACCACAGATTTAATATTGCATATACTACTGAAGCAATAATCAGAACCATTTGAATTTGCTTAATTTTCAGTCCAAAGTTTGTATACTTTTAGGTGACACTATATATGCAAATTTTTTTAAAGGGAGGGAGGGCAAATAGAGAGGGTATTTACAGCTGTCAAAATATACTAAGTACATGTACAAGTTTTTGAAAGAATAAATTTAAAAACTTTCCAAACTTCTATTATGAAATTGTAAATAATTTATTTAAAAACAATTTTTTTTATCTCATTAACTTAAGTAACATCAGGAAGTAAGCTTTTAGGTATTTTATTAGCATATATTAATTGCATATAGTTTCATTTTTATACACATGTGTAATATATTTTGACTGTATTCACCATCCGGTAACTCTTCTTATATTAACTTGCTCCCACTGATCCCTTGCTTTTTTCCAACTAGTCCTCCATCTACATTTATGTGGGGGGTCTTTTGTTTGTTTGTATTATTATTATTATTTGGTGAACCATTATGTTTAATCCAGGTTACCTACAGGAGCATGGATGAGAGTTTTTTCCAGAAGCATGAGCAGATTACCAGTGGTTATACTACTTCTTCCCTAGCAACAATGACTACTCATATCCTCCCTACTAACAATTGTTAACTGCTTGTAGGAAGGAGCCTTGGATCCCTTCCCCTCTTCTATGGTGAAATGTTGGCAGAGTCAGTCTTACATAGATAATTAACAACTGCTATGAGTTCAAGGGTGCATCACTGTTATGCCTGGAAGACAGCAGTCTACAACACTTACTCCTTCTTTACATTCTTCCTGTCTCTTCTGTGATACTCCCTGAGCCCCGGAGGGGGTGGTTCAAATGTCCTGTTTAGGGATGAGTATTCAAAGGCCACTTGTTCTCTACAAGTTGACCAGTTAGAAGTCTGCATTACAAAAAGAAACCTCTCTGACCAAAGTTGAACAGCACTAATCTATATAGATATAATAAACATTTGAAAGCATTTTGATAGGTATATCATATCCATTTCAGAAAACAGCAACAATAGCTTCCTTCCTTATTAAGATCCATGACTGTACCTAGTCGCGTGCACGTGCGTGCGTGTGTGTGTGTGTGTGTGTGTGTGTGTGTGTGTGTGCCACAGAGCACTGTGTGCACCTTTGGAGGCCAAGCATGACTTCAGGAATCATCTGGATTGCTTTACCTTCTCTGTGCAGCTGGCAGCTCCAGGCTCCACATTCCAAAGTCAGAAGTACAGGCTGCTGCCATTTCCACCTAGAGTTTTTATGTGGGATCCAGAATCCAAAATCAGGTCCTTTTGCTTGTGAGTTAGAGACTTAACACCTGAGTCATTTCTCTAGTCTCTATCCACAGTTTTTTTTTTTTTCCCTCAACAGGGTTACAGTATCAGACATGAATTTCTAAGGTTGAGGTCAGTTATTATCCTAGATTACTCTTTCACTTTATTCTTTTTTCCTCTTTATTCTTTGAAACTTTCATACACAGTGAATTTATGTCCTTGCCCCTCCACTCCCTCTTCTCTCATCCTTCTTCAGTTCTCCTTTCCAACCATCTTCCTTCTGCATCTGCTCCACAGGGCTCTGTTCAGATGCCTGTAGTAACTAGCAAGAGCCTAGGCATCTGTGATGTACAACTGGCCCACCAGTGTGGGGAAGTTTCCCCCCACCCTTTTCTGGCACCTGCTCCAAATTTTTCTTTGGATGAAGTTCTTTCTCCTGAGATCCTCATTCAACCCTGGTGGAAAATGGTTTCAAAGCCCCGCTTATTGGTATGGAACAAATATATACCTGGTACTGTAAACCTATCCAAGTAGCAGGGGAAAGGAAGAACACACACAATAGATAGGAACAGTTGTCTTAGTATTACCTATTAATCCTTCATAGTAACTAACATCAGAACACTTCTCATTATGCCCTTAGATAAGAAAAGTTCTAAGCCAAGATACATCTTGTTGCAATGGAAGATGCATGATGCAGAGAACACAGCTGGCCAGAGAGCAGACTACCTTATTCCTTTTGAGACAGGGTTTCTAATCAAACACAAGAGCATACCTTATAGGGTTCGTCTAGCTAGCCAACTCGCTCTGGGTATTCTCAGAATCTGCCTTTCAAGGCTGAAATTACACTCTCTTTTATCTCTCTTAAAGAGTAATAATTTTTTTTTTCTTATGATACCCTTCACTCAATTAGTCCATTATGAGAAAGCATGGACTATATAAATAAAACACCTTTGCCCATAAGCTTCACCAAATTTTTGTGTAGATAAAATATAGACAAAGTACTGTAGTATTTTATTGTGACAAAGTGTTGACTTAAACCTAGGGTGGCAAAAGTGAATACAATGATTGTTTTTAAATTTATTTATTTATTTATTTCATGTGCGTATGGGAGGGTGCATTGTGTCTTTGTCTTTGTGTATCAGAGAGCAGTATGTGTGCCTGTGGAGGCCCAAGGGTAACTTCAGGAATCATTGGTCTGCCTCCTTTTTGCTTTGCTCTGGGATTTCTTAGGCTCCGCCTTTCAGAGCTGGAAGTATGGGCCATTGCCATCATTTTCATTTGGCATTTTTTACATAGGATCCAGGATTTGAACTGAGGTCCTTTATTTTTGAGTTAGTGTCAGGTCCTTCTGAGTCTTAATCCCTGAGCTATTTCTCAAGTCTACAGTGATTGTTTTTAAAGAATATGAAGACAGTTGTATTTGATCCTTAAAGGATTAGTAGGATTTTAAATGTTAGAAGTGTATATTACAAAGGTAGAGTCAGATATATCTTGTTTATTCATCCTTTAGCACCTGTAGTCTGGATTCTTGAGATTCCAAGCAGTATTATCATATATATTTTTTTATATCCAGTGCTGCTATTCTATTATATATGTAAAATTTTAATACTGAAATTGAGTTAAAATCCCAAAATATTTAATTATCCAGTAAGGTCACAGTCAAAATTATGGCAAGAAGAAAGGTCCAAAATAAAGTCAAGCTTGAGGATAGCTTTGTATTCCAAAGATCAGTACTTTCCTATAGGTCATAGAGAACTATTTTCTTTTAGTTGGGAGCCAATCAATTAGGACTGGGAGATCTCTATCAGTGTGTATAATAAAATGGAAAGTAAGAAGAGCGTTCATCAAGCAGTTGTACTTTTGTGTAGTGGGCTTTGTAGATGAAGACATTAAAGATGCAATTTCAATTGTGTGTAATGGGTGATATGGTGCTGTTAGGAAATGTGGATTTTAGAAATAGCAAGGAAATGAGTGGAGGTTGTATAGTAAGAAGAAAAATTAAAAATGGAGTTGAGAGGATTTTTCTTTGGAGCCTTAGGCTGATGCTGAACTGTATAAACAGCATAAATGATGATAACAAATCTTCTAAGTCTTATACATCTCTGTTCTTTCTTTCCTATTTTAGGAATTATTGAAGCCCTTCACAGATACTATCAATACACTGCCACTGATGTGAGGTGTGTGTGGCTTTCTGCACCTGTGGATCACTTTCACTCATCCTTAGGGGACAAAGGTTGGGGTTGTGGTTACAGAAATTTTCAAATGATACTTTCATCACTATTACAAAATGATGCATTTGATGATTGTTTGAAAGGTAGGTGAATTATGGTTATCATTCAATATCATACATGTGTTATGGATTTCATAATTCATAGCTTTATCAAAGAAGCATTTTGTTGCATATTGATATAAGAAACTTGAATTCTGGTTGGAAACTGAGAAAATGGTCTAGGAAAAGATGTCAGGAATAAGTGTCTTGAAAATATGTTATGACTTCCTGTAGTTAGGATCCAGCACTAAGTGAAATTGTTTAGTATTTGAATACCTGGTCTTGTAAATTGTTTGTTTATATAATTTCAGGTATGTCTATTCCTTGCATTCCAAAAATTCAATCTATGATTGAAGATGCATGGAAGGAAGGTTTTGATCCTCAGGGGGCCTCACAACTTAATTACAAGTTACAGGGAACAAAGGCCTGGATTGGAGCGTGTGAAATATATACACTCCTGACCTCATTGAGAGTAAAGTATGTACCTAGAAACTTCTTTTGTTCTTTTTTGGCTTATCAGATTTAGGCATTTATGTGTTTCCCATTCTATCATCTAACTATCCATCAATCTATCATCTCTTTTACCTACTCATGCTTAATCTTTTCCAATTTAAGGTGGTCAAGTTTCTGCTAAAGTAGGAGTGTTTGCATGATGGTTGCCATTTGCTAATCTTTTCCTTTCTGAAAGTCATTCTAAAATTTAACTGTAATTTATAATTGTCTATTTTCTCTTTCACTATTTGGCTTACATATTCCTTTCACATTATTCTTACAGAGTGAACAGTTTTCCTTCTAAAATGCCTGATACACATCACTTATTTCTCCATACCTTACTTTAGTAACGGTTTTTCGTTAATACTTTGAATTTTTTTTGCAAGTTAGTTAGAGGTTTTCCTCCCCCCCCCCATATGAAGTATACACTAGATAGGAACTCAAACTGCTAACCCAAAGGCACTGTTCCTACTTGTAAACACTTTATACAGAAGTGCATTTGAGCATCTGAAACTCAACAATCATTTGACAGTTGTCTTCATTGAATTTAGTGTAACTAAGGTTAGCAATCATTACATTTTGAGTATTTTGAAGATCTTAAGAGAGACAAAGGTGAGTGTTTGTGTTGAAGTTTATCTGTTGATTGTTTTTGGCTATACTTGACCTTTATAAAGTAGTTTTGGGTACCGTGGAAGTATGCCTGGCTAACAGTGCTCATCTATTCAAGCATGACTCCGTTTTGAAGAAAATAAACTCCATAGTCTGTTGCCAAGTAGGAGATGTACAAATGCATAGATGTGGGTGCACACACATTTTCCTACCACTTTACCACTTGTAACTGGAATTTGTAAAAATTGAAAGTTCAGGGTATTTTTATATATGGAAATGCCTACTGGAGATGAAAATCAGCAGATTTCTTTTTAAGTAAACGTACCAATATTTATTGGCTTTTTGGTTTCTTCTGGGTTTACACTGTTGTAAATTACTTGAGTTAAAAAAAATTCTGTGAAATGTCAGCTTCTAGTTTATCATCAGGTTTGAAGATATTAGAGTAAAAACTATGCCCCAGATTTTGTGTAGATGACTTTAAAATTAAGCATGGGTGCCACCAAGATAGCTTAGCGGCTAAAAGCTCTTGCATACAAACCTGGTGACCTGAGTTCAGATGCATGGTGGAAGGAGAGAACCGACTTCCTCCAACCTGCTGCTTTCTTGCTTTCTTTCTGACTCACACAGATAGATGAATAAGCAGTTTAAAGAACATACAACCCTCATTTGCTACTCAAGGAGATCTTGTATATCAGGAGCTATTTGTAACTTTTAGATCATTATCAGTTTTATTGTGAATGGCTAAATACATCTTTTCCCTATCAAAAAAAAATTAGTTTTTTTCCAGATAAAAAAATTTATATGTAATTTTCATTTTTTCTTCATAGGGAAATAATGCCTAGTTAAAATTTGTTCTAAATTAAGATTTTTTGTATTAGAATAATTATATTTGATGAAAATACTTTTAACATGTTCTATAAAAAAATCCATTTTGTTCATTTTTCTACAGGTGCCGTATTATTGATTTCCACAAGTCAACTGGTCCTTCGGGCACACACCCTCGATTATTCGAGTGGATATTGAGCTATTATTCTTTAGAGAGGGAAGGGAATTCAAAGGTTGTATGCACATCTAAGCCTCCTGTCTATCTCCAGCATCAGGGTTAGTATCAAACATAAGCAACAGCCACTTACTGGCTATTGCTTAAGGACAGTTAAGAGTCTAGTGATTGAGATGGGATCCAGATGGCAGCTCTGGTTTTCAGAGCCCTTTGTCATCACATTCTTGAGTGACCTGGTGTTTTGGGGCTTTTCCATTCTGTCTGCTTCACTGCTCCTTTCCTTGTTCATCCCTGACTAGCTATTTCCAGTCTTCATCCAGCTGTCCTGTAAGTGAAGTCTTCCCTTACCCTGTGCATTTGAATTGCAAATTGCTATCCCAACCTCTCAAACTTTATCATTTCCTTAATACCTTCATTAATTTTCTTCTTCTTTTCTTCTTCTTCCTCTTCCTGCTCTTCTTCCTTTCTTCTCCTTTCTTCCTTTTTCCTTTTTATTAGAATATAAGCTCCTGAAAGGCAAGCACATCTGTCTGCTTTGTTTTCTGTTGAGATGATTGATGTCTGTTGAAGACATTCTTGGTAAATTCTGTTGTTTCATAAATTCTGTTGAGTGGATATTTGGATCTACAGGAATAAAGACAGACAAAGGATAAGACATTAAGCCCTGTATTGATTGATACTTAGACACCATAAGGAATTTTACTTCTGTTGATCTTTTGGAACCATGGGTAAATTTCAAATCTTTTCTTTCTTGTGGGAAATGAATAGAGATTGAGAAACTAAAAGTAAAATATGGTAGACTAGAAGCAGAATTTTATGTAATCCAACCTTTAGAAAATGGAAATTGAGCAAAAGACAACTGAAGACTGAGAAGTAAAATAGCCCATGTCCTAGGAAAGCTCCCAAACACGTTTCACATATGTGTGTATAAATATATTCTGGTTATTTGTATTTTTATAGGTCATAGTCGGACAATTGTTGGAATTGAAGAAAGGAAAAACCGAACGCTATGTTTGCTAATATTTGATCCTGGATGTCCTTCTCGAGAAATGCAGAAACTTTTAAAGCAAGATATGGAGGCTAGTAGTTTCAAGCAACTTCGGAAATTTCAAGGAAATTTAAAACATAAGCAGTACCAAATAGTGGCAGTAGAGGGTGCCCTTTCACCGGAGGAGAAAGTGGTAAGTATTATACACAGAAGAGTCAAATGGGCAAAAGCTTGAAGTTAAAAAGTTTCTTTTTTTTTATTAATACATTTATTATTATTATTTCAGCTCATACAGACTTAATAGGTACAACAATTCCCTCACTGCCTCCTCCTCGCTCCATACCCCATGCTCCCCCTTTCCTCCCCCTCTCTCCCCATCCCCCAGTGCCTCCCGCCCCAATTCCCAGAGAGTCCTTTCTTGTGTATGCCTGATTTTCCTATAGGCCCTCCTCTCCGATGACATACAAGGACCCAGTGGCCTTTCCCTGAACCCTTTCCCGTGTTCCCCTTAAGTATAGGAACACTACTGTGGCTGCCAATCCCTTGCCTCCAAGGGTCTTGGTGCCTTTAGCAGATGCTAGACTTTGTGAGGTCAATAGTGTGTTGGACATTGCGAAGGGCATGCAAAGTCCAATTATGATTGCTTCAGCTCTAACTTGTATGGAGTATCTTGCATATCATTGCTCCTCCCATCCTTTTGCTCTTACACTCTTACTGCCCCCTCTTCCGCAAATGTCCCTGAGCTTCAGGATGGGGAGAGATTAGTCTGGCCTAGTTCTAGTGGTTGATATAGAGTCTCTGAAGTTCTGGATTGTGGTTTGTTGATTTTCTTTTGCAGTTTTGCTGCTCCTGCAATGCCCTTCACTCCATCCTGGTGGGCATTGTATGTCACCCCCTGGCCAGAGACAAAAAGCTGTTAAACTAGAGTCTTGTGATAAGAGCATATTCAAAGGTAGATGTAATAAAAGTGGGAAACCACAGTGAGGGAGAGGTCTATCACTCATTTGCAAAATGGTTACTTTTTGTCTGCCAGACTATATACCCTCCTCGTCTGGTCAGATCATACGCCCTCAGTAGTAAATGATCAGAAATGAAAGTCTGTGAACTTATTCAGATGTCTCATTACTTATTTGAGTCCTTGATGGAGGCCTATTTTCTCTGCTGTAACATGGTCCCCTCTCTCCTTATTTCTGGTGTGGCCCTCCTACCCCATCCCTCCTGTTCATAATCCTTGCAATTACTGTAGGTATTACAGAGATTTTTTTCTTTGAGTGTATCTAGGTGGGCTGGGTGGGTTTGGTACTAGGAGCCACCTATTAGGGAGTACATACGGCTCTTAATTTTCTGGGTCTGGGATACTTCACTTAATATAATTGTTTCTAATGACATCCATTTCCCGCCAAATTCCAGTAATTCATCATTTTTGATGGCTGAGTAGTACTCCATTGTATAGATGTACCACAGTTTCCTTATCCACTAGTCAACTGTTGGACATTTGGGCTGATTCCATGACTTTGCTATTGTAAACAGTGCTGCTTATGAACGTGTGCTATCGAGGTGAACATCTGCTGTATGGGGGGTTATACCCAAAAGTGGAATAGCAGGTCATATGGCATTTCAATCTTTAATTTCTTTAAGAATCTCCAGATGGCTCGCCAGAGTGGCTGTATGAGCCCTGCACTCCCACCAGCAATGTAGGAGAGTTCCCCTCTCTCCTATCTCTCCAGCACTGTGTTTTGTATTATGGATTTTTGCCATCGGACCCGGGGTGAGTATGATATCTCAGGGAAGTTTTGATTTGCATTCCCTGATGGCTAAAGACGTGGCAGCATTTTTTAAGATATTTGTTAGACATTTACTTCATCCCTGGTAAAATTCTTTTAAGTTCCAGGGCCCTTTTTTATGGGCCATTGGTTTCCTTGGTGTTTAGTCTTCTAATTTTTTTGGTTGCAACTCTGGACAGTAGAGCTCTAGCAGAAATGTGGTTAGTGAAGATTTCTCCCATTCTGTGGTGCCTTTGAGCTCGTGTTACCCATCTCTTATCTGACAGAAGCTCTTTAATTTCACAAGATCCAACTGTTGAGAGTTGGTAGCCGTGACTTTGCCACTTGGAGGTCTTTAGGAAGTTGGCCTAGCCCAGTCAGCTAGAGGGGTTACCTATCCTTTCATATGGTTTTTTGTCTCTGGCCTGATATCAAGGTCCTTGATCCATTTGGAATTAAGTCTTATACATGGTGACAAGTACGGGTCCAGCTTTAATCTTCTGCATGTGGAGATCCAGTTTTGCCAGCACCATTTGTTGAAGATGCTGTTCTTTTTCCATTGGATTCTTTGGGCCCCTTTGTCAAAGACCAAATGGCTGTAACTTTTTGGGCTTATATCTGAGTCTTCAATCCTTATCCATTGATCTGTGTGTCTATTTTGGAGCCAGTACCAGGCTGTCTTTATAACTATGGATTTGTAGTATAGACTAAGGTTTGGTATGGCAATACCTCCAGCTGTGTTTTTGTTACTCAGGATTGTCTTTGCTATCCTGGGTCTTTTGTGCCTCCATATGAACTTTGAGATTGTTTGGTCAACTTCTTTGAAGAATTGCTTTGGGATTTTGATTGGTATAGCATTGAATCTGTATATTGCCTTTGGTAGGATGGTCATTTTTACGATGTTGATTCTGCCAATCCAGGAACAAGGGAGGTCTTTCCACCTTCTGGTGTCTTCTGCTATTTCTTTCTTTAGGGTTTTAAAGTTTTCATTGTAAAGGTCTTTTACCTCCTTAGTTAGGTTTATACCAAGGTATTTCATATTTTTAGGGGCTATAGTAAGTGGGATTGTTTCTCTCAAGGCTTTTTCACTTCTTTCATTCTGGGCATATAGGAAGGCCTCTGATTTTTGCACATTTATTTTGTATCCTGCCACCCTGCTGAACTTCTCAATTAGTTCCAGGAGCTTCCTGGTGGAGTTTTTGGGATCACTCAGGTATAAGATCATGTCATCTGCAAATAGGGATAGTTTGACTTCTTCCTTGCCGATTTGAATCCCTTTCTTGTCTTATGGCTTCAGCTAAGACTTCAAGTACAATATTGAATAGAAGTGGTAAGAGTGGACAGCCTTGTCTAGTTCCTGATCGAAGTGGGAATGCTTCCAATTGTTCCCCATTGAGCATAATCCTTGCTGTGGGCTTGTTGTATACAGCTTTTATTATATTGAGAAAGGTTCCTTCCATTCCTACTGTCTCTAGCGTTTTGATCATAAAAGGCTGTTGGATCTTGTCAAAAGCTTTTTCTGCATCTATCGAGAGTATCATGTGGTCTTGGACTTTGGACTGGTTTACATGATGAATTACATTTATTGATTTGCGTATGTTGAACCAACCTTGTGTGCCGGGGATGAAGCCTACTTGGTCCTCGTGAATGATCTTTTTAATGTGTTTTTGAATCCCATTTGCTAAGACTTTGTTGAGAATCTTTGCATCTGTGTTCATCAGAGAGATCGGCCTATAGTTTTCTTTTTTTAGTGAGTCTTTATTAGGTTTTGGGATTAAAACGATATTAGCTTCATAGAAGGAATTTGGTAGTGTTCCTTCCTTTGCTATTTGATGGAACAGTTTAAGGAGTATTGGTATTCTTAACTCCTTAAATGTCTGGTAGAACTCTGTGCTGAATCCATCTGGTCCAGGACATTTTTTGGTGGGAAGATTCAAGATTACTTCCTCAATTTCCTTATATGTTATAGGACTATTTAAATAATTCACAACTTCCTGATTCAATTTAGGTAAGTTGTGTTTACTTAGAAATTCATCCATCACTTTTGTGTTGTCAAACTTCACAGAGTATAAGTTTTTGAAATCTGACGTTATAATTCTCTGGATTTCTTGGGTATCAGTAGTGATAACTCCATGTTCATTTCTAATTTTGTTAATTTGGGTTTTCTCTCTCTTGCTTTTGGTTAATTTAGCTAGGGGTGTATCAATCTTATTGATTTTTTTTCAAAGAACCAGCTTTTTGACTGGTTGATTTTTTTCTATTGTTTTCTTAATCTCGATTTCAGATATTTCTCCCCTTATTTTGCTAATCTCCTCTCTTCTACTACTTTTGAGATCAGATTGCTCTAGTTTCTCTAAAGCTTTAAGCTGCAATGTTAAGTTGTTTATTTCTGATGTTTCCCTTTTTCTGATGTAGGCATTAAGAGCTATGAACTTACCTCTTAGAACAGCTTTCATTGTGTCCCAGAGATTTTGGTAAGTTGTATTTTCGTTATCATTCACTTTCAGGAAATTTTGAAGTTCCTTTTTAATTTCTTCCTGAATCCAGTTCTCATTCAGCATCATAATGTTAAGTTTCCAGGAGTTAGTGTATTTTCTCTTGTTTGATGTGTTGTGGATGTCCAGCTTTAGGCCGTGGTGGTCTGACAGGGCAAAGGTTAGAATTTCAACTTTTTTTTATATGTGTAGATTCGTTTTGTGGCCCAGTATGTGATCTGTTTTGGAGAAAGTTCCGTGTGCTGCTGAGAAAAATGTGTATTTTTTGGTGCGTGGGTGAAAAGTTCGATTGAGATCTGTAAGGTCCATTTCTTTCAGGGTTTGATTAAGTTCCAAAGTGTCTCTGTTAAGCTTTTGACCTGTTGATCTATCCCATGTTGAAAGGGCGGTGTTGAAGTCCCCAAGAATTATCATTTGGGGGTTGATTTCTTGCTTTAGACGCTGTAGGGTTTTCTTAATGAATGTGGAGGGGCCCGTATTGGGTGCATATATGTTCAGTATTGTGAAGTCTTCCTGGTGAATTGTACCTGTGACTAAAATGTAGTATCCATCCGTGTCTCTTATAATTTTCTTTGGTTTGAAGTCCACTTTGTCTGAGATCATAATGGCTACCCCTGCCTGTTTCCTGGTTCCATTAACTTGTAGAATTGTTGACCAGCCTTTTATTTTAGAGCGTGCCTATCTTTTGTGGTGAGATGGGTTTCATGCAGGCAGCAGATTGATGGATTGTGATTTTTAATCCAAGTTTGTAATCTGTGTCTCTTGGTCGGTGAGTTAATTCCATTAACATTTAGTGTTATAATGGAGAAACTATTTTTAATTCCAGTCATTTATTATGTTTAGTAGTTTTTATAAGTATATTGCTTCGCTTTTAATTGCCTTCTGTTCTCCTGGATATGCCTGTTTTTTTCTTCACGCTTGAGTATCATTTCTAGCATTATTTGAAAGCCTGGTTTGGTGGACATGTATCCCTTCAAGTTGTCTTTGTGCTGGAAGATTTTTCTTTCTCCCTCAGTCATTACTGATAGTTTTGCAGGGTAAATCAGCCTGGGTTGACATTTTTGCTCATTCAATACTTGAAGTATATCTCTCCAAGCTCTTCTTGCTTTTACTGTTTCGACTGAGATATCATCTCACCCCGGTCAGGATGGCAAAAATCTACAATACAAACAACAACAAATGCTGGCAAGGATGTGGAGAGAGGGGACCTCTCCTACATTGCTGGTGGGAATGCAGGCTCATACAGCCACTCTGGCGAGCTGTCTGGAGATTCTTAAAGAAATTAAAGATTGAAATGCCATATGACCCTGCTATTCCACTTTTCGGAATAACCCTCCATACAGCATACGTTCACCTTCGATAGCACAAGCACGACCATGTTCATAGCAGCACTGTTTACAATAGCAAAGTCATGGAATCAGCCCAAATGTCCAACAGTTGACGAGTGGATAAGTAAACTTTGGTACATCTATACAATGGAGTACTACTCAGCCATCAAAAATGATGAATTACTGGAATTTGCCGGGAAATGGATGTCATTAGAAACAATTATATTAAGTGAAGTATCCCAGACCCAGAAAATTAAGCGCCGTATGTACTCCCTAATAGGTGGCTCCTAGTACCAAACCCACCCAGCTCACCTAGAGACAGTAATTGCAAGGATTATGAACAGGAGGGATGGGGTAGGAGGGCCACTCCAGAAACAAGGAGAGAAGGGACCATGTTACAGCAGGGAAAATAGGCCTCCACCAAGGACCCAAATAAGTAATGAGACATCTGATTAAGTTCACAGACTTTCGTTTCTGATCATTTACTACTGAGGGGGTGTGATCTCACCAGAAGAGGAGGGCATATAGTCTGGCAGATAAAAAGTAACCATTTTGCGAATGGGTGATAGACCCCTCCCTTACTGTGGTTTCTCACTTTTATTACATCTACCTTTGAATGTGCTTTTATCACAAGACTCTAACAGCTTTTTGTCTCTGGCCAGGGGGTAACATACAATGCCCACCAGGATGGAGTGAAGGGCATTGCAGGAGCAGCAAAACTGCAAAAGAAAATCAACAAACCACAATCCAGAACTTCAGAGACTCTATATCAACCATCTAGAACTAGGCCAGCTTAGTCTCTCCCCATCTTGAAGCTCAGGGAAATTTGCGGAAGAGGGGGCGATAAGAGTGTAAGAGCAAAACGATGGGAGGAGCAATGATATATAAGATGCTCTATACTGGTTGGGGCTGAAGCAATCATGGTTGGACTTTGCATGCCCTGCGCATTGTCCAACCCACTGTGGACCTCACAGGGTCTAGCATCTGCTAAGGGCACCAAGAGCCTTGGAGATAAAGGATTGGCAGCCACAGCAGTGTTCCTGTGCCTAAGGGGAACAGGGGAAAGGGTTCAGGGAAAGGCCACTGGGTCCTTGTACGTCATCGGAGAGGAGGGCCCAGAGGAAAATCAGACATGCACAAGAAAGGAGTCTCTGGGAATTGGGGCGGGAGGCACTGGGGGATGGGGAGGGAGAGGGGTGGGGAGGGGGAGCAGGGGGTACGGGGGGAGGAGGAGGAAGGTAGGGAACTGGTGTACCTAATTAGTTTGTATGAGCTGAAATAAAAAAAAAAAGAAATTAAAGATTGAAATGCCATATGACCCTGCTATCCCACTTTTGGGAATAACCCCCATGCAGCAGAGGTTCACCTCGATAGCACAAGCATGACCATTTTCATAGCAGCTCTGTTTACAATAGCAAAGTCATGGAATCAACCCAAATGTCCAACAGTTGACAAGTGGATAAGGAAACTGTGGTATATCTAAACAATGGAGTACTACTCAGCCATCAAAAATGATGAATTACTGGAATTTTCTAATTTGTTCATTAGAAACAATTATATTAAGTGAAGTATCCCAAATTCAGAAAATTAAGCGCCGTATGTACTCCCCAATAGGTGGCTCTTAGTACCAAACTCACCTAGCCCACATTGAGACACTCAAAGGTAAACCTATGTAATACAGTAATTGCAAGGATTATGAACAGGAGGGATGGGGTTGGAGGGTCACACCAGACACAAGGAGAGAGGAGACCATGTTACAGCAGAGAAAATAGTCCTCCATCAAGAAATGCAAGTAATGTGACACCTGGTTAAGTTCACAGACTTTCGTTCTTGATCATGTACAACTGAGGGGTACGATCTCACCAGAAGGGAAGGGCATATAGTCTGGCAGATAAAAAGTAATCATTTTGCAAATGGGTGATTGACCCCTCCCTCACTGAGGTTTCCTACTTTTATTACATCTACCCTTGAATGTGCTGTTATGACAAGACTCCAGTTTAAGAGCTTTTTGTCTCTGGCCCGGGGGTGACATACAGTGCCCATCAGGATGGAGTGAAGGGCATTGCAGGAGCAGCAAAACTGCAAAAGAAAATCAACAAACCACAATCCAGAACTTCAGAGACTCTATATCAACCACATAGAAATAGGCCTGCCTAATCTCTCCCCATCCTGAAGCTCAGGGACATTTGCGGAAGAGGGGGCGGTAAGATTTTAAGAGCCCAAGGATAGGAGGAGCAATGATTTGCAAGATTCTCCACACTAGTTAGAGCCGAAGCAATCATAATAGGACTTTTCATGCTCTTTGCAATGTCCAACACACTATTGACCTCACAAAGTCTAGCATCAGATAAAGGCACCAAGATCCTTGGAGGCAAGGGATTGACAGCCACAGTAGTGTTCCTATGCTTAAGGGGAATAGGAGAAAGGGTTCAGAGAAATGCCACTGGGTCCTTGTATGTCATCGGAGAGGAGGACCCAGAGGAGAGTTCGGCATACACAATAAAGGACTCTCTGGGAATTGGGGGGGAGGCACTGGGGGATGGGGAGGGAGGGGAAGGGGAGGGAACTGGTCTACCTATTAAGTTTGTATGAGCGGAAATAATAAAAAATGTATTAAAAAAAAAGAAAAAAAATTAAAACATAAGCAGTACCAAATAGTGGCAGTAGAGGGTGCCCTTTCACCAGAGGAGAAGTAGTAAGTATCATACACAGAAGAGTCAAATGGGCAAAAGCTTGAAGTTAAAAATTTTCTGTTAAAATACTGTTATCTCTTTTGTATCTTCTAGTACCTAATTCCAGTTCACTAACCTGACAAATATATTTGTTTTTATATCTAAATTTATAAACAGACACCCTTAAATGTAAATGGTACTTAAATGTCTCTCTTTTGTCCTGCTCCTTTTTATAAACATGTTTATTTTTGTAGTTTTAGCTAGTATTTAGTATGAGGTAGGTGATGGATAACCCAAGGTTGACTGGACTGAATCAGGCTTGCAGCCTAGGGAGCTTTATCCACTGCCTTCCTTCTCTTCCACTGCCATTGGAACATGGAACCGCATAATTTCCTGTTTGCCAGAGTTTTTCATAAACAGTGAAAAAATTAATTTTATAGCTTAACATAGCTTTCTGTTTTCTCAATCCTTTCTCATTCACTTACTTATTTTTGCCATTTTTATTTTAGTAATTATTCTGTTCTTTTAACATTGTTTTGTTAGGGATTTGGGGGTCATTCATCTAAAGTTCCACTATAAACCAAAAGTTAAAATTAATAACTGAGAGAGAGGAGAGAGAGAGAGAGAGAGAGAGAGAGAGAGAGAGAGGAGAGAGAGAGAGAGAGAGACTGGTACTGGGGCTTACACACATGGGTGTTTCTCCACAGTTTTTATGCACAAGAGACCAAGGAGCTTGTAAACACCCTCCTCCCCTTGGATGCAGATCCATTAGTTGATTCCTTGGTGCCAGCAAAGCAGTTTAGCAGACAGTGTTTACAGTCTTATCAGCATGCAGGCTTCTTGCAGGCCCTCTGGCCAAATGGCATTCCAGAGAGGAATTCTGGAGAATGATAGGGGAATGGGCATTTTTATTGCCTGCTATCAATTTCTCAGGCTTAAGAATTCCTTTTAATATTTTCGCTTTTATATTTCCCTCCTACAGTTTCACTGAATGATCTACAGTAGATCATCAGATAGAAATCTAAAATCTTAAAAAGGACACAGTGGCATATAGATTCACCCACATAATGAGGTCAGAATACAGCCATGGATGTCCTCACCCTGCACCTTGCTCAAGACAGGGTCATTTCTGCTGTGTGCCAGGCCAGGCGCTTCATGGGCTTCTCAGGTTTCTCTTGTCTCCTCATCCTGCCCTGCACAGGAGCATTGGATTGCAGTACTGGGTTTATGTGAGTTCTGGAAATTCAAACTGATGTCTTCACAGTTTTGTGTCAGGCACTGTATCCACTTAGCCATCTTTCCAGATCCCTCCCCCCCTTTATCTTGTGGGCTATCTTAAGGATTATCATGAGACCTTTCTGCCATGAATGCATGAACTCATTATTCCAGACACTATTCTAGGTGTTTAGGTACTTCTTTAGTTTTAGAGAGATGTATTTTCTAATGCAATTCCCTTAAATAATAAATACAAATTCGTGTAACAGTCATTTTCAGTTTTATTCAATCATTTTCCACATTCTGGTAATTAATTTGTTGAGACAGAGTCTCACGTGGCCACGGCATTCTCAAGCTCACTGTGTAGGCCTTCACTCTTCACTCATCTTAGCTCAGCCCCTGAGTCCCTGAGGTTATTTGGACACACACCACCTAGCTCTGTTTTACATCCCTGTAGGTGGTGATTATTTTACCTTACTACATCTGGGGGTTTTCTTTGTGTTCTTCCTGTATTCTGAATTTGATTTAACCTAATTTGTTTAATTTAGCTTAGTTTAATATGTTTTAATTTATAATGTAAATTATGAAAATAACACAAAAGTAAAAAAAATTAAAAAGACGATTTTAGAAAGGAAAGGAAATTTAGAAAGAAAGGGAAAAAAATTAAAGGTTTTTAAATTTTTCTCTGTTGCTCTGGTGTCATCCTGCCACCTCACCTCCCATCTCCCTTTTTATTTGTCTCATTTTCACTCTTGGCTCATCATATTTGTTTTGTTTTGTTTTTTTTTAAATCTAGAATAGTCTTTATGGTTGGCTTTCACAACTATATATTCCTAATCCAATTTTATATGTTTTAGGTCATAATTTTCCTTTAGGAATCCAATTTTTATTTTCTTAAAATAGCTAACATGTAGTATAATTAATTCCTGGCTCACAGGTAATAATTCTTTTTCATTCTTTTAAGGCCAGGAAACAAGCTTCCCAAGTGTTTACAGCTGAGAAGATTCCTTGAGGACTCAATTAGCTTCATGACCTTGGAATTGCCCTTTGTTTTACAAGTTCAGATGTTAAAACTCTTTGATGCAGTTAAAGAATCTGATTTATCTTAAGTTCCCAATATATTGCATGATTTCTTTTAGAAAAACCTTTAAGTTATACTTGTTTTAATGCTTTAATGTTTAGTAATTACTTTAATAAAAATACACAGTTTGTTTTGTGAGCTTTATTTTCTGTTTTCTTACCATGCCTCAGAAACCTGTTTCATAGTTATGAATACTGAATGGAACCCAAACTTACAGTACACAAGTCTTTTGGGGAACACTTCTCTTTTTTTATTATTATTATTATTAATACATTTTTATTATTTCAGCTCATACAAACTTATTAGGTACACCTGTTCTCTCCCTCCCTCCTCTTCCCCCTTACCCCCTGCTCCCCCTCCCCACTTCCCTCTCTCCCCATCCCCCAGTGCCTCCCGCCCCAATTCCCAGAGAGTCCTTTCTTGTGCATGTCTGATTTTCCTCTGGGCCCTCCTCTCCGATGACGTACAAGGACCCAGTGGCCTTTCCCTGAACCCTTTCCCGTGTTCCCCTTAGGTATAGGAACACTGCTGTGGCTGCCAATCCTTTGCCTCCAAGGATCTTGGTGCCTTTAGCAGATGCTAGACTTTGTGAGGTCAACAATGGGGGAACACTTCTCTTAGCATATGAGATTCTCTCCTCTTTGCAGTGCCCTGATATGTACAATTTCTAAAAGCAAGGATTTTTCTCTTGTTCAATATTTACACTGATCATGTGTTGTAGTTACTCTTCGTGTTGATTGACTACAACATCCAAACAACTTAGGGGAGAAAGGTGTTGGGCCTCATGGAGCTTGGGCCTGAGGCCTGGTGGAAATTCCTGAGCCTGACTAAAGTTTGGCAACCTGTCTCTAGCCTGCGAATTCCACATCAGGGTGACTCAGCTTCTGACATCCTGATAAGGAGTAGCCCTTGCCTAGTTACTGCTTTTCGTGGTGACCCTTTATTGGCCCTTACACCTCGCCCCCATCCGTATACCCCCACCCCTTCCCTCAACTCTATATAAAGTGCCTGCCTGATACAATAAAAAAGAGATCCTGCTTTGACAAGTCTCCCAGCCTGGTGTGTTTCTCCCCGGTGGTGAGGGGGGTCTGGGCAGCCCCTACACATCCATTGTCGCAGAGTCTGACAGAAAGGGGTTTATTCTTGGGAACAACTTCAGCATGGCAGAAGAGTTCACACCTGCAGAAACCCAGGGAACTGGTCACACTAGAGCCCCAGAAAGCTGAGAGAGGGACACATGTTACTGTTTTCTAATATACCTGTATGCTAGAGTATTGAGCCAGTGCTCCATCTCATCCACTTGCCCAGGCCACCATCCACCACAGGCTGGGTCCCCCCCACATCAACCAGTCTCCCATAGTCGCCTGTCTAGGGCCCACCAACTACCATTCATCACAGACATGTCCACACTTCACTGTCAAATTAACACATACCCCAGCTAGAACACCAGGTATCTGTTGAATGTGTCCTAGAGGAATGAAACAATTTCTTTGTGTGATTATAAACAAGAATCTTACTCAGGCTGAATGAACTTCCCTAATATTCTCAGAAGCTCACCTAATCCATGGGTTACTAGAGAAATGGACTGAAACCAAATCAACATTGTTAGAATTGTTACATTGTTTTCAGGAATAATGTGGTTAGGAGGTATAATAGAATGCTAAAAATTCAGAGTCAAAAGAACAGATCTGACTATCATGAGACTAGAGGGACCTAGAGGTCCTCAGAAGGTAATGGAAGTGGGTGAGGAGATGGATATTTAGTAGCAAATACATGTCTAATACACAAAAATGAGCAGCAACTGGCTTAAAGATGTATGGATTTTTGATCCTCCAGTAAAAACTGAACTTTGTGCTCCAAGAATGAAAATTCCTTAGCAATTGGAGAATCTAATGTTCTTTTCTTCAGACTGGAAGCTCATTTTTCTGTTTCCTACCCCTGTGCAGCTGTCTTATTTCACACCACTGTCTCCTCTTACCAAGATGACCTGATAACCTCTGAGGTAGCGTCCTCAAGTAGTATTTGTATCATTTGCCTTTTGCACTGCAGCCAAAATGCTAACCTCCAAACGTGTTCTGAGATCTCCCTTTTGGCTGGCAGGAGGAATCCAGCCTTCTTACACGTTCTACATCTGATTGTCTCTTTAGGTTGTCTCACAGCTCTGTTAACTTGAAACTGCACTCTTGAAGTTCTTTGCACTAACACTTGCAGCCCATGCTGCCCAGAATCTTTCCACCGCAGCCCTCCATTTTGACCTGCTCAAGTACGGAGGAGTGCACCTTCCAAGTTTGTGGCAACAATGTTAGGATGTAGACACGCTGACAAAATGGAGAAATTGAAAATTGCTTATGGTTAAGATAATGGAACTGAAGATTGAAAACATTTTTTTCATTTGTTTTTATGGGGGGAGGGAGTGGGGAAGGCATGTGCACCACAAGGTATGTATGAAGGTCAGGAGAAAACTTACATAAGTTTTCTCTCTCCCTATGGGTCCCAGGGATTGAATTTAGGTCATCAAAGTGCCTTTGCTAAACCATCTTGCTAGCCTCTGAATTATCTTTCAATTGATCCTTTGGTACAGAACTTGAGAAACACTATGAGAGCCTGTGATAGTTACATTAAATACTTGCTTAATTATAGTCTCTTTATATTTACCCTTTTTATTTAAAATTTATTGTGTATATATGTATATGTGTGTGTGATGTGTGTCTGTGCTAGTGTTGGTGTGTGTAGTGTGTAAATAGAGATAGTCCTCTTTTTCACCTGGTTTCAAGACACTGCTGCTGCTTAAGCCAACCTGAAGGTCCATGAGTTGTAGATTTCTGGGTCTCCCACCTCCCAGCTTCTGTAGGCGCATGGGGATTACAGATGCTTTTGCCATTGTGTCTGTTGTTTACATGGGTCTGAGAGTTTGAATTCAGGTCCTCACCATAATGCAGCAAGCACTTTACCTACTAAGCCATCCCCTAAGCCCCTGTATTTATTTTCATTGTCTTCCTTGGATGAAAGGAATGCTTCAGGAGCTGCTTAACTTTTATTTATAGTTATATTTATATAACTTCTGGATGTTAAAATGCCTTTTTATGGGGCTGGAGAGGTGGCTCAGGGGTTAAGCCTCTGCCTTGAAGGCAGAAGGTCCTGAGTTCAGATCCTAGGCCCCATGTATAGACGCCAGGCGGAAGTGGGAGCGGCCTGTGTTTCCGGTCCTGGTAGGGCGGAGCCTGTGAATCCCGGGGCAGAGTAAACAAGGAGGAGGTGGAGGCGTCCATCGTGGTTCCAAACTCGTCCGTGGTTCTACACACACATACACACACGCACACACATGCATACACGCACAATTGAATAAATAATAAATTTTAAAAAATTTAAAAATGCCTTTTTATGTATATGTGTATGGGGTGCATGCGTGTATGTGTTTTGCATCTGTGTGTGTGTGTGTGTGTGTGTGTGTGCACTTGAGTGTATGTTTCTGTGAAGGTTCACGGACAATATCAAGAATCATCCTGGGCTCCCTTCCCCACCCCGCTCCGCCGGCCGGGAAGCGGGCACGGTCCAGCCGGGCCTCACCGCAATCCTAGGTAAGCTCTGTCCCTGCCCGCCCCCAGAATCCCAGGCCAAATAATTTCAGTTTAGTGAAATTGAAAGATCTTAAGAGTTAAAACGACAATGCCAAAGTCAAAGTGCAAATCTATGAGAAGCAACACTCAAGTAAACAAATTTCCCACTGAAGGAATTAATCCCATAATGTTAGACTCCAACCAGAACAAACCCACGGAAAATGGCCAAGAAAGCCTGACCCAGGATAACGACTTTCAAAATATGATCCTTACCATGTTCAATACTATGAAAGAGGAAATCTGGGAGGAATTACATAATCGAATCAATTGCTTTGAAGAGGAACACAACAGACACTTGGAGTTGAGAAAAACAGTGCAAGAAACAAAAATTGGCATAGAGCAGTTAAAACACACTCAAGCAGAGTTTAAAACTGAGCTACAAGACAAGTTATCTTCAACCCAGAACGCCACAGAGAGTCTTATCAACAGAACTAATGAAGCAGAAAACAGAATTTCAGACCTTGAAGATAAAGTGGGAGTACTAACCAGTTCAATGGAAGAGGTTGTTAAAGCCAAAAAGATACTTGAGAGAAATATCCAAGAGATATGGGACACCCTAAAGAAGCCTAACATGCATATTCATGGAATACCAGAGCAAGAATCTCAAAATACCACCCCTGAGGAAATTTTTCAAACGATCATCAAGGAAAACTTTCCTCATATAAAAAAAGAGAGGCCCATCCATGTACAAGAGGCATTCCGCACCCCAAACAGATACGACCAAAACAGAAGCACCCCACGGCAAATAATAGTTAAAACACTCCACATTCAAGATAAAGAAGTGGTGCTGAGAGCTTCAAGGGAGAAAAAACAAGTCACTTTTAAAGGTAAACCTATTAAAATAACAAATGACTTCTCAGTCGAGACAGTAAAAGCAAGAAGAGCTTGGAGAGACATACTTCAAGTACTGAATGAGCAAAAATGTCAACCCAGGCTGATTTACCCTGCAAAACTATCAGTCATGATCGAGGGAGAGAGAAAAATCTTCCAGCACAAAGACAACTTGAAGGGATACATGTCCACCAAACCAGGCCTTCAAAAAATGCTAGAAATGATACTCAAGCGTGAAGAAAGAGAAGAACAGAAGGCAAGTATAACACCATTAAAAACAGAAGGCAAGTATAACACCATTAAAAGCGAAAGCAATATACTTATAAAAAATACTAAACAAAATAAATGACTGGAATTAAAAATAGTTTCTCCATTATAACACTAAATGTTAATGGAATTAACTCACCAACCAAGAGACACAGATTACAAACTTGGATTAAAAATCACAATCCATCAATCCGCTGCCTGCATGAAACCCATCTCACCACAAAAGATAGGCACGCTCTAAAATAAAAGGCTGGTCAACAATTCTACAAGCTAATGGAAGCAGAAAACAGGCAGGGGTAGCCATTATGCTATCAGACAAAGTGGACTTCAAACCAAAGAAAATTATAAGAGACACGGATGGATACTACATTTTAGTCACAGGTACAATTCACCAGGAAGACTTCACAATACTGAACATATATGCACCCAATACGGGCCCCTCCACATTCATTAAGAAAACCCTACAGCGTCTAAAGCAAGAAATCAACCCCCAAACGATAATTCTTGGGGACTTCAACACCGCCCTGTCAACATGGGATAGATCAACAGGTCAAAAGCTTAACAGAGACACTTTGGAACTTAATCAAACCCTGAAAGAAATGGACCTTACAGATCTCAATCGAACTTTTCACCCACGCACCAAAGAATACACATTTTTCTCAGCAGCACACGGAACTTTCTCCAAAATAGATCACATATTGGGCCACAAAATGAATCTACACATGTACAAAAAAGTCGAAATTCTAACCTTTGCCCTATCAGAACACCACGGCCTAAAGCTGGACATCCACAACACATCAAACAAGAGAAAATACACTAACTCCTGGAAACTTAACAATATGATGCTGAATGAGAACTGGATTCAGGAAGAAATTAAAAAGGAAATGCAAGTTTTCCTGAAAGTGAATGATAATGAAAATACAACTTACCAAAATCTCTAGGACACAATGAAAGCTGTTCTGAGAGGTAAGTACATAGCTCTTAATGCCTACATCAAAAAAATGGAAACATCAGAAATAAACAACTTAACAATGCAGCTTAAAGCTTTAGAGAAACTAGAGCAATCTGATCCCAAAAGTAGTAGAAGAGAGGAGATTAGCAAAATAAGGGGAGAAATATCTGAAATCGAGATTAAGAAAACGATAGAAAAAATTAACCAGTCAAAAAGCTGGTTCTTTGAAAAAATCAATAAGATTGATACACACCTAGCTAAATTAATCAAAAGCAAGAGAGAGAAAACCCAAATTAACAAAATTAGAAATGAACATGGAGTTATCACTACTGATACCCAAGAATCCAGAGAATTATAACATCATATTTCAAAAACTTATACTCTGTGAAGTTTGACAACATAAAAGAGATGGATGAATTTATAAGTAAACACAACTTACCTAAATTGAATCAGGAAGTTGTGAATTATTTAAATAGTCCTATAACATATAAGGAAATTGAGGAAGTAATCTTGAATCTTCCCACCAAAAAAGGTCGTGGACCAGATGGATTCAGCACAGAGTTCTACCAGACATTTAAGGAGTTAATAACACCAATACTCCTTAAACTGTTCCATCAAATAGCAAAGGAAGGAACACTACCAAATTCCTTCTATGAAGCAAATATCGTTTTAATCCCAAAACCTAATAAAGACTCACTAAAAAAAGAAAACTATAGGCCGATCTCTCTGATGAACACAGATGCAAAGATTCTCACCAAAGTTTTAGCAAATCAGATTCAAAAACATATTAAAAAGATCATTCATGGGGACCAAGTAGGCTTCATCCCCGGTACACAAGGTTGGTTCAACATACGCAAATCAATAAATGTAATTCAAAAGTCCAAGACCACATGATACTCCCAATAGATGCAGAAAAAGCTTTTGACAAGATCCAACAGCCTTTTATGATCAAAACACTAGAGACAGTAGGAATGGAAGGAACCTTTATCAATATAATAAAAGCTGTACACAACAAGCCCACAGCAAGGATTATGCTCAATGGGGAACAATTGGAAGCATTCCCACTTCGATCAGGAACTAGACAAGGCTGTCCACTCTCACCACTTCTATTCAATATTGTACTTGAAGTCTTAGCTGAAACCATAAGACAAGAAAGGGACATAAGAGGGATTCAAATCGGCAAGGAAGAAGTCAAGCTATCCCTATTTGCAGATGACATGATCTTATACCTGAGTGATCCCAAAAACTCCACCAGGAAGCTCCTGGAACTAATTGAGAAGTTCAGCAGGGTGGCAGGATACAAAATAAATGTGCAAAAATCAGAGGCCTGGGGCTGGAGAGGTGGCTCAGGGGTTAAGCCTCGCCCTGCAGGCGGAAGGTCCTGAGTTCGGATTCCAGATACCACGTATAGACGCCAGGCGGAAGCGGGGGCGGCCTGCACTTCTGGTCCTGGTAGGGCGGAGCCTGTGAATCCCGGGGCAGAAGGAGGTGGAGGCGTCCATGGTGGTTCCCGAATTCGTCCGTGGTTCTACACACACACACACACACACACACACACACACACACACACACATGCGCGCGCGCGCGGGCACATACATACGCACACACACACAATTGAATAAATAATAATAAAAAAAATTAAAAAAAAAATCAGAGGCCTTCCTGTATGCCCAGAATGAAAGAAGTGAAAAAGCCTTGAGAGAAACAATCCCATTTACTATAGCCCCTAAAAAAACTAAATACCTTGGTATAAACCTAACCAAGGAGGTAAAAGACCTTTACAATGAAAATTTTAAAACCCTAAAGAAAGAAATAGCAGAAGACACCAGAAGGTGGAAAGACCTCCCATGTTCCTGGATTGGCAGAATCAACATCGTAAAAAAGGCCATCCTACCAAAGGCAATATACAAATTCAATGCTATACCAATTAAAATCCCAAAGCAATTCTTTAAAGAAGTTGACCAAACAATCTCCAAATTCATATGGAGGCACAAAAGACCCAGGATAGCAAAGACAATCCTGAGTAACAAAAACACTGCTGGAGGTATTACCATACCGAACCTTAGTCTATATTACAAATCCATAGTTATAAAAACAGCCTGGTACTGGCTCCAAAATAGACACACAGATCAATGGATAAGGATTGAAGACCCAGATATAAGCCCACAAAATTACAGCCATTTGGTCTTTGAGAAAGGGGCCCAAAGAATCCAATGGAAAAAGAACAGCATCTTCAACAAATGGTGCTGGCAAAACTGGATCTCCACATGCAGAAGATTAAAGCTGGACCCATACTTGTCACTATGTACAAGACTTAATTCCAAATGGATCAAGGACCTTGATATCAGGCCAGAGACTATAAAAACCATAGTTAAAAGGATAGGGATCTCCCTTGAGCTGATTGGGCTAGGCCAACATAAACAGACATCCAATGGCACAGTCACTGCTACCAACTCTCAACAGTTGGGATCTTGTGAAATTAAAGAGCTTCTGTTCAGATAAAGAGATTGTAACATGAGCTCAAAGGCAACCCACAGAATGGGAGAAAATCTTCACTAACCACACATCTGATAGAGCTCTACTGTCCAGAGTGCAAAAAAATTAGAAAACTAAACACCAAGGAAACCAATGGCCCAATTAAAAAATGGGCCCTGGAACTTAAAAGAAATTTTACCAGGGATGAAATTAAAATGTCTAACAAATATCTTAAAAAATGCTCCACTTCTTTAGCCATCAGGGAAATGTAAATCAAAACTTCCCTGAGATATCATCTCACCCCGGTCAGGATGGCAAAAATCCACAATACAAACAACGACAAATGCTGGAGAGGATGTGGAGAGCAGGGAACTCTCCTACATTGTTGGTGGGAGTGCAGGCTCATACAGCCACTCTGGCGAGCCGTCTGGAGATTCTTAAAGAAATTAAAGATTGAAATGCCATATGACCCTGCTATTCCATTTTTGGGAATAACCCCCCATGCAGCAGAGGTTCACCTTGATAGCACAAGCACAACCATGTTCATAGCAGCACTGTTTACAATAGCAAAGACATGGAATCAACCCAAATATCCAACAGTTGACGAGTGGATAAGGAAACAGTGGTACATCTATACAATGGAGTACTACTCAGCCATCAAAAATGATGAATTACTGGAATTTGCCGGGAAATGGATGTCATTAGAAACAATTATATTAAGTGAAGTATCCCAGACCCAGAAAATTAAGCACCGTATGTACTCCCTAATAGGTGGCTCCTAGTACCAAACCCACTCAGTCCATCTTGAGACACTTATAGGTAAATCTATCTATTACCTACAGTAATTGCAAGGATTATGAACAGGAGGGATGGGGTTGGAGGGCCACACCAGAAATAAGGACAGAAGTGACCATGTAACAGTAGAGAAAATAGTCCTCCATCAAGGAGTGCAAGAAAGTAATGTGACACCTAGCTTAGTTCACAATTCGTTCCTGATCATTTACAACTAAGGGGGTATGAACTTACCAGAAGGGGAGGGCATATAGTCCAACAGATTAAAAAGTAACCATTTTGCAAATGGGTGATTGACCCCTCCCATTGCCTAATGCCATATGACCCTGCGATTCCACTTTTGGGTGTAAGTATTATATCTACCCTTGAATGTGCTCTTATAATAAGACTCCAGTTTAACAGCTTTCTGTCTCTGGCCAGGGGGTGACATACAGTGCCCATCACGATGGAGTGAAGGGCATTACAGGAGCAAAAAACCTGCAAAAGAAAATCAACGAACCACTATCCAGAACTTCAGAGACTCTATATCACCCACCTAGAACTAGGCCAGACTAATCTCTCCCCATCCTGAAGCTCAGGGACATTTGCAGAAGAGGGGGCGGTAAGAGTGTAAGAGCAAAAGGATGGGAGGAGCAATGATTTGCAAGATACTCCACACAAGTTAGGGCCGAAGCAATCATAATTGGACATTGCATGCCCCGCGCAATGTCCAACACACTATTGACCTCACAAAGTCTAGCATCTGCTAAAGGCACCAAGATCCTTGGAGGCAAGGGATTGACAGCCACAGTAGTGTTCCTATGCTTAAGGGGTACACAGGAAAGGGTTCAGGGAAATGCCACTGGGTCCTTGTATGTCATCGGAGAGGAGGGCCCAGAGGAGAGTCAGGCATGCACAAGAAAGGACTCTGGGAATCAGGGCGGGAGGCACGGGGGGATGAGGCGGGAGGGGTAAGGGGAGGGGGAGCAGGGGGCTCGGGGGAGGAGGAGGGAGGGAGGGAACTGGTGTACCTATTAAGTTTGTATGAGCTGAAATAATAATAAAAAATGTATTATAAAAAAAGAAATTAAAGATTGAAATGCCATATGACCCTGTGATTCCACTTTTGGGTATAACCCCCCATACAGCAGAGGTTCACCTCGATAGCACAAGCACAACCATGTTCATAGCAGCACTGTTTACAATAGCAAAGTCATGGAATCAACCCAAATGTCCAACAGTTGACGAGTGGATAAGGAAACAGTGGTATATCTATACAATGGAGTACTACTCAGCCATCAAAAATGATGAATTACTGGAATTTGCTGGGAAATGGATGTCATTAGAAACAATTATATTAAGTGAAGTATCCCAGACCCAGAAAATTAAGCGCCATATGTACTCCCTAATAGGTGGCTCCTAGTACCAAACCCACCCAGCCCATCTTGAGACACTTATAGTAAATCTATCTATTACCTACAGTAATTGCAAGGATTATGAACAGGAGGGATGGGGTTGGAGGGCCACACCAGAAATAAGGACAGAAGTGACCATGTAACAGTAGAGAAAATAGTCCTCCATCAAGGAGTGCAAGAAAGTAATGTGACACCTAGCTTAGTTCACAATTTGTTCCTGATCATTTACAACTAAGGGGGTATGAACTTACCAGAAGGGGAGGGCATATAGTCCAACAGATTAAAAAGTAACCATTTTGCAAATGGGTGATTGACCCCTCCCATTGCCTAATGCCATATGACCCTGCGATTCCACTTTTGGGTGTAAGTATTATATCTACCCTTGAATGTGCTCTTATAATAAGACTCCAGTTTAACAGCTTTCTGTCTCTGGCCAGGGGGTGACATACAGTGCCCATCACGATGGAGTGAAGGGCATTACAGGAGCAAAAAACCTGCAAAAGAAAATCAACGAACCACTATCCAGAACTTCAGAGACTCTATATCACCCACCTAGAACTAGGCCAGACTAATCTCTCTCCATCCTGAAGCTCAGGGACATTTGCAGAAGAGGGGGCGGTAAGAGTGTAAGAGCAAAAGGATGGGAGGAGCAATGATTTGCAAGATACTCCACACAAGTTAGGGCCGAAGCAATCATAATTGGACATTGCATGCCCCGCGCAATGTCCAACACACTATTGACCTCACAAAGTCTAGCATCTGCTAAAGGCACCAAGATCCTTGGAGGCAAGGGATTGACAGCCACAGTAGTGTTCCTATGCTTAAGGGGAACACAGGAAAGGGTTCAGGGAAATGCCACTGGGTCCTTGTACGTCATCGGAGAGGAGGGCCCAGAGGAGAGTCAGGCATGCACAAGAAAGGACTCTGGGAATCAGGGCGGGAGGCACGGGGGGATGGGGCGGGAGGGGTAAGGGGAGGGGGAGCAGGGGTTCGGGGGAGGAGGAGGGAGGGAGGGAACTGGTGTACCTATTAAGTTTGTATGAGCTGAAATAATAATAAAAAATGTATTATAAAAAAAAGAAATTAAAGATTGAAATGCCATATGACCCTGTGATTCCACTTTTGGGTATAACCCCCCATACAGCAGAGGTTCACCTCGATAGCACAAGCACAACCATGTTCATAGCAGCACTGTTTACAATAGCAAAGTCATGGAATCAACCCAAATGTCCAACAGTTGACGAGTGGATAAGGAAACAGTGGTATATCTATACAATGGAGTACTACTCAGCCATCAAAAATGATGAATTACTGGAATTTTCTGGGAAATGGATGTCATTAGAAACAATTATATTAAGTGAAGTATCCCAGACCCAGAAAATTAAGCGCCATATGTACTCCCTAATAGGTGGCTCCTAGTACCAAACCCACCCAGCCCATCTTGAGACACTCATAGTAAATCTATGTATTACCTACAGTAATTGCAAGGATTATGAACAGGAGGGATGGGGTTGAGGGCCACACCAGAAACAAGGACAGAAGTGACCATGTTACAGTAGAGAAAATGGTCCTCCATCAAGGACTGCAAGAAAGTAATGTGACACCTGGTTAAGTTCACAGACATTTGTTCCTGATCATTTACAACTAAGGGGGTATGAACTCACCAGAAGGGGAGGGCATATAGTCCAACAGATTAAAAAGTAACCATTTTGCAAATGGGTGATTGATCCCTCCCATTGCCTAATGCCATATGACCCTGCGATTCCACTTTTGGGTATAAGTATTACATCTACCCTTGAATGTGCTCTTATAATATGACTCCAGTTTAAGAGCTTTCTGTCTCTGGCCAGGGGGTGACATACAGTGCCCATCACAATGGAGTGAAGGGCATTGCAGGAGCAACAAAACTGCAAAAGAAAATCAACAAACCACAATCCAGAACTTCAGAGACTCTATATCACCCACCTAGAACTAGGCCAGACTAATCTCTCCCCATCCTGAAGCTCAGGGACATTTGCAGAAGAGGGGGCGGTAAGAGTGTAAGAGTAAAAGGATGGGAGGAGCAATGATTTGCAAGATATTCCACACAAGTTAGGGCCGAAGCAATCATAATAGGACATTGCATGCCCCGCGCAATGTCCAACACACTATTGACCTCACAAAGTCTAGCATCTGCTAAAGGCACCAAGATCCTTGGAGGCAAGGGATTGACAGCCACAGTAGTGTTCCTATGCTTAAGGGGTACACAGGAAAGGGTTCAGGGAAATGCCACTGGGTCCTTGTACATCACCGGAGAGGAGGGCCCAGAGGAGAGTCAGGCATGCACAAGAAAGGACTCTGGGAATTGGGGCGGGAGGCACAGGGGGGATGGGGAGAGAGGGATGAGGGGAGGGGGAGCAGGGGGTTCGGGGGGGAGGAGGAGGGAGGGAGGGAACCGGTGTACCTATTAAGTTTGTATGAGCTGAAATAATAATAATAAATGTATTATGAAAAAAGGATAAACCTGGGTGCACATAGCACCCAAGCATGGCGATGGTCACTTATACATTTTACTATATATAAATATGATTTACCTGTGCTCCTACTGTTATTATACTTGAGGGATTATGCTTGTAAACAATGTAAACATTCTTGTCAAAAAAAAAAAAAAAGAATCATCCTGGTAGATTCATTTATTATTGTGAACCTCGACTCTATCCATTAGAGCTAGTATGGCTAGTCAGCTTGCTCTGGGGGTTCCCAGGCTCCACCTTCTCCCACTGGAACTATAGGCAGGTTGCCACACCTGACTGGCATTTTTATATGGGACCTGGAGATCAGCTCTCTTTGCTCATAAGGCAAAGGCTTTAATCAACAAGCCATCTCCTCATGCCCTAAAAGGCTTTTTAAAATTATTTATTTATTTATTCAATTATGCAGGTGTGCGTATGTGTGTGTGTGTGTGTGTGTGTGTGTGTGTGTGTGTGTGTGTATGTGTGTACAGAACCATGGACGAATTCCGGAACCACCATGGACCGCCTCCACCTCCTCCTTGTTTACTCTGCCCCGGGATACACAGACTCTGCCCTACCAGGACCAGAAACACAGGCTGCCCCCGTTTCTGCCTGGTGTCTATACATGGGGTCTAGGATCCGAACTCAGGACCTTCCGCCTACAAGGCAGAGGCTTAACCCCTGAGCCACCTCTTCAGCCCCCTAAAAGGTTTTTTTAATGAATGAAAATGTTTTAAAAGAAGTAGAGGTAGAGAATATTAATCTAAAGTGTCTAGCTATCCAGCCGTCTATCTCCACAAATATCCCCCCCATCAAATTAAAATGTTTTTAGAGAATGAACAAGGAGCTTGAAATGGTTTAAGGAAGTTGCTAAAATAAAAGATTGAAATATTTGAGTATATTTACAGTTTTCAGCCAGGTCACAGAATTAATTATAAACAGCCCAGGAAGAGATAATGAATATATATTTGCACACAGTATCACAGACTCAAGCATAATTAATATCAAAGGCCTAAGAATACATGCTTCAGTTCAGTTCTTACAGAGGCTAAAATTACATGTCTTCAGTTAATGATTATCAAGTTTTTGATCTCCATATCCCTTGACACCTGTAAATTACAGAAGCTTCCAAGAAGCATTACAAATTACAACTTTATTTTTATGTATTTTATTTAATTTGAAAGAAAGAGAGAGAGGGAGAAAAAGAGAGAGAGAGAGAGAGAGAGAGAGAGAGAGAGAGAGAGAGAGAGAGAGAGAGAGAGAGAACAGGGAGGGAAATGCATACCATGATTGGAGATTAGAGAACAACTTTCAGAAGTCAGTTTTCTTCTTCCAATATGGGCTTTTGTGGATTGAACTCAGTTCAGCAGGCTTGCAAGCAGGTACCTTACCCACTGAACTATTTCACTGGCTTCATGAATTACAAGTTTAAATACTTTTTTTTTTAGAAATTACATTTGAATATTTTTAAAGCAAGAATGCCCAGTGTTAATTCCATTATGATATAATCACATCCATTCAAACTCTGAAAAATCCATTGAGTATATACATATGAAGTGTTAAATTTGATAATTTTAAAGGACTGACATTTTGCCTATAATTCCATATATATGCACATGCTTATATATATACATACATATACCAGTCCATATATACATACAGTCTGTCTACCATAAAGAATTTGTGTGTATTATTGCCATGTGAAACTGAGATACTTTGTATTAGTCATCATCATCATCATCCTCTTCATCATCATCATCTTCATTTTCAGTGTCTTCATTCTCCCCAGCTGCAAATGCAGCTGCTGCTTGTGCAGCCCTGAAAGCCTGCTCCTCTTCTACACTGGGGTCATCCATTTCTGTAATTTCTGGTCCACTGGGATATTCCTGATAGACTGGTGGTGGAATTGGGGGGGCGTAATTCTCCACAGTATACTTATGACCCCAGCCTATGTAGAGATTTTCAAACTTCCTGTAAGTTGAAAAAAAAGTCATTTATCTACAAGAAAAGTTGACCCTTTTGTAATATAAAGTACATCATAGTTCTTTTTTAAGCTCTATCCATCCATCTATCTATACGTCCATCTGTCCATCCGTCTATCATCTATCTATCTATCTATCTATCTATCTATCTATCTATCTATCTATCTATCATCTATCTATCTTTGTGTATGTGTGTCAGAGGGCACTATGTGTCCCTGTGGAGGAGGATCAAGGCTGATTTTGGGGAATCACCCTGGATTGCTTCTAACTCCTTTTTGCTCTGGCATTTCCCAGGCTCTGCCCACCAGGGCCAGAAATGCAGGCCACTGCTGTTTCCATCTGTTTCCACCTGATGTTTTTACGTGGGGTCTGGGATCCAAACTCAGGACCTTCTATGCATGTGTGCGCGTGTGTGTATGTGTGTGTGTATGTATGTTTGTGCATGTATGTGTAAAACCACAGGCGAATTTGGGAACTACCATGGACCACCTCCACCTCCTTGTTTACTCTGCCCCGGGATTCACAGGCTCTGCCCTACCAGGACCAGAAACGCAGGCCGCCCCGCTTCCGTCTGGCGTCTATACGTGGGGTCTAGGATCTGAACTCGGGACCTTCTGCCTGCAAGGCAGAGGCTTAACCCCTGAGCCACCTCTCCAGCCCCAGGAACTTCTACTTTTGGGGCAGAGTCCTAACCCCTGAAGTATCTCTCCAGCCCCAAAGTAACATAATTCTTAGTAATTTAACATGTACAGTGCTACAGTGAAACACTTCTCAATAATTCCTCTGTCACAGAAAATTGTTTGATCCCATTAACTGCACAGGAACTATCCTATCAACATCTCACCATGGAAGCAGACAGATTTCAAGAAGGTTGCCTTGGTACACTACCTGTACCACCATAGGTTGGAAGAGATGCGGGACAAGGGCTGCATGGGCTTGGAGTATATCAAGTGGCTTACCCCTCGGCAAACCCCAGCTTGAGGAGGAGGGCAGCTCCTATGGATAGCTGAAAGAAGACCAGGCCTCCCTGGATGACTCTGAGTTCCCCAGAACCTTAGAGGCTTTCCAGAGACTCTAGGTCTCAAATGCAGCTGGAGATGATCACTGACACAGGGAACATGAAGGACTCGGACCAGCCTGGTCCCCAAGATCCTTGAGTCCATACAGATCCACCCACCAAAGCCAACCCAGGCTGAGGCCTGGTTTTCTTTTTGTTAAGTATTTCTGAGCTTTACACATTTTCAGTAGCAAATTCAATGTCTTTCCATTTTTCTCTGAATTACTTCCATTTTCAGTGCTTTTTCCCTTCCATGGATTTCTTTTGTTTGTATCTTTTTAATTTTAAGAGTTTAAGACAAGCTTGGGTAGAGACTTTGGTAAAGGAACTGTGGATTTTGGTTTTCATTTCTGTCAATGGCATATAGATTAAAAAAATTGATAGGAAAAGAAAGAAAGAAAAGAAAAAGAAGAAGCTCCATGCCTCCTTGAGAGACTGGTGAGTACTAATGTTGATAGGGAAGAAAAGGAAGATACTTTCCTCAGTGCATACTTACTGATCTGTTACTTGCTGGAGCATGAATCATGTAAGCATATATCATCAAAGGCAAAGTAGATGAAACATAGTGGGCCATACAAGTTAAAAAAAAACTTGAAAATAGGGAATCTGGCAGAGGAAATGAAAGGTTGTAAGGGGAAAAAGAAGGGATATAGGACTAGGGTTTAAGGGGTAAAATATAAATTCACTATATTTGTATATGAAAAAATATATATAATAAAAAAATTGTTTGATCCAAATGGCTTAAGCCGGTTAAAGCCATGGGACCAGACCCTGCCAACTTGTCTATTGACATCTAAACCTCAAAGAAAGGTCTTAGGTTATTCAATTATTTAGTAATTTTCAGGAATTACAAAATGACTACTTTCAACAAAGCTAAAAAGTTGCTAAAGTAGCAAAGGTGAGGAAACTTAGCCAGGTGAGAATAAGCACATGTGGCTAAAACCCTGTTTGTTTTCAGGCCTGGTGACGACATTGCGGAGGCTTTCCACCTCATCTTGGGAAAGGTCCCTTCCCACAGCAGCCGAGGTGTGGGACCAATCACTTTGCTGAGGGGAATGGCGGTTACGACTCTGGCCCCTTTGGTTGGTCACACTCATGCCGGAGTTCCTAACGCAAGTACCTGTGTTCTCAGTGTTCTGTATGGGGTCTGAAGGCCCATCTTTCCACCTGCACCCTTCTTCCCACCCATCCATGGAACAGCTCGAGCCTTTTGCTAGGGATGTCCTTGTCAACGAAATGAACTCATGACACCCACATCTGCAATACCTACACCACCTCTGTAGATACTCTAATGGTGGCATTCCTTGGGAGAGAAAGGTACACACAGAAATCAATATATAAATCACTATATCTCACATATAGTAACACAACAAGTTATCAAAGGTTTAATTCTCCCCTTCATTGGCCAGTTATATGACTAATTAAGATGAAAAAGAAAAACCCTGAATTGCTCCGAATCAAGAGTTTCATGTATTGTAGATGTTATTTTAATGAATCTTATGCCGAACACTTAATATGCTAAAGGTGTGTGAAGACAAAAATATCTTAATATTCCAGTGGTCATGTTAAGTTCCAGAGCTTCAGTAGTCGATAATATTTAGTTACAAAATGAGTGGGCATTCTTAAGGACAAAATCATATTACTATTGCACCTTCAAAGTGACCTTTTATTTTCAGCTAAAAATTTACCATGCTAGCTCAGTATATGTAAAAGAGTTCCTATGGATTTAATCTTTTAAACATGTGCTTCAAGACTCAGCTAAGGGTGTCCAATATGTGCCTGTCACTCTTTCCTTATTAAATTATAATTTAATCTGAGCATGCTTAGAAATTTACTGCCTAGAGCGTTTACTGAAAGAGGGGTGCCCTTGAGGAATGCACAGGCTCCCTGAAAAAACCAACATGTTTCCTTTGTTTGAGGAGGACATCGTTTTAAATGAATTCCAATGCTCTTCTTACCTGCTACAGATAATAAATCTTCCTCTGCTGTTTATGTCATTTTGGCTTTGTGCTTGCCATGCAGACCCCTTGCACCTGGTTAGAAAATGGCTTTGAAAAGTAGCCAGGTACATACTTGCCATTGGAAAAGGCATATGCTCCAGGCCACAGGTTGGATCGGAGGACTGCGATAGCATATTGTGGAATGAGATTTGAGGACAGTCGTATTGTCCAAGAGGGTAGATTCTGAATATCTGGAAGCCAATGAGAAAGTCAAAAAGTTTAATTCCTAAACAGACAAGACTATACCTTGTAACTGAAGCTATTTCTGTAATTCTTAGACACAGTGAGATACATTTTTGATATAAGAAGCATCAAAGGCTGGGAGTGGGTAAAACGTTTGTCATACGAGTGTGAAGACCTGAATTCAAGGCACACAGCTGTAGCCTCAACACTCCCTCAACAAGATGGGAAACAGAGACAGGAGATTCCTGGAAACCCACAAATCAACAGGGGATACCAACTTCCCAGGTTGTCCTCTGAGCATCTGCCATGTGTATACCATGGAACTGTACATCAGTACACTAGAGCACACAAATATACATGCATAAAGATTTAAAAAGGTTAAAAGCAGCTTAACAAAGTTAGGAGTGCATTTTATGAATGTTTTGGAACAATAATAGTATGGTAACTAAGCAAAAGATCACATCATTACTATAGAAGAGACTGAGTTTCTCACAAAATGGAATGGAAAGAAACAAGAAGATAAGAACCAGAGTAGATTGAAAACCAACTGTAGAATCACGTGTGATTATTTATCCTATCTATGCCATGTGTTTATGGTGTGCAGAATACAAGATAAGAAGGATTTCAGCATTTCAGGAAGAGCTCCAGCCAGGTGATGTTCCTGCCGGAGAGCAGGCACCCATCATTCCGCAGCCCGGAAAGAGAAGGAGGGATGAGATCTTTCCTCCTGTCCACTCTTTAGAGGTTTCTATGCTGTCATATATACCCCATAAAATACACACAGGTAGTTTACATCTCTGTGCTGATAGTTGTGTAAAATTACCTAAGTCTTCAGAGATTGGTGTTAGAAGAGGAGGTCCCACTTCTTGTTCTATGTACTCAGGTTCTTCACCTTTTTCTTCTTTTTCTTCATCCTCTTCTTCTTCCTCTTCCTCACTTTTTTGTACAGGATTGAACCAATTACAGCGACCCTGGGGATGGGTAATTCAAGGTTTAGTGGTTTAAGGAGAACCTTCAAAATCTCAGGATATTCGTTTTGATTGAAGCAGTTGTCAAAACGAGACTTCATTATGTGGGAGATTAGTCACCACTCAACACTATTTTTCTGTATTTTGACACAAGGTCTCACTCTGTAGCCTAGTTTGATGTCAAACTTCTGATCCTCCTGCCTCAGTCTCCAGAACAGTATTACTGGCATGTGCTAGTACATGCAGCTTATTCATTCATGGTACATAGCTTCACCAAGTGCTCTTCCCCATCTGGATTTCTTCAGGAAGAAATACTATGCTAGTAGTTTCAATAATTTGACAACGTTTTCTAAGTTACAGAACTTTAAGGTCCACATAGATTTTAAAATGAGTAGGACTTTAGTGAAAACAGTAATAATATCTTTTACTGGTTTATAATGATTTATAGAGATGTAGTAAGTATTGATCATTAGTTTTAAAAATAAGCAGTTTTTAGGAAGGAGTCTGGTAGGGAGATTGAGGGTCGTAAGGGAAGGAGGGGGAATATGGGAATTAAAGGATTAAAATATCACAAATTCATTATATTAATATATGCAATGCTAAAAACATAGGTATAATAATTCAAAACAAGCATTTTCATTCATTGCTCTTAAATCACCCTAATTGATTTTATTTGATTTGAAACTAGAAGTCATTAGAAAGGTTTTAAATCTAACTTTGAAATTCCACATAATTCGTATAGAAACAAAATAAAAAGTACTGCTTCCAAAATTAATACACCCATTAGTGTTTGAAATAGAACAGGGTGATATCAGAACAGTGATATCTGAATATGTCTCCCCACACATCCCAATCCCCACTCCCCTATCCTCACCGCCCCCCATTTCCCCTACTTCCCTCCCCCCATAGTCCCCTACCTGAGGGAGAATGTGCTGTGCGTGATGAACCCAGTTGGACAAAGATTCCACCAGGTCAATCACTTGGATGCCTTCAAAGTCAGGGTTTTCCTCATAGCTATCTCGACCTCCTTCCATCTCTTCCTCTTCCTCTCCTTCCTCTTCACCAAACTGATAGAAGCCCAGAGGACTCACGTGGGTTCCCGCTGAGATCCGGGCAATCTGTGCTCGTAAGTAATTGCTCTCATTCCCCGGGAAAGGCGGGTAGCTTACGATGGCAGCATCTAGCCGTCCAGTGAAAAATTTCTTGATTTTCCTCGCAGTCACAATTTGCGCAGGCGTCACTGACGGTAACTTCACCCATGGCAGTCCTGGCTCGTTGCAAACAAAGTAGAAATACTTGTTGGCCCCAGTTCTGCCCTCCTCTTTGGGGATCGCCCTCGGGGGCTTGTACGAGGGCTTGGGCAGGTCTTCGTCCTCCTCATCCTCAGACTCACTCTCTCCGTTGTCTCTCTCCTCAGCTACGTCTTCTTCTTCTCCCTCTTCCTCATCTTCCCCGTCTCGGAATTCCACTTCTGCGACAATGTAATTCCTTTCCAAACCCAAGATCTTGCCCCAGAAACGGCACCTTTGGATCGGGTGGGTGTCAGTAAGCTGTTTGAGGGCGAGGAATATGCGATAGGTCTCGTCTGTGCCCACGCCAACTCCAGCTTGCTCGAAATAAAAAGCGGACTCCATCACATTGGGAAGAGGACTTTCTGCCTGGAAAAGAGGATGCAGTGGGTTAAGATTTTTGTTTTTAAGGAGAATCTTTTCTTCTAGCTGTCTGGTGTGTGTGTGGGGGGGGTATACATGAACATGCGTATGCAGGTGTGTAAACCTGTATGCATGCACAGGAGGATGCTGAGTGTCCCATGCTATCACTTCCTGTCACCTGGTTCCCTTCAAGCAGGGTCTCTCCCTGAATCTGGAGCCAGCAATTCTAGTGACTTTCCTGCCTCTATCTCCCAGAGCACTGGAGTTCACAGGTGCGCATGCCCAGCCATTTACATGGATGCTCAGATCCAAACTCAAGTTCTCAGAACATGATCTGATCCAATGAGTCATCTCTCCAGCCCACTTCTCATCTTCATATGGCCTATTAACTCTAGTTTATTTCTTTCAAGATACAGGTCAAACTGGCAACCCCTAAACTTCAACTCCTCTTTGCTCATAAGTGTAGCATCTTAAACTCTGCTCTATAGCCACCCTGTTTAAGTTTCTTAGACAAAAAGAGTTTAATAACTCTTAATAAAGACACATTTTTTCTTTTTTTTAAACATTTTTTATTATCTCTGCTTATACAAGCTTAATATGTACACCGGTTCCCTCCCTCCCTCCTCCTCCCCCCAACCCCTCTGCTCACCCTCCCCTCACCCCTCCCTCCCCACCCCCGAGTGCCTCCCCTCCTCCAATCCCCGGAGAATCCTTTAATGTGCATGCCAAACTCTCCTCTGGGTCCTCCTCTCCGATGATGTACAAGGACCCAGCGGCATTTCCCTGAACCCTTTCCTTTGTTCCCCTTAAGCATAGGAACACTATTTTGGCTGTCAATCCCTTGCCTCCAAGGATCTTGGTGCTAATAAAGACACATTTTTTTCACATGAAGTATTTAAGTGACTCATGCTAAAATAAGATGTCATATATAACTTGAAAATAAATATTGGGCTCCAGAGGGAACCATAAAGACACTACATCAAACTACCTTTTAAACCACTGTTATACCCATAGATTGTAGGAGCACTCAATACTCGATCTAGAAGCCTCCTTCTGCAATAGAATGTGTCTATTACAGAAAAGTACAACTGGCCAAAGCACAGAAAAGAAGTGACTATGGACTCCTCCGCCACAAATGGGACATCCCCATTCCAAGGCTCAGGGAACTCTAGAAAGAAGAAGTGGTAAGATTGTAAGTGCCTAAAGTGGAGCAGGGATAAGGCCAGGCATTATGTCCTGGGCATGAGAAAGCTGTTGTATCCATGAATTCATTGCAGCTGTGTGGATTTCCACAAGACTTTCATGGGAATTATCCTATTAACATGTCAATCTATGCGGAGAAAGACTCAAGAGGCTCCACACCTCCCTGAGAGACTTACGTGTACTGTTGCTGGTAGGAAAGAAAATGAAGATGCTTTTCTCAGTAGTACACCAGCTGATAGATTTTTCTTGCTCCAGCAAGTATTCAGGCTTATGTCATCAAAGGCAAATGAGAGTTTTATTTACTAAAGTCTTCACCTGGCAAACTCCAAGGGAAATATCACCTCGAGTGTGAACTCTGCCCACATGGTAGTAAGAGCTCATTGTTCATTCACTGTAGTCTGCTGTCAAAACACTACATAAGTGTGGTTTATTACTTTTCTAGTATATTCCAGTCTTTCATATGTATTGTCTGCTTGTTGCCCTATGATTATCTCTGAGAGTCAGAATTTGAACTCACTTGCTGAAAGTAACACAACTTTTAAGTGACTGAGTGAAGATTACAACTTGGATCTAGCTCCAAAGTCTTCTTCCCTTTTCCCCCAGCTACTCAAGGCTAGTTCTGTTGCAGCAATCAAAAGATTTTTCCAGTCTTCTTTTTTAAAAATCTCTTAATAGAATAAACAACTTGAAACCAGGTTTTACTAGTACCTGGCAGTGTTTTGAAGTGCATAGGTGAGTGGACATGAATGCCAAAGACCAAGCACAGGAATTGTGTCCTCAAAGACAGTAAGGAAATCACTAACATCCTAAACCAGTAACCCTGGGACAGCATTGCCAGTGGATTCTGATGCTTCAAGCTTTGAAGACCCACCTCTCTTCCTGCTCATGTCCACTCTGAGCTTTTAATCTTAACCCGTTTCCAAAGCTGGTCTTACCCTTTATTAAGCAGATTTGTGTCTGAACAAAGGCGTTCAGACTCCAGACAAAGTGGCTCACTTGTGTTCTCACCTCAACTCAAAGAAGCGATGTCTTGGATAGCAAGATGCTCCACTCGTTTTTAAAAAAAATATTTTATTTGAGCTGGAGAGATGGCTCAGGGGTTAAGATTCTGCCACATGAGCAGAAGGACCCGAGTTTGGATCCTAGATCCCATGTATAAATGCCAGACAGAATATATCAGTGGCCTTCATTTCTGGCTCTGGAAGGTGTAGCCTGGAAAAGGCGAAGTAAATAGAAGAACTAATCCAGGATGATTCCTGAAGTCACCCTTAGGCTTCCATGGGCATATACATCACCCTCTGACACACACACGCACACACACACACACACACACACACACACACAAATAAAATAGTTTTAAACTTTTGTGTGTGTGTGTGTGTGTGTGTGTGTGTGTGTGTGTGTGTGAGAGAGAGAGAGAGAGAGAGAGAGAGAGAGAGAGAGAGAGAGAGAGAGAGAGAAAGCTCATACCCAAATGCCACCACACTGAAGCAGCCTCATGTCTTGTCACTGACATGTGTAACCCACTAATCCTGTCTGAGGACTCTGGATTCTCTTGCATAGGGTTGAGTCTCCTCCAAAGGCTGACACCCAGGAGTGCAAGTACTGCTAGACCCCAAGCCTCTCGCCTTTCCCTGACAGAGTTGTGTTTTGAATATAGCTTACACTAAGCATCAAATTCACATCTGTATTATAATACTGCAACTGAACCTGAAGACTCAGCATATGCAATATTTTCAAATGTCTCCTAATAGGAATTGAAAGTTTATCTTATATTTCCTAAAATCTAGTAATACATGCAAACATTTATTGTACTGCTTACTTAATAGACACTTGATAGATACCTTCTGACAAACAGGAGGCATTTCAGCAGATTAAGACAAGATTTGTAACATGAGCTACTTACAATATAAATTACAAATACATAAGCGTTTAGAAAATAGAATATTAGATGCTATTCTGAATTATTCAAAACTCTGATTTTTGCAATACAGCAGCTGTTTCTTCATTCTATAGCTTTTTTCCCCTTCTGTCTCCAACTCTTTCTCCAAAAACTTCCACCAATCTTTTTGTCACGATTAATAGTAGCATTTTATTTCTTTCCTCTTGTATTATGTCCCATGGATAGTCATGCATAGTATCAAGGTAAAAGGGAGCTAGTCATAAAAGAAAATACAAGGGACATTAGAAGTAATTTTAAATTTCCTATGGAATCTAAGGGAAAATATACAACTTGACTTAAAAAGTATAAGAGGGATACATTCTGCAATGTTATTCAGCAGTTCAATTTCATGAGTGTCATAGAAAGAAGTTACTCAGACCTAGATGTCATAGCTTGCTATGTACCAGAGTACATAACGGTGCACTTTACTTTTACAGACTTTGGTTACAGCAGCATTACCAGATGAGTAATGCATTGAGCTATGTTTTATGGCAGTTTCCATGTCACTAAGTGGTACAAATTGTTCAACTCATTGTCATTTTTTTATTTTATAGGACTGTTGTCACATACGAAGTCCATTGTTTTCCAAAATATTATCATTCATTGCATAATTGTATTTGCCTTCACTCAACAGTCCAAGCAGCTGTACATGTAGATTTGTTCCAAATGCCTTGAAGGATGAAGAAATCATTTTCACTAACATCAAGAAGCTTAGCTTGCAAGCACATAATGAAAACTAAGCTGTGGAAAAATGTGAGAGAAAAAGAAACCCCCAAACAAGGAAGTGAATGTAAAAAAAAAAAAGGCTTGGAGAGACTGAAGGAAACTAAAATACAAACACCATTTGAAGAGTTATAAAAGATGGTTGGTACAAGTCAAACACTGTTTTTTCCCAAGTAAAGTCCCAAGATTCATAGTATTCCTTGATAGCATTTACATCTATTGCAATGACTTACTATCTCATCTTCCAGCTCCTGGTCTGCTCCATCCAAATGTCCCTGGAGAAAAAGAGCCTTTTGCTTCTCTGCTATTTCATATGCTGGAAGCATCTCATTTTCATTTTGGAGGGTATCCAGTTTCTTATCAAAATGTGACATTTTCACATCTTTGCTAATATTTTCAATGATGTCAACAGCATCTGCAGGCCGCTCATTTAATATCTTGGTCAGCACATTAGAGAGATGATCATATCTATGCAAGCAGAGAACATTCCAGATAACATACTCAAGACATGTAAAAAAGTTTTTCATGCAGATTCAGGTGTTTTTGAGTGGTTCAGAGATTTTCGGTGAAGTGACTTCTATCATATCAGGAGAACACAGAATTTTCCTTAGTAAATTCATTTAATATAATGTAGATGTTTAAGATATTAAACAAAAACATATGACAAGAAGGCATATAGTCCACACCTGGTATCTGTTCACATTTCACTTCTGAGATTGAAATCTCTTGGTTACACAGTTAAAAGTAATAAATGCTTTTTTGCCCCCTTACTGTATCTTCTTTTCACCCCTAGTGTCCTGTCCTCACCAAATATGATTTACTGCCCCAATTCTGTGGATTCTAACTTTGAGGTCTACTCTCTTTCTGTTTTATTTTTTAACCAAACATCTATCCAACAGTTTTAGCCTTATGAAGAATATACTTCATATTGCAATCTTTACTCACAATAAATTAAAGACGAGTCACCAAATCTTACTCTATTAAACTAACCTGATAAACTGTCTCTACTTTATTATCTTACTGCATTTTTTGCATAACTAAAAGTATGTATTTTCAGATATCGAATTTACCTTGTGTCTTGTGGATAAACTTTTTAATTTTATTATATTGGGTGGAAACAAGGTCTCTCTGTGTAACCCAGACAGGATTTGAACTTGATATCTAGTTGCCTCTCAAGTGCTGGAATTACATGTGTACACCATGCCTTCGGGCCAGTTACTGAGCAGTTTTTTAACTGCAGGCTCTACAATTTTGAGAGGAGAAGTGAATAATATAGAAGATACTCATATATTGTCAAGTATAACACTACGAAATAAACTTATAGAACTTAAAGCCAGATATCTAAATAATAGTAATAAAACAATTCATTCAAGGGGATTTTTTTTTTACTTTAAACTTTGTATTTGACCTTAAAATTTTATTCAACATATACATATTTATAATAATCGCTTGTAATTTTTGAAAATTTTTACTTGCTATCTCACCCATGGTAGTATGATAAAAAGTTTACTTTATAATAATGCACTACTGGATTGTAAATCATATTTTTTCAGCTTAAGCCAGTTTTAGTTTAGAACCATAACATGTAAGAAATATTTTTAATGATTGAACCATAACTTATAAGAAATAAATTTTAATTGTTCAATATCAGGTTTAGCATAGGATTTCTCATATAAGATTAATTTCTCTATTCATTTACAGTTTAAATTCTATTTTGCATTTCCTAAAATCTAGTAATACATGCAAACTTTTTCCACACTGCTTACTCAGCAGTCACTTAATATTTTCTGAGGAAACAGTAGGCATCTCAGCAGATTATGATGAAACCAGGAATAGGTTCAGAAAGCATGGGCTACAGTCCTTGTTATCACAATTCATTCATTCTTACTCTATGATCAATGTTGAGCTGGCAGTAAACACATAAAAGTATGGCCTGCAGTGTCTAGTGGGAGAGGCAGGCATTTCAATATAAGTTCATATTTATAAAATTATAAATGGCATTGAGTGTTATGGTATTAAGAAAAGGGGGGTTGGTCACTGTAGTAAAATTCTGTGGGAACTGAATTCTGAAGGACCAGGAGCTAAAAGGAAGGAACCTTCTAGAAGAACAGAATGACATGGGAATTGGTGGTTCTATGGCTGAAGCAGAGTGATGGGGAGGAGGCAGAATTCAGAAGCTAGCAGGTTAAGTTCTCTATGAGTCTCCATGAATCTCCATGAGTCTCCATAAATTAGCTCCTTCATGTTAAAAAAATACTGGCTTCTTTTGATATCTTCTAAGGACATTTCTAACCACAAAATTTGATTGATTATATAATCCTGGAAGGGAAAATCTCCAGAAATCTACATTGTTATGACTTGTAAGATTAATGCTATAAAGGAACATGAAAACGTTCTTAAACGGTTGGTTGGTTAGTTGATTGGTTGGTTACTACAGTGTTTAAAAGCAATACCCGACACATTTTCTGAGTGGCCAATTCTCCCAGGTCTCCCAGAACCTAGGGGATACTGGCTATACAATTTCAGTGGTCACATCAGGATTATCTTAGGAAAACCAGCACTGGCCTGGGAATTAACTCAAATTTGAGCCATGCAAGCCTTTGAATGCTTAGCTCACAGAATGAAAATCATAGTGATGACTGTATTTTACAAACACCTGGGAAAACACTCTACTGCTATACGGTTTCTTCCAAACCCAAACTGCCATAAAACTTACTTCTGAATATCTAAAGTCTCTGAAGACAATGGAAGATTGGCTCAACAATGCCTAATTGTGAGTATTTTGATACAGAATTAAGCCATGACCTTTCAAATCGAATCTTTTCAAATTGTATTTCCATTCACCTCCAACATACTCTCACAGACATGCAGACATAGATAGATGATAGATAGATGATAAATAGATAGATTAGATAGATAGATAGATAGATAGATAGATAGATAGATAGATAATACCCCTTTACTCTGTTAAACTTTCCTCCTCTTTCTCTGTGAGACTTACAGGTTTAAGCCTGACTTACTGCTGGTGCTCAGCAGGTAAGCCTTTGCATTCTGAACGGCCACTTCAAGCATGCTGGGAGCAGTTTCACTTTCCCCAGGCTCAGGTTGGTCTGGATCACAGTTACTGTTTGAGTCATCTTCCTGAAAAAGGTGGAATCTCAGCTCTTTTTGTTTGGAGTTGCTTTGACTCTCATTCCTTGGCATCCACAGATCAGGATGGGCTGGGAAGGCGTTTTTCTCTGTTTGACTTGTGTGTAGAGGAGGCGATTCCTTTGCAGCAGAAAATGGCTCCCAAAGCTCAAAAGGAGATGTCCCAGCATCAGGAACCTCACTAGCAGGCCTCTCTGACGTCAGTGGAGCCTCAGAGTCCTGCCTGACCAGAGTCACGGGAGATGGAGAAGCAGGCTCCCCAGGAGGGGTGGGGGAGTGTTCTGTGAGATCTCCCAGAGACAGCCTGGCTCTAGGCCGGAGGCTCCAAGGAGAACCGCTCCTGGGCTGGGGCGCACTGTCCCACTGCTCCTCTTCCGAAGACTTAGGTAACTGAGGATCAGGATGTTGGGGAGAAGCTGCCAGCGGCGTTTCTTCCCATGGCTTCTTTGCTTCTTCCAGGTCGTGGTTTTCTTTTTCTCCTTTCGAGGAGGTGGAGTTTTCCATTGAAAGGGTCAATAGATTGAAAGCTCTGGATGAAGGGAACGTTGTAGATATAGAATAAAAGCACGGTAGTTGCTTTGCTGAGATCTCACAAGCAATTTCCGAGTCCCAGTGGCCCAGGAAGTTTCAGCGTCCTATCTCCATAGCAACCCCAGGCTGGGTTCCTGTAAGAAGCAAGCAGGTCTGTTGCTAGGATAACAGGGAGGAGATCCAGAAAAAGGAAAAACTCTCCAGCTTTGCGATTTGGTGGAATCCCTGTCCCTCTTTCTAGTTTAGCCAATCTGAACCGGACTCCTCTACCTTTGTTTAGAAACTCGAGAACTCCAAGTCCTGCAACTCTAGCAGCAGGAATTAACCCCAGGACAGGAGGATTTGGTCTAAGACGGCTATGAACAATGAGTTATGCACTAGAAAGGAAGATATATTCTCTCTCACTTGTTCTCGTCTCATTCTCACTCTGTCTCCCCTCCTCTCTTTTTGCTCTTCTTCACTTCTCTCTATCTTCTCTCCTCTCTTCGTCTTCTTCCTACTTCTCTGTCTCTCTCTCCTTACATGATTAAAGCATACATGATATGAAAGTAGAGAGTAAAAGTGGAAAGCTTTCCTAGCCCAGCCCCCCACCCCGGAGCCGAGCCGCCCGGCCAGCAGCACCCGTGCGCGCGGCCGCCGGCTTTGCCCCCAGGCCCCCCTCCGCGCCGAACCCCGACCAGCGCCCAGGTGAGAGAGAGCCCCTCCCAGCCCAGCCCCCCAACCCGGAGCCGAGCCGCCCGGCCAGCAGCACCCACGCGTGGCCGCCGGCTTAGCCTCCGGAGCCTCGCCCCGGACACCAGCCCCTCGTGCCCTCCCGCCCCGCTCCCCTCCCCCAGGTCGCAGGTGAAGACTTCTGCCATCAACATCAGACCCTCTGCCTCTCTGGCCCACCGGGGACCTACGCACGTGGTCCACGGAAGACACACTGCTACTCAGAATTCAATAGAGTCCAAAGGAAACTCAAGCAAAACTCTAAGGAACAAAGAGAACACAGGCCATACATCTGGACTTCACTACAACCATTGTATCACATGCGAGACTCTTCACATCCAGCCCAAAAATAAGTAAACCTTTTTTTTTTTCTTTTCTCTCACCTTACTGATCCTTTCTAGTATCAATGTTGTAGGTCAGCTTCCTCATACAGCCACCCCAAAAACATACAACTCCAGGGAGTACACCACCCACCCTCACATTTCACCAAGACACTAGATTGTAAAAGTGCACTACCATACTTATATTCATCCCCTGGTTACTTAACTGACATACTAACATCCTAGTAGTCTCATCTATGATATAACAATACCAAAACACAAACATACCCAATCCAAGGCAAGCACTAGTAACAACTGGCAGGTGTAACAATACCAACTACATTAGTTCAGTGAAAAACACACAGAAACTGAAAGGTCCTAAAAAACAAAACAACAATGTACAAGTCAAAGTGCAGATCCACGAGAAACAAAACCCAAGAAGACCAATCTCCTGCTGAAAGAATCAATCCCATAATGATGGATTGCGACCAGAACAAATCCATAGAAAATAGCCATGAAAGCCAGACCCAACATAACGACTTTCAGAGTACGATCATTACCATGATTAATAATATGAAAGAGGAAATCCGAGAAGAGTTAAATAACCGTGTCAACCACTTTGAACAGGAACACAACAGGAACCTGGAGGAGTTGAGAAAAACAGTTCAAGAAACAAAAATAGGTATAGAGCAGGTAAAACAGTCTCAGGCAGAGTTTAAAATTGAACTAAGAGATAAGTTATCTTCAACCCAAAACTCGACAGAGAGTCTTATCAGCAAAACAAATGAGGCAGAAAATAGAATCTCAGATCTTGAAGACAAAGTAGGAGAATTAACTAGCTCAATGGAAGAGATTGTTAAAGCCAAAAAGATACTGGAGAGGAGCATTCAAGAAATATGGGACACCCTGAAGAAGCCTAATATGCACATTCATGGAATACCAGAACAAGAATCCCAAAATACCACACCGGAGGAAATATTTCAATTCATCATAAATGAAAACTTCCCACAACTAAAGAATGAGAGGCCTATCCAAATATAAGAGGCATTTCGCACTCCAAACAGATATGACCAAAATTGAAAATCGCCACGGCAAATAATAGTCAAAACACTCCACATTCAAGACAAAGAAAGGGTGCTGAGAGCTTCAAGAGAAAAAAAGCAACTGACTTTTAAAGGTAAACCTATTAGAATAACAAATGACTACTCAATGGAAACAGTAAAAGCAAGAAGAGCTTGGAGAGACATACTTCAAGTATTAAATGAGCAAAAATGCCAACCCAGACTGATATACCCGGCAAAACTGTCTGTCATGATTGAGGGAGAAAGAAAAGTTTTCCAGCACAAAGACAACTTGAAGGGATACATGTCTACCAAACCAGGCCTTCAAAAAATGCTAGAAATGATACTCAAGCTTGAAGAAAAGAACAAGCGTATCCAGGAGGACAGAAGGGAAGTATAATACCACCAAAACATAAATATCAAACAACATGCTTACAAAATCTACTAAACATAAAAAATGTCCAGAATGAAAAATAATTTCTCCATTATAACATTAAATGTCAATGGCATTAACTCACCGATTAAGAGACATAGATTACAAACTTGGATTAAAAACCACAATCCAACAATCTGTTGCCTTCAGGAAACTCATCTCACCACAAAAGATAGGCACGTCTTAAGAATGAAAGGCTGGTCCAAAATCTTGCAAGCTAATGGAACCAGGAAACAGGCAATTATGCTTTCAGACATAGTGGACTTCAAACCAAAGAAAATCATAAGAGACACAGATGGATACTACATTTTAGTCACAGGTACAATTCACCAGGAAGACTTCACAATACTGAACATATATGCACCCAATATGGGCCCCTCCACATTCATTAAGAAAACCCTACAGCATCTAAAGCAAGAAATCAACCCCCAAACAATAATTCTCGAGGATTTCAACACTGCCCTCTCAACATGGGATAGATCAACAGGTCAAAAGCTTAACAGAGACACTTTGGAGCTTAACCAAACCCTTACTGAAATGGACCTTACAGATCTCTATCGAACTTTTCACCCATGCACCAAAGAATACACATTTTTCTCAGCAGCACACGGAACTTTTTCCAAAATAGATCACATATTGGGCCACAAAATGAATCTACACAAATACAAAAAGGTCGAAATTCTAGCCTGTGCCCTATCAGACCACCACGGCCTAAAGCTGGACATCCACAACAACACAACAAACAGGAGAAAATACACTAACTCTTGGAAACTTAACAATATGATGCTGAATGAGAACTGGATTCACGAAGAAATTTAAAAGGAAATTCAAGATTTCCTGAAAGTGAACGAAAATGAAAATACAACTTACCAAAATCTCTGGGACACAATGAAAGCTGTTCTAAGAGGTAAGTGCATAGCTCTTAATGCCTACATCAGAAAATTGGAAACATCAGAAATAAATAATTTAATGATGCAGCTTAAGGCTTTGGAGAAACTTGAGCAATCTGATCCCAAAAGTAGTAGAAGAGAGGAGATTAGCAAAATAAGGGGAGAAATATCTGAAATCGAGACTAAGAAAACAATAGAAAAAATCAACCAGTCAAAAAGCTGGTTCTTTGAAAAAATCAATAAGATTGATACACCCCTAGCTAAATTAACCAAAAGCAAGAGAGAGAAAACCCAAATTAACAAAATTAGAAATGAACATGGAGTTATCACTACTGATAACCAAGAAATCCAGAGAATTATAACATCATATTTCAAAAACTTGTACTCAGTGAAGTTTGACAACACAAAAGAGATGGATGAATTTCTAAGTAAACACAACCTACCGAAATTGAATCAGGAAGTTGTGAATTATTTAAATAATCCTATAACATACAAGGAAATTGAGGAAGTAATCTCGAATCTTCCCACCAAAAAATGTCCTGGGCCAGATGGATTCAGCACAGAGTTCTACCAAACATTTAAGGAGTTAATAACACCAATACTCCTTAAACTGTTCCATCAAATAGCAAAGGAAGGAACACTACCAAATTCCTTCTATGAAGCTAATATCGTCTTAATCCTAAAAAACCTAATAAAGATTCACTTAAAAAAGAAAACTATAGGTCGATCTCTCTGATGAACACAGACGCAAAGATTCTCAACAAAGTCTTAGCAAATCAGATTCAAAAACATATCAAAAAGATCATTCACGGGGACCAAGTAGGCTTTATCCCTGGCATACAAGTTTCGTTCAACATACGCAAATCAATAAATGTAATTCATCATGTAAACCATTCCAAAGTCCAAGACCACATGATACTCTCGATAGATGCAGAAAAAGCCTTTGACAAAATCCAACAACCTTTTATGATCAAAACGCTAGAGACTGTAGGAATGAAAGGAACCTTTATCAATATAATAAAAGCTGTATACAACAAGCCCACAGCAAGGATTATGCTCAATGGGGAACAATTGGAAGCATTTCCACTTCGATCAGGAACTAGACAAGGCTGTCCACTCTCACCACTTCTATTCAATATTGTACTTGAAGTGTTAGCTGAAGCCATAAGACAAGAAAGGGACATAAGAGGGATTCAAATCGGCAAGGAAGAAGTCAAGCTATCCCTATTTGCAGATGACATGATCTTATACCTGAGTGATCCCAAAAACTCCACCAGGAAGCTCCTGGAACTAATTGAGAAGTTCAGCAAGGTGGCAGGATACAAAATAAATGTGCAAAAATCAGAAGCCTTCCTATATGCCCAGGATGAAAGAAGTGAAAAAGCCTTGAGAGAAACAATCCCATTTACTATAGCCCCTATAAAAATGAAATACCTTGGTATAAACCTAACCAAGGAGGTAAAAGACCTTTACAATGAAAACTTTAAAACCCTAAAGAAAGAAATAGCAGAAGACACCAGAAGGTGGAAAGACCTCCCATGTTCCTGGATTGGCAGAATCAACATCGTAAAAAAGGCCATCCTACCAAAGGCAATATACAAATTCAATGCTATACCAATTAAAATCCCAAAGCAATTCTTTAAAGAAGTTGACCAAACAATCTCCAAATTCATATGGAGGCACAAAAGACCCAGGATAGCAAAGACAATCCTGAGTAACAAAAACACTGCTGGAGTATTACCATTAGTTTATACTACAAATCCATAGTTATAAAAACAGCCTGGTACTGGCTCCAAAATAGACACACAGATCAATGGATAAGGGTTGAAGACCCAGATATAAGCCCACAAAGTTACAGCCATTTGGTCTTTGACAAAGGGGCCCAAAGAATCCAATGGAAAAAGAACAGCATCTTCAACAAATGGTGCTGGCAAAACTGGATCTCCACATGCAGAAGATTAAAGCTGGACCCATACTTGTCACCATGTACAAGACTTAATTCCAAATGGATCAAGGACCTTGATTTAAGGCCAGAGACTATAAAAACCATAGTTGAAAGGATAGGGATCTCCCTCGAGCTGATTGGGCTAGGCCAACACTTCCTAAACAGACATCCAATGGCACAGTCACTGCTACCAACTCTCAACAGTTGGGATCTTGTGAAATTAAAGAGCTTCTGTTCAGATAAAGAGATTGTAACATGAGCGCAAAGGCAACCCACAGAATGGGAGAAAATCTTCACTAACCACATATCTGATAGAGCTCTACTGTCCAGAGTGCACAAAGAACTTAAAAAACTAAGCTCCAAGGAAAACACTGGCCCAATGTCATCGGAGAGGAGGACCCAGTGGAGAGTTAGGCGCACACAATAAAGGACTCTCTGGGAATTGGGGGGGAGACACTGGGGGAAGGGGAGGGGGGAGGGAGGGAACTGGTAAAAAATTTTAAAATGTATAATTAAATTTTTAATAAAAAAAAAAAAATGGGCCCTGGAACTTCAAAGAAACTTTACCAGGGATGAAATTAAAATGTCTAACAAATATCTTTAAAAATGCTCCACTTCCTTCGCCATCAGAGAAATGCAAATCAAAACTTCCCTGAGATATCATCTCACCCCGGTCAGGATGGCAAAAATCCACAATACAAACAACAACAAATGCTGGCAAGGATGTGGAGAGAGGGGAACTCTCCTACATTGCTGGTGGGAATGCAGGCTCATAAAGCCACTCTGGCGAGCCGTCTGGAGATTCTTAAAGAAATTAAAGATTGAAATGCCATATGACCCTGCTATCCCACTTTTGGGAATAACCCCCCATGCAGCAGAGGTTCACCTCGATAGCACAAGCTCAACCATGTTCATAGCAGCACTGTTTACAATAGCAAAGTCATGGAATCAACCTAAATGTCCAACAGTTGACGAGTGGATAAGGAAAAGGTGGTACATCTATACAATGGAGTACTACTCAGCCATCAAAAATGATGAATTACTGGAATTTGCTGGGAAATGGATGTCATTAGAAACAATTATATTAAGCGAAGTATCCCAAACCCAGAAAATTAAGCGCCGTATGTACTCCCTAATAGGTGACTCCTAGTACCAAACTCACCCAGCCCACATTGAGACACTCAAAAGTAAACCTATGTAACACAGTAATTGCAAGGATTATGAACAAGAGAGATGGGGTAGGAGGGCCACACCAGAAACAAGGAGAGAGGGGACCATGTTACAGCAGAGAAAACAGGCCTCCATCAAGGTCTGCAAGTAAGTAATGAGAAACCTGGTTAAGTTCACAGACGTTCTTTCCTGATCTCACCAGAAGGGGAGGGCATATAGTCTCACAGATAAAAAGTAATCATTTTGCAAATGGGTGATGGACCCCTCCCTCACTGAGGTTTCCTATTCTTATTACATCTACCCTTGAATGTGCTATTATAACAAGACTCCAGTTTAACAGCTTTTTGTCTCTGGCCAGGGGATGACATACAGTGCCCAGCAGGATGGAGTGAAGGGCATTGCAGGAACAGCAAAACTGCAAAAGAAAATCAACAAACCAAATCCAGAACTTCAGCGACTCTATATCAATCACATAGAACTAGGCCAGCCTAATCTCTCCCCATCCTGGAGCTCAGGGACATTTGCGGAAGAAGGGGCGGTAAGATTGTAAGAGCAAAAGGATGGGAGGAGCAACGATTTGCAAGATTCTCAACAATAGTTGGGGCCAAAGCAATCATAATGGGACTTTGCATGCCCTGCGTAATGTCCAGCGCACTGTTGCCTCATAAAGTCTAGCATCTGTTAAGGGCACCGAGATCCCTGGAGGCAAGGGATTGACAGCCATAGTAGTGATCCTATGCTAAGGGGAACAAGAGAAAGGGCTTATGGAAATGCCACTGGGTCCTTATATGTCATCGGAGAGGAGGACCCAGTGGAGAGTTAGGCGTACACAATAAAGGACTCTCTGGGAATTGGTGGGGATGCACTGGGGGATGGGGAGGGAGCGGAGGGGAGAGGAGGGGTTTCGGGGGGAGGAGGGGGGAAGGAGGGAACTGGTAAAAAAATTTTAAAATGTATAATTAAATTTTTAATAAAAAAAAGGTGGAAAGCTTTAAGCAAGGATGGGGAGGTGGAAAGATGAGATGGATCAGGAAGGGAAGAAGGATCAATCAAAACAAAGGATTATGAAAAAACGCCATGGAAACCCATTACTTTATAAGTCAATTAAAATCATAAGTTGGGAATGTTTAGGAGGGAAATATTTTGCAATAGTTTACTAATTGAAATTCCCAGTTTTCAGAAACTAAAAGAACAACAACAACAAAAAACAAACAAATGAACAAAGAAGACCCGCAGCCTGGTGTGGGATACTTGCTTATGAGTTGTTAGTCAAAGTGGCACCAGGCAGCTCCTCTTCAAAAAATACAAGCTCTTACTATTCCTTTTGCTGTCCACCACGGCTAGATAAGTCCCTATTGCAATTTTCATACATATCCATAATATGTCACCGTCACCTTCTTCTTATATCTCCCTCTCACCATACCTTAGTTGCAGGATAAGAGAGAAAGCAAGGTGAAGTTGTCCTGTGGACTAGCTCTGGAAGGTGCTATCTATATTGCCAGGGAAGTAAAGGTAGAAACAGCATCAGTCCATTGTTAACTCTATGTACTACAATGCCAACCTTCCAAAGAAGATATGCCTGCTGGTATAATAGTGGCACAATTGTTATTTGGAGTAACCAATCACTAAGATTGGACTTGAGCCACCTCTACAGAAGATGATACACCCCTGGTATCATAAATACAGTAACAATCTGTAGCAGGAAATGTCACAGGCTGTAAGGTGAAGCTCACTATTGTTACTTAGCTAAACTGATCTAATGTCAAATACCTTTATATTTGTGTTTATAGCCACAGATAAATGCTACTTTCAGCTTCAACCAGAGGACTTCTCTATGCAGTGAGAGACTTATGGCTGTTCAAGGAGCCATTTACACTGGGTGGGCACAAGCCTGGGTTTGTCAACAGTCAATGAGGGATCTGGGAGGGGCTCACGGGGTTCTATTCTTCCTGCTGAACTGTGGGCTACTGATTGAATTTGGAGGAAGTACACTACAGTGATCGCACCAGGTTCTAGTGGATATCTCCAACATTGTAGTCACCCAGATGGCCCAGTAAGTGGGTCACAAAATAATACAAATGACAAGAATGTGGGAAAGGAACTTGTAGGGAGGAGGGGAGATGGTAAGGTGAGAGGGAGATATGAGAAGGTGATGGTGAAGGCAATCAGAACACATTATGGATATGTATGAAAATTGCAAGAAACAAATTTAATCAATAAAAAAGCAAAATAAAATTCTTTTGAGTTTTCTCTGGCTGTTTTTGACATAGAATCTTACAATTTATCCCAGGATGACCTGGAATTTGCTATGTAGCCCAGGGTGGCCTTGAGTTTTTGCTTCTGTAGCTTAGCCTTCCAAATGTCTGTTTCAAACCACATCACAAAGATAGTCCTGTTATAACCCAGTGTGATACAAAGCCAAACCAACAGTCATGAACATGGAACAAGATAGGAAAGATGGGGACTTGTTGGGGGAGGAGGAGACAAGAAAAGCTGGAAGGGAGAGTAATCAGAATGTGCTATGTATGTGTATGAACTGTTTAAGAATAATATTTAATGAAAGATTCTATGTCTTAGCATGGAGTCAGTGTTCTTAGATTCCAAATATATGTCCATATATGATATTGTGAGCTGGTAGACTCAAAGTCAATTCGGTTTCCAAAATGTATATCATTTTGGCCTGTTTCTATAAGTGATTCCAGAGGTCAATCTGAAATACCTGAATAGTAATTCAGCTCCTACAATTTCTTTATTTTATTTTATTTTTTGTTATTGTATGTGGATGACTTGGTGTGTGTGTGTGTGTTATGGTGCTGTGGTGCTAAGGATCAGATGAAACTCAGGGCCTTGAACATATTAGTCAAGCATTTTCTCTCTGACCTATATATTTATTATCCCAGCCCCATGGTTGTTTTCCTTGGAATTCAAGTAAAACATACATAAAGATATCCCCTATTACTTTTCAGTTTCTTCTCCATACTCTATTTACATTTTATTTATTTTTGCATGGTGTGTGTGTGTGTGTGTGTGTGTGTGTGTGTGTGTGTGAGAGAGAGAGAGAGAGAGAGAGAGAGAGAGAGAGAGCGCATCAGAGGGCACTGTATGTCTCTATGGAGGGAAAGGGTGACTCGGAAATCATCCTGGATTGCTTCTGTTGTGGCCAGATTCTAGGGTCCCAAAAATCAGCAAGGAGCCAGTATTGATGCAATTCACATGAGGGCTTTATTGCAGGCACGAACCTGGGCTAACGACCCACTGGCACTAGCGCAGTGGTATTAGGTCGAAAGTGTGGGCCTATTGTCTGGATGAAGTTTTTATACCTTACTGGCAAGGGGCAGGGGGAGGGGGGGTCCTTCCAACTTAGTAGTTACATGATTGGCTGATCAACCAACAGTTTGGATGTGCAGAGATTGGTTCCCCCCCCAACACCTGGGATTACTCACAACACCTGGGATTTCCTGTTCTTCTGCCGACAATTGGTTGCTGGCCTCAGATTGGTCCATGCCCAGGCCGGCGCTGCCCTGGGGCAGCCCATAGACTTCTATGGTAAGGGGAGGAGCAGGGGGTGGGCAACTCCAGTTGAGCAGAAACATTGCTCTTTGTCTTACTCAGCTAGGCATGTGGGGCCGCATTCCTAACGCCCAGCCTGTCTATAGTTAAAGCTAATGGCTGCGCTCTGATTGGGCCACATAAGAAAGCTATGTACATGTGGAGAAACATACTTAAAAGGAACTAAAAAGAAAACCAAAATCGAGTTCTAGGTCTCCTCCCTTCTACATCCTTCTTGCTTCACTCTGGGATTTCTCAAGCTCTGCCCACGAGGGCCACAAAGTGCAGGCCACTGCCATTTCCTCCTGGTGTTTTTTAACATGGGACCTGGAATTCGAATTCAGGACCTTCTGCTTGTGAGGCGGAGTCTTAACCCCTGAGTCATTTCTCCAGCCCCTCTCTATACACTTTACTCCATTCTATAATTATAAAGGGTGTTCATTATCTCTTTTCTTTGTTTACTTAATGGTGGATGAGAATAGCTGAAAAAGCTCCCCTCTACTCTCTACAGTGTCCAATGGGTACTGTTTCTGTACACAATAATGTATGTGTATAAATATATGTTTTTCAGATATGTCTGTGTAGCTTAGACTGGGCTTGAACTCATGAGTCTTCACCTCAGGCTCCTGAGTGCTAAGATAGGGCATGTGCTATATTATCTAGCCCTGCTCTTATTAATAGGAGTCTAGCTACCTCACAGTCTCTGAAAATGTAGAGCTCAGTAGGAAGAAAAGAGACAATACCTCCCCTTGTGTTTCTGCAGGAAGGGAAGGGTTAAATAGCCTGCAGCCCACTGAAAGCAGTACCTAGTGTGGAGGAAACAAAATGTGGCTTCTTCCTTGATGTTTGCTTGGAACAAAGTGGGCAAAATAAAATTCTGGGACTTTCCAGAAGACTGAGTAGATAAAGACATCTGTATGCTGACCTGGTGACTTGAGTTCAATCCCTCGAACACACAGTAGGAGAGATCTAAATAATGATAGTTGTCCTCCACACATGCTGCATTGCATGCACATTCCTGCTCTCTCTCTCTCTCTCTCCCTTCTCATACATATACACACAGTAATGATGATTGCAACAATAATAGCAATAATAGATAAAATATATATACAAAAAGAACTCTGTTATTTCAAGTCTTCTCTGCTGCTAGTTCTTTATATAGAGAGAACAGGTATATTTTGGAAATTTTGTAGTTACCACTTGAGTTCCTGGATGTAGATTGTTCTTATAACTAGGCTAGGACAGATAGAATAGTGAATTCAACCACTGTCATCCCTAAAGCTCTACGATCTTTGTCCAGTTTCCCTAGTTTAACTATTCACCTTTGAGAATTTTCTGATAGTTTTTGTGCATGGTTCATTTAGACGTTAAATTAATTAATATGAGTAACAGAGTAAAACAGGCTTACTTTGTTAGTTGTCAAGAAGCTAAAATCATAAATGTATGATTCTGGTTCATAATTGCAGTGAGGATTGATAATGAGTGATACTGGCAAATAACATGACACAAAGCTGGTTAATTTTATGGAGGATGGACTAATCATAGGAAGGACCCCTATAGGAGAGCAAAATCAACTATTGTTTGACAATGTTGCAAAGGAAGCATCATATTCATAAGGAAAATATAAGTTTCTTACAAGAAAGAGAAAGACATGTTTCCACAGTGGGGAGAGTTAACAGAGTCACATATTTGTTGATAATTGATCATGGATTTCAAAGGTCATAATTGAACTTCAGGAGAGGGAGAAACAGAATATGGGTTCAGTTACGGTGAGAAATAAAGAAGTACTCAGAGGGGATCAAAGTACAGAGTACTAATTAATAATTGACTATGAATTTCAAAGGGCACAAATGTTACATGTATTCACTAAGGATTTGATCAAGTGAGACTACTTCTTGCCCTCTGATGGAGCTGGAAACATTATTGGCATTAGAAATTTTTTTCTGAGAAAATATAGATGATAAAAATCAAATTATAGATAGAAGTTATCGGGAAGAGGGCTGGTGAAATGACTCAGAGTAAAAGAGCTAAATGTACAAGTCTGACAACCTGAATGCTGTCCCCAGGTGTGGCACTTCCGATTCAGGGAAGCCCTAGCTTGGGCTTCCGGCTATGGACAAGCCTGGACACATACAGACATGCCCCAGACATGTCCCAATAGAAAACCATGCAGGCAGAGGGATGAACAACCAATGGGAAGTGGCCATCTAACCTGCCCTGCAATGGACAGTTATATGATTGGTGGCTGTCCCCCGGAGCGGAGGGGTGGCAACACTTGATTGTACCTTGACCCTATATAAGCCCAAACACCTCCTTAAAAAATTTTAATCTGCAGCAATTCATCCACTGCCTGCTTCTCACCTGATTCCCGGGGTCTGGGTGGTGACCTTGTTGTCAGCTCGCCCCCTTGCCTCGAGTCCCAAGGCCCCACTGTTTTCCCCTCCTTTCCCTGGCTGGCCAGGTGGGGATTCAGCAACACCCAGGAACCTCCATAAAAATAGAAAAAGGGAAAATATTCCACAAGTTATCATGTTATTTCCACACATGCACATCATATACACTAATACTAATAATAAAGTTAAAGCTAACAAAAATTAAAAAAAGATGTCAGGAAGTATTAAAAACTGTAAATCATGTTAAAAATACTTTACCAGAAGAATTCATTTCCTAGGGTTGCAAGAACAAAGTACCATAAAATGGGTTTTCTGAAAAAAACAGAAATTTATTCTCTAAAGTTCTGGATGTTTCAGGTCTGATATCTTGCTTGTCAGGGCCACATTCTGAAGCTTTAAGGGAGAATGGTCTGCTGTGGCTTATTCTCCAGAAGTTCATATGTTTTCACTAACTACTAGTAAGCTTTCCAATACTATGAAAACAAAATTCCCAAGAAAATCAAACAATAAAAAGGAAATGTTTGCTTAAGATTGTTGTACTCATGCAAGTTACAAGTTAATGTTACATTACAATTCAAATTAAGGATTCCATTTATTTACAGTGGTCAAGAGTAGGCTCATATAAAAAGAACTCTAGACTCAGAAGATAGGAAAGGAAGGGGTTAATCAAGCCAGAAGCCACAATTACATCATTCAGTCAACTGTCTGAATGTCAGTTAGGAAAAAACCTAACTTCTTAGTATTGCATATATGCTATACTTCCTTAAACTGCAGGTGGTTGCATTAGGACATTCTGATTGTTACGTGTGGTTGGCATGGGAGACAAAGTTTGGACACAGTGAAGTATAGCACAAACTAGTTGAAACAAAGCAGAGTTATACTTTTGTGATCTCAAGTCCATGGTTTCATAGGTTTCAGTCCATCCTCATTTGGGCCTTGTTGGTTTGGGCCTGTAGCAGAACAGAACATCAGGTTAAGAAGGCTTGACAGAGGAGGTTGTACCTTTCCAGAGCATGTCTCCTGTGTGTGACTTTACCCTCCAATAGCACCACAGGTGGCAGGCCAGTTGTTAAATGACATATATGCAAGATCCAAACTTGAGCAGAAAGTACCAGTCACAGGAACATCATCCTTGTGAATGGATTAATGCTGTCTCCAGAAAGTCCCTTCAACACACAGCCAATTGCTGTGCCGGGTACGTTACACTGTACCCGGGATGTTGATGGCATGCCATTTAGATGCTTCAGTTAAAAGAATTGTGAGGAGGAATCTAGCACTAGATATTTTTCATAGATGTATTTGCCAAGTTGAGAAGTTTCAAATAGTCCATATATTATGAAAGAGATCAAAGTATGGAATGGACTGGTTCTAAAATAAGGAACATTCTTTCTGCTTCTTACCAATTCCCTGAATCTGGCTTTATGTCATCCTATTTCATCCTCACTGCCTTTGGTGTGTGGATTCTACCACAGCCTCTATATCAGATGACTAGAGAGCTCATCTACTTCAAATCGTTATATATTTTGAAGCAAAAGATTGTGTGCCTGAAAAGCTGTCAGAGAAATGTTATTGCAATGTCCTTCAGCACTTTTGATACGAATGTTGTACTCTAGTATTCCGATATTGGAGAGAATTTTGTCTTCAGCAGGTACTGGGAAAGTCGCTTTTGTGGAAAAGATTTCCCTCAGAGATCATACTGACTTTTTAAACCTGTCCTCTTGGTCATGCTTATCTTAATTAGGGATTGAAATAATGATGCCATCAAGGCATTGATTAATAATTTCAGCAAGAGTAATTAAGACAAACATCAATTTCTTCAACCAGATTTTTTAAATTTAGTTTAATTTTATTTTTTCTTCCATATTTTATTTTTTCCCGATCATACAAACTCAATAAATACCCCATCCTCTCCCTCCCTCATTCTTTCCCCAGTCCCCCCTTGCACCCCTCCCCCCATTTTCCCCTTCTTTTCATTCCCTCCCTCCCCTTTGTCCAGTGCCTCCCACTGCCTCCCTCCCATCTCCTGGAGCATCCTTTTGTGTGAATGCCAGACCTCCCTCTGAGTCCTCCCCCCTAGTGAGGGGTAAGGAGTCAGTGGCATACCCTGGAGCCCCTTCTTGGACTCCCTGTTAGTATGGGAACTCTATTATGTCTGTTAATCCCTTGTCTCTAAGGATCCTATTGCCTGGAACTTTCTCCCCTGTGATCCATGATAGACTTTGAGGGGTCATTGACATGTCAGACATTGTGCAGGTCAGGCAAAGTCCAATTCTAGCTGCTGCAGCCCTTACAATCTTGCCACCCCCTCTTCTGCAAGGTTCCCTGAGCTTTAGGATGGCGAGAGATTTAGCTGGTCTGGTTCCAGGTGATTAATGGGGTCTTTGGTGTTCTGAATTATGGTTTGTTGTTGTTTTCAGTTTTGCTTTTCCTGCACCACCCTTGGCTACATCCTGATTGGTATTGAAGGTCACCTCCTAACCAAAGATAAAAGACTATTTAAATGAAGATCTTAATATAAAAGGAGACTCAAAGGTAGATGGAACAGGAGTAGGACACAGGAGTAAAGGGGAAGGTCAGTGTCCCATTTTCTAGTTGGTTACCATCTATCTGCAAGTCCTTATGCTCTCCCTGATTGTTGAGATCAAACCTCATCACTCGCAGGTGACCAGGAAGAGAAGTGAGAGTGAGCTGCACCAGATGTCTTATTACTTACATGCAATACTTGATGGTGACCTATTTTCTTTTTTTATATATTTTTTATTATTATTTCCGCTCATACAAACTTAATAGGTACACCAGTTCCCTCCCTCCCTCCTCCTCCCCCCGAACCCCCTGCTCCATCTCCTCTCACCCCTACCTCCCCATCCCCCAGTGCCTCCCGTCCCCATTCCCCGAGAGTCCTTTATTGTACATGCCTGACTCTCCTCTGGGCCCTCCTCTCCGGTGACGTACAAGGACCCAGTGGCATTTCCCTGAACACTTTCCCGTGTTCCCCTTAAGCATAGGAACACTAATGTGGCTGTCAATCCCTTGCCTCCAAGGATCTTGGTGCCTTTAGCAGATGCTAGACTTTGTGAGTTCAATAGTGTGTTGGACATTGCGCAGGGCATGCAAAGTTCAATTATGATTGCTTCGGCCCTAACTTGTGTGGAGTATCTTGCATATCATTGCTCCTCCCATCCTTTTGCTCTTACAATCTTACCGCCCCCTCTTCTGCAAATGTCCCTGAGCTTCAGGATGGGGAGAGATTAGTTTGGCCTAGTTCTAGGTGGTTGATATAGAGTCTCTGAAGTTCTGGATTGTGGTTTGTTGATTTTCTTTTGCAGTTTTGCTGCTCCTGCAATGCCCTTCACTCCATCCTGCTGGGCACTATGGGTGAGCTATTTTCTTTACTGAAGCATGATCCCCTCTCTCCTTTTTTTCTGGGAGGGACCCTACTTCCTCTTACCTCCTGTTTATAATCTTTGCGATTATAGTAGGTATTACAGAGATTCACCTTTCAATATGTCATTAAGTAGGTTTGGTACTAGGATCCACCTATTAAGGATCCACACTACATACGGCGTCTAATTTTCTGTGTCTGGAATACCTCACTCAATATAATTTTTTCTAATTCTATCCATTTCCTGGCAAATTTCATTAATTCATCTTTTTTGATGGCTGAGTAGTATTCCATTATATAAATATACCACATTTTCCTTATTCATTGTCTTCAACCAGATTTTAAAAATCAGTACTTGTGTCAAGTTTAGAGTTATTGATTTCCTTTTTTTTGTTTGATAAGAACTGTTTGGGATCAATAAATGTAGAACCTTTATATTTATCTTTTTCCTTGGTCAGTCCGAATTTTTTTTCTATTCTTTGAAATTTTCATATGCAAACAAAATGAGTTTATATCTTTGCCCCATCCCCCTCTTTTCCTATTTGCCTCCTTGCCCACTCTCTTGTCCCTTCACCAATCCTGTCATGTCCCTCCCACTTTCCTGTCCTTGTGCATCTGTGGACCACAGGGCTCTTTTTGAGGTGCTCCTACTAGTAAGGGCATTACATACATGTGGTGGTCCGAGGACCCCTTTGGGAAGTTGGTTTTCTACTTCAGTCATGTGGCTTCAGGGATCCAACACAGGTTGTGATGGGTTTGAATGCAGGTACTTTTACTGCTGAGTTATCTTTCTGGCCCCGGAATTTGATTTTATTTGACAACTATTGGGCTGAAAAACACTGAGATTGCTGGAAGGACCAAATGCTCGTTATTAGTGGAGCTGATGTCTCTATGAGCCACCTACCCTGTTACTGAACTCCCAAAGGTTAGAAGGCCATCAGGAGAAACAGATTTTATCATAGTTGGTTCCAAGAGACATTTTTTTTGAGACATTTTTTCTTAACTGACTGAGCTATATCCATTTCTGAAGAGGAAAAATAAAGAACCTTCATAGTTTGTGTCCATATAGATTACCTAAATACCCTCTTTGAAAATGTACCCTGGTGACCCAACTTTCTCTTTTTAATTCTTTCAGTGTTCCACACATGAATATAGTGAATTTATATTTTCACACCTTAATCCCCAATCCCACCCTCATTACAGCCCTTCTTCCCTGCCAGTTTCCCTTCTTTTTTTTTTTCTTTTTTCTACTCATACAAAGTTGATAAGTAGCCCATTCCCCTTCCTCCCTCCTCCCCTCCTTGAACCTCCTTCTGTTCTCTCCCCCCTTTCCCCTTCCTTTTCCCTCCCCTTCTCCCAGTGGGGGGGGGGCATTCCTGGAGTATTCTTTAGTGTGTCTGTCAAACTTCCCTCTGGGTCCTCCTCTCTGATGAGGTGTAAGGACTCAGTAGCATTGCCTAGAGCTCTTTTTTGTGTTCCCTTTAAGTATAGGAACACTATTGTGGCTGTTAATCCCTTGTCTCTAAGGATCCTGGTGCCTGTGATTCATACTAGACTTTGGGGGTTATGATATGTTGTTGGTCATTGTGCAGGTCATGCAAAGTCCTATTTTGATTACTTTGGCCCTAACTTGTATGGAGTATCTTGCATATTGTTGCTCCTGCCCATCTTTAGACTCTTACAATCTTACCGCCCTCTCTTCCGCAAATTTCTCTGAGCTTTAGGATGGGGAGAGATTAGGCTGGCCTGGTTCCAGGTGGTTGATGTAGTATCTCTGATGTTCTGAAATGGTTTGTTGATTTTTTTTTCAGTTTTGCTGCTCTTGCACTGCCCTTGGCTCCAGTTTCCCTTCTTATCTTCATGTCTTTTCACATGTGTATCACACTGAGTGTTACCTGGGTTGCCTTTGATGGCATGTGTCTGAGTATCTATTGAAGCAAAAATCATGTATTGGTGGATATACCATTGAGGAAAGCATCTTTCTCTCCTCCATTGGCATTAATCCTCATCAGTCTCCAAATGGGATACAGGGCCTCTTGAGATCTTTCCCTTCTGTGGTGAAATATAGGACAAATCCTATGCAGGTCTTATGGAATTATACATAGCTGCAGTGAATTCATGGATGCAACAGCCCTGATACATCCAGAAGATAATGTCAGGCCACACCCCTTAACCCTTCAACCTCTTGCAATTCTACTGTTCCCTCTTCTTTGATAGACCATTGGGGTGGGGTGGTTTAGATGTTCTGTTTAAAGCTGAACAGTTAGTTCAGTGTTGTTTATTTTCTGCACTTTGGCTAGCTGTAAATTTTTGTAATCAATACCTTCCATTGCAAAAGAAAATTTCTAAGTTGAATGTTGAGTGCTTCTCCAATGTATGGGTATAATGATAACTGTTTAAAAAGAAGTTTGATATAGTATGACTTGACTTTCATTAGGCCCCAAATCCTAATACTGTAAGATTGAAACCAAGTTTTTAGTGCATAGGACTTTAGGAGTTAAGATACAAACTAGACATTCCCTTCCTGGATCCCAGACTCATATCCATCTCATAGTAAAAAATGAATCTACTATGACAGTAAGAACCCACTTCTGAAAATACCACACATGATGATCAGGGAAAAACAAGCTGGAACTTATTTGGAAGTTTACTCCATGCTAGTCAGTTTTCACAATGCCAGGAGGTATTATGCAAGCTACTAGGGTAGAAAAATCTCACTCAGTCATGCAAGTTGAAAGTTATAGTATCAACCATCCAAGCAACACACTACCATTGGTGTAGCATGGATATTGTAGGAGTAACCAACTGCTTTCTGATTGGATTTAAGGACTACTTTTCAGTAGGGAATACATGCCTGGTGCTGTAAATCATGCTAAGAACCTGTGGAAGGAGGGCTGAGAAGCTAATAAGAACATGATAGCAAACTGCCATTTAGACACTTACTATTATACCCATATACTAGAGAAACTCTCAGCACTTGGCCTAGAAGTTTCATTTCGCAAAAACGCTGTAATACAGAGAATCACAAATATCAAGAATAAGTGATTATGTCTTGTTCTATGTCTATGCTCTAAACAGGGCATCTAAATCACCTCCTACCTCCTACTCCAAAACTTGGGAAATAACACAGAAGAGGGAGCAATAAGAATGTAAAAACCTGAATTGGAGCAGGGATATATATATATATGACAAATTATTCAGAAAGAATGATCAAAAAGTTAAGTGTAATTTTAAGGTCACCAAACTGTTTCTGTAATTTAAACATGTATTTCTTTTAAAAAATATTTACTTATTTGAGGCAGGAAGTAAGGTGAAGGGGATGGAGAGTGAGAGAGAGAGACAGCGAGAGAGAGAGAGAGAGAGAGAAAGAGAAGAGAGAGAGAGAGAGAAAGAGAAAGAGAGAGAGAGAGAAAAGAGAGAGAAGGCTTGCATGTGGTGATCACAGGACAACTTTCAGAAATCAGTTCTCTTGTTCCACCATGTGGGCTCTGGGGAGTTGAACTCAGGTTTCCAGGTTTGTGCAAAACCACTTTTTTTGTCCTACATTTTATTTTTTTCCTAATCATACATCCATCCTCTCCTTCTCCCCCTCATCTCCCTCAGTCGACCCCCATTGCACTTTTAGCAAGGAACATATTTTACAATTAACTATAGAAGTCCCCAACACCCCATAAGTCCCAGCATGAGCTTTTGCTGTTGTTCTCTCTAGATTGATCCTCTCCAGGTTAATCCTCTCAGTCAGGCAGGTCGACATGGGCACCAGGCATGGCAGCAGGTTCTAACTTGGAAAGATGTATGCAGCTCATGCAGTGTCTACTATCCAAGCTTGAACCACATCTCTAAGGGGGCCATGACTTGGATACTCAAGGCCCATAAGCTATAGCTGGTTCTGTCGATGAAACACTACTGAGGTATGCACTGAAGAAAACACTTAAGCAATATAATTATTAAAAGAATAACTTCTACAATAGCATCCCTCTATTCCTTTAATAGTAAGGTTGCTTATGTCTTCCTTTGAGGAATTCCAGAAGTGTATTGCCATCAGTTAGATGACCCATCTGTGAACCATGTATACTCCAAACCTGGGGTCCAGTCAGGCCCCATATGCCAAGGGTGTCTCTTTCGGGGCGGAGGCGATCATTGGTGGGAGTGTTATAGGGAAAATGGTTTTGGCAGTCCCAATGTTGTAGGGCTCTTGTGTTCCAGAGTCAAAGATTGAAACCAGGACACATGTAGAGAATTAAGGTAGAGTTTATTAGTAAAGAGAAAGGTTGGAATTCACGGACTCCAGACATGGAGTGTCATGAGGAGCTAGGGCGCCTCCATGAGAAGCAGAAATAAAACATAGCTCATGGCAATAGAGTGCCATGAGGGGCTAGGGAACCCATGAGAACTCACAGTGCTTAGGCATGGAATTCATGAGGAGCAAGGAACAAGAAACAGACTCATGGCACTGGAGGGCCATGAGGGGCTAGGGAGCCTCCAAGAGAAATAGGCAGCTGGAAACGGACTCATGGCACTAGAGGGCCATGAGGGGCTAGATCGCCTCCCCCCATTGCACTTTTGACTCCTCCCTTCCTCCCTCTCTCCCAGTTCTTCCCCCTTCTTCCCTCCCATCCCCTGAAGTATCCTTTTGTGTGAATACCAAACCTCCCTCTGAGTTCTCCACCCTACTGAGGGCCCAAGACTCAGTGGCATAGCTCAGAGCCTCTTCTTGGGCTTCCTGTTAGTGTGGGAACTCTGTTATGACTGTTTAATCCCTTGCCTCTAAGGATCCTACTGCCTGGAGCCTTCTCCTCTGTGATCCATGCTAGACTTTGGGGGGGTTGTTGAAAGGTCAGCCATTGTGCAGGTCAGGCAAAATCCAGTTCCTGCTGCTGCACCCCTAACTTGTGTGGAGTATCTTACATATCATAACGTTGGTCCTCTCCATCTTTAGGCTCTTACAATCTTGCTACTCCCTCTTCTGCAAGGTTCCCTGAACTTTAGGATGGGAAGAGATTTGGCTGGTCTGGGTCTAGGTGATTAATGTAGGGTCTTTGGTGTTCTGACTCATGATTTGTTGTTGTTTTCAGTTTTGCTTTTTCTGCATTGCCCTTGGCTGCATCCCAATTGGTATCGGAGATCACCTCCTAATCAAAGCTAAAAGACTTTTTAAATGAAGATCTTAATATAAGAGTAGACTTGAAGGTAGATGGAAGAATAGGGATAGGATACAGTAGTGTGCCGGGGGAGGGGGGGAGTCAGTGTCCCATTTGCCAGATGGTTACCATCCATATGCCAGTCCTTATATCCTCCCTGATTGGTGAAATCAAACCTGTTCAGTCAAAAGTGACCAGGAAGGGAAGTGAGAGTGAGCTTCGCCAGATGTCTTGCTATTTAAATGCAATACTTGACCTTAGTCTATTTTCTCTACTGAAGTGTGTGCAAAACCACTTTTAACTGCTGAGGCATCTGTTTGGCCCAAGCAACACATTTTTCTAATAGCATCTTGTGTAATCACCTTCTGACAATCTTGCATGCAATTTCCTTGATTGATGCTTTTGTTATAGGTTTCATCTGTATATGATTATTGATTGTGTTGTTCTTATTTGGAGCTTTGATTCCTAAACTGACATTCTCTTGTGTCTATTTTCTTTCATTATATAGAGCTACATAAGGCCAGTTTTCATAGAAGTATGTAATATACTTTGAGCATATTTTCCCCATATTTAACTGGTCTCCTCTATCTCATCATTAGTCCCTTTTCTGTGGTAAGTTTCATGTCTACTTTCACTTCATCACATTGTGTATCTATGACATCTAGGATCTGCAAATAAGAAAAATGTTATATTTATCTTTCTGAGAGTGACTTAATTCACTCAATATGATTATCTCCGATTGTATCCATTTTATATAAACAGCATAACTTCTTCTTTATTGCTAAAAAACTCATTTAGTGCATAAATTACATTTTCTTTACCTAATCTTCTTTTCATGGATACATAGGTTATTTCCCTAATAGCTATTATGAATAATTATGCAGTGAACACTGATTGTTGCAGTTCACCTGCCTGGTTGCTGGTAAATGACCATCAAATGGCTTAAAGGAACAAGGGTTTATTCTCTTTTATGATTCTTGGTTACAGTTCTTGGTCCAGCTTGACAGAGGAACATGCACCAAAACAAGGGCTGAGGGAACTGGCCACACCATCACCATTACTCTCTTGGCAGACCAGCATGTCTAGCCAAGGATGCTACCTTCCTCAACCAGCTCTCAGTATTTTATTGTTCAGGGCCTAGTCCCACCCACCATAAGCTGGGCCTTCCCCATCAGCTTGACAATCTCCTGCAGGTTTGCTCTGGGCTTAACCCAACCACTAATTCTCCACAAATGTGTCCAGAGCTCAAACCCTCAACCATTAAGTTGATACCTGTGCCTAACTATGACACTGATGTACAAGTATCTCTGTATATGTTGACTTGGAGTTTTTATTTGTTTTTTTTTTTGGATAGATACCAAGAAGTAGTTCAATTGATCACATGGTATTTATATGGTTTATAAGGAATCTCCATAACGATTTCCATAAGCAGCTGGACTAGCTAATATTTACACCAGTAGTAAGGGTTCTTTAGTCCACATTCTCATCTGCATTTTCGATTGGTTTTCTCAATGACTGTCAGGCTGACAGGGGTGAGACTGTGGGGAGCAGCTGCAATGTAGAAGGCAAAGACATTGCATAATTCAGACTTTGGACAAACTAATCTGCAACAAGGAAATTGTAGCCTTGGCAAGGCCAGTCTGTTTCAAAGCTAGAGCAAGATGTGACTTGGGCAGAGCATTGTCTACATCATTCTTGCTTATAAGATTGCTTGATCTTGGTTTTGACTTCTCTTCAGAGTAGATTGTATGCTGAATCTGCAGCTTCTCATGTTCCTATTCCCTTGGAACCTGCTGTCCCTTATCAAGGTCTTTATTAACCACCTGATCTTAGCTTAGCTGTATATTGTCTTTGACTTTTCTTTATTTGTGTGTCACTCTGTCAGGACAATGATGTGTGGTCATATGAGATGGAGTCTCAATGTGGATTTTTATTTGCATTTTTCTGAGGTTGAATCTTTTTCCACATGTACATTGTCGTTGTACTTCACCTTTTGAGAACTGCCTTCATTTAATTAGTTCATCTGTTGATTTGATTGCTTGCTTTTTCTGTAGACTTTCTCTTTGGTTGTAAAAAATCTTTTAAGTTTCATGAGGCTCCATTTGTCCATGGGTGATGCTGTTTACTGACAGCAAGAATTCTATTCAGAAGCTCTTTGCCAATGTCAATATATTACATGTTGCCACCATCTTACTGATAAATTCATAATCAAACATTTTAGGATAAGTAGAATATATACTTGGCTTTGGTTGTGCGCGTGGCCTGAATTTTTCTTGTGTCCTTCTTAGCATGTTTGGTACTGGCATATAGGTAGGTTATTGATTTTTTTAATGTTGATTTTCTTTCTTTCTTTCTTTCTTTCTTTCTTTCTTTCTTTCTTTCTTTCTTTCTTTCTCTCTCTCTCTCTTTCTTTCTTTCTCCCTCTTCTTTCACTTTCACTCTTTCTCTCCCTGCCTCCCTTCCTCCCTTCCTCTCTTCCTTCTTTCCTTCCTTCTTCTCTCCTTTTCTGTCTCTTTCTTTCTGTATTTCTGCATCACTTGGGGAATCATTCTGGATTGTTTCTACTACTTTCTTGCTTGCGCTGGGATTTTCCAGGCTCCACCCACCAAAGCCAGAAGTGCAGGTTGCTGCTGTTTATGCCTGATGCTTTTATGTGATACCTGGGATCTGAAATCAGACCTCAAGAGTTTTCTGGTGGCATCTCCAGGATCTTTTATATTGGGAATCATATCATCTGCAAATAAGGGTGTTTTGAACTCTTCCTTTCCAATTTGTATTTCTTGATTTTCCTCTTTTGTGTTATTGTTTTAGATAAGACTTCAAATACTATACTGAATAAAAATGGAGAAAGTGGACAACTTGTCTTATTTCTGATGTTAGTAGAAACACTTCCAATGTTCCTATATTTAGCATAATAATGGCTATAGGCAGGCCTGTCATATATAGCATTTATTATGTTGAAAGATGTTTGTCTTATTCCTACTTTAAAGTTTTTTGATGAAGGGATGTTGGAATTGTAAAAAAAAAAAAGGTTCATTGGAAAAGGCCACTACAACTTCAAGATGTGTCATTAAGGTAATAAGATATTTAGTTACATAAGGATAGTGGCTTCTGAATATAGACAGCTCTTAAATGTCAACTATTTGTGTAATGCAATGCTTACATAAATAGACTCAAAAATCAATTGATTATCTCAATAAATACAGAAGATTTTTGATTTCTAATTAACAGATGGTTTATGGTGACATATAAAAACCTAAACAAGTGATATCTCATATTGTGTCTGTTCATCTAGAAAAAGTTGATTAATATCAAAATTTTAGAAGTTTATTATGTACATATTCATTTGTGTAATTCATCCAACAGTGAACTCTATTTTGTGTGCATACGTTTTGAGTATCTTAAAAGTAACAAACAAGAGTATTTTGCTTCTCCTTTCTGAATTGACATATTCTTTGTCCAGAAAATATATTTGTTCTTTATATTTATCTTTCACAAGATCAAGTTTATGCCCTTCATCTAAGAAAGCAAAAAACTTCATAAAGTATTTATTTCTAATGAATAATTTCCTTAGCTCTAGAAATTGCATTGTATTACCAATTGCCACTTCTCATCTAGAGCCACAGTTTAAGGGCGGACATAGTCACACATTAAGCCCCCTTCTCTAAATCATTTATCACCTTTTGTATTAGAGTGACACTTACTTTGAAACTAATGAATCTCAAGGTTCAGGACCCTATTTTCATCAGGCCTTTAAATTTGTTTTATGTCTCTTAAAATCCCCCTCCAAACACATAAGATTCAGTATCCCATCTTGGATTTGTCCTATTCTTGAAATCTCCTAAAGAAGGTTATGTAAATGAGAACCACTGACTGTCTTTATATATCATCAGACTAATTCTCATGGGTGGTCAACTGTCCTATATTATATTGGAGTGGATAATATAATTCATGGTGTAGTTCATTCTTGTGTAATCTTCATATAACCTCATTTTATAGAGAAAAATCAACCCCTTTTTTCAATACTCACATTTGTTATTGTCATAAAATACTTTGCTTACATAGGAATTTTATGTTCTCAGACTCTCACAGTATTTTTTATTACATTTTTTGCCTAGTTATACAAGCTCAGTAGGTACCTCCTTCTTACTCCTGCCCCTTTCTTCCCCTCTCCCATTGTCCCCCATTTTACTCTCCCCCCTTCAGTCTCCCCCCTCCTTCTTATCCCCTTTCCTTCCTTTGGTGCTTCCTGCTTTCTGCCTCCCATCCTCCAGAGCATCTGCTGAATTTCCCTGAGTTGTCTACACTAGTGAGGGTTCAGGACTCAGTGGCACCTTAGGACCCCTTTTTGGGCTGCCCACTATTATGGGAAATCTATTATGATTGTTTAACCCCTTGCCTCTAAGGGTCTACTGCCTGAAGGGTTGTTGACAATGTCAGCCATGGTGCAAGTCAGGCAAAGTCCAATCATGGTGTGGATATATCCTAGCTGCTGCAGCCCTGACTTAACTGGAGTATCTTGCATATTGTTGGTCCTCCCATCTTTAGGCTCTTACGATCTTGCCGCCCCCTCTTCCTCAAGGTTCCCTGAGCTTTAGGATGGGGAGAGATTTAGCTGGTTTGGTTCCTAGTGAATATTGCAGGGTCTTTGGTGTTCTGAATTATGTCAAAACCTCACAGTATTAAAGTAATGTTTTCAAGGCCACACAGCAAGAGTTCATATATTAGATTTAAGTCAGTTTGTTTTTGCCTCTGAGACTCACAGAATTTTGAACAATAGTACTATTTTTTCATTTTAAATTAATATTTGATTTTACTAAGATCATCCATAGACTAGAAAGTTAGAGGTAAGTGTAGGAGACAATCATGAATTTAAAAATAAATTACTTAATACGAAATTAGACCTCAGCTCCCCCCCAATTTCCACAAGATAAAACTGTCAACGAGAACTATAAAACATACATTTGACTCTTTCGCATAGATTCAAGCTTTTACTTCTATACAATTTTGTTGTTTGTCAACTATACATACCCATGCAGAAATTTAACAGAAACTTTGGGGAAGACTAGGAGATTGAAAGTAGTTCTATCTTTGACTAGTTGTAAATTCAGGCTGCGTTTTTGGAAAGCATTTGTAAACTACGGTCATAATATTTCTCATCATTTGCAATGTTGCAGAATTCCTCAATTCCCGGTAGCTTTCATGGCTTCCACCATTGCCTCCAGTTGTAACCTCCTTGTTGACATGGAGCTAGTCCCCGCAGTCTGGAAGGTGACTGTACGAGCAGTCCCGATAGCCTCTGTAGGCTCTGTAGGTGATGAGCAGATGGTAGCACCCCGGCAGGAACACAAGGGAACCCACGATCAGGAAGGGGACCGCCCGGTTAGCCCCCACGCGGTGGATGTAGCCGGCCATCAGAAGGCAGCCAGTCACCAGCAGAGACGTGCCGATTAAGAACTGCACCAACGCGCAGAAGATGGCCGTGTAAGGAATCTTGCGATGTCTTTTCATAGCAAGTGCAGTCTCATGACACCCCGATCTCTTTTCCATCTAAAGCTACCTAGCTTCAGATCAGATTTCTTTCTGAAGGGTACAGTGGTGGTAGTGCCGGGGAATTTCAAGGGCTCGCTTTACTGCTGGGCGTCATCGCTTCCAGGAGGAAACTCTTGCTATCTCCACGCAGCCGCAGAGGCGTCTGGGAAGCCTATTCAACGGTTGTCTGCAGACCACACAGCAATTTCTCCAGTGTCTTTTTTCCCTTCTGCATCTATCTGATTAACTGCTTCAGGAAGATGTCATTTTTGTCTTTTTTTCATAAAATCTCCTTTTAAACAGGCAATATTAACATCACCTTGATGCATAATGTGATACTAATTGTAGCCGTATATGTTTGGGGGTTCTATATGTTTTTTTTTTTGTCCACTGATAGTAAACATCTTGATTTTATTATCATTTAAACTCTTATATTGAGTAGATGATATTATATACCTTAGATTTCACTTAGTCAATTCCACAAAGTACCACCTTTTTTCTGGACACTCTTCAGTTTTTCTAATGTGCAACATATGGAATAATGAATAGGAGCAATTTACTAGCCCAGAGTGGGGAAGAGATTGGTGGGTTGTGAACTCGTCTTGGTGTAATTCAGGAACCTCATCCTTTTTACAAAGTGGTTTAGTAGCACCTGCAGCTTGAGGCTGTGGGGAATAGTTACTGAATGAAATGCGCCCCCAGCTTTATATGGTGCCTTCTGGGAAACTCAGATACTCCCAGGATCAAGGACCAGGGTGTTTAAAGGCATTCCACTCCTAATTTTCTAGACAACAACTTTTCCATAAGATGAGTCACACTGAAAGTCTTATGGAAGTGGGGTGCCCTTTAGGAGCCAGAAACAGTGTGATCTTATTGTAAGAGTTCTGTAGACAAAAAGAAAAGAATTTAAAAAATAGTCTCCTCTATGATTTTCCTCTGTCATCTGAATCAAGAGAACTAAAAAATAACCCATTAGGTTGAGAAGCAACCATTAGGAAGGTAAATTCAAATTTTACAATATTAAATCGAGAAGAGCAATGCATACCTATGATTTAATTTAAAGAATAAAGAAAGAAAACTCAGACAAAAATTGGGGGCAATGACAGAATCTAAAAGAGCCTTACTGGTTTTTGTCAATATTATTGACAATATTATTGTCAATTAGCATTAAATATTATTCAGAATCATTGGAAAGATTGAACTGGTTATTTCTCTATGCATAACCACACCATGTATATTTCTCTATGTATAACCAGGAGAATTAGATTATTTGCAGCATTCTCTAATTCTTTCTATTTTTGATTCAACTATGGATTAAAGCATAATTTTGGAATTTCTTCAGAAAGCAACATCAGATATTGCCCTAGGTTTGTTCATACTTTGGCAGAAATGATATGCTTAATGAGAAACATTCAATTCAAGAGTAAGTATGATAAATACTGTGAATGAATTTTAAAAATTTTCTCCCACTTTTTTTTTCCTAATCATTTAAGCTCAGTAAGTATTTCCATCCTTCCCTCCCCTATATCCTCTCCAGGCATCCCCCATTGCATTCTCCCCTCTTCTCCCTTCCTTTCACCTGCTCCCTCCCTCTCTCCCAGTGCTTCCTCCTTCCTCCTTACCATCCCCTGGAGCACCCTTTTGTGTGAATTGCCAAACCTCCCTGAGTTCTCCACCCTAGTGAGGGTTCAGGACCCAGTGACATAGTCTGGAGCCTTCCTGGACTTCCTGTTAGTATGGGAACTTTATTATGACTGTTTAATCCATGGCTTCTAAGGATCCTAATACCTGGAGCCTTCTCTCCATGCTAGACTTTGGGGGATTATTGACATATCAGCCATTGTACAGGTTAGGCAATGCCTAATTCTGGCTGCTATAGCCTTAACTTGTGTGGAGCATCTTGTATATCATTGGTCCTCCCCATCTTCAGGCTCTTACAATCTTGCTACTCCCTCTTCTGGAAGGTTCTCTGGACTTTAGGATGGGGAGAGACTTGGCTGGTTTGGTTCCAGGAGAATAATGTAGGGTCTTTGGTGCTATGAATTATGGTTTGGTGGTGTTTTCAGTTTTGCTTTTCCTACACTGCCCTTGGCTGCATCCAGATTGGTATTGAAAGTCATCTCCTAACCAAAGATAAAAGACTGCTTAAGTGAAGATCTTAATATAAGAGGACACTGAACCATAGATGGAAGACTAGGAGTAGGATACAGTGGGGGGGGTGTTATTGTCTAATTTTCTGGATGGTTAACATCTATCTGCCAATCCCTATATTCTCCTTGATTGGTGAGATCAAACCTGTTCAGTCACTAGTGACCAGGAAGGGAAGTGAGAGTGAACCTTAACCAGATGTCTGTGACCGTAGCCTATTTTCTCTACTGAACCGTGATCCCCTAGCTCCTTTCTTTCGAGGTCCTCCTTCCCCTTCCCTCCTGTTTATAATCCTTTGAGATTACAGTGGGTATTATACAGATTTACCTTTGAATATGTCATTAAGTGGGTTTGGAACTAGGATCCAATTATTAGGGAGTACATATGGTGTCTAACTTTCTGTGTCTGGGATACTTCAGTCAATATAATATTTTCTAATTCTATCCATTTCCTGGCAAATTTCATTAATTCATCTTTTTGATGTCTGAGTAGTATTCCATTGTATAAATGTACAACATTTTAATTATCCATTCATCAGCTATTGGGCATTTGGGTTGATTCCATGACTTTGGTATTATAAATAGTGCTGCAATGAACATGGTTTTGCTCATGTCACTGTAGTGAATTGCTGCATTGTGAGGGATTATTCCCAGTAGTGATATAGCAGGGTTATATGGCATTTCAATCTTCAACTTTTTAAAGAATTGCCAGACTGCTCACCAGAGTGGTTGTATAAGCCTGCATTCCCACTAGCAATGTAGTTGAGTTTCCTTCTCACCACATCCTCTCCAGCATTTGGCGGTGTTTATATTATGGATTTTTGCCATCCTGACCGGGGTGAGATGATATCTCAGGGAGGTTTTAATTTGCCTTTCCCTGAACAGAAGCTCTTCAATTTCATAAGATCCCATTTGTTGAGTGTTGGTTCTAGTGCCTGTGCTATTAGATTTCTGTTTAGGAACTGTTGCCATAGCCCAATCAGCTCAAGGGAGTTCCCTACCCTTGCAACTAGGGTTTTTATAATCTCTGGTTTAATATTAAGGTTCTTGATCCATTTGAAATTAATTTTTGTGCATGGTGACAAGCATGCATCCAGTTTTAATCTTCTGCATGTGGGTGGACATCCAGTTTTGCCAGCACCATTTGTTGAAGATGCTGTTCTTTTTCCATTGAATTTTTTGGGCCCCTTTGTCAAAGATCAAATAGCTGTAATTATGTAGGCTTATATCTGTTTCTTCAACCCTTATCCATTGATCTGCATGTCTATTTTGGAGCTCTACCAGGCTGCTTTTATTACTATGGATTTGTAGTATAGATTAAGGTTTGGAATGGTGATACCTCCTGCAGTGTTTTTGATACTCAGGATTGTTTTTGCTATCCTGGGCCTTTTGTCCCTCCATATGCATTTTTGGGATTGTTTAGTCAATTTTTTTAAAGAATTACTTTGGGTATAGCTTTGAATCAGTATATTGCTTTTGTAGGATGATCATTTTAATGATGTTGATTCTGCTGATCCAGGAGAATGGGAGGTCTTTCCACCTTTTGGTGTCTTCTGTAATTTCTTTCCTTAGAGTTTTAAAGTTTTCATTATAAAGGTCTCTCACTTCTTTGGTTAGATTTATGCCAAAACATTTCATTTTTAGGGACTATAGTAAATGTGATTGTTTCTCTTTTTTTAAAATTTTTTATTATTATTTATTCACTTGTGCATGTGTACGTATGTATGTGCGCACGTGTGTGTGTCTGTAGAACCACAGACGAATTCGGGAACCACCATGGACGCCTCCACCTCCTTCTGCCCCGGGATTCACAGGCTCCGCCCTACCAGGACCAGAAGCGCAGGCCACCTCCGCTTCCGCCCGGCGTCTATACGTGGGATCTGGGATCCGAACTCAGGACCTTCTGCCTGCAAGGCAGAGGCTTAACCTCTGAGCCACCTCTCCAGCCCCGTGATTGTTTCTCTTAAGACTTTTTCACTTTAATCCTTGGTGTATCAGAATGCCACTGATTTTTGCATGTTTATTGTGTAACCTGCCACCCTGCTGAATTTATGTATTAGTTCCAGGAGTTTCCTGATGGAATTTTTAGGATCACTCAGGAATATAATTTTGTCATCTACAAATTAAAATATCTTGACTTCTTTCTTTCTGATTTGAACGTCTTTTATCTCTCTTTCTTGTATTATGGCTCTAGCTAAGACTTCAAGTACAATAGTGAATGTAAGTGGTGAGAGTGGACTGCAATACTGTGGATGATTTTGTACATCAGTAATTTTTCAAGAATTGTTCAGGTTTAGAAAATTAACACTAGACTTTTAGATAAGATGGTGGCCTAACACCATGATGGAATGATGGTTAATTATAGTTAGGAAAACGAAGATATGTTTAATCACTCCACTAGCTGCTTCTCCATTCCCTAGGATCCACTGGATCAATGCTTCCAACAAACTTCCTCAGTCATCAACCCCAACTTGCTCTGACTGCAAGCAACATGACAAGCCCACTGCACACTCCAGCAGTTATTTCAAGTCAGACTTAAAAACCTCTTCCAATATAATTAAATATTAGCTTGTATTCATTTCATCTTCCCATTGCTGAGTGAATATAGGGCTTAGGGGAACAAAGAGTTATTCCAGTTTTCAATTCTTAGATATATTCATCAGCTTACAGGAGTGGATATAATAGCATTAGGAGTTGAGGATATTGGCCACACCATATTCATGGAAAAAAGCTTTAAAAGAGTGGAGATTATGCAAATAAATGTAAAATATCTCATTAGACAATTGACTAATATTTTTTCTTTTTTATTTTATTTATTTATTTTTTATTTCCACTCATACAGACTTAACAGGTATACCCGTCCTCTCCCTCCCTCCGCCTCCCACCGCCCTGTGGCCCCCTCCCCTCCCCTTCCCTCCTCCTCCCCCAGTGCCTCCCCCTCCCATCCCCGGAGCATCCTTAAATGTGCATGTCCAACTCTCCTCTGGGTCCTACTCTCCGATGAGGTGCAAGGACCCAGTGGCATTTCCCAAAACCCTTTCCTGTGTCCTACTTAAGCATAGGAACACTACTGGGGCTGTCAATCCCTTGCCTCCAAGGATCCTGGTGCCTTTAGCCCATACTAGACTTTGTGGGGTCAATAATGTGTTGGACATTACGCAGGGCATGCAAAGTCCAATTATGATTGCTTCGGCCCTAACTTGTGTGGAGTATCTTGCATATCATTGCTCATCCCATCCTTGTGCTCTTACAATCTTACCGCCCCCTCTTCCGTGAATTTCCCTGAGCTTCAAGATGGGGAGAGATTAGGTTGGCCTAGTTCTAGGTGATTGATATAGAGTCTCTGATGTTCTGGATTATGGTTTGTTGGTTTTCTTTTGCAGTTTTGCTGCTCTTGCAATGTCCTTCACTCCACTCTGATGGGTATTGTATGTCACCCCCTGGCCAGAGATAAAAAGCTGTTAAACTGGAGTTTTGTTATAAGAGTATATTCAAAGGTAGACGCAATAAAAGTAGGAAAACACAGTGAGGAAGGGGTCAATCACCCATTTGCAAAATGGTTACTTTTTATCTGCCAGACTATATGCCCTCCCCTTGTGGTGAGATCATACCCCCTCAGTTGTAAATGATCAGGAAGGAAAGTCTGTGAATTTAACCAGATGTCTCATTACTTACTTGCAGTCCTTGATGGAGGCCTATTTTCTCTGCTGTAACATGGTCCCCTCTCAACTTGTTTCTGGTGTGGCTGTCCTACCCCATCCCTCCTGTTCATAATCCTTGCAATTACTGTGGGTATTATAGAGATTTATCTTTGAGTGTCTCTAGGTGGGCTAGGTGGGTTTGGTACTAGGAGTCACCTATTAGGGAATACATATGGCGCTTAGTTTTCTGGATTTGGGATACTTCCCTTAACATAATTGTTTCTAATAACATCCATTTCCTGGAAAATTCCAGTAATTCATCATTTTTGATGGCTGAGTAGTACTCCATTGTATAGATGTACCACAGTTTCCTTATCCGTTTGTCAACTGTTGGACATTTGGGCTGATTCTATGACTTTGCTATTGTAAACAGTGCTGCTATGAACATGGTTGTGGTTGTGCTATCGAGGTGATTTTTTGCTGTATGGGGGTTATTACCAAAAGTGGGATAGCAGGATCATATGCAATTTCAATCTTTAATTTCTTTAAGAATCTCCAGACGGCTCGCCAGAGTGGCTGTATGAACCTGCATTCCCACCAGCAATGTAGGAGAGTTCCCCCTTCTCCACATCCTCTTCAGCATTTGTTGTTATTTGTATTGTGGATTTTTACCATCCTGACCGGGGTGAGATGATATCTCAGGGAAGTTTTGATTTGCATTTCCCTGATGGCTAAGGAAGTAGAGCATTTTTTAAGATATTTGTTAGACATTTTAATTTCATCCCTGGTAAAGTTTCTTTTAAGTTCCAGAGCCCATTTTTTAATTGGGCCATTGGTTTCCTTGGTGTTTAGTTTTCTAAGTTCTTTGTGCACTCTGGACAGTAGAGCTCTATCAGATATGTGGTTAGTGAAGATTTTCTCCCATTCTGTGGGTTGCCTTTGGGCTCGTGTTACAATCTCTTTATCTGAACAGAAGCTCTTTAATTTCACAAGATCCCAACAGTCGAGAGTTTGTAGCAGTGACTGTGCCATTGGATGTCTGTTTAGGAACTGTTGGCCTAGTCCAATCATCTCGAGAGACTTCCCTACCTTTTCACCTATGGTTTTTATAGTCTCTAGCCTTATATCAAGATCCTTGATCCATCTGCAATTAAGTCTTGTACATGGTGACAAGTATGGGTCCACATTTAATCTTCTATATGTGGAGATCCAGTTTTGCCAGCAATATTTGTTGAAGATACTGTTCTTTTTCCATTGGATTTTTTGGGCCCCTTTGTTAAAGACAAAATGGCTGTAATTTTGTGGGCTTATATTTGGGTCTTCAACCTTTATCCATTGATCTGTGTGTCTATTTTGTAGCCAGTACTAGGCTGTTTTTATAACTATGGATTTCTAGTACAGACTAAGGTTTGGTATGGTAATACCTCCAGCAGTGTTTTTGTTACTCAGGATTGTCTTTGCTGTCCTGGGTCTTTTGTGCTTCCATATGAATTTTGAGATTGTTTGGTCAACCTCTTTATAGAATTGCTTTGGGATTTTAATTGGTATAGCATTGAATCTGTATATTGCCTTTGGTAGGATGGTCATTTTTACAATGTTGATTCTGCCAATCCAGGAACAAGGGAGGTCTTTCCACCTTCTGGTGTCTTCTGCAATTTCTTTCTTGAGGGTTTTAAAGTTTTCATTGTAAAGGTCTCTTACTTCCTTGGTTAGGTTTATACCAAGGTATTTCATTTTTTTAGGGGCTATATTAAATGGGATTGTTTCTCTCAGCTTTTTTTTCACTTCTTTCATTTCTGGGCATATAGGAAGGCCACTGATTTTTGTACATTTATTTTGTATCCTGCCACCTTGCTGAACTTCTCAATTAGTTCCAGGAGCTTCCTGGTGCAGTTTGTGGGATCACTCAGGTATAAGATCATGTCATCTGCAAATAGGGATAGCTTGACTTCTTCCTTGCCGATTTGAATCCCTCTTATGTCCCTTTTTTGGCTTACGGTTTCAGCTAAGACTTCAAGTACAATATTAAATAGAAGTGGTCCGAGTGGACAGCCTTGTCTAGTTCCTGATTGAAGTGGGAATGCTTCCAGTTTTTTCCCATTGAGTATAATCCTTGCTGAAGGCTTGTTGTATACAGCTTTTATTATATTGATAAAGGTGCCCTCCATTCCAACTGCCTCTAAAGGCTGTTGGATCTTGTCAAAAGCTTTTTAATGCATCTATCAAGAATATCATGTGGTCTTGGACTTTGGACTGGTTTACATGATGAATTACATTTATTAATTTGCATATGTTGAACCAACCTTGTGTGCCTGGAATAAAGCTTACTTGATCCCCATGGATGATCTTTTTGATATGTTTTTGAATCCGATTTGCTAAGACTTTGTTGAGAATCTTTGCATCTGTGTTCATCAGAGAGATTGGCCTGCAGTTTTCTTTTTTAAGTGAGTCTTTATTAGGTTTTGGGATTAAGACGATATTAGCTTCACAGAAGGAATTAGGTAGTGTTCTTTCTTTTGCTATTTGATGGAACAGTTTAAGGAGTATTGGTGTTATTAACTCCTTAAATGTCTGGTAGAACTCTTTGCTGAATACATCTGGTCCAGGAAATTTTTTGGTGGGAAGATTCGAGATTACTTCCTCAATTTCCTCATATGTTGTAGGACCATTTAAGTAATTCACCACTTCCTGATTAAATTTAGGTAAGTTGTGTTTACTTAGGAATTCATCCATCTCTTTTGTGTTGTCATATTTCACAGAGTATAAGTTTTTGAAGTATGACATTATATTTCTCTGGATTTCTTGGGTATCAGTAGTGATAACTCCATTTTCATGTAAATTTTGTTAATTTGGGTTTTCTCTCTTGCTTTTGGTTAATTTAGCTAGGGGTGTATCAATCTTATTGATTTTTTCAAAGAACCAGCTTTTTTAAAAATATTTTTATTGTTCTTAATTATATTTTTATTCAATTGTGTGTGTATGTATGTAGAACCACGGGCGAATTTGGGAACCACCATGGACACCTCCACCTCCTCCTTGTTTACTCTGCCTGGGGATTCACAGGCTCCGCCCTACCAGGACCAGAAACGCAGGCCGCCCCCGCTTCTGCCCAGCGTCTATACGTGGGGTCTAGGATCCGAACTCAGGACCTTCTGCCTGCAAGGCAGAGGCTTAACCCCTCAGCCACCTCTCCAGCCCCAGAACCAGCTTTTTTGACTGGTTGATTTTCTGTATCATTTTCCTAATCTCGATGTCGGATATTTCTCGCTTTATTTTGCTAATCTCCTCTCTTCTACTGCTTTTGGGATCGGATTGCTCTAGTTTCTCTAAATTTTTTTTTTTTATTATTATTCAATTGTACGTGTGTGTGCGTGTGTGTGCGTGTCTGTGTGTGTCTGTGTGTGTGTGTAGAACCATGGACGAATTCGGGAACCACCATGGATCACCTCTACCTCCTCCTTGTTTACTCTGTCCCGGGATTCACAGGCTCCACCCTACCAGGACCAGAAACGCACGCTGTCCCGCTTCTGTCCTGGCGTCTATACGTGGGGTCTAGGATCAGAACTCGGGACCTTCCACCTGCAAGGCAGAGGCTTAACCCCTGAGCCACCTCTCCAGCCCCAGTTTCTCTAAATCTTTAAGCTGCATTGTTAAGTTATTTATTTCTTACATTTCCATTTTTTTGATGTAGGCATTAAGAGCTATGAACTTACCTCTTAGAACAGCTTTCATTGTGTCCCAGAGATTTTGGTAAGTTGTATTTTCATTATCGTTCACTTTCAGGAAATCTTGAATTTCCCTTTTAATTTCTTCCAGTTCTCATTCAGCATCATATTGTTAAGTTTCCAGGAGGTAGTGTATTTTCTCTTGTTTGTTGTGTTGTGGATGTCTAGCTTTAGGCCGTGGTGGTCTGATAGTGCACAGGTTAGAATTTCAACTTTTTTGTATATGTGTAGATTCGTTTTGTGGCCCAATATGTGATCTATTTTGGAGAAAGTTCCGTGTGCTGCTGAGAAAAATGTGTATTCTTTGGTGCGTGGATGAAAAGTTCAATAGAGCCTGGAGAGATGGCTCAGGGGTTGTGACTCTGTCTCACAAGCAGAAGGTTCTGAGTTCGGATCCCAGGTCCCACATTAAAACAAAACAAAACAAAAAACCAAAAAAAAAAAAAACTTTAAAAAAAAAAAAAAGAAAAGTTCGATAGAGATCTGTAAGGTCCATTTCTTTCAGGGTTTGATTAAGTTCCAAAGTTTCTCTGTTAAGCTTTTAACCTTGTTGAGAGGGCGGTGTTGAAGTCCCCAAGAATTATTGTTTGGGGTTGATTTCTTACTTTAGACACTGTAGGGTTTTCTTAATGAATGTGGAGGGGCCTGTATTGGGTGCATATATGTTCAGTATTGTGAAGTCTTCCTGGTGAATTGTACCTGTGACTAAAATGTAGTATCCATCCGTGTCTCTCATAATTTTCTTTGGTTTGAAGTCCACTTTGTCTGATATCATAATGGCTACCCCTGCCTGTTTCCTGGTTCCATTAGCTTGTAGAATTGTTGACCAGCCTGTTATTTTTAGGACATGCTAATCTTTTGTGGTGAGATGGGTTTCCTGCAGGCAGCAGATTGATTGATTGTGATTTTTAATCCAAATTTGTAATCTGTGTCTCTTGATTGGTGAGTTAATTCCATTAACACTTAGTGTTATAATGGAGAAAGTATTTTTAATTCCAGACATTTTTTATGTTTAGTAGTTTTTATAAGTATATTGCTTCGCTTTTAATGGTGTTATACTTGCCTTCTGTTCTCCTGGATATGCCTGTTTTTTTCTTCACGCTTGAGTATCATTTCTAGCATTATTTGAAGGCCTGGTTTGGTGGACATGTATCCCTCCAAGTTGTCTTTGTGCTGGAAGATTTTTCTTTCTCCCTCGATCATGATGAATAGTTTTGCAGGGTAAATCAGCCTGGGTTGACATTTTTGCTCATTCAATACTTGAAGTATGTCTCTCCAAGCTCTTCTTGCTTTTACTGTTTCGACTGAGAAGTCATTTGTTATTTTAATAGGTTTACCTTTAAAAGTGACTTGTTTTTTCTCCCTTGAAGCTCTCAGCACCAGTTCTTTATCTTGAATGTGGAGTGTTTTAACTATTATTTGCCGTGGCGAGCTTCTGTTTTGGTCATATCTGTTTGGGATGCGGAATGCCTCTTGTATATGTATGGGCCTCTCTTTTTTTATATGAGGAAAGTTTTCCTTGATAATCATTTGAAAAATTTCCTCAGGGGTGGTATTTTGAGATTCTTGCTCTGGTATTCCATGAATACACATGTTAGGCTTCTTCAGGGTGTCCCATATCTCTTGGATATTTCTCTCCAGTATCTTTTTGGCTTTAACAACCTCTTCCATTGAGCTGGTTAGTCCTCCCACTTTATCTTCAAGGTCTGAAATTCTGTTTTCTGCTTCATTAGTTCTGTTGATAAGACTCTCTGTGGAGTTCTACGGGTTGAAGATAACTTTTGTAGCTCAGTTTTAAACTCTGCTTGAGTGTGTTTTAACTGCTCTATGCCAGTTTTTGTTTCTTGCTGTTTTTCTCAACTCCTCCAAGTGTCTGTTGTGTTCCTCTTCAAAGCGATTGATTTGATTATTTAATTCCTCCCGGATTTCCTCTTTCATAGTATTGAACATGGTAATGATCATATTTTGAAAGTCGTTATCCTGGGTCAGGCTTTCATGGCCATTTTCCGTGGGTTTGTTCTGGTTGGAGTCTAACATTATGGGATTAATTCCTTCAGTGGGAGATTTGTTTACTTGAGTGTTGTTTCTCATGGATTTGCACTTTGACTTTGGCATTGTCGTTTTAACTCTTAAGATCTTCTTTCAATTTCTGTGCCTTTTTCACTAAACTTAATTATTTGGCCTGGGGTTCTGGGGGTGGGCAGGGAGAGAGCTTACCTAGGTCGCGGTGAGGCCTGGCTGGACCGCACACATCCCGAGTGGCGGACTGAGGGAAGGGACGATGGGGCGTTGGCGGGGCGCTATTTAACCTGGGGGAGCTGGGGCGGGGCCTGAGCGCAGAGAGCGTGTCCTCTTCCCATGCCCTGCCCTGCTCCTGCTGGATGCCGGGAGGAGCTGGATCCCTTGGGCTGCCTGGGGTTCTGGGGGTGGGCGGGGGCAGAGCTTAGGTAGGTCGTGGTGAGGCCCGGCTGGACTGCGCCCGCGTCCGGGGCAGCGGAGTGGGGGAAGGAAGGGCTGTTAGGCATTTTTTACCTTTCGTTTTCAATTCATTTTGTGTGTTTTACTTATTAAAATCATTCTTTTTATTTATTCTATTATTTCAATTCATTTTGATCACTCTCACTTCCATCCTCCCTTAGGACTCTCCCAACTCTATCAACAACTCTCTTCCTTTCCAATGTTCATCTCTTTTTTTTCTGTTTTCTGACCATCTGAGTTTAAGGAGGGCTATCCATAGGACCAGGTGTACACATCTATCCATTACAGCACTAGTGGTACATAACCAATGAAAATTCTAAACAATCCCTTAGGTTAGACTGTGGGCAAAGTACAAAATGGTATCATGTTATGTCAGCAAGAAAAATGTCATTTTTATATGAGCTAAGTGTTTTTTCCTGTGAGGAGGAAATAAATTAGAGGAATCCAGAAAGTGTAACTTGTGGCATTGTATCCTCCAAAGCAACATGTTCTACATGGCTCCCTTTGAAAATGGAGTTGCCAGAGACATAATTGGCTGAGATAACATTTTATTGGACCAATGTAAACTAGTATTCCAACAAAAATTGTGTATTTCTAGGAAGAGACAAAGAGAGTATAGCTGCCCACTACATCAGTGACTATTCCTGAGATCTAATGATATGAATTTAACTCAAAATAACCAGAGAACTTCAGATATTCATCATTCTGAAGTGTCTTTACAGTCCTCCATGGCTGTTTTTAATTAGGAAGCATTACACACAAATGATGGAGAGTCATTTTCAAAGCATGGTATACAAGTCATTTTTTAAATTACTACAGACAGGAGGCGTCTGGACTTGCTTCAAGACTGAGAAACACCAGACTCCTTAGAATCTGAGAGGGCTATCATATCCTACATCCACCATTTCATGACTTGGTGTGATCATTTTATCCCTCAAGTCTCCACCAGTTGAGTTATAGAAAGTTTCTTAACTAGTGGACAAGATGTCATTGTTTCTAAGGAATATGGGGGTAAGTAGGTAACATGTCCCCTTATAAGGGAGAAGATGGATTTGAGATGATATAGGCTTAGTTGAGATTGATACACCTACCACTCAAGGAACTTTAGGTTTTGACAGTCAAAACTGAAACTTAGAGACAATGGGCCAGTCTCTCATTCAGGTTTCAAAGAGGGCACAACCTGTTGACAGGTTGACTGTTTTCTAATGGAAAACATTAAGCACCACAATACAGTGAATTTCTATTCCATCTGGGGACTCCTTTTTCATGTTTTTAAAAAAAGGAATATCCTTAGGTTAGAAACACTGTTTCTCTATACCACAAATCTGAAAACCAGATTGCAGAGTGAAGACCAAAAGTGTCAAAGCAATATTCTGGTACTGATTTCCATTAATGCATGAGACAAATAACCTAAGATGTGATAGTGATCATGCAACAATAGATGTAGTTTTAAACCACTCTTACTACTTTTATTTAACATAGTAATGGAAATCAATCACCATGCACTAAGGCAAGAATAGAAAAAAAAAGTGTATGGATTGTAAAGGAAGAAACAAACCCATCCTAATGTGAAATATAGTATGCTACTGTAGAAAATCTTAAACACAGATGAAATAGTTCTCAGAGGGCCAGCAAGATGACTTAGTGTGTATAAGAACTTGTGACTAATTCTAATGATCTGAATTAGATTCCCAGAGCCCACATGTTGGAATGTGTGAGCTGTCCTCTGATCAATATGTGCTGTGTGGCACAGACTCACCCTCACACATAGGCAACCAATAAATGTTAAAGAATAGCATCTATAACCAATAAAAAAGTTTTCAAAATTGCTATACTAAGGTCTCAACATGTCTTATTGAGTTACACATCTAATAGAAAACATACAAAAGTTCAACTTCATTGAGTAAAGTATCCCAAGAATAGAAAGATAAGTGCTGCATGTTCACCCTTATATATGGATGCAAATATTGAGCCTTTAGAATGATATTCTTAAATAGAAATACCTAAATGCTCACAAACCATAAAGAAACATAACAGGGAGTATGGGAGAGAGGAAGTAATCTAAAAGAGTGGAAGTAGTAGATCACAGGGACTAAGAAGATAGAAAAGATAGTAATGGAAGGATGGTTTTAACTGGTGGTGGAATAAAGGGATAGAACACAGGAGAGAGGAGTAAAAATTAGCACCAAGCACATGAAACACATCTGGACAGAATTCCTTTACAAAAAACAGAAATACATGTTTGGCACTGCAAGCCAATCCAAATATCTGAAGATAGGGAAACCATAGGCCTCAGGAGGAAATAAAACTCTTAGTTTTAATTTTGAATACTCAAGAGTAAGCTACAATCTGAACACATCATTATGCCCATAGATCAAAGAAGTACCAAGCACTCAGCCAAGCAATATCCCCGTGCATGAGTATGCCCAGAACCACAACTAACCAAAGTTCAAAGTAAAAAAAGATTATGGAAGGATCTGACCTAATAAAGACATCTAAACCCCTCCCCCCCACACTATCAAGGCTTAGGGAACTTTGCAGAAAAGGGGGTGACAAGAATCGAGTTAAGCATGGCAATATGGAAGGAGGTAGTGATCAACAACATCCCGGGTTCTATCAATGCAGCCTATCCAAGAACTCAATGCAATGGTGTGTGCTTAGGTTAGACTGCTACAGAATCTGGCTCTTTAACATTTTACCACAGAACAGGGAAGATCACGTGAGACAGTATGCTAAAATATTTTGAAATGGGATTGGTTCTAGACAACAGAGAGGAGGAACTCTTATACCCTATGGTTTACCCACCAGTGGATCATTCACACCCTGATGGATTCTGATAGTGCAGACAGTCCAGATGGAACCCAGATGATCACACTGCTAGGGAGAAGAGGTGAGGGAGGGAAACTGGCTAGAGAGGTGGGTTGGGAAATAAATAATGGGTGAGGAAAACATAAATTGCTAATATAATTAAAAGTAAAAAAATTAAAGTAGAAAATTTAAACCCAAAAATAAAACAAATGGGTTTCATATGAAAAAAAATCTACTCATAGCAATCAAAGCAAATAGTCAAAATATAAATACTAATTTTTCAGGGCTCAGGCCTAGGTCACACCAACATGGCTAAACATGCCTCTCTGAGGAAAATGGCAAAGAAAATTGAAATCAGCCAATATGCAAATACACTTGCTCTTTCTGCAGCAAAACCAAGATGAAAAGATGGGCATCTGGCACTGTGGTTCCTGCATGAAAACAGTAGCAGGTGGAGCCTAGACCACTAGCACGACTTCTGCTGTCACAGTCAAATCGGCCACCAGAAGATTGAAGGAACTGAATGACCAGTAGAAGCATCACCATCTGACATTTCTACCTACAATGAATGGGTTAATTTATGTTTAAAAAACGTAATTTTTATTATGCATAAGACTAAGCAAAATAAGATTTCTAAATTAGCCCTAAGCTAATCTATGTATATAAAAATTCCTATTACAATTCAGTTTCTTTTTACATAAAAGCTTATTTCTAAGATTTAAATGAAAAAAAAAACTAAAATATCTAAACCAATTTCAAAATAGAGAAAAATGGTGGCTAAACTATCGCACTCAATTTTTGGATCTGGTAGATTGTAATTGTTAATAAAGACACACGTTAAGAAAGAACATATTTACTAATGGAACAGAATTACAATTTCCTACATGGAGCTAACCAAGTATACTAAATATTGCTAAAGGTGAAAAATTAATGATGTTTTAACCTGTTTGCTGTTGCCATGATAGCATATCTGTAACTGAGTAATTTATAAAGAAAAGGGGGTCATTATTCTCAGTTCTGGAGGCTGAAAACTCTAAGGTAGGGCTGCCTCCATCTAGTGAGACTGTGGTAAAGGGTCACACTGCAGTGCCAAATGGCAGAGCAATAAAAGGAGCAGAAAGCATGCAAAGGGGATGGAAAACCAGTGTGGCTCAATTTGTAATGGCCAACTCGTGCCAGTTATTTCTGGGTGTCATATGACACTTTTTTTTCCTGGTGAGACTCCACCCAAATGTATAGTCACCCCTAAAAGAAATTTAGTGGCAGACCAAAGTAACTTTTGCAGCAAAGATCAATTTGAACTAATAAATTTATTTGGGCTTATTTATAGTTGTCTGGGTGAGGGTTTCTTGCAAGAGCAGAAATGAGTCAAAAATAGTTAACATCCCCCCAAAACTCACCTCATATGGGTGATCCTCACCCAAGCTGGAGCTGTGTAATTGCAGCAGCAATTTCACTGCAGACTCCCTTTAAACAGCTGAGCTACTCTGGGAGTCTCCTCTCCATAACCAACAGCTGTTTGCTGCTTTCTTAAGAACTTCATGAAAGTTGTAAGATGTTTACTTTCTGAACCTTTCTCCAGATAGAATGTTCAAATTATTCAGCAATGTTCTTATGTTACACTAGGGGCATTATGTTATGGGGGTAAAAATGACTTAGAATACAAGAAGAACAAGAAAGACAGTTTTTCACAAATGCACTAAAAGCTGAAATTTAACTCCAAATCCACACCTGTGAAGTTACCATTGAAATCAGTCTCGAGGGCCTGTTAGTGTTTCAAGCTATTGTGCATTTGGTTCTGAAATCTGGTTCTGTGAGGCAGCGTTATTTTTTTTTCTTTTGTGATTGTTTCAGGGCTTTCAGCATATAATGGTGTGATAATTAATTCCGGGTGTCAACGTGACACACCTGGCAGTAACTAAGATCAGCTGAGACCACACCTGACAAAATCAGCTGAGACCACCTGAAAGATTATCTGGATAATACAAAGAACCGCCCTATATCCCATCTGAACCTCCATGGATCCCATTGGAACCTCCCAGTAGTGGACCAGATAAAAGGAGCCACAGAACAGAAGACTGAGAAGAGAGATTTTCCAGGAATCCAGCCTCTGCCTCTCTGATGGGTGTGACATTGCCTGTCAGCAGCTTTGGCCAGCCAGCCATGCTGCTTCCGCATGAAAGACTATATCTCCCCTCTGGAACTGTAAGTCAAATAAATCTCCCTCTCTCCCTTATCTTCTTGCTTATCATCCAGCATCGCAGTGTTTGTATATACTTGAATTAAGTGTTACAGCAGACTTACAAACACTACATTCATTTTACCACATTCTAGGAAAGACTCTACAATTACTAAGGGAAGATGAACCTTTGACCAATTCAAGTTTTTAGCTTTAAAATGATGAATTACTGGAATTTGCCGGGAAATGGATGTCATTAGAAACAATTATATTAAGTGAAGTATCCCAAACCCAGAAAATTAAGTGCCGTATGTACTCCCTAATAGGTGGCTCCTAGTACCAAACCCACCCAGCCCATCTTGAGACACTTATAGGTAAATCTATGTATTACCTACAGTAATTGCAAGGATTATGAACAGGAGGTATGGGGCTGGAGGGCCACACCAGAAACAAGGAGAGAAGTGACCATGTTACAGTAGAGAAAATAGGCCTCCATCAAGGACTGCAAGAAAGTAATGTGACACCTATTTAAGTTCACAATTCGTTCCTGATCATTTACAACTAAGGGGGTATGAACTCACCAGAAGGGGAGGGCACATAGTCCGGCAGATAAAAAAGTAACCATTTTGCAAATGGGTGATTGACCCCTCCCTCACTACGGTTTCCTACTTTTATTACATCTACCTTATAATAAGTCTCTAGTTTAACAGCTTTTTATCTCTGACCAGGAGGTGACATCCATTACCCATCAGGATGGAGTGAAGGGCATTGCAGGAGCAATAAAACTGGAAAAAAAATCAACGAACCATAATCCAAAACTTCGGAGACTCTATATCAACCACCTGGAACTAGGCCAGCCTAATCTCTCCCCATCCTGAAGCTCAGGGACATTTGCAGAAGAGGGGGTGGTAAGATTGTAAGAGCACAAGGATGGGAGGAGCAATGATATGCAAGGTACTCCACACAAGTTAGGGCCGAAGCAATCATAATTGGACTTTGCATGCCCTGCGCAATGTCCAACACACTATTGACCCCACAAAACCTAGCATTTGCTAAAGGCACTAAGATCCTTGGAGGCAAGGGATTGACAGCCACAGTAGTGTTCCTATGTTTAAGGGGAACACAGGAAAGGGTTCTGGGAAATGCCACTGGGTCCTTGCACCTCATCGTAGAGGGGGACCCAAAGGAGAGTCTGGCATGTACATTAAAGGATGTTCCGGGGATGGGAGGTGGAGGAACTGGGGGATGGAGAGGAAGGGGGGAGTGGAGGGGAGCATAGGGCCCTGGGAGGTTGAAGGGAGGGAGGGGACTGGTGTACCTATTAAGTTTGTATGAGTGGAAATAAAAAAAATAAAAGAGACACAGATGGATTCTACATTTTAGTCACAGGTACAATTCACTAAGAAGACTTTGCAATACTAAATATACATGCATCTAAAATGGGCTCCTCCACATTCATTAAGCAAATGCTTCAGCATCTAAAGCAAGAAATCAACCCGAAAATGATAATTCTTGGCGATTTCAATATTGTCCTTTCAATAAGGGACAGATCAACAGCAAAAAATGCACTAACTCCTGGAAACTAAACGCTAATGTGCTTAATGAGAATTGGATTCAGGAAGAAATTATAAAGGAAATTTTAACATTTCCTGGAAACAAACAATAATGAAAGTACAGCTTATCAAAATCTTTGAGACACAATGAAAGCTGTCCTAAGAGGTAATTTCATAGCTCTTAATGCCTACAACAAAAAAATAGAAACATCACTGTTGTGGTCAGCCTGCATGGTTGCTGATAAATGGCCATCAAATGGCTTAAGAGAACAAGGGGTTTATTCTCTTATGATTACTGGTTACAGTTCTTAGTCCAGTTTGATGGGAGAGCTTGAAAAGCAGTAAAAGACAGATTAGCAAAATCGGAGGGAGAATATCTGAAATTGAGATAAGGAAAATGATACAGAGAATCAACCAGTCAAAAAGCTGGTTCTTTGAAAAAATCAATAAGATCGATACACCCCTAGCCAAATTAAACCAAAAACAGGAAAGAGAAAACCCAAATTAACAAAATTAGAAGTGAAAACGGAATTATCACTACTGATACCCAAGAAATTCAGAGAATTATAACATCATATTTCAAAAATTTATACTTGTCAAATTTGAGAACACAAAAGAAATGGATGAATTCCTAAGTAAGCACAACTTACCTAAATTGAATCAGGAAGTTTTGAATTATTTAAATAGTCCTATAACATATAAGGAAATCAATGAAATAATCTTGAATCTTCCCACCACAAAATGTCCTGGACCAGATGGATTCAGCACAGACTTCTACCAGACATTAAGGACCAAATAACACTAATATTCCTTAAAGTGTTCCATCAAATAGCAAAGGAAGGAACACTATCAAATTCTTTTTTTAATATTTTAATCACTAGTAACATTTATTTATTTATTTATTTATTTCTGCTCATAGAAACTTAATAGGTACTCCAGTCCTCTCCCTCCCTCCACCCCTCTCTGGACCCCCTATCATCCTAATCCCAAAACCTAATAAAGATACACCTAAAAAAGAAAACTATAGGCCAATCTCTTTGATGAACAGAAATGCAAAGATTCTCGATAGATGCAGAAAAAGCTTTTGACAATCTTTACCAATACAATAAATGTGGTATACAACACGCCAACAGCAAGGATTATACTCAATGGGGAAAAACTTGAAGCATTCCCACTTCAATGAGGAACAAGACAAGGCTGTCCACTCTCACCTCTTCTATTCAATATTGTACTTGAAGTCTTAGCTGGAGCCATAAGACAAGAAAGGGACATAAAGGGATTCAAATTGGCAAGGAAGAAGTGAAGTTACCTCTATTTGCAGATGACATGATCATATAACTGAATGATTCTGGAACTAATATAAAAGTTCAGCAGTTTGGCATGTTACAAAATAAATGTGGAAAAATCAGTGGCCTTTCTGTACGCCCAGGATGAAAGAAGTGAAAAAGCCCTAAAAGAAACAATTCCACTTACTATAGTCCCTAAAAAAATGAAATACCTTGGTATAAACCTAACCAAGGAAGTAAGAGACCTTTACAATGAAAATCTTAAAACCCTAAGGAAATAAATTACAGAAAACACCAGAAGGTGGAAAGACCTCCCATGTTTCTGGATTGGCAGAATCAGCATCATAAAAATGACCATACTACCAAAGGCAATATACAGATTCAATAATATACCAATCAAAATTCCAAAGCAATTCTTTAAAGAAATTTACCAAACAATCTCAAAATTCATATGGAAGCACCAAAAACCCAGGATAGTAAAAACAATCCTGGGTAACAAAATCACTGCTAGAGGTATCACCATACCAAACCTTAGTCTATACTACAAATCCATAGTTATCAAAACAGCCTGGTACTGGCTCCAAAACAGACACACAGATCAATGGATAAGGGTTGAAGACCCAGATATAAGCCCGCACAACTACAGCCATTTCATCTTTGACAAAGGGACCCAAAAATGCAATGGAAAAAGAGCAGCATCTTCAACAAATGGTGCTGGCAAAACTGGATGTCCACATGCAGATTAAAACTGGACTTGTACTTGTCACCATGTACAAAAATTAATTCCAAATGGATCAAGGACCTCAATATAAAGCCAGAGATTATAAAAACCTCAGTTGAAAGGGTAGGGAACTCCCTCAAGGTGATTGGACTAGGCCTACAGTTCCTAAACTGAAATCCAATAACACAGTCAGTACAACCAACACTCAAGAGATGGGATCTTATGAAATTAAAGAGCTTCTGTTCAGATAAAGAGATTGTAACCTGAGCAAAAAGGCAACCCAGAGAATTGGAGAAAATCTTCACTAATCACATATCTGATAGAGTTCTGTTATCCAGAGTGCACAAAGAACTTAGAAAACTAAACACCAAGGAAACAAATGGGCCAATTAAAAAATGGGCCTTGGAACTCAAAAGAAACTTTATCAGTGACGAAATTGAAATGTCTAACAAATATCTTAGAAAATGCTACACATTCTCAGCCATCAGGGAAACGCAAGTCAAAACCTTCCTGAGATATCATCTCACCCCGTTCAGGATGGCAATAATCCACAATACAAACAACACCAAATGCTGGAGAGGATGTAGTGAGAGAGAAGATAACTCTCCTACATTGCTGGTGGGAATGCAGACTATACAATCACTCTGGTGAGCAGTGTGGCGATTTTTAAAAACGTTAAAGATTGAAATGCCATATGACCCTGCTATTCCACTTCTGAAAATAATCCCCCATAAAGCAAAAATTGGCCTCAATGGCCCAAGCCCAACCATGTTCATAGAAATACTGTTTACAATAGCAAAGTCATGGAATCAATCCAATGCCCAACAGTTGACTAGTGGATAAGGAAATGTGGTACATTTATACAATGGAATACTACTCATCAATCAAAAAAGATGAATTAATGAAATTTGCTGGGAAATGGATAGAATAAGAGAAAATTATACTGAGTGAAGTATCCCAGACACAGAAAATTAAGCACTGTATGTACTCCCTAATTGTGAATCCTAGTACCAAACCCACTTAGTGACATACTCAAAGATAAATCTCTGTCAAAACTACAGTAATTGCATAGATTATAAGCAGGAGGGAAGGGGAAGGAGGGCCCCACCAGAAACAAGGAAAGATGGTATCATGCTACAGCAGAGAAAATAAGCCACCATCAAGTACTGCAAATAAGTAGTGAGACATCTGGTTAAGCTCACAGACTTTCCTTCCTGGTCACTTGCAACTGTGGGGCTTGATCTCACCAGTCAGGGAGGGCATAGAGACTGACAGATAGATGGTAACCATCCTGCAAATGGGAGACTGACCCCCCTCACCGCGGTCTCCTACTCTTATTCCATCTACCTTTGAATCTTATAATAAGACTTTATTTTAACAGGCTTTTATCTCTGGCTAGGAGGATACATCCAATACCCATTAGGACGAAGTCAAGGGAGGTGCAGAAACAACAAAACTGGAAAAAACAACAACAAACCATAATTCAGAACATCAGAGACCCTACATTAACCACCTGGAATCTCGCCCCATCCTAAAGCTCAGGGAAACTTGTGGAAAAAGGGGCAGTAAGATTGTAAGAGCTGAAAGATGGGGAAGAGCAATGATATGCAAGACGCTCCGCATAAGTTAGGGCCAAAGTAATCATAATAGGACTTTGCATGACCTGAGCAATGACCGGCATAGCACTGACCCTCTAAAGTCTAGCATGGATCATAGGCACTAATATCCTTAGAAGCAAGGGATTAACAGTCACAATATTGTTCCTATACTAAAGGGGAACACAAGAAAGGGCTCTAGGCAATGCTGAGTCCTTATACCTCATTAGAAAGGAGGACCCAGAGGAAAGCTTGACATTCATACTAAAAGATGCTTCAGGGATTGGGGGGGGGGTGGAGAAGGGGCAATAGGAGAAAGGGAGGAAAGGAAGGGAAAAGGGGGAGGGAGTAAGGGGGTCTAGGGAGGGTGGGAGGAGGGAAGGTATGGGGTAGCTATTAAGTTTGCATGAGTGGAAAAAATTAATTAATTAATTAAAAATATTGTAAGTGCGTAAAGATGGGGAGGAGCAACGATGTGCAAGATAAACCACATAAGTTAGGGCTGCAGTAACCATAATAGGACTTTGCATGACCTGTGCAATGACCGACATAACATTTACCCTCCAAAGTCTAGCATGGATCACAGGCACTAGGATCCTTAGAGGCAAGGGATTAATAGTCATAATAGTGTTCCTATAATAAAGGGGAGCACAAGAAAGGGCTCTGGGCTATGCCACTGAGTTCTTACACCTTATTTGAGTGGAGGGCACAGAGGGAAGTTTGAAATTCACAATAAAGGATGTTCCAGGGAATGGAGGGGGGAAGGAGGGAGCATTGGGCGAAAGAGAGGGTAAAGGAAGGGGAAAAAGGGGGGAGGGTGCAAGGGGGACTGCGGGGGATGGAGGGAGGGAAACATGGTACCTGCTAAGCTTGTATGACTGGGAAAAAATAAATATGATGAAATAAAAAACAATTTAGTAAATTGCTAAAATATAGTTTAAATTTAAAAAGTATTGACTAGGATAAATTATTCACTCTTAAGCCCACCAGGCACATAATAAGGATATATTAGCTAGGCATCATGGTGAATACCTGAAATCTCACCACTGGCATGGCAAGGCAGATGGACAATGATTTCAGGGTATTCCTCAGGTACATACATCTGGTACACAGCTAATCTAGGTCACGTCAATGAGTCATAGTCTCTAAAAAATCTTTTTAATTGATACAGAACTCAACCACACTAAATATATAAAGTAAAGAAGATAATTCTCTAATCTGTGGGGAGCATATTTACTGATGACTGTTATAAATCACATGGCCGGGACATGAATTCTGAGTCCTGGTGCATTTTGATTTGTCGTGAATATGTTTGGCGGATCTTTTGGTTTCTGTGGGACATAAGGAAATGTTCCTATAATTGTGAGAACGCAAGCAACTCCATCTTGAAGACTTTTAGGCCCTAAATGGTGAAGTCAAGAGTACAATCTTGCTTAATAGCCTTGAAAGAAGTAAATACTCTGCCAAGAATGTGTTTTTGCCAGTAACCTAGGTAACACAGTACTTGCAATGATTTGAGCAGAGGATGGGTTAGGAGGGCCACACCAGAAACAAAGAGAGAGGAGACCATGTTACAGCATAGAATAGGCTCCATGAGTCTGCAAGTAAGTATGAGAAACCTGGTTAAGTTTCAACAGACGTTCTTTCCTGATCTCACCAGAAGGGGAGGCTATATTCTAGCAGATAAAAGTAATCATTTTTTGCAAATGGGTGATGGACCCCTCTCTCAGTGAGGTTTCCTACTCTGATTACATCTACCCTTGAATGTGCTATTACAACAAGTCTCCAGTTTAAAACAGCTTTTGTCCTCTGGCCAGGGGGTGACATACAGTGCCCAGCAGAATGGAGTGAAGGGATTGCAGGAGCAGCAAAACTGCAAAGAAAAATCAACAAACCACAATCCAGAACTTCAGAGACTCTATATCAATCACATAGAACTAGGACAGCCTAATCTCTCCCCATCCTGGAGCTCAGGGACATTTGCGGAAGAGGGGGCGGTAAGATTGTAAGAGCAAAAGGATGGGAGGAGCAACGATTTGCAAGATTCTCAACAATAGTTGGGGCCAAAGCAATCATAATGGAACTTTGCATGCCCTGCGCAATGTCCAGCGCACTGTTGCCCTCATAAAGTCTAGCATCTGATAAGGGCACCGAGACCCCTGGAGGCAAGGGATTGACAGCCATAGTAGTGATCTTATGCTTAAGGGGAACAAGAGAAAGGGCTTATGGAAATGCCACTGGGTCCTTATATGTCATCGGAGAGGAGGACACAGTGGAGAGTTAGGCACACACAATAAAGGACTCTCTGGGAATTGGGGGGGAGGCACTGGGGGAAGGGGAGGGGGAAGAGGGGGGAGGGAGGGAACTGGTAAAAAATTTTTAAAATGTATAATTAAATTTTTAATAAAAAAAAAAAAAAAAAGAATGTGTTTTGCTCATTAAGTGTTTGCGTCTCAAAGAAGTGCTATGGCTATTCCTTAAATTCTGTAGATAAGGAAAATAATGACCTGGTTTACACAGCTGCATTTTCAACTGCATTTATTCCCTCAATCTGTTTTTAACATCTTCTCTTTCTGTATAAATACTGTATGAAATAAAGATTTAATGCTCGTGCTGTCTGCTTGCAAGACATGCCCTCCTGTGAAAAGACACTTGTGTCTGAATCTCAATCCTCACACCTCCCCTCGTGTTTGGTTTGCAGTTGTTGCGGGACAGTGACACTAATTCGTGGGATAAAGGAAAAGGGCACATGAGGAAATATAAAATTTATCTCCAGGCATAAAACAGTGAATTTCTTTCTGTAGTATCTTAGAAAAAATAAAAAGAAATTAAAAATTCAAAGTTCTTCTGTACGATTTCAAGATTGTTGTCTCAAGCTTTAAATTACAATACTTGCAAGTGAAAAGCAAATGGATTTCAAGTTCTAAGCTAGTATACACCAAAAGATAACCAAAAAAAGAGTCCCTTTCAAAGCTAAGCAGAACAATTCAAAGCTTTTCTTCTACAATACACATCGCCTAGTGTCAACCACCCCGGAGCCCCACGCGTCCCGGCGGCGAGCACCCAGACCGACTGCCTCTTGGCCTGCGCCCCCGGCCCGGACGACCCCAGCCCCTTCCGCGCCGCCCCGCCCGCCGCCCGCCGCCCGCCGCCCGCCGCCCAAGGTGAGTGAGAGAGAGAGAGAGCCCAGCCCAGCCCAACCACCCCGGAGCCCCACGCGTCCCGGCGGCGAGCACCCAGGCCGACTGAAGCTTAGCCTGGGCCCCGCCCCGGACCCAAGCCCCTCGCATCCTCCCGCCCCGTGCGCCTAGCCACCCCCCTGGATCCCAGGTGAAGAATTCTGCCATTGAGCCAAGGAGCGGAAGAGCCCAGCCCCGCCCCGCCCCCCACCCGGAAGCCGCCCGGCCAGCAGCACCAGCTGCAGCTGCCTCCGGCTTTGCCCCCGGGCCCCGCCCCTCTCTGGGCCCACCTTCCCAGGTCGCAGGTGAAGAATTCTGCCATCAACATCAGACCCTCTGCCTCTCTGGCCCACTGGGGACCTACGCACGTGGTCCACGGAAGACACACTGCTACTCAGAATTCAATAGAGCCCAAAGGAAACTCAAGCAAAATTCTAAGGAACAAAGGGAGCACAGGCCATACATCTGGACTCCACTACAATCATTATGTCACGTGGGCGAGTTTCTTCTCATCCAGCCCAAAGATAAGTAAACTTTCTTTTCACCTTACTGATCCTTTAAAGTATCAATGCTGCAGATCAACTTTCTCATACAGCCACCCCACAACATACAACTCCAGGGAGTACACCACTCACCCCCACATTTCACCAAGATACTAAATTGTAAAAGTGCACTACCAAACTAATATTCACCCCCTGGTAACATAACCTGACTTAACTGACGTACTAACAGCCTAGTAGCCTCATCTAGGATATAATAATAACAATAGACAAACATACCCAATCCAAGGCAAGCACTAGTAATAACTGGCAAGCGTAACAATACTAACTACGTCGAGTCAGTGAAAAACACAGAAACTGAAAGGTCCTAAAAAACAAAACAACAATGTACAAGTCAAAGTGCAGATCCACGAGAAACAAAACCCAAGAAGACCAATCTCCTGCCGAAAGAATCAATCCCATAATGAGGGATTCCGACGAGAACAAATCCACAGAAAATAGCCATGAAAGCCAGATCCAACATAACGACTTTCAGAGTATGATCCTTACCATGATTAATACTATGAAAGAGGAAATCCGAGAAGAGTTAAACAACGTATCAACACATCGCCTAGTGTCAACAATGACAAATAAAATGTTTTTGAAAGAGTTGGTTCATTTTATCTACAAAGAAATACATGTGATTTTCAAAAATAAATTAAATTTGAATGTTTTCAGTCTTATTTTCAGTCAAGATACTCTATTTCAGTATGTTTCAAATGCCACTTTATCACCTGGAGAAATATAGTAAAAGCACAAGATATTTCTCTAAGGTTAAGTCCTCTTAACATTATTGCTGCTATAAACGATTGAACCATCACCTTTGCATAGGAATCGACCCTCGTTGTTTCTAGTCCCAATTTCATATTTTATAATTAGATCATAATTTGCTCTTGTGTCAGATTTCATGTTCTGAAATGAAGCTTGTCTCACGACAGCATCCACAACATCTTCAGTCAGGTCCTTCTGAAGAAATCTGCAAATTTTAAGCACTGAGCTTCTGAGGTCCTGAAAGATTCGTGAGTTATGAATGACATGTTGAGCATAGCCAAATATATAATATCACTAAGTAAGATAACTCCTGGAATGCAAACATGGTCTCACATATGCAAGCTAGTCAGAGAGGTTTGTCACAGATACAGGAAGAAGAAAACACTGATATGGTTATCCCCATTGATGCAAAAAAAATGATTGCATAAACACAAACATTTTTAACATAAAAAATTCAACAAAGTAGTAATAGAATGAAAAACACCTTAATACATATAAGACAACATATAAATACATGTAGATAAAATTGTAGCTAAGAGAGGAAATTATAATTATAAAACAGAGAACAGGTAATCCTAAACATCAATACTCTATATATGCACACACTATATATGCAGCTTTGGATTAGAGGCTAGTATAAAAACATTCGCACGAGACATACTTCCCAGAAGTCTATAAAAACAGGAAGAACTTTTATCATAGTATTGCCCCTCACCTGTGGCTATAATTAAATATACATTAATAGTGATATTTTGTTTTCCTGCTCCATGATACCATTCATTGAATACAAGCACCATGGAAAAATATGCTGATGTGCTTTAAATAACTAAAAGTAGAACCATTGTATTATTTAGCAATCCTGCTCCTGGCTAGATAACTTATGGAAACAAAATCAACAGTCAAAACCTTTATTGTTAGACTATGTTGTCACACATGACACTATAGCCAAGTCATCCTAGATAACTATCAGCATATTAATGTATAAAGTTTATGATGTATAAACAAAATAAAATATTAATGTGACATAAAAAACAATGAACCTGTCATTGGTAGGATAGGGAAGAAGCTTAATGCCAATATTAAATCAAATAAATCAAAGAAACAAACATAAGGTTTTCTCTCATTTGTGGAAAGAAGAAACATGACAATCTGATAGTAGAATTGTGATTACTAGGGGTTGGAAAGAGTCCTGAGACAAAGGAAAAGTTGTTATAGAGGTGCAGTTGGTTAGATCAATGCACACTCTACAAATGGTACAGTGAATTCATTAATAGAATAATTGACATGTATTAATTTTTTTCAGTAAATATATAACTACACTACATATGTGAGGTTGCTGTCATTAATTCAGATCAATGCATAAGGAAGAATTACCAGAGATAACTTCACAGGGAGAACAGAGTTGTGAGGAAAACTAGTCATAAGGAAGAGTCTGGACATTAGAACCCTCCTCTACCAAAAAACTGGAGCAGATAATTTTGAGTGTAACTGGGAGAATGTTGTTTAAACCAAGAGAAGAAAGGTATAAAAGAAATAATTTTCAAAATATTCCATGTTCATCTTACCTTCTTCATTTCTTCATAACTTATGAACAGAATGTTGAAGTCATGTCTGTGCTCATACCAGCCTCTTATGTGATCAAACCAACAGCTTCCTACAACTGAGGAACATAATCGACTACCAAAATCAAGAGTGAATGTTGAAAGGCAAGCTATTCTCTCAATAATTTCATTTTGAATTTTCAGAAATAAAAATAAAGTACACACAACTGAACATCAATACTATAGGATTTAAAATAGTTATTTGAAGAAAACAATTATGTGAGGTTCGTGATAACCTGTGTATTCAAGGCTACTTTCTCTATGTGTGGAGAGAAGCAACAATAGAAATGGAAGAAGCTCAAGTATCTGATTTTGAAATTAGCTTGAGGATCTTATTTATCTGTGAACTTGTCTTTTAAGAAAAATTCCTATTTTTGCAACTTCATATTCTATAAGATCTTTGAACATGTATAGAATCTTATGAGCCAGGAGCGATTTGGTTTCCCATCCTTCAAGCCTCTTGTTTTATTCAGTCCTACTCAGTGTGGAATGAACATTTTGAACAGCTCACAGAATCCCACACAACACACACACATCTTGGACATTTGGTATTGGATTTACGATTCTATCTATTCTACTAGGTAGATTTCGTAAACCTGTTATGGTCTTTCCACATAAACTCAAAAGCTTGACTATTCCCAAAGGGTCCTGACAATGGAAGAAAAGCCACTGGGTGACAAGCTGATGCACAATTATGCGCAATTGTGACTACTAATGTGCATCCAGTTGATTTACTCCGTCTCTCTATAACATGCTCCTTTCATTTGAGACAGCTAATGACTTTATAAACATATGGCAGGGTAGATAAAGTCACAGTTTCCTTTCCCATTGGGAAAAGTTCTCGTATAATTTTCTATGGCGTATGCAGCTTCTAATACAACCATCAGGTTTGAAAAATGGAAAAAGGAGGTCAAAACGTCTTTAGGATTTCTGTAGATATAAAGAATCTGCAGGAAAAATATTAAATTATTTTAATAATCCTTGGTTATTCTCACACCAATGTTTGAATAATTAATAGTGTTTTGTTTCCAAAATCATTCACGGTTATTTTTCCTACTTACAAATCATTAAAATGTAATTAGTTAATTTTTCTTACTATAAAATGTTTCCAAAAATATTTTCATTTAATAGTATTTTACTTTGAATATTGAAAATTATTTTGCCTTGAGGCTATATCAACATATCTTCCATGAGTATTCTGTGAAATTTTATGTATAGCCAAGGTAGCATTAGAGGTAAATATAAAAAGAAAGAATTGTCATATTAACTTTGACCATTTACAAATAGTATCTAAAAAATTTCATCTCACACTACTCTGAAAAATTCATTAATAATAATAATGCAGAGCAATATGCATTGAAGGTACATACAATTAAAATTTGAGAAAAATAATTAGATAAGTATTGTAACCCATTTCTGTAATTCCAGTATTAAGTGAGAGGGTAGAGAACTCAAAATAAAAATAGGCTACACAGCAAAAAATTCATCATGAAAAGAAAATCAAAAGAAAACAAAACAAATAAAGCAATTTTTTCCAGTATTGAAGTTAGAGAAGAAACAATATTTCATTTTAAAGAAAAATTAAATTATTTCATTGGGTTAAATAAAATGAAGAATACTGTTAGTCGCTGTATACCACAAAGTTACAGAATGTCACAGAACACGAGAAAAAGCAACACCTGTGAGTAGAAATACATTAGAATCCAGAAGAAGCATAAAACAAGTCAACAGGAAATTTATATTAAAACATCAAACCAATGACATAGCTCTTTAATAGAATAAAAAGCAATTATCACCATGGAGTTATCATTACCCTTGAGGATGTGCCAACTAAGGTTGGTTTGTGATACAACTTAATACCTCGCAAGATTTTTAAAATTATTAATATTTGACAAATGAAATTACTAGTGAAAAATGAGAATTCATTCATTCAAGATTTAAGTATGAACTTTTGCAACTTTTTCAGAAATATTGTAACATATCAATAAGTCGATTATTCTGGTACGTGTGGCTTTGGAATTCAATTCTTCACTGAGTACCCTCAAGAAGTTAATAGAAATGTGCTCAGGAACTTTCTGGGAATTTTCAGTATGTATCATAACAGCAAAAGTATGAAAATAATTTATTTATTCAGTACGTAAGGCTTTTTATTAGTGATAAAATGATTAAACTCTGTCTCTTACTTTGGCTTTTTTGTTCTTGAGACCTTTGGGTACTAAATAATATGGCATGTGAGAAGTGAAGATGCGAGGCAACGGCATTTTGTCAAAGTCCAGATGATGAAAATTGTATTTGGTGCTCTATCTACTGTTTGGATGTTTTCAGTGCAGTTTCGGTGTCCCTCAAAATAGATCAAGCAGACTATCTGCTGGGTCCAGATGGTACCTGTGAAAATAGGTAATCATGTTTTAAAACCCACAGAGAGTTTTAATGCTACTAACCAGCAGTAATGCTAGCGATCCTAAAGTCATTTGGTGTTTTCTTTTCTTTCAGCACTCCAAGTATGCCAATGATTGTGACTCATCTTTGCTTACTTTATCTACATTTTAGCACAAAAGCTTATAAAGATTAAAATAAAGGACTTTTAGTTCTTTTCGCTTTGATAGGTTGATGCTGAAGATACATATAACTCCTATTGTGTATTCCATGTTCATTATGAGTTTCTCTTCCAAATATGCAACTTTTCTTTAACATATATTTGTAGATCTTAATGGGTGGAGTTACACATGTACACAGTGTGCTCAAATTACATACTTTTTACAGTAACCTTTTTTCTGTTTACAGTTTTCTGGGTTATTTATTCTTGAACTTCATAAAATACACAGCAAAATTATAGTGTTTTTTCACTATTTTTGGACACAGCTGTGTTTTCTTTTCAAGACTTCCTATAATCTTACTATTAGAAATGTAGAAAATACTAGAAAAAAGGAAATATTTTCATTCAATTTATTTCCCTTCTCTTGTTTCTTAAACTCGTTATAAAATGTCCACACTATGAAATAGTTTTACTTTGATATCAGGGAGAACATAGACTATAACACACATGAGAAATGAAAAGTTTGATGATTTCAGTGTTATTAGCTGATGCACGCTTGAATACTCAAGTCACACAACAGTAGAGAAAACATTAAGGAAACAAACAAATGTCAATGTCCAATGCCATTTCCTTTAAGAATGAACCCATGTGTAAAAAATGCAATGATAATGAAGTTTGGCTTTTTAAAGTTTATTGCAAATGACTCATATATGATCATCTTGACGTGAAATCCAATTCCCACCATTCCAAGAAAAACATTTAGTATCTGAGATTTTAAAGTAATTTCCTTTGTGAAAATGTGACTTGCTTCAGAGATGTAGTATGTTTTAAGTTTTGGCACCCACTATAGCCCATCGAAAACAGTCATCACTACTGCAATCTTGACCCAGGATCTCCAGCAGCATTAGGGAATGTCTGGTGAGTTTTGAGTGTTCAAGGTCTCCAAAGCAAGGAAGATGACTATGTGGAGATGATCAGTTTGCACAGCTCTCTTATTGCATGGCATTAGTGACAACCCCCTCTTTCTATGATCCAGATCCTTCTCACAATACACCATCATCTAGGAAAGCATCAGTTTAACCATTTAATGTGAAGGACACAATTTTAGACCCTTCTCAGACTTTGACAACTAAGGGCTGGGGTTTCACATCTGCAGTAAGAGAGAATGGCTTCCTCACAGTGTCATTAACTCATGTAATGAATTTAAGCATTTCAAAAATGGAAGGAAAAGCAGAAGTTTTAATGAACAATGCAATAAAATTCTGAAAAGACTTATCTTTACTTGTTTATGTGTGTCTGATGCATGTATGTGTGTACATGTTCAAGTGATATGGCATGCAGGTGCCTGTCACAGCACATTAGTGGGAGGGGGCGTCAAAGGACCACATCAACTGTTAATCATCACCTTCCACCTTGTTTGGATCAAGGTTGCTTGTGTTTCAACACTGCAAATGCCAGGCTAGCTGGATTGCCAGCTTCCAAAGATACTCCTCTGAGTCTCCCATGTCTTGTAGAAATATTGTTATTATAGACACACACTATTATGTCTGTTTTTATGTGGGTTCTTGTAATCTTAAAGTACATCCTCAACCTTGCTGGGAAGCATTTTCCCCACATAAGTATCTCATTATTGGAATAAAATCATTTATATTTATGTAGAATCCCATTGTGGTGTTGTGAAGAGACACAACAAAACTAAGGAAAGCTTTTTAAAACAAATACGTGAAGCTTTAACAAGGACAGTATTACCTCTTAGACAGTATCAACTACTTTAAAAATACAAACTAAGCTTCCAGATTTCACAATTCACTGAATCAGAAGTCATTTTTAAGAGGGCTGGGCTCTACCATTTCTTTGTCCTGATGGGCTTCTTGACTCAATAAAATATCGTTCTATATTCCCAGGAGACCTACTTGTTAAGAGCTTTTTAAAGAATCTTAAGTGGATTCCAGATCCTGAGGCATGTTTCTAGAGTAACAGAATTCTTGGAAATTTTATCTTATGACAGATGAAGCTACTAACTAATGAAACATTTACACTCTGAAGCTAAGAGGGCTTCAAACTGTACAAGCTATGTCCAGCAGGCCGAGCCAAAAATATTTACTAAGTATTTGCTCATGGATCTATTTCTGATTTATTCCCCATTTAACACCAGAATTGACAGTACATGTATTAAAATGATCTTAGAGCATAGAAACTAGGTTTTCATTTAGCCGTTGTCTGATCTTAAGTACTTTCATAATGAAGGTTGTGCTATTATTGGTGCATGGAGACCAGCCTTTTATATACATGCATTACATATCAAGAAAAGACCAGTGCCACAAGCCACTCCTGACACTTACCAGATTTTGGATATGTGAGTATGAAGACATCATCATCTTTAATTTCAAATTTTTCCATATTTTCTAACATCTCAATGTCAACAAAAGATTTTTCAAAATTATGGTCTTTAAAGTTATATAAGTATTCATCTGTATTATCCATAGTTATTTACCTAGAAGAAAAGTCATGAAATTCTCTTCATGTTCTAGGGCTTTAGGTACAAACTATTGATTCTTACCAGCCTAATGTCCATGGTTCTTTTAAGAAGAGTTATTCCCCCACAGTTACAAGATTTATATGAAAACTGTTATAACTATACTATAATTTCTAACAAAAATGTAAAATCAGAAATCTATTATTATAAGTCTAAATAAACAAATAAACGAGAAAGAAAACTATTTCAAGACTGATTTGATCTTTGGATATTTGGCTCAGTCAAGTATCTCTGTCGCATCTACCAGAAAAACCTCTACTTGAAGGTTCAATAAGTAAGAGAATGTCAGAGGTTCTGGTGATATTAGATCAGTTGTTTCTTTTCCAAAGTTCTGTTTAAAACAAGAAATATGCCTTGTAAAAATATGCAAATACATTCTGTCCAAATGATACAAAATAAACAATGACACACAAAACTCCAAAACGAACAGCATTTTGCAGGTGCTGTTCTGATTTGAGACAAGTCTCTCTATGTCACTTAGGCTGGCCTTGAACTCACTATGTAGATCTCCTAGCTTCAAATTTGCAGAGACCTCTTGATTCTATCCTGCTGTATTGAGATTGCAGGAATGTTTCATGCCTGGGTAATTTCATTTAAAAAATAGAGAAGAAAGAAATCATTAGGTCACTATGAGGAAGTCAGAGGCAGAGTAGAATATCATGTGCAGTAGAATCACCTGGGCGAAGCACAGTAATTGCTAAGTTTAATTGACCTCAAATAGAGGGAATGTTTGAGACACCAGCAAGTAATGGTAGACTTTCTCTCTTTGACTTTCATTTGCCTCCCCTACTATCATGTATTCAGGTTAGAACAGGTAGGCACATGGACCACAAGAATGGTTTCACAAGAGGTAAATGGACTACAATTTTGATATTGAGGCCACAATTTTCCTAGAAAACAGAATCTTGGAGATTTATTCTTTTTGAGCTTTTAAAGGAGAACTGCAAAGGAATGGCACAGATGATGAAGAAGCCCAAATATCTTTGAGGTGAGGAGGAAACTGAATTGAGTCTCTCACCCCTACCCTCTCCTGATGCCCCACAATACAGTGTACACACTTCCTAGATCGTCATCGAGGATTCCAGAAACTGCTTATTGGGGACAGTCAGGTTTTCTGTGCAAACATGCTGAAATAAAAATATTCTCTTGCTGCAATTTACTATGCTTACAATTCAGTTGGTCTGTCTTTCCCAGTTTTGAATGAGAGAGAATTTCAAGACCTTTCATATCACAGAAACAAAGGAGAGAATGAGGGCGTCAGGAGGATTCCCTCTGGAGATCAACATGAGCAGTGTTTGTGGCAATAGGACAAAACATGTTTAAGTGAGAAAGGCATTTATTTGGATGCTTTTCTTCTTTCATCATTATGCAAAGAATAGTGGGAAAATAGAAAAGAAGGGTAAACAAGGAAGTACAGATTATGTAGCAAAAAGAGAAGACTTGGTAGTGTTTTTGAATCTATTATGTGCTACTCACTGTTGAAGATCAGCTGAAGAAGTAAAAACCACGCTGGTAAGTTTTAAAGTAGACAGATTGCACAATGGCTGAATTATAAATGTTCCCCGAAAGTTGTTTTTGGCTTATATCTAGTTTTGTAGTAAAGCTCAGCTTACACAAGACTTTGTTTACTCTAGGAAAAAGCTATCAGATTATTTCAGAATTTGTAAAGAAACTACACTGTGGCAGATCTTGCAGAGGGTCATGAGAATTCATTCATTTAGTCATGAGAATTATGAAGCAAAGAAGATATATTTCAGGCCATCACCTGCAGTTTACTGGAACAACCTCAGTTTGAACATGAAGGAGGATAGGGAACACATTTCTTTTTTAAAGTTTATTATTTATTTATTTATTTTATTTCCACTTATACAAACTTAACAGGTACACAGGTCCCCTCCCTCCCTCCAACCTCCCACCACCCTTTGCACTTCTCCCCTCCCTCCCTATCCCCCAGTGCCTCTCCCTCTCATCCCCAGAGCATCCTTTAATGTGCATGCCACACTCTCCTCTGGGTCCTCCTCTCTGATGAGGTGCAAGGACCCAGTGGCATTTCCCAGAGCCCTTTCCTGTGTTCCCCTTAAGCATAGGAACACTACTGTGGCTGTCAATCCCTTGCCTCCAAGGATCTTAGTGCCTTTAGCAAATGCTAGACTTTGTGGGGTCAATAGTGTGTTGGACATTGCGCAGGGCATGCAAAGTCCAATTATGATTGCTTCGGCCCTACACATTTCAAACCTTTCCTAGTGGTGGGTCCCAATCTTTCCATTTTTATTTGCACCACTCCATGTCCTCTTATTACTTTAATTATTATCAAGTGCAAAACCTACCTGTAGCAATGGTATTTTGCAGTGGTTTCATAAACTCGCTGATTCTATTTATTTCCCATTGTATACAAATGACCTTTCTCATTGATGGTCTTTCAACATTGTTTCCTTAAAGGAAGATAGTACCTGGCCTTTCATTTTCTAAAAATACTCATATTAATATGAGATCTATGCTCCCACTTCATTCCTCTTTTATTCCATTCTCCAGTCTTCCATTACCCACATAACCTGCTCTTTGGTAATTATTCTCAGGTTCCCAAAAAATTTGATCCCAGCAGCGATTTTTTTTTAATTTCCACTCATACAAACTTAAAAGGTACACCAGTCCCCTCCCTCCCTCCTTCCAACCACCCACCACCGTGTGCCTCCCTCCCTTCCTCCCTCTCTCCCCATCCCCTAGTGCCTCCCCCTCCCATCCCTGGAGCATCCTTTAATGTGCATGCCAGACTCTCCTCTGGGGCATGCAAAGTCCAATTATGTTTGCTTCGGCCCTAACTTGGGTGGAGTATCTTGCATATCATTGCTCCTCCCATCCTTGTGCTCTTACAATCTTACTGCCCCCTCTTCTGCAAATTTCCCTGACCTTCTGGATGGAGAGAGATTAGGTTGGCCTAGTTTCAGGTGGTTGATATAGAGTCTCTGATGTTCTGGATTATGGTTTGTTGATTTTTTTTCCAGTTTTGCTGCTCCTGCAATGCCCTTCATTCCATCCGAATGAGTATTGGATGTCACCCTGTGACTAGAGATAAAAACCTGTTAAACTAGAGTTTGTTATAAGAATATATTCAAAGGTAGATGTAATAAAAGTAGGAAACCGCAGTGAGGGAGGGGTCAATCACCCATTTGCAAAATGGTTACTTTTTATCTGCCAGACTATATGCCCTCCCCTTCTGGTAAGATCATACCCCCTCAGTTGTAAATGATCAGGAAGGAAAGTCTGTGAACTTAACCAGATGTCTCATTACTTACTTGCAGTCCATGATGGTGGCCTATTTTCTCTGCTGTAACATGGTTCCTTCTCTCCCAGGAGAGATTTTTTTTTCTTTTTTTTTTATTAAAAATTTAATTATACATTTTAAAATTTTTTACCAGTTCCCTCCCTCCCCCCTCCTCCCCCTCCCCTTCCCCCAGTGCCTCCCCCCCAATTCCCAGAGAGTCCTTTATTGTGTACGCCTAACTCTCCTCTGGGTCCTCCTCTCCGATGACATATAAGGACCCAGTGGCATTTCCATAAGCCCTTTCTCTTGTTCCCCTTAAGCATAAGATCACTACTATGGCTGTCAAACCCTTGCCTCCAGGGGTCTCGGTGCCCTTAACAGATGCTAGACTTTATGAGGGCAACCGTGCGCTGGACATTGCACAGGGCATGCAAAGTCCCATTATGATTGCTTTGGCCCCAACTATTGTTGAGAATCTTGCAAATCGTTGCTCCTCCCATCCTTTTGCTCTTACAATCTTACCGCCCCCTCTTCCGCAAATGTCCCTGAGCTCCAGGATGGGGAGAGATTAGGCTGTCCTAGTTCTATGTGATTGATATAGAGTCTCTGAAGTTCTGGATTGTGGTTTGTTGATTTTCTTTTGCAGTTTTGCTGCTCCTGCAATTCCCTTCACTCCATTCTGCTGGGCACTGTATGTCACCCCCTGGCCAGAGACAAAAAGCTGTTAAACTGGAGTCTTGTTGTAATAGCACATTCAAGGGTAGATGTAATAAGAGTAAGAAACCTCACTGAGGGAGGGGTCCATCACCCATTTGCAAAATGATTACTTTTTATCTGCTAGACTATATGCCCTCCCTTTCTGGTGAGATCAGGAAAGAACGTCTGTGAACTTAACCAGGTTTCTCATTACTTACTTGCAGACCTTGATGGAAGCCTATTTTCTCTGCTGTAACATGGTCTCCTCTCTCCTTCTTTCTGGTGTGGCCCTCCTAACCCATCTCTCTTGTTCATAACCCTTGCAATTACTGTGTTTCATAGGTTTACTTTTGAGTGTCTCAATGTGGGCTGGGTGAGTTTGGTACTAGGAGCCACCTATTAGGGAGTACATACGGCGCTTAATTTTCTGGGTTTGGGATACTTCACTTAATATAATTCTTTCTAATGACATCCATTTCCCAGCAAATTCCAGTAATTCATCATTTTTGATGGCTGAGTAGTACTCCATTGTATAGATGTACCACAGCTTCCTTATCCACTCGTCAACTGTTGGACATTTATGTTGATTCCATGACTTTGCTATTGTAAACAGTGCTGCTATGAACATGGTCGAGCTTGTGCTATCGAGGCGAACCTCTGCTGCATGGGGGGTTATTCCCAAAAGTGGGATAGCAGGGTCATATGGCATTTCAATCTTTAATTTCTTTAAGAATCTCCAGACGGCTCGCCAGAGTGGCTGTATGAGCCTGCATTCCCACCAGCAATGTAGCAGAGTTCCCCTCTCTCCACATCCTCTCCAGCATTTGTCGTTGTTTGTATTGTGGATTTTTGCCATCCTGACCGGGGTGAGATGATATCTCAGGGAAGTTTTGATTTGCATTTCCCTGATGGCGAAGGAAGTGGAGCATTTTTAAGATAATTGTTAGACATTTTAATTTCATCCCTGGTAAAGTTTCTTTGAAGTTCCAGGGCCCATTTTTTAATTGGGCCAGTGTTTCCTTGGAGTTTAATTTTCTAAGTTCTTTGTGCACTCTGGACAGTAGAGCTCTGTCAGATATGTGGTTAGTGAAGATTTTCTCCCATTCTGTGGGTTGCCTTTGAGCTCGTGTGACAATCTCTTTATCTGAACAGAAGCTCTTTAATTTCACAAGATCCCAACTGTTGAGAGTTGGTAGCAGTGACTGTGCCATTGGATGTCTGTTTAGGAACTGTTGGCCTAGCCCAATCAGCTCCAGGGAGATCCCTATCCTTTCAACTATGGTTTTTAAAGTCTCTGGCCTGATATCAAGGTCCTTGATCCATTTGGAATTAAGTCTTGTACATGGTGACAAGTACGGGTCCAGCTTTAATCTTCTGCATGTGGAGATCCAGTTTGGCCAGCACCATTTGTTGAAGATGCTGTTCTTTTTCCATTGGATTCTTTGGGCCCCTTTGTCAAAGACCAAATGGCTGTAACTTTGTGGGCTTATATCTGGGTCTTCAATCCTTATCCATTGATCTGTGTGTCTATTTTGGAGCCAGTACCAGGCTGTCTTTATAACTATGGATTTGTAGTATAGACTTAGGTTTGGTATGGTAATACCTCCAGCTGTGTTTTTGTTACTCAGGATTGTTTTTGCTATCCTGGGTCTTTTGTGCCTCCATATGAACTTTGAGATTGTTTGGTCAACTTCTTTGAAGAATTGCTTTGGGATTTTGATTGGTATAGCATTGAATCTGTATATTGCCTTTGGTAGGATGGTCATTTTTACAATGTTGATTTTGCCAATCCAGGAACAAGGGAGGTCTTTCCACCTTCTGGTGTCTTCTGCAATTTCTTTCTTTAGGGTTTTAAAGTTTTCATTGTAAAGGTCTTTTACCTCCTTAGTTAGGTTTATACCAAGGTATTTCATTTTTTTAGGGGTTATAGTAAATGGCATGGTTTCTCTCAAGGCTTTTTCACTTCTTTCATTCTGGGCATATAGGAAGGCCTCTGATTTTTGCACATTCATTTTGTATCCTGCCACCCTGCTGAACTTCTCAATTAGTTCCAGGAGCTTCCTGGTGGAGTTTTTGGGATCCCTCAGGTATAAGATCATGTCATCTGCAAATAGGGATAGCTTGATTTCTTCCTTGCCGATTTGAATCCCTCTTATGTCCCTTTCTTGTCTTATGGCTTCAGCTAAGACTTCAAGTACAATATTGAATAGAAGTGGTGAGAGTGGACAGCCTTGTCTAGTTCCTGATTGAAGTGGGAATGCTTCCAATTGTTCCCCATTGAGCATAATCCTTGCTGTGGGCTTGTTGTATACAGCTTTTATTATATTGATAAAGGTTCCTTCCATTCCTACTGTCTCTAGCGTTTTGATCATAAAAGGCTGTTGGATCTTGTCAAAAGCTTTTTCTGCATCTATCGAGAGTATCATGTGGTCTTGGACTTTGGACTGGTTTACATGATGAATTACATTTATTGATTTGCGTATGTTGAACCAACCTTGTGTGCCGGGGATGAAGCCTACTTGGTCCCCATGAATGATCTTTTTAATATGTTTTTGAATCCGATTTGCTAAGACTTTGTTGAGAATCTTTGCGTCTGTGTTCATCAGGGAGATCGGCCTATAGTTTTCTTTTTTAAGCGAATCTTTATTAGGTTTTGGGATTAAAACGATATTTGCTTCATAGAAGGAATTTGGTAGTGTTCCTTCCTTTGCTATTTGATGGAACAGTTTAAGGAGTATTGGTGTTATTAACTCCTTAAATGTCTGGTAGAACTCTGTGCTGAATCCATCTGGTCCAGGACATTTTTTGGTGGGAAGATTCGAGATTACTTCCTCAATTTCCTTATATGTTATAGGACTATTTAAATAATTCACAACTTCCTGATTCAATTTAGGTAAGTTGTGTTTACTTAGAAATTCATCCATCTCTTTTGTGTTGTCAAACTTCACAGAGTATAAGTTTTTGAAATATGATGTTATAATTCTCTGGATTTCTTGGGTATCAGTAGTGATAACTCCATATTCATTTCTAATTTTGTTAATTTGGGTTTTCTCTCTCTTGCTTTTGGTTAATTTAGCTAGGGGTGTATCAATTTTGTTGATTTTTTCAAAGAACCAGCTTTTTGATTGGTTGATTTTTTCTATCGTTTTCTTAGTCTCGATTTCAGATATTTCTCCCCTTATTTTGCTAATCTCTTCTCTTCTACTGCTTTTGGGATCAGATTGCTCTAGTTTCTCTAAAGCTTTAAGCTGCATTGTTAAGTTGTTTATTTCTGATGTTTCCATTTTTTTGACGTGGGCATTAAGAGCTATGAACTTACCTCTTAGAACAGCTTTCATTGTGTCCCAGAGATTTTGGTAAGTTGTATTTTCGTTATCATTCACTTTCAGGAAATCTTGAATTTCCTTTTTAATTTCTTCCTGAATCCAGTTCTCATTCAGCATCATAGTGTTAAGTTTCCAGGAGTTAGTGTATTTTCTCTTGTTTGATGTGTTGTGGATGTCCAGCTTTAGGCCGTGGTGGTCTGATAGGGCACAGGTTAGAATTTCAACTTTCTTGTATATGTGTAGATTCATTTTGTGGCCCAATATGTGATCTATTTTGGAGAAAGTTCCGTGTGCTGCTGAGAAAAATGTGTATTCTTTGGTGCGTGGGTGAAAAGTTCGATAGAGATCTGTGAGGTCCATTTCTTTCAGGGTTTGATTAAGTTCCAAAGTGTCTCTGTTAACCTTTTGACCTGTTGATCTATCCCATGTAGAGAGGGCGGTGTTGAAGTCCCCAAGAATTATCGTTTGGGGGTTGATTTCTTGCTTTAGACGCTGTAGGGTTTTCTTAATGAATGTGGAGGGGCCCGTATTGGGTGCATATATGTTCAGTATTGTGAAATCTTCCTGGTGAATTGTACCTGTGACTAAAATGTAGTATCCGTCCGTGTCTCTTATAATTTTCTTTGGTTTGAAGTTCACTTTGTCTGATAGCATAATGGCTACCCCTGCCTGTTTTCTGCTTCCATTTGCTTGTAGAATTGTTGACCAGCTTTTTATTTTTAGAGTGTGCCTATCTTTTGTGGTGAGATGGGTTTCCTGCAGGCAACAGATTGATGGATTGTGATTTTTAATCCAAGTTTGTAATCTGTGTCTCTTGATCGGTGAATTAAGTCCATTAACATTTAGTGTTATAATGGAGAAACTATTGTTAATTCCAGACATTTATTATGTTTAGTAGTTTTTATAAGTATATTGCTTCGCTTTTAATGGTGTTATATTTGCCTTCTGTTCTCCTGGATATGCCTGTGTTTTTCTTCACGCTTGAGTATCATTTCTAGCAGTTTTTGAAGGCCTGGTTTGGTGGCCATGTATCCCTTAAAGTTGTCTTTGTGCTGGAAAATTTTTCTTTCTCCCTCGATCATGACTGATAGTTTTGCAGGGTAAATCAGCCTGGGTTGACATTTTTGCTCATTCAATACTTGAAGTATGTCTCTCCAAGGTCTTCTTGCTTTTACTGTTTCGACTGAGAAGTCATTTGTTATTTTAATAGGTTTGCCTTTAAAAGTGACTTGTTTTTTCTCCCTTGAAGCTCTCAGCACCAGTTCTTTATCTTGAATGTGGAGTGTTTTAACTATTATTTGCCGCGGTGTGCTTCTATTTTGGTCGTATCTGTTTGGGGTGCGGAATGCCTCTTGTATATGAATGGGCCTCTCTTTTTTTAGATGAGGATAGTTTTCCTTGATGATCGTTTGAAAAATTTCCTCAGGGGTGGTATTTTGAGATTCTTGCTCCGGTATTCCATGAATACGCATGTTAGGCTTCTTCAGGGTGTCCCATATCTCTTGGATATTTCTCTCAAGTATCTTTTTGGCTTTAACAACCTCTTCCATTGAGCTGGTTAGTACTCCCACTTTACCTTCAAGGTCTGAAATTCTGTTTTCTGCTTCATTAGTTCTGTTGATAAGACTCTCTGTGGCGTTCTGGGTTGAAGACAATTTGTCTTTTAGCTCAGTTTTAAACTCTGCTTGAGTTTGTTTTAACTGCTCTATGCCACTTTTTGTTTCTTGCACTGTTTTTCTCAACTCCTCCCGATGTCTGTTGTGTTCCTCTTCAAAGAGATTGATTCGATTATGTAATTCCTCCCGGATTTCCTCTTTCATAGTATTGAACATGGTAATGATCATATTTTGAAAGTCGTTATCCTGGGTGAGGCTTTCTTGGCCTTTTTCCGCGGGTTTGTTCTTGTTGGAGTCTAACATTATGGGATTAATTCCTTCAGTGGGAAATTTGTTTACTTGAGTGTTGCTTCTCATGGATTTGCACTTTGACTTTGGCATTGTCGTTTTAACTCTTAAGATCTCTCAATTTCACTAACCTGAATTATTTGGCCTGGGGTCCTGGTGGGCGGACGGGGGCGGAGACTTACCTAGGGCGCAGACTTACCTAGGGCGCAGGGTCAGGCCCGGCTGGACCATGCGCACGCGTTCGGATTGGCGGAGCGGGGTGGGGTGTAAAGGGAGGATGGGCGCGTCGGTGTGGAGCTATATAACACGAGGGCAGCTGGGGCGGGCCCGGGTGCAGGGGAAGGTCCTCCTCGTCCCTCGTCCCCCGCGCGAGGCTCCGGCTGGATGGTGGGAGTTGGAGCCGGGTCCCTGTGGGCTGACCTGGGGTCCTAGGGCGTGGGGTGAGGCCCGGCTGGACCGCGCGCCCGCGCCCCGAACGGTGGAGTGGGGTGGGGTGAAAAGGGAGCGATATGAAAGGTCTTGAAATTCTCTCTCATTCAAAACTGGGAAAGACAGACCAACTGAATTGTAAGCATAGTAAATTGCAGCAAGAGAATATTTTTATTTCAGCATGTTTGCACAGAAAACCTGACTGTCCCCAATAAGCAGTTTCTGGAATCCTCGATGACGATCTAGGAAGTGTGTACACTGTATTGTGGGGCATCAGGAGAGGGTAGGGGTGAGAGACTCAATTCAGTTTCCTCCTCACCTCAAAGATATTTGGGCTTCTTCATCATCTGTGCCATTCCTTTGCAGTTCTCCTTTAAAAGCTCAAAAAGAATAAATCTCCAAGATTCTGTTTTCTAGGAAAATTGTGGCCTCAATATCAAAATTGTAGTCCATTTACCTCTTGTGAAACCATTCTTGTGGTCCATGTGCCTACCTGTTCTAACCTGAATACATGATAGTAGGGGAGGCAAATGAAAGTCAAAGAGAGAAAGTCTACCATTACTTGCTGGTGTCTCAAACATTCCCTCTATTTGAGGTCAATTAAACTTAGCAATTACTGTGCTTCGCCCAGGTGATTCTACTGCACATGATATTCTACTCTGCCTCTGACTTCCTCATAGTGACCTAATGATTTCTTTCTTCTCTATTTTTTAAATGAAATTACCCAGGCATGAAACATTCCTGCAATCTCAATACAGCAGGATAGAATCAAGAGGTCTCTGCAAATTTGAAGCTAGGAGATCTACATAGTGAGTTCAAGGCCAGCCTAAGTGACATAGAGAGACTTGTCTCAAATCAGAACAGCACCTGCAAAATGCTGTTCGTTTTGGAGTTTTGTGTGTCATTGTTTATTTTGTATCATTTGGACAGAATGTATTTGCATATTTTTACAAGGCATATTTCTTGTTTTAAACAGAACTTTGGAAAAGAAACAACTGATCTAATATCACCAGAACCTCTGACATTCTCTTACTTATTTAACCTTCAAGTAGAGGTTTTTCTGGTAGATGCGACAGAGATACTTGACTGAGCCAAATATCCAAAGATCAAATCAGTCTTGAAATAGTTTTCTTTCTCGTTTATTTGTTTATTTAGACTTATAATAATAGATTTCTGATTTTACATTTTTGTTAGAAATTATAGTATAGTTATAACAGTTTTCATATAAATCTTGTACCTGTGGGGGAATAACTCTTCTTAAAAGAACCATGGACATTAGGCTGGTAAGAATCAATAGTTTGTACCTAAAGCCCTAGAACATGAAGAGAATTTCATGACTTTTCTTCTAGGTAAATAACTATGGATAATACAGATGAATACTTATATAACTTTAAAGACCATAATTTTGAAAAATCTTTTGTTGACATTGAGATGTTAGAAAATATGGAAAAATTTGAAATTAAAGATGACGATGTCTTCATACTCACATATCCAAAATCTGGTAAGTGTCAGGAGTGGCTTGTGGCACTGGTCTTTTCTTGATATGTAATGCATGTATATAAAAGGCTGGTCTCCATGCACCAATAATAGCACAACCTTCATTATGAAAGTACTTAAGATCAGACAACGGCTAAATGAAAACCTAGTTTCTATGCTCTAAGATCATTTTAATACATGTACTGTCAATTCTGGTGTTAAATGGGGAATAAATCAGAAATAGATCCATGAGCAAATACTTAGTAAATATTTTTGGCTCGGCCTGCTGGACATAGCTTGTACAGTTTGAAGCCCTCTTAGCTTCAGAGTGTAAATGTTTCATTAGTTAGTAGCTTCATCTGTCATAAGATAAAATTTCCAAGAATTCTGTTACTCTAGAAACATGCCTCAGGATCTGGAATCCACTTAAGATTCTTTAAAAAGCTCTTAACAAGTAGGTCTCCTGGGAATATAGAACGATATTTTATTGAGTCAAGAAGCCCATCAGGACAAAGAAATGGTAGAGCCCAGCCCTCTTAAAAATGACTTCTGATTCAGTGAATTGTGAAATCTGGAAGCTTAGTTTGTATTTTTAAAGTAGTTGATACTGTCTAAGAGGTAATACTGCCCTTGTTAAAGCTTCACGTATTTGTTTTAAAAAGCTTTCCTTAGTTTTGTTGTGTCTCTTCACAACACCACAATGGGATTCTACATAAATATAAATGATTTTATTCCAATAATGAGATACTTATGTGGGGAAAATGCTTCCCAGCAAGGTTGAGGATGTACTTTAAGATTACAAGAACCCACATAAAAACAGACATAATAGTGTGTGTCTATAATAACAATATTTCTACAAGACATGGGAGACTCAGAGGAGTATCTTTGGAAGCTGGCAATCCAGCTAGCCTGGCATTTGCAGTGTTGAAACACAAGCAACCTTGATCCAAACAAGGTGGAAGGTGATGATTAACAGTTGATGTGGTCCTTTGACGCCCCCTCCCACTAATGTGCTGTGACAGGCACCTGCATGCCATATCACTTGAACATGTACACACATACATGCATCAGACACACATAAACAAGTAAAGATAAGTCTTTTCAGAATTTTATTGCATTGTTCATTAAAACTTCTGCTTTTCCTTCCATTTTTGAAATGCTTAAATTCATTACATGAGTTAATGACACTGTGAGGAAGCCATTCTCTCTTACTGCAGATGTGAAACCCCAGCCCTTAGTTGTCAAAGTCTGAGAAGGGTCTAAAATTGTGTCCTTCACATTAAATGGTTAAACTGATGCTTTCCTAGATGATGGTGTATTGTGAGAAGGATCTGGATCATAGAAAGAGGGGGTTGTCACTAATGCCATGCAATAAGAGAGCTGTGCAAACTGATCATCTCCACATAGTCATCTTCCTTGCTTTGGAGACCTTGAACACTCAAAACTCACCAGACATTTCCTAATGCTGCTGGAGATCCTGGGTCAAGATTGCAGTAGTGATGACTGTTTTCGATGGGCTATAGTGGGTGCCAAAACTTAAAACATACTACATCTCTGAAGCAAGTCACATTTTCACAAAGGAAATTACTTTAAAATCTCAGATACTAAATGTTTTTCTTGGAATGGTGGGAATTGGATTTCACGTCAAGATGATCATATATGAGTCATTTGCAATAAACTTTAAAAAGCCAAACTTCATTATCATTGCATTTTTTACACATGGGTTCATTCTTAAAGGAAATGGCATTGGACATTGACATTTGTTTGTTTCCTTAATGTTTTCTCTACTGTTGTGTGTCTTGAGTATTCAAGCGTGCATCAGCTAATAACACTGAAATCATTAAACTTTTCATTTCTCATGTGTGTTATAGTCTATGTTCTCCCTGATATCAAAGTAAAACTATTTCATAGTGTGGACATTTTATAACGAGTTTAAAAAACAAGAGAAGGGAAATAAATTGAATGAAAATATTTCCTTTTTTCTAGTATTTTCTACATTTCTAATAGCAAGATTATAGGAAGTAAATGTTTTCAAGGTGGCTGTATGGAAAAGTTAATCTACAGGCATTAATACTAGAAAGGAACAGTAAGGTGAAAAAAAGGAGGTTTACTCATCTTTGGGCTGGACGTGAAGAATCTCTCCCATGTGATAGGATGATTGTAGAGGTCTTCAGATGTATGGCCTTTGACTCTTAGAACTTTACTTGAGTTTCCTTTGGACTCTATTGAATTCTGAGTAGGAGTGTGTCTTCCGTAGACCATGTGCATGGGTCCCCAGAGGGCCGGAGAGGCAGAGGGGCTCATGTTTATGGCAGAATTCTTCACCTGGTACCTGGGACTTGGCTTAGTGGCCCACCCCAAGCACCAGGGATGGAGGAATGTGAGCAAGTCTTATGGCGTTGGGCATACAGGCGGGCGGGAGGAAGGAAGGAGCTGAGGCCCAGGGCTTGGGCCAGGCAAAACTGGAGACAGCCTGGGTGTCTATGGCGCTGGCTGGTGGTAGGAGCTGGGACACGGGGCCACCTGGGAGGCCGGGCAAACTCACTTGGGATGGAGGACTGGGAGCACGGTCAGGCGGACAGGCGGGCGGGAGGAAGAAAAGGGGCTTTTGGTAGTGCTTGTAAGAAATCTATTTCTAATTGTGACACATTATGTGGAATTTCATTATGGCAATGCTCTTCAGTTCCAGAGGTCAATGTTAATTAAAAACTATTGCTAATAAATTGTTTTCTTCCACAGAAGACCCATACAAAGTAAAAGCAACAAGACAAGCTCATTGATTGGAGAAGGACTTCCACAACCCAAAGAAAAGCAAAATGATTGCTTATTTATGGTTCTTAAATTCTGTTATTTTTCTTGGTCCTTTTGTGCATCCTCGAATCCAGGCAAAACCAGAGAAAACACAAAATTTAGATTCCTGGATTATTGATGATTTTAAGTCTTAGGTTACTAAACTGAGCCTTAAAACAAGATTCATTTTAAGATGCTGAATTTTACCTAAATTTTATCTAACTGTTATATAAAAGTTACAAGTACCAGCTAGTGTAACTGACCTATTGGATGCTTAATAACCATGTTTAGAAATCTATGCCAATGCAAACAGAAGGGAGATACAAGCCAACTTATTGTCCCCTGATCTCCAAGGTCATCTAAGTTCCTGGGGATTACAGGGCGCTCTCAGCTGTTGGTAAGCTACCTGTCCTCTTGTTCAGAGGGGGTATAATTGTTGGAATCTGATCAGTGTCCATGCTATAAATGGGAAATCAAAACAGGAACATGTGTCCAATGTTGCCAAAGGACACTGAATGGTCAGCACAACTTTAACTCATCTGCTATAGAAAACACAACTTCTGAAAGGGGCCAAGGGTTCCCAACAAAAAGCCCCAAGTAAACTCTGAGGAATAAACTCTCCATGGGCCTTGACAAAAATGACAACAAAAAGGTTTATTCTGGCTGCTTGAATATAGTATTTAAAACACTCAAAAGAGAAGCACAGCCAAAGTTTAATACATTCAATATGTGCTTATAACATAAGCAACCATTTCTTATCAATGATTTTCTTCTCGATAAAAGTACAAAAAAATCACAGGAGAATAAATCTGGACACTTATTTGTCTCCCTGCATGAAACTCCAAATAGATCATAGACCTCAGTGTTAGACTAGACACTATAGAACTCCTAGAAGAAAAAACAGGGAATACCCTTGAATTGATTGGCCTTGGCCAGCATTTCCTCAATAGGACCCCAAAGGCAGAGAATAAGTCCAACACTAAACAAGTGGACTACATGAAATTAAAAAGCTTTTACTCAGCAAAAGAGACTGTTAATTGATCAACAAGGCAACCTACAGAATGGGAGAGCATCTTCACTAACCATACTTCTGGCAAAGGATTAATATTTGGAGTACACAAAGAACTCGAAAAATCAAATACCAAGAAAACAAACATCCCCATTAAAAAATGAGCTAGAGAACTGAAAGGAAACTTCTCACAAGAGGAAATTTAAATGTCTAACAAATGTCTTTTTTCAAGACACATTTTATTTTTGTCCAATACAAATTCAATAGGTACCCTCTTTCTCTCCCTCTGCCCTCCCCTCCCCCATGGTCCCCCATTGCACTCTTCCCCCTTCCCCCTCCCTCTCACCCCCTTTCTCTCTCCTGCACTCTGGGTGCCTACCATTTCCTCCCTCCCATCCCCCAGAGCATCCCTTTATGTGGGCGCTGAATCTCCCTGTGAGTCCTTATTCTAGTGAGGGTTCAGGACACAGTGGCATAACTTTGTGCCCCTTCTTGGGCTGTCAACTAGTATGGGAACCCTATTATTACTGTTTTACTCCTTGCCTCTAAGAACCTTACTGCCTGAAACCTTCTCCCCTGTGATACATGCTAGACTCTGGGGGGAGGGTTGTTGATATGTCAACCATTGTGACCATCATGCAAAGTCCAATCATATTGTGGCTATATCCTGGCTCCTGCAGCCCTGACTTGCATATTGTTGGTTCTCCCCATCTTGAGGCTCTTATAATCTTTATGCTCTTACAATTTTGTAACCCTGTAGAAGGAACCCAACCAGGCAGGCCTGTATTGTCTGAATTGGACCACCTGCCGCTGTGCCTGGTGCTGACTTCAAACCACCTGCCTGAGAGGACCAACCTGGACAGGACAACATAGCAAAAGCTCCCCCAGAACTTATGGATTGTTGGGTGGGGAATTGTAGGGCGCCGCCCTGCATGCCGCCATTCTAAGATGGCGCCAGTTCCCCTTTCTCCTCTCAGCAAAACAAGCCAATGCGCAAGCGCCAGGCCCATTTCCCGCTCTAGCCCTGATCGCAAGACCATCACGCCACCTCGGGTGACACGCCCACTACCAATCAGGTGCTGCCACGTCCAAGACGGGACAGAATCCCTATATAAGGGTGGCGGTTTAGGCAGTTGGGGTCTCCGTGCTGAAAGCTAGTGCTCTCCCTCTCAAGATGCATTAAAGCTTGCTACAGAAGGATCCTGATCGTGTTGCGTCGTTCTTGCTGGCGAGACGAGCAGCGCGAAACAACTGGTGCCGAAACCCGGGAATCACATCGTCCGCACCGTCGGAGACCCCCTGGTGACAGGGAGGGTTCAGAACTGTAGCGCAGACTACGCCTCAGAAAGGTATGTTCACTCTTTCACCTTCCTAATTCAAAATGATCGAGCTTCCTGAAATTCTTGCAACAGTAATCCTGATATCCTTCACTCTCTTTGTTTTCTGTTTTCGTTATTGTTGTGATCTTATTTGGAAAATGATAAAAAACTGTCTTGAAGTCGAAAACTGCGAAAAAGCCCGATCGGCAGGACAGCTCACTTTAGAAACAGTGCAAGAGGGCATGTCAGAATCTGAGCGTAGTGAGAGGATGGGTGCGCGCAAAAAAGAACCCCAAACCGTCATAAGTGAAAAAGGACCTCCCAGACAACCTAATAAGGATAGGGAGAGAAGAAAAGTGAGTAAAAACAAACTTACCAAAGAGTCTGACAAAGATAAAGAAAGAGAACTAGATAATGCATCTAATCCCCCAAACAAAAAACCAGGTTCATGGTGGGAGCCCATATATGACCCCACTTCAAGACCTAGGTTATATCCAACCCAAGAGCTTGCCGCTCTCAGTTTTACCTCCTCTGATGATGAAGATTCGAGGATAAACACAGAGGATGAGGCCGAGCTTGAAGAAGCGGCTGCCGCATATGACCCAGAAGAATGGCGCCCTCTTCATAGACAGCCTATGAAGGAAAGACCTCTAATGGTTGTCCCTTCTGCTCCGCCTCCTTTTGCACCCTCTGCTTCACGATTACCCAAACAGACTCGCCATAAACTCAGCCTTGCCTTTCCAATTTACGAGGGAGAGACGGGGAGAGTTCATGCTCCTGTTGATTTTAATCAGATTAAAGAACTGGCTGAGTCCGTTAGAAAATATGGGCCTAATGCAAATTTCACTATAATACAGCTAGATCGCCTAGCCTTACATGCACTAACGCCCACTGATTGGCAAACCATCGCTAAGGCTGCATTACCTACTATGGGTCAATACATGGAATGGAAGGCCTTATGGCATGAAGCAGCACAAAACCAGGCTATTGCCTTTTCTACCTACAGACTCTACTATAGAAACCTTAAAAGAAAACAGGACTTTGTCATTGCCTGGTAGTCTCTGTTTTGTCATCGAAACCTCTCAGGTTTCCTCTTCCTGCATAACGCTTTATAATCAATCTTTTGCACAGCTTGGTGCGACTGTTAAAGATAAACCCAAGGTTGGTAATAAAGCTGTTTTTAGGGCAAATTCCACAATTCTGTTCGGCTGGTGGCCAACAGCCAACTTTTCAAACTCGCTCCTCTTGTCCCCCCAGCCTAGGTTTGCTCCTTTCTGCAAAGGAGCTAGAGATGACCAGTCCATATTACCCTGGACTGGTTGTCAAGCACGAGTGGCAGGCATGATTCATGATACGTTTACTTTTTCGCCTCGTATAGGCTCCTCTGTTGGTAACTTTACATCAAATGACCCATGGAGCGTTGATGCTGATCCTTTTAATATATGGCTTCTTTGTGGAATTAATGGTAGCTGTACTGATCTAACCCCCCTGTCAATGCTTTTGGGGGGCGCTGTAGGGTCTGCTGAGTTAAGCTATAATCAATCTGACTCTGATAATATTCTATCTGACCGTTTCAAACTTAAACAAAGGTTCCCTCCAACCGCTGTCTGCGTGTGGCCTCCTTTTATTTGGATAGTTAGTAACAATGCCACCTCCTCCACTATAGATTGTAGTAATAAGCAATGCTCTTATACCCTTTGCTGGAACGCAAGTACCCACTCTTTGGCGGTTGTGGCACGAATGCCTCGCTTTGTCCCTGTTCCCATTGAAGCCCCTAGTTCACTGTCAATGTTTCGATCAAAAAAGAGACTTTGGGATCACCGCTGCTATTGTCAGCATTGTAGCCACCGCGGCCGTTGCCGCTTCACTTACGGCCTCGGCTTTGGCGTTGTCAGGGACTGTCAAGGCAGCAACAACTATCAATGAGCTGTCCTCCTCAGTCTCCTTAGCTATGGACAAACAGCAGTCGGCAAACACCCAACTACAAGGAGGACTGTTGCTGGTTAATCAGCGTATTGATTTAGTTCAAGAACAAGTAAATATACTGTAACAGTTAGCACAGTTAGGATGTGAAAGAAAAATGTCTGGGTTATGCATCACCTCTGTACAATACAAAGAATTCACAGCTGCTGCTAATTTGTCCAAGTCCCTTTCTCAGTTTATGTTACAGAACTGGACCCATAAATTTGAACAGACGCTACGAGAACTCAGAGTCGCCATTGTGCACGTCAACTCAACCCGCCTTGACCTATCTCTGACGTCGGGATTCGCCTCCTGGATTTCCTCAGCTTTTTCCTACTTCAAGGAATGGGTGGGGGTGGGACTATTTGGAATTCTGTTCTGTCTCGGTCTGGCAATATTGTCTTGGCTCTTCTGTAAATTTTCTAACAGGGCCAAACGAGAAAAAATCATGGTCACTCCGGCACTTATGGCCTTAGAGCATGGGGCCTCTGCTGAGATCTGGCTTGCAGCATTAAAGCAAGTATAAAGGTTGATCGCCGGCCAAACAGCTCATGCACCCTCAGCACCTTTGTTGCATTGCACGAGGACGAGTGTCTGGCATAGGCAGCCCACACAGGTTGACGAGCAAAGCATCGCACAGAGTTTACTCTGGAAAACACGCCATCTTGCAAAAGGGTTACCTGCCCCAGAATCCCTTCCTCACAAAATTGGCAGGACGAATTTTTCATGAGGATTTGGCCTCTGTTTTCGCCTGAGTTGGGTGGTCACCTCATCGCTATCATATTTGATAAGAAAGGGGGAGATGTAGGGCGCCGCCCTGCATGCCGCCATTCTAAGATGGCGCCAGTTCCCCTTTCTCCTCTCAGCAAAACAAGCCAATGCGCAAGCGCCAGGCCCATTTCCCGCTCTAGCCCTGATCGCAAGACCATCACGCCACCTCGGGTGACACGCCCACTACCAATCAGGTGCTGCCACGTCCAAGACGGGACAGAATCCCTATATAAGGGTGGCGGTTTAGGCAGTTGGGGTCTCCGTGCTGAAAGCTAGTGCTCTCCCTCTCAAGATGCATTAAAGCTTGCTACAGAAGGATCCTGATCGTGTTGCGTCGTTCTTGCTGGCGAGACGAGCAGCGCGAAACAGGGAATATATAGGCAAGCCCAATATTCGCAATAAACGATCCTGCTTTGTATCTTGCCTGCCTCCCGGAGTCTGTGTCATTGACTCAGTGCCTCCTTACTCCTGGCCCCAGGGTCTCCGTAGTGCCTGAGACCCCAACATAGCTCCTCTCTACTGCAAGGTCAACAATCCCCCAAGGTCTAGCAAGTATCACAGGGGAGAAGGCTTCAGGCAGTATGATCCTTATGCCACTGATTCCTGAACCCTCATTAGTGTAGACAACTAAGAGGGAAATTCAGCGCCCACAAAAACAGATGTTCTGGAGGATGGGAGGGAGAAAGTAGGAAGAACCAAGAGAGAAAGAGGGATGGAAAAGGGACAAGAGACCTGGTTGGGTGGGGGAAGTGTGAAAAGGGGGCGGATAGTGCAGTAGGTACCTATTGAGCTTGTATAATTAAGCAAAAAAAAAATGCAATAAAAAAGACTCTTAAGATGGGGAGATATATTGCTTGCCAGAACATTCCACTCAAGAGAGGACCACTGCATCTAGGAACTTACTGCAATGAGACTTAACCTGACATATCAACATTCCCCCACAGACTTGTGAGACCGGTAAAGGAGAGTGACCCTATCAGTGTGTCCCCCTAAGGAAGGGCCACATAATATGCAACAGAAGCTTGAGCCCATACCAATGCAGACAACCAAAAAATAACCCTGGGGCCCAAACAAGCAGACAGCTGGGAGGGTGGGAAGGAGAGGGATGAATTGGTGAAGGGAGGCGAAATAGTGAGAGAAAGAGGGGAGGGTGGGAAGAGAGAACTTGGGATGGGACAGGAATAACCACTCGTTATGTCTGTAAGACTAGAAAAATTAAATATAAAAAATACAAACATCTCAGCTTTCCAGCACTCCCACAAAACCTGTATCCGAAGAAAAAGACATACTAATGTTCAAACATATGGTTAAGACTTGTCTTTTTCTCCCCCAAATCTACCTAAAAGAAAACTTACACTATGATACTAGCAGCTCCAACACTTTTCAAATGCTAAACTGAAAATCTGTATTTTTCACTCCAGAGTTAAGTCTTGTTGAACAGTTCAAGAACTACATAAGTAGGACTGGTTGAGTGTTAACTTGGACATTTTAAAGTTTCTTTGCTATTGTTTCTCTTGGTCCTATGCCTAAGACCTCTAATAATTCCCTTCTTTTATTTCTTCTCCCTCATTTCTCTGTCCAGATGCTAATTAAGAACTTCATTTCCTCTTCTTAACTTACTAAAACACCTAGATATTATTCTGAGATAGGACCCACTCTGGAGGGGTATCTCTAAAGGCCACACTCAACAAAAATGACCCAATCAAGTTATGAAGGAGCTACACAGATTCATGCCCCACTTTACTCCTGGCGAATGGGTGATGGGTATAAGAACAGCAGCTAAAAACCACTAAGCAATAGTGTAAACCGTGGGACAAGAATTAAAGTCTGTAATGCTACAACAGAGTTGGCACTGTCATTCAGAATTTCACTATATATATATGTATTAGAGCAGCCCCACAAAATAATCATCTGTGTGACTGAAAAGTGGTCAAGGTCCATTTTTTGGGTATTGACAAAAGTAATACATCTTTGGATTTACAATATCTACAACAAAAATTTAAAAGATGCAAAAATCATATGACATGATGTATCTCCAACAAAATGGCTTTTATTATGCTAATAAAATTACAGAGTTTTTATCCTTTCAGTCTCCTAAAACATTTTTTCTGATATGTTATTACTCTTTATTATTTCAACAAAATGCCAACAGACTAGTTGTTCTTACTCATTATGAATATTTAAAAAAATAAAGAAGCAAGAGATGTAGAGAAATGCTATAGTACAAAAGGATTGTAGGAGAAATATTTGATATGGGCACAGACATGCAAGAAACTGATATGAAGAAAGCCCTGTCTATCTCCAAGCCAGAATGAAGACACGACTATGCCTGCCTTAGTTCTTCAAATAAAAATTATTTATACTTAGTTGACCTTCCTGCAGAATATACTATATGCTGCAAGAAAATCACAGCCTCCTCTTTCCCATGTGTTGCTGTACTCCAGTAGCCCACATGATCTTGGCTTTTCTGTACGTGTCTTGTCTGTTTTCCTAATCTTGCACCACCCAAGCAGAGCAATGCTGCATGGGCTGTGGCACATCAGGACTTTCCATTGTTTTAATCCAGTTTTTCAATAGAGGAAATAAAGTCAGCATTATTGAGAGTAGAATGAGGTCACGGGATAAGTTAAATACAGTCTTGAAGAATGGAATCAATCACTTGGACAGATTTAAAAGGAATTATTTACCATTGCTCAAGACCAAGAAATTTGTTCAAATTTTCCACTATATCTTGTTGTTTGATTCATATGTCCTCAAATTAAGTAAATGTGAATTTCATTCTCTTAGAAGTTTTTTAAAGTCTCCTGAAGTGTAACTTCTTTAAAGTTCCAGTATTAAGATAGTTGGTCCTAGTATCATCAAAATTTTATTCAAGTAATCCAAGTTAAACTACCAAAGTATTATCCAGAACACTACTTATTAGCACAAAACACTTATTTTTTTATTTTTATTCAATTGTGTGTGTGTGCGTGTGTATGTATGTGTATGTATGTGTGTGTGTGTGCAGAACCACGAGCGAATTCGGGAACCACCATGGACGCCTCCACCTCCTCCTTGTTTACTCTGCCCGAAGATTCACAGGCTCCGCCCTACCAGGACCAGAAACGCAGGCCGCCCCCGCTTCCGCCCGGCGTCTGTACGTGGGGTCTAGGATCCGATCTCAGGACCTTCTGCCTGCAAGGCAGAGGCTTAACCCCTGAGCCACCTCTCCAGCCCCACAAAACACTTTTTTATTACATTTTATTTGCCTAAATAAAATTGCCAAACTCAGTAAGTACCCCCCCTTCTTTTCCCTTTCTTCTCCCTTCCCCCGTTGTTTCCCATTGCTCTCTTCCCCTCTCATTTCCCCTCCCTCTCACCCCTTTCCTTCCCTCCTCCTGTCTTGGTGCTTCCTGCTTTCTCCCTCCAGTTCTCCAGAGCATCTGATTATGTGGGCACTGAATTTCCCTCTGACTCATCTACACTAGTGAGGGTTCAGGAGTCAGTGGCATAGTTTGGAGCCCCTTCTTGGGCTGCCCACTAGTATGGGAACTCTATTATTTCTGTTTAACCCCTTGCCTCTAAGAATCCTACTACCAGAAGCCTTCTCCCCTGGGATCCGCCAAACACACTGTTTAGGGAATATTTATACATAAGTAACTCATCAAACCTTCTCATACTTACAAGTTTTCTGTTTACATCTTCTACTGGTCCGCAAGGGTGAGAATGAATGGATAGATTGATATCTCCTTCTCTTCCATATAATGTGTTTTGTTCATATTATCGGTGCTATTTTTGAGGATATTTTTATTATGTTTTTTCTAGTTTTACAAGCATACTGAGTACTCATCCCTGATTTCCTCTATCCCTTGTCTCTCATCCCCCTTCCTTCCCTATTTTTGACGTTTTGAAATTGTATTATTGTAGGCAGGTCTCACTGCACATCCCTTTCTGGTCTGAAAACACGGTCTTTCTGTCTCAACCTCTTCATCCTGGCATTACAAGTCCTGAATTCCTTTCTCTCTTTTGTTTCTCAAGATTTATCTTCACTAACCACCAAAGGACAACTGCTTAGCTTCTATATCCCACAGATTTTCCTTTAAAAGAATGATAGACATACTTTCTATATTTAGGGAAGTAAAGTGTTTAGAATTTTTGTGAGGTCTAGTTCAAGATCTATTACTTCTTGTTTTTGCAAGTCCAAAAATCATACCATAACTTGCTGAAAACAACTATATCCTTTTTGTATGGTCATCAGGGTTTTGTTTTCCTTAGTAAGTTAAAACTACATTGAGGTGGCCCTGAAGCATCACAAATGAGAAAGGAAACGCTGGCCCAAAGAACCAGATTGCAAAACCAATGCACAATAGTTTGAAACGCAGACTCATTGGGTTGTGTGTGTGGAGGGGGGTGGTCCTAGATGATTTTCACCTCAACCTCACAGGTTGAAGTTTGGGGTTAAATTTAATCTTCTAAGTGTACTAATGAAAAACTATCTTGTTCTTCCTGTGTTGTAATGTAATACAATGTCACATTGCATTTTGCCCCTAATCTAACATAAGAAGATTGTAGATAACAACTTGAAGCACTCTATCTTGGAGAAAGGTTCAGAAAGCAAACATCTTATAACTTTCAGGATTCTTGAAGAAAGCAGCAAACAACTGTTCGTAATGGGAAGGAGCCTTCCAGAGCAGATCAACTGTCTGAAAGGGAGTCTGCAGTGAGCCTAACCTGTTTTCTAACAGAGAGCCAGGAAAGCAGCTTGGATGGGTCATCCATATGAACTGAGCTTTTGGGAGATGGTAGCTACTTTCGAATCATTTCTTCTCTTACAAGAAACCTCATCTACACAGTGTATTGGCTCACCAAGTTGATCTTTGCTGCAATCGTTACTTTGGTCTGCCATTGAATTTCTTCTAGGGGTGACTATACATTTGGGTGGAGTTTCAACAGGAAAAGTGTCACATGACACCCAGAAATAACTGCTGCAATAGTTGTCCATTACAAATTGAGCCACACTGGTTTTCATCCTTGTGCATATTTTCTGTCATTTGGCACTGCAGTGTGAGCCTTTACCACAGTCTCACCAGATGCAGCCACCCCTACCTTAAAGTTTTCAGCCTCCAGAACTGAGAATAATGACCCCCTTTTCTTTATAAATCACTCAGTCACAGATATGCTATTATGACAACAGCAAATAAGTTAAAACATCATTGATTTTTCACCTTTAGCAACATTCACTATACTTTTTTAGCTCCATGTAGAAAATTGTAATTCTGTTCCATTAGTAGATATGTCCTTTCTGTCATGGCACAGTGTCTTTATTAACAATTACTATTCACCACATCCAAGTTCTTGGATAGGCTGCATTGTCACTACCTCCCTCCATCTTCCCATGTTTAACTTGATTCTTGTCACCACCTCTTCTGCAAAGTTCCCTAAGCCTTGAGATAGTGTGTGTGGGGGGAGGGGTTTAGATGTCTTTATTGGGTCAGATCCTTCCTTTGAACTTTGGTTAGTTGTGGTTCTGGGCATTACTCATGCACGGGGATATTGCTTGGCTGAGTGCTTGGTGCTTCTTTGATCTATGGGCATAATGATGTGTTCAGATTGTAGCTTACTCATGAGTATTCATAGCTAAATCTAAGAGTTTTGTTCTCTCCTGGGGCCTATGGTTTCCCTATTTTCAGATATTTGGATTGGCTTGTAGTACCAAGCATGTATTTTTTTTTTTTATAAAGGAATTCTGTCCGGATGTGTTTCATATACTTGGTGCTAATTTTTACTCCCCTATTCTGTCTCCTATCCCTTTATTCTTCCTCCCCTTTAAACCATCCTTCCATTATTGTCCTTTCTATGTTAGTCCCTGTGATCTACTATTTCCCCTCTTTTAGGTTACTTCCTGTCTCCCATACTCCCTATTATGTTTCTTCCTGGTTTGTGAGAATTTTCGGTATTTCTATCTAAGGATATCATTCTATAGGCTCAATATTTGCATCCATATGTAAGGGTGAACATGCAGCACATACTTTTTTTTAGCACTTCTTGGGATACTTCATTCAATGAAATTGAATTGCTGTATGTGTTCTATTAGATGTGTAACTCAATAAGATATGTGTTGAGACCTTATGAATAGCAATTTCAAAAACTGTTTTTACTAGTTATAGATGCTATTTTCTTTAACATTTATTGGTTGCTTAGGTCTGTAGGCGAGTCCATGCCGGAAAACACATGTATTGATCAGAGTTCTGGGTTCTGGGAATCTAATTCAGATCATTAGAATTAGTCACAAGTTCTTTTACACACAGTCATCTTGCTGGCCCTCTGAGAACTACTTCATCTTTGCTTAAGGTTTTCTACAGTAGCATACTATTTTACATTAGGATGGGTTTCTTCCTTTACAATCTATACACTTGTTTTTTTTTTTTCTATTCTTGCCTTAGTGCATGGTGATTGATTTCCATTACTATGTTAAATAGAAGTAGTAAGAGTGGTTTAAAACTACATCTGTTGTTATAGTGATCATTATCACATATTAGGTTATTTGCATTAGGTCTCATGCATTAATGGAAATCAGTACCAGAATATTGCCTTGACACTTTTGGTCTTCACTCTGCAATCTGGTTTTCATGTTGGCGGTATAGAGAAGCAGTGTTTGTAACATAAAGATAGTTTTTAAAGATATGAAAAAGTAGTCCCCAAGTGGAGGGGAAATTCACTGTATTATGGTGCTTAATAATTGTCAGTAGAAAACAATCAACCTGTCAACAGTTTGTGTCCCTTTGAAACCTGAATGAGAGATTGGCCCATTGCCTCTAAGTTTCAGTTTTGACTGTCAAACCCTAAGGTTCCTTGAGTTGTAGTTGTATCAATCTCACCTAAGCCTGTATCATCCCAAATCCATCTTCTCCCTTATAAGGGGACATGTTACCTACCTACCCCCATATTCCTTAGAAACAATGACATCTTGTCCACTAGTTAAGAGACTTTCTATAACTCGACTGGTGGAGACTTGAGGGATAAAATGGTCACACCAACTCATGAAATGGTGGAGGTAGGATATGATAGCTCTTTCAGATTCTAAGGAACCTGGTATTTCTCAGTCTTGAAGCAAGTCCAGAGGCCTCCTGTCTGCATTAATTTAAAAAATGACTTGTACGCCATGCTTTGAATGTGACTCTACCATTTGGGTGTAGTGCTTCCTATTAAAAGCAGCCATAGAGGACTGCAAAGGCAATTCATAATGGTGAATATCTGAATCTGAAGTCCTCTTCTTATTTTGAGTTAAATTCATATCATTAGATCTTAGGAATAGTCATTGATGTGGTGGGCAGCTATATTCTCTTTGTCTCTTCCTAGAAATACATAATTTTTGTTGGAATACTAGTTTACATTGGTCCAATAAAATGTTATCTCAGCCAATTACATCTCTGGCAACTCCATTTCCAAAGGGAGCCATGTAGAACTTCACCATGTTGCTTTGGAGGATACAATGCCACAAGTTACACTTTCTGGGCTCCTCTAATTTATCTCCTTCTCACAGGAAAAAACACTTAGCTCATATAAAAATGACATTTTTCTTGCTGACATAACATGATACCTTTTGTACTTTGCCTACAGTCTAACCTAAGGGATTGTTTAGACATTTTCATTGGTTATGTACCACTAGTACTGTAATGGATAGTTCTGTACACATGGTCATATGGATAGCCCTCATTAAACTTAGATGGTCAGAAAACAGAAAGAAAGAGATGAACATGGCAAAGGAAGAAAGAGGGTTGTTGATAGAGTTGGTTGAGTCTTAAGGGAGAGTGTAGATGAGAATGATCAAAATGATTTAAAATAATAGAATAAATAAAAATGATTTTAATAAGTAAAAATATACGAAATGAATTGAGAAAAAAAGGTAAAAAATCTTAATAGCTTAGGTTTATCTTATTTGTCTCTTTAATTATTATGCTATCAAGTGAAGATACCCACTTTCTAAAATACTAGAATCATAGATTGGTTTTTATCTGTCTTTGAAGCTTATATAATGAATCAAGCAGTGTGTGCCTGACTTTCATCTGATGGAAAATAATTTTTTTGAGATTCATAAATTTCCCATAAGTTGTAACCTGTGCATTAAGCCATAAATTGGGTGCAAAGTGTTCTCCCAAAAGACTCATGAACACTTGGATTCCAAAGGAGGGTTCTGAAAAGTGTTTGAATCATAATACTCTGCCTTCAAGAATGAATTTGTTTATCCATGGATGTGAATTTGATGGCTGTGCTAGTAGATACAGTGATCAACCTGAAAAATGAAAGTTGAGTTCTGGGCACTTTTGTGAAAGAATTGGTAGTTTAGCCCTAACCACGACTACAGGAGATTTTCTATTTAATATGGGAAGGCTCAGTCCAGGGTGGGTGAGACTGTCCCTGGGCAAGTCAGTAAGATGTAGAGGCTGGTTCACTAGGTTGTCATACTTCCTTTAACTCACTTGCTTTGTGTTAAGTGAGGTTTGTCTCCCTCTTGGGAATTCCTGTGCATGTGACTTGGCCAGTTCCCTGGGCTCCTCCTGTTGGTAAATAATCTCCTGCCAAGTGTTTGTTCCCATAAGACATGAATTTATCTGCAACATACAGACAAACTACAACCATGGCATTATTACAAGTAACTGCAAAAATTGCTTATTTATTTTTCTGTACGTGTACAGTGAGATGAACTACAGTGATTTTTTTCTCATTGGCCATATGTTATAGGTTGGTCATCAGATGGTGGTGCTATTTGGATTTGGAAACAATCGAAAAGTAGAGCCTAATGAGAAGAGAGCATGTAACTGGGGGTATGCTGTTAAGGATAACAGAACCCTATTCTCCTCTTCCTCCCTCTTTTTGTTTCCAGTTTAACTGCTTTACTGTATCCTTAAAATACACCATAATTTACTGCCTTACACTGAGCTGAAAGACATGCTGCCTATTGACCATAGACAGAATACTCAGACGACATGAGGCTATAAGCATTTCCTAATTATTAATTGGCTGTCTCACATTATACCGGTTGTTTCCATTTGATGACGACTATGAATGGTGCAACCTTTTAAATGTCTGTTACTATGAATTCACTAAATACTTTAAAAACCTTATCTACTGCTTTCATGTTTAGAAATTTGTGTCCACCTGTCAATTTTTAATAATTTCCCTATTTTTCTATATACATGTGTGATTTTAAGATATTCATTAAATTTGTGGGGCATAGGTTATACAAAGGATGTATTTCGTATTGAACCTTTTTCATTTCAGTTGTTTATGTTTGAACCTGTGTATATTTAATTGATCCTTTATTTCTTCATTATTAGTTCAAAGTGTGATCAGTTTTATTGTTGAAAGAGGTATACTTTCAGATATGACATCTTTGTTTCTCCCACTTACTGTCATATTTTAATAATAGTTTAGAATAAAAGTTAAAGTGTCATGTCAGTCATGAAAAACTTTTAACATTTACTTGATCCAAAATTTAATTGTAGAAGAAATATATGAGAGCTCAATAGTGATGTAATAAAGTATACTGTTTCCCATTTGTGTACACAGTACCACTGCTACATAAGTGCCAAAAGTTTTTTGTTGTCAAAATTTGAAATCATGCATGAATATCATGGCAATTAATCATCTGTTCATTTTGTTCCTTAATAAACCATAGTATTTAAAGACTAAAATAACAAAATAAATCAATACTGATATTAAGCATGCATTCTGATTGCTAGCTCTTAAGTAGATATTTCATATTGGCACTAGAGTTATATTCCTCATTCATATCCCAGATGAACTTCAAGGGAATGTTTTTCATGTTCCTCTGGAATATCCTGTCGAATGCTTCACTCTGTGCCACAGTCAGATGATTTTTCCAATCTCCAATGGTACCTAGTGGGGTGAGCACAAGGACAGTGCCTAGGTCAGTAAGTAGAACTCACAGGGCAAAAATGTTCCCAACTTATTCTTATCTCTTCTCCACTGTACATTACACACCTGAGTTCATCACCTTTCCTAATAGCTGAACGGTCAGCAAATAAACTTGAATACTATAGTATAGCAAATATAGCAGTAGTCCAGTTTCTCATATATTATCTTTTATCAGATATTATTACCCATCATAACTAGTCTTTAGGAAGAAAAAAAAACCTTAAAAGCTATAAATATACACGGATTTCAGAAGGGTATTTTACTGTGTAACATAATACTAACCAAGCTATCTTAAAATTATAACTTATAACACAACATTTTGCTTTTCTAAATTTATAAATTGAAAGTGGAGACAGAGAAACAGCTGCCAATGTTGCAGCTCTACTTAATAGAGATTTGCATTCATCATCACAACTTTAATGAAACAATGATTTGGCAATTTCTGTTGTTAGGCATGATTGTGCAAATTTTATTCCTGGAATTTGGAGCGCACAGCAAAGTATTATGGGTACAAGGATGCCTAGCATTTTGTCCACTTTAAGAAGTGAAAAATCCACGTTGATGGGCGAGAAGAGAAAAGGAGAGCTGTGGTAAATAACCACTGCCGCCAACTTGGCAATTGAAAGCTGCAATTCTGGGCGGGCACATTTGTTGGGAATTAGTAATAGAGTTAACCCCTAAACAACCTTGTAGAACATAATGTAATTGATGTGAGGACACCCACCGATGGTTTGTGGAATCACCTTCTGGGAAGATGATTAAATAGAGAGAGCTGGTTACTGATTCAGGGAGGCCCTAGCCCGGGCTCCCGAATCCAGGAGGTCTAGCTACAGACGAGCCTGAACAAGGAACCATACAGGCAGAGGAAATGGACAACCAATGGGCAGAGGGATGAAAAACCAATGGGAAGGAGGGATGAATAACCAATAGGAAGCAGCCATCTAATGTGGACACCTAGTAAACAGCTAAATGATGGATGGGGTACACCTCCCCTCTCCGGAGCAGAGGGGGTGGCCATACCTGATTGGACCCACCCAACCCTATGTAAGCCAAAACACATCCTGAGGAAAGCTGAGTCTGCAGCCATACTCGTCTTCTGCCTGCTGTTTCTCGCCTGACCCGGGTCCCGGGGTCTGGTTGGTGACCCCGTCGCCAGCTCGCACATTGGCCTCACGCCCACGAACCCCCCCTCCCCAGAGATTCGGCAACAGTTGAGTAGGCATTCTTCTGCATACTTGGATAGACATACTGTGTGACAAGAAAAGTATATGCCTCTCTCAGCAGTCCTGAGATATGGTGTGGCCAGTTTCCTTAACCCCTGGTGTTGGTGTGGACTCTCCTGCCAAGCTTGAGTAAAAAATGTAAGTGGACAATTATAAGTGAAGAATAAAACTACTCATTCATCCTTAAATCATTATATTGTGAATCAACCAGTATCATGCAGAGTAACTGTACCAAGAGCTTTTGAAATATATAACATTTTAGAGTTACTTTAATAAGATATTTAAAATTAATCATAAAAAATTCTTAACATCATTATGGTAAGTGATAAAATTAGTTATAAACAAATGCCTATCATCCTTATGGTAAATGATGAGTAACTTAATAAATTAAGTTGATATCAATTTATGCTTTGAATTTTATAAAATTTAATGAATTACTGAAGTATAGTTTGAAATTAAAAAGTATTGATTGGAGGAAATCATTCACTCTTAAGCCCACCAGCACATAATAAAGTTATATTAGCTGGACATTGTGGTGAATACCTGAAATCTCACCTTTGGGATGTCAAGGCAGAAGGACAATGATTTCAGGGTATTCCTCAGGTACATACAGCTGGTACACAGCTAATCTAGGTCACATCAGTGAGTCATAGTCTCAAAAAATCTCTTTAATTGATACAGAACTCAATCATACTAGATGTATAAAGTTAAGAAGATAATACTCTAATTTTTGGGATGAAGGAAATGGGCACATGAAGAAATATAAAATTTATCTCCCAGCATAAAACAGTGAATTACTTTCTGTAGTATCTTAGAAAAAATGAGATTCAAAGTTCTTCTGTACGATTCCAAGATTGTTGTCTCAAGTTTAAATTACAATACTTGCAAGTGAAAAGCTAATGGATTTCAAGTTCTAGGCTAGTATACACCAAAATATAACCCAAAAAAGATTCCCTTTCAAAGCTAAGCAGAACAATTCAAAGCTTTTCTTCTACCATGCACGTTGCCTAGTGTCAACAAAGACTAAGAAAATGTTTTGGAAGAGTTGGTTCATTTTATCTACAAAGAAATACATGTGATTTTTAAAAAATAAATTAAATTTGAAAGTTTTCAGTCTTATTTTGTCAAGATACTCTATTTTCAGTAGGTTCCAAATGCCACTTTATCACCTGGAGAAATATAGTAAAAGCACAAGATATTTCTCTAAGGTACAAGAATTCTGGGGAACTCTTAACATTATTGCTACTATAAACAATTGAACCATCACCTTTGCGTAGGAATTGACCTTCATTGTTTCTGGTCCCAATTTCATTTTTTATAATCTGATCATAGTTTGCTCTTATGTCAGATTTCATATTCTGAAATGAGGCTTGTCTCACGACAGCATCCACAGCATCTTCACTGAGGTCCTTCTCAAGATATCTGCAGATTTTAAGCACTGAGCTTCTGAGGTCCTGAAAGACTCATGAGTTATGAATGACATACAGCATAGCCAAATATTCAATATCATCAAGTAAAATAACTCCAGGAATGCAAACATGGTCTCACATATGCAAACTAGTCAAAGAGGTTTGTCACAGGTACATGATATGATTATCCCCATTGATACCAAAAAAATGCTTGCATAAACACAAATGTCTTTTAACATAAAAAATTCAACAAAGTAGCAGTAGAATGAAAAATACCTTAATACATATAAGGCAACATATAAATACATGTAGATAAAATTGTAGCTAAGAGAGAAATTATAAAGCATTGTAATTATAAAACAATCAGAGAACAGGAAATCCTAAACATCAATACTCTATATATGCACACTCTATATATGCAGCTTTGGATTGGAGGCTAGTATAAAAACATTCACATGAGAGATACTTCCCAGAAGTCCTATAAAAACAGGAAGAACTTTTATTACGGGGTTGCCCCTCACCTCTGGCTATAATTAAATACGTATTAATAGTGATATCTTGCTTTACTGCTCCATGATACCATTCATTAAATACAAGCACTTTGGAAAATTGTGTGTATATGCCTTAAATAACTAAAAGTGGGACCATTGTATTATTTAGCAATCCTGCTCCTGGCTAGATAACTTATGGAAATAAAGTCAGCTATCAAAACCTTTACTTGTTAGACTATGTTGCCACATATGACACTATAGCCAAGACATTTAATCATACAAGATAACTATCAGCATATTAATGTATAAAAGTTTATGATGTATAAACAAAATAAAATATTATTGTGACATAAAAAACAATGAACCTGTCATTGGTAGGATAAGGAAGAAGCTTAATGCCAATATTAAATCAAATAAATCAAAAACAAATATAAGGTTTTCTCTCATTTGTGGAAAGAAAAATCCTGACAATCTGATAGTAGAATTATGATTACTAGGGGTTGGAAAGAGTCCTGGGACAAAGGAAAAGTTGTTATAGAAGTGCAGTTGGTTAAGATCAATGCACACTCTACTCATGTGGGAAAACGTTGCAGTGAATTGATTAATAGAAATAATTGACTTGTATTAATTTTTCCAGTAAATATATAACTACACTACATATGTGAGGTTGCTGTCATTAATTCAGATCAATGCATAAGGAGGAAATAATTTTACAGGGAGAACAGAGTTCTGAGGAATTCTAGTCAATAAGGAAGAAGCTGGAAATTAGAACCCTCCTCTACAAAAAGCTGGAGCAGATAATTTTGAGTGTAACTGGGAGAATGTTGTTTAATCCAAGAGAAAAGAGGTATAAAAGAAATAATTTTCAAAATATACCATGTTCATCTTACCTTCTTCATTTCTTCATAACTCATGAACAGAATGTTGAAGTCATGTCTGTGCTCATACCAACCTTTTATGTGATCAAACCAACGGCTTCCTACAACTGAGGAACATAATCAACTAACAAAGTCAAGAGTGAGTATTGAAAGGCAAGCTATGTTCTCAATAATCTCGCTTTGAATCTTCAGAAATAAAAATAAAGTACACACAACTGAACATCAATACTATAGGATTTAAAATAGTTATTTGGAGAAAACAATTATGTAAGGTTCATGATAACCTGTGTATTCAAGGCGACTTTCTTTATGTATGGAGAGAAGCAGCAATAGAAATGAAAAAGCTCAAGTATCTGTCTTTGAAATTAGCTTGAGGATCTTATTTATCTGTGAACTTGTCTTTTAAGAAAAAAAATCCTGTTTTTGCAACTTCTTATTCTAATTCTATAAGATCTTTGGGCAGTAACATTACACTGAACCTGTATAGAATCTTATGAGCCAGGGGAGATTTGGGTTTCCTATCCTTCAAACCTCTTGTTTTATTCAGTCCTACTCAGTGTGGAATGAATATTTTGAACAGCTCACAGAATCCCACACAACACACACTCACTTTGGACATTTGCTATCGGATTTACGACTCTATCTATGCTATTAGCTAGATTTGATAAACCTGGTATGGTCTTTCCACATAAACTCAAAAGCTTGACTATTCCCAAAGGGTCCTAACAATGGAACAAAAGCCACTGGGTGACAAGCTGATGCGCAATTATGCGCAATTATGATTACTAATGTGCATCCAGTTGATCTACTCTGTCTCTCTATAACATGCTCCTTTCATTTGAGATAGCTAATGACTTTATAAACATATGGCAGGGTAGATAAAGTCACAGTTACCTTTTCCATCTAGAAAGGTTTTCATATAATTTTCTATGGTGTCTGCAGCTTCTAATACAACCATCAAGTTTGAATAATGGAAAAAGGAGGTCATAACGTCTTTAGGATTTCTGTAGATATAAAGAATCTGCAGGAAAAATATTAAATTATTTTAATAATCCTTGGTTATTCTCACATCAATGTTTGAATAATTAATAGTGTTTTGTTTCTAAAATTATTCACGGTTATTTTTCTTAGTTACAAGTCATTAAAATGTAGTTAATTAATTTTTCTTACTATAAAATGTTTCCAAAAATATTTTCACTTAATAGTATTTTACTTTGAATATTGCAAATTATTTTGCCTTGAGGCTATATCAACAGACCTTCCATGAGTATTCTGTGAAATTTTATGTATAGCCAAGTTAGCATTAGAGGTAAGTGTAAAAAGAAAGAATTGTCATGTTAACTTTGAATATTTCCAAATAGTATGTAAAAATTTTTTTATCTTACGCTATTCTGAAAAATTCATTAACAATAATAATGCAGAGCAATGTGCATTAAAGGTACATACAATTAAAATTTGACAAAAATAATTAGATAAGCATTGTGACCCGTTTCTGTAATCCCAGTATTAAGTGAGAGGGTAGAGAACTCAAAATAAATATAGACTACACAGCAAGAAAATCATCATGAAAATAAAATCAAAAGAAAACAAAACAAATAAAGCAATGTATTTCCAATATTGAAGACAAGAGTTCTTAAACAATATTTCATTTTAAAGGAAAACCAAATTATTTCATTGAATTAAATAAAATGAAGAATACTGTTAGTCATTGTATACCACAAAGTTACAGAATGTCACAGAACATGAGAAAAAGTAACACCTGTGAGTAGAAATACATTAGAATCCAGAAGAAGCATAAAACAAGTCAACAGGAAATTTATATTAAAACATCAAACCAATGACACAGCTCTTTAATAGAATAAAAAGCAATTATCACCATGGAGTTATCATTACCCTTAAGGATGTGCCAACTAAGGTTAGTTTGTGATACAACTCAATCACTGGCAAAATTTTAAAAATTTATTAATATTTGATAAATGAAATTACTAGCAAAAAATGAGAATTCATTCATTCAGGTTTAAGTATGAACTGATACAACTTTTTCAGAAATATTGTAACATATCAATAAGTCGATTATTCTGGTATGTGTGGCTTTGGAATTCAGTTCTTCACTGAGTACCCTCAAGAAGTTAATAGAAATGTGCTCAGGAACTTTCTGGGAATTTTCAGTATGTATCATAACAGCAAAAGTATGAAAATAATTTATTTATTCACTATGTAAGTCTTTTTATTAATGATAAAATGATTAAACTCTGTCTCTTACTTTGGCTTTTTTGTTCTTGAGACCTTTGGGTACTAAATAATATGGCATGTGAGAAGTGAAGATGCGAGGCGACGGCATTTTGTCAAAGTCCAGATGATGAAAATTGTATTCCAAGAATGGTGCTCTATCTATTGTTTGGATGTTTTCAGTGCCATTTCGGTGTCCCTCAAAATAGATCAAGCTGACTATCTGCTGGGTCCAGATGGTACCTGTGAAAATAAGTAATCATGTTTTAAAACCCACAGAGAGTTTTAATGCTACTAGCAATAATGCTAGCGATCCTAAAGTCATTTGGTGCTTTCTTTTCCTTTTATGCTCCAAGTATGCCAATGATTGTGACTCATTTTTGCTTACTGTATCTATATTTAGCACTAAAGCTTATAAAGATTAAAATAAAGAACTTTTAGTTCTTTTCACTTTGATAGATAAGTTGATGCTGAAGATACATGTAATTCCTATTGTGTATTCCATGTTCATTATGATTCTTTTTCAAATATACAGCTTTTCTTTAACATATATTTGTATATCTTGAAGGGTAGAGTTACATGTGTACACAGTGTGCTCAAATCACATACTTTTTACAGTAACCTTTTTTCTGTCTACAGTTTACTAGGTTATTTTCCTTGAACTTCATAAGATATATAGCAAAATCAGAGTGTTTTTCACTATTTTTGGACACAGCTGCGTTTCGCCTCCAAGACTTCCTATAATCTTGCTATTAGAAATGTAGAAAAAACTCGAAAAAAGGAAATATTTTCATTTCCCTTCTCTTGTTTCTTAAACTCGTTGTAAGATGTCCACATTATGAAGTAGTTTTACTTTGATATCAAAGGGAGCATAGACTATAACAAACAAAGGAATGAAAAGGTCAAAGATTTCAGTGTTACTAGCTGATGCATTCTTGAATGCTCAGGTCACGCAACAGTAAAGAAAACATTAAGGAAACAAGCAAATGTCAATGTCCAATGCCATTTCCTTTAAGAATGAACACATGTGTAACCAAATGCAATGATACTAACGTTTGGCTTTATTCATTAAAATTCATCACAAATGACTCATACATGATCATTTTAACTTGAAATTCCAATTCCCTGTTCTAAGAAAAACAATTTCCCATTTTATGAAGTAGTATCTGCAACTTTGAAGTAAATTGCTTTGGGAAAATGTGACTTGCTTCAGAGATGTACTATATTTTAAGTATTTGGCACCCACTATGGCCCATTGAAAACACTCATCACCACTGCAATCTTGACCCAGGAGCTCCAGAAACATTTATATGAGAACTGTTATAACTATACTATACTTTCTAACAAAAATATAAAATCAGAAATCTATCATTGTAAGTCTAAATAAACAAGTAAAAGAGAAAGAAAACAATGTCAAGATCTTTGATAATTTGGCCCAGTCAAATATCTCTGTTGCATCTACCAGAGAAACTTCTACTTGAAGGTCTGGTGAGTTTTGAGTTTTCCAGGTGGCCAAAGCAAGGAAGGTAACTGTGTGGAGATGATCAGTTTGCAAAGCTCTCTTATTGCATGGCGTTAGTGACACCCCCCTCTTTCTATGATCCAGATCCTTCTCACAATATACCATTTTCTAGAAAAGCATCGGTTTAACCATTTAATGTGAAAGATACAATTTTAGACCCTTCTCAGACTTTGACAACTAAGGCTGGGATTTCACATCTGCAGTAAGAGAGAATGGCTTCCTCACAGTGTCATTAACTCGTATAATGTATTTAAGCATTTCAAAAATTGGAGAAAAAGCAGAAGCCGTAATGAACAATGCAATAAAATTCTGAAAAGATTTATCTTTACTTGCCTATGTGTGTCTGATGCATGTGTGTGTGTGTACATGTTCAAGTGATATGGCATGCAGGTGCCTGTCACAGCACATTAGTGGGGGGGGTCAAAAGACCACTGTTAATTATCAGCTGTTAATTATCACCTTCATTCTTGTTTGGGTCTTTTGCTTCACCACTGCAAATGCTAAGTTAACTGGTTACCACCTTCCAAAGATACTCCGCTGAGTCTCCCATATCTTGTAGAAATATTGTTATTTTAGAACATAGTACTATGTCTGTTTTTATATGGGTTCTTGTAATCTGAAAGTAGGTCCCCAACTTTGCTGGGTAGCATTTTCACCACATAGGTATCTCCTCATTATTGGAATAAAATCATTTATATTTATGTAGAATCCCATTGTGGTGTTGTGAAGAGACACAACAAAACTAAGGAAAACTTTTTAAAACAAATATGTGAAGCTTTAAAAAGTGCATCATTATTTCTTCCTATACAGTATCAACCACTTTAAAAATACAAACTAAGCTTCCAGATTTCACAATTCACTGAATCAGAAGTCATTTTTAAGAGAGGTTTTTATCTCCCCAGTAGGACTGGCTCTACCATTTCTTTGTACTGATGGGCTTCTTGACCCAATAAAATATAGTTCTATATATTCCCAGAAGACCTACTTGTTAAGAGCTTTTTAAAGAATCTTAAGTGGATTTCAGATCCTGAGGCATGTTTCTAGAGTAACAGAATTCTTGGAAATTTTATCTTATGACAGATGAAGCTACTAACTAATGAAGCATTTGCACTCTGAAGCTAAGAGGGCTTCAAATTGTACGAGCTGTGTCCAGCAGGCCAAGCCAAAAATATTTACTAAGTATTTGCTCATGGATCTATTTCTGATTTATTCCTCATTTAACATCAGAATTGACAATACATGTATTAAAATGACCTTAGAGCATACAAATTGGGTTTTCATTTAGTCTTTGTCTGATCTTAAGTAGTTTCTTAATGAAGGTTGTGCTGTTATTGGTGTATGGAGAGCAGCCTTTTATATATATATGCATTACATATCAAGAAAAGACCAGTGCCACAAGCCAGTCTTGATACTTACCAGATTTTGGATATGTGAGTATGAAGACATCATCATCTTTAATTTCAAAATTTTCCATATTTTCTAACATCTCAATGTCAATTAAAGTTCTTTCAAAATTATAGCCTTTAAAGTTATATAAGTATTCATCTGTATTGTCCATAGTTATTTACCTAGAAAAAAAACATGAAATTCTGTTCATGTTCTAGGGCTTTAGGTACAAACTATTAAGATTCTGACCAGCCTAACACCCATGGTTCTTTTAAGAAAAGTTATTCCCCCATAGTTACAAGATTTCTATGAAAACTGTTACAACTATACTATAATTTCTAACAAAAATGTAAAATCAGAAATCTATTATTGTAAGTCTAAATAAACAAATAAAAGAGAAAGAAAACTATTTCAAGACTGATTTGATCTTTGGATATTTGGCTCAGTCAAATACCTGTGTCGCATCTACCAGAGAAACCTCTATTTGAACGTTAAATAGATAAGAAAATGTCAGAGGTTCTGGTGGTATTAGATCAATTGTTTCAATTCCAAAGTTCTGTTTAAAACAAGAAATATAACTTGTAAAAATCTGCAAATACATTCTGTCCAAATGGTACACAATAAACAATGACACACAAAACTCCAAAATGATCCAACATTTTGCTCTGATTTGATACAAGGCTCTCTATGTCACTTAGGCTGGCCTTGAACTCGCTATGTAGATCAGCTGGCTTCAGATTTGCAGAGACCCTCTTGATTCTATCCTGCTGTATTGAGATTGCAGGAATATTTCATGCCCGGCTAATTTCATTAAAAAAAGAAGAAAGAAATCATTAGGTCACTATGAGGAAGTCAGAGGCAGAGTAGAATATCATGTGCAGTAGAATCACCTGGGTGAAGCACAGTAATTGATAAGTTTAATTGACCTCAAATAGAGGGAATGTTTGAGACACCAGCAAGTAATGGTAGACTTTCTCTCTTTGGCTTTCATTTGTCTCTCCTACTATCATGTATTCGGGTTAGAACAAGTAGGCACATGGACCACAAGAATGGTTTCACAAGAGGTAAATGGACTAAAATTTTGATATTGATACCACAATTTTCTTAGAAAACAGAAGCTTGGAGTATTATTCCTTTTGAGCTTTTAAAGGAGAACTGCAAAGGAATGACACAGATGATGAAGAAGCCCGAATATCCTTGAGGTGAGGGGGAAACTGAATTGAGTCTCCTCTCCTCTCCTGATGCCCCACAGTACAGTGTACACACTCCCCAGGTAGTCACTGAGGATTCCAGAAACTGCTTGCTGGGGACCATCAGGTTTTCTGTGCAAAAACATGCTGAGTTAAAAATATTCTCTTGCTGCAATTTACTATGCTTACAATTCAATTGGTCTGTCTTTCCCAGTTTTAAGTGAGAGAGAATTTCAAGAGCTTTCATATCGCAGGAGCAATGGGGGAAATGAGTGTCAGGAGGATTCCCTCTGGAGATCAACATGAGCAGTGTTTGTGGCAATAGGAGGAAACATAGTTTAAATGAGAAAGGCATTTGTATAGCTTTTCTTCTTTCATCATTATACAAAGAATAGTGAGAAAATAGTGAAGTATAGCTTTTCTTCTTTCATCATTATACAAAGAATAGTGAGAAAATAGAGATTATGTAGGAAAAAGAGAAGACTTGGTAGTTTCTGAATCTATTCTTTGCTACTCACTCTTGAAGATCAGCTGAAGAAGCAATACCACGCCGGTGAAATTTAAAGAAGACAGAACTCTCAGTGGCTTGATTATAAATGTTCCCTGAAAGTTGTTTTTGGCTGATCTCTAGTTTTGTAGCAAAGCTCAGCTTGCACAAGACTTTGCTAATACTAGGAAAAAGCTATCGATTATTATCTACAATTTGGCAAACATTACAGAGGGCAAGGCTCACATTCATTTAGTCATGAGAATTATGAAGCAAGCAAGATATGTTTCAGACCTTCACCTGCAGTTTACCAGAACAACCATTGGCTGGACATGAAGGACGATAAGGAATTCCTTTCAAATCTGTCCAAGTGGTGGGTCCCATTCTTTACATTTTTATTTGTGCCACTCCATGTCCTCTTATTACCTTTAATTATTATCAAGTGTTTTCCCCCATTGCAAAGTGTACCTATAGCAATGGTACTTTGTAGTGGTTTCATAAACTTTCTGATTCTATTTATTTTCCGTTGTGAACAGTTGATCTTTCTCATTGATGGTCTTTCAAAATTGTTTCCTTAAAGGAAGATATTACCTGGCCTTCCATTTTCTAAAATGACTGATATTAATATGACATATATTCTCCCACTTCATTCCTTTTTTATTCCATTCTCCAGTGTTACATTAGCCACATAAACTGATCTTTGGCAATGATTCTCAGGTTTTCCGACAAAATTTGATCCCAGGAAAGATTTTTATTCTATTCAATTCTCCAGTCTTCCCGAGTAACAGAATAGAACATTGTCTAAAGTAACTTACACTTCTAAATACTGAACTTGCCTTTGTGTTTCATAGTATTCTAATTAAGAAGATATTTGTAGAACTTTCCATGCAGTCAGGATAGCCTACTGCAGTGAATAGAAGTCAGTGATAGGAAACAAATGCATGAAAGGAAGAGCTCAAATTATCCTCATCACATGATTCAAACTGTCACTGTGCTGAATGCCCTGAGGATCTTTTGAGATGCTTGATCTTACACAAGTGTGTGTGTGTGTGTGTGTGTGTGTGTGTGTGTGTGTGTGTGTTTGTGTAGTAGGAGGGCACACAGGATTGTGTCCTGAGGAGGACCAAGAATTACTTTGGGAATCATCCTAGATTGCATGTACCTCCCTTTTTTCTTCACTTTGGGTTTTCAAAGGCTCTGTCCACCATGGGGGGAAGCGCAGGGCACTGCCTTTCTGATGTGGGACCTGGGATTTGAATTCAGGAACTTCTGCTTTCGAGGCAGTCTTAACCCCTGAGCCATCTCTCCAGCCCCAAACATACAATTCTTTAACTTTACTGGGATTCAGAAGCAATTCAGTGGAAACTTAACTTTGGATTTCAAATTTAGAACTACGGAACTCTAGGTAGTATGTTTTCATGGCCAGACTCCTTCCTATTTGTTAAACCTTTTCACTTGTGCATCTTACTGTGTTTCATCTATGTCATAGTTAGGCACAGGTGTCAACTTGACTATTATGAGTTTGAGCTCTGGGCATATTTGTGGAGAATTAGTGGTTGAGTTGAGCCCAGAGCAAACCTGAAGGAAATTGTCTAACTGATGGGGAAGACTCAGCCCATGTTGGGTGGGATTAGGCCCTGGATAAATCACAGAGATCTGATTGAGAGAGTTGGCATCCTTTCGTTCACTTGGCCAGACATGCTGGTCTGGCAATAAGGTTGTTGGTCTCTCAGCTGTTATGTGGTGATGGTGTGGCCAGTTCCCTCAGCCCTGGTGTTGGTGCGTGCTCTCCCATCAAGCTGGGCTAAGAACTGTAAGCATGTATCATAAGAGACAATAAACCCTTGTTCCCTTAAGCCATTTGATGGTCATTTATCAGCAATCAGGCAGGGGAACTGCAACAATCTACTTTGTATTTGATGATATATACTCCATGTCCAGCTAGACTTAACTGTTTCCAATGAGTTTCACTTTTTATTTAGCTGTCTTTTGTCTTTCACTCTTTCCTTCTCCGCCCCCTGTCAAAATGATGATTGTCCAGAAAATAATTAAAACAATTGTTGGCTAGACTCTGGGGGGAGGGTCGTTGATATGTCAGCCATTATGGCTATGTCCTGGCTGCTGCAGCCTTGACTTGAGTGGAGTATCTTGCATATTGTTGGTTCTCCCCACCTTTAGGCTCTTATAATCTTGTAGCTCCCCTCTTCTACAAGGTCAACAACGCCTCAAAGTCTAGCAAGTATCACAGGGGAGAAGGCTTCAGGCAGTAGGATCCTTATGCCACTGACTCCTTGAATGCTCACCAGTGTAGACGACTCGGAATGAAATTCAACGCCCACAAAAACAGATGTTCTGGAGGATGGGAGGGAGAAAGTAGGAAGCACCAAGGGAGAAGGAGGAAAGCAAAAAGGGTGAGAGACCGAGTTGGGGGGGGAGTGGAAAGGTAGCAGACAGTGCTATAAGGGAAGGAAGGGGGGGGGGAAAGAAGGGGTATCTATTGAGCTTGTATAATTAGGCAAAAAAAATGTTTAAATGTAATAAAAAAAGACTCTCAAGGTGGGGAAATCCACTGCCTGCCAGAATATTCCACTCAAGAGAGGACCACTGCATCCAGGAACTTACTGCAATGAAACTTAACCTGACATATCGACATTCCCCCATGGACTTGTGAGACAGGTAAAGGAGAGTGACCCTATCAGTGTGTCCCCCTAAGGAAGGGCCACATAATATGCAACAGAAGCTTGAGCCCATACCAATGCAGACAACCAAAAAATAACCCTGGGGCCCAAACAGGCAGACAGCTGGGAGTGTGGGAGGGAGAAGGATGAATTGGTGACGGGAGGTGAAAGAGTGAGAGAAGGAGGGGAGGGTGGGAAGAGAGAACTTAGGGTGGAACAGGAATAACCACTCGTTATGTCTGTAAGACTAGAAAAATAAAAAATAAAAACAGCTCAGCTTTCCAACACTCCCACAAAACCTGTATCTGAAGAAAAAGACATACTAATGTTCAAACATATGGTTAAGATTTGTCTTTTTCTCCCCTGAATCTACCTAAAAGGAAACTTACACTATGATACTAGCAGCTCCAACACTTTTCAAAATGCTAAACTGGGTGTGCCTTGGCGTGGGAGCTTCGGGGTTGGGCGTGAGGCAGCGGGTGCGCTGACATGTCCCGTGGGTCCAGCGCCGGTTTTGACCGCCACATTTCTATTTTCTCGCCCGAGGGCCGGCTCTACCAAGTAGAATATGCTTTTAAGGCTATTAACCAGGGAAGCCTTACATCAGTAGCTGTCAGAGAAAAAGACTATGCAGTAATTGTCACACAGAAGAAAGTACCAGACAGATTACTGGATTCCAGCGCAGTAACTCACTTGTTCAAGATAACAGAAAACATTGGCTGTGTGATGACCGGAATGACAGCCGACAGCAGATCCCAAGTACAGAGAGCACACTATAAGGCTGCTAATTGGAAGTACAAATATGGCTATGAGATTCCTGTGGACATGCTGTGTAAAAGAATTGCTGATATTTCTCAAGTCTACACACAGAATGCAGAAATGAGACCACTTGGTTGTTGTATGATTTTAATTGGTATAGATGAAGAACAAGGTCCTTAAATGTACAAGTGTGATCCTGCTGGTTACTACTGTGGGTTTAAAGTCCACTGCAGCTGGAGTTAAACAGACAGAATCAACCAGCTTCCTTGAAAAAAAAGTGAAGAAGAAATTTGATTGAACATTTGAACATACAGTGGAAACTGCAATTACATGCCTGTCTACTGTCCTATCGATTGATTTCAAACCTTCAGAAATAGAAGTTGGAGTAGTTACAGTTGAAAATCCTAAATTCAGGATTCTTACAGAAGCAGAGATCGATGCTCACCTTGTTGCTCTAGCAGAGAGAGACTAAACATCGTCATTAGTTTACCAAATCCATCATGCCACTTGCTTGTGTGTTTGGTAACAGCGAAACAACATTCTAAAGAGCCCCTGTGTTGAAGAAAGAACCTCTCCCACTCCTCCTACCACTGAAATGGTTGGGACTTTGTATAAATAAAAACAGTGCTTTTGGAAGATTAAAAAAAATGCTAAACTGAAAATCTGTATTTTTCACTCCAGAGTCAAGTCTTGGTGAACAGAGCAAGAACTAAACAAGTAGGACTAGATGGATGAATGTTAACTTGGACATTTTAAAGTTTCTTGGCTCTTGTTTTTCTTGGCCCTGTGCCTAAGACCTCTCTGATGATTCCCTTCTTTTATTTCTTCTCCCTCATTTCTCTGTCCAGATGCCAATTAAGAACTTCATTTCCTCTTCTTAACTTACTAAAACACCTAGATATCATTAAAGGTTTCTGATAGGACCCACCTTAGAAGGGTATCTGTAAAGCCCACACTCAACAAAAATGACTTAATCAAGTTCTGAAGGACCTACACAGATTCATGCCCCACTTTACTCCTGGCAAATGGGTGGTGGGTATAAGAACAGCAGCTAAAAATCACTAAGCAATAGTGTAAACTGTGGGACAAGAATTTAGAGTCTATAACACTACAACAGAGTTGGCACTGTCATTCAGAATTTCACTATATATGTATTAGAACAGACCCACAAAATAATCATCTGTGTGACTGAAAAGCGGTCAAGGTCCATTTTCTGGGGTATAGACAAAAGCAATACATCTTTGGATTTACAATATCTACAACAAAAGTCACATGATAATGTTGTATCTCCAACAAAATGGCTTTTGTTCTGCTAATAAAATTGCAGGGTTTTAATTTTTTCAGTTTCCTAAAACATTCCTTCTATTATGTTCTGGCTTTTTACAGTGCTCTTGTCTTTACAATTTCAAAAATGCCAATGGATTAGTTGTTCTTATTCATTATGGATATTTAAAAATAAAGAAGTGGGAGATGTGGAGAAGTACTACAGCACAAAAGGATTGTAGGAGAGATATTTGATATGGGCACAGACATGCAGGAAAATTGATATGAACAATGCCCTGTCTGTCTCCAAGCCAAAATGAGGATATGACTATGGTCAAAGTTCTGCCTGCCTTAGTTCTTCAAATAAAAGTTGTTTATATCTAGTTGACCTTCCTGCAGAACACTCTATATCCTGCAAGAAATCACAGCCTCCTCATTCCCTTGCATTGCTGTACTCTAGTTGTCCACCTGATCTTGGCTCTTCTGTATGCATCTTGTCTTTTTTCCTATTCTTGCATTACCCAGACAGAGCAATGCTACTTGGGCTGTGGCACATCAGGAGTTTGCATTGTTTTAAACCAGTTTTTCAATAGAAGCAATAAAGTCAGCATTATTGAAGGTAGAATGAGGTCACTGGATAAGCCAAATACAGTCCTGAAGAATGGAATCAATCACTTGGACAGATTTAAAAGGAATTATTTACCATTGCTCATGACCAAAAAATTTGTTCAAACACATTTTCCACTGTATCTTGTTGTCTGACTCATGGGTCCTCGAATTAAGTATATATAAATTTATCTGTTAGAGATTTTTTAATGTCCCCCAAAGTGTAACTTCTTTAAAGTTCCAGTATGAAGATTGTGTTAGTATCATCAAAATTTTATCCAACTAATCCAACTTGAACTAACAAAGCATTATCCAGAACACTACTTATTGGCTCAAACACACTCTTTTTTATTACATTTTATTTGCCTAATTATACAAGCTCAATAGATAACCCCCTTCTTTTCCCTCTCTTCTCCCTTCCCCCATAATCTCCCAATTCTCTTTCCCCTTCCCAATTCTCCACCCCTCCTCCTACTCACGTCTTTCCTTCCCTCTTCCTCTCTTGGTGCTTCCTTTCTCCCTCCCATTCTTCAGAGCATCTGATTATGTGGGCACTGAATTTCCCTCTGAGTCGTCTACACTAGTGAGGGTTCAGGACTCAGTGGCATAGCTTGGGGCCCCTTCTTGGGCTGCCCACTAGTGTGGGAACTCTATTATGACTGTTTAACCTCTACGAATCGTACTGCCTGAAGCCTTCTCCCCTGTGACCTGCCAAAAACATTCTTTAGGGAATATTTATACGTAAGTAACTCATCAATCCTTCTCATACTTAAAAGTTATTGGTTTACATCTTCTACTGGTCTGCAAGGGTGAATATGAATGGATAGATTTATAGGAACTACCAAGTATCTCTCTCATATATATATGTTTTGTTCATATTATTGATTTTTCATTTGAGGGTTTTTAAATTAATTTTTTCTAATTTTACACACATACTGAGCACTTACCCCGATTTCTTCTATCCCCCCTCTCTCTCATTCCCTTCCTTCCCTATTTTTGAGGTTTTGAAATTGTATTATTGTAGGTAGGGCCTCCCTGCTTATCCCTTTCTGGTCTTGAAAACAGTCTTTTTGCCTCAGCCTCTTCATCCTGGCATTACAAGTCCTAAATTCCTTTCTCTCTTTTATTTCTCAAGATGTATCTTCACTAACCACCAAAGGACAACTGCTTAGCTTCTATATCCCACAGATTTTCCTTTAAAAGAATGATAGACATACTTTTTATATTTAGGGAAGTAGAGTGTTTAGAATTTTTGTGAGGTGTAGTTCGAGATCTATTACTTCTTGTATTTGCAAGTCCAAAAAGCATACCATCATTTGCTGAAAACAACTATATCCTTTTTGTATGGTCATCAGGGTTTCATTTTCCTTAGTAAGTTAAAACTACATCGAGGTGGCCTTGAAGCATCACAAATGAGAAAGGTAATGCTGGCCCAAAGAACCAGATTGCAAAATCAGTGCACAATAGTTTGAAATGCAGACTCATTGAGGTGTGTGTGTGGAGGGGGGGGGAGTCCCAGATGATTTTTATGATAACCTCACAGGTTGAGGTTTGGGGTTAAATTTAATCTTCTAAGTGTATTAATGAAAAACTATCTTGTTCTCCCTGTGTTGTAATGTAATACAATGTCACATTGTATTTTGCCCCTAGTCTAACATAAGAAGATTGTTGATAACAAGTTGAAGCATTCTATCTTGGAGAAAGGTTCAGAAAGCAAACATCTTATAACTTTCAGGAAGTTCTTGAAGAAAGCAACAAACCTGCTTTTCTAACAGAGAGCCAGGGAAGCAGCTTGGATGGGGGTTCACCCATCTGAAGTGAGCTTTGGGGGATGGTAGCAACCTTCGAATCATTTCTTCTCTTATAAGAAACCTCATTTACACACGTGTAAGTAACCCAAATAAATTTATTGGCTCACCAAGTTGATCTTTGCCTCAATCGTTTCTTTGGTCTCCATTGAATTTCTTCTAGGGGTGACTATACATATTGGTGGAGTTTCACCAGAAAAAATGTCACATCACATTTAGAGATAACTGCTGCAAGAGTTGGCTATTACAAATTGAGCCACCCTGGGTTTTCCATCCCTGTTGTACATGCTTTCTAACCCTTCTATGGCTCTGTCATTTGGCACTGCAGTGTGAGCCTTTACCACAATCTCAGCAGATGCAGCCAGCCCTATCTTAGAGTTTTCAGCCTCCAGACTGAGAATAACAATCCCCCCCCTTCTTCATAAAGTACACAAGTCATTGATATTCTATTATGGCAACAGCAAATGGATTAAAGCAACATTTTTTCATCTTTGGCAACATTTAGAATATTTGTTTAGTTCGATGTATGAAACCATAACTCTGTTCCATTGTTGGATGTGTCACTTCCATCATTCCATTGTCTTTACTTACAATTATTATCCCCAAATCCCAAAATTAAGTATGGGATTTTAGCCTTCATTTTTGTCTATTTTGAATTAGTTTAGATATTCTAGTTTTCTTCATTAAAATTTTTGAGATAATGTTTTATGCATGTAAAAAGAAAATGGGTGAATTTTAATGTGAATTTCATTATATCTATAGATTAATTTAGGGATAATTAAAATTTTTTATTATGCAGTCTTATCAATAATAAAATTATGAATTTATATATTAGCTGTTTTTCTTTTTGTTCTAGGTAGATATTCTTTCATACTGAGAGCACCCTTCAAGTAGTGAATGGCTCTGCCTCTACCAGTCTGAGCAACACCCAGGGGAGCCCTGATGTTGGGTGGGCCACTAGACCATTCCCCAGGTCCTAGGTGAAGAGCTCTCTCATTGCCATCAACCCCTCTGCCCCTCTGGCCCACCTGGAACCCTCACTTGCAGTCCAGGGAGGACACACTGCTCCTCAGAATTCAACAGAGTCCAAAGGAAACACAAGCAAAGCTCTAGGGGAAAAAAGCCATACATCTGAAGTACTCTAAAATCATCCTATCACATGGGAGAGATTCTTCACATCCAGTCCAAAGATAAGTAAACCTCTTTTTTACTATCCTGCTCCTTTCAATTATTAATCACTGTAGATTAGCTTTTCCATACAGTCACCTGCAAAACATATACAATTTCAGGGATTATACCACTCACCCTCACATATCACCAAGGTACTAAATCATAAAAGTGCACTACCATACTAATATTCACCCCCTGTCTACTAAACCTGACTTAATTGATGCACTAACAGTCTAATAGCCTTATCTAGGAAATAATAACAACAGACAAACCCACTCAACTCCAAGGCAAACACTAGTAATAACTGCCCAAGAGTAGTAATATCGGCTAAATCAGTTCAGTTAAAAACACACAGAAACTGAAAGGTCTTAAGAGGCAAAACAACAATGCCCAAGTCAAAGCGCAGATCCATGAGAAACAAAATCCAAGAAGACAAATCTCCCACCAAAAGAATTAACTCCATAACGATAGATTTCAACCAGAACAAATTCACAGAAAATAACCAAGAAAGCCAGGGTGAAAATAATGACTTTCAAAACATGATCATTACTGTCATCAATATTATGATCAATATTATGAAAGAGGAAATCCGGGGGGAGTTAAATAACTACATCAACCACTTTCAACAGGAACACAACAAGTATTTAGAGGAGTTGAGAAAAACAGTTGAAGAAACAAAAACAAGCATAGAGCAGTTAAAACAGTCTCAGGCAGAGTTAAAAATTGAACTAAAAGACAAACTATCTTCAACCCAGAACTCAACAGAGACTCTTATCAGCAGAACTAATGAAGCAGAAAATAGAATTTCATATCTTGACGACAAAGTGGAAGAATTAACCAGCTCAATGGAAGAGGTTGCTAAAGCCACAAAGGTACTTGAGAGGAATATTCAAGAGTTATGGGACACCCTGAAGAAGCCTAACATGGACATTCATGGAATACCAGAGTCCCAAAATACCACACCTAAGGAAATTTTTCGAATTATCATAAAAGAAAACTTCCCTCAACTAAAGAATGAGAGGCCCATCCAAATACAAGAGGCATTCCACACCCCAAACAGAGAAGACCAAAATAGAAACTCGCCACAGCAAATAATAGTCAAAACACTCCACATTCAAGACAAAGAAATGGTGCTGAGAGCTTCAAAGGAAAAAAAGCAAGTCACTTTTAAAGGTAAATCTATTAAAATAACAAATGAGTTCTCAAGGGAAACAGTAAAAGCAAGAAGAGCTTGGAGAGATGTACTTCAAGTATTAAATGAGGAAAAATGTCAACCCAGGCTGATATACCTGGCAAAACTATCAGTCATGATAGGTGGAGAATGAAAAATTTCCCAGCACAAAGACATCTTGAAGGCTTACATGTCTACCAAACCAGGCCTTCAAAAAATGCTAAAAAAGATACACAAGATTGAAGAAAAAAAACAAGCGTATCCAGAAGGACAGAAGAGAAGTATAATACCACCAAAACCTGCAAGCCAAATAATACACATACAAAAGCCATTAAACATAAAAAGTGTCCAGAATTAAAAGTAATTTCTCCATTATAACATTAAATGTCAATGGAATTAACTCACTGATCAAGAGACACAGATTACAAACTTGGATGAAAAATCACAACCCATCAATATGCTGCCTGCAGGAAACTCATTTCACCACAAAAGATAGACACATCCTAAAAATAAAAGGCTGTTCTAAAACTCTGCAAGCTAATGAAACCAGGAAACAGGCAGGGGTAGTGATTATGCTATCGGACAAAGCAGACTTCAAACCAAAAAAAATCATAAGAGACACAGATGGATACTACATTTTAGTCACAGGTACAATTCGCCAGGAAGAATTCACAATACTGAAGATACATGCACCCAATACGGGCCCCTCCACATTCATTAAGCAAACCCTACAGCGTCAAAAGTGAGAAATAAACCGCCAAATAATAATTCTTGAGGATTTCAACAACGCCCCCCAACATGAGATAGATCAACTGGTAAAAAACATAACAGAGACACTTTGGAACTTAATCAGACCCTTACTGAAATAGACCTTAGAGATCTCTATTGAACTTTTCAGGCACGCACCAAAGAATACACATTTTTTTTCAGTAGCATACACACAACTTTCTCGAAAATAGATCATATATTGCGCCACAAAACAAATCTCCACATATACAGGAAAGTTGAAATTCTAGCCTGTACCTTATCAGACCACCATGGTCTAAAGCTTGACATCTACAACACAACAAAAAACAGAAAATATACTAACTCCTGGAAACTAAACACTATGATCCTGAATAAGAATTGGATTCAGGAAGTAATTGCAAAGGAAATTCAAGATTTCCTGGAAGCAAATGATAACGAAAATGAAACTTATTAAAATATTTGGGACACAATAAAAGCTGTCCTAAGAGGTAAGTTCATAGCTCTTAATGCCTACATCAAAAAAATGGAAACATCAGAATTAAATAACTTAACAATGCAGCTTAAAGCTTGAGAGACACTAGAGCAATCCAATCCCAAAAGCAGTAAAAGAGAAGAGATTAGCAAAATAAGGGGAGAAATATTCGAAATTGAGATTAGTAAAATGATATAGAGAATCAACCAGTCAAAAAGCTGGTTCTTTGAAAAAATCAATAAGATTGACACACCCTTAGCTAAATTAACCAAAAGCAAGAGAGAGAGAAAACCCAAATTAACAAAATTAGAAATGAAAATGGAATTATCACTACTGATACCCAAGAAATTCAGAGTATTTTAATGTCATATTTCAAAAACTTTTACACTGCGAAATCAAAAAACACAAAAGAAATGGATGAATTCCTATATAAGCACAACTTACCTAAATTAAATCAGGAAGTTTTGAATTCTTTAAATAGTCCTATAACATATGAGGAAATTGATGAAGTAATCTCAAATCTTCCCACCAAAAAATGTCCTGGACCAGATGGATTCCGTACAGAGTTCTATCAGGCATTTAAGGAACAAATAACACCAATACTACTTAAACTGTTCCATCAAATAGCAAAGGAAGGAACACTACCAAATTCTTTCTATGAGGCTAATATCATCTTAATCCTAAAACCTAACAAAGACACATTTCAAAAAGAAAACTACAGGCCAATCTCTACGATGAACAGAGATACAAAGATTCTCAACAAAGTATTAGCAAATTGGATTCAAAAACATATCAAAAAGATCATTCATGGGGATCAAGTAGGCTTTATCCCAGGCACACAAGGTTGGTTCAACATATGCAAATCAATAAATGTAATTCACCATTTAAACCAGTCCAAAATTCAAGACCCCATGATACTCTCCATAGATGCAGAAAAAGCTTTTGATAGGATCCAACAGCCTTTTATGATTAAATGTCTAGAGACAGTTGGAAGGGAAGGGACCTTTATCAGTATAATAAAAGCTGTTTACAACAAGCCAACAGCAAGGATTATACTCAATGAGGAAAAACTTGAAGCATTCCTGCTTAGATCAGGAACTAGACAAGGCTGTCCATTCTCACCACTTCTCTTCAATATTCTACTTGAAGTCTTAACTGAAGCCATAAGACAAGAAAGGGACATAAAAGGGATTCAAATCAGCAAGGAAGAAGTCAATTTACCTCAATTTGTAGATGACATAATCATATACTTCAGTGATCCCTAAAACTCTACTAGGAAATTCCTGGAATTAATACAGAAATTCAGCAGGGTGGCAGGATAAAAAACAAATGCACAAAAATCAGTGGTCTTCCTATATGTCCAGAATAAAAGAAGTGAAAAAGCCTTGAGAGAAACAATCCCATTTACTCTAGCCCCTAAAAAGTGAAATACCTTGGTATAAACCTAACCAAGGAAGTAAGAGACCTTTACAATGAAAACTTTAAAACCCTAAAGAGAGTAATTACAGAAGACACAAGAAGATGGAAAGACCTCCCATGTTCCTGGATTGGCAGAATCAACATCGTAAAAATGACCATCCTACCAAAGGCAATATACAAATTCAATGCTATACCAATTAAAATCCCAAAGCAATTCTTTAAAGAAGTTGACCAAACAATCTCAAAATTCATTTGGAGGCACAAAAGACCCAGGATAGCAAAGACAATCCTGAGTAACAAAAACACTGCTGGAGGTATCACCATACCAAACCTTAATCTATACTACAAATTCATGGTTATAAAAACAGCCTGGTACTGGCTCCAAAATGGACACACAGATCAATGGATAAGGGTCGAAGACCCAGATATAAGCTTACACAATTACAGCCATTTGATCTTCGACAAAGGGGCACAAAAAATCCAATGGAAAGAACAGCATCTTCAGCAAATGGTGCTGGTAAAACTGAATGTCCACATGCAGAAGATTAAAACTGTACCCGTTCTTGCCACCATGTACAAGAATTAAATCCAAATGGATCAAGGACCACAATGTAAGACCAGAGACTATAAAAACCTTAGTTGAAAGGGTAGGGAACTCCCTTGAGCTGATTGGACTAAGCCAACAGTTTCTAAATGGAAATCCAATAGCACAGTCTCTACAACCAACACTCAACAGATGGGATCTTATGAAATTAAAGAGCTTCTGCTCAGATAAAGAGATTGTAACTCAATCAGAAAGGCATCCCACAGAATGGGAGAAAATCTTCACTAACCACATACTTGATACAGCTCTATTATCCAGAGGGCACAAAGAACTCAGAAAACTACACACCAAGGAAACAAATGATCCATTTAAAAAATGTGCCTTGGAACTTAAAAGAAACTTTACCAGGGACAAAATTGAAATGTCTAACAAATATCTTAAAAAATGTTCCACATCCTTAGCCATCAGGGAAATGCAAATCAAAACCTCCCTGAAATATCATCTCACCCCGGTCAGGATGGCAAAAATCTACAATATTTTGATCTCACCAGAAAGGGAGGGCATAGAGTCTGACAGATAGAAGGTAATAATCCTGCAAATGGGAAACTGACTTCCCCTCACCGCTGTCTCCTATTCTTATTCCATCTACCTTTGGATCTACTCTTATAATAAGACTCTATTTTAACACCCTTCTATCTCGGGCCAGAGGGTGACATCCAATACCCATCAGGATGGAGCTAAGGGCAGGATGTAGCAGGAGCAGTGAAACAAAAAAAAATCAACAAACCATAATTCAGAACATCAGAGACTCTGCATCAACCACTCGGAACCAGGCCAGCCTAATCTATCCCCATCCCAAAGCTCAGGGAAATTTGCGGAAGAGGTGGTGGTGATATTTTAAGAGCCTAAAGATGGGGAGGAGCAACGATATGCAAGATACTCCACACAAGTTAGGGCCAAAATAATCATAACATGACTTTGCATGACCTGCGCAATGACCAACATATCATTGACCCCTCAAAAGCCTAGCATGGATCACAGGCACTAGGATCCTTAGAGGCAAGGGATTAACAGCCACAATAGTGTTCCTATACTAAAGGGGACACAAAAAAGAACTCTAGGCAATGTTACTGAGTCTTTACACCTCATCAGAGATGAGGACCCGGAGGAAAGTTTGACATGCACAGTAAAGGATGCTCCAGGAATGGGGGAGGGAAGGGGCACTAGGAGAAAGGGAGGGAGGGGGAAAAGGAAGGGGACAAGGGGGAAGGGAGCAAGGGGATCCAGGGAGGGAGGGGAATGGGGTACTTATCAACTTTGTATGAGTGGAAGAAATAAAAAAAAGAAACTTCAAACAGAAAGGATTTCTATTCAACACATGATTAAAATATCTTAAAAGAAAAATGAAAAAAATTAAATGTTCATAAAATAAAAATAAGTTAATGATCCACAGGTGGGTAAAATATAGGATATAAAACTTCCCCTCATCTGTGGTGTGTGTGTGTGTGTGTGTGTGTGTGTGTGTGTGTGTGTGTGAGTGTGTGTGAGTGTGTGTGAAGGACCAAGTGTGACTTTGGAAATCATCCTGGATTGCTTCTACCTCCTTCCTTTGCTCTGGGATTTCCCACGCTCTGGAAGTGCAGGCCAAGACTGTTTTTGCCTGCCATTTTACGTGGGACCTGGCATCTGAACTCAGGACCTTCTGCTTTTGAGGCAGAGTCTTAACTCCTGAGCCATCTCTCCAGCCCCAAGGGTTTTTTTTTTTTTTTTTAGTGTTCCTATTTTTTTTACATTTTTTATTATTATTTCCACTCATACAAACTTAATAGGTAGACCAGTTCCCTCCCCCGCTCCTCCTCCCCCCGAACCCCCTGCTCCCTCTCCCTCCCTCCCCATCTCCCAGTGCCTCCCCCCCAATTCCCAGAGAGTCCTTTATTGTGTATGCCTAACTCTCCTCTTGGTCCTCCTTTCCGATGACGTACAAGGACCCAGTGGCATTTCCCTGAACCCTTTCTCTTGTTCCCCTTAAGCATAGGAACACTAGTGTGGCTGTCAATCCCTTGCCTCCAAGGATCTTCGTGCCTTTAGCCGATGTTAGACTTTGTGAGGTTAATAGTGTGATGGACATGGCACAGGGCATGCAAAGTCCTATTATGATTGCTTCAGCCCTAACTAGTGTGGAGACTCTTCAAATCATTGCTCCCCCCATCCTTTTGCTCTTACAATCTTACCGCCCACTCTTCCGCAAATGTCCCTGAGCTTCAGGATGGGGGGAGATTAGGCTGGCTTAGTTCTATGTGGATGATATAGAGTCTCTGAAGTTCTGGATTGTGGTTTGTTGATTTTCTTTTGCAGTTTTGCTGCTCCTGGAATGCCCTTCACTCCATCGTGATGGGCACTGTATGTCACCCCCTGGTCAGAGACAAAAAAGCTGTTAAACTGGAGTCTTGTTATAAGAGCACATTCAAGGGTAGATGTAATAAAAGCAGGAAACCTCGGTGAGGGAGGGGTCAGTCACTCATTTGCAAAATGATCATTTTTTCATCTGCCAGACTATATGTACTCCCCTTCTGGTGAGATCATACCCTCTCAGTTGTACATGATCAGGAACGAACGTCTGTGAACTTAACCAGGTGTCACATTACTTACTTGCAGTCCTTGGAGGCTGATTTTCTCTGCTGTAACATGGTCCCCTCTCTCCTTGTGTCTGGTGTGGCCCTCCAACCCCATCCCTCCTGTTCACAATCCTTGAAATTACCATATTACATAAGTTTACCCTTGAGTGTCTCAATGTGGGCTGGGTGAGTTTGGTACTAGGAGCCACCTATTAGGGAGTACATACGGCGCTTAACTTTCTGGGTTTGGGATACTTCGCTTAATATAATTGTTTCTAATGACATCCATTTCCCAGCAAATTCCAGTAATTCATCATTTTTGATGGCTGAATAGTACTCCATTGTATAGATGTACCACAGTTTCCTTATCCACTCGTCAACTGTTGGACATTTAGGTTGATTCTATGACTTTGCTATTGTAAACAGTGCTGCTATGAACATGGTCGTGCTTGTGCTATCAAGGCGAACCTCTGCTGCATGGGGGGTTATTCCCAAAAGTGGAATAGCAGGGTCATATGGCATTTCAATCTTTAATTTCTTTAAGAATCTCCAGACGGCTCACCAGAATGGCTGTATAAGCCTGCATTCCCACCAGCAATGTAGCAGGGTTCCCCTCTCTCCACATCCTCTCCAGCACTTGTTGTTGTTTGTATTGTGGATTTTTGCCATCCTGACCGGGGTGAGATGATATCTCAGGGAGGTTTTGATTTGCATTTCCCTAATGGCTAAAGAAGTGGAGCATTTTTTAAGATATTTGTTAGACATTTCAATTTCATCTCTGGTAAAATTTCTTTTAAGTTCCAGTGCCCATTTTTTAATTGGGCCATTGGTTTCCTTGGTGTTTAGTTTTCTAAGTTCTTTGTGCACTCTGGATAATAGAGCTCTATCAGATATGTGGTTAGTGAAGATTTTCTCCCATTCTATGGGTTGCCTTTGAGCTCATGTTACAATCTTTTTATCTGAACAGAAGCTTTTTAATTTCACAAGATCCCAACTGTTGACAGTTGGTAGCAGTGACTGTGCCATTGGATGTCTGTTTAGGAAGTGTTGGCCTAGCCCAATCTCGAGGGAGTTCCCTATCCTTTGAACTATGGTTTTTATAGTCTCTGGCCTTATATCAAGGTCCTTGATCCATACGGAATTAAGTGTTGTACAAGGTGACAAGTACGGGTCCAGTTTTAATCGTCTCCATGTGGAGATCCAGTTTTGCCAGCACCATTTGCTGAAGATACTGTTCTTCTTCCATTGGATTTTTTGGGCCCCTTTGTCAAAGACCAAATGGCTGTAATTTTGTGGGCTTGTATCTGGGTCTTCCACCCTTTTCCATTGATCTGTGTGTCTATTTTGGAGCCAGTACCAGGCTATTTTTACAACTATGGATTTGTAGTATAGACTAAGATTTGGTATGGTGATACCTCCAGCAGTTTTTTTGTTACTCAGGCTTGTCTTTGCTCTCCTGGGTCTTTTGTGCCTCCAAATGAATTTTGAGATTGGTTGGTCAACCTCTTTGAAGAATTGCTTTGAGATTTTAATTGATATAGCATTGAATTTGTATTTTGTCTTTGGTAGGATGGTCATTTTTACGATGTTGATTCTGCCAATCCAGGAACACGGGAGGTCTTTTCACCCACCTTCTGGTGTCTTCTGCAATTTCTTTCTTGAGGGTTTTAAAGTTTTCATTGTAAAGGACTTTCACCTCCTTGGTTAGGTTTATACCAAGGTATTTCATTTTTTTAGGGGCTATAGTAAATGGGATTGTTTCTCTCCGGGCTTTTTCACTTCTTTCATTCTGGGCATATAGGAAAGCCACTGATTTTTGTACATTTCTTTTGTATCCTGCTACCTTGTTGAACTTCTCAATTAGTTCCAGAAGCTTCCTGGTGGAGTTTTTGGGATCACTCAGGTATTAGATCATGTCATCCGCAAATAGGGATAGCTTGACTTTTTCCTTGCCGATTTGAATCCATTTTATGTCCCTTTCTTGTCTTATGGCTTCAGCTAAGACTTCAAGTACAATATTGAATAGAAGTGGTGAGAGTGGACAGCCTTGTCTAGTTACTGATCGAAGTGGGAATGCTTCCAGTTTTTCCCCATTGAGTATAATCCTTGCTGTAGGCTTGTTGTTGTACTGCTTTTATTATATTGATAAAGGTTCCTTCCATTCCTACTGTCTCTAGCGTTTTGATCATAAAAGGCTGTTGGATCTTATCAAAAGCTTTTTCTGCATCTATCGAGAGTATCATGTGGTCTTGGACTTTGGACTGGTTTATATTATGAATTACATTTATTGATTTGAGTATGTTGAACCAACCTTGTGTGCCTGGGATGAAGCCTACTTGGTCCCTGTGAATGATCTTTTTGATATGTTTTTGAATCTGATTTGCTAAGACTTTGTTGAGAATCTTTGCATCTGTGTTCATCAGAGAGATTGGCCCATATTTTCTTTTTTAAGTGTATCTTTATTAGGTTTTGGAATTAAAACAATATTAGCTTCATAGAAGGAATTTGGTAGTGTTCCTTCCTTTGCTATTCGTTGGAACAGTTTAAGGAGCATTGATGTTATTAACTCCTTAAATGTCTGGTAGAACTCTATGCTGAATCCATCTGGTCCAGGACAATTTTTGGTGGGAAAATTTGAGATTACTTCCTCAATTTCCTTATATGTTATAGGTCTATTTAAATAATTCACAACTTCCTGATTCAATTTAGGTAACTTGTGCTTACTTAGGAATTCAACCATCTCTTGTGTGTTGTCATATTTCACAGAGTATAAGTTTTTGAAATATGACATTATAATTCTCTGGATTTCTTGGGTATCAGTAGTGATAACTCCATGTTCATTTCTAATTTTGTTAATTTGGGTTTTCTCTCTCTTGCTTTTGGTTAATTTAGCTAGGGGTGTATCTATCTTATTGATTTTTTCAAAGAACCAGCTTTTTGACTGGTCGATTTTCTTTATTGTTTTCCTAATCTTGATTTCAGATATTTCTCCCCTTATTTTGCTAATCTCCTCTCTTCTACTACTTTTGGGATCAGATTGCTGTAGTTTTATAAAGCTTTAAGCTGCATTGTTAAGTTGTTTATTTCTGATGTTTCCTTTTTTTTGATGTAGGCATTAAGAGCTATGAACTTACCTCTTAGGACAGTTTTCATTGTTTCCCAGAGATTTTGGTAAGTTGTATTTTGATTATTTTTTGCTTTCAGGAAATCTTGAATTTCCTTTTTAATTTCTTCTTGAATCCAGTTCTCATTCAGCATCATAGTGTTAGGTTTCCAGGATTTAGTGTACTTTCTGTCTTTTGTTGTGTTTTGAATGTCCAGCTTTAGGCCGTGGTGGTCTGATAGGGCACAGGCTACAATTTCAACTTTCCTGTATATGTGTAGATTCGTTTTGTGGCCCAATATATGTTATCTATTTTGGAGAAAGTTCCGTGTGCTGCTGAGAAAAATGTGTATCTTTCGTACGTGGATGAAAATTTCAATAGAGATCTGTAAGGTCCATTTCTTTAAGGGTTTAAGTTCCAAAGTGTCTCTGTTAAGCTTTTGACTGATTGATCTATCCCATGTTGAGAGGATGGTGTTGAAATACCCAAGAATTATTATTTGGAGGTTGATTTCTTGCTTTAGACGCTGTAGGGTTTTCTTAATGAACGTGGAGGGGCCTGTATTGGGTGCATATATGTTCAGTATTGTGAAGTCTTCCTGGTGAATTGTACCTGTGACTAAAATGTAGTATCCATCTGTATCTCTTATGATTTTTTTGGGTTTGAAGTCTACTTTGTCCGACAGCATAATGGCTACCCCTGCCTGTTTCCTGGTTCCATTAGCTTGCAGAATTTTGGACCAGCCTTCCATTTTTAGGATGTGCCTATCTTTTGTGGTGAGATGAGTTTCCTGAAGGCATCAGATTGATAGGTTGTGATTTTTTATTCCAAGTTTCTAATCTGTGTCTCTTAATCGGTGAATTAAGCCCATTGACACTTAATGTTATAATGGAGAAATTCTTTTTAATTCTGGACATTTTTTATGTTTAGTGGATTTTGTAAGTTTATTATTTTACATTTATATTTTTGTGGTATTATACTTCCCTTTTGTCCTCCTGGATATGCTTGTTCTTTTCTGCAAGTTTGCGTATCATTTCTAGCATTTTTTGAAGGCCTGGTTTGGTAGACATGTATCTCTTCAAGGTGTCTTTTTGCTGGAAAATTTTTCTTTCTCCCTCGATCATGACAGATAGTTTTGCCGGGTATATCAGTCTGGGTTGGCATTTTTGCTCATTTAATACTTGAAGTATGTCTCTCCAAGCTCTTCTTGCTTTTACTGTTTCCATTGAAAAGTTATTTGTTATTTTAATAGGTTTAGCTTTAAAAGTGACTTGCTTTTTTTCTCTTGAAGCTCTCAGCACCTTTTCTTTGTCTTGAATGTGGATTGTTTTAACTATTATTTGCCGTGGCGATTTTCTATTTTGGTCATATCTGTTTGGAGTGCGAAATGCCTCTTGTATTTGGATGGGCCTCTCATTCTTCAGTTGAGGAAAGTTTTCTTTTATGATAATTTGAAAAATTTCCTCAGGTGTGATATTTTGAGATTCTTGTTCTGGTATTCCATGAATGCACATGTTAGGCTTCTTCAGGGTGTCCCATATCTCTTGAATGTTCCTCTACAGTATCTTTTTGGCTTTAACAATCTCCTCCATTGAGCTGGTTAATTCTCCCACTTTGTCTTCAAGATCTGAAATTCTATTTTCTGCTTCGTTAGTTCTGCTGATAAGACTCTCTGTTGAGCTTTGAGTTGAAGATAGCTTGTCTTTTAGTTCAATTTTAAACTCTGCCTGAGACTGTTTTAACTGCTCTATGCCTATTTTTGTTTCTTGAACTGTTTTTCTCAACTCCTCCAAATGCCTGTTGTGTTCTTGTTCAAAGTGGTTGATTCGGTTGTTTAACTCCTCTTGGATTTCCTCTTTCATAGTATTGAACATGGTAATGATCATACTTTGAAAGTCGATGTCTTGGGTCTGGCTTTCTTGGCTGTTTTCTGTGAATTTGTTCTGGTTGGAATCCATCATTAAGGAGTTAATTCTTTCAGTGGGAGATTGGTCTTCTTGGGTTTTGTTTCTCGTGGATCTGCACTTTGACTTGGGCATTGTTGTTTTGTCTTCTAGGGCTTTTCAGTTTCTGTGTGTTTTTGACTGATGTAGTTGGTATTACTACACTTGTTATTGTTTTATCCTAGATGAGGCTACTAGGCTGTTAGTACATCAGTTAAGTCAGGTTTAGTAGACAGGGAGTGATATTAGTATGGTAGTGCACTTTTATGATGTAGTATGTTGGTGATATGTGAAAGTGAATGGTATACTCCCTGTAGTTGTATATGGTTTTGAGTTGGCTGTATGGAAATTAATATTAATTAATATTAGATTAATATTAGAAAGGAACAATAAGGTGAAAAAAAAAGGAGGTTTACTTATCTTTGGACTGGATGTGAAGAATCTCTCCCATGTGATAGGATGATTGTAGAGGTTTTCAGATGTATGGCCTTTAACCCTTAGAACTTTGCTTGAGTTTTCTTTGGACTCTATTTAATTCTGAGTAGCAGTGTGTCTTCTGTAGACCACTTGTGTGGGTCCCTGGTGGGCCAGAGAGGCAGAGGGGCTGATGTTGATGGCAGAATTCTTCACGCTGGACCTGGGACTTGGCTTAGTGTCCCACCCAAGCTCCAGGGATGGAGGAATGTGAGCAAGTCCTGTCCAGTTGGGCGGACAGGCAGGCGAGAGGGAGAAAGGGGCCTGGGGCCCAGGGCATGGCCCAGGCCAAAACCGGAGGCGGCCTGGGTACCGGGACACAGGATGCCCTGGGCGGGGGCGGGGAGACTCACCGGGGGGTCTGGCGGAGTGGGGAGCGGGAGGCGCTTTCTGGCGGACAAAGGCGGCGCGGGAGGGAGCGATGCCTCCTTTCTTTAACAGTTCCCTCCATTTTATTTACCTGCCCCGGGACCAGTCCCACCCACTATGGGCTGGAACTTTCCCATCCACTAGACAATCTGCAGGTTCACTTTAGACTTGACTTAACTTATAATTCTCTACAAATGTTCCCAGAGCCCAAACCCTTAGCTGTCAAGTTCACATCTACGTCTAACTATGACAATGTGTGTGTGTGTGGGTGAGTTCATGCCACAGTACATACATTGATCAGAGAACTGCTTGCAGAATCAGTTTATACCTTCCACCATATGAGCTCTGGAATCTAATTCAGATCATCAGAATTGGCCAAATGTTCTGTTACTCACTGAGCCATCTTTCTGACTTTTTACAACAATTTTGTCTATATTTAGCGTTTTCTACATTAGCATACTATTTGACATTAGGATGGATTTGTTTTTTCCATTACAATCTATACACTTATTTTGGTTTTCCTGTTTGTGCCTTAGTGCATGGTGAGACATTTCCAGTTCTACAATAAATAAGAATAGTAAAAGTGGTTTAAAACTCCGTCTATTGGTATAGTGATCGATATCACATGTTATGCTATTTGTCTCATGCATTAATAAAAATCAGTACTACAATATCACCTTGGCATTTTTGGTCTTCACTCTACAACTTGGTTTTCAGGTTCGTGGTATAGAGGAACAGTGTTTCTAAACTAAGGCCTTTTATTTCAAAATATTAAAATAGTGCCCAAATGGAGTGGAAATTCACTCTATTATGGTGCTTTAAGATTATTAGTAGGAAAAAAGTCAACCTGATAATAGTTTGTGCCCCCTTTGAAACTTGTGTGAAACAATGTTTTCTTGCCTCTAAGTTTCCGTTTTAACTATCAGTTCTGAGATTGGTTGAATTATAGGTGCATCACTGTCAGCTAATCCTATGTCATCTCAAAGCCATCTTCTCTTTTGTAAGAGGACATGTTACCTGCCTCCATATTCCTTAGAAACAATGACATCTTGTCCACTAGTTAAGAGACTTCCTTGTAACTCAACTGAAGGAGACCTGAAGGATGGAAAGCTCCCACCAGTTCCTGGAATGCTGGAGGCAGAATATGATAATGCTCTGTGAGTCTAAGGAGTCCGGTGTTTCTGTCCTGAAGCAAGTCCAGCTGCCTTCTGTGCTTTGTGTGCGATGCTGTGTCATATGTGTGTGATACTTCCTATTAAAAGCAGTTATACAGCACTGCAAAGACATTTCAGGATGGTGAATATCTGAACTCCTCTGATTACTGTGAGTTAAATTCCTATCATTAGATCTAGGGATGGTCACTGATGTAGCAGGTAGTTGTACTCTCTTTGTCTCTTTCTTCTTAGTTTTTTTGGTTGTTGTTTTTGGAATAATAACTTATGTTACTCCAATAAGATGTTAACTTAGCAAATTACATCTCCAGCAATACCATTTCCAAAAGGAGCCAATAAAATCTGAATGTATAACTTTGGAGGATACAACCTATGCCACAAGTTACAGTTTCTGGATACCTGTACTTCACTTCCTCCTTACAGGAAAAGCACAAGCTTTGGTAAAATGACATTTTTCTTACTGACATAACATGATGCCATTTTGTACTTTGTCCAATCTAAGGAGGTTGGTGTTTAGTTATTGGTTATACACCATTGGTGAGTCCACTGTGCTCTAATTAATAGTTCTGTACCCATAGTCATATGGACAGACCTAGATAAACTCAGACGGTTACAAAACAGAAAAAAAGACATGCACATGGGACAGGCAGAAAGAGGGTTGTTGATAGAGGTGGGAGCATTTTAAAGGAGGGTGGAAGTGAGAATAATCAAACCATTAAAAATAATAGCATGAAAAGATGATTTTTATAAATAAAATGTACAAAAAATAAATTGAAAGCAAAAGATATAAAATATTCCTAACAGCCTAAATTTGTCTTATATGTCTGTCCAAGTATTACACTATCAAATGAAGGTAACTACTTTCCAAAGTACTAAAATCATAGATTAGTTTTTCCTACCTTAGAAGCTTGTATAATGAAACATGCAGTGTGTGCTTGGCTTTCATCTGATGGAAAATTACGTTTTTGAGATTTATGTGTTTCCCATAAATTGTAATCTGTGCATCATGCCATGGATTGAGTACAAAGCATCCCCCCCAAAGACTCATGAATTGAACACTTGGTTCCCAGAGGAGGAATCTAAAAAGTTGTTGGATCATAAGACTCTACCTCCAAGAATGAATTAATTTATGGATGACATTAATTTATGGATGAATGATTAATTTATGGATAATTTATGACTGTCATAGTTAAATACAGGACTTGGCAAGTGAAAGCTGAGCTTTGGGAACATTTGTGAAGAATTGGTAGCTAAGACAGGCCCTACGCAAGACTGCAGATTTTTCTAATTGATATCGGAAGGCCCAGTCCAGGATGGGTGAGACTGTTTCTGGGCAGTGAGACTGTATGTGTGGTTTGGCCAGTTCCCTCAGCTCTTCCTGTTGGTATGAACTCTTCCAAGTGTTTGTTCCCATAAGATATGAATTTAACTGCAACATGCAGACAAACTTCAACAATGACATTATTGCAAGAAACTGCAATAAATTTCTCATTTATTTTTACTTACATGTACAGTGAGAAATACTGTAGTGATTCTCACTGGCCATATATTAAAGGCTTGGTCCCCAGATGATGGTGCTATTGAGACTTTAGAAACAAGAAATGCAGCCTAATGAGAAGAGATCACGTAACTGGGGGTATGCTCTTAAGGATAATGAAACCATGCTCTCCTTCCTTCCCTCTCTTTGCTTCCAGTTGAACTGCCTTACTCCATCCCTTAAAGTGCACCATAATTTACTGCCTTACTATTGAATTGAAAGACATGGTACATTTGACGTTAGATAGAAAACTATGATACCATGAGGCTATAAGCATTTCCTACTTATTAGTTGACTATCTTACATTATACAGGTTGTTTCCATTTGATGATGACTATGAATGGTGCCACTCTTTAAATGTTTACTATTGTAAATTCACTAACTGTTTTTAAAACATTTTCTATTGCTTTCATGTTTTAAAATTTGTGTCCACCTGACAATTTTTATTAATTTGCCTATTTTCCTAGGTATTTAAATGATTTGAAGATATTTGCAAATTTGTGGGGACATGTTAGATGAATGATGTATTTCACATTAAACATTTTTCACTTCAATTGTTGATGATTGAACCTGTGCACATTTAATTGATATTGATTTGCTTGACATTAGTTCAAACCGTAATCAGTTGTACTGTTAAAAAAGACATATGTTTATATATGACTTCTCTATATATCCCATTAACTCTCACATTTTAATATCAATAATGATTTAGAGTAAAAGCTTAAGAGTCATGCCATGAATGAGAAAACTTTTAATGTTTACTTGATCCAAAATTTAATTATAGAAGAAATATATGAAGTGAATTGTGGAATACTCCCTGAAGATCTCAATAGTGATGTGACAAAGTATAGTGTTTTCCATTTATGTGCACACTACCACTGCTTCTTAAGTGCCCAAAGAATTTTATTGTTGAAATTTGAGATCATTCATGAATATCATGACAATTAATCATTTGTTAATTTTGTTCCTTAATAAAACATAGTATTTAATGATTAAAATATAGAAACAAATCAATACTGATATTAAGCACGCCTTCTGATTGCTAGCTCTTATGAGGATACTTCATATTGGCACTAGAGTTCTATTCCTCATTCATATCCCAGGTGAACTTCAAGGGAATGTTTTTCATTTTCCTCTGGAATATCCTGTCGAATGCTTCATTCTGTGCCACAGTTAGATGATGTTTCCAGTCTCCAATGGTACCTAGTGGGATGAGCACAAGGACAGCGCCAAGGTCAGTAAGTAGAACTCACAGGGCAAAGGTCATCCCAACTCACTTTTATCTCTTCTCCACTGTACATTAAACATCTATGAGTTCCTCGCCTTTCTTTATAGGTGAATGGTTGACAAAGAAACTGGAATACAATAGCATGGCAAATATATCAGTAGTTCAATTTCCCATATATTAGCTTTTACCACATACTATCATCCAGTCATAACTAGTCTTTAGGGAAAAAAAACCATAAAATATAAATATTTATGTATTTTAGAAGGGTGTTTTACTGTATAACATACTAACATAATACTAACCAAACTATATTAAAATTATAACTTATCACACAGTCTTTTGAATTTCTTAATTTATAAATTGAAAATGAAGACAGAGAAACAGCTGCCAATGTTGAAGCTCTATTTAACAGAGATTTGCAATCACCGTCACACCTTTAAATGAAACAATGATTTGGCACCTTCTGTTGTTAGGCATGATTGTTGGTGTGGATTCTCCTGCTAAACTGGAATAAGAACTCTAACTGGACACTTATAAGTCAAGAATAAAATCACTTATTCCACTTTAAGTCATTTTGTTGTGAATTTATCAGCATCATGCAGAGTTAACTGCACCGAGAAATTTTAGAATATATAAAAATCTAGGGTTATTTTAATAATATTTTTAAAATTAGTTGTAAACAAATCTTATTGTCTTCATGGTAAGTAATGAATAACTTAATAAATAAAGCAGATATCAACATTTGCTTTGACTTTTGTATAGCTTAATGAATGACTGAATCAAAATTTGAAATCGTTCATTCTTAATTCAACTGGCACATAATAAGGTTATATTAGTTGGGCATCGTGATAAATACCTGAAATCTCACTGTTGGGCAGAAGGACAATGATTTCAAGATATTCTTCAGCTACATTCAGCAAGTACACAATATGTGGGTCAGATCAATGAACCCTAATCTCAAAAAAATCTTTTTAATTGGTACATATTCAATCACACTAGATATATAAAGTGTACAAGATAGTATTCTAATTCTTGGGATGAAGGAAAAGGGCATGTGAAATAATAGAAACTTCATATCTTAACACTGAATTACTTTCTATAGTATCTTAAAAGATATAAAAAATTAAAAATTAAAAGTTCTTTTGTACAAGTTGAAGATTGCTGTCTCAAGCATTAAATTATAGTACTTTCTTTCTTTCTTTCTTTTTTAAATTCCAGTACTCTCAAGTAAAAGGCAAACAGGTCTCAATTTCTAGGCCAGCCTGGAGTAGAAGGTAACTGTGATACCAGTTTTGTCCTAAAAGCAAGAGTCCCTTTCAAAACTAAGCAAAACAGAATTCAAAATTTCTATCATATACATTTCCTAGAACAAAGACTAATAAAATGTTTTTATAGAGTTGATTTATATTGTAAATCATGTTGTGTTTATTAAATAAATTAAAATCGAAAGTTTTCAGAGTCAGTCAAGATACTCAATTTTCAGTAGGTTCCAAATGCCACTTTATCACCTGGAGAAATATAGTAAAAGCACAAGATATTTCTCTAAGGTACAGGAATTCTATGGAACTCTTAAAATTATTGGTACTATAAACAATTGAGCATCACCTTTGCGTAGGAATTGACCCTCATTGTTTCTGGTCCCAATTTCATTTTTTATAATCTGATCATAATTTGCTCTTGTGTCAGATTTCATGTTCTGAAATGAAGCTTGTCTCACGATAGCATCCACAGCATCTTCAGTCAGGTCCTTTTCAAAAAATCTGCAGATTTTAAGCACTGAGCTTCTGAGGTCCTGAAAGACTCATGAGTTGAGAAATTATTCACCTTATGAACTATATATATATGACAGTGCCAAATACATAATTTTATCAAGTAAGATAACTTCAGGAATCCAAACATGGATTGTCACAGGCACAGGAAGAAGAAAAAACTGACATGGCTATCCCATTGATACTGAAAAATACTTGTTGTAAAACACATTTTATAACAAAAAACTCAACAAAGTAGCAGTAGAATGAAAAATTATTTAAAATAGAAAAGACAGCACATAAAATGCATGTAGATACAATTATAGCTAATGTAGAAAAACAAAAAAAGACTGAATGGCTGTAATTTTGTGGGCTTATATCTGGGTCTTCCACCCTTTTCCATTGATCTGTGTGTCTATTTTGGAGCCAGTACCAGGCTGTTTTTATAACTATGGATTTGTAATATAGATTAAGGTTCGGTATGGTAACAGCTCCAGCAGTATTTTTGTTACTCAGGATTGTCTTTGCTATCCTGGGTCTTTTGTGCCTCCAAATGAATTTTGAGATTGTTTGGTCAACTTCTTTAAAGAATTGCTTTGGGATTTTAATTGGTATAGCATTGAATTTGTATATTGCCTTTGGTAGGATGGTCATTTTTACGATGTTGATTCTGCCTATCCAGGAACAAGGTAGGTCTTTCCACCTTCTGGTGTCTTCTGCAATTTCTTTCTGGAGGGTTTTAAAGTTTTCATTGTAAAGGTCTTTTACCTTCTTGGTTAGGTTTATACCAAGGTATTTCATTTTTTTAGGGGCTATAGTAAATGGGATGGTTTCTCTCAAGGCTTTTTCACTTCTTTCATTTTGGGCATATAGGAAGGCCTCTGATTTTTGCACATTTATTTTGTATCCTGCCACCCTGCTGAACTTCTCAATTAGTTCCAGGAGCTTCCTGGTGGAGTTTTTGGGATCACTCAGGTATAAGATCATGTCATCTGTAAATAGGGATAGCTTGACTTTTCCCTTGCCAATTTGAATCCCTTTTATGTCCCTTTCTTGTCTTATGGCTTCAGCTAAGACTTCAAGTACAATATTGAATAGAAGTGGTGAGAGTGGACAGCCTTGTCTAGTTCCTGATCGAAGTGGGAATGCTTCCAATTGTTCCCCATTGAGCATAATCCTTGCTGTGGGCTTGTTGTATACAGCTTTTATTATGTCGATAAAGGTTCCTTCCATTCCTACTGTCTCTAGCGTTTTGATCATAAAAGGCTGTTGGATCTTGTCAAAAGCTTTTTCTGCATTTATCCAGAGTATCACGTGGTCTTGGACTTTGGACTGGTTTACATGATGAATTACATTTATTGATTTGCGTATGTTGAACCAACCTTGTGTGCCGGGGATGAAGCCTACTTGGTCCCCGTTAATGATCTTTTTGATATGTTTTTGAATCTGATTTGCTAAGACTTTGTTGAGAATATTTGCATCTGTGTTCATCAGAGAGATCGGCCTATAGTTTTCTTTTTTAAGTGAATCTTTATTAGGTTTTAGGATTAAAACGATATTAGCTTCATAGAAGGAATTTGGTAATGTTCCTTCCTTTGCTATTTGATGTAACAGTTTGAGTATTGGTGTTATTAACTCCTTAAATGTCTGGTAGAACTCTGTGCTGAATCATCTAGTCCAGGACATTTTTTGGTGGGAAGATTTGAGATTACTTCCTCAATTTCCTTATATGTTATAGGTCTATTTAGATAATTCACAACTTCCTGATTCAATTTAGGTAAGTTGTGTTTACTTAGAAATTCATCCATCTCTTTTGTGTTGTCAAACTTCACTGAGTATAAGTTTTTGAAATATGATGTTATAATTCTCTGGATTTCTTGGGTATCAGTAGTGATTACTCCATGTTCATTTCTAATTTTGTTAATTTGGGTTTTCTCTCTCTTGCTTTTCGTTAATTCAGCTAGGGGTGTATCTATCTTATTGATTTTTTCAAAGAACCAGCTTTTTGACTGGTTGATTTTTTCTATCGTTTTCTTAATCTCGATTTCAGATATTTCTCCCCTTATTTTGCTAATCTACTCTCTTCTACTACTTTTGGGATCAGATTGCTCTAGTTTCTCTAAAGCTTTAAGCTGCATTGTTAAGTTTTTATTTCTGATGTTTCCATTTTTTTGATGTAGGCATTAAGTGCTATGAACTTACCTTTTAGGACAGCTTTCATTGTGTCCCAGAGATTTTGGTAAGTTGTATTTTCATTATCGTTCACTTTCAGGAAATCTTGAATTTCCTTTTTAATTTCTTCCTGAATCCAGTTCTCATTCAGCATCATATTGTTAAGTTTCCAGGAGTTAGTGTATTTTCTCTTGTTTGTTGTGTTGTGGATGTCCAGCTTTAGGCTGTGGTGGTCTGATAGGGCACAGGTTAGAATTTCAACTGTTTTGTATATGTGTTGATTCGTTTTGTGGCCCAATATGTGATGTTTTGGAGAAGGTTCCATTTGCTGCTGAGAAAAGTGTGATTCTTTGGTGCATGGGTGAAAAGTTCGATAGAGATCTGTAAGGTCCATTTCTTTCAGGGTTTGATTAAGTTCCAAAGTGTCTCTGTTAAGCTTTGACCTGTTGATCTATCCCATGTTGAGAGGGCAGTGTTGAAGTCCCCAAGAATTATCCTTTGGGGGTTGATTTCTTGCTTTAGACGTTGTAGAGTTTTCTTAATGAATGTGGAGGGGCCGTATTGGGTGTATATATGTTCAGTATTGTGAAGTCTTCCTGATGAATTGTACCTGTGACTAAAATGTAGTATCCATCTGTGTCTCTTATGATTTTCTTTGGTTTGAAGTCCACTTTGTCTGAAAGCATAATTGGTACCCCTGACTGTTTCCTGGTTTCATTAGCTTGCAAGATTTTGGACCAGCCTTTCATTCTTAGGACATGCCTATCTTTTGTGGTGAGATGAGTTTCCTGAAGGCAGCAGATTTTTGGATTGTGGTTTTTAATCCAAGTTTGTAATCTGTGTCTCTTAATCGGCGAGTTAATACCATTGACATTTAATGTTATAATGGAGAAATTATTTTTAATTCTTTACTTTTTTATGTTTAGTAGATTTTGTAAGTGTGTTGTTTCATAATTATGTTTTGGCCCTCCCTTTCCCCACCCCGCTCCACCGGTCAGGACGCGTGTGTTGCGCTCGGTCCAGCCGGGCCTCACCTGCGACCTAGGTAAGCGAGTCCACGCCCGCCTACCAGAACCCCAGGTCAGCCCAAGGGACCCAGCTCCTACCCCACCAACCAGCCGGAGCCATGCGCAGGGCCGAGGGACGAGGAGGACCTCCCACTGCGACCAGGCCCTGCCCAAGCTCCCCTCGGGTTAAATAGCTCCACGCCGAGGCCCCCATCCTTCCTTTCCCCACCCCGCTCCGCCGGTCGGGACGCGAGTGGTCCAGCCGGGCCTCTCGCTCGACCTAGGTAAGCTCCGTCCCTGCCCACCCCCAGAACCCCAGGCCAAATAATTAAGTTTAGTGAAATTGAAAGATCTTAAGAGTTAAAATGACAATGCCAAAGTCAAAGTGCAAATCCATGAGAAGCAACACTCAAGTAAACAAATTTCCCACTGAAGAAATTAATCCCATAATGATAGACTCCAACCAGTACAAACCCACGGAAAAAGGCCAAGAAAGCCTGACCTAGGATAACGACTTTCAAAATATGATCATTACCATGTTCAATACTATGAAAGAGGCAATCCAGAAGGAATTACATAATTGAATCAATCGCTTTGAAGAGGAACACAACAGACATTTGGAGGAGTTGAGAAAACAGTGCAAGAAACAAAAACTGGCAAGCAGAGTTTAAAACTGAGCTGCAAGACAAGTTATCTTCAACCCAGAACTCTACAGAGAGTCTTATCAACAGAACTAACGAAGCAGAAAACAGAATTTCAGACCTTGAAGATAAAGTGGGAGTACTAACCAGCTCAATGGAAGAGGTTGTTAAAGCCAAAAAGATACTTGAGAGAAATATCCAAGAGATATGGGACACCCTGAAGAAGTCTAACATGCATATTCATGGAATACCAGAGCAAGAATCTCAAAATACCACCCCTGAGGAAATTTTTCAAACGATCATCAAGGAAAACTTTCCTCATATAAAAAAAGAGAGGCCCATCCATATACAAGAGGCATTCCGCACCCCAAACAGATACGACCAAAACAGAAGCTCGGCATGGCAAATAATAGTTAACACACTCCACATTCAAGATAAAGAACTGGTGCTGAGAGCTTCAAGGGAGAAAAAACCAGTCACTTTTAAAGGTAAACCTATTAAAATAATAAATGACTTCTCAATGGAAACACTAAAAGCAAGAAGAGCTTGGAGAGACATGCTTCAAGTATTAAATGAGCAAAAATGTGAACCTAGGCTGAATGTGCTCTTATAATAAGACTCCAGTTTAACAGCTTTTTGTCTCTGGCCAGGGGGTGACATACAGTGCCCATCAGGATGGAGTGAAAGGCATTGCAGGAGCAGCAAAACTGCAAAACTGCAAAAGAAAATCAACAAACCACAATCCAGAACTTCAGAGACTCTATATCAACCACCTAGAACTAGGCCAGAGTAATTTCTCCCCATCCTGAAGCTCAGGGACATTTGCAGAAGAGGGGGCAGTAAGATTGTAAGAGCAAAAGGATGGGAGGAGCAATGATTTGCAAGATACTCCACACAAGTTAGGGCCGAAGCAATCATAATTGGACTTTGCATGCCCTGCGCAATGTCCAACACACTATTGACCTCACAAAGTCTAGCATCTGCTAAAGGCACCAAGATCCTTGGAGGCAAGGGATTGACAGCCACAGTAGTGTTCCTATGCTTAAGGGGGAACACGGGAAAGCATTCAGGGAAAGGCCACTGGGTCCTTTTATGTAATCTGAGAGGAGGGCCCAGAGGAGAGTCAGGCATGCATAAGAAAGGACTCTCGGGGAATGGGGGCGGGAGGCACTGGGGGATGGGGAGGTAGGGGTGAGCAGAGGGGGAGCAGGGGATTCAGGGGGAGGAGGAGGGAGGGAAGGAACTTGTGTACCTATGAAGTTTGTATGAGCGGAAATAATAATAAAAAATGTCAAACCAAAGAAAATCATAAGAGACACAGATGGATACTACATTTTAGTCACAGGTACAATTCACCAGGAAGACTTCACAATCCTGAACATTTATGCACCCAATACGGGCCCCTCCACATTCATTAAGAAAACCCTACAGCGCCTAAAGCAAGATATCAACCCCCAAACGATAATTCTTGGGGACTTCAACACCGCCCTCTCAACATGGGATAGATCAACAGGGCAAAAGCTTAACAAAGACACTTTGGAACTTAATCAAACCCTTAAAGAAATGGACCTTACAGATCTCTATCGAACTTTTCACCCACGCACTAAAGAATACACATTTTTCTCAGCAGCACACGGAACTTTTTACAAAATAGATCACATATTGGGCCACAAAACGAATCTACACATATACAAAACAGTTGAAATTCTAACCTGTGCCCTATCAGACCACCATGGCCTAAAGCTGGACATCCACAACACAACGAACAAGAGAAAATACACTAACTCCTGGAAACTAAACAATATGATGCTGAATGAGAACTGGATTCAGGAAGAAATTAAAAAGGAAATTCAAGATTTCCTGAAAGTGAACGATAACAAAAATACAACTTACCAAAATCTCTGGGACACAATGAAAGCTGTCCTAAGAGGTAAGTTCATAGCTCTTAATGCCTACATCAAAAAAATGGAAACATCAGAAATAAATAACTTAATGATGCAGCTTAAGGCTTTAGAGAAACTTGAGCAATCTGATCCCAAAAGTAGTAGAAGAGAGGAGATTAGCAAAATAAGGGGAGAAATATCTGAAATCGAGACTAAGAAAATGATAGAAAAAATCAACCAGTCAAAAAGCTGGTTCTTTGAAAAAATCAATAAGATAGATACACCCCTAGCTAAATTAACCAAAAGCAAGAGAGAGAAAACCCAAATTAACAAAATTAGAAATGAACATGGAGTAATCACTACGGATACCCAAGAAATCCAGAGAATTATAACATCATATTTCAAAAACTTATACTCAGTGAAGTTTGACAACACACAAGAGGTGGATGAATTTCTAAGTAAACACATCTTACCTAAATTGGATCAGGAAGTTGTGAATTACTTAAATGGCCCTATAACATATAAGGAAATTGAAGAAGTAATCTCGAATCTTCCCACCAAAAAATGTCCTGGACCAGATGGATTCAGCACAGAATTCTACCAGACATTTAAGGAGTCAATAACACCAATACTCCTTAAACTGTTCCATCAAATAGCAAAGGAAGGAACACTACCAAATTCCTTCTATGAAGCTAATATTGTCTTAATCCCAAAACCTAATAAAGATTCACTTAAAAAAGAAAACTATAGGCCGATCTCCCTGATGAACACAGACCCAAATATTCTCAACAAAGTCTTAGTAAATCGGATTCAAAAACATATCAAAAAGATTATTCACAGGGACCAAGTAGGCTTCATCCCCGGCACGCAAGGTTGGTTCAACATACGCAAATCAATAAATGTAATTCATCATGTAAACCAGTCCAAAGTCCAAGACCACATGATACTCTGGATAGATGCAGAAAAAGCTTTTGACAAGATCCAACAGCCTTTTATGTTCAAAACGCTAGAGACAGTAGGAATGGAAGGAACCTTTATCAATATAATAAAAGCTGTATACAACAAGCCCATAGCAAGAATAGATAGACCAATAGATAAGGGTTGAGGACCCAGATATAAGCCCACAAAAATACAGCCATTTGATCTTCGACAAAGGGGCCCAAAGAATCCAATGGAAAAAGAACAGCATCTTCAACAAATGGTGCTGGCAAAACTGAATCTCCACATGCAGAAGATTAAAGCTGGACCCGTACGTGTCACCATGTACAAGACTTAATTCCAAATGGACCAAGGACCTTGATATCAGGCCAGAGACTATAAAAATCATAACTGAACAGATAGGGAACTCCCTTGAGCTGATTGGGCTAGGCCAACATTTCCTAAACAGACATCCAATGGCACAGTCACTGCTACCAACTCTCAACAGTTGGGATCTTGTGAAATTAAAGAGCTTCTGTTCAGATAAAGAGATTGTACCGCGAGCTCAAAGGCAACCCACAGAATGGGAGAAAATCTTCACTAACCACATATCTGATAGAGCTCTACTGTTCAGAGTGCACAAAGAACTTAGAAAATTAAACACCAAGGAAACCAATGGCCCAATTAAAAAATGGGCCCTGGAACTTAAAAGAAATTTTACCAGAGATGAAATTGAAATGTCTAACAAATACCTTAAAAAATGCTCCACTTCTTTAGCTATCAGGGAAATGCAAATCAAAACTTCCCTGAGATACCATCTCACCCCGGTCAGGATGGCAAAAATCCACAATACAAACAACAACAAGTGCTGGAGAGGATGTGGAGAGAGGGGAACCCTGCTACATTGCTGGTGGGAATGCAGACTCATACAGCCATTCTGGTGAGCTGTCTGGAGATTCTTAAAGAAATTAAAGATTGAAATGCCATATGACCCTACTATTCCACTTTTGGGAATAACCCCCCATGCAGCAGAGGTTTGCCTCGATAGCACCAGCACGACTATGTTCATAGCAGCACTGTTCACAATAGCAAAGTCATGGAATCAACCTAAATGTCCAACAGTTGACGAGTGGATAAGGAAACTGTGGTACATCTATACAATGGAGTACTACTCAGCCATCAAAAATGATGAATTACTGGAGTTTGCTGGGAAATGGATATCATTAGAAACAATTATATTAAGTGAAGTATCCCAATCCCAGAAAGTTAAGCGCCGTATGTACTCCCTAATAGGTGGCTCCTAGTACCAAACTCACCCAGCCCACATTGAGACACTCAAGGGTAAATCTATGTAATATGGTAATTACAAGGATTGTGAACAGGAGGGATGGGGTTGGAGAGCCACACCAAACACAAGGAGAGAGGGGAACATGTTACAGCAGAGAAAATCGACCTCCTAGGAATGCAAGTAAGTAATGTGACACCTGGTTAAGTTCACAGACATTCGTTCCTGATCATGTACAACTGAGGGGGTATGATCTCACCAGAAGGAGAGGGCATATAGTCTGTCAGATGAAAAGAGATCATTTTGCAAATGAGTGACTGACCCCTTCCTCACCGAGGTTTCCTGCTTTTATTATATCTATCCTTGAATGTGCTATTATAACAAGACTCCAGTTTAACAGTTTTTTGTCTCTGACCAGGGGGTGACATACAGTGCCCATCAGGATGGAGTGAAGGACATAGCAGGAGCAGCAAAACTGCAAAAGAAAATCAACAAACCACAATCCAGAACTTCAGAGACTCTATATCATCCACATAGAACTAAACCAGCCTAATCTCCCCCCATCCGGAAGCTCAGGGACATCTGCGGAAGAGGGGGTAAGACTGTAAGAGCAAAAGGATGGGGGGAGCAATGATTTGAAGAGTCTCCACACTAGATAGGGCTGAAGCAATCATAATAGATCTTTGCATGCCCTGCGACATGTCCGTCACACTATTGACCTCACAAAGTCTAACATCGGCTATAAGCACCAAGATCCTTGGAGGCAAGGGATTGATGGCCACAGTTGTGTTCCTATGCTTAAGGGGAACACGAGAAAGGGTTCAGGGAAATGCCACTGGGTCCTTTTACGTCATCAGAAAGGAGGACCAAGAGGAGAGTTAGGCATACACAATAAAGGACTCTCTGGGATTTGGGGGGGAGGTACTGGGAGATCGGGAGGGAGGGAGGGGGAGCAGGGGGTTCTGGGGGAGGAGGAGGGGGGAGGGAATTGGTCTACCTATTAAGTTTGTATGAGCGGAAATAATAATAAAAATGTTATAAAAAATAATAAAGAATGTATATATAAAAAAACAGCAGGCAAAAAAAAGATTTTGATATGAAATTTGGGATAGGCTAAATTTTACTGCTAGTATATGATGCAATTCTGAGCTATTAATAAGAACAGTTAGTATGTATGAAAGGAAAAATGACATGTAAGCTGGAAATAAAAAAGTAAAATTATCTGTTAAGAAAACTGAAAAAAATCAACAAACCATAATTCAGAACATCAGAGACTCTGTATCAACTACCTGGAACCAGGCCAGCCTAATCTCTCCCCATCCTGAAGCTCAGGGAAATTTGCGGAAGAGGGGGTGGTAAGATTGTAAGAGCCTAAAGATGGGGAGGAGCAACGATATGCAAGATACTCCATACAAGTTAGGGCCAAAGTAATCATAACAGGACTTAGCATGACCTGCGCAATAACCAACATTCCATTGAATCCCCAAAGTCTAGCATGGATCACAGGCACTAGGATTCTTAGAGACAAGGGATTAACAGCCACAATAGTGTTCCTATACTAAAGGGGAATACAAAAAAGATCTCTAGGCAATGCCACTGAGTCCTTACACCTCATCAGAGAGGAGGATCCAGAGGAAAGTTTGACATGCACAGTAAAGGATGCTCCAGGAATGGGGGGAGAGGGAGCACTGGGAGAAAAGGAGGAAAGGGGGGAAAGGAAAAGGAAAAGGGGGGAGGAAGCAAGGGGATCCAAGGAGGGTTGGAGGGAGGGAGGGGAATGGGGTACTTATCAACTTTGTATGAGTGGAAGAAATAAATAAAAAAAGAAAAAGGAAGACCACATGAGCAATCAACCACATGTCCAGGTCCCTGCAAGGGAACACAGGTGGGCCCATACTATGGTAGTATCCATCTCTCAGTTAACCTCACCTAACCTTCACTACCTACCCAACCCTAGCTTTTGTCCAACCCTGCCACAGAATCCTCAGGTGGGTGACACACAGACCATACAACTGAGGATCCCAAGAACCTCACCATTCAACAGAAGAGAATCTTTGCACCTAACCCTAAGGTATCACATTTTATTTTCCTTTTAACCTGTATCAACAGACATCACAGCTTAAGATTTCTATACAGCATACATAAAGCTCCATATTCCTACCCCTTCAGGATCTTTGCCATTCACCCTTTTACACTCTTAACAAAATCTAGAAGCTGCCATGTCCCACTCAACTCCAACTCCTGACTATTATACCCACCCTGTTTTATCTTTTTTAAGCTGTTCTGATATTTAATTCAAACTTCACCTAATCAACCTTGACACCACTTTTTAATCTCTCAGCTATAACTAGACCAAATACTTGTCACTCCCCCTTTACCAGAGCTGGCCCTACATACTCCTTGGACACTATAATAATCTTAACTGCAAAACAGCACTAAGCAACCATAGAATGACCCCTTTCACACACAGGTAAACAGTAACATCCAAGAGTGGTAATTCTATCACAGTCAAAAGAGTGAGAAACACATTCCAAAGAAAGAAACCTGAGACCAAAGGTAAAATGCCCAAGTCACACCACAAATCCATTAGACATAACAAAACCCATAATGATAGATCCCAACCAGAAAAACTTCATGGATATTAGCCAAGAAACCAAAAACCATGATAATGATTTTCAAAGCTTATTAATACACTCAGACCAAAGCAAGAGGAACTCTGAGAGGAGCTGAATAAGCACCAACGATCTTTTAACAGGAGATTAATTTTGATAAATTATGCCTGTAAAGTTAATATAAAATCATAGGAATCAAAAGATGTCAAAATTATGTAAGTACAATATAAGCCATCTTCTTTTTCTGGTCTTCTATTTCTGTGAATCATCTTTTAATAAACAACCATATTTCAGGAAAGTTACTAAGAATTAAATTACTCTTATTTGCAAAAAATGTGATAAACTGTAACTCCTATCCAAAAGAACAACAACAACAAAAAAAAAGACAGGAGGAAGAAAACCAAGAACATTTGTAAATTTCAGTTTTAGGTTTCCAATATGCACACAACACACACACACACACACACACACACACACATGCATACACCCCCGATGCACTTGTGCTGACACACATACAGATCTCCACCCCACATACACATGTGCATGGAAAGAGAAAATATAATAAGATATTATGCAAACAAACAAAATTAAATGAAATCCTGATCATTGCAGGAAAATGTGTCCAATCAGTATGTCAGGTGAAGTAAGTCAGGAATAAGTTGGAAAAATACTGCATGCTTTCTTTCATATATGGAAACTATATTTAAAATTATATACATTTGTTTGTATACAATTTTTATAGTGTATACATCAAAAGAGAGATCATTAAAACAAATGACAAGATCTTAATAAAAATGAGAATTGAAGATGGCAGTGAAATACATGTAATAAGAATATAGAATGAGACTTTGATCATTGAAGGGCCACATATAGTACAACAGATATCTGACTCCCTTACCAACTCATGAAGAGGGAAATGGCTGGATTAAAGAAGGGAGGGGAGTGGGTGGAAAATGGGGTCAAGGCAATGACGTAAATCCATTTTGTTTGTTTATGAAATGTTCTAAAAATATATAGAATGAGGAGCTAATTGTAAGAAGAAAGGGAACCACTGGAGCTATTAGGGCCCACAAGGAGGAGCAGTTCAGGAGGGAACTGTAAGAACTAAGTAAGATGACAGTTATTAACATGTTTTGAGGGGCTGGAGAGGTGGCTCAGGGGTTAAGCCTCTGCCTTGCAGGCAGAAGGTCCTGAGTTCGGATCCTAGACCCCACGTATAAACGCTGGGCGGAAGCGGGGGCGGCCTGCTTTTCTGGTCCTGGTGGGCGGAGCCTGTGAATCCCGGGGCAGAGTAAACAAGGAGGTGGAGGCCTCCATGGTGGTTCTCGAATTCGTCCGTGGCTCTACACACACACACACACACACACACACACACACACACACATACATACACGGGCACACACACGCACAATTGAATAAATAATAATAGTAATAATAAAAAAAGATGTTTTGAATGCAATCAATGAAATAAGAATTGAAGGAAAGAGAGAGAACGACTATGCTTCCATTCATGAATTCTTAAACATGATGAAATTCATTAAAAAAGAAAATGTTGATTTTGATATAGAGGGGAAATGAGTGTAATTTAATAAGCAAATGTCAAGTGGATAAGGGTGATAGCTGCATAAAAAGGCACTCCAAAATGAGCACTTAGAATGAATACAGTAGAATATTTTGGACTATTTACATTTTATCACAATTAAGAGTACAATGGAGAAAGCAACTTATCCAGAAATTAGATGTGCCATACTAGTTAATGTGGAAGACAGAGCTATTAATTTGTTGTCAGAGAGACTACATTTTTATGAAGAAGAAATATCTCTTTTAGTCAAAAAGAACTTTTCTGGAAACTCATGGATTTCCTTTCTGAATGTAAAAGTAAGAAACAATTCAGAGAAACTTTCTACACTTAAGGGAAGTTGAACTTCAGATAATGTGATCCCTGATATAGCCATAAGAAATGGAACTGAGTTAGCAGTGGGAATAGAGGAGGAAGAGGTTGGGAAAACCTGCTGAGCCTTTTAATCTTTATCTTTGTAAGTAAACATTGTAGAAGAAACACTGTGCTTTAGTAAGTAAGATAACTTCAATCTGTTGATTTATTTCCACAAATAACTTTGTTATTGTGAAAGGAAAAAATGAGTAAACATAAAAGATAAGATAATATGTAAAACATAAATGGAAAATATGACAAAAATAGAAGTATGGATGCTACAAATGTTAGAATTACTGGAAACAGAACTTCAGAGACTCTATATCAACCACCTAGAACTAGGCCAGACTAATCTCTCCCCATCCTGAAACTCAGGGACATTTGCGGAAGAGGGGGCAGTAAGAGTGTAAGAGCAAAAGGATGGGAGGAGCAATGATTTGCAAGATACTCCACACAAGTTAGGGCCAAAGCAATCGTAATTGGATTTTGCATGCCCTGAGCAATGTCCAACACACTATTGACCTCATAAAGTCTAGCATCTGCTAAAGGCACCAAGATCCTTGGAGGCAAGGGATTGGCAGCCACAGCAGTGTTCCTATACTTAAGGGGAACACGGGAAAGGGTTCAAGGAATGGCCACTGGTTCCTTGTACATCGTCGGAGAGGAGGGCTCAGAGGAGAATCACGCACGCACAAGAAAGGACTCTCTGGGAATTGGGGCGGGAGCACTGGGGGATGGGGCGGGAGGGGTGAGGAGAAGGGGAGCAGGGGGTTCGGGGGGAAGAGGAGGGAGGGAGGGAACTGGTCTACCTATTAAGTTTGTATGAGCTGACATAATAATAAAAAATGTAAAAACAAAAAAAAGAATTACTGGAAACATATTAATGAAGCTATGGTTATTATGTTCAAGGAGACAAAATACAAAATTGAATAATGTCCAAATATAGATACTCACTGGGGATATATCTCACAAGGAGAGCACTTACTCCCATACCCGTACAAAAATCAAAGACTAAAAGGTGACAAAGTAGATAATATGTTAGATAGAACCCAATTCATTAATAAAGGTATTAAAATTTTAACTTTATTTATTCATTCATTTATTCTGTGCGTGTGTCTGTGTGTTTGTGTGTCTGTGTGTGTGTATATCAGTGGGCACTGTCTTTCCCCGTAGAGGACAAAGGGTGACTTTGGGAATCATTCTGGATTGCTTCTACCTCCTTTTTACTATACTCTGGGTTTTCCTAGGCCCCACCCACCAGGGCCAGAAGTGCAGACCTCTGCTTTTTCCTGGGACATGAACTCTGTACTTTCTTCTTGAGAAGCAGAGCTTAACCTTTGAACCATCTCTCCACCCTGATGGTGAAAATTTTACTATCAGAAAAAAAACCTCAGGAAACCAAGTAAGGTTCAACTGAGAGATAGGGAAAGAGGGGAACCATGTAATGTGATGCATGCCATTTTTCACAGAAATTTTAAAAAACGACACACGGAAGACCAAAAGATTCCAGGCAGTCAACCAATCCTGATAAAAGAGGTGATTACTAAAGCTATCAACAACAGGTGATTTGAAGTTACACTACAGAGTGATACCAGTGAAAACAGCGTGGCACTAGTGCTAAACCAAACATGTATCAATAGAATGGAATAAACTCAGTCTTTATCATCCAATACCCATCAGGATGGAGCCAAGGGCATTGCAGGAGCAGCAAAACTGAAAAAAAAATCAACAAACCATAATTCAGAACATCAGAGACTCTGTATCAACCACCTGGAATCAGGCCTGCCTAATCTCTCCCCATCCTGAAGCTCATGGAAATTTGTGGAAGAGGGGGCGGTAAGATTATAAGAGCACAAGGATGGAGGAGTCAAGCTATGCAAGATACTCCACACAAGTTAGGGCCAAAGCAATTATAATAGGACTCTGAATGATCTGTGCAATGACCAACTTGTCATTGACCCCTCAAAGTCTAGCATGGACTAAAGGCACTAGGATTCTTAGAAGCAACGGATTAACAGGGGAACACAAGAAAGAGTTCTAGGAAATGCCACTGAGTCCTTACACCTCATCAGAGAGGAGGACCCAGAGGAAAGTTTGATATACACATTAAAGGATGCTTCAGAGATGGGGGGCAGGGGCACTGGGAGAAAGGGAGGGAGGGGGAAAGGAAAAGGAAAAGGGGGGAGCGAACAGAGAGGTGCAGAGAGGGGTGGAGGGAAGGAGGGGACAGGGGTACCTATTACGTTTGTATGAGCAGAAAAATAAATAAATTTAAAAAAACTCAGTCTTTATGCAGAACCCTGTGCATTCATAGCCACGTGTAGGCTTCTCTCTTGGACTGAAGTGGAGTCATTGGGTATGGAGAGAATATAGAACCTTAAGTCACATTTAAGATATAAAAAGAAAAGGAGCTTATCTGAAGGAAAAACCAAACAGAAAGAAGTAGAGAGAGGCTTCAAGGATTCTTCCAGTACTGTATTTCAAGTATCTATGTAGATGGTAATGTGATTCATAAATCTGCTTAGTATAGCTTGAAAAGATATCAAGTTACAAGGGCATGGGTTGTATTTTGTGTTTGACTGGTGGAATAGGAAGTGACTAGGAAGTATTTAAATGAACAGACCGAGAAATATACATTGGTATCTCATTGTTCTAACTTTCTCATATTCATCTTTCAACTCATGACTGAGAATGACATTCTATCAATATTAATTCTTTTTCATGGTTATTATTACTATTCTTTAAGAGTTAAAATACTAAATTAGAACTACAGAGATTATCATCATTAACTGAGTCTGCCAATCTTGTACGATCTGGTTCAATAATTCTCCATACTAATTTTTATCCCTTTTCGCTTGCTCTTCAGTTCTTTAATGTTTTCTCAAAAGTTCAATGATGATATTTCTTTGGAGAGCATGAACGTTCTCTTTTTGTGAGTTTCTCTTTTGCTCTTTCTATTAATTCATATGTACTAGCTAGTAAGTCTCATGTTACTTTTCTTGTAAAACAATGTCACCATCTTTCAACATATGGGAGCTCTTATTATATAGTTTACTGATATTATATTTGGACATTTCTTTAATAAACACACTTGGGGCTGGAGAGGTGGCTCAGGGGTTAAGCCTCTGCCTTGCAGGCAGAAGGTTCTGAGTTCAGATCCTAGACCCCACGTATAGACGCCAGGCGGAAGCGGGGGCGGTCTGCGTTTCTGGTCCTGATAGGGCGGAGCCTGTGAATCCCGGGGCAGAGTAAACAAGGAGGAGGTGGAAGTGGTCCATGGTGGTTCCCGAATTCGCCTGTAGTTCTACACATACACACACACAAATACACACACACACACAAGCGTGCACGCACACATGCACACACAATTGAATAAATAAATAAATAAATAAATAAATAAATAAAAAATAAAAGATAAGAATTTTTAAAAAATAACCACACTTGACAGTTTTGCCTTATATGTATTTTCTTCTCAACTATTTGCTCTCCTAATTATTAGTTTATGTGCTCTCCATAAGGAGTTCAGACTTTTTAAAACTCATGCTTTGATGCTTTTTATGCAACCACCAATTACTGATTTTTCATGAATGAATATATTATGTATAAGTTAGTATATTAATCAGAGATTAGGAAGAAGTCAACCTTGTTTTCTTTGATTTACACATTCTATTTTTTAATTTTTTTATTATTGTTTACTCAACTGTGCGCATGTGCGTGTGTATGTGTGCGCATGTGTGTGTCTGTGTATGTGTGTCTGTAGAACCATGGACGAATTCGGGAACCATCATAGACACCTCCACCTCCTTCAGCCCGGGGATTCACAGGCTCCGCCCTACCAGGACCAGAAGCGCAGGCCGCCCCCGCTTCTGCCTGGCGTCTATACGTGGGATCTGGGATCCGAACTCAGGACCTTCCGCCTGCAAGGCGGAGGCTTAACCCCTGAGCCACCTCTCCAGCCCCTACACTTTCTATTAATGCACCTTTGGATTGAAGTCTAGTGCAAAAATATTCACATGAGAGATACTTCCCAGAAGTCTTTAAAAAAACAGGAAGAACTTTCGTTACAGGGCTGCCCGTCACCAGTGGCTATAATTAAATACATATGAATAGTGACTTCTTGCCTTACTATTCTATGATACCAGTCATGGATACCTAGGAAAACTGTGTGGATATGCTTCAAATAGCTAACAGCAGAGCCATGGTATTATCTATTAATCCCCCTTCCAGCTTAATATAGCCTATGGAGGCAAAGTCAACACTCAAAACTTTACTGTTGGATTATGTCCACTAGAGTTCAGACATTGAATAACCTAGATAGCCATCAGTATATGAATGGATAAAAGTTTATGGTATGTAAACAAAATAAAATATTATTCCGATGTAAAGCCTATGAACTGTCATTGGCAGGAAATGGAAGAAGATTAAAGCATGAGATTAAGTGAAATCAAATAAGCAAATAAAACATCTTTCCTCGTTTGTGCAAAGAAAAAACCAACCTGTCAGGGGTTTTTTTGTGTGTGATTTTTGTGATTACCAGGGGTTGGAAAGAGTCCTGGGACAAAGGAAGGGTTGTAATAGATGTGCAGTTGGATAAGATAAATGCATACTTGTATTCATGTGGAGAAATATTACAAAGAATTCATTAATATAAATAATTAACATGAATCAATGATTTTTAGTAAATCCATAACTACTCTACATAGATGAAGTTGCTTTTTATTAATGCAGGTGATTGCATAAAAATGAATGACCAGAGATGACTGTACAGGGAGAAGAGAGTCCTGAGGTAGAATAGTCAATAAGGAAGAGGCTGTATGTTAGAAATCTCCCCTAACAAAAAGCTAAGCAGATAAATATGAACCTAACTGGGAAAATGTGGTTTAAACCAAGAGAAGAAAGGTGTAAATGAAATCATTCTCATAATATAACATGCTCATCTTACCTTTTTCATTTCTTCATAACTCATGAACAGAATGTTGAAGTCATGTCTGTGCTCATACCAGCCTCTTATGTGATCAAACCAACAGCTTCCTACAACTGAGGGAACATAATCAACTAACAAAGTCAAGAGTGAATATTGAAAGGCAAGCTATGCTCTCAATAATCATATTTTGAATCTTCAATAATAAAAATAAAGTACACACAACTGGACATTGATAATACAGGATTTAGAATAGTTATTTGGAGAAAACAATTATAAGAGGTTCAGGATAACCTGCATATTCAAAGTTACTTTCTCTATGTGTGGAGAGAAGCAGCAATAGAAATGAAAAAAAACTCAAGTATCTGACTTTGAAATTAGCTTGAGGATCTTATTTGTCTTTGAACTTGTCTTTTAAGGCAAATTCCTATTTTTGCAACTTCTTATTCTATAAGATCTTTGAGCAGTAACATTACACGGAACCTGAATAGACTCTTATTAACCAGGGGAGATTTGGGTTTCCCATCCTTCAAGTCTCTTGCTTTATTCAGTCCTATTCAGTGGAATGAACATTTTGAACAGCTCGCAGAGGCCCACATAACACACACTCACCTTGGACATTTGCTATGCCGATTTATGACTATCTATACTACTAGCTAGATTTGATAAACCTGGTATGGTCTTTCAAAAGTATTTTATGTCAAACTTGTCAGTTCACAAAGGGTCCTGACAATGGAAGAAAAGCCCCTGGGTGGCAGGCTAAACTGATACACAATTATCACTATTTATGTGTATCCCGTTGCCCTACTCCATCTCTCTAAAAGACAACTACTGACTTTATAAATATATGGCAGGGTAGATAAAGTCACAGTTACCTTTTCCATCTAGAAAATTTTTCATAAAATGTTCTATGTTATCCGAAGCTTCGAGTGTAACCATTAAGTTTGAAAAATGGAAAAAGGAGGTCAAAACGTCTTTAGGATTTCTGTATATATAAAGAATCTGCAGGAAAAATATTAAATTATTTTTTAATAATCCATGATTATTCTCACTCAAATGTTTGAGTAATTTTATAGTTTTTTGTTTGTAAAATTAGTCATAATTATTTTATCCTAGTAATAGTAATAGTAGGTGGTTATCAGTTTCCGTACTATAGAATTTTTCCACAAGCACGTTGATTTACATAATATTCCGCTTTGAATATAACAAATTAGTTTGCCTGGAGGTTGTATAAACTAAGTATTCTATGATATTTGATGTATCACCAAGGTAGCATTAGAGATAAGTGCAAAAAGAAAGAATGATCATGTTAACTTTGAGCATTTCCCAAACTGTATTTAAAAGAAAATTTTTATCTCACATTATTCTAAAAAATTCGTTAACAATACTAATGCAGAGAAATATACAGTAAGGGTACAGATAATTTAAAATTTGACAAAAAATAAAGAATTAGATAGTTGTGACCCATTCCTATAGTCCCAGTACTAAGTGAGAGGAGAAAGAACAAAAATCAATACAAACTACACAGCAAAAATCATCATGAAAAATGTCAAAAGAAAGCAAAACAAATAAAGCAATGTATTTCCAGTCTTCAGGTAAGAGAAAAATTCTTAAACATTTTATTTTAAAGAAAAAAACTTATTCATTGGCATTAAAATAAAGAATGTGCAATCCTTGTATACCACAAAGTTCCAGAATGTCACAAAACATAAGAAAAACAACATGTGGACTGGGAAAATGCTTAGGGGTTAAGACTCTGCCTCGCAAGCAGAAGGTCCTGAGTTAGAATCCCAGGTCCCACGTAAAAACATCAGGTGGAAATGGTGGCAGCCTGTGCTTCCATCCATGGTGGTCAGAGCTTGGAAAAGCCAGAGTGAAAGCAAAAAAGAAGTAAAAGCAATCCAAGATGATTTCCAAAGTCAGTCATATCCTCCACAAGGACACACAGTGCCCTCTAATACATCACACACACACACACACACACACACACGCACACACACACACACACACACACACAGACACAGAGTTAAAAAATTAAAAAAAAAGAAAAACAACATGTTTAAGTTGAAATGGATGAAAATCCAGAAGCAAATTAATAGGAAAATTATAATAAAACATCAGACCAATGACTAGCACTTTCATAGAATAAAAAATAATTATCTCCAGTAAACAACAAAACTGCTTAATTTCATAAGGATATGCAAGTTAAAGTCACTTTGTAATACCACTTGATAACTGCCAATCTGACAACCATTTAATATTTGATAGATTAAATTACTAGGGAAAAATGAAAATTCATCCATTGGAGATTTCTGTATGAGCTGATACACCTTTTTTCAGAAATATAGTAGAACATCAATAAGTTGATTATTCTAGTACTTGTGGCTCTGCAATTCAGTTCTTGGCTGTATATACTTAAGAAATCAATGGAAATGTGCTCAGGGATATTGTTGGGATTTTTAGCATGTATCATGACAGTAAAAGGTAAATAATTATTCAATGCATATGGCCACTTGATAGTGATAAGAGTAATTGAACTCTGTGACATACTTTAGCCTTTTTGTTCTTGAGACCTTTGGGTACTAAATAATACGACATGTGGGAAGTGAAGATGCGAGGTGATGGCATTTTGTCAAAGTCCAGATGATGAATATTGTATTCAAAGAATGGTGCTCTATCTACTGTTTGGATGTTTTCAGTGCAGTTTCGATGTCCTTCAAAATAGATCAAGCTGACTATCTGCTGGGTCCAGATGGTACCTGTGAAAATAGGTAATCATGTTTTAAAACCTACAGAGAGTTTTAATGCTATTTATCTGCAGTAATGCTAGCCATCTTAAAGTCATTTGGTGCTTTCTTTTCTTTCAACGCTGCAAGTATGCCAATGATTGTGACTCATCTTTGCTTACTTTATCTATATTTAGCACTAAAGCTTATAAAGATTAAAATAAAGGACTTTTAGTTCTTTTCACTTCGATAGACAAATATGGTTTGATTCCTTGATACTGAAGATTCATATGATTCCTATAGTTTCTCTGTGTATTCTATCCTTTGTGTGAGTTCTTTCTTCAAATATTTAACTTTTAACTGACATATAATATTTGTAGATTGTGATGAGTAGAGTGTATATGTGTACACAGTGTGCTCAGATTACATCAGGATGAATAGCCTTTCCCTTTTACAGTAAGTTTTTTCTGTTTTAAACCTTCTGGGTTATTTTTTCTTGAACCATGATATATAGTAAAATTAGAGTTTTCCTTCACTATTTTTGTACACAGTTATGTTCCCTTTCCAAAACTTTCTTATAATCTTGATATTAGAAATATAGAAAAAATAGAAAAATGTAAGTTTTTATTTAGTTTCTTTCCCTTCTCTTGTTTCTTAAAATCAACTTAAGTTGTGTTCACCGAGGGATGCCAAAAAAACTGACTTAAAATGTTCCCATTATGAAATATTTTTATTGCCATATTACAGGGAATATATACTTTAACACACATCATGGGGGAAGAAGAGGTCAAAGATTTCAGTGTTACTGGCATCTGCACTCTTAACCACTCAAGTCAGGCAACAGTAATGACAGCATTAAGGAAACAAACACATGTTAATCCCCAATGCCATTTCCTTTAAAAATGGACCCATGTGTGATAAAATTTAATGATACTAAAGTTTGATGTTATTTATTAAAGTTTACCACAAATGACTTATAGGTGACCATATTGACTTAGATTTTTAATTTCTGTTATTCCAAGAAAGACAATCTTATGAAGCAGTGCCTGAAATTTTGAAATAACTTCTCGTGAAAAATATAAAGTACTACAGATATGTAATATACTTAAGTGTGTGGCACCCACTATGGCCAATCACAAGCATCTTCATCACTGTATTCTTGACCCAAGACATGGGAAATGTCTGAGGAGCTTTGACTTTTCAAGGTGGCCAAAGCAGGAAAGTGGATATGTAGAGGTGCTCACTTTGCACTGCTCTCATTGCATGGCGTTAGTGACAACCTCTCTTTCTGTGATCCATGTCCCTCTCACAGCATGCCATCTTCTATAAAAGCATTAGTTTGACTGCTTAATGTGGAGAAGGACACAATTTTAGGTCCTTCTCAGACTTTGACAACTAAGGGTTCAGGTTACACATCTACAGTAAGACAGAACAACTTCCTTACAGTGTTATCAACTTGTGGAATAGTATTTAAGCATTTCAGCAATGGAAGGAAAAGTAGGACTTGAAGTGAACAATGCAATAAAAAAAGATTTATCTTCACTTGCTTATGTGTGTCTGATGCACGTGTATGCATGTGTGTGCATGTTCATGAGTTATGACAAGTAGGTGTCTGCCACAGTCATTAGTGAAGGTCAGAAGACCACATCAGTTGTCAGTCATTTTCCACCTTGTTTGGGACAAGGTGTCTTGTAGTTTACCATTGCATATGACAGGATAACTGGCTTACCATCTTCCAAACATACTCCTGTTCCTGTTTCCCATATCATGTAGAAATGGTGTGACTATAGACAGACTCTACTGTCTGATTTTATGTGGGTTCTTGGAATCTGTACTCAGCTGATCAACCTTGCAGTTTTCCCACTGATTCATCTCCCCAGTGCTGGAAATAAATTATTTACTTTTAGAGTAAATCCTTGTAGAATTGCACTGTGGTGTTGTGAAGAGACACAACAAAACTAAGCAAAAAAAAAAAAAAAGCATGTCGATCTTTAATAAGTACCGTTTTACCTCTTAGACTGTATTGTCTACTCTAAAATTACAAAGTGAACTTTCAAATTTCACAAACGACTGAATTGGAAGTCATTTTTAAAAGGCTATTTTTGTCCCTTGTAGGCCTGTGCTCAACCACTTCTTGTCCTGGTGGGCTTTTCAATTGAATAAAACATATTCTTATATAGAAATCTTCTTCTTAAGGGCTTTTTAAAGAATTTTAAGTGGAATACAGTTCCTGTGTCATGTTTCTGAAATAATGACATTGTTGGAAAGTTCATCTTTATGAGAGATAAAGCCACTAAATAATGAAACCCTCACACTCTGAGGCTAAGATGACTTCAGTGTAAGCTCTCTCCACCAGGTCAAGGTAAAAATATTTACTAAATGTTTGCTCATGGATCTATTTCCAATTTGTTCCTATTTAACATCAGAATTGACAATATATGTATTGAAAATGCCCTTAGAGCATAGAAATTGGGTTTTCATTTAGCCGTTGTCTAATCTTAAGTAGTTTCATAATGAAGGTTGTGCTGTTATTGTTGTATGGAGAGCAACCTTTTATATATATGCATTACATACCAAGAAACGACCAGTGCCACAAGCCACTCCTGACACTTACCAGATTTTGGATATGTAATTATGAAGACATCATCATCTTTAATTTCAAAATTTTCCATATTTTCTAACATCTCAATGTCAATTAAAGATCTTTCAAAATTATAGCCTTTAAAGTTATATAAGTATTCATCTGTATTGTCCATAGTTATTTACCTAGAAAAAAAACATGAAATTCTCTTCATGTTCTAAGTCTTCAGGTACAAACTATTATGGTTGATTTATAAAGACACTATATCTAAACTGTCTTTTTAACATACATCATTATACTCACAGATTGAAGGAAACTATTAAGTTTCCTATACTATACTCAACCTAAAATTTTTCTCTTGCAATGGAGGGTGTTCATTACAAAAAGTAAAAACTAGTCAAAGTGAAGAAAATAAATGATTGTGGACTTCTTAGCACTAAAAGGAGGTCTAAATCAGTTCCCATCTCCACCCTACAACCAAAAGTAGACCAAGGAAGAGGGGGCAGTAAGATTATAAAACTTGGATGGAGGAAGGAATATGATCAGACATTATCTTATAGATATGACAGGGCTGTTGCATCCACGAGTGCACTGCAACTATGTATTTTTCCACAAGACCTGTATGTGATTTGCTCTATCACAAATGGGGAACAACTTCAAAAGGCTCCACACCTCCCTGAGAGACTGTTACGGGTTAATGCTTTCCTAATAGTATAACCACTGATGCTTCAACAAGTACTCAGGCACATGTCAGGCGCAGGTAGGAAATAAGGATTGTGATGGGAAAAGGAGGGTGGATGGAATTGGGATTAAGATATTAAAATATCATAAAAATCAGATATGAAACTTCAAAAGAATTTTTAAAAATTTCTAAAATACTGAGAAATACTTGAGTGTATCAGTGTTTACACAATGCTACACAATGTTTACAATGTTATGTAAACACATTTCATAGGTTTTGCAGTTTCATAATATTTTAACATTGCTATATTTTTAAGATCATTGTACTAAATACAAAGAAACAAGGAAAAATTTAAGCAGATTTTTCTTATATAAGAACTGTCATAATTCTTAATATACAGATAAGGAAATTAAGACACACAGAAGTCAAGATTGCCAACAATAACTTCACAGGATTTCAAAATAAAATATTTAGGTGTTTTCCAGAGGGTTTTTTTTTTTTGTATTTTTTCTTCCTATGGAAATAAGAAACTCTTTAAAGAAGTGCATTTATCATTTTTATAGACTGTGAATTTCCTATTATCTCTGAATGGGAGGTTTGGCATCTGAGAGGTTACTTGAAATGAATAATGGAAAATTCTTACCCGCCTAACAAAGAGGAATGTGAAGTGAGTCTGATGTCACCCTTCTCCTCTCCCGATACTCCACAATAGTGTACACACTCCTTAAATAATCATCAAGGATTCCAGAAACTACTTCCTGGGGACAGTCAGGTTGTCTGTGCAAACATGCTGAGTTAAAAATATTCTCTTGCTGCTATTTACTATGCTTGCAATTTAATTGGTCTTTCCCAGTTTTGAGTGAATTTCAAGAGCTTTCATATCACAGAAACAAAGGGGAGAATGAGGGTGTCAGGAGGGATTTCCTCTGAAGATCAACAATAGCAGTGTTAGTGGCAATAGGAGGAAACATGGTTTAAGTGAGAAAGGCATTTGTATGGCTTTTCTTCTTTCATCATTATGCAAAGAATAGTGGGAAATGAAGGGTAAACAAGGAAGTACAGACTATGTAGGAAAAAGAGAAGAATTGTCAGTGTTTTTGAATCTATTCTTTGCTACTTACTGTTGAAGATCAGCTGAAGAAGCAAAAACCACTCGTAAATTTTAAAGTAGACAGATTGCTCAGTGGCTCAATTATAAATGCTCCCAGCAGGTTGTTTATGTCTGATGACTGGGGTTCTAGAAAAGGAAAAGTAGCTCAGCTTGCACAAATTGTGCAAGATGTCCTTAACACTAGGAAAAAGCTATCAGATTATTGCAGGATTTGTAAAGAATTTACACTTTGGCAGACGTTACAAAGGACAAAGCCCACATTTATTTAGTCATGAGAATTATGGAGCTAACAAGAAGATATATTTTAGACCTGCGGGGTTTTTTTTGGAACAACCTCAGGCTGGTCATGAATACCATAAATAAGGAACCCATTTCAAACCTGTCCAAGTGGTGTGTCCCAATCTTTACATTTTTATTTGTGCCACTCCATGTTCTTTTATTACCTTTAATTATTATCAAGTTTGTTCCTCCCATTGCAAAGCTTACCTATAACAATTGTACTTTCTAGTGGCTCCATAAACTCCCTGATTCTATTTATTTTCCATTGTATACAGTTGACCTATCTTATTGATGGTCTTTCAACATTGTTTCCTTAAAGGAAGATATTACCTGGCCTTTCACTTTCTAAATTGACTGATATTAATATGAGATCTGTTCTTCCACTTCATTCCTCTTTTATTCCACTCTCCATTCTCCTATTAGCCACATAAACTGCTCTTTGGTAATTATTCTCAGGTTCTCATAGAATTTGATCCTAGGAGAAATTTTGGGGGGAGTAAATTGCAATTTCCTTATTGGAAAACAAATATACAACTTGGAATGGATTTGAGGCAAATTGTACCATAAGTAGGTTTTCTTTAAGTGGGTGAACAAAGTTTGAAAAGCAAATAACGGTAAATGAAAATGTTTCTGGTGCAATACCAGCAGTACCAAAAAATAGTGCACGAGTACCTGGATAATACACCCATTTTGCAATAGTGCAATTTTTAGTATATATTGTTGCCTGCCCATAGTCCATGCAGAGTTACAATTCCACACTTTAACAATAACATGCTGACTGTTCCTAAAAATACTTTAAAAAGGCATAACCCAAACATTCTCTCATTTGACCAACTCCATCTACGTTTAGATGCGTGAAGGCCTGAGATATATCCAAAGTAAACCACATGCAACATGTTACTTGATCAATTTCTAAAATAAGGTTTGAGGACAATGAAAATAAGATGAAGGGAGAAAACATGAAGGAATAAAGTCCTAATCACTATACATGCATTTTTTGACAGCACGGGAAAACCTTTTACTGATAAGTTACAAACAAAGAAAAGGCAAATAAGCAATTTGCACAAGAAATTTAACACATTCTGTGTAATGTCTTCACTTTGCTGTCATCATTTGTACAAACTCTTCGTAGTTTACTTGACTGTCACCATCAATATCTGCTTCCCTGATCATTTCATCAGCTTCTTCATCTGTTAACTTCTCACCAAGATTTGTCACCAGGTGGCAAAGCTCTGCTGCACTAATATAGCCATTGCCATCCTTATCAAACACACGGAATGCTTCTCTAATTTCTTCTTCACTGTCTATGTCTTTAATTTTTCTTGCTATCATTGTCAGAAATTCAGGGAAGTCAATTGTGCCATTACCATCAGCATCTACTTTATTAATCCCAATTCCTTTGTTATTATAGTGCCATCACCATCCTTGCCAGATAGTGAAAAGGCTTCTTTGAATTCTGCAATCTGCTTTTCAGTCAGATGGTCAGACATGATGCAAGGGCTACCAATTTCTGAGATATGACCACACCACCACTTGTTTTGCTTGTTCCACTTGGACTCCCCAGGAGAGATTTTTATTCTGTTTAATGCACAAGTCTTCCCTGGTAATAGAATAGGACATAATATAAAGTAACTTAAGCTTCTAAGTACTGAGCCTATCTCTGTGTCTCATAGCATTCTAATTAAATATTCCATGCTGAGAGGATAGCATACTGCAGGGAGTAGAAGTCAGTGGGAGGAGATGACTGCCTGAAAGGAAAAACTAATCACAAAGTCCTCATCGTGTGATTCAAACCGTTGCTGAGTTGAGCACTTTGAGATGCTTTGTCTTATGCAAGTCTGTGTGTGTGTGAGTGTGTGTGTGTGTGTGTGTGTGTGTGTGTGTGTGTGTGTGGAGAGAGGGAGAGACACACACATAGTTATTATAGTGAGAGGATAAATCAATGATGGACAGAGAAATAGAACAATAATAGTGAAGTAGAGAACAACTGGATCAAAATATAAGCAATTCATTATACAATAATGGGTTAAGAGTTCAAACAAATTCTTTTTCTATTTATGTAACTTTAATAAAATGATAAAATTTTAATGATATATATTTAATGATAGTAAAGTTTGAAGTTGCGTCAAGATAAACCTATTTGTCCTAATTCATGACAATTTCTTTACAATGCAAATAACTGTCAAAGGTGCAGATAAATTATACATGAAGGATTTCTTTAAATTCGTAAACAAAACAACTCCATATGATAAAGGACAAAATTATGAGTAGACAGACGTGGGTCAGCAAGAAGGCTCAGAAGGTGAAGGCACCTTTTTGTCAATCTGTTCTTGAGCTTGGTTCATAGCCCATAAGGTTGAAAGAGACAACCGACTTCTGAAAATTGTCCTCTGACCTTCACATGTGCAATGTTCATGTCCATACTTGCTTCTCTCTCTCCTATCTTTATTTCTCAAATAAACAAATAAAATATAAAAGTTTAAACATGCAAAAAATTTAATGGGCCATTAAGATATATACATATATACTATACTAACTCTTTAGAAATATGGAAATGTAAATTTAAAGTATTTTATAGACTAAGTCTGTAACTTGGCCATTGTAAACACACTGCTCCAATAAACATGGACAAACAAGTATCTCTGTAGTATAGTGACAGAGTTCTTATGGTACAAACTCAAAAGGACAGCTGAATCATATGGTAGTATAATTTTTCATTTTCTGTGGAACGTCCATATTGATTTCCATACTGGTTGCACCAATTACATTCACACCATAAATGTCTAGGGTTTTTCCCTCCACATTTTTTCCAATTCATTATTTATTTTCCATATCATAGCCACTCTGACCAGGATGAGGTGGAATCTCAAGGTTTTCATTTGCGTTGTCCTGATGGCTAAGGTTTTCAAATGTTTTTCATGTTTCTTAGCTCACTGATGGGAAAGAGAGAAAGGATCAGGAAAGTAGTATGGTAAATGTTATCAAAATACATGATATAACTGAAGGAAACTGCCTTTATGAAACCCTCATCACGTATAATGAAACAAAAACTTATAAAAACATGTGTTTGTCCATAATCCAGAACTTCAGAGACTCTATATCAACCACCTAGAACTAGGCCAGCCTAATCTCGCCCCATCCTGAAGCTCAGGAAAATTTGCAGAAGAGGGGGCAGTAAGATTGTAAAAGCACAAGGATGGGAGGAGCAATGATATGCAAGATACTCCACACAAGTTAGGGCCGAAGCAATCATAATTGGACTTTGCATGCCCTGCGCAATGTCCAACACACTATTGACCCCACAAAGTCTAGCATCTGCTGAAAGCACCAAGATCCTTGGAGACAAGGGATTGACAGCCAAAATAGTGTTCCTATGCTTAAGGGGAACACGGGAAAGGGTTCAGGGAAATGCCGCTGGGTCCTTGTACGTCATCGGAGAGGAAGGCCCAGAGGAGAGTCTGGCATGCACATTAAAGGACTGTCTGGGGATTGGGGGAGGGGAGGCACTGTGGGGTGGGGAGGGAGGGGTGAGGGTAGAGTGAGCAGAGGGGTCGGAGGGAGAGAGGGAACCGGTGTACCTATTAAGTTTGTATGAGTGGAGATAATAAAAAATGTTAAAAAAAAACAAAAAAAACATGTGTTTGTGTGTTTGTTGTAGGCACCCACATTAAATATCCAACAATTTTATGAGCAGTTTCCTCTATGATTTGAAGCAAGTATTCTACTTATTTGCAAAAATGTTACAGTACTGATCTACATCCCTGGCTGCCAACATACAATTCTTTAACTTCACTGGGATTCAGAAGCAAAATACATTCAGGAAACTGAACTTTGGATTTAGAGCTTTGACCTATTCTGGATAATTCTAGCAGGTCAGGGATCAGTCTTAAAACCCATTATCCAGGGATAACAAGGGGAAGTGCTACAAATCCAGGATACAGAGTGCTGCTAAACTGTACTCAGTGCTTTAGAGTTACCACATGCATTGACAGACTAGGATTATTTTTTAATTACTGTGGGTTCATTGGGGATTAGCACTACTATAGATAGCATCTATAATAACCTTCAGGTCTATTCTTATTTTTGTCCTATTTTAAGTACTCCATTGATGGTGATTCTTTTATAACATTTCTATAAGGCAAGACATATCTTATTATTCCTCTATATACCATAGTTCCTCTGACATGCTTTCTTTTTTTTTTTTTCACACTTGAAGGATTTTATTTTATTTTATTTTAACATTCTTTTTTTTAAAATTTCCACTCATACAAACTTAACAGGTACACGGGTCCCCTCCCTCCCTTCATCCCCCCACCTCCCTGTGCCCCTCTCCCCTCCGTCTTCCCTCCCCATCCCCCAGTGCCTCCCCCTCCTATCCCCGGAGCGTCCTTTAATGTGCATGACATGCTTTCTTTAAAAAAAAAAGTTTCTAAAACTCCAAATACACTGAAAAGTTTATTTTAAAGCATTCTATCAGGTTTGAATCTCAGTAAACAAAGCCAGGGCTTCATTACATATTGAATTTTGCTGGTTACAGTCTTGCAAACAGCAGGTATGATAAGGCAATTTGAAGTAAAATATATTTGTTTTTTGGGAGTAAAAAGTATAATATCTTCTGAGTAAATGATTTGGACCGTGTGCCTTTCTTTCTACACAGCTTCGAAAATATTTTTAAAAGTTGCCCCTTTTATTTGATGTTTGTGCTATTTGATGAAGTGCTTTTTGTTTAAGACATGACAATGAACTTTTCTGCTTGAGTTAATGTGCTCTAGAAATCTGTCTAAACACAAGGAAAAAGTCAACTATCAAGAGACTGTGGCATTCATTATAATAAGTTGTATTAATGGGGGTAAGTTTCTAAGATTTCCTTTAGCAAAAACCCAAGAACAGTCATGAGCAGTGAGGGACAGACTATCATATATTGGTTAATTACAAGTGTGAGCTCTTTGCCAAAAAAGAGGCCATTTTAGACTTAATTTGCATCCTACTCTTTTGCTTACGTGTGTGCTTCACTGAGGCAAGCAACTTAGAAAAATAACTGTGGTATAGTTATGTAGTTAAACAAAGGATCTGTTAATGGGACGCATTTGATGATTTTTCTTACAGCTAAAGTTATCTACTTTCATCACTAAATGTGCAAAGACTATATTTGGAAGTCTGGAAAACTTGTGGTTCAGTACATATAAGTTTCTTCTACAAAAGAATGGAAATGCTGAAATTTACCTTAGGAAATAAAGATGTCTTAATACATTAAAAAATAACCTAACAGTAAGTACATTTTAATAACAATAACATCATGTCGGAAAAAGGTACATATTCATGTTCACTAAAGTTAATGAGATGATTTAAAAATGAGTCTCTCCTCCTTCTACTCCCCCTCTTCCTCAACTTCCTTCTTCTCACCTTCTTTAAATTTCTCAGTGTTTAACTGATATCCTTAAGTTGCCTAATAATAAAAAAGAAGGCATTTTCTTTGTAAAATCCTTTAAGTACACAAAATGCCTTGGCAGACAAACTATTCTTTGATATCTATTTAGTTTTAACTTCAGCTCCCATTTTCCTAACTACAATGTTCACATCTAATTAAGCATTCATTTTGATTGTTTGCATGTGAGATCACAAACTAATCTACTATTTCAACAGTCAAGCCTATTTCTCTTGAAGCCAAGATAATTTTTATAAAAGCAATGGAGACTCATTTTTTTTTAATTTCTTCTGCTCATACCAAGTTGATAAGTACCTAATTCCCTTCCCTCCCTCCACCCCTTCCTGGATCCCCTTGCTCCCTCCCCCCTTTCCCCTTCCTTTCCGCCCCTCCCTCCCTTTCTCCCAGGACCCCCTTACCCTTCTCCCTGAAGCATCCTTTAGTGTGCATGTCAAACTTCCCTCTGGGTCCTCCTCTCTGATGAGGTGTAAGGACTCAGTAGCATTGCCTAGACATCTTTTTTGTGTCCCCCTTTAGTATAGGAACACTATTGTGGCTGTTAATCCCTTACTTCTAAGGATCCTAGTGCCTGTGATCCATGCTAGACTTTGGAGGTTCAATGATATGTTGGTCATTGCGCAGGTCATGCAAAGTCATATTATGATTATTTTGGCCCTAACTTGTGTGGAATATCTTGCATATCGTTGCTCCTCCCCATCTTTAGGCTCTCACAATCTTACAGCCCCTCTTCTGCAAATTTCCCTGAGCTTTAGAATGGAGACCCATTTGAAAATACTGAAGGAAGACTGTTTAGTTCGGCTTACTGCTTTGCCAGGGCTTCTGTTTCCTTTGAACCAGGTGGTGTTATCAAGCCTGGAAAAGCTAAACTGCCTTATTTTCCTGGACTGCAAAGTCTCTACGGTACTGGGTTTCATTGAAAATATGAGGTGGCTGAGATACTCTGTGGGGTGTTATTTTCAGCTACATTTTCTCTCATCCACTTTCGATTCTCTTCATTGGCTGTAATATCTTTTTTCCTCAAATCCTTTCTTGTTGGCTTCCAAGAAACCAAGAACATGTTGTTATTTCTTCTTAATCACTGTGGAGCCTGAAGATGATCAATGGACAGCCAGATCACCATTGTGGAATGATGGTTGCTTACCCATAGACTCTGGGATGCTCTGCTGGGTAGCTCCTGGCATGTTTTCTTAAGTTTATATTTCATGCTTCAAAAAGCATAAATAAAAGTATTTTTTAAAAAAGGCCGTCTGGGCTTCTGAGTGTTCCATTGTGAACAGGCACCCAAACAAAAAATATTAACTATTTATTAACATCTTTTCCTCTTTCTGCAGGAAATATGTTATCTTACCAATCATTTATTTTTCTAGTTATCATCATAGCCTTTCATGATCAAAAGCATCACAGCCATGTTCACAAAAAGAAATCAGTGTTTTATATTTTGTTTCATGTTTCTTGAATAAGACTTCATTTCTGGGGCTGGAGAGGTGGCTCAAGGGTTAAGCCTCTGCCTTGCAGGCGGAAGGTCCTGAGTTCGCATCGTAGACCCCACGTATAGACGCCAGGCGGAAGCGGGGGCGGCCTGTGTTTCTGGTCCTGGTAGGGCGGAGCCTATGAATCCCCGGGCAGAGTAAACAAGGAGGAGGTGGAGGCGGTCCATGGTGGTTCCCGAATTCGCCTGTGGTTCTACACACACACACATACACACACACACACACACACACACACACATACATACATACACACATGCGCACACACACACACAATTGAATAAATGATAATAAAAAAATTAAAAAAGGACTTCATTTCTTTGACTATTGGTGCATATATGTCTCAGAACTTTTATATGAAATCACATTTAATGTAAATAATATTAACTGAAAACTTAGAAATGTTATCATTTTCCCCATCATCAGCATATATATGAGTGTGCGTGAAAGGCATGGGAAGAGGTAGGAATTTTGGGGAATAGCTTTCTCTGGCAATATAAGCTATGCATAATAAAATAGATAAATGTGTCTTTTTAATTTTTTTATTTCCGCTCATACAAACTTAATAGGTATCCCGGTGCCCTCCCTCCCTCCACCCTTCCTGGACCCCCTTGCTCCGTCCCCCTTTTTCCCCTTCCTTTCCCTTCCTCCCTCCACATTCCTGGAACATACTTTAATGTGTATGTTAAACTTTCCTCTGGGTCCTCCTCTCTGATGAGGTGTAAGGACTCAGTGACATTTCCTAGAACTCTTTCTTGTGTTCCCCTTAACTATAGAAACAGTATTGTGGCTGTTAATCCTTAGCTTTTAAGAGATAAATTCTTCTTAATTAGACTTCATGTGAAGAAGCTTTATGAATTACTAATACTGTCACAGGTTACTGAACCTATCTAAACCTCAGTATTCTGCACTATAAAATGTTGAGAAATAAAGCATAGTTTAGGTACAGGTGTCCAATTCTAAAGGTGGTGTCCTTGGAATTGGTTCTGTGTGTAATCCCAAAGCCATGTGTCTGAATTTTGTTTCAACTCCATAACATACATAGCATGACATTTATCGTTGATGTAATAGTTTCCTTGCTTACTTTCTTGATAGATTTTAAATTAATTTTTATCATTGCAAAGTATTTTGGTTGCAAAATATTTGGTTTCCTTGAGTCAGGGATAATATTATGTTTACATGTATTAGTGTCTGGCACAGTATAAATAGTCAATTTAAACACCTATGATAAAGCAAATATGTAATTCAATATTATAATATTTGTCTTTTAATCAACATCAGAAATCTATATGACATTTGCATTCAAAGAGACTATTTGTTTTTCCATTGCCATTGGTGGAACTGAATCTGATGCCAGAGGGTAAGATTGTCCACTAGACATAAAATTAATTCTAGATAAGAGCAGAGTAACAGTAGTTGGAGAGTCTGTTTGGTGGGGAACAATTGAAGCAATCAACATTCTTGGGAAATGACCGGGTCTGTTTCTCACAAAATCACTTAGTTGGAGGATCCACCCAATACATTAGAACTTCCCCTGAATATATAGATTCCTTGGTAAAAGGAAAAACAAGAAGTACATGTTTCCCTTGAATGTTTTAAAATATTATGAAAAGAACTACAACAGAATACCCAAATAGCATTAATGCTCATTGATGTACCATGGGGGCTAAATCCTAATAATCCCACAGTGACTTCAAACTAGCATAGGCTGACAGTGCATCTGATATTCTTAGTGCACAAGATAAGACAGCCTAACAACTAAGCATGCTGCAGAGCACTGGTGCTTCCTTTTTGATGCCCCAGCCAACAAGGGTGACTTCATGCTGCTGCCTGCTCCCAACAAAAACCTATCTATCAACAAAATCAATATTCCAACATTAGATAATGAAATATCTACAATACCTATAAATGTCAAAAAGTGAGTATATACTGTTGATTCATATTTCTGTACTAATAAGACCTTTTAAAAAGGATAATCTACTTGGATAGCATAAATGAAAATATTGATAGAGCTGATGACCAAATTTTTATGAAGTATATTTGATTTGTATTTCTGCAGTTGTCAAATGGAGAGTTTAATGTATCTTAATACACTATTAAGATTTCTTTTATATTTTTATTAACTCATACCTTCTTACATTTATTGTATTGGGATATTTTTCTTATTAATTTAAAGATATTCTTCATAGATAATAAAGCTACATATTTGATAGTTACATATACATTGCAAATGATTTCTATTGGATTGAACTTTTACCTTTACATGATTTCAAACTTCAATAAAAATTCCATGAGTGGAAAAGAAATTTATTTATATCCTTTGTTCATCATCACATACCAAATTGTTGATATTTTATTTTAATTATTCTCTCATGTGCGTGTGTGATAGGAACATTAAAGGATTCAATTCAGGGAAAATGTGTGTTGTGCAATGAGAAGTTTCTGACTGAACTATTCATTTCACTTAGTATCATACTCCATTGATTTGCATACTTTGTACCTTGCTGCCCTCACAACAGGGATCATTTTACAAACATTTCTGCAAGTTATATTATGAGATAATGGAACAAGCTCAGTTTTTGTAAGCTTAAATTACTTTTAGATAATATCCTATTACTCTATGAGGAAGATTTGCACTTTAAACAGATTAAAAGCTTCTCCTGGGATCAAATTATATGTTTTATGGGAATCTGAGAGTCATTACTTAAGAGTACTTTATGAGGTAACAGAAGGCTGGATTATGCATTAAGGGATAAGATAAGATGGTGGAGTTGGCCCAGGACTAATCCAATTATTGTAGAAAACAAAAAACCAAACAACAGCTATCTTTAAGAAATGAACAGGATTAGAAGAGCATGACTGAGAAAGGGAATTGGAAGATGAATTCATGTGGGCTCAGTGAGTTTATAAAACCACTGGAACTTTCTATTGCTATAAGCCAGTTTTACAATAGAAAAAAATCAAGCTAGGTGAAATTAGTGATAAAATAAGGATATTAAGATTGTGGAAGAGGGGGCAGCAAGACTGTAAGAAGCTGAAGTGGGAAGGTGGTGGGCCAAGCATTATCTCCTGGACATGACATAGTTGTGATATCCAAGATTTCATGGTAGATATGTATACTTGCACCAGAATTACACAGTAACTGTCTTATCAGCACCACTTCATAAAAGCAGAAGGATCTCAAGAATCTTCACACCTTTCTGACAGACTGATGGGGACTAATGTTGATGGGAAAGTAAAGGAGGATGCTTTCCTCAATGGTCTAAGATGCTTGCTAAAGCATGAATCAGATCAGGTACGTCATCAAAGACAGACTGGATAAAACACAGTGGGTAAAACAAGTGAAAAGGTTCAAAAATAGAACGGAGTCTGGCAGGGGAGATGAAGGTTTGCAAGGGGGAATGAGATTTAGGACTAAAGGACAAAAGGAAAATAAATAAAAAGTCCTATACTAATCTGATGGGATTTTACACTGTCAACAAAATCTTTTTTTAATACATTTTTTATTATTTCCGCTCATACAAACTTAATAAGTACATCAGTTCCCTCCCTCCCTCCTCCTTCCCCCAAACCCCCTTCTCCCCTTCCCTCCCTCCCCATCCCCCAGTGCCTCCCCCCTAATTCCCAGAGAGTCCTTTATTGTATATGCCTAACTCTCCTCTGGGTCCTCCTCTCTGATGATGTACAAGGACCCAGTGGCATTTCCCTGAACCCTTTCTCTTGTTCCCCTTAAGCATAGGAACACTACTGTGGCTGTCAATCCCTTGCCTCCAAGGATCTTGGTGCCTTTAGCTGATGCTAGACTTTGCACTGTCAACAAAATCTTAATCAACTTATCCAAGGGCCAGAATATTCCCTAGAACACTGCCAAACACTAGAACTTTGGCCAAAATAAGCTCTGTAGGAAATATTTATACCACAGCAACCTCAATTCCTGTCACACATACAATTTAATTAGAGTTGGTTTTTGCTTCTTCAGCTGATCTGCAAACAGTGAGTAATGAAAGTTTTACAGTATTTTTTAATTATCCTCTTTGGCATAATCTGTTCATTCTTTTCTCCTTAATTTTCTGCTTGCCCTCTTTACTCTGGGCTTAAATAAAAGAATAATAAAGAAGAATAATAAAAAGAATAATAAAGACCTCCTTCTAGTACCAGCCTGCCAATGTTGAGATTCTACATAAATTCTCTTCCTCCTTGTTTCTGAAATATGCAAGTCTTACATTTCTTTCTCCTAAAAGACAATTCACTTGAGTGAACAAACATAATACATAACTAAGAAATGAAAGATTCATTCGATGTGTTTGTGGGCACAGAATAATACTCTCCTCAATATCCAGGCTTTCTGGAATTCACACTAACCAGGGACTAAATGAGTATCTCTGGGGATGCCATTAGAAGGATTTGATAGTGACTCACCCTTTCCTTTCCTTTTCACTTCAAATCTATTATCTATTAATGGACTTCAGTGGTTCATATTGTGCACTGTAATTTTCCTTCACCACACTTGAAAGAGATGAATTCTCCAAAGGGTTTCCTGGGAAACTTATGGTAACAATGTCAAAAATACTTTTCCATCCATCACACTGAAATCATTCATTGTGATCCAAAAGCCCAAGTATTCTGCTCCCACTATTCATTCAGTAGTCAGGTTATCTGAACTTCAACTGGTAAAGAAAATAATGTCTGTTAGTTTATTAGGACTCTAACCATATCTCTCAAATGCATTCAAGGAAAACACAAAGTCTGCATTCCGGCCACTCTAAGGTAACAATTTTTCTACTCTTTGTTGGCAGAAGTCTAAACTTTGATTATAATGATTCAGTGATATAGATTGCTTGTTGTCATAGATTATGGGTAAAACTGGGGCCAGAGAGGTGACTCAGGGGTTAAGCCTCTGCCTTGCAGGCGGAAGGTCCTCAGTTCAGATCCTAGACCCCACGTATAGACTCCAAGGCGGAAGCGTGAGTGGCCTGCGTTTCTGGTCCTGGTAGGGCGGAGCCTGTGAACCGGAGCAGAGTAAACAAGGAGGAGGTGAAGGCAGTCCATGGTGGTTCCCGAATTCGTCCCGGGTTCTACACATATATATACACACACACACATACATATACACACATACATACACACATGCACACACACGCATACAAACACAATTGAATAAATAATAAATAATTTTTAAGAAGATTATGGGTAAAACTATATTTGCACATTTTACAAATGTAATTTCTTTATATATACAAAAGTGCTTTGTAAATGAAGAATTACAATGTATTGCTTGTAATCTAACATCACTAAAACCTTGACATTTTCTCACATATTAACCTTTAAGTATAGATTTCTCTGACATATCCAACAGAGATAATTGGTTTGATCAAATTTCAAAAAGTTGTATTTTATACTTCGATTGGTTGATTAAATTCAGACTATAAGATAATTAGGTCAAATTTATTATTAACTAAACTTTACACCTTTTTGCTCTTGTGATTAGTTGCAATTTAACAAATAATTATTAACTAGATATTTTTTGTTTATACTTGTCTTTATCTATGCATATATTTTTATATCCATACACATTTTCACATATGTAACTGGCTGAGTTTTTAACTTTCTTTACACCTTCCCACTCATGCTAATCAACTTTCTTCCCCTAGTCCCTCAGATAAATACAGTTTCATGTATCCATATAAAATCTAGGCTCTAAAGATATGAAACATAAATGCATGATATATATCTTTCTGTCTTATCTCACTTATTTTTAATACATTTTTTATTATTTCCACTCATACAAACTTAATATGTAGACCAGTTCCCTCCCTCCATCCTCCTCCTCCCGAACCTTCTGCTCCCCCTCCCCCAGCGCCTCTCCCCCAATTCCCAGAGAATCCTTTATTATGTATGCCTAACTCTCCTCTGGGTCCTCTTCTCCGATGATGTACAAGGATCCAGTAGCATTTCCCTGAACCTTTTTGCCTGTTCCCCTTAAGCATAGGAACACTACCGTGGCTGTCAACCCCTTGCCTCCAAGGATCTTGGTTTCTTTAGTTGATGCTAGACTTTGTGAGGTCAACAGTGTGTTGGACATTGCGCAGGGCATGCAAAGTCCTATTATGATTGCTTCGGCCCTAACTAGTGTGGAGAATCTTGCAAATCATTGCTCCTCCCATCCTTTTGCTCTTACAATCTTACCGCCCCCTCTTCCTCAAATGTCCCTGAGCTTCAGGATTGGGGTAGATTAGGCTAGCCTAGTTCTATGTGGTTGATATAGAGTCTCTGAAGTTCTGGATTGTGGTTTGTTGATTTTCTTTTGCAGTTTTGCTGCTCCAGCAATGCCCATCACTCCATCCTGATGGGCACTGTATGTCACCCCCTGGTCAGAGACAAAAAACTGTTAAACTGGAGTCTTGTTATAATAGCACATTCAAGGGTAGATGTAATAAAAGCAGGAAACCTCGGTGAGGGAGGGGTCAGTCACCCATTTGCAAAATGATCACTTTTCATCTGCCAGACTATATGACCTCCCCTTCTGGTGAGATCATACTCCCTCAGTTGTACACGAACAGGAACGAATGTCTGCAAACTTAACCAGGTGTCACATTACTTACTTGCATTCCTTGGAGGCCGATTTTCTCTGCTGTAACATGGTCCCCTCTCTCCCTGTGTCTGGTGTGGCAACCCCATCCCTCCTGTTCATAATCCTTGCAATTACTGTATTACATGGGTTTACCTTTGAGTGTCTCAATGTGGGCTGGGTGAGTTTGGTACTAGGAGCCACCTATTAGGGAGTACATACGGCGCTTAACTTTCTGGGTTTGGGATACCTCACTTACATAATTGTTTCTAATGATATCCATTTCCCGGCAAATTCCAGTAATTCATCATTTTTGATGGCTGAGTAGTACTCCATTGTATAGATGTACCACTGTTTCCTTATCCACTCGTCAACTGTTGGACATTTGGGTTGACTCCATGACTTTGCTATTGTAAACAGTGCTGCTATGAACATGGTCGTGCTTGTGCTATCGAGGTGAACCTCTGCTGTATGGGGGGTTATTCCGAAAAGTGGAATAGCAGGGTCATATGGCATTTCAATCTTTAATTTCATTAAGAATCTCCAGACGGCTCGCCAGAGTGGCTGTATGAGCCTGCATTCCCACCAGCAATGCAGCAGAGTTCCCCCCTCTCCACATCCTCTCCAGCATTTGTTGTTCTTTGTATTGTGGATTTTTGCCATCCTGACTGGGGTGAGATGATATCTCAGGGAAGTTTTGATTTGCATTTCCCTGATGGCGAAGGAAGTGGAGCATTTTTTAAGATATTTGTTAGACATTTAAATTTCATCCCTGGTAAAGTTTCTTTTAGGTTCCAGGGCCCATTTTTTAATTGGGCCATTGGTTTCCTTGGTGTTTAGTTTTCTAAGTTCTTTGTGCACTCTGGACAGTAGAGCTCTATCAGATGTGTGGTTAGTGAAGATTTTCTCCCATTCTGTGGTTTGCCTTTGAGCTCGTGTTACAATCTCTTTATCTGAACAGAAGCTCTTTAATTTCACAAGGTCCCAACTCTTGAGAGTTGGTAGCAGTGACTGTGCCATTGGACGATTGTTTAGGAAATGTTGGCCTAGCCCAATCAGCTCAAGGGAGTTCCCTATCCTTTCAACTATGGTTTTTATAGTCTCTGGCCTGATATCAAGGTCCTTGATCCATTTGGAATTAACTGTTGTACATGGTGACAAGCTTTAATCTTCTGCATGTGGAGATCCAGTTTTGCCAGCACCATTAGTTGAAGATGCTGTTCTTTTTCCATTGGATACTTTGGGCCCCTTTGTCAAAGACCAAATGGCTGTATTTTTGTGGGCTTATATCTGGGTCTTCAACCCTTATCCATTGATCTGTGTGTCTGTTTTGGTGCCAGTACCAGGCTGTTTTTATAACTATGGATTTGTAGTATAGACTAAGGTTTGGTATGGTAATACCTCCAGCAGTGTTTTTGTTACTCAGGATTGTCTTTGCTATCCTGGGTCTTTGTGCCTCCATATGAATTTTGAGATTATTTGGTCAACTTCTTTAAAGAATAGCTTTGGGATTTTTATTGGTATAGCATTGAATTTCTATATTGCCTTTGATAGGATGGTCATTTTTACAATGTTGATTCTGCCAATCCAGGAACATGGGAGGTCTTTCCACCTTCTGATGTCTTCTGCAATTTCTTTCTTTAGGGTTTTATAGTTTTCATTGTAAAGGTCTTTTACCTCCTTGGTTAGATTTATACCAAGGCATTTCATTTTTTTAGGGGCTATAGTAAATGGGATTGTTTCTCTCAAGGCTTTTTCACTTCTTTCATTCTAGGCATATAGGAAGGCCTCTGATTTTTGCACATTTATTTTGTATCCTGCCACCCTGCTGAACTTCTCAATTAGTTCCAGGAGCTTCCTGGTGGAGTTTTGGGATCACTCAGGTATAAGATCATGTCATCTGCAAATAGGATAGCTTGACTTCTTCTTTGCCAATTTCAATCCCTCTTATGTCCCTTTCATGTCTTATGGCTTCAGCTAAGACTTCAAGTACAATATTGAATAGAAGTGGTGAGAGTGGACAGCCTTGTTAGTTCCTGATCGAAGTGGGAATGCTTCCAATTGTTCCCCATTGAGCATAATCCTTGCTGTAGGCTTGTTGTATACAGCTTTTATTGTATTAATAAAGGTTCCTTCCATTCCTACTGTCTCTAGCGTTTTGATCATAAAAGGTTGTTGGATCTTGTCAAAGGCTTTTTCTGCATCTATCGAGAGTATAATGTGGTCTTGGACTTTGGACTGGTTTACATGATGAATTACATTTATTGATTTGCGTATGTTGAACCAACCTTGTGTGCCGGGGTTAAGCCTACTTGGTCCCCGTGAATGATCTTTTTGATATGTTTTTGAGTCTGATTTGCTAAGACTTTGTTGAGAATCTTTGCGTCTGTGTTCATCAGAGAGATCAGCCTATAGTTTTCTTTTTTAAGTGAATCTTTATTAGATTTTGGGATTAAGACGATATTAGCTTCATAGAAGGATTTTGGTAGTGTTCCTTCCTTTGCTATTTGATGGAACAGTTTAAGGAGTATTGGTGTTATTGACTCCTTAAATGTCTGATAGAATTCTGTGCTGAATCCATCTGGTCCAGGACATTTTTTGGTGGGAAGATTTGAGATTTCTTCCTCAATTTCCTTATATGTTATAGGACTATTTAAATAATTCACACCCTTTTACACCCCACCCCGCTCCACTGGTCAGGACTCACGCGCTGTCCAGCCGGGCCTCACCAGGCGCCCTAGGTAAGTCCCCGTCTGGGCCCCGACCACCAGGACCCCAGGTCAGCCCACAGGGACCCTGGCTCTGACTCCCACCATCCAGCCGGAGCTGTGCACGGGCGGAGGGGCGAGGAGGACCAACACCTGCACGCGGGCCCCGCCCCAGTTGCCCTCGGGTTAAATAGCTCCACGCCGAAGCCCCCATCCTCCCTTTACACCCCACCCCGCTCTGCCGGTCAAGATGCGTGCGTGGTCCAGCCGGGCCTCACCCCGCGACCTAGGTAAGTCTCCGCCCACGCCTGCCCACCAGGACCCCAGGCCAAATAATTCAGTTTAGTGAAATTGTGAGATCTTAAGAGTTAAAATGACAATGCCAAAGTCAAAGTGCAAATCCATGAGAAGCAACACTCAAGTAAACAAATTTCCCAATGAAGAAATTAATCCCATAATGCTAAACTCCAACAAGAACAAACCAGCGGAAAAAGGCCAAGAAAGCCTCACCCAGGATAAAGTCTTTCAAAATATGATTATTGCCATGTTCAATACTATGAAAGAGGAAATCCGGGAGGAATTACATAATCGAATCAATCTCTTTGAAGAGGAACACAACAGACATCTGGAGGAGTTGAGAAAAACAGTGCAAGAAACAAAAAGTGGCATAGAGCAGTTAAAAAAAACTCAAGGAGAGTTTGAAACTGAGCTAAAAGAAAAGTTATCTTCAACCCAGAACGCCACAGAGAGTCTTATCAACAGAACTAATGAAGCAGAAAACAGAATTTCAGACCTTGAAGATAAAGTGGGAGTACTAACCAGCTCAATGGAAGAGGATGTTAAAGCCAAAAATATGCTTGAGAGAAATATCCAGGAGATATGGGACACCCTGAAGAAGCCCAACATGCGTATTCATGGAATACCAGAGCAAGAATCTCAAAATACCACCCCTGAGGAAATTTTTCAAACGATCATCAAGGAAAACTTTCCTCATATAAAAAAATAGAGGCCCATCCATATACAAGAGGCATTCCGCATCCCAAACAAATATGACCAAAATAGAAGTACACCGCGGCAAATAATAGTCAAAACACTCCACATTCAAGATAAAGAAGTGGTGCTGAGAGCTTCAAGGGAAAAAAAAACAAGTCACTTTTAAAGGTAAACCTATTAAAATAACAAATGACTTCTCAGTCGAAACAGTAAAAGCAAGAAGAGCTTGGAGAGACATACTTCAAGTATTGAATGAGCAAAAATGTCAACCCAGGCTGATTTACCCTGCAAAACTATCAGTCATGATCGAGGGAGAAAGAAAAATTTTCCAGCACAAAGACAACTTTAAGGGATACATGGCCACCAAACCAGGCCTTCAAAAAATGCTAGAAATGATACTCAAGCTTGAAGAAAAGAACAGACATATCCAGGAGAACAGAAGGCAAATATAACACCATTAAAAGTGAAGCAATATAATTATAAAAGCTACTAAACATAATAAATGTCTGGAATTAACAGTAATTTCTCAATTATAACACTAAATGTTAATGGAATTAATTCACCGATCAAGAGACACAGATTACAAACTTGAATTAAAAATCACAATCCATCAATCTGCTGCCTGCAGGAAACCCATCTCACCACAAAAGATAGGCACGCTCTAAAAATAAAAGGCTGGTCAACAATTCTACAAGCAAATGGAAGCAGAAAACAGACAGGGGTAGCCATTATGCTATCAGACAAAGTGGATTTCAAACCAAAGAAAATTATAAGAGACACGGATGGATACTACATTTTAGTCACAGGTACAATTCACCAGGAAGACTTCACAATACTGAACATATATGCACCCAATACGGGCCCCTCCACATTCATTAAGAAAACCCTACAACGTCTAAAGCAAGAAATCAACCCCCAAACGATAATTCTTGGGGACTTCAACACCGCCCTCTCAACATGGGATAGATCAACAGGTCAAAAGCTTAACAGAGACACTTTGGAACTTAATCAAATCCTGAAAGAAATGGACCTTACAGATCTCTATTGAACTTTTCACCCATGCACCAAAGAATACACATTTTTCTCAGCAGCACATGGAACTTTCTCCAAAATAGATCCCATATTGGGACACAAAATGAATCTACACATATACAAGAAAGTTGAAATTCTAACCTGTGCCCTGTCAGACCACCACAGCCTAAAGCTGGACATCCACAACACATCAAACAAGAGAAAATACCCTACCTCCTGGAAACTTAACACTATGATGCTGAATGAGAACTGGATTCAGGAAGAAATTAAAAAGGAAATTCAAGATTTCCTGAAAGTGAATGATAACGAAAATACAACTTACCAAAATCTCTGGGACACAATGAAAGCTGTTCTAAGAGGTAAGTTCATAGCTCTTAATGCCTACATCAAAAAAATGGAAACATCAGAAATAAACAACTTAACAATGCAGCTTAAAGCTTTAGAGAAACTAGAGCAATCTGATCCCAAAAGTAGTAGAAGAGAGGAGATTAGCAAAATAAGGGGAGAAATATCTGAAATCGAGACTAAGAAAACGATAGAAAAAATCAACCAGTCAAAAAGCTGGTTCTTTGAAAAAATCAATAAGATAGATACACCCCTAGCTAAATTAACCAAAAGCAAGAGAGAGAAAACCCAAATTAACAAAATTAGAAATGAACATGGAGTTATCACTACGGATACCCAAGAAATCCAGAGAATTATAGCATTATATTTCAAAAGCTTATACTCTGTGAAGTTTGACAACACAAAAGAGATGGATGAATTTCTAAGTAAACACAACTTACCTAAATTGAATCAGGAAGTTGTGAATTATTTAAATAGTCCTATAACATATAAGGAAATTGAGGAATAAATCTCGAATCTTCCCACCAAAAAATGTCCTGGACCAGATGGATTCAGCACAGAGTTCTACCAGACATTTAAGGAGTCAATAACACCAATACTCCTTAAACTGTTCCATCAAATAGCAAAGGAAGGAACACTACCAAATTCCTTCTATGAAGCTAATATCGTTTTAATCCCAAAACCTAATAAAGATTCACTTAAAAAAGAAAACTATAGGCCGATCTCCCTGATGAACACAGACGCAAGGATTCTCAACAAAGTCTTAGCAAATCAGACTCAAAAACATATTAAAAAGATTATTCACGGGGACCAAGTAGGCTTCATCACCGGCACACAAGGTTGGTTCAACATACGCAAATCAATAAATGTAATTCATCATGTAAACCAGTCCAAAGTCCAAGACCACATGATACTCTCGATAGATGCAGAAAAAGCTTTTGACAAGATCCAACAGCCTTTTATGATCAAAACGCTACAGACAGTAGGAATGGAAGGAACCGTTATCAATATAATAAAAGCTATATACAACAAGCCCACAGCAAGGATTATGCTCAATGGGGAACAATTGGAAGCATTCCCACTTTGATCAGGAACTAGACAAGGCTGTCCACTCTCACCACTTCTATTCAATATTGTACTTGAAGTCTTAGCTGAAGCCATAAGACAAGAAAGGGACATAAAAGGGATTAGAATTGGCAAGGAAGAAGTCAAGCTATCCCTATTTGCAGATGACATGATCTTATACCTGAGTGATCCCCAAAACTCCACCAGGAAGCTCCTGGAACTAATTGAGAAGTTCAGCAGGGTGGCAGGATACAAAATAAATGTGCAAAAATCAGAGGTCTTCCTATATGCCCAGAATGAAAGAAGTGAAAAAGCCTTGAGAGAAACAATCCCATTTACTATAGCCCCTAAAAATATGAAATACCTTGGTATAAACCTAACTAAGGAGGTAAAAGACCTTTACAATGAAAACTTTAAAACCCTAAAGAAAGAAATAGCAGAAGACACCAGAAGGTGGAAAGACCTCCCTTGTTCCTGGATTGGCAGAATCAACATCGTAAAAATGACCATCCTACCAAAGGCAATATACAGATTCAATGCTATACCAATCAAAATCCCAAAGCAATTCTTCAAAAAGTTGACCAAACAATCTCAAAGTTCATATGGAGGCACAAAAGACCCAGGATAGCAAAGACAATCCTGAGTAACAAAAACACAGCTGGAGGTATAAGCATACCAAACCTTAGTCTATACTACAAATCCATAGTTGTAAAGACAGCCTGGTACTGGCTCCAAAATAGACACACAGATCAATGGATAAGGATTGAAGACCCAGATATGAGCCCACAAAGTTACAGCCATTTGGTCTTTGACAAAGGGGCCCAAAGAAGCCAATGGAAAAAGAACAGCATCTTCAACAAATGGTGCTGGCAAAACTGGATCTCCACATGCAGAAGATTAAAGCTGGACCCGTACTTGTCACCATGTATAAGACTTAATTCCAAATGGATCAAGGACCTTGATATCAGGCCAGAGACTATAAAAACCATAGTTGAAAGGGTAGGGAACTCCCTCGAGCTGATTGGGCTAGGCCAACAGTTCCTAAACAGACATCCAATGGCACAGTCACTGCTAACAACTCTCAAGAGTTGGGATCTTGTGAAATTAAAGAGCTTCTGTTCAGATAAAGAGATTGTAACACGAGCTCAAAGGCAAACCACAGAATGGGAGAAAATCTTCACTAACCACACATCTGATAGAGCTCTATTGTCCAGAGTGCACAAAGACCTTAGAAAACTAAACACCAAGGAAACCAATTGCCCAATTAAAAAATGGGCCCTGGAACTTAAAAGAAACTTTACCAGAGATGAAATTGAAATGTCTAACAAATATCTTAAAAAATGCTCCACTTCTTTAGCCATCAGGGAAATGCAAATCAAAACTTCCCTGAGATATCATCTCACCCCGGTCAGGATGGCAAAAATCCACAATACTAACAACCACAAATCCTGGAGAAGATGTGGAGAGGGGGGAACTCTCCTACATTGCTGGTGGGAATGCAGGCTCATACAGCCATTCTGGCGAGCCATCTGGAGATTCTTAAAGAAATTAAAGATTGAAATGCCATATGACCCTGCTATTCCACTTTTCGGAATAACCCCCCATACAGCAGAGGTTCACCTCGATAGCACAAGCACGACCATGTTCATAGCAGCACTGTTTACAATATCAAAGTCATGGAATCAGCCCAAACGTCCAACAGTTGACGAGTGGATAAGGAAACAGTGGTACATCTATACAATGGAGTACTACTCAGCCATCAAAAATGATGAATTACTGGAATTTGCAGCGAAATGGATGTCATTAGAAACAATTATATTAAGTGAAGTATCCCAGACCCAGAAAATTAAGCGCCATATGTACTCCCTAATAGGTGGCTCCTAGTACCAAACCCACCCAGCCCACTGAGAGACAGTAATTGCAAGGATTATGAACAGGAGGGATGGGGTAGGAGGGCCACACCAGAAACAAGGAGAGAAGGGACCATGTTACAGCAGGGAAAATAGGCCTCCACCAAGGACCCAAATAAGTAATGAGACATCTGATTAAGTTCACAGACTTTTGTTCCTGATCATTTACTACTGAGAGAGTGTGATCTCACCAGAAGAGGAGGGCATATAGTCTGGCAGATAAAAAGTAACCATTTTGCAAATGGGTGATTGACCCCTCCCTCACTGAGGTTTCTTACTTTTATTACATCTACCCTTGAATGTGCTCTAATAATAAGACTCCAATTTAACAGCTTTTTGTCTCTGGCCAGGAGGTGACATACAATGCCCACCAGGATGGAGTGAAGGGCATTGCAGGAGCAGCAAATCTGCAAAAGAAAATCAACAAACCACAATCCAGAACTTCAGAGACTCTATATCAACCACCTAGAACTAGGCCAGCTTAGTCTCTCCCCATCTTGAAGCTCAGGGAAATTTGCGGAAGAGGGGGCGGTAAGAGTGTAAGAGCAAAAGGATGGGAGGAGCAATGATATGTAAGATACTCTATACTAGTTAGGGCTGAAGCAATCATAATTGGACCTTGCATGCCCTGCGCATTGTCCAACACACTGTTGACCTCACAATGTCTAGCATCTGCTAAAGGCACCAAGATCCTTGGAGGCAAAGGATTGTCAGCCACAGCAGTGTTCCTATACCTAAGGGGACCACGGGAAAGGGTTCAGGAAAAGGCCACTGGGTCCTTGTACGTCATCGGAGAGGAGGGCCCAAAGGAAAATCAGACATGCACAAGAAAGGACTCTCTGGGAATTGGGGCGGGAGGCACTGGGGGATGGGGAGGGAGAGGGGTGGGGAGGGGGAGCAGGGGGTATGGGGGGAGGAGGAGTGAGGGAGGGAACTGGTGTACCTAATAAGTTTGTATGAGCTGAAATAAAAAAAAATTTAAATTAAAAAATTAAAAAATTTTTAAAAAGAAAAATAAATAAATAATTCACAACTTCCTGATTCAATTTAGGTAGGTTGTGTTTACTTAGAAATTCATCCATCTCCTTTGTGTTGTCAAACTTCACAGAGTATAAGTTTTTGAAATATGATGTTATAATTCTCTGGATTGCTTGGGTGTCAGTGGTGATAACTCCATTTTCATTTCTAATTTTATTAACTTGGGTTTTCTCTCTCTTGCTTTTGGTTAATTTAGCTAGGGGTGTATCAATCTTATTGATTTTTTCAAAGAACCAGCTTTTTGACTGGTAGATTTTTTCTATTGTTTTCTTAGTCTCGATTTCAGATATTTCTCCCCTTATTTTGCTAATCTCCTCTCTTGAATTTCCTTTTTAATTTCTTCCTGAATCCAGTTCTCATTCAGCATCATAGTGTTAAGTTTCCAGGAGGTAGTGTATTTTCTCTTGTTTGTTGTGTTGTGGATGTCCAGCTTTAGGCCATGGTGGTCTGATAGGGCACAGGTTAGAATTTCAACTTTTTTGTATATGTGTAGATTCATTTTGTGGCCCAATATGTGATCTATTTTGGAGAAAGTTCCATGTGCTTCTGAGAAAAATGTGTATTCTTTGGTTTGTGGGTGAAAAGTTCGCTAGAGATCTGTAAGGTCCATTTCTTTCAGGGTTTGATTAAGTTCCAAAGTGTTTCTGTTAAACTTTTGACCTGTTGATCTATCCCATGTTGAGAGGGCGGTGTTGAAGTCCCCAAGAATTATCGTTTGGGGGTTGATTTCTTGCTTTAGGCTCTGTAGGGATTTCTTAATGAATGTGGAGGGGCCTGTATTGGGTGTATATATGTTCAGTATTGTGAAGTCTTCCTGGTGAATTGTACCTGTGACTAAAATGTAGTATTCATCTGTGTCTCTTATGATTTCCTTTGGTTTGAAGTCCACTTTGTCTGAAAGCATAATTGCTACCCCTGCATGTTTCCTGGTTCCATTAGCTTGCAAGATTTTGGACTAGCCTTTCATTCTTAGGATGTGCCTATCTTTTGTGGTGAGATGAGTTTCCTGAAGGCAGCAGATTGTTGGATTGTAGCTTTTAATCCAAGTTTGTAATCTGTGTCTCTTAATTGGTGAGTTAATACCATTGACATTTAATGTTATAATAGAGATATTATTTTTAATTCTGGACATTTTTTATGTTTAGTAGATTTTGTAAGCATGTTGTTTGATATTTATGTTTTGGTGGTATTATACTTTCCTTCTGTCCTTCTGGATACGCTTGTTCCTTTCTTCAAGCTTGAGTATCATTTCTAGCATTGTTTGAAGGCCTGGTTTGGTAGACATGTATCCCTTCAAGTTGTCTTTGTGTTGGAAAACTTTTCTTTCTCCCTCAATCATGACAGATAGTTTTGCCGGGTATATCAGTCTGGGTTGGCATTTTTGCTCATTTAATACTTGAAGTATGTCTCTCCAAGCTCTTCTTGGTTTTACTGTTTCCATTGAGTAGTCATTTGTTATTCTAGTAGGTTTACCTTTAAAAGTGAGTTGCTTTTTTTCTCTTGAAGCTCTCAGCACCTTTTCTTTGTCTTGAATGTGGAGTGTTTTGACTATTATTTGCCGTGGCGATTTTCTATTTTGGTCATATCTGTTTGGAGTGCGAAATGCCTCTTGTATTTGGATAGGCTTCTCTTTCTTTAGTTGTGGGAAGTTTTCATTTTTTTAAATTTTATTATTATCATTATTATTTATTCAATTGTCATGTGTATGTATGTGTGCATGCACGTGTGTGTGTGTGTGTGTGTGTGTGTGTGTGTGTGTGTATGTGTGTGTGTGTAGAACCACGGACGAATTCGGGAACCACCATGGACTGCCTCCACCTCCTCTGCCCCGGGACTCACAGGCTCCGCCCTACCAGGACCAGAAGTGCAGGCCGCTCCCGCTTCCACCTGGTGTCTATAAGTGGGAACTGGGATCCGAACTACAGGACCTTCTGCCTGCAAGGCAGAGGCTTAACCCTTGAGCCACCTCTCCATCCCCGGTAGTTTTCATTTTTGATGAATTGAAATATTTCCTCCGGTGTCGTATTTTGGGATTCTTGTTCTGGTATTCCATGAATGTGCATGTTAGGCTTCTTCAGGGTGTCCCATATCTCTTGAATGTTCCTCTCCAGTATCTTTTTGGCTTTAACAATGTCTTCCATTTTGCTGGTCAATTCTCCCACTTTGTCTTCAAGATCTGAAATTCTATTTTCTGCCTCATTTGTTCTGCTGATAAGACTCTCTGTTGAGTTTTGGGTTGAAGATAACTTGTCTTTTAGTTCCATTTTAAACTCTGCCTGAGACTGTTTTAACTGCTCTATACCTATTTTTGTTTCTTGAACTGTTTTTCTCAACTCCTCCAAGTGCCTGTTGTGTTCCTGTTCAAAGTGGTTGATAACGGTTGTTTAACTCTTCTCGGATTTCCTCTTTCATAGTATTAATTATGGTAATGATCATACTCTGAAAGTCGTTATATTGGGTCTGGCTTTCATGGCTATTTTCTGTGTATTTGTTCTGGTTGCAATCCCTCGTTATGGGATTGATTCTTTTGGTGGGAGGTTGGTCTTCTTGGGTTTTGTCTCTCGTGGATCTGCACTTTGACTTGTACATTGTTGTTTTGTTTTTTAGGACCTTTCAGTTTCTGTGTGTTTTTCACTGAATGGATGTAGTTGGTATTGTTACACTCGCCAGTTATTACTAGTGCTTGCCTTGGATTGAGTATGTTTGTTTATTGTTATTGATATATCCTAGATGAGGCTACTAGGCTGTTAATACGTCAGTTAAGTCAGGTTATGTTACCAGGGGGCGAATATTAGTTTGGTAGTGCACTTTTACGATTTAGTTATCTTGGTGAAATGTTGGGGTGAGTGGTGTACTCCCTGGAGTTGTATGTTGTGGGGTGGCTGTATGAGAAAGTTGATCTACAGCACTGATACTTTAAAGGATCAGTAAGGTGAAAAAAAAAGTTTACTTATCTTTGGGCTGAATGAGAAGAATCTCGCCCACGTGATATATTGATTGTAGTGGAGTCCAGATGTATGGCCTGTGTTCCCTTTGTTCCTTAGAGTTTTGCTTGAGTTTCCTTTGGACTCTATTGAATTCTGAGTAGCAGTGTGTCTTCCGTGGACCACGTGCGTAGGTCCCCGGTGGGCCAGAGAGGCAGAGGGTCTGATGTTGATGGCAGAATTCTTCACCTGCGACCTGGGGGGGGGGCGGAGACGCGCTGGGGTGGGAGGGTCTGAGGGGCTGGGGTTGGGGCGGGGCCCCGTGGGCAAAGCCGGCCGCAGCGCAGTGCAGTGCTGCTGGCCGGGTGGCTCCGGGGTGTGGGGGCTTATCTCACTTATTGATATTCAGTCTCATCCATTTACCTGAAAATGACATAATTTTGTTCTTTTTATGACTAAATATAACTCCATTTTGTACATATTTTTATTTATTCACTGATTTATGGACACATAGGCTGATATCTTCTTAGGTATCACTATGATAAACATGGATGTAGTACTAATATCTCAGTAGTATGCTGATTTGTAATCCTGGTATAGCAAGAAATACCATAAAACCACTTTTAGTTTTCCAAAGAACTTCCATGCTGATTTCCATACAGGTAACACTAATTTACATTGTTACCAGCAGTGAGAAAGAGTTCCCTTTTTCTACAGGACCACCAATATTTCTTGTTTGAAATGGACTTGCAATTTAGTGTCCCTGAAGGCCAAGGATTTTGAACATTTTTTTCATTCATTTATTGCCATTCATACTTCATCTTTCTGGATTATCTCTTCATTAGTCCATATATCGATTGGGATTTGAGTAAAGAGAAAAATATAAAAGAGGAAAAATATGAAAGAGTAGATAAAGTAGCTCCAATTAAAGGTAGAACAGAAAAAAAAGGCATAACAAAATGTAAACAGACAACAGAAAAATGGTCAAGAAACTTAAGCACCAAGTCCACACCAATGTATTCTTTGAAGAAAACTATCAAAACCAACTGTAAAGGGAAAAATGGAACAGGACAGGACAAATTTGCACACTAAGCTGACGTTAAATGTTAGACAATTCAGAGTCTGTGTGTGGTTCTTTGCTGGAAGTATTCTGTAGTCGAGGTCTCAGAGTCTAATACCATAACCCTTTCTCTGGGCTTTGAGGACAAGCCATACAGAACAGACTTTTACTTCTTTTTGAAAATGGATTCTTGTCAGTTCCCCACTAGAGTTTCAAGAACAGAGGATTTTTTGGTACTGCCTCACCCACTGTTAGTGATCTGTAGGTTTTGGGTTTTTTTTTTTGAGATGACTACATACATAAGGATTGATTTTTTTCCTAGTTTTATAAGCATATTGAGTAATTTTCCTTGTCCTCCTCCTTCCTCACTCAGTCTCTTTCCTTCCTTTCTCTCCTCCCTTCATCAATCCATCAAACTCCCTTCCACTTTCCTGTCTGCTTGCTTCTATGGGTTCCAAGGTTCCATGGGGACAGTCTGCTCTAGTGGAGGTCCAGGCCTATCTGGCAAACCAAGTAGGCTTTCTTTGCAGATCTGCTGATAGGAGCGCTCCCCTTCATCTATCTAGCTCTAGCACCTAAGGTTTCCACTTTATGTAATTATTTCTCCCGAGACCCTCACTAGTCCATGGGACATACCATGCTGGTATGTCAACCATTATTCAGTTCTGGTAAGAACAAGTCTCATTGCAGGGAGTGATCTGTGGTTTTCGTGCTCCCCTCACTCAATTTGTTTGCTATTAAAAAACTAAAATAATCTTAATATATTAAAATTTTCTTTGTCTTAAACTATGACTCATTACACTCATTGACACTGGAAGTAGGGTATCCACTAATTGAAGGTGAATCTTCTGAAACAAACTTGGACTGTCAATGCTTCCTTTGTTATTTATTATCTTCCACTTACTTTTCTTTTTTTAATTTTTATTGCTGTTATTGCTTATTACAATAAATGTTGCTAAGTATGTAAGGAAAGTGGAATCTGGGAGTATAATCTCATACATTTACTATGAAAATAACTGCGGGAGTTTCTCAACAAATTAAAAGAACTATCAAGTGACCCAGCTATAACCCTCCTGAACATCTATATCCTATCACAGAGATACTTGCACATCTATGCTTATTGACTCACAAGCCAAAGAACCTGAGTTCAAATCCTTGATTTCCACATAAAAATGCCTGTTGAATCTGGTGGAAGCCTCTAATTCCAGTTATGGAAGGTAGAGTCTTGGAAATCCAGAGCAAAGCAATAAGGAGAAAGAGCAATCCAGAACGATTCTTGATATCACCTTTGGGTGTCCAAGGAAGGACACACACACTCAAGTGCCTCTTACACATACACATGCATGTATGCATGCATGCACCACACCACACCACACTATATCACAATGTAAATATAATAATAATAATAATAATAATGCTATTAGAGTTTATATCAGATTTCTGATTTTAAAATCTTCTATTGGAAATTATAATTATTACAATTTTTCATTCAGTATGTTTTTATTATATAAGGTCAATATTTCTGGAGTAAAATCATGGGTTTTAGGCAGGCAAACATTTTTTATTGTTCATTAGAAATATTCTCTTCACTACCAAGCCTCAGAATCCCTGTTCAGAAAATGTTACTCATTCTTTAGTGGAATAAAAAAGATAGAAACAGACTCCTTAAGGAATTTCTTATTTTCATTAAAAATTATAAACATAAAAACACAAAGAAATTTTGTTATATCATGAACTTATGTCCATATTATTTATTATACCTTTGTAGTTGACCAGCTAAGCCAACATGAATAAGTGGGTTGCTTTCTCCATGCCTGATTTACAGTTTCTGATCTATACATCTAGAATTATGATATTCTTTCCCATATGTCATTCTAGAATATCGGTTTAAGTTTTCATTTCTCCATCTATCATATGGTAATAATAACAATGTAGCAATGTTATATTACTATGAATTTAAATAATCTAACATATGTAATATATCTTTTATAGTAAATATTAATGTCCATGAGGTGTTTTATTAGTGCTCAGTATGTATGAAATACTAAATAACTATTAGTCAACATTGTGCCGTACCAAGAACTTGAAAAGAATTTCATGTTTTTATTTCTAGGTGAATGATTATGGATGATAGAGATGAATATTTACTTAACTTTAAAGGCTATAATTTTCAAAAATCTTTAGTTGAAAAGGATATAATAGAAAATATGGAAGATTTTGAAATCAAAGATGATGATGTCTTCATAATTACATATCCAAAATCTGGTAAGTATCAGAAGTGGGTCATGGTGCACTGTTTTGTTTTGTTTTGTTTTCCTTCAGTTTTGATAATATGTTTGTATGCGTGTGTTCCTTTTCACACTCTAACACCTTGCTGTGACAAAATTCCTGACAGAAGCAACTTCAGGAAGGGTTTATGTTGTCTCACAGTTTGAGGGTGAGGTCTTGGCAAGAAGTCATTGCCGTAGGAGCCTGAAGAGGCTGGTGGCATCGCGTCTGAACTCGGGACTGCAGAAAAACAATTTAATGCACATGGTCAGCTTGCTTTCTCCTTTTTATGCAGTTTGGGACCCTAGCCCATGGAAACTTCTGCCTACATTTTGGGTGACTCTTCATACCGCAGATAACCTACTGTAGATAACCCCTCAAGACAAATCCAGAGAGTTGTTTTCATGAGGATTCTAAATCCCATCAAACTGGTAACCAAGATTAACAGTCACACACCATACTTAGACTTAGAAAATGTTAAATAAAACTCAAATCTTTATGACCACTTAGAGTACATATATTGCAATTTATTATGGCAAATAGGGACAAGTCAAATGTGGAGCCCAGAGTAGCTACTTGGCAAATGATGATCAGTAACTTATCCTGTTGAGCAGAACTAAGATAGTCTAAAACCTTTTCTCCAAATTTCAATGTTTTATTACTTAAAGACTTATGTCTCATAAAGATCGTTTTATCAATATATTTTCCTTTTTCACAAATCTTCCGAAAGAATTGCATACTACTTAAAATTCTCAAAAATAAAGCAGGTCCTTGACCAACAGAGTCTACTGGAAAGATTACTTTTAAGGTGCGTGAAGCCCATTGGGGCGAGCAAGGATTGAAACAGTCCTGTTGGTCTTGTAAGATGCTGAAAATCCTTTTGTAATGGTGATTTCTGCTTCAAAAGAGGGTGAAACTTGGAAGTCTTACTTGGAATGTTTATAGTGCACACAGACTAGAAAATAGAGCTCTAACTGTTAACATTCACATTCATTTTTCTAAACTCAGTTTTGGTGTCGCTTACTGTAAAAGAACACATTTGATGTTCACAGAGGTGAACAAAAATATTTTCTAATATTAGTGAAACAACCCAAGTAATGCTACCAAGCCTGATGACCTGAGTTTAATCCCTAGAATCACCATATATACATGGTGAAAGGAAAGAACTGTGTCCCACAATCATCCTTTGACACGTGCTCTATACACACAAATTTCAACACACACATACGCTAAGTAAATTAAAATCTTTGAAAGAATACTTTCCAAATATACTGCTTATTCCACATCAAGTCCTGCTTTGTTTTCTGTCTTTGTAATGTTTCATATATTACAGTAATCAAGGACACAAAGACACAATGTAAGGAAGTTACTCTGATTGTAGACTGTCATTTGATTTTTAAAATGTATGTAGTACCTAACATCATGTCCTACATATAAGCTAGAATGTTAACGTGACATAATTTCATGATGGTACAAGACAATAAAAGATTTCTTTGGCAGAGACAGATTTTGTGAGCCTCATATTGCCATGGTTTTTCCTTAGCAAACCACTCCCCCCTTGCAATCAATTCTCATGGGATCTAATGCTCAAAAATTCTTGGATTATAGATTTTGGTAACCTAGAAAATTTGTCTGATATGAATTCAGTTTGCCTAATATACAAGTGTAAGTAAACCAGATAATTATAGTGACATTGATGAAATTATTTTTTACGGAGAGAAGTTTCAGTTTCTAGATGATTTATGTTCACTAACTTTCTGACGTGAACCATGATAATAGCATAGCCCTGCTGGTTTAGCCACTAAATTATTCAACCATAAGAACCAGATGTTCCTAAAGGTAGGTGATGAGTGCTTATAATGTGCCACAAAGTATTGTAGAAATACTCATTACTACCAAATCTGGGTTCTGGAATGACCATTATCTCCTGGCATAATCAGCTCTTTCAGAACTTATAAAATGTACCATCTCTGTTCATTGCATGATGAAACATGTCCACGTTGTCACTGATGATGAGGAATATTACTAGTAAAGAAGGAAAAGACCTCAGTATCATAATATTTCATCACAGTTTGGTCCATTCTTAATGGAAGTGAAATTTGAAATTTACATGATTTTTTATATGTTTACATTGCTATGATTTGACTTTAATATTCAAAACACCAGAAATCAGTGAAAACAGTGAATGTTTTGGTATACTTTTAGCCATACTATGTGTCATGATCTAACCCTGGAAATGTGCTAGAAGAAAATGTTTGTGCTTAGGAAACAATAGAAGGGGAAAACCTTGAACACATTATAATGTTAATCTTTCTGTAATTCTAAAAGACAAAATTCTAACAAAGAAATATTAGCAATGGATTAGATTTGCCTCAAACAACAGTAAAATGATATCCAATAACCTATTATATATTTAAGAAGATCTAGAAGAAATAAGATGGAAAGTTCCAGACAGAAAAAAGATTTGTAATAAGAGGGAAATGCTACTCACCCTGATATGATGTGAGCACTGTATGCACCTGTGGAAGTATCATATGTCCACATCATGACCTACAAATATTACATATCAGTAAAAGCTAATATTACAGAAAGAAGTTAACATGGGGCATAAAATCCACAGAGAAGCTGTAAAATAATATATTACCATTACAAAAAAAATCACAATCCTTAATTAAGTGAAAAGGGAACTAAGAGTACTTGATTTCATCTCACTATGGACAGCAATAAATGGAGGAATTCTTCAAGGAAAACATGCCATCAAATTATTTGAAAATATTTATTATTAAAGCCTACTTCAGGATTAAAACATGATTACCTATTTCACAGGTACCATCTGGACACAACAGATACTCAGCCTGATCTATTTTGAGGGACACCGAAACTGCATGGAAAAAATCCAAACAATAGATAAAGCACCATTCCTTGAATATAATATCATAATCTGGACTTTGCCAAAATGCCATCACCTCGCATCTTTTCTTCTCACCTCCCATATTACTTAGTACCCAAGGGACTCAAGAACAAAAAATCTAAAGTAAGTCATAAGGTTCTATCATTTTTTTACACAGACAAAATATCTTTTTGAAGTATAATATAATTGGATTTACTATTTTACTGTTATAATAATACGTTACTATGAATATTCTTGAATACATCCCTTGGGCACATTTGTACCAGGTTCCCTAGTTATACATGTCTGAGAATGAAATTGCAGGGCTAAAACTATGAGAAAAATCAATTTTTTGATGTGGTATTATACTTCTTAATACAGCAGGTGGATCCCTCACACTGAAACCTGCAATAGATGAGTTCTTGTTCCTCCCCCCAGCAATTTGACACATCAGACTTTTCAATGTTTATCAGTGTGCCAACTTTCAAATCCTTTCTCAAATTGATCTTAATTTGCATATCCATGCTCAATAATAAATTTAGCATATTTGAAGTCTCTGGACCATGAAAGGGCTCTGTCATTGGTACAATCTTTTTTTTAAAAATTCTTAATAATATACTTTATATCAATTCTGTATATTAATCAATTTCTACTCATTTTATATGCTGCTTTTATCATGTTTTGTAACTTTTATAAATTTATGATATATTTTGATTGGCAATACTTTCTTTTGCTTTGTTTTTTTTTTTTGGAAGGTGGGGTATTAATTGTGCATACAAGCTTTGCCTCAAACCTGCTGACCTTTTGCTTTGACTCCTATAATTTCAGTCAGGGTCTTCTACCCCCAGTTTATTATTGTTTGTTAATTTTTATCTTATTTATATACTTTACCATTCATAAATGATTTTCCTGAATGCTATGAAAGAAAAATTCATATTCTTTGAAAATTGTGTGTGCCTGTCTATACAAACATGACAATTAGTTTTTGTTTTTCTCACTTATCTCCTATGCTACCTTGTTTATATTTTAAATATCACACAATGCTCATGTGAGATCAATAGATGCAGATTCAAGACAAATTAATACAATATTTTTATGTATTTAAAATAATATTGCTTTTAGAATATTGTTCTCCAGCTATATGTGCATCTGAAATGCCACGAAAAAAAGATCTTTTCTGTAACACTCTTTTAATACAGAAATTATAACCACCTGATTTTCCATGGATAGTAGCATACAGAAAAATAATTATGACTCATTATTATAATAAAATTTTACAAAATTATTTTTAAAGTTTGTAAAAATAACCAAGAATTGTTAAAAAAGAAATAATTCTTTTTGCAGATTCTTTATATTTACAGAAATCCTAAAGACGTTCTGACTTCATTTTTTCATTTTTCAAATTTGATGGTTTTCCTTCAAGCAGCAGATACCATAGAAGATTACATGGAAAGATTTCTAGACGGAAAAGGTAACTGTAAATAGATATACCTAGTCATATGTGTAAAAGACAAAGCGGCTAGGTAGCCATATTCTCGAACTTAAAGAGCATAATTTAAAATTGCAGAGGGGCAATAGAATGTACATCAATCATGGAATTGTGCATCAACTCCATTGCTGTCTGTGACTTTTCTACTATGAACCTCTGGCGGTTGTTATATTTGCAAAGACCGTTATTTAAGATCATAAAAGTTTTAAAATTATTCTATCAATTCCTCCAGCTACTGGCCATACATTCCAGTCTAGCTAATGTTCAGGGTGAGTGTGTGCTGAATGACCTTTGTGAGCCTTTACAGGGCAGATGTAGGATTGTTCATTCCACAGGAGGAGTGATGTGTAATGTAGGAAACTAGGATTTCACCCATTTGTAACATTGTATGGAAGTTCTGTGTCATTGCTGTCCAGACATTAGGGAATATGAGAAGAAACGAAGACATATTTTCAGTGAAGATAATGGAAAACTAAGCAGCTAGCCATCAAGACATCTTCACAGTTAGAACTTTGGTTTCTTATTCTGTAATGGTGCTTTCCTACAAGTACAATAGTTTACATAAGATTTGTGAATCTCATGTAATTGTTCCCCCAAAGCACTAAACATTTTTAAATGGTAATACAGATGTCCAGTTGAGATTTACAATTATTTCTTGAATTCCAGAAAGAAGGAATGTATTTTGCTGTTCAGTAAATGCAATACCTTGACCTTCTTACTCAATAACTTTATTCTCAGTGTTAGGAAGTCGTTGGTTTGACCATGTAAAAGGCTGATATGAACACAGACATGACTTCAATATTCTGTTCATGAGTTATGAAGAAATGAAGAAGGTAAGATGAAAAATTATAAAAATTATTTTAAATCTTTCTTAGTTCAAATCACATTTAATTGCTTTAAATCTGTCATAGTAAAAATTAATGGTTTGTTTTCTAAAAAAAAGTAACATGAAATCATAAGTCAATTGATACATTCAATTGAATCTATTTTTCCTTTTTCCATGTTTGGAACTGCATATTCAAAGCATCACTGTGAAATCTAAGACTGTGAACTATGTCTCTAAGAATAAGCTTAAGTTCTTTTTTTTTTAATAACATTTTTATTATTATTTCCGCTCATAAAAACTTAATAGGAAGACCAGTTCCCTCCCCCCTCCTCCTCCCCCCGAACCCCCTGCTCCCCCTCCCTCCCTCCCCATCTCCCAGTACCTCCCCCCCCAATTCCCAGAGAGTCCTTTATTGTGTATGCCTAACTCTCCTCTTGGTCCTCCTTTCTGATGACGTGAAAGGACCCAGTGGCATTTCCCTGACCCTTTCTCGTGTTCCCCTTAAGCATAGGAACACTACTGTGGCTGTCTATCCCTTGCCTCCAAGGATCTTGGTGCTTTTAGCCAATGGTAGACTTTGTGAGGTCAATAGTGTGATAGACATGGCGCAGGGCATGCAAAGTCCTATTATGATTGCTTCAGCCCTATCTAGTGTGGAGACTCTTCAAATCATTGCTCCCCTCATCCTTTTGCTCTTACACTCTTACCGCCCCCTCTTCCGCAGATGTCCCTGAGCTTCAGGATGGGGGGAGATTAGGCTGGCTTAGTTCTATGTGGGTGATATAGAGTCTCTGAAGTTCTGGATTGTGGTTTGTTAATTTTCTTTTGCAGTTTTGCTGCTCCTGCAATGCCCTTCACTCCATCCTGATGGGCACTGTATGTCACCCCTTGCATTCCTTGGAGGTCGATTTTCTCTGCTGTAACATGGTCCCCTCTCTACTTGTGTCTGGTGTGGCTCTCCAACCCCATCCCTCCTGTTCACAATCCTTGCAATTACCGTATTACATAGATTTACCCTTGAGTGTCTCAATGTGGGCTGGGTGAGTTTGGTACTAGGAGCCACCTATTAGGGAGTACATACGGCGCTTAACTTTCTGGGATTGGGATACTTCACTTAATAAAATTGTTTCTAATGATTTCCATTTCCCAGCAAACTCCAGTAATTCATCATTTTTGATGGCTGAGTAGTACTCCATTGTATAGATATACCACAGTTTCCTTATCCACTCGTCAACTGTTGGACATTTAGGTTGATTCCATGACTTTGCTATTGTAAACAGTGCTGCTATGAACATAGTCGTGCTGGTGCTATCGAGGCGAACCTCTGCTGCATGGGGGGTTATTTCCAAAAGTGGAATAGCAGGGTCATATGGCATTTCAATCTTTAATTTCTTTAAGAATCTCCAGACAGCTCACCAGAATGGCTGTATGAGTCTGCATTCCCACCAGCAATGTAGCAGGGTTCCCCTCTCTCCACATCCTCTCCAGCACTTGTTGTTGTTTGTATCGTGGATTTTTGCCATCCTGACCGGGGTGAGATGGTATCTCAGGGAAGTTTTGATTTGCATTTCCCTGATGGCTAAAGAAGTGGAGCATTTTTTAAGATATTTGTTAGACATTTCAATTTCATCTCTGGTAAAGTTTCTTTTAAGTTCCAGGGCCCATTTTTTAATTGGGCCATTGGTTTCCTTGGTGTTTAATTTTCTAAGTTCTTTGTGCACTCTGGACAGTAGAGCTCTATCAGATACGTGGTTAGTGAAGATTTTCTCCCATTCTGTGGGTTGCCTTTGAGCTCGTGTGATAATCTCTTTATCTGAACAGAAGCTCTTAATTTCGCAAGATCCCAACTGTTGAGAGTTGGTAGCAGTGACTGTGCCATTGGATGTTTGTTTAGGAACTGTTGGCCTAGCCCAATCAGCTCAAGGGAGTTCCCTATCCTTTCAACTATGGTTTTTATAGTCTCTGGCCTGATATCAAGGTCCTTGATCCATTTGGAATTAAGTCTTGTACATGGTGACAAGTACGGGTCCAGCTTTAATCTTCTGCATGTGGAGATCCAGTTTTGCCAGCACCATTTGTTGAAGATGCTGTTCTTTTTCCATTGGATTCTTTGGGCCCCTTTGTCAAAGATCAAATGGCTGTAATTTTGTGGGCTTATATCTGGGTCCTCAACCCTTATCCATTGATCTGTGTGTCTATTTCCGAGCCAGTACCAGGCTGTTTTTATAACTATGGATTTGTAGTATAGACTAAGGTTTGGTATGGTAATACCTCCAGGAGTGTTTTTGTTACTCAGGATTGTCTTTGCTACCCTGGATCTTTTGTGCCTCCATATGAATTTTGAGATTGTTTGGTCAACTTCTTTAAAGAATTGCTTTGGGATTTTAATTGGTATAGCATTGAATTTGTATATTGCCTTAGGAAAGATGGTCATTTTTACGATGTTGATTCTGCCAATCCAGGAGCATGGGAGGTCTTTCCACCTTCTGATGTCTTCAGCAATTTCTTTCTTTAGGGTTTTAAAGTTTTCATTGTAAAGGTCTTTTACCTCCTTGGTTAGGTTTATACCAAGGTATTTCATTTTTTTAGGGGCTACAGTAAATGGGATTGTTTCTCTCAAGGCTTTTTCACTTCTTTCATTCTGGGCATATAGGAAGGCCTCTGATTTTTGCACATTTATTTTGTATCCTGCCACCCTGCTGAACTTCTGAATTAGTTCCAGGAGCTTCCTGGTGGAGTTTTTGGGATCCCTCAGGTATAAGATCATGTCATCTACAAATAGGGATAGCTTGACTTCTTCCTTGCTGATTTGAATCCCTTTTATGTCCCTTTCTTGTCTTATGGCTTCAGCTAAGACTTCAAGTACAATATTGAATAGAAGTGGTGAGAGTGGACAGCCTTGTCTAGTTCCTGATCAAAGTGGGAATGCTTCCAATTGTTCCCCATTGAGCATAATCCTTGCTGTGGGCTTGTTGTATACAGCTTTTATTATATTGATAAAGGTTCCTTCCATTCCTACTGTCTCTAGCGTTTTGATCATAAAAGGCTGTTGGATCTTGTCAAAGGCTTTTTCTGCGTCTATCAAGAGTATCATGTGGTCTTGGACTTTGGACTGGTTTACATGATGAATTACATTTATTGATTTGCGTATGTTGAACCAACCTTGCGTGCCGGGGATGAAGCCTACTTGGTCCCTGTGAATTATCTTTTTGATATGTTTTTGAATCCGATTTGCTAAGACTTTTTTGAGAATCTTTGCGTCTGTGTTCATCAGAGAGATCGGCCTATAGTTTTCTTTTTTAAGTGAATCTTTATTAGATTTTGGGATTAAGATGATATTAGCTTCATAGAAGGAATTTGGTAGTGTTCCTTCCTTTGCTATTTGATGGGACAGTTTAAGGAGTATTGGTGTTATTGACTCCTTAAATGTCTGGTAGAATTCTGTGCTGAATCCATCTGGTCCAGGACATTTTTTGGTGGGAAGATTCGACATTACTTCTTCAATTTCCTTATATGTTATAGGGCCATTTAAGTAATTCACAACTTCTTGATCCAATTTTGGTAAGATGTGTTTACTTAGAAATTCATCCATCTCTTGTGTGTTGTCAAACTTCACTGAGTATAAGTTTTTGAAATATGATGTTATAATTCTCTGGATTTCTTGGGTATCAGTAGTGATTACTCCATGTTCATTTCTAATTTTGTTAATTTGGGTTTTCTCTCTCTTGCTTTTGGTTAATTCAGCTAGGGGTGTATCTATCTTATTGATTTTTTCAAAAAACCAGCTTTTTGACTGGTTGATTTTTTCTATCGTTTTCTTAGTCTCGATTTCAGATATTTCTCCCCTTATTTGCTAATCTCCTCTCTTCTACTACTTTTGGGATCAGATTGCTCTAGTTTTTCTAAAGTTTTAAGCTGCATCGTTAAGTTATTTATTTCTGATGTTTCCATTTTTTTGATGTAGGCATTAAGAGCTATGAACTTACCTCTTAGGACAGCTTTCATTGTGTCCCAGAGATTTTGGTAAGTTGTATTTTCGTTATCGTTCACTTTCAGGAAATCTTGAATTTCCTTTTTAATTTCTTCCTGAATCCAGTTCTCATTCAGCATCATACTGTTAAGTTTCCAGTAGGTAGTGTATTTTCTCTTGTTTGTTGTGTTGTGGATATCCAGCTTTAGGCCGTGGTGGTCTGATAGGGCACAGGTTAGAATTTCACCTTTTTTGTATATGTGTAGATTCGTTTTGCGGCCCAATATGGGATCTATTTTGGAGAAATTTCCGTGTGCTGCTGAGAAAAATGTGTATTCTTTTGTGCGTGGGTAAAAAGTTCGATAGAGATCTGTAAGGTCCATTTCTTTAAGGGTTTGATTAAGTTCCAAAGTGTCTCTGTTAAGCTTTTGACCTGTTGATCTATCCCATGTTGAGAGGGCGGTGTTGAAGTCCCCAAGAATTATCGTTTGGGGGTTGATATCTTGTTTTAGGTGCTGTAGGGTTTTCTTAATGAATGTGGAGGGGCACGTATTGGGTGCATAAATGTTCAGGATTGTGAAGTCTTCCTAGTGAATTGTACCTGTGACTAAAATGTAGTATCCATCTGTGTCTCTTATGATTTTCTTTGGTTTGAAGTCCACTTTGTCTGAAAGCATAATTGCTACCCCTGCCTGTTTCCTGGTTCCATTAGCTTGTAAGATTTTGGACCAGCCTTTCATTCTTAGGATGTGCCTATCTTTTGTGGTGAGATGAGTTTCCTGAGGGCAGCAGATTGTTGGATTGTGGTTTTTAATCCATGTTTGTAATCTATGTCTCTTAATCGGTGAGTTAATACCATTGACATTTAATGTTATAATGGAGAAATTATTTTTAATTCTGGACATTTTTTATGTTTAGTAGATTTTTATATTTATGTTTTGGTGGTATTATACTTCCCTTCTGCCCTCCTGGATACGCTTGTTTTTTTCTTCAAGCTTGAGTATCAGTTCTAGGATTTTTTGAAGGCCTGGTTTGGTAGACATGTATCCCTTCAAGTTGTCTTTGTGTTGGAAAACTTTTCTTTCTCCCTCAATCATGACAGATAGTTTTGCTGGGTATATCAGTCTGGGTTGGCATTTTTGCTCATTTAATACTTGAAGTATGTCTCTCCAAGCTCTTCTTGCTTTTACTGTTTCCATTGAGTAGTCATTTGTTATTCTAATAGGTTTACCTTTAAAAGTGAGTTGCTTTTTTTCTCTTGAAGCTCTCAGCACCTTTTCTTTGTCTTGAATGTGGAGTGTTTTGACTATTATTTGCCGTGGCGATTTTCTATTTTGGTTGTATCTGTTTGGAGTGCCAAATGCCTCTTGTATTTGGATAGGTCTCTCATTCTTTAATTGTGGGAAGTTTTCATTTATGATGAATTGAAATATTTCCTCCGGTGTGGTATTTTGGGATTCTTGTTCTGGTATTCCATGAATGCGCATGTTAGGCTTCTTCAGGGTTTCCCATATCTCTTGAATGCTCCTCTCCAGTATCTTTTTGGCTTTAACAATCTCTTCCATTGAGCTGGTTAATTCTCCCACTTTGTCTTCAAGATCTGAAATTCTATTTTCTGCCTCATTTGTTCTGCTGATTAGACTCTCTGTTGAGTTTTGGGTTGAAAATAACTTGTCTTTTAGTTCCATTTTAAACTCTGCCTGAGACTGTTTTAATTGCTACATACCTATTTTTGTTTCTTGAACTGTTTTTCTCAACTCCTCCAAGTGCCTGTTGTGTTCCTGTTCCAAGTGGTTGATACGGTTGTTTAACTCTTCTCGGATTTCCTCTTTCATAGTATTAATCATGGTAAGGATCATACTCTGAAAGTCTTTATGTTGGTTCTGACTGTCATGGCTATTTTCTGTGGATTTGTTCTGGTCGGAATCCCTCATTATGGGATTGATTCTTTCGGCAGGAGATTGGTCTTCTTGGGTTTTGTTTCTTGTGGATCTGCACTTTGACTTGTACATTGTTGTTTTGTTTTTTAGGACCTTTCAATTTCTGTTTTTCACTGAATCCACGTAGTTAGTATTGTTACGCTTGCCAGTTATTACTAGTGCTTGCCTTGGATTGGGTATGTTTGTCTATTGTTATTATTATATCCTAGATGAGGCTATTAGGCTGTTAGTACTTCAGTTAAGTCAGGTTACGTTACCAGGGGGTGAGTATTAGTTTGGTAGTGCACTTTTACGATTTAGTTTCTTGATGAAATGTGGGGGTGAGTGGTGTACTCCCTGGAGTTGTATGTTGTGGGGTGGCTGTATGAGAAAGTTGATCTACAGCATTGATACTTTAAAGGATCAGTAAGGTGAAAAGAAAAAGTTTACTTATCTTTGGGCTGGATGAGAAGAAACTCGCCCACGTGATATAATGATTGTAGTGGAGTCCAGATGTATGGCCTGTGGTCCCTTTGTTCCTTAGAATTTTGCTTGAGTTTCCTTTGGGCTCTATTGAATTCTGAGTAGCAGTGTGTCTTCCGTGGACCACGTGCGTAGGTCCCCAGTGGGCCAGAAGGCAGAGGGTCTGATGTTGATGGCAGAGTTCTTCACCTGGGATCTGGGAAGGTGGGCGTGGAGAGGGGCCCGCCCGGGGCAAAGCCGGCTGCGCAGAGCGGGGCTGCTGGCTGGGCGGCTCCCGGGTGGGGGGCGGGGCTGAGCTGGGCTCTTTTGCTCCTTGGCTCAATGGCAGAATTCTTCACCTTGGGCCGCAGGCGGGCGGCGCAGAGGGGGCGGGGTGGCGCTGCGGAGGGGGCTGGGGTCGTCCGGGCTGGGGCGCAGGCCAAGCTGCAGTCGGCCTGGGTGCTCACCGCCGGGACGCGTGGGGCTCCAGGGTGGGTGAGCTTAAGTTTTTACAATTAGGTTTGATTAACTTTCAGCTAGGTTCTGCACATACTATAAGGTAAAAATGAAATTTTATTCTATTATGTGTGGGATGTCCAGGACAAATTTGTTAAAATGAATAACTTTCCTCCTATTAAAAGTTCTTGGCACTCATATAAAAAAATTAACACTGTGAGAACTGATTTCTGGGAAGATTGTCCATGCTACTGGCTCACACTACTCTAGTTATGACCATGCTGTTTGATTTCTATGATTCTGAAGAATTATTTGAAAACTGGAAATGTGAATCTCATACGTTCAATCTTCCTTCTCAGAGTACTTGGCTATTCAGCATTCAGTTCCATATCACTTTTGTGATGGATTTTTCTATTTTCTACAAAAAAATCATTAGAATTTTAATATGCATTGCTGCTGGGGCGATTCCCCCAGGCACACACTGTGACGACTCCAGGCAGTGGGAGCGGAGAAAGGCGAATATGCTGCAGGTCCTTTACCCCCACCCTAATCCAGGGGACTCCGGACACAGCAGGGAGTCTGTCAAGGCGACACTCCCTTACTCACTCACTCATACACACAGCTCCTGGCTCAACGACCTCACTGCCCGCCTCAGCCCTCCAGAGACTCGGCAACAGACGGGGAGTTTGTCAAAGCAAAATCTCAGTTTATTGGGGGTAACAAATCAGCTTATATACACAAAGAATCCAAGCGCGCCAATCGGGCAGCCAATTACCTTGATGGTCATTAAAGCATATACTCTGCATAGGTCAGATTAAACATATATCTATGTTGGCTCCTATAAGCCAATTAGGACTCTGTGTAATGTGATCAGGGTTATGCCTAGGACACCAGCTCCCAGCGCCATCTTTGGCCCCATGTACTAAGCCATGCCCTGCTCACTCCCTCCCAGACCGTTATCTCTGGGTGGGCCCAACATATTGCATCTTTGGATCAATCTGTATGGTATTCTAAAATAACTCTCCTTTTAAATTATGCATGTAAAATATTGTTCTGAGCATTTTTATTTCTTTCAGCAAAGTTTACTGGTTTGTTGTCTCTCACCAACTTGTTTATTCCTAAAGTTTAATAATCATATTGGCATAAGATTAATATTATTTATATTATTTTGCTTTAGAATTATTTGCTATTAGTATTTACAAGTTCATCTGACATTTGTGTGTTGATTTTGATTTTTGTTTTGTACAATTTTGTAAAAATTTTACCTAGCAGATTTTTCTGTGCAATTTTTAAGAGTTATCTGTACATAGCATCATGCTGTCTGCTTAAAAGACATAATTTTATTTATTTGTAATTTACATGCCCTTTATGTCTATTAACTAGTTATTTGATTAATTACTTCCATTCATAAGTTAAATAAAGTATTCAAATTTGCCTTATTCCCAATCTCAGACAGAAATTTTCATACTTTCTCTACTGCATAAGTTTTCACTATAAGTATTTCTTGTAATTTTTCTCTTGTATTAAGATCACTTTCCCTCTCCCACTAGTTTATTGTGATTTTTATTGCACAAAAATATACTTAGACAGGCACAATGGCTCACAGTTGTAACCCAAGCCCTTGGGAGGCTAAGTTAAGAGAATCACCCTGATTTTGAGGCCACCCTTGGATATGAGCCTCAAAAAAATGGATTGTATCATACATGATCTTAGCTAAAAATCCAAGAAACAATATTTGAACTCATTGAAGGCTTTTTCTGCATCAATAGTTATAACAATTTCAGTTTTTTCCATCCTGTGCCTATTATAAACCTCTCTAACTAATTTTCAAATGTTGAATTATCTTTGCATTCCAGTAGTGAGTCCAAGTTGATTACATTGCACATTTGACCTTAGCCCATGAATTCTTCATGACATAAATGATTTCTTAACCTATGACTCCTTCAGGACCTCAGAAGCTCAGTGCTTAAAATCTGTAGCTTTCTTGGGAAGAAATTAAGTGAAGAAGATGTGGATTCTACTGTTAAACAAGCTACATTTCAAAACATGAAATCTGACCCACGAGCAAATTATGATAGTATAAAAAATGAACTTGGGACAAGAAACGCCAATGGAAATTTCCTGCGCAAAGGTGATGATCAGTGGTTTAAAATAGTAGAAATGTGGTGATACCTTGTCTCTCTGTCCATGAAAAAATAATCTGCACTTCCATATATTACTGAAGATGAAAATGACATTTGAGACAGAGAATATAAATATCATAACTAAAAATGTTCTTGGAGAGTTTCTTAGAAACAAAACAAAGTTTAACAACAAAACTTGGCAATTCCACTTATTTATTAAGCATAACTGCCTTTCCTAAGTCATATAACTGAACTCTTTAAAAATGTTTCAATAGTCTTTTTGAAACTCATGAGTATGTTAAAACATATGAATCTATTTTTCCGTTTTGCTTTTGTTTGCTAAGAGATTCACAATGCAGTTCAGTCTGGCTTCTAGCTCACTATGTAGCCCAGACTGGGTTAAATCCTCCTGTGTTTGCCCACCCAGTGCTAGGATTACAAACTTGATGCACCATGCACTGCCTAGACAGAAGCCATTTTAATGATTTATTTATTTCCATAATATGCTAGCAAGTAAACTTATTGTGTGTTTCTTTTGAGGATAGAAAGATTGAATACTATTCCTCATGCTTGATATTTGTTCATCACAAAAATTGGAGTGATATTTTATTAACAAAATTTTTTAAATTTTACTTATTTATGAGACCCTGGGGGGCCAGGTATGAATGCCATGGCACATGGATAGAGGTCAGAGTATGACTTTGGGAAGTTAACTCTCTCCATCCACCATGTGGGCTTCTGGGACTCAAACTCAGATCACCAGATCATCAGGTTTATGAGCAGGTGTTTAACCTGCTGAGCTTTCTCCCTAGCCTGAAATTCATCAAAATTTTATGGTGATTATTTTACATTCTAGAAATTTTATTAATAATGAAATATTTTCTTCTTAGTACTTCTGAAGTTCAAATTTTTAATGTAATAATTTAATATATAATATTCTATACCATAAACTGACATCGACTCCTTCATATTTTAATTTTTATTTTATATTTATGATTAACATTGATTTATCATTACTTTAGTATGCTATTGACATTTCTCTAGATTTTTAAATATTTTTTTCTAGTTTTACAAGCATATTGAGTAATTATCCCTGTCCCCCTTCTTACCCCCTTCCCCTTCCCTACCGCCCACCTCTGCTTTCATCAGTCCATCCTATTCCTTTCTACCCTTGTGTCTGTCTGTTTCTATGAATCCCAGGGTTCCCTCAGGATCTTCTGCTGTAGTGAGGTTTCAGGACTCTGTGGCACACCAAGGCCCTTCCTTAGGCAGACTCATTGATAAGGGCTATATCCTTCACCTGTCTAGCCCTAGCCTCTAAGGTTCCCATTGCATTTAATTATTTCTCCTGAAATTCTTGTTAGTCTATGGGAGCATGTTGGTGTGTCAGCCATTGTGCAGGCCTAGTAAGAATGGGTCTCATTGCAGTGAGTTCCTGGTTGCAGCAGTCCTGCCTTCAGTGGACTGTCTTTTCTAGCAGTAGATCATCCCATCTTTAAGCTCTCACAAATCTTACCACTCCCTCTTCCTCAAGGTTCCCTGAGCCTTGGGATGACCTGATTCTGGGTGAGGATCACTGGGTCGTTGGTACTCTGTATTCTAGTTGACTATTATTATCTATTTCACTGCTTCTCCACTGTGCTAGATTGTGTCCTCTTGTTGAGATCTATTCCTATTCAAAGATAAAATGAGAGGTGTTTAGAGGGAAGTTTACTTTTAGGTATTTGTGGTTAGTATTAAGACATCTAATTCTGTCTGCTGCCAGTTTGTTCCCAGTCCACTGTTGTTGGGCTGGTTTACATTGCTGGGTATGGGTATTTCCTGTCGAACAGGTAGGGTGTTAGGTGTTAATATGCAGGTGGTTAGTTACCTAAAGGCTAACTCCACTCGCTACTGTGTCCTATTCCTGTTTGTCCCTCTCATTTTCTTATATGGAAACCTTTATTTTACCAGTTTGCCCATGTTCTTTTGCTTCTGCTGTTTTGGAATCTGCTTGCATCCCCCCACTCTGGCTTGTGTTAACAATTTACAAAAATTCTTCTTTCTTTTCTCCTTAAATATAGCTTCTCATGTCTCCAACAAGATCTATTAGTCAATTCTCAGATTCATAATAGCTTGCTATCTCTTCCAAGTACAATTAAGAATTTTACACAATCATCTCTGACAGATAACATTGTTAAATTACTCTTTGTTTTAAATTAGTATAATGATTATTTCAAACTCCTGTCACATAAAAATATAGCACTATCAGTTCTGACTTCCTATGTGACTGTTTTCACTAACTGAAAACCTTCAAATCAAATTTTCCACTCAAAAATAAATAAATGAAAATCTTACAAGATTATATTAAGCATATTTATAGAAGTTGTTTAGTTAGTATAGTGCTTGACAGATAGTAAAATTTTTTTTATTATTCAATTGTGCGTGTGCGCGCATGTGTGTGTGTGTGTGTGTGTGTGTGTGTGTGTAGAACCACGGGCGAATTCGAATTGGGAAACCACCATGGACCTTTCCACTTCTTCCTTGTTTACTTTCCCCGGGGATTCACAGGCTCCGCCCTACCAGGACCAGAAGCGCAGGCCGTCCCCTCTTCCGCCGGCGTCTATATGTGGGGTCTAGGATCCAAACTCAGGACTCTCCGCCTGCAAGGCAGAGGCTTAACCCCTGAACCACGTCTCCAGCCCCTGTATTTTTAATTCAATATTTTATGTTTGTCTTTCTTCAAAAGATTGGTTATGACTGGGTTATAGTATGTAATGTTATTTCTTTACATATGGGTTCTTTTCCCCTGCTTATTTTTCTGTAAGGAAAGGTAAGTTATCGAACAAACAAAATCCTCAGTTATTTAAAATGAGTCCTAGAAGATGTTAAAGCAAACAGAGATAACCTTCTCCTTGCTGACTGAAGAGGTGTTTATGTGCTTCTCTCATTAGGTATCATTGGAGACTGGAAACATCATTTCACTGTGAAGCAGAGCGAAAAATTCGACAAAATATTCCAGAGGAACATGAAAAACATCTCACTGAAATTCATCTGGGATATGAATGAGGAGTAGAATTCTATTCCCAATGTGAACTAGTAGGAAAAATCTACCAGAGTGCAAACTTTAATAGTGATATTAATTTGATCCTCTTAGTTTATAATTATTTAAAATATTTTTAATGAACAGGATGAATAATTTAATACTTAGATTACTTCTCATAACAATAATTAAAAATAAAATTATTTTGTGAGCTGCTTAGCATTGGTATCCTGAACAAATGGAATTACAAGAAACCATGAAACAAGGCTTATAGACATCTTCTGAGAGTATACTATATACACATTTTTTCTTTATAATTATTTTAGGATAAAATGAGCATTAGAAGTCATTTTATTCTTCCAATTGAACTTTAATTCATCGACTTCAAAAATCAATGTGAAAATTAAAAATATGCCATTTTGTGTAATAAACATAAATGGCAGAGTAAACATTTCTTTTTATAGTGTAATATACTACAGTTTGCAATTAAATTTAGAAGCATATATTGGTTCGATCATTAATTATTGGCACAAAATGTAGTTTAATCTGCAACATATCACTCATTTAAGTCTCATGAACTTGATAATTGAATATTTGACATCACTTAAATAGACAATAAAATGTAGATGAGTTTAAAACTCAAATAGAAAGTCTTTACAGCATAAAAAGAGTGAAATAAAAATAGAATGGCTAACAAATTTAGAAACATGAAAACTTAAGAGTGACATTACTTTTTAACTGCATTTTTATTTATTCTTTGTAAATATCATGCGTGTATACCATCCATGTATCTTAATTATGTGCACCCCCTGTTTCCCTCTCCCACTCCCATTTGACCCAATGCATCATCTCTCATCTTCATGTTCTCTTCTTTATACCTTGCCAAGTCCTTGCTGATGCTGCCTGCATATACATGGGTGTGGGGCATCCACTGCAGCAAAGCAACCTACCTGTAGCCACACCTAGAAGGAACAAAATGATGACTCTTCCCTCAGTAGCCATCAATTGCCACTGGCTCCTCAACTAGGATTGGGCCCTGTGTGTCCCTTCCCAATCCATGATATTAAGTCCACTGGTTTGATATTACATAGATCTTGTGTGTGTATAACAACAGCTGCCTTGAGTTCATGAGTACAACAGTGAAGTCAGGTCCAGAAAACAAAATTTCCCAACATTCCTCCCACTTCTGGGTCTCACATGATTTTCAGCTTCTCCAGTATATTCCCTGAGTCTTGAAAGGGAACGTTCATCCCACTTAGGACTGAGCAGTCACTGATTTTTAGCACTTCGACCAGTTGTGAGCCTCTGAAGTAACTGTTGCTCACTGAAGAATGTAGCTTCACTGACGGAGGTTCAGAATGGTACAAGAAGCATCCTACCTATGTCATCAAGTGCAGGTGACCTATATTAATCAGCTTTCACAAGTATAACTAAATTCCTGAGATAACAAAATTATAAAGATCAACTGCTCTTATTAATTCATAGTTTCAAATATTTTAGTCCACAACTATTTCCAGGACTGGGGTAAGGCATCCTGGTATAGAGTATAGAGAAACAAAACGGTTCACCTAATGATGGCTGGATCCCAAAAGGAATGCTAAGGAAGCTAAGATCTAAACTTGTCTTTGAAAGTCATGTCTTACTTAACTGATTAACTTCCACTAGGCTTTTGTATATGTCAGGAAATCCTAATAGCATTATTGGCTGGGGACTAAATCCGTACCAGTGAGCCATTTGAAAGAGACCTTACTGTCCATGTATATTAAAAATAAAGTCAGTAAATTAGGGCATTTTAAATGATGAAACACTATCTATGATGGTATTTGCTATGTTTTTCATCTCATGGTAAATAACTGAAAGAAACAATTTAAAGAGGAAGCCCATGGTTAGCTGGCCCTATTGTTTATAGTCCTGTAGTGGGGCAGAGCACCATGATGAAGAACATAGCTGAGCAGAGCCGTTCACCTCATGTTAGACAAACTATCAAGAGAGAGCACCAAACACATCTTTCAAGAGTGACATAATGAAGTACATCCTCCAATCTGGCCTATCTCCTAACATTCTCATTACCTCTTAATGCCATCAAATTATAAATCCATTGATATATTAATTCAGAGCTTTCAAGATTCAAATCAGTACCCAAAACCTCAGTTTCCAAACACTAATTTCATCAGGAACCAAGCCTTTTACCAATAAACCATTTAGTGAAACAATATTCAAATCATAATACAATGCAGGAATTGCAACTGTATGAGAAACATATGAACCTCACAAGCATAATATATAAAATATCAAGAAATTTATTACATGATTCATTACATAAAATTCAAAAGACCAGGAGAAACTAATCTATAATTTTAGAGATTACGAAATTGGTTTGCAGACTGGAGAAATGCCCAGAGTTACGACTATGCCTTACAGGCAGATCTGTCCTGAGTACAGATCTCAGATATCACATAAAAATGTCAGGCAGAAATGGTGAGAGTGTCAGGCAGAAATGGTGAAAGACTACACTGCCTCTCCTAGTGGATGGAGCTGGAAAAATCTCAGAGTGAACCAAAAAGAAGTAAAAGCAATCTACAATGATTCTTGAAGTCACTCTTGGTCCTCCACAAGGACACATGGCGCCCTCTGATACACACACACACACACACACACACACACACACACACACACCAAATGAATAAATAAAGTTTAAAAAACCTGGCTTCCTTAACTTGATAATGCAATGATTGGACAAAGAAGAGAAAATTATGGTGTTAAGAAGATTCTTTTTCTTGATCACAGTGTTGACGATATGGGAATATCCATCTGGTTGTTGATGCATACTTGTGCAATTTTTATATTTTCTGCTTCCATAAAATTTTCAAGATTATTTCCTTTTCCCGTTTGAAACATAAGAAAAATACTTAGAACTATTGAATGATCAAAAAATAATTTATAGTTAAAGTTTAAAGTCTGGGGATTATCACTGAAGATAGTTCAATGAAATAAACTCCCCTTCATTTTTTTGCTGATGACAATTACTTCAGTGTTTCTACATAGCAATTTCTGACTAATTAAAGAGTGTAAAAAATAGCCATTCTTTATGGCACGATGGTTTCCTTTCTAAGAAATTTCTTTTTTTTTCTTTTTTTATACATTTTTTATTATTATTTCCGCTCATACAAACTTAATAGGTACACCAGTTCCCTCCCTCCCTCCTCCCCCCGAAACCCCTGCTCCCCCTCCCCCCACCCCTCCCTCCCCATCCCCCAGTGCCCCCCCCCAATTCCCAGAGAGTCTTTTATTGTGCATGCCTGACTCTCCTCTGGGCCTCCTCTCCGATGACATACAAGGACCCAGCGGCATTTCCCTGAACCCTTTCCCATGTTCCCCTTAAGCATAGGAACACTACTGTGGCTGTCTATCCCTTGCCTCCAAGGATCTTGGTGCCTTTAGCAGATGCTAGACTTTGTGAGGTCAATAGTGTGTTGGACATTGCGCAGGGCATGCAAAGTCCAATTATGATTGCTTCGGCCCTAACTTGTGTGGAGTATCTTGCAAATCATTGCTCCTCCCATCCTTTTGCTCTTACACTCTTACTGCCCCCTCTTCCGCAAATGTCCCTGAGCTTCAGGATGGGGAGAGATTAGTCTGGCCTAGTTCTAGGTGGTTGATATAGAGTCTCTGAAGTTCTGGATTGTGGTTTGTTGATTTTCTTTTGCAGTTTTGCTGCTCCTGCAATGCCCTTCGCTCCATCCTGATGGGCACTGTATGTCACCCCCTGGCCAGAGACAAAAAGCTGTTAAACTGGAGTCTTGTTATAAGAGCACATTCAAGGGTAGATGTAATGAAAGTATAAAACCTCAGTGAGGGAGGGGGCAATCACCCATTTGCAAAATGGTTACTTTTTATCTGCCAGACTATATGCCCTCCCCTTCTGGTGAGATCATACCCCCTCAGTTGTAAATGATCAGGAACGAACGTCAGTGAACTTAACCAGGTGTCACATTACTTACTTGCAGTCCTTGATGGAGGCCTATTTTCTCTGCTGTAACATGGTCCATTCTCTCCTTGTTTCTGGTGTGGCCCTCCAACCCCATCCCTCTTGTTCATAATCCTTGCAATTACTGTAGGTATTACACAGATTTACCTTTGAGTGTCTCAAGGTGGGCTGGGTGGGTTTGGTACTAGGAGCCACCTATTAGGGAGTACATTAGGGAGTACACCTATTAGGGGCACTTAATTTTCTGGGTTTGGGATACTTCACTTAATATAATTGTTTCTAATTCCATCCATTTCCTGGCAAATTCCAGTAACTCATCATTTTTGATGGCTGAGTAGTACTCCATTGTATAGATGTACCACAGCTTCCTTATCCACTCATCAACTGTTGGACATTTGGGTGGATTCCATGACTTTGCTATTGTAAACAGTGCTGCTATGAACATGGTCATGCTTGTGCTATCGAGGTGAACCTCTGCTGCATGGGGGGTTATTCCGAAAAGTGGAATAGGAGGGTTATATGGCATTTCAATCTTTAATTTTCCTTTCTAAGAAATTTCTAAATTCCGATTTGATTAGTTCTACCTTTCTGCATTAACCATTCTTCTTTTTGTTTGTTTCGATAATAGCAAAATTTTCACATCCACACAATTTTATTTTCTTGCACATAAAAATATTGCGAATAACATTTCTAGCTAGTTTATACAAAATACTGATACTCATTAAAATTACTCATGGATTGCTGAACCTATTAAGAATTAGTACCAGGAAATATGAATCAGTCAATGGTCAAATTTAAACTTCTGTTTTTCTGTGTATTAACTTGGGGTTTCATGACCTCTCATCCATGTTCTACATGTGAAAATCACTGTTAAAAGAAATATCATTTTAATGATAGTTACTAATATGTGGTAGGAAAGATTATATATAGGACCATCTCGAAGAGTATAGGCATAACTATAATGGGGCTTTTTTCAGAGGGGTGGAAGTTGGGCTCAACTGGGCAAATGGTAATTTATAGCTAAATTCTAGGACAGGGCCAATGTTTTGGGAAAAAAGTCACTTAAATAACAAAAATCAAAAAATCAGGATGATCTCAACTAAACTTATCTAACACAATTCTTGCTGAAGACAGGGTGACATGTATCAACTGAAGGATAGGATAATGATAGATGAGGATATTGAAGGACATCTAGATGAAAAGGGTGAAGTGTTCCTAATAAGTGGACTTGGAAGGGTTCATTGGTAAAATTGAATTTTAGAAGGATATGCACAGGTGGGCTTAGCAGAAGGTTCAGAAGACTGACGAAAGTTAGGCTAAGCAAAGAACCTTTCCAATCCCCTCCTTTGTTCAAAGACAGTTGAATAAAATACTCCTTCTTTTGAATAAGTCCATTTTCTTAGGCAGCTTGTTTTTCTTCATTAAGAATCAACTAGATGATTCTTATAATTCATGCTATTGTCACGTCATTTTACATGTATTATGACAGAACTTACACTTTTTTGGTTGGGTGGTTCTAATTTATTTTTATTCTTTGGAGGTTTCATGCATGTATTCCATGATTTTTTTTGTCATATTTGACCTATATTATCTTATCTCACTGACTCAATCTTTCCTTTGAAAAGTTTCTTCTCAACAAGTTTGCTTCCTACCTCTATGTCTTTTTGAGTGTGTGTGACCCACTGAGGTTAATAAAGATTTGCTTGTATTATTATGTACCTGGCCACTTACTGCAAGTGGCTCCACCTCTGTAACACGTGTTACTTCCTCCCTTGCCAGTATTAACCATGAACTTTCCCTCAGTGAAGGTTGGGACCACATGAGTTCTCCCACATCCATGATAAAATATGGACAGGCCCATTCTTTATTTTCCCTCCCTCCCTCCACCCCCTTAACCCCCTACTCCCCCCTCTCTCCCCCCTCCCTCCCCATTCCCCAGTGCCTCCCCCTCCCATCCCCGGAGCATCTTTTAATGTGCATGCCAAACTCTCCTCTGGGTCCTCCTCTCCGATGAGGTGCAAGAACCCAGTGGCATTTCCCAGAACTCTTTCCTGTGTTCCCCTTAAGCATAGGAACACTACTGTGGCTGTCAATCCCTCCAAGGATCCTAGTGCCATTAGTCCATGCTAGACGTCGTGGGGTCAATAATGTGTTGGACATTGCGCAGGGTATGCAAAGTCCAATTATGATTGCTTCGGCCCTAACTTGTGTAGAGTAGCTTGCATATCATTACTCCTCCCATCCTTGTGCTCTTACAATCTTACTGCCCCCTCTTCCTCAAATTTCCCTGAGCTTCAGGATGGGGAGAGATCAGGCTGGCTTAGTTCTTGGTGGTTGATAATAGAGTCTTTGATGTTCGGAATTATGGTTTTTTTTAATTTTGCATTTTTTATTATTATTTCCGCTCATACAAACTTCATAGGTACACAAGTTCCTTCCCTCCCTCCTCCTTTACCCGAACCCCCTGCTCCCGCTCCCCTCACGCCTCCCTCCCCATCCCCCAGTGCCTACTCCCCCAATTCCCAGAGAGTCCTTTAATGTGCATGCCTGACTCTCCTCTGGGCCTCCTCTCCGATGACATATAAGGACCCAGTGGCATTTCCCTGAATCCTTTCCCATGTTCCCCTTAAGCATAGGAACACTTGCCTCCAAGGATCTTGGTGCCTTTAGCAGATGCTAGACTTTGTGAGGTCAATAGTGTGTTGGACATTGCGCAGGGCATGCAAAGTCCAATTATGATTGCTTCGGCCCTAACTTGTGTGGAGTATCTTGCAAATCATTGCTCCTCCCATCCTTTTGCTCTTACACTCTTACTGCCCCCTCTTCAGCAAATGTCCCTGAGCTTCAGGATGGGGAGAGATTAGTCTGGCCTAGTTCTAGGTGGTTGATATAGAGTCTCTGAAGTTCTGGATTGTGGTTTGTTGATTTTCTTTTGCAGTTTTGCTGCTCCTGCAATGCCCTTCGCTCCATCCTGATGGGCACTGTATGTCACCCCCTGGCCAGAGACAAAAAGCTGTTAAACTGGAGTCTTGTTATAAGAGCACATTCAAGGGTAGATGTAATGAAAGTATGAAACCTCAGTGAGGGAGGGGTCAATCACCCATTTGCAAAATTGTTACTTTTTATCTGCCAGACTATATGCCCTCCCCTTCTGGTGAGATCATACCTCCTCAGTTGTAAATGATCAGGAACGAACGTCTGTGAACTTAAACAGGTGTCACATTACTTACTTGCAGTCCTTGATGGAGGCCTATTTTCTCTACTGTAACATGGTCTCCTCTCTCCTTGTTTCTGGTGTGGCCCTCCTTCCCCATCCCTCCTGTTTATAATCTTTGCAATTACTGTAGGTGTTGCAGATATTATTTTTGAGTGACCCTAAGTGGGTTTGGTACTAGGATCCACCTATTAGGGAGTACATATGGCGCTTAATTATCTGTATCTGGGATTCTTCACTCAATATAATTGTTTCTAATTCCATCCATTTCCCAGAAAATGTCATTAATTTATCATTTTTGATGGATGAGTAGTATTCCATTGTATAAATGTACCACATTTTCCTTATCCACTGGTCAACTGTTGGACATTTGGGATGGTTCCATGACTTTGATATTGTAAACAATGCTGCTATGAACATGGTCGTGCTTGTGCTATCCAGGTGAATTTTTGCTGTATGGGGGGTTATTCCCAAAAGTGGAATCGCAGGGTCATATGGCATTTCAATCTTTAATTTCTTTAAGAATCGCCAGACAGCTTACCAGAGTGGTTGTATGAGCCTGCATTCCCACCAGCAATGTAGGAGAGGTCCCCTCTCTCCACATCCTCTCCAGCATTTGGTGTTGTTTGTATTATGGGTTTTTGCCATCCTGATGATATGATATCATATGATGATATGATATGAGATGATATCTCAGGGAGGTTTTGATTTGTATTTCCCTGATGGCTAAGGATGTGCAGCATTTTTAAAGATATTTGTTAGAGATAAGGATTGAAGACCCAGATATAAGCCCACAAAGTTACAGCCATTTGGTCTTTGACAAAGGGGCCCAAAGAATCCAATGGAAAAGGAACAGCATCTTCAACAAATGGTGCTGGCCAAACTGGATCTCCACATGCAGAAGATTAAAGCTGGACCCGTACTTGTCACCATGTACAAGACTTAATTCCAAATGGATCAAGGACCTTGATATCAGGCCAGAGACTTTAAAAACCATAGCTGAAAGGATAGGGAACTCCCTCGAGCTGATTGGGCTAGGCCAACACTTCCTAAACAGACATCCAATGGCACAATCACTGCTACCAACTCTCAACAGTTGGGATCTTGTGAAATTAAAGAGCTTCTGTTCAGATAAAGAGATTGTCACACGAGCTCAAAGGCAACCCACAGAATGGGAGAAAATCTTCACTAACCACATATCTGACAGAGCTCTACTGTCCAGAGTGCACAAAGAACTTAGAAAATTAAACTCCAAGGAAAACACTGGCCCAATTAAAAAATGGGCCCTGGAACTTCAAAGAAACTTTACCAGGGATGAAATTAAAATGTCTAACAATTATCTTAAAAAATGCTCCACTTCCTTCGCCATCAGGGAAATGCAAATCAAAACTTCCCTGAGATATCATCTCACCCCGGTCAGGATGGCAAAAATCCACAATACAAACAACGACAAATGCTGGAGAGGATGTGGAGAGAGGGGAACTCTGCTACATTGCTGGTGGGAATGCAGGCTCATACAGCCACTCTGGCGAGCCGTCTGGAGATTCTTAAAGAAATTAAAGATTGAAATGCCATATGACCCTGCTATCCCACTTTTGGGAATAACCCCCCATGCAGCAGAGGTTCGCCTCGATAGCACAAGCTCGACCATGTTCATAGCAGCACTGTTTACAATAGCAAAGTCATGGAATCAACCTAAATGTCCAACAGTTGACGAGTGGATAAGGAAAAGGTGGTACATCTATACAATGGAGTACTACTCAGCCATCAAAAATGATGAATTACTGGAATTTGCTGGGAAATGGATGTCATTAGAAAGAATTATATTAAGTGAAGTATCCCAAACCCAGAAAATTAAGCGCCGTATGTACTCCCTAATAGGTGGCTCCTAGTACCAAACTCACCCAGCCCACATTGAGACACTCAAAAGTAAACCTATGAAACACAGTAATTGCAAGGGTTATGAACAAGAGAGATGGGTTAGGAGGGCCACACCAGAAAGAAGGAGAGAGGAGACCATGTTACAGCAGAGAAAATAGGCCTCCATCAAGGTCTGCAAGTAAGTAATGAGAAACCTGGTTAAGTTCACAGACGTTCTTTCCTGATCTCACCAGAAGGGGAGGGCATATAGTCTAGCAGATAAAAAGTAATCATTTTGCAAATGGGTGATGGACCCCTCCCTCAGTGAGGTTTCCTACTCTTATTACATCTACCCTTGAATGTGCTATTACAACAAGACTCCAGTTTAACAGCTTTTTGTCTCTGGCCAGGGGTGACATACAGTGCCCAGCAGAATGGAGTGAAGGGAATTGCAGGAGCAGCAAAACTGCAAAAGAAAATCAACAAACCACAATCCAGAACTTCAGAGACTCTATATCAATCACATAGAACTAGGACAGCCTAATCTCTCCCCATCCTGGAGCTCAGGGACATTTGCGGAAGAGGGGGCGGTAAGATTGTAAGAGCAAAAGGATGGGAGGAGCAACGATTTGCAAGATTCTCAACAATAGTTGGGGCCAAAGCAATCGTAATGGGACTTTGTATGCCCTGCGCAATGTCCAGCGCACTGTTGCCCTCATAAAGTCTAGCATCTGTTAAGGGCACCGAGACCCCTGGAGGCAAGGGATTGACAGCCATAGTAGTGATCTTATGCTTAAGGGGAACAAGAGAAAGGGCTTATGGAAATGCCACTGGGTCCTTATATGTCATCGGAGAGGAGGACCCAATGGAGAGTTAGGCGTACACAATAAAGGACTCTCTGGGAATTGGGGGGGAGGCACTGGGGGAAGGGGAGGGGGAGGAGGGGGGAGGGAGGGAACTGGTAAAAAATTTTAAAATGTATAATTAAATTTTTAATAAAAAAAAAAGATATTTGTTAGATATTTTAATTTCTTCCCTGGTAAAATTTCTTTTAAGTTCCAAGGCCTATTTGTAGTTATTTATTTATTATTTTTTTATTAATACATTTTTATTATTATTTCAGCTCATACAATCTTAATAGATACACCAGTTTCCTCCCTCCCTCCTCCTCCTCCCTTCTCCTCCTCCCTCCCCCCGTACCCCCTGCTTCCCCTCCCCATCCCCCTCCCTCCCCATCCCCCAGTGCCTCCCGCCCCAATTCCCAGAGAGTCCTCTCTTGTGCATCCAAGGCCTATTTTTTAATTGGTCCATTTGTTTCCTTGGTGTTTAGACCCAGGAAAGCAAAAACAATCCTGAGTAACCATACCAAACCTTAGTCTATACTACAAATCCATAGTTGTAAAAACAGACTGGTATTGGCTCCAAAATAGACACACAAATCAAGGGATAAGGGTTGAAGACCCAGATATAAGCCCAAACAACTACAGCCATTTGATCTTAGACAAAGGGGCCCAAAAAATCCAATGGAAAAAGAACAGCATCTTCAACAAACGGTGCTGGCAAAACTGGGTATCCACATGCAGTAACCATGCTTGTCATCATGTATAAGAAATAATTCCAAATGGATCAAGGACCTCGATATAAGGCCAGAGACTATAAAAACCATAGGTGAAAGGGTAGAGAGACCAGCCCAGACCCCAACCACCCCGGAGCCCCACGCATCCCTGCGGCGAGCACCCAGGCCGACTGCAGCTTAGCCTGGGCCTGGCCTCGGACCCAAGCCCCTCACATCCTCCCGCCCCGTGCACCTAGCCACCCCGTTGGATCCCAGGTGAAGAATTCTGCCATTGAGCCAGGGAGCGAAAGAGCCCAGCCCAGCACCGCCCCCCACCCAGGAGCCACCCGGCCAGCAGCACCTTGCTGGGCAGCCTCCGGCTTTGCCCCCCCCCCCGGGCCCTGCCCCTCTCCGCGCCCACCTTCCCAGATCCCAGGTGAAGATTTCTGCCATCAACATCAGACCCTCTGCCTCTCTGCCCACCAGGGACCTACGCACATGGTCCATGGAAGACACACTGCTACTCAGAATTCAATAGAGCCCAAAGGAAATTCAAGCAAAATTCTAAGGAACAAAGGGAACACAGGCCATACATCTGGACTCCACTATAATCATTATATCACGTGGGCGAGTTTCTTCTCATCCAGCCCAAAGATAAGTAAACTTTTTCTTTTCACCTTACTGATCCTTTAAAGTATCAATGCTATAGATCAACTTTCTCATACAGCCACCCCACAACATACAACTCCAGGGAGTACACCACTCACCCCCACATTTCGCCAAGAAACTAAACCGTATAAGTGCACTACCAAACTAATATTCACACCCTGGTAACATAACCTGACTTAACTGACGTATTAACAGCCTAGTAGCCTCATCTAGGATATAACAATAACAATACATAAACATACCCAATCCAAGGCAAGCTAGTAATAACTGGCAAGCGTAACAATACCAACTACGTCGATTCAGTGAAAAACACACAGAAACTGAAAGGTCCTAAAAGACAAACAACAATGTACAAGTCAAAGTGCAGATCCACGAGAAACAAAACCCAAGAAGACCTGCCGAAAGAATCAATCCCATAATGGGGATTCCAACCAGAACAAATCCACAGAAAATAGCCATAAAAGCCAGACCCAACATAAAGACTTTCAGAGTATGATCCTTACCATGATTAATACTATGAAAGAGGAAATCCGAGAAGAGTTAAACAACCGTATCAACCACTTTGAACAGGAACACAACAGGCACTTGGAGGAGTTGAGAAAAACAGTTCAAGAAACAAAAATAAGTATGGAGCAATTAAAACAGTCTCAGGCAGAGTTTAAAATGGAACTAAAAGACAAGTTATCTTCAACCCAAAACTCAACAGAGAGTCTTATCAGCAGAAAAAATGAGGCAGAATAGAATTTCAGATCTTGAAGACAAAGTGGGAGAATTAACCAGCTCAATGGAAGAGATTGTTAAAGCCAAAAAGATACTGGAGAGGAACATTCAAGAGATATGGGACACCCTGAAGAAGCCCAACATGCGCATTCATGGAATACCAGAACAAGAATCCCAAAATACCACACCTGAGGAAATATTTCAATTCATCATAAATGAAAGCTTCCCACAACTAAAGAATGAGAGGCCTATCCAAATACAAGAGGCATTTCGCACTCCAAACAGATACAACCAAAATAGAAAATCGCCACGGCAAATAACAGTCAAAACACTCCACATTCAAGACAAAGAAAAGGTGCTGAGAGCATCAAGAGAAAAAAAAAGCAACTCAATTTTAAAGGTAAACCTATTAGAATAACAAATGACTACTCAATGGAAACAGTAAAAGCAAGAAGAGCTTGGAGAGACATACTTCAAGTATTAAATGAGCAAAAATGCCAACCCAGACTGATATACCTGGCAAAACTATCTGTCATGATTGAGGGAGAAAGAAAAGTTTTCCAGCACGAAAAAGTTTTCCAGCACGGAAAAGTTTTCCAGGGATACATGTCTACCAAACCAGGCCTTCAAAAAATCCTAGAACTGATACTCAAGCTTGAAGAAAAGAACAAGCGTATCCAGGAGGACAGAAGGAAAGTATAATACCACCAAAACATAAATATCAAACAACATGCTTACAAAATCTACTAAACATAAAAAATGTCCAGAATTAAAAATAATTTCTCCATTATAACATTAAATGTCAATGGTATTAACTCGCCGATTAAGAGACACAGATTACAAACTTGGATTAAAAACCACAATCCAACAATCTGCTGCCTTCAGGAAACTCATCTCACCACAAAAGATAGGCATGTCCTAAGAATGAAAGGCTGGTCCAAAATCTTGCAAGCTAATGGAACCAGGAAACAGGCAGGGGTAGCAATTATGCTTTCAGACAAAGTGGACTTCAAACCAAAGAAAATCATAAGAGACACAGATGGATACTACATTTTAGTCACAGGTACAATTCACCAGGAAGACTTCACAATACTGAACATTTGTGCACCAAATACAGGCCCCTCCACATTCATTAAGAAAACCTACAGCACCTAAAGCAAGAAATCAACCCCCAAACGATAATTCTTGGGGACTTCAACACCGCCCTCCCAACATGGGATAAATCAACAGGTCAAAATTAATCAAATCCTTTGGAAATTAATCAAATCCTGAAAGAAATGGACCTTACAGATCTCTATCGAACTTTTCACCCACGCACAAAAGAATACACATTTTTCTCAGCAGCACACGCAACTTTTTCCAAAATAGATCACATATTGGGCCACAAAACGAATCTACACATATACAAAAAAGGTGAAATTCTAACCTGTGCCCTATCAGACCACCACAGCCTAAAGCTGAACATCCACAACACAACAAACAAGAGAAAATACACTACCTACTGGAAACTTAACAATATGATGCTGAATGAGAACTGAATTCAGGAAGAAATTAAAAAGGAAATTCAAGATTTCCTGAAAGTGAACGATAACGAAAATACAACTTACTAAAATCTCTGGGACACAATGAAAGCTGTCCTAAGAGGTAAGTTCATAGCTCTTAATGCCTACATCAAAAAAATGGAAACATCAGAAATAAATAACTTAACGATGCAGCTTAAAACTTTAGAGAAACTTGAGCAATCTGATCCCAAAAGTAGTAGAAGAGAGGAGATTAGCAAAATAAGGGGAGAAATATCTGAAATCGAGACTAAGAAAACAATAGAAAAAATCAACCAGTCAAAAAGCTGGTTCTTTGAAAAAATCAATAAGATAGATACACCCCTAGCTAAATTAACCAAAAGCAAGAGAGAGAAAACCCAAATTAACAAAATTAGAAATGAACATGGAGTAATCACTACTGATACCCAAGAAATCCAGAGAATTATAACATCATATTTCAAAAACTTATACTCAGTGAAGTTTGACAACACACAAGAGATGGATGAATTTCTAAGTAAACACATCTTACCTAAATTGGATCAGGAAGTTGTGAATTACTTAAATGGCCCTATAACATATAAGGAAATTGAAGAAGTAATCTCAAATCTTCCCACCAAAAAATGTCCTGGACCAGATGGATTCAGCACAGAATTCTACCAGACATTTAAGGAGTCAATAACACCAATACTCCTTAAACTGTTCCATCAAATAGCAAAGGAAGGAACACTACCAAATTCCTTCTATGAAGCTAATATTGTCTTAATCCAAAAACCTAATAAAGATTCACTTAAAAAAGAAAACTATAGGCCTGATAACTATCTCCCTGATAAAAACAGACGCAAAGATTCTCAACAAAGTCTTAGCAAATCGGATTCAAAAACATATCAAAAAGATGATTCACAGGGACCAAGTAGGCTTCATCCCCGGCACGCAAGGCTGGTTCAACATACGCAAATCAATAAATGTAATTCATCATGTAAACCAGTCCAAAGTCCAAGACCACATGATACTCTCGATAGATGCAGAAAAAGCCTTTGACAAGATCCAATAGCCTTTTATGATCAAAACGCTAGAGACAGTAGGAATGGAAGGAACCTTAATCAATATAATAAAAGCTGTATATAACAAGCCCACAGCAAGGATTATGCTCAATGGGGAACAATTGGAAGCATTCCCACTTCAACCAGTAACTAGACAAGGCTGTCCACTCTCACCACTTCTATTCAAGTCTTAGCTGAAGCCATAAGACAAGAAAGGGACATAAAAGGGATTCAAATCAGCAAGGAAGAAGTCAAGCTATCCCTATTTGCAGATGACATGATCTTATACCTGAGGGATCCCAAAAACTCCACCAGGAAGCTCCTGGAACTAATTGAGAAGTTCAGCAGGGTGGCAGGATACAAAATAAATGTGCAAAAATCAGAGGCCTTCCTATATGCCCATAATGAAAGAAGTGAAAAAGCCTTGAAAGAAACAATCCCATTTACTGTAGCCCCTAAAAAAATGAAATACCTTGGTATAAACCTAACTAAGGAGGTAAAAGACCTTTACAATGAAAACTTTAAAACCCTAAAGAAAGAAATGGCTGAAGACATCAGAAGGTGGAAAGACCTCCCATGCTCCTGGATTTGCAGAATCAACTTCGTAAAAATGACCATCCTACCAAAGGCAATATACAAATTCAATGCTATACCAATTAAAATCCCAAAGCAATTCTTCAAAGAAGTTGACCAAACAATCTCAAAGTTCATATGGAGGCACAAAATACCCAGGATAGCAAAAAACAATCCTGAGTAACAAAAACACAGCTGGAGGTATTGCCATACCAAACCTTAGTCTATACTACAAATCCATAGTTATAAAGACAGCCTGGTACTGGCTCCAAAATAGACACACCGATCAATGGATAAGGATTGAAGACCCAGATATAAGCCCACAAGTTACAGTCATTTGGTCTTTGACAAAGGGGCCCAAAGAGTCCAATGGAAAAAGAACAGCATCTTCAACAAATGGTGCTGGCAAAACTGGATCTCCACATGCAGAAGATTGAAGCTGGACCTGTACTTGTCACCATGTACAAGACTTAATTCCAAATGGATCAAGGACCTTGATATCAGGCCAGAGACTATAAAAACCATAGTTGAAAGGATAGGGAACTCCCTCGAGCTGATTGGGCTAGGCCAACATTTCCTAAACAGACATCCAATGGCACAGTCACTGCTACCAACTCTCAACAGTTGGGATCTTGTGAAATTAAAGAGCTTCTGTTCAGATAAAGAGATTGTCACACGAGCTCAAAGGCAACCCACAGAATGGGAGAAAATCTTCACTAACCACACATCTGATAGAACTCTGCTGTCCAGAGTGTGCAAAGAACCTAGAAAACTAAACACCAAGGAAACCAATGGCCCAATTAAAAAATGGGCCCTGGAACTTCAAAGAAACTTTACCAGGGATGAAATTAAAATGTCTAACAAATATCTGAAAAAATGCTCCACTTCCTTAGCCATCAGGGAAATGCAAATCAAAACTTCCCTGAGGTATCATCTCACCCCGGTCAGGATGGCAAAAATCCACAATACAAACAACAACAAATGTTGGAGAGGATGTGGAGAGAGGGGAACTCTGCTACATTGCTGGTGGGAATGCAGGCTCATACAGCCACTCTGGCGAGCCATCTGGAGAATCTTAAAGAAATTAAAGATTGAAATGCCATATGACCCTGCTATTCCACTTTTCGGAATAACCCCCCATGCAGCAGAGGTTCACCTCGATAGCACAAGCATGACCATGTTCATAGCAGCACTGTTTACAATAGCAAAGTCATGGAATCAGCCCAAAAGTCCAACAGTTGACGAGTGGATAAAGAAGCTGTGGTACATCTATACAATGGAGTACTACTCAGCCATCAAAAATGATGAATTACTGGAATTTGCCGGGAAATGGATGTCATTATAAACAATTTTATTAAGTGAAGTATCCCAGACCCAGAAAATTAAGTGCCCCTAATAGGTGTACTCCCTAATGTACTCCCTAATAGGTGGCTCCTAGTACCAAACCCACCCAGCCCACCTAGAGACAGTAATTGCAAGGATTATGATCAGGAGGGATGGGGTAGGAGGACCACACCAGAAACAAGGAGAGAAGGGACCATGTTACAGCAGGGAAAATAGGTCTCCATCAAGGACCCAAATAAGTAATGAGACATCTGATTAAGTTCACAGACTTTTGTTCTTGATCATTTACTACTGAGGGGGTGTGATCTCACCGAAGAGGAGGGAATATGGTCTGGCAGATAAAAAGTAACCATTTTGCAAATGGGTGATAGACCCCTCCCTCACTGTGGTTTCCCACTTTTATTACATCTACCTTTGAATGTCCTTTTTTCTTTTTTTTTTAAATTTTTTTATTATTATTTATTCAACTGTGCACATGTGCGTGCGCGTATGTGTCTGTCTCTGTGTGTGTGTGTGTGTGTGTGTCTGTGTATGTGTAGAACCACGGACGAACCCGCGAACCACCATAGACGCCTCCACCTTCTCCTGCCCCGGGATTCACAGGCTCCACCCTACCAGGACCAGAAGCGCAGGCCGCCCCCACTTCCACCTGGCAATGTGCTTTTATCACAAGACTCTAGTTTAACAGCTTTTTGTCTCTGGCCAGGGGTTAACATACAATGCCGACCAGGATGGAGTGAAGGGCATTGCAGGAGCAGCAAAACTGCAAAAGAAAATCAACAAACCACAATCCAGAACTTCAGAGACTCTATATCAACCACCTAGAACTAGGCCAGCTTAATCTCTCCCCATCTTGAAGCTCAGGGACATTTGTGGAAGAGGGGGCGGTAACAGTGTAAGAGCAAAAGGATGGGAGGAGCAATGATATGTACGATACTCCATACTAGTTAGGGCTGAAGCAATCATAATTGGACTTTACATGCCCTGCGCATTGTCCAACACACTATTGACCTCACAAAGTCTAGCATCTGCTAAAGGCACCAAGATCCTTGGAGGCAAAGGATTGGCAGCCACAGCAGTGTTCCTATACCTAAGGGGAACATGGGAAAGGGTTCAGGGAAAGGCCACTGGGTCCTTGTACGTCATCGGAGAGGAGGGCCCAGAGGAGAGTCAGGCATGCACAATAAAGGACTCTCTGGGAATTGGGGGGGGCGGGAGGCACTGGGGGATGGGGAGGGAGGGGTGTGGGAAGGGGGAACAGGGGGTACGGGGGGGGAGGAGGAGGGAGGGAGGGAACTGGTGTACCTAATAAGTTTGTATGAGCTGAAATAATAATAAAAATGTGGTAATAATAAAAAAACAAAAGAGATCATTTTGCAAATGGGTGACTGATCCCTCCCTCGCCGAGGTTTCCTGCTTTTATTACATCTACCCTTGAATGTGCTATTATAACAAGACTCCAGTTTAACAGCTTTTTTGTCTCTGACCAGGGGGTGACATACAGTGCCCATCAGGATGGAGTGAAGGGCATTGCAGGAGCAGCAAAACTGCAAAAGAAAATCAACAAACCACAATCCAGAACTTCATCCACATAGAACTAAGCCAGCCTAATCTCCCCCCATCCTGAAGCTCAGGGACATCTGCGGAAGAGGGGGCGGTAAGATTGTAAGAGCAAAAGGATGGCGGGAACAATGATTTGAAGAGTTTCCACACTAGATAGGGCTGAAGCAGTCATAATAGGACTTTGCATGCCCTGCGCCATGTCCATCACACTATTGACCTCACAAAATCTACCATCGGCTAAAGGCACCAAGATCCTAGGAGGCAAGGGATTGATGGCCACAGTAGTGTTCCTATGCTTAAGGGGAACACGAGAAAGGGTTCAGGGAAATGCCACTGGGTCCTTTTACGTCATTGGAAAGGAGGACCAAGAGGAGAGTTAGGCATACACAATAAAGGACTCTCTGGGAATTGGGGGGGGAGGCACTGGGAGATGGGGAGGGAGGGAGGGGGAGCAGGGGGTTCGGGGGGAGGAGGGGGGAGGGAACTTGTCTACCTATTAAGTTTTTTGAGCGGAAATAATAATAAAAATATTTAAAAAAAAACTTAATAGGTACCCCGGTCCCCTTCCTCCACCTCTTCCTAGACCCCTTTGTTCCCTCCTCCCTTTTCCCCTTCCTTTCCCCCTACCTCCCTATCTCTCAGTGCCTCCTCCCCCCATCCCTGGAGCATCCTTTAATGTGTGTGTCAAACTTTCCTCTGGATCCTCCTCTCTGATGAAGTGTAAGGACTCAGTGGCATTTCCTAGAACTCTTTCTTGTGTTCCTGTTAAGTATAGGAACACTATTGTGGCTGTTAATCCCTTGCCTCTAAGGATTCTAATGCCTTTAGTCCATGCTAGACTTTGAGGGGTCAATAATGTGTTGGTCATTGCGCAGGTCATAAAGTACTATTACAATTGCTTCGGCTCTAACTTGTGTGGAGTATCTAGCACATCATTGCTCCTCCCCATCTTTAGGCTCTTACAATCTTACTGCCCCCTCTTCCTCAAATTTTCCTGAGCTTCAGGATGGGGAGAGATTAGGCCGGCCTGATTCCAGGTGGTTGATATAGAGTCTTTGATGTTCTGAATTATGGTTTCTTGATTTTTTTTTTTCAGTTTTGCTGCTCCTGCAATGCCCTTGGCTCCATCCTGATGGGTATTAAATGTCACCCCCTGTGACAGGCTCATTCTTGTGCAGATCTTGTGCAGATAATCACAGCATCAGTGAGTTCTTGGATGTAATGGCCTTACAGGTCCGAAAACTATTCATGATAATAACATAAATATTTAAAAGCATTAATCTTAATAATTGTTCTAAATTGAGAATTGTTCTAAAAAGAGAAATTGAATAATAATTCTTTTTTTTAATTAAAAAATTTAATTATACATTTTAAAATTTTTTACCAGTTCCCTCCCTCCCCCCTCCTCCCCCTCCCCTTCCCCCAGTGCCTCCCCCCCAATTCCCAGAGAGTCCTTTATTGTATACGCCTAACTCTTCATTGGGTCCTCCTCTCCGATGACATATAAGGACCCAGTGGCATTTCCATAAGCCCTTTCTCTTGTTCCCCTTAAGCATAAGATCACTACTATGGCTGTCAATCCCTTGCCTCCAGGGGTCTCGGTGCCCTTAACAGATGCTAGACTTTATGAGGTCAACAGTGCGCGCTGGACATTGCGCAGGGCATGCAAAGTCCCATTACGATTGCTTTGGCCCCAACTATTGTTGAGAATCTTGCAGATCGTTGCTCCTCCCATCCTTTTGCTCTTACAATCTTACCGCCCCCTCTTCCGCAAATGTCCCTGAGCTCCAGGATGGGGAGAGATTAGGCTGGCCTAGTTCTATGTGATTGACGTAGTCTCTGAAGTTCTGGATTGTGGTTTGTTGATTTTCTCTTGCAGTTTTGCTACTCCTGCAATTCCCTTCACTCCATTCTGCTGGGCACTGTATTTCACCCCCTGGCCAGAGACAAAAAGCTGTTAAACTGGAGTCTTGTTGTAATAGCACATTCAAGGGTAGATGTAATAAGAGTAGGAAACCTCCCTGAGGGAGGGGTCCATCACCCATTTGCAAAATGATTACTTTTTATCTGCTAGACTATATGCCCTCCCCTTCTGGTGAGATCAGGAAAGAACGTCTGTGAACTTAACCAGGTTTCTCATTACTTACTTGCAGACCTTGATGGAGGCCTATTTTCTCTGCTGTAACATGGTCTCCTCTCTCCTTGTTTCTGGTGTGGCCCTCCTAACCCATCTCTCTTGTTCATAATCCTTGCAATTACTGTGTTTCATAGGTTTACTTTTGAGTGTCTCAATGTGGGCTGGGTGAGTTTGGTACTAGGAGCCACCTATTAGGGAGTACATACGGCGCTTAATTTTCTGGGTTTGGGATACTTCACTTAATATAATTCTTTCTAATGACATCCATTTCCCAGCAAATTCCAGTAATTCATCATTTTTGATGGCTGAGTAGTACTCCATTGTATAGATGTACCACCTTTTCCTTATCCACTCGTCAACTGTTGGACATTTAGGTTGATTCCATGACTTTGCTATTGTAAACAGTGCTGCTATGAACATGGTCGAGCTTGTGCTATCGAGGCGAACCTCTGCTGCATGGGGGGTTATTCCCAAAAGTGGGATAGCAGGGTCATATGGCATTTCAATCTTTAATTTCTTTAAGAATCTCCAGACGGCTCGCCAGAGTGGCTGTATGAGCCTGCATTCCCACCAACAATGTAGGAGAGTTCCCCTCTCTCCACATCCTCTCCAGCATTTGTCGTTGTTTGTATTGTGGATTTTTGCCATCCTGACCGGGGTGAGATGATATCTCAGGGAAGTTTTGATTTGCATTTCCCTGATGGCGAAGGAAGTGGAGCATTTTTTAAGATAATTGTTAGACGTTTTAATTTCATCTCTGGTAAAGTTTCTTTTAAGTTCCAGGGCCCATTTTTTAATTGGGCCAGTGTTTTCCTTGGAGTTTAATTTTCTAAGTTCTTTGTGCACTCTGGACAGTAGAGCTCTGTCAGATATGTGGTTAGTGAAGATTTTCTCCCATTCTGTGGGTTGCCTTTGAGCTCGTGTGACAATCTCTTTATCTGAACAGAAGCTCTTTAATTTCACAAGATCCCAACTGTTGAGAGTTGGTAGCAGTGATTGTGCCATTGGATGTCTGTTTAGGAAGTGTTGGCCTAGCCCAATCAGCTCGAGGGAGTTCCCTATCCTTTCAATTATGGTTTTTATAGTCTCTGGCCTGATATCAAGGTCCTTGATCCATTTGGAATTAAGTCTTGTACATGGTGACAAGTACGGGTCCAGCTTCAATCTTCTGCATGTGGAGATCCAGTTTTGCCAGCACCATTTATTGAAGATGCTGTTCTTTTTCCATTGGATTCTTTGGGCCCCTTTGTCAAAGACCAAATGGCTGTAACTTTGTGGGCTTATATCTGGGTCTTCAATCCTTATCCATTGATCTGTGTGTCTATTTTGGAGCCAGTACCAGGCTGTCTTTATAACTATGGATTTGTAGTATAGACTTAGGTTTGGTATGGTAATACCTCCAGCAGTGTTTTTGTTACTCAGGATTGTTTTTGCTATCCTGGGTCTTTTGTGTTTCCATATGAACTTTGAGATTATTTGGTCGACCTCTTTGAAGAATTGCTTTGGGATTTTGATTGGTATAGCATTGAATCTGTATATTGCCTTTGGTAGGATGGTCATTTTTACAATGTTGATTCTGCCAATCCAGGAACAAGGGAGGTCTTTCCACCTTCTGGTGTCTTCTGCAATTTCTTTCTTTAGGGTTTTAAAGTTTTCATTGTAAAGGTCTTTTACCTCCTTAGTTAGGTTTATACCAAGGTATTTCATTTTTTTAGGGGCTATAGTAAATGGTATTGTTTCTCTTAAGGCTTTTTCACTTCTTTCATTCTGGGCATATAGGAAGGCCTCTGATTTTTGCACATTTATTTTGTATCCTGCCACCCTGCTGAACTTCTCAATTAGTTCCAGGAGCTTCCTGGTGGAGTTTTTGGGATCACTCAGGTATAAGATCATGTCATCTGCAAATAGGGATAGCTTGACTTCTTCCTTGCCGATTTGAATCCCTCTTATGTCCCTTTCTTGTCTTATGGCTTCAGCTAAGACTTCAAGTACAATATTGAATAGAAGTGGTGAGAGTGGACAGCCTTGTCTAGTTCCTGATCGAAGTGGGAATGCTTCCAATTGTTCCCCATTGAGCATAATCCTTGCTGTGGGCTTGTTGTATACAGCTTTTATTATATTGATAAAGGTTCCTTCCATTCCTACTGTCTCTAGCGTTTTGATCATAAAAGGCTGTTGGATCTTGTCAAAAGCTTTTTCTGCATCTATCGAGAGTATCATGTGGTCTTGGACTTTGGACTGGTTTACATGATGAATTACATTTATTGATTTGCGTATGTTGAACCAACCTTGTGTGCCGGGGATGAAGCCTACTTGGTCCCCATGAATGATCTTTTTTATATGTTTTTGAATCCGATTTGCTAAGACTTTGTTGAGAATCTTTGCGTCTGTGTTCATCAGGGAGATCGGCCTATAGTTTTCTTTTTTAAGTGAATCTTTATTAGGTTTTGGGAGTAAAACGATATTAGCTTCATAGAAGGAATTTGGTAGTGTTCCTTCCTTTGCTATTTGATGGAACAGTTTAAGGAGTATTGGTGTTATTAACTCCTTAAATGTCTGGTAGAACTCTGTGCTGAATCCATCTGGTCCAGGACATTTTTTGGTGGGAACATTCGAGATTACTTCCTCAATTTCCTTATATGTTATAGGACTATTTAAATACTTCACAACTTCCTGATTGAATTTAGGTAAGTTGTGTTTACTTAGAAATTCATCCATCTCTTTTGTGTTGTCAAACTTCACAGAGTATAAGTTTTTGAAATATGATGTTATAATTCTCTGGATTTCTTGGGTATCAGTAGTGATAACTCCATGTTCATTTCTGATTTTGTTAATTTGGGTTTTCTCTCTCCTGCTTTTGGTTAATTTAGCTAGGGGTGTATCAATCTTGTTGATTTTTTCAAAGAACCAGCTTTTTGATTGGTTGATTTTTTCTATCGTTTTCTTAGTCTTGATTTCAGATATTTCTCCCCTTATTTTGCTAATCTCTTCTCTTCTACTGCTTTTGGGATCAGATTGCTCTAGTTTCTCTAAAGCTTTAAGCTGCATTGTTAAGTTGTTTATTTCTGATGTTTCCATTTTTTTGACGTGGGCATTAAGAGCTATGAACTTACCTCTTAGAACAGCTTTCATTGTGTCCCAGAGATTTTGGTAAGTTGTATTTTCGTTATCATTCACTTTCAGGAAATCTTGAATTTCCTTTTTAATTTCTTCCTGAATCCAGTTCTCATTCAGCATCATAGTGTTAAGTTTCCAGGAGTTAGTATATTTTCTCTTGTTTGATGTGTTGTGGATGTCCAGCTTTAGGCCGTGGTGGTCTGATAGGGCACAGGTTAGAATTTCAACTTTCTTGTATATGTGTAGATTCATTTTGTGGCCCAGTATGTGATCTATTTTGGAGAAAGTTCCGTGTGCTGCTGAGAAAAATGTGTATTCTTTGGTGCGTGGGTGAAAAGTTCGATAGAGATCTGTGAGGTCCATTTCTTTCAGGGTTGATTAAGTTCCAAAGTGTCTCTGTTAAGCTTTTGACCTGTTGATCTATCCCATGTATAGAGGGCGGTGTTGAAGTCCCCAAGAATTATCGTTTGGGGGTTGATTTCATGCTTTAGACGCTGTAGAGTTTTCTTAATGAATGTGGAGGGGCCCGTATTGGGTGCATATATGTTCAGTATTGTGAAATCTTCCTGGTGAATTGTACCTGTGACTAAAATGTAGTATCCATCCGTGTCTCTTATAATTTTTCTTGGTTTGAAATCCACTTTGTCTGATAGCATAATGGCTACCCCTGCCTGTTTTCTGCTTCCATTTGCTTGTAGAATTGTTGACCAGCCTTTTATTTTTAGAGCGTGCTTATCTTTTGTGGTGAGATGGGTTTCCTGCAGGCAACAGATTGATGGATTGTGATTTTTAATCCAAGTTTGTAATCTGTGTCTCTTGATCGGTGAATTGAGTCCATTAACATTTAGTGTTATAATGGAGAAACTATTGTTAATTTCAGACATTTATTATGTTTAGTAGCTTTTATAAGTATATTGCTTCGCTTTTAATGGTGTTATATTTGCCTTCTGTTCTCCTGGATATGCCTGTTTTTTTCTTCATGCTTGAGTATCATTTCTAGCAGTTTTTGAAGGCCTGGTTTGGTGGCCATGTATCCCTTAAAGTTGTCTTTGTGCTGGAAAATTTTTCTTTCTCCCTCCATCATGACTGATAGTTTTGCAGGGTAAATCAGCCTGGGTTGACATTTTTGCTCATTCAATACTTGAAGTATGTCTCTCCAAGCTCTTCTTGCTTTTACTGTTTCGACTGAGAAGTCATTTGTTATTTTAATAGGTTTGCCTTTAAAAGTGACTTGTTTTTTCTCCCTTGAAGCTCTCAGCACCAGTTCTTTATCTTGAGTGTTTTAACTATTATTTGCCGCGGTGTGCTTCTATTTTGGTCGTATCTGTTTGGGGTGCGGAATGCCTCTTGTATATGAATGGGCCTCTCTTTTTTAGATGAGGAAAGTTTTCCTTGATGATCGTTTGAAAAATTTCCTCAGGGGTGGTATTTTGAGATTCTTGCTCCGGTATTCCATGAATACGCATGTTAGGCTTCTTCAGGGTGTCCCATATCTCTTGGATATTTCTCTCAAGTATCTTTTTGGCTTTAACAACCTCTTCCATTGAGCTGGTTAGTACTCCCACTTTATCTTCAAGGTTTGAAATTCTGTTTTCTGCTTCATTAGTTCTGTTGATAAGACTCTCTCTGGCGTTCTGGGTTGAAGATAACTTGTCTTTTAGCTCAGTTTTAAACTCTGCTTGAGTTTGTTTTATCTGCTCTATGCCACTTTTTGTTTCTTGCACTGTTTTTCTCAACTCCTCCAGATGTCTGTTGTGTTCCTCTTCAAAGCGATTGATTCGATTATGTAATTCCTCCCTGATTTCCTCTTTCATAGTATTGAACATGGTAATGATCCTATTTTGAAAGTCATTATCCTGGGTCAGGCTTTCTTGGCCTTTTTCCGCGGGTTTGTTCTTGTTGGAATCTAACATTATGGGATTATTTTCTTCAGTGGGAAATTTGTTTACTTGAGTGTTGCTTCTCATGGATTTGCACTTTGACTTTGGCATTGTCATTTTAACTCTTAAGATCTCTCAATTTCACTAAACTGAATTATTTGGCCTGGGGTACTGGTGGGCGGGGCCCGAACGGGGACTCACCTAGGGCGTGGGGTGAGGCCCGGGTGGACGTGCGCGTGTCCCGACTGGCGGAGCGGGGTGGGGTGAAAAGGGACGCTGGGCGCGTCGGCGTGGAGCTATTTAACCCGAGGGCAGCTGGGGCGGGGCCCGGGCGCAGGGGGAGGTCCTCCTCATCCCTCGGCCCCCGCGCGGCTCCGGCTGGATGGCGGGATTCGGAGCCGGGTCCCCGTGGGCTGACCTGGGGGTCCTAGAGCGCGCGGTGAGAGCCCGGCTGGATCTACGTACGCGTCCCGACAGGCGGAGCGGGGGAGGTGTGGCGAAAGGGGACGCTGGGCGCGTTGGCGTGGAGCTATTTAACCCGAGGGCAGCTGGGGCGGGGCCCGGGCGCAGGGGGAGGTCCTCCTCGTCCCTCGGCCCCCGCGCGGCTCCGGCTGGATGGCGGGAGTCGGAGCCGGGTCCCCGTGGGCTGACCTGGGGGTCCTAGAGCCCGCGGTGAGAGCCCGGCTGGATCTACGCATACGCGTCCCGACCGGCGGAGCGGGGGAGGTCTTGAATAATAATTCTAATAAGTTTATTTGTAAGTGTAATGTTAAATTCAGTCTTCTATTATTACCTCATAGAAGTACTTTGGTAGTTTTATTGAGAAAGCAAGGAAAGTCAACAAATGAATATTTCAAACATTTGATTGATATCCAATCTGCTAGTAATCAGCAAAATGTATCAGAGAACCTGGAATGTTTAGGAAAGGACTTTTTGTTTTTGTTTTGTTTTCAAGATTAATTGAGGTGATTAAGAAAAAATTTATGTATTTAAAATTTATAGCACAGTATTTTTTTTCTATTTCATTTCCTTTCTTTAAAATACTACTTTATTTTTTGGTAGATTTTTTTATTTATTGTGTTTATTTATTTTTCCCCATAATACAAACTTAATAGGTATTCTGATTCCCTCCTTCCCTCCACCCCTCCCCAGTCCCCCTTGCACCCTCCCATATTTTCCCCTTCCTTTCATTCTCCTCCCTCCTTTTTTCCCAGTAACCCCCTCTAACATCCCTCCCATTCCCTGGAGCATCCTTTAGTGTGAAAGTTAAACTTCCCTCTGAGTCCTCCACTCTAACGAGGTGTAAGGACTCAGTGGCATTGCCCAGAGCCCTTTCTTGTGTTCCCCTTCAGTATGGGAACAGGATTGTGACTGTGAATCCCTTGTCTCTAAGGATCCTAGTGCCTGTGATCCATGCTAGACTTTGGGGGGTCATTGACATGTCAGTCATTGCGCAGGTCATGCAAAGACCGATTGTGGCTACTGCAGCCCTAACTTGTGTGGAGCATCTTGCCTATCGTTGCTCCTCCCCATCTTTAGGCTCTTAGGATCTTATTGCCCCCTCTTCTGCAAGTTTTCCTGAGCTTTAGGATGGGGAGAGATTTAGCTGGTCTGGTTCCAAGTGACTAGTGTTGGGTCTCTGATGTTCTGAATTCAGTTTTGCTGTTCCTGCACTGCTCTTGGCTCCATGTTGATTGGTTTTGGAAGTCATTTCCTAGCCAGAGATAAAAGGCTGTTAAAATGGAGTCTTACTATAAAGGTAGATTCAAGGGTAAATGGAATAAGAGTAGGAGACCATGGTGAGGGGGGTCAGTCTCCCATTTGCAGAATAGCTACCTTCTATCTGCCAGACTCTATGCCCTCCCTGACTGGTGAGATCAAGCCCCCTCAGTCGCAAGTGACCAGGAAAGAAAGTGAGTGAGCTTAACCAGATGTCTCACTACTTACTTGCAATACTTGATGGTGACCTATTTTCTCTACTGAAGCATGCTCCCTTGTCTCCTTATTTCAGGGGGGGGGCACGCCTTCCCTTTCCCTCCTGTTTATAATCTTTGCAATTACTGTAGGTATTACAGAGATTTATCTTTGAATGTGTTCATTAACTGGGGTTGGCAGTAGGATCCACCTATTAGGGAATACATACGGTGTTTAATTTTCTGTGTCTGGGATACTTCACTCAATATAATTTTTTTCTAATTCAATCCATTTCCCAGAAAATGTCATTAATTCATCTTTTTGATGGCTGAGTAGTATTCCATTGTATAAATGTACCAAATTTTCCTTATCCACTCGTCTACTGTTGGGCATTTGGGTTGATTTCATGACTTTGTTATTGTAAATAGTGCTGCTATGAACATGGTTGTGCTTGTGTCATTGAGGTGAATTTTTGCTTCATGGGGGATTATTCCCAAAGGTGAAATAGCAGGGTCATATGACATTTCTTTTTTTATTTATTTTTTCCACTCATACAAACTTGATAGGTACTGTATTCCTCTCCCTCCCTCCACACCTCCCTGGATGCCCTTGCTCCCTAGCCCCTTTTCCCCTTCCTTTCCCCCCTCCTTCCCTTTCTCCGAGTGCCCCCTCACCCCCATATCTGGAGCATCCTTTACTGTTCATGTCAAATTTTCCTCTGGGTCCTCCTCTTCTGATGATGTGTAAGGACACAGTAGCATTGCCTAGAGCTCTTTTTTGTGTTCCCCTTTAGTATAGGAACACTATTGTGGCTGTTAATCTCTTCTCTCTAAGGATCCTAGTGTCTGTGATTTATGCTAGCCTTTGGGGGGGGTCAATGATATGTTGGTAATTGCACAGATCATGTAAAGTCCTATTATGATTACTTTGGCCTTAACTTGTGTGGAGCATCTTGCCTATCATTGCTCCTCCCCATCTTTAGGCTCTTGCAATCTTACCGCCCCCTCTTCCACAAATTTCCCTGAGCTTTGAGATGGGGAGACATTAGGCTGGCCTGATTCTCGGTGATTAATATAGGGTCTCTGATGCTCTGAATAATGGTGTTTTTTTCTTCCAGTTTTGCTGTTCCTGCACCACCCTTGGCTCCATCCTGATGGGTATTGGATGTCACCTCCTAGCCAGAAAAGGCTGTTAAAATAGAGTCTTACTATGAGAGTAGATTCAAGGGCAGATGGAATAAGAGTAGGAGACCATGGTGAGGGAGGTCAGTCTCCCATTTGCAGGATGGTTACCATCTATCTGCCAGACTCTATGCCCTCCCTGACAGATGAGATCAAACCCCATGAGTTGCAAGTGACCAGGAAGGAAAGTCTGTGAGCTTAACCAGATGTCTCATTACTTACTTGCAGTCCTTGATGGTGGCCTGTTTTCTCTGCTGTAGCATAATCCCCTATCTCTTTGTTCTGGCGGGGCCCTCCTTTCCCTTCCCTCCTGTTTATAATCTTTGCAATTACTGTAGGTATTACAGAGATTTTTGTTTGAGTGTGTCACTAAGTGGGTTTGGTACTGGGATCCACCTATTAGGGAGTACATATGGTGCTTAATTTTCACTCAATATATTTTTTTCTAATTCCATCCATTTCCTGGAAAATTTCATTAATTCATCATTTTTGATGGCTGAGTACTATTCCATTGTATAAATGTACCATATCCACTCATCAACTGTTGAATATTTGGATTGATTCCATGACTTTGCTACTGTAAACAGTGCTACTATGAACATGGTCGTGCTTGTGCTATTGAGGTGAATTTTTGATGTATGGGGGATTATTCCCAAAAGTGGAATAGCAGAGTCATATGGTATTTCAATCTTTAAATTTTTAAAGACTTGCCAGAATGCTCGCCATAGTGATAGTATAAGCCTGCATTCACATCAGTAATGTAGGATCATTCCCTTCTTGCCACATCCTCTCCAGTATTTGGTGGTGTTTGCATTGTGGATTTTTGCCATCCTAATGAGGGTAAGATGATATCTCAGGGAGGTATCGTCAGGGTATTTGCATTTCCCTGATGGCTAAGGATACAGAGAATTTTTTAGGATATTTGTTAGACAGATCAATTTCATCCCTGGAAAAGTTTCTTTTGAGTTGCCAGGCCGATTTTTTAATTGAGACATTTATTTCCTTGGTATTTAGTTTTCTAAGGTCTTTGTGCACTCTGGATAATAGAGCTCTATCAGATATGTGGTTAGTGAATATTTTCTCCCATTCTGTGAGTTGCCTTTGTGCTCACATTACAATCTCTTTATCTGAACAGAAGCTCTTTAATTTTGTAAGAACCCATTTACTGAGTGTTGGTTCTAGTGACTATGCTATTGCATTTCCGTTTAGGAACTGTTGGCCTAGTCTAATCAGCTCGAGGGAGTTCCCTACCCTTTCACCTATGGTTTTTATAGTCTCTGGCCTTATATCGAGGTCCTTGATCCATTTGGAATTAAGTCTTGTACATGGTGACAAGTACAGGTCCTGTTTTAATCTTCTACATGTGGACATCCAGTTTTGCCAGCACCATTTGTTGAAGATGCTGTTCTTTTTCCATTGGATTTTATGGGCCCCTTTTTCAAAGATCAAATAGCTGTAATTGTGTGGGCTTATATCTGGGTCTTTCAACCCTTATCCATTGATCGGTGTGTCTATTCTGGAGCCAGTACTAGGCTGTTTTTATAACTATGAATTTGTAGTATAGACTTGGTATGGTGATACCTCCAGCAATGTTTTTGTTGCTCAGGATTGTTTTTATTATCCTGGGTCTTTAATGCTTCCTTATGACTTTTGAGATTTTTTGGTCAATTTCTTTAAAAAATTGCTTCTGGATTTTGATTGGTATAGCGTTGAATCTGTACATTGCTTTTGGTAGGATGGTCATTTTTATGATGTTCATTCTGCCAATCCAGTGCATGGGAGGTCTTTCCAACTTCTGATGTCTTCTGTAATTTCTTTCATTAGTGTTTTAAAGTTTTCATTGTAAAGGTCTCTCACTTCCTTGAATAAGTGTATACCAAGGTGTTTCATATTTTCAAGGGCTATAGTAAATGGAATTGTTTCTCTTTGGTCGTTATCACTTTTTTCATCTTGGCGCATAAGACAGTCATGATTTTTGTATGCTTATTTTGTAACCTGCCACCATGCTGAACTTCTGTATTAGTTCTAGCAGTTTCCTGGTGGAGTTTTTAGGATCAGTCCGGTATATGATCATGTCATCTGCAGAGATAATGTGGCTTCTTCCTTGCCTATTTGAATCCCTTTATCTCCCTTTCTTGTATTATGGATCCAGCTACGACTTCAAGTACAATATTGAATAGAAGTGGTGAGAGTGGACAGCCTTGTCTAGTTCCTGATCGAAGCAGGAATGCTTCAAGCTTTTCCCCATTGAGTATAATCCTTGCTGTCGGCTTGTTGTATACAGCTTTTATTATGTTAATAAAGGTTCCTTCCATCCCAATCTTCTCTAGGGTTTTGATCATAAAAGACTGCTGGATATTGTCAAAAGCTTTTTCTGCATCTATTGAGAGTATCATGTGGTCTTAGACTTTAGACTGGTTTATATGATGAATTACATTTATTGATTTCCGTATGTTGAACCAACCTTGTGTGCCTGGAATAAAGCCTACTTGATCCCCGTGAATGATCTTTTTGACATTTTTTTAATTCAATTTCTTAAGATTTTGTTGAGAATATTTGCATCTGTGTTCATCAAAGAGATTGGCCTATAGTTTTCTTTTTTAAGTATATCTTTATTAGGTTTTGGGATTAAGATGATATTAGCTTCATAGAAAGAATTTGGCAGGGTTCCTTCCTTCCAATTTGATGGAGCAGTTTGAGTATTGGTGTTATTTGTTCCTTAAATGTCTGGTAGAACTCTGTGCTGAATCCATCTGGTCCAGGACTTTTTTGGGTGGGAAGTTTTGAGATTACTTCATTGATTTCTTCATATGTTATAGGACTATTTAAATAATTCAAGACTTCCTGATTCAGTTTATCTAAGTTGTGCTTACTGAGGAATTCATCCATTTCTTTTGTGTTATCAAATGTCAGAGTATAAGTTTTTGAAATATGATGTTATAATTCTCTGAATTTCTTAGGTATCAGTAGTGATAACTCCATTTTCATTTCTAATTTTGTTAATTTGGGTTTTCTTTCTCTTGATTTTGGTTAATTTAACTAGAGGTGTATGAATCTTATTGATTTTTTTCAAAGAACCAGCTTTTTGACTAGTTGATTCTCTGTATCATTTTCCTTATCTCGATTTTGGATATTTCTCCCCTGATTTTGCTAATCTCCTCTTCTCTACTGCTTTTGGGATCAGGTTGCTCTTGTTTTTCTAAAGCTTTAAGCTGCATTGTTAAGTTATTTATTTGTGATGTTTCTATTTTTTTGATGTAGGCTATAAACTTACCTTTTAGTAAGGCTTTCGTTGTGTCGCAGAGATTTTGATATGTTGTATTTTTGTTATTATTCATTTCTAGGAAATGTTTTTTAAAATTTTTTTTAAGCCATTTGGTGTGAATTTATTGTCAACAGGCAGAGTAACTGCGATATATGCTCTTTACTGTCCCCAAGTTCTACCTTCAGCAGAACACAGAACAGGACCCAAGTCAGCCAGGATAATTGTTCTTTTTGGCAGAGCTGTTCTGGGGAGGCAAACTGTGGCCTTGGACCTGCTAGGCAAGGACTGTTCTACTGAGATACATGCCCAGCCCTGCTGGTCAATGAAACATAAGAGTCGGCTTTTCTCCACTGCCCCAAGACAGGTTCCTCATTCTGCATTGAGACCTCAACAGAACATCTTCTAGTCTCTAAACTTCTAACAAATACTCCATTCATGATCTCTTAAATATACCGAAGGGGATTGAGGGATCCACCCCCCCCACACGCACACACATTACCACCTTCCAATCTTTCCCTCTGCATCTTGGGTCAGGAGCTGAGTGACTTACTCTGCTGCATATTCTCATGATGACCCAACGCTCATCAAAGGTCCCTAGTGGTGGGACCACATGATCTTCCACGGGAACCTCTAGAACTGTGATCCTGTATAACCCTTTCTCTTTTTTTTTTTTTTTTTTTTGATTTTTCAAACTTTATTTATTTGAGAGAAAGAAAGAGAAAACACATACATGCATGACATTGTGTATGGGATGGAGGTCAGAAGACAGCTTTTGGAGGTCATTTCTTTCCTTCCATAATGTGGGCTTTCAGTCGACAGGTTTACAAACTTGCTCCCTACCGGCTGTTGTAAAACTATGAAGCTTAGACTATCTTTTTTTTTTTTTTTTTTTTTGGGTAGCACATTTCCCTTTGTTTTATTTATTTTTTTTATTTTTTTTTTATTAGCAAAACATTCATTAAAATTTTAATGGAGATCAAATTGAACAAATAACATTGATTTGAGATGATATAACATTGCCTTCCAACTCATGAACACAATGAATCTTCTACTTAGATAACTATTCATTAAAGGTCACAATTTTCTCAATTAGTCTGGTGTGCCTCTTCTTGGCTTTTTCTGAGAATGTATTGCTTTGAAATTCTATTTGTTTTTTTTTTTTCCTTCAAAGTAGCCACCTACAGCTACCTCATTCTTTTTTTTTTTAATTAAAAATTTAATTATACATTTTAAAATTTTTTACCAGTTCCCTCCCTCCCCCCTCCTCCCCCTCCCCTTCCCCCAGTGCCTCCCCCCCAATTCCCAGAGAGTCCTTTATTGTATACGCCTAACTCTCCATTGGGTCCTCCTCTCCGATGACATATAAGGACCCAGTGGCATTTCCATAAGCCCTTTCTCTTGTTCCCCTTAAGCATAAGATCACTACTATGGCTGTCAATCCCTTGCCTCCAGGGGTCTCGGTGCCCTTAACAGATGCTAGACTTTATGAGGGCAACAGTGCGCTGGACATTGCGCAGGGCATGCAAAGTCCCATTACGATTGCTTTGGCCCCAACTATTGTTGAGAATCTTGCAGATCGTTGCTCCTCCCATCCTTTTGCTCTTACAATCTTACCGCCCCCTCTTCCGCAAATGTCCCTGAGCTCCAGGATGGGGAGAGATTAGGCTGTCTTAGTTCTGTGAGATTGATATAGTCTCTGAAGTTCTGGATTGTGGTTTGTTGATTTTCTTTTGCAGTTTTGCTGCTCCTGCAATTCCCTTCACTCCATTCTGCTGGGCACTGTATGTCACCCCCTGGCCAGAGACAAAAAGCTGTTAAACTGGAGTCTTGTTGTAATAGCTCATTTAAGGGTAGATGTAATAAGAGTAGGAAACCTCCCTGAGGGAGGGGTCCATCACCCATTTGCAAAATGATTACTTTTTATCTGCTAGACTATATGCCCTCCCCTTCTGGTGAGATCAGGAAAGAACGTCTGTGAACTTAACCAGGTTTCTCATTACTTACTTGCAGACCTTGATGGAGGCCTATTTTCTCTGCTGTAACATGGTCTCCTCTCTCGTTTCTGGTGTGGCCCTCCTAACCCATCTCTCTTGTTCATAATCCTTGCAATTACTGTGTTTCATAGGTTTACTTTTGAGTGTCTCAATGTGGGCTGGGTGAGTTTGGTACTAGGAGCCACCTATTAGGGAGTACATACGGCGCTTAATTTTCTGGGTTTGGGATACTTCACTTAATATAATTCTTTCTAATGACATCCATTTCCCAGCAAATTCCAGTAATTCATCATTTTTGATGGCTGAGTAGTACTCCATTGTATAGATGTACCACAGTTTCCTTATCCACTCGTCAACTGTTGGACATTTAGGTTGATTCCATGACTTTGCTATTGTAAACAGTGCTGCTATGAACATGGTCGAGCTTGTGCTATCGAGGCGAACCTCTGCTGCATGGGGGGTTATTCCCAAAAGTGGGATAGCAGGGTCATATGGCATTTCAATCTTTAATTTCTTTAAGAATCTCCAGACGGCTCGCCAGAGTGGCTGTATGAGCCTGCATTCCCACCAACAATGTAGGAGAGTTCCCCTCTCTCCACATCCTCTCCAGCATTTGTCGTTGTTTGTATTGTGGATTTTTGCCATCCTGACCGGGGTGAGATGATATCTCAGGGAAGTTTTGATTTGCATTTCCCTGATGGCGAAGGAAGTGGAGCATTTTTTAAGATAATTGTTAGACATTTTAATTTCATCCTTGGTAAAGTTTCTTTGAAGTTCCAGGGCCCATTTTTTAATTGGGCCAGTGTTTTCCTTGGAGTTTAATTTTCTAAGTTCTTTGTGCACTCTGGACAGTAGAGCTCTGTCAGATATGTGGTTAGTGAAGATTTTCTCCCATTCTGTGGGTTGCCTTTGAGCTCGTGTGACAATCTCTTTATCTGAACAGAAGCTCTTTAATTTCACAAGATCCCAACTGTTGAGAGTTGGTAGCAGTGATTGTGCCATTGGATGTCTGTTTAGGAAGTGTTGGCCTAGCCCAATCAGCTCGAGGGAGTTCCCTATCCTTTCAGCTATGGTTTTTAAAGTCTCTGGCCTGATATCAAGGTCCTTGATCCATTTGGAATTAAGTCTTGTACATGGTGACAAGTACGGGTCCAGCTTTAATCTTCTGCATGTGGAGATCCAGTTTTGCCAGCACCATTTGTTGAAGATGCTGTTCTTTTTCCATTGGATTCTTTGGGCCCCTTTGTCAAAGACCAAATGGCTGTAACTTTGTGGGCTTATATCTGGGTCTTCAATCCTTATCCATTGATCTGTGTGTCTATTTTGGAGCCAGTACCAGGCTGTCTTTACAACTATGGATTTGTAGTATAGACTAAGGTTTGGTACGGTTATACCTCCAGCTGTGTTTTTGTTACTCAGGATTGTTTTTGCTATCCTGGGTCTTTTGTGCCTCCATATGAACTTTGAGATTGTTTGGTCAACTTCTTTGAAGAATTGCTTTGGGATTTTGATTGGTACAGCATTGAATCTGTATATTGCCTTTGGTAGGATGGTCATTTTCACGATGTTGATTCTGCCAATCCAGGAACAAGGGAGGTCTTTCCACCTTCTGGTGTCTTCTGCAATTTCTTTCTTTAGGGTTTTAAAGTTTTCATTGTAAAGGTCTTTTACCTCCTTAGTTAGGTTTATACCAAGGTATTTCATTTTTTTAGGGGCTATAGTAAATGGTATTGTTTCTCTCAAGGCTTTTTCACTTCTTTCATTGTGGGCATATAGGAAGGCCTCTGATTTTTGCACATTTATTTTGTATCCTTCCACCCTGCTGAACTTCTCAATTAGTTCCAGGAGCTTCCTGGTGGAGTTTTTGGGATCACTCAGGTATAAGATCATGTCATCTGCAAATAGGGATAGCTTGACTTCTTCCTTGCCGATTTGAATCCCTCTTATGTCCCTTTCTTGTCTTATGGCTTCAGCTAAGACTTCAAGTACAATATTGAATAGAAGTGGTGAGAGTGGACAGCCTTGTCTAGTTCCTGATCGAAGTGGGAATGCTTCCAATTGTTCCCCATTGAGCATAATCCTTGCTGTGGGCTTGTTGTATACAGCTTTTATTATATTGATAAAGGTTCCTTCCATTCCTACTGTCTCTAGCGTTTTGATCATAAAAGGCTGTTGGATCTTGTCAAAAGCTTTTTCTGCACCTATCGAGAGTATCATGTGGTCTTGGACTTTGGACTGGTTTACATGATGAATTACATTTATTGATTTGCGTATGTTGAACCAACCTTGTGTGCCGGGGATGAAACCTACTTGGTCCCCATGAATGATCTTTTTAATATGTTTTTGAATCCGATTTGCTAAGACTTTGTTGAGAATCTTTGCGTCTGTGTTCATCAGGGAGATCGGCCTATAGTTTTCTTTTTTAAGTGAATCTTTATTAGGTTTTGGGATTAAAATGATATTAGCTTCATAGAAGGAGTTTGGTAGTGTTCCTTCCTTTGCTATTTGATGGAACAGTTTAAGGAGTATTGGTGTTATTAACTCCTTAAATGTCTGGTAGAACTCTGTGCTGAATCCATCTGGTCCAGGACATTTTTTGGTGGGAAGATTCGAGATTACTTCCTCAATTTCCTTATATGTTATAGGACTATTTAAATAATTCACAACTTCCTGATTCAATTTAGGTAAGTTGTGTTTACTTAGAAATTCATCCATCTCTTTTGTGTTGTCAAACTTCACAGAGTATAAGTTTTTGAAATATGATGTTATAATTCTCTGGATTTCTTGGGTATCAGTAGTGATAACTCCATGTTCATTTCTAATTTTGTTAATTTGGGTTTTCTCTCTCTTGCTTTAGTTAGTTTAGCTAGGGGTGTATCAATCTTGTTGATTTTTTCAAAGAACCAGCTTTTTGATTGGTTGATTTTTTCTATTGTTTTCTTAGTCTCGATTTCAGATATTTCTCCCCTTATTTTGCTAATCTCTTCTCTTCTACTGCTTTTGGGATCAGATTGCTCTAGTTTCTCTAAAGCTTTAAGCTGCATTGTTAAGTTGTTTATTTCTGATGTTTCCTTTTTTTTGAGGTGGGCATTAAGAGCTATGAACTTACCTCTTAGAACAGCTTTCATTGTGTCCCAGAGATTTTGGTAAGTTGTATTTTCGTTATCATTCACTTTCAGGAAATCTTGAATTTCCTTTTTAATTTCTTCCTGAATCCAGTTCTCATTCAGCATCATAGTGTTAAGTTTCCAGGAGTTAGTATATTTTCTCTTGTTTGATGTGTTGTGGATGTCCAGCTTTAGGCCGTGGTGGTCTGATAGGGCACAGGTTAGAATTTCAACTTTCTTGTATATGTGTAGATTCATTTTGTGGCCCAGTATGTGATCTATTTTGGAGAAAGTTCCGTGTGCTGCTGAGAAAAATGTGTATTCTTTGGTGCGTGGGTGAAAAGTTCGATAGAGATCTGTGAGGTCCATTTCTTTCAGGGTTTGATTAAGTTCCAAAGTGTCTCTGTTAAGCTTTTGACCTGTTGATCTATCCCATGTAGAGAGGGCGGTGTTGAAGTCCCCAAGAATTATCGTTTGGGGGTTGATTTCATGCTTTAGACGCTGTAGGGTTTTCTTAATGAATGTGGAGGGGCCCGTATTGGGTGCATATATGTTCAGTATTGTGAAATCTTCCTGGTGAATTGTACCTGTGACTAAAATGTAGTATCCATCCGTGTCTCTTATAATTTTTTTTGGTTTGAAATCCACTTTGTCTGATAGCATAATGGCTACCCCTGCCTGTTTTCTGCTTCCATTTGCTTGTAGAATTGTTGACCAGCCTTTTATTTTTAGAGCGTGCTTATCTTTTGTGGTGAGATGGGTTTCCTGCAGGCAACAGATTGATGGATTGTGATTTTTAATCCAAGTTTGTAATCTGTGTCTCTTGATCGGTGAATTGAGTCCATTAACATTTAGTGTTATAATGGAGAAACTATTGTTAATTTCAGACATTTATTATGTTTAGTAGCTTTTATAAGTATATTGCTTCGCTTTTAATGGTGTTATATTTGCCTTCTGTTCTCCTGGATATGCCTGTTTTTTTCTTCACGCTTGAGTATCATTTCTAGCAGTTTTTGAAGGCCTGGTTTGGTGGCCATGTATCCCTTAAAGTTGTCTTTGTGCTGGAAAATTTTTCTTTCTCCCTCCATCATGACTGATAGTTTTGCAGGGTAAATCAGCCTGGGTTGACATTTTTGCTCATTCAATACTTGAAGTATGTCTCTCCAAGCTCTTCTTGCTTTTACTGTTTCGACTGAGAAGTCATTTGTTATTTTAATAGGTTTGCCTTTAAAAGTGACTTGTTTTTTCTCCCTTGAAGCTCTCAGCACCAGTTCTTTATCTTGAATGTGGAGTGTTTTAACTATTATTTGCCGCGGTGTGCTTCTATTTTGGTCGTATCTGTTTGGGGTGCGGAATGCCTCTTGTATATGAATGGGCCTCTCTTTTTTTAGATGAGGAAAGTTTTCCTTGATGATCGTTTGAAAAATTTCCTCAGGGGTGGTATTTTGAGATTCTTGCTCCGGTATTCCATGAATACGCATGTTAGGCTTCTTCAGGGTGTCCCATATCTCTTGGATATTTCTCTCAAGTATCTTTTTGGCTTTAACAACCTCTTCCATTGAGCTGGTTAGTACTCCCACTTTATATTCAAGGTCTGAAATTCTGTTTTCTGCTTCATTAGTTCTGTTGATAAGACTCTCTCTGGCGTTCTGGGTTGAAGATAACTTGTCTTTTAGCTCAGTTTTAAACTCTGCTTGAGTTTGTTTTAACTGCTCTATGCCACTTTTTGTTTCTTGCACTGTTTTTCTCAACTCCTCCAGATGTCTGTTGTGTTCCTCTTCAAAGCTATTGATTCGATTATGTAATTCCTCCCGGATTTCCTCTTTCATAGTATTGAACATGGTAATGATCATATTTTGAAAGTCGTTATCCTGGGTCAGGCTTTCTTGGCCTTTTTCCGCGGGTTTGTTCTTGTTGGAATCTAACATTATGGGATTAATTTCTTCAGTGGGAAATTTGTTTACTTGAGTGTTGCTTCTCATGGATTTGCACTTTGACTTTGGCATTGTCATTTTAACTCTTAAGATCTCTCAATTTCTCTAAACTGAATTATTTGGCCTGGGGTACTGGTAGGCGGGGCCCGAACGGGGACTCACCTAGGTCGTGGGGTGAGGCCCGGGTGGACCGCGCGCGTGTCCCGACCGGAGGAGCGGGGTGGGGTGAAAAGGGAGGATGGGCTTGTCGGCGTGGAGCTATTTAACCCGAGGGCAGCTGGGGCGGGGCCCGGGCGCAGGGGGAGGTCCTCCTCGTCCCTCGGCCCCCGCGCGGCTCCGGCTGGATGGCGGGAGTCGGAGCCGGGTCCCTGTGGGCTGACCTGGGGGTCCTAGAGCGCGCGGTGAGAGCCCGGCTGGATCTCGCGTCCGCGTCCCGACCGGCGGAGCGGGGGGAGGTGTGGCGAAAGGGGACGATGGGCGCGTTGGCGTGGAGCTATTTAACCCGAGGGCAGCTGGGGTGGGGCCCGGGCGCAGGGGGAGGTCCTCCTCGTCCCTCGGCCCCCGCGTGGCTCCGGCTGGATGGCGGGAGTCGGAGCCGGGTCCCTGTGGGCTGACCTGGGGGTCCTAGAGCGCGCGGTGAGGCCCGGCTGGATCTCGCGTACGCGTCCCGACCGGCGGAGCGGGGGGGGGGGGGGGGGAGGTGTGGCGAAAGGGGACTTAAAATTTTTTTTATTATTATTTCCGCTCATACCAACTTAACAGATACACCTGTCCCCTCCCTCCCTCTACCTCCCCCCCTTATCCCCTGCTTTCCTCTCCCCTCTCCCTTCCCTCCCTATCCCCCAGTGCCTCCCCCCCAAAATCCCTGGAGCATCCTTTAATGTTCATGCCAAACTCTCCTCTGGGTCCTCCTCTCCCATGAGGTGCAAGGACACAGGGACATTTCCCAGAACCCTTTCCTGTGTTCCCCTTAAGCTTAGGAACACTACTGTGACTGTCAGTCCCTGGCCTTCAAGGATCCTAGTGCCTTTAGACCATGCTAGACTTTGTGGGGTCAATAATGTGTTGGACATTGCACAGGTCATGCAAAGTCCTATTATGATTGCTTTGGCCCTAACTTGTGTAGAGTATCTTGCATATCGTTTCTCCTCCCATCCTTGTGCTCTTACAATCTTACGGCACAGCGCCAGCTCCGGCTGGCTAGTGGGAGGAGCTGGGTCCAGTGGGCTGCCTTTGGTTTGGGGGTGGGTGTGAGGAGCTTATCTAGGTTGCTGTGAATCCCGGGTGGACTGCGCGCATCCCTGTCAGGTGGGGAAAGGGCCATTTCTAGGAAATTTTTAATTTCCTTTATGATTTCTTCCTGAAGTCAATTCTCATTCATCATTATAGTGTTTAGTTTCCAGGAATAAGTGTATTTTCTGCTGTTCCTTGTGTTGTGGATGTCAAGCTTTAGACCACGGTGATGTGACAGGGTACAGGCTAGAATTTCAACTTTCCTGTATATGTGGAGATTCGTTTTGTGGCCCAACATGTGATCTATTTTGGAGAAAGTTCCATGTGCTGCTGAGAAAAATGTATATTCTTTGGTGCATGGATCAAAAGTTCAATAGAGATCTGTAAGGCCCATTTCAGTAAGGATTTGATTAAGTTCCAATGTGTCTCTGTTAACTTTTTGACCTGTTGATCTATCCCACGTTGAGAGGGCCATATTGAAATCCCCAAGAATTATTGTTTGGGGGTTGATTTCTTGCTTTAAATGCTGTAGCATTTGCTTAATGAATGTGGAGGGGCCCATATTAGGTGCATATATGCTCAGTATTGTGAAGTCTTTCTGGTGAATTGTACCTGTGACTAATATGTAGTATCTTTCTGTGTCTCTTAGCGATTTTTTTTTGGTTTGAAGTCCACTTTGTCCAATAGCATAATACTACCCTTGCCTGTTATCTGGTTCCATTAGCTTGCAGAATTTTTGACCAGCCTTTTACTTTTAGAATGAGTCTCTCTTTTGTGGTTTGATGTGTTTCCTGAAGGTAGCAGATGGATGGGTTATGATTTCTAATCCAACTTTATAATCTGTGTCTTTTGATTGGTGAGTTAATTCCATTGACATTTAGTGTTATAATGGAGAAATTACTTTTAATTCCTGACACTTTTTATGTTTAGTGGCTTTCATAAGCGTATTATTTGGCTTGTAGGTTTGGTTGGTATTATACTTCTCTTCTGTCCTCCTGAATATGCTTGCTCTTGTCTTCAATTTGAAGTATATTTTCTAGCATTTTTTTGAAGGTCTGGCTTGATAGACATGTAAGCCTTCAAGTCGTCTTTGTGCTGGAAAATTTTTCTTTCACCCTCAATCATGATTGATAGTTTTTCTGGGTATATCAGCTTAGGTTGACATTTTTCCTCATTCAATACTTGAGTATGTCTCTCCAAGCTCTTCTTGCTTTTACTGTTTCCATTGAGAAGGCATTTGTTATTTTAAAAGGGTTACCTTTAAAAGGGATTTTTTTTCCCTTGAAGCTCTCAGCACCTTTTCTTTGTCTTGAATGTGGAGTGTTTGACTATTATTTGCCATGGGGAGTTTCTATTTTGGTCATATCTGTTTGGGGTGCAAAATGCTTCTTGTATTGATGGGCCTCTCATTCTTTAGATGAGGGAAGTTTTCATTTATGATAATTTGAAAAATTTCTTCAGGTGTAGTATTTTGGGATTCTTGTTCTCTTATTCCATGAATGCATATCTTAGGCTTCTTCAGGGTGTCCCATAACTCTTGAATGTTCCTCTCAAGTATCTTTTTGACTTTAACAACCTCTTCAATTGAGCTGGTTAGTTCTTCCACTTTGTCTTCAAGATCTGATATTCTAATTACTGCTTCATTAGTTCTGCTGATAAGACTCTCTGTTGAGTTCTAGGTTGAAGATAAACTTGTTTTTTTTGTTCAATTTTAAACTCTGCTTGAGATTGTTTTAACTGTTCAATGCCTATTTTTGTTTCTTCAACTGTTTTTCTCATCTCCTCTAAGTGTCTGTTGTGTTCCTGTTCAAAGTGGCTGATGCAGTTATTTAAATCCTCTTGGATTTCCTCTTTCATAGTATTGATCATGGTGAAATTAGGCTTTGAAAATTATTATCTTGCGTCTGGCTTTCTTGGTTATTTTCTGTGAGTTTGTTCTGGTTTGAATCGGTCATTATGGGGTTAATTCTTTTGGTAGGAGATTTTTTTGTCTTGGTTTTTGTTTCTCATGGATTTGTGCTGTGACCTGGGCATTGTTGTTTTATCTCTTAAACATTCTTTCAGTTTCTATGTGTTTTTGACTGAACTGAATTGTTGGTATTATTACTCTTGAGCTGTTATTACTAGTATTTGCCTTGGAGTTGGGTATACTTGACTGGTAATGCTGTTATTTCGTAGATGAGGCTATTAGACTGTTAGTACATTAATTAAGTCAGGTTTAGTAGACAGGGAGTGAAGATTATTATGGTAGTGCACTTTTTCGGTTTACTACCTTGGTGATATGTGAGGGTGAATGGTATAGTCCTTGACATCATATACCTTTTGGGGTGGTTATATAGAAAAGTTAAACTCACAGTGACTAATAATTGAAAGGCACAAGATGCTAAAAAGGGTTTACTTATCTTTGAGCTAGATGTGAAGAATCTCTCCCATGTGATAGGATTTTAGAGGACTTCAGATGTATGGCATTTGTCCTCTAGGGCTTTGCTTGGGTTTACTTTGGACTCTGAGGAGCAGTAAGTTCTCCCTGGTCTGCATCCCAGGTAGGAAGGGCCTTGCCTCTAGTTGTTGCACAGATGACCTGGGGCCTGAGGCATGATCTTGGGGCTTACCAGAAGAGCAGTGGGTCCTCACTGGACTGCATCTCCAGGGGAAAGCGGCAAAGACTTTTTGAACAAGACACCATTCATGTAGTAAATAAGGCCAAAAATTAGTAAATGGGATTTCATGAAATTAAAAGCCTTTGTTCTGCAAAAGAAACTGTCAAAAGAGCAGAGGGGCAGCTTAAAGAATAGAAGAAAATCTTTGCTAATTATACTTCTGACAGAGGATTAATATCAAGAATAAGCAAAGGGCTCAAAAACTTAAATATCAAGAAAACAAACAACATAATTAAAGATGGGCTTCGGAACTAAACAAAGTTTTGTGTAATTAAAAGAAATTCAAAGGCCTAAGAAATACATTTAACTAAAAAACTGTTCAACATCCTTAGTCATAAAAATGTGAATTAAAACTATTTAGAGATCTTAGAATGGCTAAGATCAAGAAAACAAGTGATATGGCTAGGAAGGTGGCTCAGGGGTTAAGCCTCTGCCTTGCAGGGAGAAGGTCCTGAGTTCGAATCCTAGACCCCATGTATAGATGCAGGGCGGAAGCAGGGGTGGCCTGCATTTCTGGTCCTGGTGGGGCGGAGCCTGTGAATCCCGGGGCAGAGTAAACAAGGAGGAGGTGGAGGCGGTCCATGGTGGTTCCCGAATTCACTTGTGGCTCTACACACACACACAGATACACATACATACACACACACACACACACAATTGAATTTAAAAAAAAAGGAAACAAGTGATAAATGTTGGTGAGAGGAGAGTGTGAAGAAAGGGAAAGCATCATACACTGCTAATGGGAATGTGAACTGGTACAATCACTATGGAATCCGTGTGGAAGTTCCTCAGAAAGCTAGTAACAGAACTGCCTTACCACCAGCTCTAGCTCTCCTTGGAAAATTCCCATATATCCTACTATAGGGATCCTTATTCATCATGTTCATGGTACATAATACACAATGGAATTTTATTCAGCTATAAAGAATTATGAATGGTAAATGGATGAGATTGGAAAATATACTGAGTAAGTAAATGCAGACGTAGAATGACAAACATCACATGTTCTCTTATTTTTGAATTACTAGTGAACCTTCAGGTTTGAGTACTAATGTAGAAAGGGACTATTGAGTGGGAGTGTGGAGAAGAACCTTAAAGGAGTTTTGGCATAAGAACACAGGTAGTATGAAAATAGAAAATGCAATAATTTTAAGGATGGAAATGATGATAAGATAGAGTGAAAAGGAGTTAGAGAAGGAATAAGAAACACTAAGGGTGTATGATAAACCAAAAAGAGAACTACTATATTATAAGAATATCTAAAATACAATTTTTAAAAAGTGTGACTGGAAATTTCCTATAGGGTACACAGAGAGGGGAAGAAAACAGATAGCAGAAACTGCTCTGAGATGATCAGGTGCCATAAGTGATTGACAAAATTCCTAGTACCAGGTATATGATCACTACTAATTAGCTATTGATCAGAGAGAAATCAAAGACCCCCAAAACTATGTAGCTTTTTGCCAGTGCTCTTGGTTGTCAACCAGAACCTGATGTTAAGGCCCTGTTGCTGAGGACAACACACATATGGTTCACAGGGCACGGAGAAAACAAATTGGAACTGACCTGAAGCTTCCTCCTTGTTGACTATATATCATGTGAAAGCTTTCATAGTGTCAGTGGTTGCTACACAGTTTGCCAGAGGAGAAATACCATCAAATAGTCTTACCAAACTGTGAATCCTGCAAGCTACAATGACAAACTCCCTGACAAGATGTGCCCAACATACAACTCCAACATGAAGGTTATAGGGGCAATCAACTGTCCTGATTGGTTTTAAGGCTTGCTTTTCAACAGGAAGAACATACCTGGAATTGTAAACCAGGTAGAGGCCCTGGTTTATAGGGAGGTCATAGGCCCCAGGAGAGAAACAAACCACTGTGTCACAAACTACTACTGAGTCACTCTACAGACATATTAAACTGCCTTCTCAATACTTAACCACTGTACTCACATATTGGTACAGTGCTCAACCCTCCAAGAAGCTTTCTTTTCAAAGAAATCACAAAACACAAAAAAATCACAAGTAGCCTAAGGACAGAGAATAAGTCACTGTGGTATATTCTGCCCTAATAAATATATCTAAATCATGCCTACCCCAAAGGATTCTGCCATTGTCTTTCAGACATGACAGGGCTGCTGCTCCCATGAATTCACTGCAGTTGTATTTACCTCCACAAGACTTGTACAAGATTTGTCCTTATTTTCCATCATTGAAGGAGAAAGACCTTCCCAAGGGACGATTGAGGGTTAATGGCTATGGAAAGAGGAGCTACTTCCTTCAATAGAGTATCAACTAATATCATTCATGCTCAAGGAAGTGCTCAGATACAATCCAGTGTAGGTAACCCAGATGAAACTAATTGGGACACCAGCACAAAAAGACATGAAGTAGAAGGAAGACTAGATGGGAAAAAGGTTTTCAGTGGGAGAAAGAGAAGGGATGGAATTGGACAATTTGGGAGTAAAATGACTTAAATTTTTGTATACATACATAAAATTTCCAAAGAATAAAAACAAATAATGCAAATAAATAAATTTAAAATACTCTACAACAATATCAATATACAAAATTACTCTACTATATACTATAATATTTTTATGAGAGTAAAATACATACTCTGCTAACTATGTATCATATATAATATACAATATATAACATATAATATTTGAATATATGTTTTGCCATAGTTAAATGAAATTAATCCTTTGGCACGAAAATCTTAAAACATCTTTGCATTTATCATTTTTCTATTGCTTCATTGGCCCTTCTTAGTTACTGCCATATTAACAATGCCTCAGACAAGCAAGACTTTATCCTGTTCTTATACTGAATTTTTTTTGATTTCTCAATTTCAGGTAGCTTGTCCAGTCACAATCTCATCAATTTTTCATATATTTTACTAATTATAAGATAATAGTATATCTAGGTTTTTTTAACATGAGTGTCTCTCATGTTCTCACTACCATACTAAGATCAAGTGAGAAATTTTTTCTATAACAAAAGGAAATTCGACTTTTTACTCTTGATGATACATCAAAGTACCTGAATAAACAAGAACTGTGGAAATTTGGCAAGTGAAGAGCACTTGCTGTTTGTGAATTGACAAATAGATCAGTGCACCATGCACTCAGTAAACAGTAAATAAAAGGAAAAGGTAGATTTGAGGATAAATTACAGAAAAGTCACTTAAGAACTACAAGAGGAATTTGGTTACAAAAATAAATAAACCTACAAGACTGCCAAGCAATGGGACATATTTAAAAGAATATGCCCTCTTTTAGATATATCACACACATGGACACACACACAAACAGGGACACAGTTACAAAAGCAAAATGAAAGCAGGTAGGAAATGCTACAACTTCTTTTTCTTGGTCCTATTATACATGAAGGGATAGTCAGACCAAGTTCATTTCAGGTGATTCAGTAATCATATTCAATTAGTGTTTTCCACAAAGAGGAAATAAAAAGATAAAGAGGGAATCATGAGCTGACTGTAAATTATTAAATTTCTCATGGACGTAGGTAAAAGTAGTGCTTTTGAAAATAAAGAACTTTCAAATGTACCAACTTGTCAAACATGCAATGTAAATTCAGTAATCCAAAACCTAAATAAAGATGAACATAATAAATGCAATTCCAGAGATGAAAACTATAAAACTATAACAAAAATTAAAACAATAAAGCAACAAGGATTTTGAAGTGAGAACATATTTAGAAATTGATATAAAATGTATGTTGTTTTCTAAAAACAAAAGATTTCTAAGTAAGATGGTGGATTAGAGGCCTCACCACTTAAACTCAGTGAAAGAACACAGTAAAGCTAAAGACAAGCTCTGATCTTGCAGGAGACAAGGTCCATAAAACAACTTTTCATGCCAGGGGTGATTTCTGCAGGAAAGAGACATGAAAACTGAGAATCTGAACTCTCCAAGGAGCATGGCGCCACACAGGTCTGCCAAATAAAACTGCTCAAGAGAGAACAGAGGAAAGGCAAAGAACTCCCATTGCTCGTGGACACCACATCTGTTGGACCAGAAAAGCCCAGGTTGATATGCAGGAGTTCAAGGGATCCACCAGGAAAGGACTTCAATGCTTCCTTTCCATGCCAGAAATCCATAACAGATTGCAGACCATTCCTCCCTCACACAGCATGTGAATCTACAGAGCTAGAGGGACCTGAGAAGGTCACCTTTCAATTCAGCACTGCTTCAAAAGTTCACTCTGTCAAAGACAAACTGATTCATGACATTAAAACAAAGCACAAAATTTTACTATTTTTCGAAAAAAAATGCCTTCTCCGCCTTCCAAGAAATTTTAGACATATCTTTAATTGTGCATGTGTGCATGTATGTGTGTGTTTTCATGCATGTACATATACACTTGTTTGTGTGTGAGTGCAGGTGCATATATGTGCACATCTGTTCAAAGACCAGGGGAAGGTTTAGCTCAGTGAACAGGTGTTTAACTAGCAACTGAGAGCTCCTGGGTTTGATCCAAAGCACTGGGGGAAAAAAGGCAAAAGGTAAATCTCATTTTTGAAATGGCAAATCAAAATAGCAATCAAAGAGACATGGGGCCAACAAGAAAAAGAAAACATGAAATTTACTGGGTGAATAGTTCAGCAATGTAATGGAATACACAAAAGTAGCAAACATGAACATATTCCAAGAGATTGAAGCAAGAGGAATGTTTATAAAGGTGAAATTAGGACCATTACATAAGATGTTTTGAAATGACAACACTCAACTAAAAGATGGTAACATAAAAGTGTGTTCTCTGTGAGGGTGCAGTGACCTTTGTGAGAAGCTGTGCTTGCGGAAGCTTTGGAAGTACTTTATATACTATCAAGTTTAAATACTGTGCATGCATGTTCTCTCTCTCTCTCTCTCTCTCTCTGTCTCTCTCTCTCTTCTCTCCTCTCCCTCTCTCTCTTCCTCTCCCTCTCCTCTCTCTCTCTCTCTCTCTCTCTCTCTCTCTCTCTCTCTCTCTCTCTCCTCTCCTCTCCTTTCCTTTCCCCTTCTCTCTTTTCTTCTCTCTTTTCTTCTCTCTTCTCTTTCTCCCCCTCCCAACTGTCTTCCACTTTTCCTGGTTTAGCAAAAATGACTGCATTCATAATTACCACTTTTGCTCAAACTTTTTGTCCTGATATGTGATTTGTCTTGTGGTTACATTATAATTAATCCTTGGTGCCAAGTCGGGCCTTTCAGGATGATGGTCTGATTTACTCTGGTCCCTCATTAGGGGAAAATGATCAGCAATAAGGAGTCATTATCAAAATTTGAGCAAGAAGGAAGTTTTAGAGTGAATCTCTGGCTAAGTTCCTTGTTAATTCTAATTCTACTTCATTTATAGGCAACTTTTGGCTATCATCTCAAAGAGGTTTTGCCAAAATTTTATAGGCAACAGGTATGAAGCTTTAAAAAGAAAATGTGAAGCAAATCCAAGAGTACATAGTAAATCCAGTTTGCTTACCAGTTTGAACCAGTCACCTGAGTCTAAAGGTAGGTGAGTAAGAAAAACAGGGAACTGGGTGTGATCTACTCTACACATAGAGTCTCTTATTTCAAGTATCAGTTTCTCCAGAAGGCTTTACTGACATACAGAAAGTAAAAAAATGCAACTTACTTTTTATTTGACCAATATATAAACTAAAGCATTATTAATCATTTGTTATCTTTAGAGTATGTATAATTAAGAAAATATACTATATCTTTTGGTCATGGGGACTAGTACAATCAGCCTCAACTAGCACCTCTCCCCACTCAGTCAACCAATAATAGAACCAAAAATCCAGGACCAAAGCACTAATACCTTGCTACTGAGTGCTTTAAAATTCCTTCAATCGGGGGCTGGAGAGATGGCTCAGGGGTTAAGCCTCTCCTTGCAGGCATAAGGTCCTGAGTTCGGATCCTAGACCCCATGTATAGATGTCGGGTGGAAGCGGGGGCGGCCTGCCTTTCTGGTCCTGGTAAGGCGGAGCCTGTGAATCCCCAGGCAGAGTAAAACAACCATTGAATAAATTTTTTAAAAATTCCTTCAATTGAACAGAAGGGAATCTTCATATCCAAGCCTAAGATAAGTAATCCTTTTTACTTTCCTTCTCATCACAGTTGACAGTCACTTCTGCTTCAGACCGCTTTATAGCACATCCAAAACCCCACATACTCACCCCTTAGGGCATTAACTATTCACCCTCATAAACCTGGAAGGAACTAATAGTTGCAACAGTACGCTAAACTTTAACCCTTGACTAAAAGTCCACCCTATTTCATAATATAAAGCTGGCCTAATATTTAATCCAAACCACATATAACAACTCTTTTAAAAAATTTTTTATTAATATTTATTCAATTGTGTGTGTATGCGTGTGTGCGAGTGTGTGTATGTATGTGTAGAACCACGGACGAATTCGGGAACCACCATGGACCGCCTCCACCTCCTCTTTGTTTACTCTGCCAGGGGATTCACAGGCTCCATCCTACCAGGACCAAAAAGGCCGCCCCCTGCTTCTGCCTGGTGTCTATACGTGGGGTCTTAGGATCTGAACTCAGGACCTTCCACCTGCAAGGCAGAGGTTTAACCCCTGAGCCACCTCTCCAGCCAACAAATAACTCTTGACACCCAATCCCAAACATCCAGGAAAATCTAGACTTAAATTCTGTCACCCCCAGAACCAGAGTAGGGCTTTCACACCAATTTTTTGGTAGCATATCACTTTATGCATGATATAACAACAAGGAACCCTAAACTGAGACACTAAACACTTAAGTAAATAGCAACAATAACAGTCCAAGTGCAGCAATTGTATATAACTCATAACAGTCATAAACACACACCAAGATAGATTCTAGAAACCAAATACAAAATGACCAACTCACACCATAAATCCACAAGAAACAACAAAAACCACAATAACTCCCCCACAAAAAAACTGACAACATAACAATGGATCCCTACCAGAATAACTCATCGGATATTAGCCAAAAATTCAATAACCAAGACAAGGATTTTTCAAAGCACGATTTTTACCATGACGAAACAATGAAAGACAAAATCCAAGAGGAGTTAAATAACCACATAAGCCAATATGAACAGGAACACAATAGGCACCTAGATGAAATGAAAAGGCAGTGGAAAAAAATGAAACTAAGCATCCAGCAATTGAAAAAAACTCATACAGATATTAAGCTTGAAATTAAAAATAAGCTAGCTATAATCCAAAATTCAACATCAAGTCTTAACAGCAGAACCAACAAAGCAGAAAACAGAATATCAGAACTTGAAGACAAGATAGAAGAACAAGTTGGTTCAATTAAAGAGGTTGAAAAAATTTTTAAAAATACTGGAGAGAAATACTGAAGAGTTATGGGAATTTTTGAAGAAACCAAACTTGTGTATTCATAGAATGCCAACAAAAGAAACCCATAAAGCCACTCCAGAAGAGATCTTTCACACTATCATTAAGGAAAATATTCCACATCTAAGGAAAGACATCCCCATTCAAGTGCAGGAGGCACATAATTCACCATTCAGATATAACCAAAATAGAAACTCACCAAGACAAATTATAGTCAAAACAACACAATAAACACAACGTGCTGAGAGCATCAAGAGAAAAAAAAAGTCACATTTAAAGATAAGCCTATTAAAACAACAGTTTCCAATGGAAACAGTAAAAGCCAGAAGAACTTGGAAAGATATACTTCAAGTCATAAATGAGCACGAATGCTAACCCAGATTAATACACCCATCAAAATTTTCAGTCATGAATGAGGGTGAAAGAGAAATCTTCCACCATAGGATATATTGAAGGCTTACATAAATACCAAACCAGACCTACAAACAATGCTAGAAAAGATACTCAAGCTCAAAGAAAAAGACAAACATATCCAAGAAGCCAGAAGGGGAAAATACTACCAATACAATTTCCTAGCAAAGAAATGCACACATAAAAAACATAAAAAAACAGAAAATGAAAGAAACCAACAACCAATTCTCAATTTTAATCCTAAACATGGAATTAACTCTTCAATCAAAAGATATGAACTACAAGCATGGATCAATCATCCCAACCCAGCAATCTGTTGCCTTCAAGAAACACATCGCACCATGAAAAATAGGCATATTTTAAGGCCAAAAGGCTGGTCAAAAGTACTGAAAGCTAATGGAAAAGGAAACTAGCAGGAGTAGCAATTGTGGTATCTTAAAAAATAGACTTCAAACCAAAAGAAATCATAAGACACAGAAGGATACTACATATAAGTCAAAAGAACAATTCATCAGGAAGACTTCACAATACTGAACAGATACAAAACTAATATAGGCTCAGCCACACTCACTAAACATACATTACATTTAAAACAAAAATTAATCCAAACAAGATAATAGTAGGGGACTTTAACACCCCACCCAATGTTGAATAGATCAAGAAGCCAAAAACTGAACAGAGATACACTGAAGTTTAATCAGACCATAGCCCAAATGGACCTGACTAACCTCCACTGGACCTCCTATCTCAACAATAAGGAATATACATTCTTTTCAGCAGCCCATGAAACCTACTCCAAAATAGACTGTATATTTGGGCACAAAGCAAACCTCCACATACATAGGAAAGTTGAAATAATATCCTGTACCCTATCTGACAACCACAGAATAAAGCTATACATCCACAACAAAACAAACATCAGAAAATACACAAATTCTTGGACATTAAATACCATGATACTAAACAAGGAATGGGTTCAGGCATAAGTCAAAATGGAAATTCAAAAATTCATAGAAATAAATAATGATGAAAATATAGCATATCACAATCGTTGGGATAAGATGAAGACAGGCCTAAGAGTAAAGTTTATAGCACTCAAGGCCAATGTGAAAAAACTGGAAACATCACAAGTAAACAACCTAACAATCCAACTTAAAGCTTTAAAGAGATAAAAAAAATTCAGTCCCAAAAGCAGTAGATAAGCGGAAATTAATAAAATCAGGTGAGAAATATCCAAAATGGAGATAAGGAGGACGATAGAATCAACCAAACAATGAGCTGTTTCTTTGAATAAAAACCCAACAAAATAGACAAACCCTTAGCCAAATTAATTAGTCAATCAAAAGAGAGAAACCCCAATTAAAAATTAGCGATGGAACCCCAATTAAAAATTAGCGATGGAATGGAGTCATTAAAACTAACACAAAGGAAATTTAGAGAATCATAAGGTCATAGTTAAAAAATGTATAAAAAGTTTGAAAATTAGAAAGAAATTGATGAATTTCTTAAATTCAAAAGCTTAATTGGGATGAATTGAATTATTTAAATAGTCCTATAACAAGTGATGAAATTAAAGATGTGATTACAAATCTCCTCACCAAAAAAATACAGCACTCCACCAAAAAAGTGCAGAATTCCACCAAACATTCTAACAACAACTAACACCACTACTCCTTAAACTATTCATAAAATAGCAAAGGAAAGAACACTCCCGAATTCATTCTATGAAGCTAATATTACACTAATCACAAAACTAAATAGAAATACAATAAAAAAGAAAACTATAGCCCAATTTCATTGATGAATACAGATGCAAAGATCCTCCACAAAAATTTAGCAAATTGTATTCACAAACATATCAAAAATATCATTCGCTATTATCAAATAGGATCTATTCCAGGCACACAAGGTTTGTTTAACATGCACAAATCAATAAAAGTTATCCATAATATAAACAAATCCAAGGAGCAAAGTCACATCATTCTCTTGATAGATGCGGGAAAAAGTTTTTGTCAAAATCCAACATCCCTTTATGATCAAAGTTCTGGAGAAAAGTGATGGAAGGAACATGTACCAATATAATAAAGGCTATATACAAGAACCTATAGCAAAGATCATTCTACAAGGTGAAATTCTTGAAGCATTCCCTCCTTGATCAGGAACTAGGGAAGGTTGTCCACTCTCACCACTTTTATTCAATATTGTATTGGAATTCTTAGCTAGAGCTATTAGACAAGAGAAGGAAATGAAAGGGATATAAAGAGGAAAAGAAGAAGTCAAGTTACCCCTATCTGTGGCCAACATGATCTTTTACGTGAGAGACTCTAAAAATTCAGGAAACTCCTGGAATTAATACATAAGTGGCATATATAACTAATACAGAGTGGCAGGGTACAAAGTCAATGTTCAAAATCAATGACTTTCTTTTACACCAAGGATGTAAAAAAGTGAAACAGTCCTAAGAGAAACAATTCCATTTACCAAAACCCCTAAAAAACGAAATATCTTGTTATAAATCTAACCAAGGAAGTAAGAGACCTTGTTGCAGATAGCCTGCATGGTTGCTGATAAATGACCATCAAAGGCTTAAGGGAAAAAGGGGTTTATTTTCTTATGATAGTCTAGTTACAGTCCGTCCAGGTTGACAGGAGAGCATGCACCAACACCAGGGCTGAAGTGTCTGGCTACACCATCTCTATGTAATAATGGCTGAGAGAGGGATGATCCTTACTTGTTAGACCAGCATGTCTGGCCAAGTATACACAAGGAAGCTGACTCTCTCAACCAGAGAGAGTTTTTGTTTATTCCAGGGCCTAATCCCACCTACCTGGGCCTTTCCCACCAGCTAGACAATCTCCTGCAGATTTGCTCTGGGCCTACCTCAACCACTAATTCTCCACAACTGTGCCCAAAGCTCAAAACTCAACTGTCAGTAGACACCTGTGCCTAACTATGACAGACTTGTATACTGAAAACTTTGAAACCCTAAAGAAAGAAATTTCAGAAGACACCAGAAAATGCAAAGACCTCCATGTTCCTGGATCACTAGAATTAACATCATAAAAATGACCATCCTACTAAGAGCAATATGCAGATTCGATGTTGTACCAATCAAACTTTCAAGGCAATTTTTCACAGAAATTGACAAAACAATTTAAAAATTCATGTGGAAGCCCCAAAGTCCCAGGATAGCTAAAGTAATCCTGAATAATGAAAACTATGCTGGAAGAATCACCATACCAGACCTTAAATTTATACTACAAATCCATAGTAACAAAGACAGCATGGTACTGGCTCCAAAGCAGACACATAGATCAATGGATAATGATCAAAGACCCAGAAATAAGTCCCTACACATAGAGTCATCTGATTTTGACATAGGGGTTCAGAAAGGTCAATAGCAAAAGAATAGTATCTTCAACAAATGGTGCTATCAAAATTGGATATCCACGTGCAGAAGATTGAAACTGATCCCTTACTTGTCACATGCATGAAAATCAACCCCAAATGGATCAAAAACTTTAACTTAGACCAGAGACTATAAAAATCCTAGAAGAAAGAGTAGATAATTTCCTTAAACTGCTAGGCCTAGGCCAACACTTTTTAAACAGGACCCCAGTAGCTCAGGAAACAGAACCTACTCTCAACAAATGGGATCTCATGAAATTAAAGAACTTCTGTTCAGCTAAAGATATTATCAATCAAGCAAAAAGACAACATATAAAATGGGAGAAAATCTTCACTAACTATACATCTGCTAGAGGACTAATATCTACAGTGTATAAAGAACTCAAAAAATTGAACACTAAGGAGATAAATAGCCCAATTAGAAAGTGGGCCATGGAACTTAAAAGAAATTTTTTTCTAGAAATAAGTTGAAATGTCCAACGAATTCGTTAAAAAAGATTCCACCTCCCTAGCCATCAGGGAAATGAAAATCAAAACTACCCTGAGACATCATCTCGCACTGGTCAGAATGGCAAAATCCAAAAGACATGCAACAATACCAGCTGGAGAGAATGTGGGGAGAAGGGAACCCTCATATATTGCTGATAAGAATGCTGAATTGTACAACCACTATGGCAATCAGTATGACAGTTCCTAAAATAATGAAAAATTGAAATTCTTTATGACCCTGTTATAATACCACTGAGAATATTAAAACAATGCTTCATCATACTATAGTGACACATGTACATCCATGTTCATTGCAGCACTATTCACAATAGTGTATGGAACCAACCTAGTTGACAAATGAGTAATGAGAACATGGCACATATACACAATGGAATACTACACAGCCATCAAAAAAATTATGAAATTTGTTGCTAAATGGATGGAGCTGGAAGAAATCATACTGGGAAAAGTATCCCAAGCACAGAAAATCAGACATTGCATGTTCTCCTTTATAAGTGGACCCTAACTCCAAGCTCTCTTAATGACATACTCAAAGGAAAATCTTTTTATCACCTTTTACAACCATGAAGAAATAGGAAAATAAGGCAAAGAATACCCAAAGGAAAAGAAGACAAAGGAACAAAGTTCAATAGAGAAATAAGGTTACTGCCAAGAAAGACCTTTAATTAGTGAGATATCTCATACAATCCACAGTCAGTATCCTTTCTGATCACTGATGTTTGGAGTGGTATGAAGCACTCAGTGTGTGTTCCCTATCTTGGGGGAGGGGTTAGTGATAAGTAGACAGCTAGATGATATCCTAGAGCTTGACCCCACCCACTACTGTGCCTTACTCCTGATCTTTCAAGCCTTCTCTTATATAAAGGCCTCTCTTTAATAACTAGTTGTACTGTTGCATAAGAGAGGATCTCAACAACCAGATAGGATGCAGCCTTGTGCACTGCAAGAATAGCAAAACGAACAACAAACAATCTGAATACAGAACACTGGCAGCCCTTCAATGTTCACCTGGAACCAGGCCAGCCAAATCTCTCCTCATCCGGATGTTCAGGGAACTTTGCAGAAGAGGGGGCAGTAAGACTGTAAGAGCCTAAAGATGGAGAGTTCCATTCATAGACAGGCCACTCCATTCAAGATACGGCAACCACAGCCAGGAATTCATAGCTATGGGATTCAAATTCATCAGACCTGCACAGTGGACATATCGTATGTGCCCACAGACTGGCACAGATCTCAGGAGAAATAGTTTCAGGAAGTAGGATCCTTAGGGGCAAGGGATCTGACTATAGGGGAGTACCCATATCAGCAGGTGCCCAAAAAAGGGCCTCTTGGTCTACTACAGATGCCTCAACCCCCATGAGAACAGATGATACAGAGAAAACCTCAGGATCCATAGAACCAAAGGACAGGAGAATATGAAGGAGTAGACTGGGCAAACTTAGGGAGGGGAGGAAGGGTGGAATGGGATGAAAACTAGAGGGAAGGGTGGGAGGAATGAGGGAGGCAAGGAGCATGCATATAAAAATGTAAATTTAATAAATTTATTTAAAAGTACAATATGAAAATACATTTTGAGCAAAAACTGTATTAGACATGGTACAAATAAGCATTCTGAATAATTTTTTAGACAAGATTCTGCCCCGTTACATAATATATACTGATTGTGAAATTTTAACTCATCATTACTTTCTCAAGTAGAGAAAGACATGAATAAGGCAAAATGAGAAGATCAAGCTGCCCATTGTCCCATCAACATCTCAACATGGAAGGGGAAAGATCTCAAGAAGTACAGGAACACCAAAACTAAAAAAAAAAAAACAAAAAACAAAAAAACAACAACAAACTATAATTCAGAACATCAGAGACCCTACATTAATAACCTGGAAAGAGGCCAGCCTAATCTCTCCCCATCCTAAAGCTCATGGAAATTTGCGGAAGAGGGGGCAGTAAGATTGTAAGAGCCTAAAGATGGGGAGGAGCAATGATATGCAAGATAACTCTGCACAAGTTAGGGCCGAAGTAACCATTATAGGACTTTGCATGACCTACGCAATGACCGGCATAACATTGCCCCCCCCCAAAGTCTAACATGTTTCACAGGCTCTAGGATCTTTAGAGGCAAGGAATTAACAGCCAGAAATATGTTCCTATACTAAAGGGGAACACAAGAAAGAGTTCTAGACAATACTACTGAGTCCTTATACCTCATCAGAAGAGGAGGACCCAGAGGGAAGTTTGACCTTCACACTAAAGGATGTTCCAGGGATGGTGAGGTGGGAGAGGGCACTGGGAGAAATGGAGGGAGGGGGAAAAGGAAGGGGAAAAGTGGGAGGGAGCAAGGAGATCCGAAAAGGGGTGAAGGGAGGGAGGGGACCAGGGCACCTATTAAGTTTGTATGAGGGGAAAATAAATAAATAGATAAGTAAATAATAAATAAATAAAAATAAGATAGAGAACCAGTGAGCTGGTTCAGTACCTGAATTTGTTAAAATCCTAATCTTTCGGCACATCAGAGTATGTCTGTATTTGGAGATAGGTACATTGGAGATGAGGTACTTACAATTAAATAAGATAACCTGGGCAGACTCTAATTCAACATAACTGGTACCTTTATAAAAAGGAGTTAGAACACACATGTATGCACATACAAAGGGGCAAAGGGAGAGGACACAGTAGGAAGGTGTAAGAGTTAATCTTGTTAACTAGACCCGAGGAAGATTCAGAATATTCTTTTCAAGTCTCTTTCAGTGAACTTGATTTCAGGAGAATTTCCTGATTCCTTCTGAAATAGGAGAAATCTAACCAAGTGTTCCACACTTCTTTTTTTTTATTTTATTTTTTATTTCCTCCAGTCATACAAAGTTGATAAATACCCCATTTCCCTCCCTCCCTCCACTCCTCCTTCCCTCCACCCCTCCTTGGATGCCCTTGCTCCCTCCCCATCTTTTCCCTTTCCTTTACCCCCTCCCTCCCTTTCTCCCAGTGCCCCCTTCTCCCCATTCCTGGAGCATCCTTCAGTGTGCATGTCAAACTTCCCTCTGGGTCCTCCTCTCTGATGAGGTGTAAGGACTCAGTGGCATTGCCTAGAGCTCTTTTGTGTGTGTGTGTGTGTGTGTGTGTGTGTTCCCCTTTAGTATAGGAACACTATTGTGGCTGTTAATCCCTTGCCTCTAAGGATCCTAGTGCCTGTGATCTATGCTGGACTTTGGGGGGGGGGCAATGTTATACCGGTCATTGCGTAGGTCATGCAAAGTCCTATAATGGTTACTTCGGCCTTAACTTGTGTGGAGTTATCTTGCATATCATTGCTCCTCCCCATCTTTAGGCTCTTACAATCTTACCGCCCCCTCTTCCGCAAATTTCCATGAGCTTTAGGATGGGGAGAGATTAGGCTGGGCTGGTTCCAGGTGGTTGATGTAGAGTCTCTGATTTTCTGTATTATGAGTTTTTTGTTTTTTTTTTCAGTTTTGCTGCTCCTGCACCGCCCTTGGCTCCATCCTGATGGGTATTGTATGTCACCTCCTAGCCAGAGATAAAAGGCTGTTAAAATAGAGTCTTACTATAAGAGTAGATTCAAAGGTAGATGGAATAAGACTAGGAGACCGTGGAAAGGGGGGGTTCAGTCTCCCATTTGCAGGATGTTTACCATCTATCTTCCAGATTCTATGCCCTCCCTGACAGGTAAGATCAAACCCCATGAGTTGCAAGTGACCAGGAAGGAAAGTCTGTGAGCTTAATCAGATGTCTCACTACTCACTTGCAGTACTTGATGGTGGCCTATTTTCTCTGTCGTAGCATGATCCCCTCTCTTCTTGTTTCTGGGGGACCCTCCTTCCCCTTCCCTCCTGTTTATAATCTTTGCAATTACTGTAAGTATTACAGAGATTAATCTTTAAGTATGTCACTAAGTGGGTTTGGTACTAGGATCCACCTATTAGGGAATACATACGACACTTAATTTTCTGTGTCTGGGATACTTCACTCAATATAATTTTTTCTAATTCCGTCCATTTCCCTGCAAATTTCATTAATTCATTTTTTTGATGGCTGAGTAGTATAATGTAGTATAAATGTACCACATTTTCCTTATCCACTCATCAACTGTTGGACATTTGGGTGGATTCCATGACTTTGCTATTGTAAACAGTGCTGCTATGAAAATGGTCATGCTTGTGCCATTGAGGTGAATTTTTGCTTTATGGGGGGTTATTCCAAAAAATGGAATAGCAGGGTCCTATGGCATTTCAATCTTTAACTTTTTAAAGACTCGCCAGAATGCTAGCCAGAATGATTGTATAAGCCTGCATTCCTACCACATTCTCTACATTTGGTGGTATTTGTATTGTGGATTTTTGCCATCCTGACCAGGGTGGGATGATATGTCAGGGAGGGTTTGATTTGCATTTCCCTGATGGCTAAGGATGTGGAGCATTTTTTAAGATATTTAGACATTTCAATTTTGTCCCTGGTAAAGTTTCTTTTGAATTCCAAGGCCCATTTTTTAATTGGGCCATTTGTTTCCTTGGTATTTAGTTTTCTAAGTTCTTTGTGCACTCTGGATAATAGAGCTCTATCAGATACGTGATTAGTAAAGATTTTCTCCCATTCTATGGGTTGCCTTTTACTCGGGTTACAATCTCCTTATTTGAACAGAAGTTCTTTATTTTCATAAGATCCCATCTGTTGAATGTTGGTTGTAATGACTGTTTAGGAACTGTTGGCCTAGCCCAATCAGCTCGAAGGAGTTCCCTATTCTTTCGATTAAGGTTTTAATAGTCTCTGGCCTTATATTGAGGTCCTTGATCTATTTGGAATTAATTTTTGTACATGGTGACAAGTACGGGTCCAGTTTTAATCTTCTGCATATGGACATCCAGTTTTGCCAGCACCATTTATTGAAGATGCTGTTCTTTTTCCATTGGATTTTTTGGGCCCCTTTCTGAAAGTTCAAATGGCTGTAATTGTGTGGGCTTATATCTGGGTCTTCAACATTTATCCATTTAAGTGTGTCTATTTTGGGGCTAGCACCAGGCTGTTTTTATACCTATGGATTTGTAGTATAGATTAAGGTTTAGCAGTGTTTTTGTTGCTCAGACTGTTTTTACTATACTGGGTCTTTTGCGCTTCCATATGGCTTTTGAGATTCTTTGGTCAATTTCTTTAAAGAATTGCTTTGGGATTTTGATTGGCATAGCATTGAATCTATATATTGGGAATAGGAGGCCTGGGGCGGAGGAGGCACGGTCCCTGGCAGTAGGCGATGGCGGAGAGGCCCGAGGACCTGAATCTGCCCAACGCTGTCATCACCAGGATCATCAAGGAGGCGCTGCCAGACGGTGTCAACATCTCCAAGGAGGCCCGCAACGCCATCTCCCGCGCCGCCAGCGTCTTCGTGCTTTACGCCACATCCTGTGCTAACAACTTCGCAATGAAAGGGAAACGCAAGACTCTCAATGCTAGTGATGTGCTGTCTGCCATGGAAGAAATGGAGTTCCAGCGGTTCGTTACCCCGTTGAAAGAAGCTCTGGAAGCGTACAGGCGGGAACAGAAAGGCAAGAAGGAGGCATCAGAGCAAAAGAAGAAAGATAAAGACAAAAAGATTCAGAAGAGCAGGACAAGAGAAGGGAGGACGACAATGATGAAGATGAGGAAAGACTGGAGGAAGAACAAAATGAAGAGGAAGAGTTAGACAACTGAATCAGCTGTAACTGTGTTACAGAAGTCACCGCCCTGAAATGTCTCCTGTGTTTATATAAAAATGGTCCTGCAGTGCAGAGTGATCTTAGGCACAATAAAAACTGACACAGAGCAGAATCCTAAAGGTTATGACTTTTTAGAAAGAAGGATTCTCAATGGCCAATTAGTCAGTTTGATACCTCTTGTTTACTTAGGCCTAGAGCTAGGTAGTTTTTGATCCTCAGTTCACTGCCCCTCCAAAAAGATAATAATAATTTCCATGTTACCTGCTGTGCCAGATCACAGAGGCTCAGAAAAAAAAAAATGGAGCTTTGATCATTGTCAGCCTGGTTGCTTGTATAGCATTTGGCAATAGATATTTAAGGATTGTCAGAATGGTTTAGCTTTAGGGAAAGAAACTACTAAAAGGCTGTGGGAGAATACTGAATCTCTGCTTGACAGAAGAATTAACTTGTTTGGCTTTCTCCAGACCCTCTTGGCTTGTAGCCTCCTTTATTACCTGTAGACATTCATCAGCTGGGGTTGCTGCCCTCCTAGTACATAAACTCTTAAATTCTCCATGTGGCTCAGAATGGGTCAAGGAAAAGTGCCAATGTCTTAAAAATGGACAACTTAATCCTGGAGGTAACCTCACTGCCTTCCACTGTACATGAGACATAATGTCGCCTCTTGGAAGGTCTAAAATCCCAGGCTTCCGTGTAGTTATCTCCTAGGTTTGTGACTAGATTTTCATTTTCTAATTCATGACGATTTCCTCTCAGTGGTTCTCTCTTGTGGGTTTATTTAGTTTTGTTTGTGGACAGGGAAATTAAGCCCAAAGCCTCAGGCATACAAGGCATAGGGAACACTGTACCACCGAGTGAATGTACTTCTCTCTCTTCCCGCCCTTCCCTCTGCTTCTACTTTCTCCATCTTTTACTCACTTTACCTGCCAGCCTAGAAACTTTGATTGCCTGTATGATGTCCCAAAGTGCAGGTTCCTCTGATTTCCTTAGTTCTGATCTTGTTTTAATAATAACTGTGGGACTCCTTAGAACCTGAAGGGAAATCTCAGAGTGCTCAGGAATCTAGTCCCCACCACCAGTCCAGCCATCGCTTTTATTGTTGTTAAGTATGTGTTGACTTTTCTTAGTCCGTCTTCCCATTCAGTTTTCTGAGCACTTTTTATGTCTTAGCTGAATGCTTGCTTTCATTGACAGGTAGTGTAATATAATTGGTTACTAGTTAACTAGCCATGTGAATATAGTGAAGAGTTTGTTAATAAGTGACTGAAAACTGTTGAGAAGAATTTAACACTTTATATAAATAAACATTCTTGTTTAAAAAAAAAGAATCTGTATATTGCCTTTGGTAGGATGGTCGTTTTTATGATATTAATTCTGCCAATCCAGGAACATAGCAGGTCTTTCCACCTTCTAGTGTCTTCTGCAATTTCTTTCTTTAGGGTTGTAAAGTTTTCATTGTAAAGGTCTCTTACTTCCTTGGTTAGGTTTATGCCAAGGTATTTCATTTTTTTAGAGGCTATAGTAAATGGGATTGTTTCTCTCAGGGATTTTTTTAAATTTTTCCATCCTGGGCATAGAGGAAGGCCACGATTTTTGTACGTTTATTTTGTATCCTGCCACCCTGCTGAACTTCTGTATTAGTTCTAGCAGTTTCCTGGTGGAGTTTTTAGGATCACTCAGGTATATGATCATGTCATCTGCAAATAGAGATAACTTGACTTCTTCCTTGCCAATTTGAATCCCTTTTACCTACTTTTGTTGTCTTATGGCTCCAGCTAAGACTTCAAGTACAATATTGAATAGAAATGGTGAGAGTGTATAGCCTTGTCTAGTTCCTGATCGAAGCGGGAATGCTTCAAGTTTTTCCCCATTGAGTATAATCCTTGCAGTTGGCTTGTTGTATACAGCTTTTATTATATTGATAAAGGTTCCTCTCATTCCAACTGTCTCTAGAGTTTTGATGATAAAAGGTTGTTGAATCTTGTCAAGAACATTTTCTGCATCTATCGAGAGTATCACGTGGTCTTGGACTTTGGACTGGTTTATATGGTGAATTACGTTTATTGATTTCCATATGTTGAACCAACCTTATGTGCCTGGGATAAAGCCTATTTGATTACCTTGAATGATCTTCTTGATATGCTTTTGAATCTGATTTGCTAAGACTTTGTTGAGAATCTTTGCATCTGTGTTCATCAAAGAGATTGGCCTATAGTTTTCTTTATTAAGTGTATCTTTATTAAGTTTTTGGGATTAAGATGATATTAGCTTCATAGAAAGAATTTCCTTTGCTATTTGATGGAACAGTATAAGGAGTATTGGTGTTATTTGTTCCTTAAATGTCTGGTAGAACTCTGTGCTGAATCCATCTGGTCCAGGACTTTTTTGGGTGGGAAGATTCGCGATTACTTCATCGATTTCCTCATATATTATAGGACTATTTAAATAATTCAAAACTTCCTGATTCAATTTAGCTAAGTTGTGCTTACTGAGGAATTCATCCATTTTTTGTGTGTTATCAAATTTCACAAAGTGTAAGTTTTTGAAATATGACCTTATAATTCTCTGAATTTCTTGGGTATCAGTAGTGATAACTCCATTTTCATTTCTAATTTTGTTAATTTGGGTTTTCTCTCTCTTGTTTTTGGTTAATTTAGCTAGGAGTTTATCGATCTTATTGATTTTTTCAAAGAACCACCTTTTAGACTGGTTGTTTTTCTGTATTGTTTTCCTTATCTCAATTTTGAATATTTCTCCCCGGATTTTGCTAATCTCCTCTACTCTACTGCTTTTGGGATCAGGTTGCTCTTGTGTCTCTAAAATTTTAAGCTGCATTGTTAAGTTATTTATTTCTGATGTTTCTATTTTTTTGATGTAGGCTATAAACTTACCTTTTAGTAAGGCTTTTGTTGTGTCGCAGAGATTTTGATATGTTGTATTTTTGTTATTATTCATTTCTAGGAAATTTTTTTTACTTAATTAATTAATTTATTTCTGCTCATACAAACTTAATTTTTCCCTCTTTTTTAAAATTTATTTTTCTCCTCATACAAACGTAATAGGCACCGCTGTCCCCTCCCTCCATCCCTCCCTGCACCTCCCTGCTTCTTCCTCCTTTTTCCCCTTCCTTTCCCCCTCCCTCCTTTTCTCCCAGTTCCCCCTCCCCCCATCTCTGAAGCATCCTTTAATGGGTATATCAAACTTTCCTCTGGGTCCTCCTCTCTGATGATGTGCAAGGACTCAGTGGCATTTCCTAGCACTCTTTCTTGTGTTTCCCTTAAGTATAGGAACACTCTCGTGACTGTTAATCCCTTGCTTCTAAGGATCCTAGTGCCTTTAATCCATGCTAGAGTTTGAGGGGTCAATGATAAATTGGTCATTGTGCAGATCATGCAGAGTCCTATTACAATTGCTTCAGCCCTAACTTGTGTGGAGTATCTTGCATATCTTGACTCCTCCCATCCTTGTGCTCTTACAATCTTACTGCTCCCTTTTCGACAAATTTCCCTGAGCTTCAGGATGGGGGGAGATTAGGCAGGCCTGATTCCACGTGGTTGATATAGAATCTCTGATGTTCTGAATTATGGTTTGTTGATTTTTTTTCAGTTTTGCTGCTCCTGAAATGCCCTTGGTTCCATCCTGATGGGTATTGGATGTCACCCCATGGCCAGAGATAAAAAGCTGTTAAAATAGAGTTTTATTATAAGCATACATTCAAAGGTAGATGGAATAGGAGTAGGAAACTGTGGTGAGAGGTGGTTCAGTCTCCCATTGCAAAATGGTTACCTTCTATCTGCCAAACTATGCCCTCCCTTTCTGGAAAGATCATTCCCCATCAGTTGCAAGTGACCAGGAAGGAAAGTCCGTGAGCTTAACAAAATGTCTCACTACTTACTTGCAGTCCTTGATGGTGGCCTATTTTCTCTGTAGCATGATCTTCTCTCTCGTTGTTTCTGGTGGGGCCCTCCTTTCCCTTGCCTCCTGTTTATAATCTTTGCAATTACTGTAGGTATTACAGAGATTTATCATCAAGTGTGTCTCTAAGTTGGTTTAGTACTAGGATCCACCTATTAGGGAGTACATACAGCACTTAATTTTCTGTGTCTGGTATACTTCACTCAATATAATTGTTTCTAATTCCATCCATTTCCTGGCAAATTCCAGTAATTCATTTTTGATGGATGAGTAGTATTCCATTGTATAAATGTACCACATTTTCCTTATCTACTCATCAACTGTTGGACATTTGGGATGATCCCATGACTTTGCTATTGTAAACAGTGCTGCTATGAAAATGGTCGTGCTTGTGCTATTGAGGTTAATTTTTGCTGTATGGGGGTTTATTCCTAAAAGTGGAATAACTGGGTCATATGGCATTTCAATCTTTAATTTCTTTAAGAATTTCCAGACGGCTCGCCAGAGTGGTTGTATGAGCCTGCATTCCCACCAGCAGTGTAGGAGAGTTCCCTTCTTGTCACATCTCTCCAGCATTTGGTGGTGTTTGTATTGTGGATTTTTGCCATCCTTACTGGGGTGAGATGATATTTCAGGGAGGTTTTAATTTGCATTTCCCTTATGGCTAAGGATGTGGAGCATTTTTTAAGATATTTGTTAGACATTTTAATTTCGTCCCTGGTAAAGTTTCTTTTAAGTTCCAAGGCCCATTTTTTAATTGGGCCATTTGTTTCCTTGGTGTTTAGTTTTCTAAGTTCTTTGTGCACGTTGGATAATAGAGCTCTATCAGATATATGTTTAGTGAATATTTTCTCCCATTGTGTGGGTTGCTTTTGTGCTCGATTTACAATCTCTTTATATGAACAGAAGCTCTTGAATTTCATAAGATTCTTATGAAATTCATAATTTCATAAGAGTGTTGCTTGTATTGACTGTGCTATTGGATTTCTGATTTGGAACTGTTGGCCTAGTCCAATCAGCTCGAGGGAGTTCCCTAACCTTTCCACTAAGGTTTTTATAGTCTCTGGCCTTATATTAAGGTCCTTGATCCATTTGGAATTAAGTCTTGTACATGGTAACAAGTACGGGTCCAGTTTTAATCTTCTGCATGTGGAGATCCAGTTTTGTCAGCACCATTTGTTGAAGATGCTGTTCTTTTTCCATTGGATTTTTTTGGGCCTCTTTGTCAAAGATCAAATGGCCGTAATTGTGTGGCCTTATATCTGGGTTTTCAACCCTTATCCATTGATCTATGTATCTATTTTGGAGCCAGTACCAGGCTGTATTTATAACTATGGATTTGTAATACAGACTAAGGTTTGGTATGGAGATACTTCCACCAGTGTTTTTGTTACTCAGGATTGTTTTTGCTATCCTGGGTCTTTTGTGCCTCCATATGAACGTTGAGATTGTTTGCTCAACTTCTTTAAAGAATTGCTTTGGGATTTTAATTGGTATAGCATTGAATCTGTATATTGCCTTTGATAGGATGGTCATTTTTATGATATTAATTCTGCCAATCCAGGAACATGGCAGGTCTTTCCACCTTCTAGTGTCTTCTGTAATTTCTTTCTTTAGGGTTGTAAAGTTTTCATTGTAAAGGTCTCTTACTTCCTTGGTTAGGTTTATACCAAGGTATTTCTTTTTTTTAGGCGCTGTAGTAAATGGGATTGTTTCTCTCGGGGCTTTTTCACTTCTAGTGGGAAAGATCATTTACAACTGAGGGGGTATGATCTTACCAGAAGGGGAGGGCATATAGTCTGGCAGATAAAAAGTAACCATTTTGCAAGTGGGTGATTGACCCCTCCCTCACTGTGGTTTCCTACTTTTATTACATTTACCTTTGAATATACTCTTATAACAAGACTCTAGTTTAACAACTTTTTATCTCTGGCCAGGGGGTGACATCCAATACCCATCAGGATGGAGTGAAGGGCATTGCAGGAGCAGCAAAACCGCAAAAGAAAATCAACAAACCATAATCCAGAACTTCGGAGACTGTGTATCAACCACCTAGAACTAGGCCAGCCTAATCTCTCCCCATCCTGAAGCTCAGGGACATTTGTGGAAGAGGGGGTGGTAACAGTGTAAGAGCACAAGGATAGGAGGAGCAATGATATGCAAGATACTCCACACAAGTTAGGGCCGAAGCAATCATAATTGGACTTTGCATGCCCTGCGCAATGTCCAACACACTATTGACCCCACAAAGTCTAGCATTTGCTAAAAGCACCAAGATCCTTGGAGGCTAGGGACTGACAGTCACAGTAGTGTTCCTAAGCTTAAGGGAAACACAGGAAAGGGTTCTGGGAAATGCCCCTGGGTCCTTGCACCTCATCAGAGTGGAGGATCCAGAGGAGAGTTTGGCATGCACATAAAGGATGTTTCAGGGATTTGGGGGGAGACACTGGGGGATGGAGTGGGAGGGGAAAGGGGAGGGTAAGCAGGGGGGTTAGAGGGAGGTAGAGGGAGGGAGGGGACTGGTGTACCTGTTATGTTTGTGTGAGTGGAAATAATAAAAAAATGTTAAAAAATAAAATAAAATAAAAGGCTGTTGGATCTTATCAAAAGCTTTTTTGCATTTATCGAGAGTATCATGTGGTCTTGGATTTTAGACCCGTTTATTTGGTGGATTACATTTATTGGTTTGTGTATATTGAATCAACATTGTATCCCTGGGGTAAAGCCTACTTGATCCCTGTAAATGATCTTTTTGATATGTTTTTGAATCTGATTTGCTAAGACTTTGTTGAGAATCTTTGCATCTGTGTTCATCAAAGAGATTGGCCTATAGTTTTCTTTTTTAAGTGCATTTTCATTAAGTTTTGGGATTAAGATGATATTAGCTTTGTAGAAAGAATCTGGTAGTATTCTTCCTTTGCTATTTGATGGAACAGTTTAAGGAGTATTGCTGTTATAAGCTCCTTAAGATTATGTCTGCTAGAACTCTGTGCTGAATCCATCTGGCCCAGGACATTTCTTGGTGGGAAGATTCAAGATTATGTCATCAATTTCCTCATATGTTATAGGACTATTTAAATAATTCACAACTTCATGATTCAATTTCAGTAAGTTGTACTTACTTAGGAATTCATCCATTTCTTTTGTGTTGTCAAATTTCAGAGTATACGTTTTTAAAATATGAAATTATAATAGACTGAATTTCTTGGGTATTGTAGTGATAACTCCATTTTCATTTCTAATTTTGTTAATTTGTGTTTTTTCTCTCTTGCTTTTGGTTAATTTAGCTAGAGGTGTGTCAATCTTATTGATTTTTTTCAAAGAACCAGCTTTTTGACTGGTTGATTCTCTGTATCGTGTTCCTTATATCAATTTTGGATATTTCTCCCCTGATTTTGCTAATCTCCTCTTCTACTGCTTTTGGGATCAGATTGCTCTAGTGTCTCTGTTGCAGTCCACCTGCATGGTTGCTGATAAATGACCATTACACAGCTTAAGAGAACATTCTTATGACAGTCTAGTTACATTTCATAGTCCAGCTTGACAGGAGAGCACACACCAACACCGGGGCTGAAGGAACTGGCCACCATAATGGCTGAGAGATGGACAATCCTTACTTGCCAGACAGGCATGTGGTCTTGGATTTTATACAGAAGGATGCCAATTCTCTCAACCAGCTCTCTGTGATTTATCCAGGGCCTAATCCCACTCACCATGGGTTGGGTCTTCCCTACCAGCTGGACAATCTCCTTCAGGTTTGCTCTGGGCTAAACCATCAACTCTCTACAACTGTGCCCAGAGCTCAAACACTCAAAAGTCAAGTTGACACCTGTGCTTAACTATGACAGTCTCTAAAGCTTTAAGCTGCATTGTTATTTATTTCTGGTGTTTCCATTTTTCAATGTAGGCATTAAGAGCTATGAACTTACCTCTTAGGACAGCTTTCATTGTGTCCCAAAGATTTTGATGAGTTGTATTTTCATTATTCATTTGCTTCCAGGAAATGTTGCCTTTCCTTTATAATTTCTTCCTGAACCCAACTCTCATTCATCATTATAGTGTTTAGTTTCCAGGAGTTAGTGTATTTTCTGTTGTTTATTGTGTTGTGGATGTCAAGCTTTAAACCATGGTGATCTGATAGGGTACAGGGTAGAATTTCAACTTCCCTGTATATGTGGAGATTTGTTTTGTGGCCCAATATGTGGTCTATGTTGGAGAAAGTTCCGGGTGCTGCTGAGAAAAATGTGTATTCTTTGCGGCATGGATGAAAAGCTCAATAGAGATCTGTAAGGTCCATTTCAGTAAGAGTTTGATTAAGTTCCAATGTGTCTCTGCTAAGTTTTTGACCAACAGTTTTTGATCTATCGCATGTTGAGAGGGCAGTATTGAAGTCCCCAAGAATTATCGCTTAAGGGTTGATTTCTCACATTAGACGCTGTAGGGTTTGGTTGATGAATGTGGAGGAGCCCATATTAGGTGCATATATGTTCAGTGTTGTGAAGTCTTCCTGGTGAATTGTAACTGTGACTAAAATGTAGTATCCTTCTCTGTCTCTTATGATTTTTTTTATTATTTATTCAATTGTGCAGTGTATGCGTGTGTGTATGTATGTGTGTGTGTAGAACCACGGATGAATTCAGGAACCACCATGGTCCGCCTCCACCTCCTCCTTGTTTACTCTGCCCCAGGATTCACAGGCTCCACCCTACCAGGACCAGAAATGCAGGCTGCCCCCGCTTCTGCCTGGCATCTATACATGGGGTCTAGGATCCAAACTCAGGACCTTCTGCCTGCAAGGCAGAAGCTTAACCCCTGAGCCACCTCTCCAGCTCCTCTTAATGATTTTTTTTTAGTTTGAAATCCACTTTGTCAGATAGCATAATGGCTACCCCTGCCTGGTTCCATTAGCTTCCAGAATTTTTGACCAGCCTTTTATTTTTAGAATGTGTCTATCTTTTGTGGTGAGATGTGTTTCCTGAAGGCAGCAGATGGATGGGTTTTGATTTTTAATCCAAGTTTGTAATCTGTGTCTCTTGATCGGTGAGTTAATTCCATTGACATTTCATGTTATAATGGAGAAATTACTTTTAATTCCTGACACTTTTTATGTTTAGTGGCTTTCTCATTAAGTGTATTATTTGGCTTGTAGGTTTGGTTGGTATTATACTTTCCTTCTTTACTCCTGAATATGCTTGTTCTTTTCTTCAATTTGGAGTATATTTTCTAGCATTTTTTTGAAGGTCTGGCTTGATAGACATGTAAGCCTTCAAGTCGTCTTTGTGCTGGAAAATTTTTCTTTCACCCTCGATCATGACTGATAGTTTTTCTGGGTATATCAGCTTAGGTTGACATTTTTCCTCATTCAATACTTGAAGTATGTCTCTCTAAGCTCTTCTTGCTTTTACTGTTTCCATTGAGAAGTATTTTGTTATTTTAAAAGGGTTACCTTTAAAAGGGACTTGTTTTTTTTCCCTTGAAGCTCTCAGCACCTTTTCTTTGTCTTGAATGTGGAGTGTTTGACTATTATTTGCCATGGGGAGTTTCTATTTTGGTCATATCTATTTGGGGTGTAAAATGCCTCTTGTATTGATGGGCTTCTCATTCTTTAGATGAGGGAAGTTTTCATTTATGATAATTTGAGAAATTTCTTCAGGTGTGGTATTTTGGGATTCTTGTTCTCTTATTCCATGAATGCACATCTTAGGCTTCTTCAGGGTGTCTCATAACTCTTGAATATTTCTCTCAAATATCTTTTTGGCTTTAACAACCTCTTCAATTGAGCTGGTTAATTCTTCCACTTTGTTTTCAAGATCTGATATTCTAATTACTGCTTCATTAGTTCTGCTGATAAGACTGTTTAGTTCTGGGTTGAAGATATCTTTTAGTTCAGTTTTAAACTCTGCCTGAAACTGTTTTAACTGCTCTGCCTATTTTTGTTTCTTGAACTGTTTTTCTCACCTACTCCAAGTGTCTGTTGTGTTCCTGTTCAAAGTGGTTGATGTGGTTATTTAATTCCTCCTGGATTTCGTTTTTCATAGTATTGATTATGGTAATGATCATGCTTTGAAAGTCATTATCTTGGGTCTGGCTTTCTTGGCTATTTTCTGTGAGTTTGTTCTGGTTGGAATCTATCATTATGGGGTTAATTTGTTTGGTGGGAGATTTGTCTTCTTGGGTTTTGTTTCTCATGGATCTGCACTTTGTCTTGGGCATTGTTGATCTCTTAAGACCTTCTTTCAGTTTCTATGTGTTTTTGACTGAACTGAATTAGTTGGAATTACTACTCTCAAGCAGTTATTACTAGTGTTTGCCTTGGAGTTGGGTGCACTTGTCTGTTGTTATTGTTATTTCCTAGATGAGGTTATTAGACTGTTAGTACATCAATTAAGTCAAGTTTAGTGGACATGGGTGAATATTAGTATAGTGGTGCACTTTTACAATTTAGTACCTTGGTGATATGTGAGGGCAAGTGGCATAGTCCCTGAAGCTGTATATGTTTTGGGGTGACTACATGGAAAAGTAAATCTACAGTGACTAATAATTGAAAGGAATGGGATGGTAAAAAGGGGTTTACTTATCTTTGGGCTGTATGTGAAGAATCTCTCCCATGTGATAGGATGATTTTAGAGGACTTCAGATGTATGGCCTTTGTCCCCTAGAGCTTTACTGGGTTTTCTTTGTACTCTGTTGTATTCTGAGGAGCAGTGTGTCTTCCCTGGACTGTGAGCATTCCAGGTGGAAAGGGCAGAGCTGCTAGTTAATGGTGCAGTTGACCTGGCACCTGAGGTGTGGCCTAGTGGCCCTCCTTAGCCTCGAGCAGACTGGGTGCTGCTCTGGCTGGCGAGTGGGAGGAACTGGGACAAGCGGGTGACTTGGGGCCTGGGAGTTGGCTGGCGGGGGCGGTTACCTTAGGAGCAGCATGTCCTCCCTAGACTGCTAGCATCCCAGTCCAAAAGGGAAAGGATTAACTAAACTCTTGACATCAGATCTTGGGAATGGTCATTGAAGCAGCAGGCAGTTACAGTTTATTTTAGAGAATGTTCTAAGGACTGCTGAGGAGAATGTGTACCCTCTATTGTTTGAATACATTATTCTTTAGGTATGTGTTAAGACTGTTTGCTCTATAGTATTATTTAACTCCATTATTTCTGTAATTTTATTTGGATGAACTGCCCATTGGTGAACGTGGGCATTTGAAATAACCTACTGTTACTATATTAGGATTAATCTATTCCTTTATGTCTAGTAGCATTTATTTTATAAAATTGGATGCACCTGTATTTGGTGCACATGTATTCAGAATTCTACTATTTTCTTGTTGGATTGTTCCCTTGATCAGCATGAGGTGACTCTCTTATACCTACTTAGTTTTGGTTTAAAGTATATTTTGCCACATATTGAACAACTCCAGATTACTTACTACTGGTTCAATTTGCTTACAGTTATTTGTGACCATCCTTTCATACTAAGAAAATGTTCATGTTTGATGGTGAGGTGTTGTTCTTGGTGGGAGTAAGTTGATGAAACCAACTTTCTAATCTAATCCTAGTCTGTGTCTTTTGACTGAAGAATTGATATTCAAGATTATAATTGAAAGATGCCTATTGGTTCCTGTCATTCTGTTGATTTTGTGAGACTTGTTTTCTTGGTCTTTTTCTTAACTACTGTCTCAACATTGCTGTTTTCCTTGTATTCCTTGTATTTCTCTGTTTACTATTTTCCTCAGTTGAAAGTATTTCTTCCAATATCCTCTGCAGCAACAACTTCCTGGTCATATTCCCTTCTTTTCTTTTTTTTTCCTGTTTTTATCATGAAAAGTTTTTCTTTCCCTGTCAATTATGACAGTTAGTCTTCCTGGTTATAATCTGGGATGGTAATCATGTCTTTCAGAACCTGAAGTACTTTGGTCCAATCCTTTCTGGTTTTTAAAGTTTCCATTGAAAAATCAGCTGTTATTCTGAGAGATGTCTTTAGTTGTAAGTTGGTCCTTTTCTCTTGCAGTTTTCAATATCCTTTGTTTTGTACATTTGTTACTTTGACATATGATGTGAGGGAATTTCTTTTCTGGATTTGTTCATTTGGTGTTCTATATGCTTCTTTCACCTAGATTGGAATCTCTTTCTACAGATTGGTGAAATTTTCTTCTAACATTTATTGAAGATATGTTCTGTAACTTTTAATGCATTTCTTCTCCATATTCTATGTCAATAATTGATAGAATTGGCTTTCTAATAATGTTTCAAGGATCCTGTAAGTTCTATTCAAAGGCTATTTCTTTTTAACTTTATTTTTCCAATTGCTCTAATTTTCAAGTCTTAATATTCTATCCTCCACTTGATCCATTCTATTGGTGAAACTTCACACTGAAGCCTTTTTAATGGATATATTGAGTTTTTCACTTTATTTCAGTTTTGGTTTTCTTTGGCATTTTAATCTCTTTATTCTATTCTATTTATACATCCAGGATTGTCTTCCTTATTTCATTCAATCACTTGGGTTTTTTTGGTCTTCCTTCCAGTATTAATTCATGTCCACTTTGAGCTCTCTGAACACAGTAATGATGGTTACTTTGAATGCATTGTCTACATACAGTATTATCAAAGTTGTTCTCACTGTGTTATTATTATGGGATTAGTAATATGAAGGAGGAGATAAACTTTCTTTGTTTTTCATGTTCTTAATGTTTCAAGATTGGACCTGGACATAGGAAGTTGGTCACTGTTGTCTGGCCATACAAATATGTGTTGGTATTCAGAGATTTGATTGCTTCTATCCTAGTGGCAGTACATGGATCAGTAAGGATCTGTGCTGATATGTAAAGTAGCTGAGATGACCCTACTTCAACTAGGGAAAAGTGTCGCTTCTGAACTTACTACTCTTTAAAAAAAGTAGCAGATTCTTTCTTTGGTACCTCAGATGCTAAGGTTAGGGTTGCAGAAAACATGAGAAGCAAGGGACTGGGTGTAGTATGTCCTCTGGTGGCTGCACTGGGATTCCATATGGAGGGAGGAGTGAGGACATGTTGGGTGCAAGCAAGGGACTGGGTATATGTCCTTAGCTGGTAGTCTCTCAGGGCTCCTGACAGGGAGAGGTGAGTTACCAACAGTGTGAGCAAGAAACTTGGTGCAGGTCTCAACTGGCAGCATTATTACACGGAGTAAGGAAGCATTTAGTTCAAGAGCTCTATTCTGAAAAACTGTGGTGGACATGAGCAACAAAGGTAGATGTCTGGACCCCCTTAATCCTCCGAATCAGATTCTTGCAGAGTGGTGGAAATGTGTGAGGGAAGAAGGAGGATCACATCACTGAGCTGCCATGACTTTATTGTATCCTATTGTGACTTGGACTTTGAATGTCCCTCAAAAGTCCATGAGTTTAATGCTTGGGCTCTAGCCTATGGTACTCCTAGAAGGTGCCAGAATCTTTAGGAGGTGATGATAAAAGTAGGGAGTTAGATTATTGGAGGCTGACTTTAAAGAGACATTGTAGTTCATAGTACATGCTGCCTCTTCCATGTGCTAGTGCTGAGATGCACTGTTCTGCCCCAACACAAAGAAATAGGACCAAGCCAACAGGGATCAAAGGCTTTAAAATCATGACCGAAAACACAAAAATAAACTTTTCCTCCTTTTAGTTTCCTCCTTGTTTGCTTGCCTTTTTTTTTTCCAATGCTTTTTCATGGCAACAGGGAGTTGAGAATACACCTTCTGCTAGATCATAATTTTAAATCACTATTGTGAACCTTTAGGAAAACATGCTAAATAAAACATTAGTGGAAACACCACTCTGACCAGCACCATCTTCATCTCAGACTTCTAGCCTCCTGAACTTAGAGAATTAAAAACCTTTTCTTAAGTCACTCATTTTGTGGTACTTCATTATAACCCAAGAGAATATGTTTAATGAAATGTTTTTATATTATTCAGAAATTTTGAATACTGTCAGGTACTTTTTTGTACTTAATCATTATCGTTCATATTTTTAGTAAAAACTATAATGTCACAATATTGTACTGTGGAGGGAGCAGGCCTTGCAAGAAGCCAGCTCATTTGATCATCTTAGCCACTGCTAGAAAAAATGGACTCTTTTCCATTTTTTTCTTTTGGTCTGCCACATTTTTGCCATTAATCTGCTTAAACAATAGGAGTAAGTGGAACACTTGTATGTATCAAATCCATTTTTAGAGTATTTTAATGCTTTTAATTTTTTATTTGTACTATCATTCATTCTCCCTTTATTTTGTTTCTTGAGGAATACCATTCACTGCTTTCATTCTCACATGCTACAAAATAAAGCACTTAAAAGCAAGTGTTGATTTTAGAAAATTCACCAGTAGGTCACTTTAAAGTTGTAGTCAGCACAATCAGGTAGAATCAGTCTTTTACCAGCTGATCAAGAGGAAGTTCTCTATCACAATACCAACCATTTTCAGGTAAATATGTACCCATCTGCAGAATCCCAGCTGGAATGCCAGGATGGTCTGCAACCAAGCAAAACTTCCACATGCTCAATTCTCACATCATGCCCACTCTCTTCTGTCCTAGAGTCTTTAGCAACTATCTCACCTTTGTCCCTTAGCTATGAGAATAAACCTGGGATTCTAATAAATTCCTGAACCCTCTCCTGTTTCTCCAAACTCTAGGCATGTTCCCTGAGTGTATACACTACCATTTGCCATGCCTGAAATCCTATCTGTAGGCCTTTTGGAGTTCATGGCTCAATTGTACATGCTCTAAGAACATTTCCTTTACTTTTGTGCTCTCACATTGTTCCCCAACTCTCCTAATGTTCCACCTCTGTGCCCCTTGACATCTCTGGTCAATTATCAACCAGACTCTGTAACCTCAGTTTTCTTCTGGGAACCTGTCCTTCATCTTCTTGCTCCAACTCCATCCACATTCTACATTTCTTCAGACTACGCCCTTCGAAATCCATGATCAATAATCAACAAATAGCTCCCCAACTCCCTTTGAGAATCTGTCCTTTACCTTTTTATCATAACAAACTCTTCCTTATAATGTTCCAATATTCTCCAGTAGATCTGATCAAAGGGGTTTTGTCTTCTTTTTTGTTATCTACCTACATCGCTCATTATCTATCTTATTATAGTTAATTGATTTCCATCAATTTACTCATACTTTGAAAATTTCAGCTTCCTGAAAACAAAGAAAAAGTATATTCCATCCCATGACTCCTATTGATTACAACTGGAATTTCAAAAGATTCAGAAGATTGTGGCAAGTGCAGACAAGAAAAAGTGGCCAAAGATCATAAGAATTTACAGATGACCCAAAGGGGATATACTCTGTCATAGATACAGGTGTCAACTTGACTGGTGAGGATTTGAGCTCTAGGCACATTTGTACATCAATAGTTAAGCCCAGAGTCAACCTGCAAGGGATTGTTTAGTTGATGAGAAAGGCCAAGCCCATGGTGGGTAGGACTAGTCCCTAGACAGGTGAATAAAATGGAGGAAACTGGTTGAGAAAGTTGGCATTCTTCTGTATATTTGGTTAGACATGGTCTCTCTCTCTCAACCATCACGTGGCCATGGTGCAGCTAGTTCCCTCAGCCGTGGAGTGGGTGTGGATTCTCCCACTAAGCTGGAAAAGGAATTGTAACCATATTATCATAAGAAAATAAACCCCTTGTTCCTTTAAGCTGTTTTACCATGATTTTATCAGTATAGTCCATTTACGGGGGGAATTGTATAGCAAAGTCATGAGTGAAGATGGAGCACGGGACTGGTTCAGGTCACTGCAGCTATCAAGGCAGAAAGGAAAACAAACAAGCTGTGAGAGAAAGCAGGGCCAGGCTATCACACCTCAGTTAGCCGTCCTGACACCTGCCTTTCTCCAGCAAGGCATTACCTCAGGATTCAAACACATGAAGCTATGGTAGGCAATTCACATTCAAGCCATGACATTCCACCACTTAGCCCCCATAGGTTACCTCATGATTCAAATATATTCAGTCCCAACATGGCTTAAAAGTCCAAATCCTGAAGTCTTCTTTAAAACTCAAGGCAGTCTTTTGAGGCCTCCTATAAAGTCAAAAACACATTACATATTTCCAACATATAAGGCATAAAGTAAACATTCCTATCCCAAAAGGGAAGAATAGGGGCATACCCAGTAAAGACTGGACTGGAACAAGACTGAAAACCAATAGGGAAAGCTCAAATCTTAGGTGAGCCCTCTTGTTGAAATTGCAGCATATCACTCTCGTGGTTTAGCCCTCCCCCCCGCCCCCCGTCCTCCTGGCAGATGTCCTACTTGGGCTCTTGCATCTGAAACATCTTCACATCTTAAAAGCAATACAGGCTTCAACTCCATATCATGCAATGGGCACGTAGGTTGTCTTCTCAGGGATTGACCTTCAGACACACTGACTATTCTCAGAGATGCTCTGAAACCTTGGAGAAGAAATGCATGATCTCTTCAATCTTGCACCTTTATTGTCTCTACAATCAGCACCACATGGGTGACTTTGTCAAGTTCTGCTATAACCTGCAGGTGGATATTGAACCCTTTAGATCACATGGGGTTTATGTATTTCTTTGTGTGTGTGTGTGTGTGTGTGTGTGTGTGTGTGTGTGCATGCGTGTGCATGTGCGCATGCACAGCGCACTGACACTGGTGAGAATCTCCTTTGGGCAGTTGCTTTAAAAAAGAAAAATCTGCATACTTATAGTTGGGATTCTTCCCAGAGAGTCTTGCCCTCATGTTACAGCTTGAAGAATAAGCTTGACTCTTCAATGAGATTAATTTATCTAATTTATCAATTAACTGCCATTATTTAATTTGTCAATTAACTGCCATTTTGCTTTCTTGTCTGATTTGTTGGTCTTCATCGTAGACCAGAAAAAAGAACACTAAAAAAGTAGTCATGTCAGAGAATCAAGACTATGCTACCTCAAAACATTCTCTGCCAAAAACATGTTAACTCACTTTCAGGCAAGCTTTCAGGATATGGGCAAATTAGACGTAAGCTCTCTAACAAAGCAGCACTCAAACTTCTCCAGTCCACTTTCCCAAGTGGTTTTTGCTCTTCTCCAATGCCACCATCTCTTTCAGATTATTCTCTTCAAAGCTCTCATTAGAATGGCCCTTTAAGTCTTATCTCCAAAACTCAATGGTTTTCCTAGCCCAAAGTTCACATTTTCCCTACAAGACAGTCCCAAAAGGCACAACCACATCACACTAATGACCATATTTCTTAGAACCAAATTTTGTTTCACAGCACTTTTTCCTACCAAATTGAATTTCACAACACCCCATTTCTCAGTGCCAATTTCTATCACAGTTACTTTTATTTTTGCTGTCATACAGCATTCTGATGTTAAGTAACTTAGGGGACAGAGGTATATTTATCTAGCATAGTCCATTTGCAGCAGCAATCACATAGCAAAAGTCATGGTCATAGACAGAAGTGGAAGGCTGGTTCAAGTCACTTGATGTTGATCAAGACAGAGAGAGCCAAAGCAAGCAAGCTGTGAGAAGAAGCAAAGATGGGCTACCAAATATCAAGGGCCACCTCCTATGACATGGCTTCTTTCATTAAAGCTCTACCTTTTAAAGTGACACATCCTTCCCAAACATTAACACTAAGGATTTAAATCCATGAGTCTATGGAGAGTAATTTGCACTCAAAGCGTGACAATGACTTTGATCAAACTCCCACAGTTATGATTCCTATTTCAGAGACTATTAAATTCTTATCATTTCCCATCATTTTAAGCAACTGCAACATGTACTTTCATGGAAAGAATGTATCAAATATCAATGGTGAACTGAATATTATTACATGTCAAATCTTCACTGTAGTTTTCTCCTTGTTCTCAAGCTTCCACAGTCTGGCTCAAAGTGCACAGGCTCATTACCAGTTATTATGTTAGAGAAACTCCAACCTTAAGAGACTTCCAATCTCAAACAAAATTCCATAAAACTAGTTGACAATAGCAAGAAAAAGGGGAACAATGACAAATATGACTTTGAAATTAAAAACTCAACCATCACTTCCCATTTTTCAATTATTGTTATTACTGCTAAATTTTACTTTGATACTAGTATTTCAATATAACATGAGGTACTTAATTTTGCAACTTTTTTCTTTGCTCAACACTTTATCCTTAATCTTTACAAGAAAAAAAAAAACTAAAATTTTAAGACATTTTACTTTCCAATTTAGTTTCAGTCACTATATCCCATTGCATATTATCTATTATATAGAATTTGGAAACATAAATGTTCAAAACGGGTTTCTAAAACAAATACTCCTTGTGTACTTATATATGTGTTCATGCTTGTGTATGCACATGCCCAAGTGTGTGTGGCCAGAGGCTTCCTCAATTACTTTCAGTCTTTTATGTTCCTGTGTGCATGTGCAGGACCAAGAGTGACTCTGGGAATCATCCTGGCTTGTTTTATCTCTTATTGCTTTGCTCTAGGGTTTCCCAGGCTCTGCTTTCTAAGGCCAGAAGTGCAGGCTGCCATTATCTCCACTGAGGATTTTAATGTGGGATCTGGATCTGAACTCAGGTCTTTTGGCTTTCAGTCAAAGGCTTTAATCCCTGAGCCATCTTTCTGGCCCTGAACCTTATTTTTTTAGACAGATTTTCAATGAACCAGCATTTACCAATTAGCCAGAGTAGCTTAGCAGCCTAAAAACTTAACACATCTTTATGGTAGCACACCCACGTCTGTTATTCTGACAGTTCCTCCAATAACCTCCCACGCCCCCAGCACTAGGGCTACAAATGAGACCATACCCAGTTTTTTACACGGGTACTGGGGATCCAAACTTAACTCCTCATGCTGTGCAGAAGGCACTTTTATAGACTATGCCATCTCCTGAGCCCCAACAATAAATGTTTTTCATCTCTATGTAAGGAGACAAAATCAAAAAAGTAACAGACAATTATGTCAAGAGAAACAACTGCAAATGTAAAGATGAGGTGTCAGCAAGAAGGGGACGATCTATGAAATGTTTTTAATATGCACAAATGACCACAATAGTCCTTCCCCTGAGGTTACAGTATTTGAAAATATCACTGTCTTTTTCCTAATTTGCTATTCCTTTCCAACAGTATCTATCAATGTATTTCTTTCTCTCTCTACCCGTTTTCTACCCACTGCTTGCTCTCTTTTCACTTGATTCAGCACTACTGATTTACAGCACACCTGTATTGGGAGAGACACTGTGTCTTGCTGGGGAGAGTGACTTTGAAAATTCCAGCCACTGTTAGCAGAACATCTGTAGATACCGCTATAAATTCATGAGGTGCTGGTCACAACAGTAAAACTCTGGACTGAATTTCATTTTTTCTTCCCATTGTGGGAGAGAGGGAAAAAAAATTGCCACAAAGGACAACTGGTATACAGCAATGCTCAAGTGTTAAAAGAATAAATTGTATGCCTTGGGATAGGCACGATGTCAGTTAATATAATGGATCTTTTAAAATGATTCTCCCTGGGCTGGGAGATGGCTGATTGGGGAAGGGCTTAAGGTATAGGCATAAGCAAATGAGCTCAGCAGGAGCTCATTGTAAGCAGAGTGTGGTTATAATCCCAGCCACAGTGAGATTGGAGGTGGAGACAGGCAGTCCCTGGGGCTCTCAAACCATCTATACTAGTTTATTTGGTTGAGTATCAGGTCATTAGAGACTAGAAGGAGCCTGAGGAACAATACTTAAGGCTGTCCTCTGACCTCCAAATGCATACACACATAGCCACATATACACATACAGCCAAAAAGGAACTACTGAAAAGAAAAGCAAATCTGTTTTATATCTTGTTTATAATATCAATGAAACTATCAAAAGTGGGTCAAAAATTGACAGGTAGAGATTCGACCACTCCTATTAGATTAGCTAATGCAAAATTAATTCTAGCTATAAAATTAAAACCAGCACAGGATATTTTCTTTTGTTGATAAAAATCAAAGTCCTTTGGTACACATACTTAACAATTAAAATGACCCTTTGACACTGACATAAGTAAATTGACAAATAGAGTACACAAATTCCCAGATGAACAGCAGCCTAAAAACTTAACACATCTTTATGGTAGCACACCCACGTCTGTTATTCTGACAGTTCCTAAAGCAATCAACAAACTAATGCCACTCACCTTTATGTAACTACATAAACTCAAATTCCATGTATCACTGCTTCTGAAAATCAGTGTCTATTTTCAATTTTACTCAATATTGTTCATGGTTCATTTTAACGTGTTTCACTTTACTTATCCAACATGTATACTTTTTGAAAGACAAATCTTCCAAGAGATTTCAAGTAGTTCACCTACATTTCATCACAGGACTTCGCAATGGGCAAAGGCAATTAGAAACTCAATCATCTTTCTTCTGGATCCAAGAACTTAACCTTTTTGATACTCAGAATAGTACAAGTGATTTCTCCTTGGAATCAAGTGTCAATCCTTCAAGAATATAATCACCGTATAACTTGCATGAAGCCTGGCTCTCCTACCAAGAAAATCACACCAAGTTACTATGAAAACATTCTCATATGCATGGAGGCAGATGTGTTTCTCTTATAGACAATGTGCATTCCTAAAAGTTTTATTAAAACTAAATGTATTTTATCAGGAAGCTATAGAATCTAGTCTTATTGCTCTATTCACTTAAAATGTCTTATTGCATACTTGGAATCCATAACAGGAATACTGATCTATATTCCATTCCTCACTCATAAACCCACACATGTACAGCCGCAGTATACCTTTGAGTCTTGGTATAATAGGCAGTATCTCTCTTCAACACTAAATGATTTTAATACATAACCTGCTTACCAGTAAGAAGAAGTGAACATTTTATATTTGAAATGTTAAGGTCAGTTTATTAAATTCAAGGATGATCACTATCAGAAGAATACTCTCCTGAAAAATGTATTTTTGTTTTTTTCTTAGAAAAAAAAGAAAGGAAAAATGAAAACCCTCTCAGCATAGCCACAGATGCTGTGGCAGTCAGGCCTCTGGAGACAGCATTAGTCCATCAGTCTGTGGAGTCACTCCCTGGGTCAGCAGGGTTGTAGTCTGGATCGTCCTCATCATCCTCCAGCTCCAAGTCATCCATTTCCTGGAACAAAGACTCATCTACCTCCACATTGTTTCCACCTGTAAATAAAAAGAAAAAAATGTAACTCACTAGAAGTTCAGTTATTTAAAAAATGCTTTACCAAAATACATGACTCATAATGCAGTGTGCTGTAAGTTGAGGACAACTGTAGTTAAGAGACAGGCCCAACTCATGGTGGGTGGGATTAGTCCCTAGGCAGGTAAGTAAGATGGTGATAGCTGGTTAGGAAAATTTGGCATTCTCCTATATACTTGACCAGACATGCTGATTTGGCAAATGAGATCTGTCCCTCTCTTAGTGGTCATGTGGCTATTATGTGGTCAGTTCTCTAAACTCCTGATATAGGTATAGACTCGTCAAGCTGGACCAGAAACTGTAACCAGACAACTGTAAGCCAGAATAAACTCCTTGTTTCCTTAAGCCATTTGGTCATGGATTTATCGGCAACAATGCAGTATAACTTCAACAGAATTTTGAACCAGAGAAATGATGTGTTGCTAATAAATCTAATTATGTGACTTTTGTGGATTTTGAACAGTTTTGAAGTAACTTGGAAATGTTTAGAGCTCTTGAGCTGTGGATTACAAATACAGTTCTGCAGAGTTTAATGGGACAACTGGAGAGTAGAAATGCTGAGAGAGTTGTGAATTGTAAGGTCCAGTTTTTAAAGAAAAGAGCAAGGACTTTATCAAAGTTGAATTTAAAGAAAATGGACTGGTTTGCTTGGTAGAGGAAAGCTGTATTGCCAACCTTGTAACTTTGGATGTAGAAAGGGCAGACAGTAGAGCAGCTGCTGGAGAAATGAACATCAATGAAGGAAAACCTAGTGCTACACATTGGGATGGTAGAAGAAATGAATACCAACATATAGAGATTTTGTGCTCAGATTCCTTTAGAGGACGCAAAACATAAACCAAAATCCTTTCTTGCCCTTGGAGAGTTTTGGCTGCCTAGAAAAGGGCTTTTTCAGGATCAGCTCACAGAAGTTGGTACAGCTATAATTTGAGTGGACCGAGCTATGTTTCAACCCCGCTACAGAATTTGTCAGCATTAATCAGCATTTTAGAGATAAAACCTACAATTTTAAATACATTTTCTATTTGTCACATGCATCTTTGTATAAGATTCCTAGAGTCATAATAGTCATGCCCTTTTGCTCATAGGGATCCTTAGAGAAGAGTTGAGTAAGTGCTGATCTAATGTACTGGGTTTGATGCAAGATTGAGGGCTGAAGCTTGTCACAAAGTGGCAGCTTTGGAGTTCCTGCAAAAGAAGGTGAAGCTTATACTGCAGAAGTGAACCCAGGATGTTTTTGGAGATGCCAGAACCCATGGGATGTGTGCTGAGGATGGTGTGAGTGCAGATTCAACCTGATCCAGAAAAAACACTGCTTGCTCAACTGTCAGCTATAAAGAGGAGCTGGGATTACTGGGATCGCTGAGCAATAGAAGATGGACATTGAACTACAGAATGAAGTACTTGATTTGCTGAACTTTAGTCTTAATTTGATGTTTTCTTGCTTTGTTCCATTTTAATGTTTATTCTATGTTAGCTTGGTTTGATTTGATAGGACCTGACAGGTATGAGATTTTGGACCTTTTTTAAGAAGAGACTCTCTGTTCCAATGTTTTAGTAACTGAATTTTTAATAACTGACATTTTAAAAACTGGATTATGAAAACTTTTGGCTTTTAGAATTAAAAGAATTAAATGTATTTATATTATAAGATAAATTTAACACCTGTGGGAACAAGGATTAAAGGTTATACTTTAAAAGTGACATATTTTTGTGTCAAGTTGACAAGGGATGAAATGTCAGTTAGATATAAGTGTCAAGCTGATGGTTGAGGGTGTGAGTTCTATGCACATTTGTAGTTATGTACAGAGCAAACTTGCAAGAGATTGTCTAGTTGATGGGGAAGGCCCAGAATATGGTGGGTGGGACTAGTCCCTGGGAAGATGAATGAGATGGAAGGAAAGTGGCCACCCTTCTGAATACTTAACCAGACATGCTGGTCTGGCAATTAAGGATAGTCTCTCTTTCAGATGTTACGTGGATATGGTGTGGCCAGTTCTTTGACCCTTGGTGTTGGTGTGGGCTCTCCTGTCAAGCTGGACAAGGAACTGTACAACCAGACTATCTAAAGAGAAATTGAGATGCTTTGATCCCCTATAAGCCACTTGATCATGAATTTTTCAGCAACATGCAGAGTAACTACAACAACAATACACTGTCTTACACAAACTTTATGTCATGATTTGAATGTGAGTGGTCCTTCATAGGCTGTTTCCTGTGGAAACATCCTGTTTCCACTAAGAGTCTACTCTTGCACCTTGCTGATTGCTCTCTCTGCTTCCTTGATGATACCTGTACTAATCTAAGCTGCTTCCAACTTCAGCCATCCGCAATGCCTTTTCTGCCATAATGGACTATATCTTTCCTCTGGAACTGTAAACCAAATAAATCTCCCCTTTTTTTTCCTGAGGCTGGTTGTTTGAGTGGCAAATTACAGCAGCTCAAAGATTAACTGTGAAAGCTGACAATCACCAGGACCTGTCCCAGAACTTATCTCTTCTGATAGAGGTAGATATGCACATCATTAGTCATTAAAGTTCAGCTATACTTATTTAACTGACAAGCTTAACCTGAGCTTTATGCATATCCACTTCTCTTTAATCACAATGGTGCCAACCATTTCAGACATTTCGGTCTTCAAGAGGCACTCTGCACTAAGCCTCATCACTGTCCACATCACCTGAAGCATATACAGTAGGATATTACTGAACCACCAAAAATTGTTACCTTCCTTCCCTCTCAGTCACTAGCCCACTGACTCTCAGTTCAATATGAATATGAAAACAGAGTCCTGCTTCATGCCTATAAATAATTAATTAATAAAAATAAAATATACTAAGCCCAGGCCCCCCCTCAAAAAAACTGACTTTGGAAAAATATCAGATGGCAGATGAAGTCTAAAATATTTTCATGATATGTCTGAATCAACCAATAAGAAAAGGGCCGGTAGGAAACAATTCTAGATAGAAGGACATACCAGTCAGAGAGAGAGAGAGAACTTGAATATTTCTAACTGGAAGACATGACTCTCCTCTCTCTCTGTCTTTGTGTGTGTGTGTGTGTGTGTGTGTGTGTGTGTGTGTGTGTGTGTGTAAAACTGTATAGGACCAACGATGACTTACAGGAATCATCCTGAACTGTGCTACCTCCTTACAGCTTTGCTCTGAAGTTTCCCAAGTTCTATTTTCTGGGGCCAGAAGTGCAGGCCACCACTATAACTGTCTAGCAGTTTATCTTGGGATCTGGGATTCTGAACTCAGGTCTTTTGCTTGCAAAGCAAGGTTTTAACCCCTGAGCCCTCTTCCTAGGCCAGAAAACATGATTCTTGAGGAAGACTACCTGGATATAGCATAGATAAAGACCAGATTAAGAATCACTGTATAAGTCAATTTTTTTTCTCCACTGAAGAATTTCAGAGAAACTGTTGATCTAAATATGAGTTCTACCATCTCAGAAGCAACAACCATAGAACAAAAAGACATTAGAAGGAGAAAGAGATACAGAGAGAAAATTAAGAGGGTGGAATAAAAGTTCAGGCAAAAATAGTAAAACTTTTGAATATGAGAAAAAAATTGCTAGGAACACCATTCTAGGGCCAAACTGATAGATTTTTCTTCCTAACTTATGCATCAGGTGATACTTTCATGAAGTGCCACCTAGTGGAAAGTAGTGTTTAGGACACCATCTTGACAAAGGTTCTCACTGATTGACTATGACTAGTTGAGAATAGTAAAATTATAAAATATCCATGGAAACAAAAGTACAGAAATATTTGTCTAACCCACTGATGCTTTTGGAGTTCCTTCTGATCTGCAGAAGGAGCCTGGTGTCATTTTGTGAATATGAGAAATTCCTGAAACACTGTCTCAAAGGTTAGAAATGTAAACCTCAGAAAATGATTCTCCTGATGCCACAGAGTGGTTGTCTGAGAATGTGCGGGAAGCTAGGAGGACTACCTCATTTCTCAATCTCTCTTACAAATCAGAGGTCCCACACCTCATTCTGCAAGCCGATCCCTAGTTCCTATTTAACATTTCTGTATAAAAACAGTTTCAAGAAGTGAGTGGGTTGTCACAAGAGACTGTAATTTTTTCCCTACCTATTAGTTTCATATGCTCCTTTTATCTCATCTTTTATGTGATTTTTATCCTTCTGGGATGCCTGCACTTCTCTCTACCTAGAAGGCAAGTTGGTGAGCAAATCATGCTGGATTTTGTTTGATACTAAAAATGATACAAGAATGAGCGAAGTAATAAAACTTCAAAAGCACAATAAGATCACACCTTGGGGGTTGGTTCAACATATGCAAATCAATAAACATAATTCACCATATAAGCCAGTCCAAAATCCAAGACCACATGATACTCTCGATAGATGCAGAAAAGATCTTGTTGACAAGATTTAACAGCCTTTATAATCAAAATCCTAGAGACAGCTGGAATGGAAGGAACCTTTATCAACATAAGAAACACTGTATACAACAAGCCAACAGCAAAGATCATACTTAATGGGGAAAACCTGAAGCATTCCTGCTTCAATCAGGAACTAGACAAGACTGTCCACTCTCACCACTTCTATTCAATATTGTACTTGAAGTCTTAGCTGAAGCCATAAAACAAGAAAGGGACATAAAAGGGAGTCAAATCGGCAAGGAAGAAGTCAAGTTATCTCTATTTGCAGATGACATGATCATATACCTGAGTGATCCCAAAAACTCCACTGAGAAACTCCTGGAACTAATACAGCAGGAAGTTCAGCAGGGTGGCAGGATACAAAATAAACGTATAAAAATCAGTGGCCTTCCTCTATGCCCATGATTAAAGAAGTGAAAAAGACCTAAGAGAAACAGCCCCTTTTAACTTTGTCTCCTAAGAAAAGGAAATACCTAGGTATAAACCTAACCAAGGATGTAAGAGACCTTTACAATGAAAACTTTAAAACCCTAAAGAAAGAAATTACAGAAGACACCAGAAGGCGGAAAGACCTCCCATGTTCCTGGACTGGCAGAATCATGATTATCATAAAAATGACCATCCTACCAAAAGCAATACACAGATTTGATGCTATACCAACCAAAATCCCAAAGCAATATTTTAAAGAAATTGACCAAAAAAATCTCCAACTTCATACGGAAACACAAAAGACCCAGGATAGCAAAAACAATCCTGAGCAACAAAACAACTGCTGGAGGTATCACCATACCAAACCTTAGTTTATACTACAAATCCATAGTTATAAAAACAGCCTGGTATTGGCTCCAAAATAGATAGATCAATGGATAAGGGTTGAAAACCCATATAAGCCCACACAATTACGGCCATTTGATCTTTGAGAAAGGGGCCCAAAAATGCAATGGAAAAAGAATAGCAACAAATGGTGCTGGAAAAATTGGATCTCCACATGCAGATTAAAACTGGATCCGTACTTGTCACCATATACAAAAATTAATTCCAAATGGATCAAGGACTTCAATATAAAGCCAGAGACAATAAAAACCCTGGTTGAAAGGGTAGGGAACTCCCTCAAGCTGATTGGACTAGGCCAACAGTTCCTAAACAGTAATCCAATGTGATAGTTAAGACTGGGTGTCAACTTGACACACAGGGTATTAACTATGCAGGGCTGAGATCACCTCTGGAAAGGATCAACTGAGACTACTTGAAAGAATAGTACATGCCCTAGATCCTATCAGAACTCCAAAGCTCTCAAAGGATTCTCCCAATACTACATGATATAAAAAGGAGCCACCAAGGAGAACGGATCCCTTCTTGCAGCTGTGCTAGGAATCGTTCTTCCTTCTGGCCGCCCGGTTCTTTCGACCTTCCACTAGACTAAGACTCTGCGAGTTCTCCAGCCTTCAGCCATCACCTACTTGACTACCGAACTGAGCAGCTAGCTGTTGGCAGCCATCGTTGGAACTACCTCGGCTACTGACAGCCTTACTGGACTACCTTGGCCATATCTGTAAGCCAACTCAATAAATTTCATATATATATATATTCGTTCTGTGACTCTAGAGAACCCTAACTAATATAGAAATTGGTACCAGGAGTGGTTCTAAAGAAGAAGAATTTTAAGAATGAATTTTACTGGCAAGTTTTGTGATTTCTGGAGCTGGCTTGTTGACCCAGTGCCAGTGGCTAAAAACTCCCCTAGTGGCATGGAGGACACTGTTTGGAGTGAACTGTTTCTAGAACTGGTAAAAGTAGGTGTGTTGGACAGTCTTGATGCCCCTTTTGCGAGGATTGAGAAGCTCAGCGATTCCGTATATGAAACTTCACAAAAAATGAGTATAAATAAGGAAAATGATGATGCTGGCTGGTTGTTCCTAGCATCTCTCATTAAACTACAAATGGAAAAGGAAGATCTCAGCGAGGAAAATATCCAACTCAGAAAGCGCATAAACAACTTGGAAGTTTCTAAGTGTGCCCTAGAAGAGAATCTTCTCTCCAGTAGCAATAGGGCTCGAATTGCTGAAAATCCAACCCAAACTTTGATTATTAGAGTGTCTGAGTTACAACATAAATTAAATTCCCAGCCTCGAAAGGTGTCGGCGGTTAAAGTAAAAGCGCTGATTGGTAAAGAGTGGGATCCTGAAAAGTGGGATGCTAATGTGTGGGAAGACCAAACTGATGATGAGGACGAGGATGTTGAACCCTCAACTTCTGGTGCATTTATTCCGCCTGAGGAAATGGTCTCCCCACCCTTAGCAGAGAATAAATCCCCACACCCACCCTCTACAAAAGTGCTGTTTTCACCTTTGCCATGAGTAAATACTGAAGTTACATCACGCGCACCTGTGATTGCTTCCAGGCCTATAACCAGGCTCAAGGCTAAACAGGCTCCTAAAGATGAAATAGAAAGTGTGGTCCATGAGGAGGTGCGCTATACCCCTAAAGAACTCCATGACTTTTCTAACACGTTTAAGCAGCAATCTGGGGAATACCCCTGGGAATGGATTGTAAGGCTGTGGGATACTGGTGGAAGGAGCATAAAATTGGATAAAAGTGAGTTCACAGAAATGGGCCCATTGAGTAAAGATTCTAGGTTTAACACTGCTATTCATAGAGTTAAAAATGGTGCCAAGAGTTTATTCGAGTGGATAGCTGAAGTATTTATTAAAGTTTGGCCATCTGAAAAGGAACTGGAGATTCCAGACATTCCTTGGTTTAATGTTGACGATGGGATTAAGAGGCTCAGGGAAACTGGTATGCTTGACTGGATACGTTCTTTAAAATCCAGTTCTCAATGGGAGAATCCAGATGACATGCCTTTTACCAGAAATGTACTTAATAAATTGGTGAGAGGGGCAGCACCAAATATGAAGGCTCCTATCATTGCTCTTCTCCTTGTTCCAGACCTAACAATGAGAGATGCTGCTGCCCAGTTGGAAGACTTAAATTTAATGGGCCTAGGTGGATCGAGGAGTAGTAGGGGCCAAATGGCAGCATTGAATAGCCAATGGCAAAGTAAGCGTACTAACCATAATGTGCAGCCTAAACAGAACAGTACTTATGAGGGTCTCACTCGCTTAGACCTTTGGTATTGGCTAATTAACCATGGTGTCCCCAAAAGTAAAATAGATAAGAAGCCTACAAAGTTCTTATTTGACCTGTACAAGCAGAAAAATTCTAACAGAAATGAAGGAAAAGCTGAGAATCACGGCCTGTCAACCAATTTCCAGACTTGAGCCAGTTTATAGATCCAGAACCCCTTGAATGAAGGGGAGGCCGGGTTCCTTTACACCTTGACACCATAGCAAAAAGCTTTAATATTAGTCTTTCTTCTGTCCTTCCACAAACGGACTTAAGGCCTTTCACTAGAGTAACTGTGCATTGGGGGAAAGGAAATAATCAGACTTTTCGGGGTCTACTAGATACTGGGTCTGAGTTGACATCAATTCCAGGAGACCCTAAAAAACATAGTAGCCCTCCAGTTAAAGTAGGGGCATATGGAGGTCAGGTGATTGATGGAGTTTTGGCTAATGTTCAACTCACAGTAGGTCCAGTAGGTCCCCAAACTCATCCAGTGGTTATTTCCCCAGTACCAGAATGTATAATTGGAACAGATATACTTAGAAGTTGGCAGAACCCTCACATTGGTTCCTTGAAATGTGGAGTAAGAGCCATTATGGTTGGGAAGGCCAAATGGAAGCCTTTAGAATTGCCTCTACCAAGGAAAATAGTGAATCAGAAACAGTATTGTATCCCTGGGGGAATTACAGAAATTACTGCTACCATAAAGGACTTGAAGGACGCAGGGGTGGTGGTTCCGACCACCTCTCCTTTTAACTCTCCCATTTGGCCTGTGCAGAAGACAGATGGATCATGGAGAATGACTGTTGATTATCACAAACTTAACCAAGTTGTGACTCCAATTGCAGCTGCTATACCAGATGTGGTTTCGTTGCTTGAACAGATCAACACATCTCCTGATATTTGGTATGCAGCCATTGATCTTGCAAATGCTTTTTTCTCCATACCTATTCATAAAGATCATCAGAAGCAATTTGCTTTCAGTTGGCAAGGCCAGCAATATACATTTACAGTGTTACCTCAAGGGTATATTAATTCTCCAGCCCTATGCCATAACTTGGTGTGCAGAGATCTTGATCGCTTGTCTCTTCCACAAGGTATCACACTAGTCCATTATATAGATGATATTATGCTGATTGGATCAAGTGAGCAGGAAGTAGCAAGCATTTTGGATTTGTTGGTAAGGCATATGCGCAACAGAGGATGGGAAATAAGCCCAACCAAAATCCAAGGACTTTCCACTTCAGTAAAATTTTTAGTTCAGTGGTGTGGGGCATGTAGAAATATCCCCTCTAAGGTAAAGGATAAGTTGTTGCACCTGGCCCCTCCCACCACTAAGAAAGAAGCACAGCATTTGGTGGGCCTGTTTGGATTTTCAAGGCAGCACATTCCTCACTTGGGTGTGTTACTTAGGCCCATATACCAAGTAACTCAGAAAGCTGCCAGCTTTGAGTGGGGCCCAGAACAAGAGAAGGCTCTTCAGCAGGTTCAAGCTGCTGTACAGGCTGCCTTGCCTCTTGGACCATATGATCCAGCAGACCCAATGGTATGGGAAGTGTCTGTTGCAGATAGAGATGCTGTTTGGAGTCTCTGGCAGGCTCCCATAGGTGAATCACAGAGGAAACCCTTGGGATTTTGGACCAAGGCCCTGCCATCATCTGCAGACAATTACTCTCCTTTTGAGAAACAACTCTTGGCTTGTTATTGGGCCTTAGTGGAAACTGAACGTCTGACAATGGGTCACCAAGTTACCATGCGACCTGAGTTACCCATCATGAGTTGGGTGTTATCTGACCCAGCAAGCCATAAAGTTGGATGGGCACAGCAGCAATCTATTATCAAATGGAAATGGTACATACGAGACAGGGCCCGAGCGGGTCCTGAAGGCACAAGTAAGCTGCATGAAGAAGTTGCCCAAATGCCTATGATTCCCCAGCCTGTTGCAATGCCTGTTCCCAAGCATGCACCTATGGCTCCTGGGGTGTGCCCTATGATCAGCTGACTGAAGAAGAGAAGACTAGGGCCTGGTTCACATATGGTTCTGGTTCACAGATGGTTTTGCTCGGTATTCTGGTGCCACCCAGAAGCGGACAGCTGCAGCACTGCAACCCCTTTCTGCAACAACCCTAAAGGACAGTGGAGAAGGGAAATCTTCACAGTGGGCAATACACGTGGTTGTACACTTTGCCTGGAAGGAAAAATGGCCAGATGTGCGACTGTATACTGATTCATTCATTTGGCAGGATGGTCGGGGACTTGGAAGGAACATAATTGGAAAACTGGTGAGAAAGCCATCTGGGGAAGAAGCATGTGGATAGATCTCTCCCAGTGGGCAAAGGACACAAAGATATTTGTGTCTCATGTAAATGCTCATCAAAAAAGGACATCGGCAGAAGAAACATTCAATAATCAGGTGGATAAGATGACCCGTTCTGGAGATAGTCAGCCTCTTTCCCCAGCCATTCCTGTCATTGCCCAATGGGCCCATGAGCAAAGTGGACATGGTGGCAGAGATGGAGGTTATGCATGGGCTCAACAACATGGACTTTCACTCACCAAGGCTGACTTGGCTACAGCTGCTGCTGAGTGCCAAATCTGCCAGCAACAGAGACCAACGCTGAGTCCTCAATATGGAGCCATTCCTCGGGGCGACCAACCAGCAACGTGATAGCAGGTTGACTACATTGGACCACTTCCAAGATGGAAAGAGCAGCGCTTTGTTCTTACCGGGATAGATACTTATTCTGGATATGGATTTACCTTTCCTGCACGTCATACTTCTACCAAGACTACCATCCAGGGACTTATAGAATGCCTTATCCACCGTCATGGAATTCCACACAGCATTGCTTCTGACCAGGGAACTCATTTCACAGCTAAAGAAGTACGGCAGTGGGCTCATGACCATGGGATTCATTGGTCTTACCATATTCCCCACCATCCTGAAGCAGCTGGCTTGATAGAACGGTGGAATGGCCTTTTAAAGCCACAAGTACAGCGTCAATTAGGTAGTAATAGTCTGGAGTGATGGGGCAGAATTCTACAGAAGGCAGTATATGCCTTAAACCAGAGTCCAATATATGGTACTGTGTCTCCTATAGCCAGGATTCACGGGTCCAGGAATCAAGGGGTGGAAACAGGAATAGCTCCTCTTACTATCACTCCTAGTGACCCATTAGGAAAATTTTTGCTTCCTGTTCCCGCAAGCCTGTATTCTACTGGCTTAGAAGTTTTGAGTCCAGAGCAGGGAATGCTTCTGTCAGGAGACACAGCAACTATTCCTTTGAACTGGAAGCTAAGGCTTCCTCCCGGTTATTTTAGACTTCTGATGCCCTTGAGCCAACAGGCTAAGAAAGGAATAACAGTATTAAGAGGGGTGATTGACCCAGACCACCAAGGAGAAATTGGACTGGTTCTCCACAATAGTGGTAAGGAAGAATATGTCTGGAGTGCAGAAGATCCACTAGAGCGTCTCTTGGTATTACCATGTCCTGTGATTAAGGTCAATGGGAATTTACAGCAACCCAACACAGGAAAGACAGTAAATGGTCCAGATCCATCAGGAATGAAGGTATGGGTAACCCCTCCAGGTAAAGAGCCAAGACCTGCAGAAGTACTTGCTGAAGGTGAAGGAAATACAGAATGGGTAGTAGAAGAAGGTAGTTATAAATACCACCTAAGGCCACGTAACCAGTTACAGAAACTAGGATTAAAATTGCCATGAGTGCTTCTGGTCTAGACTGTCAAGAATAGACTTGTGCATGTGCACATACTCTAAGAAGATATTTATGTAATGTAATATAATGTTAATCTTTAGTTATGAGATGAAATGCTGAAATCTACATTATGATATTGTGTTATCATAAGACTAAGCATTTCTCAAGGGGCATTGTCATTAATCTTGTAAAAATAATGCGTGTGCAGTTGTACGTGGATAGCTATATTATGTTAGGCGGAACTCAGAATCTTACTGTTTTTATTTGGAGAATTTTTAATGGCCTAAGGAAATGTGATTTGGTGTCAAGTTGACAAGGGGTGGACTTGTGATAGTTAAGCCTGGGTGTCAACTTGACACACAGGGTATTAACTATGCTGGGCTGAGATCACCTCTGGAAAGGATCAACTGAGACTACTTGAAAGGATAGTACATGCCCTAGATCCTATCAGAACTCCAAAGCTCTCAAAGGATTCTCCCAATACTACATGATATAAAAAGGAGCCACCAAGGAGAACGGATCCCTTCTTGCAGCTGTGCTAGGAATCGTTCTTCCTTCTGGCCACCCAGTTCTTTCGACCTTCCACTAGACTAAGACTCTGCTAGTTCTCCAGCCTTCAGCCATCACCTACTTGACTACAGAACTGAGCAGCTAGCTGTTGGCAGCCATCGTTGGAACTACCTCAACTACTGACAGCCTTCGCTGGACTACCTCGGCCAACTCAATAAATTTCCTATATATATTTTATATATATATATATTCGTTCTGTGACTCTAGAGAACCCTAACTAATACATCCAATAACACAGTCACTACAACCAACACTCAACAAATAGGATCTTATGAAATTAAAGAGCTTCTGTTCAGATAAAGAGATTGTAACCTGAGCAAAAAGGCAACCCACAGAATGGGAGAACATCATCACTAACCACATATCTGATAGAGCTCTATTATGCAGAGTGCACAAAGAACTTAGAAAACTAAACACCAAGGAAATAAACGGCCCAATTAAAAAATGGGCCTTGGCAAAATAGTTTTCCTATGCTTAAGGGGAACACAGGAAAGGGTTCAGGGAAATGCCGCTGGGTCCTTGTACGTCATTGGAGAGGAGGACCCAGAGGAGAGTTTGACATGCACATTAAAGGATTCTTTGGGGATTGGGGGAGGGGAAGCACTGGGGAATGGGAAGGGAGGGATGAAATGAGGGTGAGCAGAGGGGTGGGGGGGAGGAGGGAGGGAGGGAACCAGTGTACCTATTAAGCTTGTATGAGCGGAGATAATAAAAAATGTTTAAAAAAAATGGGCCTTGGAACTCAAAAGAAATTTTACCAGAGATGAAATTGAAATGTCTAACAAATATCTTAAAAAATGCTCCACATTCTTAGCCATCAGGGAAATGCAAATCAAATCCTCCCTGAGATATCATTTCACCCTGGTGAGGATGGCAAAAATCCACAATACAAACAACACCAAATGCTGGAGAGGATGTAGCAAGAAGGGAACTCTCCTACATTGCTGGTGGGAATGCAGACTTATACAACCACTCTGGCGATCAGGTCTGCTGATTTTTTAAAAAGTTAAAGATTGAAATGCCATATGACCTTGTTATTCCACTTCTGGGAATAACCCCCCATACAGCAAAAATTCACTTTAATGGCACAAGCATGACCATGTTCATAGCAGCACTATTTATAATAGCAAAGTCATGGAATCAACCCAAATGCCCAACAGTTGACGAGTGGATAAGGAAAATGTGGTACATTCATATAATGGAATACTACTCAGCCATCAGAAAAGATGAACTGATGAAATTTGCAGGGAAATGGATGGAATTAGAAAAAATTATATCAAGTGAAGTATCCCAGACACAGAAAATTAAGCGCCATATGTACTCCCTAATAGGTGGATCCTAGTACCAAACCCGTTTAATGACATATTCAAAGATAAATCTCTGTAATACCTATAGTAATTGCAAAGATTATAAACAGGAGGGAAGGAGAAGGAGGGCCAAATGGTGAAGGACTATGGAAGTCAAGTACTCTCTGAGGTGTGAACACACATGGAGTCTATTTTAGAAGCACTCAGAAGTCAAAAGCTCTAGGAGAGCAAGAAATAGTTTCCTTTCTGGAATCCTCAGTGATGAGTCCGGACAAAAAGCATGTGTGGATGTATAAGTGATAGACAAACCTAAGAGAGTTAGAGAAAGGCAAAAAAAGGAGGGGAAAAGCTCAAGGAGTGAGCGGCTCCAATGAGCAAAAGATAAACAGGAAAGTTAAGAATTTCAATTAGAAATTCCCCCTGAGGCTTCTCCAAAATCCAAACAGATGACGGTATATATAGTGCCCTAGAAAATGGGTCAGCTATGTCACAATGTCCCAGTTTACTACAAACTGGTATATGTAACTGCTGTTTTGAGATACATTAAAAAATACATTTCATAGAATTAAAACATTCAGAGTAACTGTATAAACTAAACAACTATTAAAATTTATGATAAAAAGGCATTTTTAACAGGCTTGGAAGGAAAAATTTATGCTAAGTAAAATTATTACTCTGACCTCCATGTCTTAAAATTAATGACAGCACATGAATACATGAGGAAATCTACATCATCTTACCATCCTCCAAGAACTGGATATCAGATGTGTCAAGATTATGATCTGTTTCAAACAGTTGTTTTCCTAAAAGAAATAAGCATGCATTTTTAATTGGAAAGATATAGTATCCCTCATTTTCCTACAATTACTTTAAAAGGGTGGCATACCACTTAATTTGTTTTTTCCTGCTTGTTCTTCTTCTTTCATCCGTTTCTTTTTAATTTCTAGGAGTTCTGCATCAAACTTGGCCTTCCAACTTAAGAAATTCTCAATTGTAACAGGAGTGCCGTGGAATAATTTCTTATAAAAGACATAAATCACCAGATCAGGGAGGAAGTTTAACAAATGAAGCCTAGTAATCTCATCTTCTAATCTCATCTTCTAGACAAATAAAACACAGTCAGTCACATGAAAATTAGGGGAGAGGAGAATCTAATGTTCCAAACTTTGGAAACATCTGATTTCTGCCTATTCTAGCTACTCCAGTTTTGGCAACTTACTCTGAAAGCCAATTTTTGATTTCTACTGAAAAAATAAAGACAACATGCAATGTATTCACTATATGTACCACAGTTGCATATTTTAAAAGTTGTCAGTTTTAGTACTTTTTGATGTTTAACAACTGAAAATTTGAGGTCTCTCATTTAGAAACTTTATTATAGATTACTGTGATAATTCTAAATTCGGTACCGTAACTGGAATACTTTACATTTCTTGGTATATGCATAAGCTCTATATTAATTTACAGTTTGTTAGTCACATTACTGTCATCATCCAATATTTTATTCTTAGTAAGATTTACTTTTCTCCTCACTATTGTGATTTCCAAAAACCAATTACTAAAAATGCCAAAAAATGAGGAAAACAAAGAAACCCTCAGCTGATCAACAAGCAATAAGGAAAAATAATGAAAGCAAAGCTTTCGAATGTACCTTTTCTGCTTCTTCTGCTTCCTTTTCTTTTTGTTTCTTTTCTTCCTCTCTTCTAGTTTTTATCTGATCTACTATTTCATTTAATTTTTCCTGCACAGCTGTCACTAAAGTGAAGATCATCACCATGCCAAGATTCTCCTCAGCCTATGCAACAAAGACAGGAGGTGAAAAACATACCTCTTAGAAAAACTGAAACTTGCCAACAAAAAACCTTTTTTAGTATAACCACTAAAATTTCATGTGCTTGTAACATTTGGTTAAAGAATCATATCAAATCATACACTTGGATAAGTGAACACTTAAAAAATAACTATTGTGCACACGTTTGTCACCGCACAATTTTTAAATCTGTATCATTAAAATCTGCCCAGTGTTTTCTAACAACATTGTCAATAGCCCAGGACAACATGATCTTCAGTGTGGAAACTACAAGAAACCTCAACTGATCTCAAAACTTAAAACTCCAGTGACACCAACCCCTCCTAAGCACTTCACACACACACACACACACACACACACAGGCAGGCAGAAAGAGAAAACACACACTATTATAATTTCTAATTAAATGCACGATAAAACTGGTCTAGTCAACAATCCCTCAATAGCTGCCCAAACCAATCAGCACTAAATATGCATTAAACAGACTTTCCACAGAATGAAGTAAACTCTTTAATTCCAAGTTCAAGTCCTAAGTTCATTTAATTCTTTATGGCTAGCTACAAGTTCTGGAAAGAAATTAAAGCCTGGGTGGGAATGGCAGTCTGCCTGTAATTCTAGCCTTTGAAAGCAAACTGGAATCTCCAGAGCAGACTTGTGGACTAGTGAGTTCTGGGTTTGATTAAGAGACCCACTCTCGGGGCTAAAGAGATGACTGAAGGTTTAAGACCTTTGCCTCACAAGAAAGGGACTTTTGTTGAATGCCCAGGTCCCAGGCAAAAATGCTGGAAGGATATTGTGGTCGCCTGTACTTCTAGCCTTGGAAAGCAGAACCCGGGAAATTGTAGAAAAAGCAATAAGGAGGTAGATCAATCCAGGATGTTTCCCAAAAGTCATATTTTATTGAAGGGAGTGTAAATCCCAAAATTTGGTTTCATATAGATTTAAAAAATTAAATAAATAAAAAATAAAAATAAGAGGACAAAAACATGTTCTTCCTAATATTTTTTTAATTGTAAAAATAAAAAAACTAGAGATTGATATAAAAACCTAATATCCTAGAATTAATTCAAATGTTTTTGAGATCGATCAAAACCTTTCAAAACTGCCACTTTTACAAGCTGTGGCAGGAGGATCTCAGATTGGAAAACAATAATATAAATATTTGGCCTTTAAAGATGCAAATGATACTTTGGGAAATGCTAACAAATTTTAAAAAGAAAAAAATTTAGACAAACATATGCATCTATAAATATGAAGTTTCTTAAATAGTAATTTGGTTTTGGTACTAAATTTTAAAGTTGAATCTGCTTTTGACATTTTTCATAATTAAACTAAACTGCTGGACTTAACTAATGAGATTTTGTTTTCAATAATAAAGTTTTCATAAATGTTGATCTGCTTTTGATAATGTTTTCAAAGATGATTTAAAGGTTGTTATCAGTAAATTATATATTATTAATGTGTTTGTATGTTTATGTGTTCTATGTTTATATGTGGTATGTCTTATGTTTCAACGTATCTCTGGCCACTTCAATCTTTTTTATTCATGTTGCGCGCTAACATTAAAATTTTGACATGCATTTTTAAATACATGTATACGTACTTAAAAATAAGAACAAATGATTTTAAAAACATCTAAGGCCTTAACTATTTACATTTTGAATTGATCACAACTATTTTTCTGATAGATTATAAGTTTTCTTTCATGAAAAATTATCTTGCTTTTTTTGATCTTTAATAGGACTACAAATGAAAATGTCATTGTGTTCTTAAAGATTTTTCCCATCTGTTCCCAAAAATAACAATGCCACAATGATATTGCTTGATTAAACTTGCTCACTCCTCTGATTTCTTTTATAGAATTTTGTCCCATCAAATCTAGCAACCAAGAAAATATAATTGTCTTCTAAAAATTTCATTAGAATTTCTTCATTCTCCTTGTGATAAGATATAAGATACAATAGTATCTAAATGTTTATATTGCCAAAAAAAAAAAAAGGTTGCTTATCTAAACAGACATGCAGGTATTTTCCTGTGACCATGTGCTGCTTGTTTATTCCATATTTGATAATGTCCTTGTGTCTACAAAATTTAAAGAACTTTTACTAATTTGTGTTATAGGTATAAGATATTAAAGTACTGAAATTTTTATAAATTTTTTAACATTTTCGTTTCAAAATGAGATTTAAGGTTGTTCATCTTTGATTTAATGTTTTTGTGTTTATATTATAAAGTTTGTGTATTTTAAAGATATAAATTTTGTGGTTACTTAATGCAAAAGTAAAGAAATAAATTGAGAGCTACAATATCTTAAATTTCAAGATATACATTTAAAGATGACTATATATAAATGTGTATTGTCTACACAATTACCATATCAGACTCAACTCTTAATTTGTTTTAAAGATAACATCTGTTATCTGTTATCACCACCTTTAAAAGACATTTTTGAGGGATAATTAATGTAAAAGCAGCAGGAGACCAAGTAAAAAAAATTTATACATATATAAAGAAAATATGTATAGTGCTTAGATGTACAGAAGGTTTGATAAAAGGTTTATGGGATGAGACCTGGTGCTTGGAAGGTTAAAGTGTGTACAGAAGGTTTATGAGTTGGTTACTTAAAAGAATGTTAAAGTATGTTATAAAGGCTTGTGGGATGTTACGTTTATAAAAAGATTAAAAATTAGAGATGATGGTTAATGGAAATGTTATACATTATACTTCTTCCATGTTAAAAAATGATAGTGAGTCTCAAAAATTAGAAATTAAGAATTAAGTTACATGTATTCAAATGTTTTTCAATTATCTCTGTCTTAATTAAACAGAAATTTGGTTTTTCATAAAATCCTAATTCTTAAAGGACTTAACTGCTTAAGATTTTATAGAGTTTTACTATTTTATAAGGGTCATGTACTTTAAAGACAAAGATTTTGGTAATGGGCCTAGCTAAGAACTACAAAATCTTAAATTTCAATATAAAAGAGTCAACTTACAGTGTTTTCTGATATGGCCTCTATGAATTTTAAATAAGAAATGGCCCCCCCAGGAGGATCTTTAAAATACCATCCTCCAACTAGATTTAAGACCTCCTCAGATACACCTCATTTTAGACTTTCCTCCATTTTATACTAAATTTCAAAATTTTTTTAAAAAAGAAATACAGTTAAAGATGGCTTTATAGTGGCAGTACACCTTTGATATACACCTGTTCTAATAAGACTTAGCTCTCCGGAGTCACGGATGTCTGTGTTTCTCCATCAGCAGGCTCACCCCTGTGGATTCCCAAACTTTTATTCTGCCCAGTGCAAAATCATAGACAATCTTCCTGACAAGATGACAGCTCTCAGGAAAAAAGTTGACATCGATGCGGAACAACTCCAAGAGCCAGATCCTGACCTAAAGGAGCCAGAAATGGTTCCTTATGGGATGGATTCCTGACCTCTGTTCAGACTGACTCTAAGACTCTTTCACAAACTGGACTTTTAAAGTTAACTGCTATTCACCATATGCTATTTAAAATTGATTATTGTGTACTTGTCACAAGTTTTGCTTTTGGTTCCTAAAAATGTATAATTTTCTGTTGACTTTTGCTGACATTTATACCACCAATTGTACCTACTCTTTAATGACTAGTTATGTTTCTTTTAATTTAGACACTAAGATAAAATTTATATTTGGGAAAAAAATTCAGATTCATTTAAACTCCAGAATACATATGGTTGGCTTGACACTTAGCACCTAGATAAACTTTTCCTACCTATCAAAAGTAGTCTGTTAGACATATTAAGACTACTCCATATTTAAGTTTATACAAATTGCTGACTGCTACTACAATTGTACTTTTTTTTTCACTTTTAATATCACTTTATTGACATACTTATGAATCATCTAAGGGAGGAAATGATTTTTTTTTTATTTCCGCTCATACAAACTTAACAGGTACACCGGACCCTTCCCAACCTCTACCTCCCCCCCAACACCCGTGCACCCCCTGCCCTCCCTCTTCCTACCCCATCCCCTAGTACCTTCTCCCAGTGGCTCCACCCCCCCCCAATCCCCAGAGAATCCTTTAATGTGCATGCCAAACTCTCCTCTGGGTCCTCCTGTCCGATGAGGTGCAGGGACCCAGGAGCATTTCCCAGAACCTGTTCCTGTGTTCCCCTTAAGCTTAGAAACACTACTGTGACTGTCAGTCCCTAGCCTCCAAGGATCCTAGTGCCTTCAGTCCATGCTAGACTTTGTGGAGTCAGTAATGTTTTGGACATAGCGCAGGTCATGCAAAGACCTATTATGTTTGCTTCAGCCCTAACTTGTGTGGAGTATCTTGCATATTATTACTCCTCCCATCCCTGTGCTCTTACAATGATACCGCCCCCTCTTCCACAAATTTCCCTGACTTCAGGATGGGGAGAGATTAGGCTGGCCTAGTTCCAGGTGATTGATATAGAGTCTCTGATGTTCTGAATTATGGTTTGTTGATTTTTTTTTTTTTTTTTTTTTTTTTTTTTAGTTTTGCTGCTCCTGCGATGCCCTTGGCTCCATCCTGATGGGTACTGGATGTCACCCCCTGGCCAGAGATAAAAACCTGATAAATTAGACTCTTGTTATAAGAGTATATTCAAAGGTAGATGGAATAAAAGTAGGAGACTACGGTGAGAGAGGGATCAATCACCCATTTGCAAAATGGTTACTTTGTAACTGGCAGCCTATATGCCCTCTCCTTCTAGTGAGATCATACCCCATCAGTTGAAAATGATCAGGAAGTAAAGTCTGTGAACTTAACCAGATTTCTCATTATTTGCTTGCAGTCCTTGTTGGTGGCCTATTTTCTCTGCTGTAACATGGTCCCCTCTCTCCTTGTTTCTGGTGTGGCCCTCCTATCCCATCCCTCCTGTTTATAATCTTTGTAATTACTGTAGGTATTACAGAGATTTGTCTTTCAGTGTCTCTTAAGTCAGTTTGGAACTAGGGGCCACCTATTAGGGAGTACATACGGTGCTTAATTTTCCATGTCTGGGATACTTCACTCAATATAATTGCTTCTAATTCCATCCATTTACTGGCAAATTCCAGTAATTCATCATTTTTGATGGATGAGTAGTGTTCCATTGTATAATGTACCACATTTTCCTTATCCACTCGTCAACTGTTGGACATTTGGGATGATTCCATGACTTTGCTATTGTAAACAGTGCTGCTATGAACATGGTCGTGCTTGTGCTATTGAGGTCAATTTTTGCTGTATGGGGGTTATTCCCAGAAGTGGAATAGCAGGGTCATATGGCATTTCAATCTTTAACTTCTTTAAGAATCTCCAGATGGCTCACCAGAGTGGTTGTATGAGCCAGCAATGTAGGAGAGTTCCCCTCTCTCCACATCCTCTCCAGCATTTGGAGTTGTTTGTATTGAGGATTTTTGCCATCCTGACTGGGGTGAGATGATACCTCAGGGAAGTTTTGATTTGCATTTCCCTGATGGCTAAGGAAGTGGAGCATTTTTTAAGATATTTGTTAGACATTTTAATTTTGTCCCTGATAAAGTTTCTTTTAAGTTCCAAGGCCCATTTTTTTAATTGGGCCTTTAGTTTCCTTGGTGTTTAGTTTTCTAAGTTCTTTGTGCACTCTGGATAATAGAGCTCTATCAGATATGTGGTTAGTGAAGATTTTCTCCCATTTTGTGGGTTGCCTTTGTGCTCGAGTTACAATCTCTTTATCTGAACAGAAGCTCTTTAATTTCACAAGATCCCATCTGTTGAGTGTTGGTTGTAATGACTGTGCTATTGGATGTCCGCTTAGGAACTGTTGGCCCAGCCCAATCAGCTCGAGGGAGTTCCCTATCCTTTCAACTATGGTTTTTATAGTCTCTGGCCTTATATCGAGGTCCTTGATCCATTTGGAATTAATTCTTGTACATGGTGACAAGTAGGGGTACAGTTTTAATCTTCTGCATGTGGACATTCAGTTTTGCCAGCAACATTTGTTGAAGATGCTGCTCTTTTTCCATTGGATTTTGTGGACCCCTTTGTCGAAGATCAAATGGCTATAGTTGAGTGGGCTTATATCTGGGTCTTCAACCCTTATCCATTGATCTGTGTGTCTATTTTGGGGCCAATACCAGGTTGCTTTTACAACTATGGATTTGTAGTACAGACTAAGGTTTGGTATGGTTATACCTCAGCAGTGTTTTTGTTACTCAGGATTGTTTTTGCTATCCTGGGTCTTTTGTGCTTCCATATGAATGCTGAGATTGTTTGGTCAACTTCTTTAAAGAATTGCTTTGGGATTTTAAATGGTATAGCACTGAATGTATATTGCCTTTGGTAGGATGGTCATTTTTACGATACTGATTCTGCCAATCCAGGAACATGGGAGGTCTTTCCACCTTCTGGTGTCTTCTGCAATTTCTTTCTTTAGGGTTTTAAAGTTTTCATTATAAAGGTCTCTTACTTCCTTGGTTAGGTTATACCAAGGTATTTCATTTTTTTAGGGGCTATAGTAAATGGGATTGTTTCTCTCAGGACTTTTTCACTTCTTTCATTGTGGGCAGATAGGAAGGCCACTGATTTTTGTACATTTATTTTGTATCCTGCCACTCTGTGAACTTCTGTATTAGTTCCAGGAGCTTCCTGGTGGAATTTTTGGGATCACTCAGGTATAAGATCATGTCATCTGCAAATAGAGATAACTTGACTTCTTCCTTGCCGAATTGAATCCCTTTTATGTCCCTTTCTTGTCTTGTGGCTTCAACTAAGACTTCAAGTACAATACTGAATAGAAGTGGTGAGAGTGACAGCCTTGTCTAGTTCCTGATCGAAGCAGGAATGCTTCAAGTTTTTTTCCATTGAGTATAATTCTTGCTGTTGGCTTGTTGTATACTGCTTTTATTATATTGATAAGGGTTACTTCCATTCCAACCTTCTCTAGGGTTTTGATCATAAAAAGCTGTTGGATCTTGTCAAAAGCTTTTTCTGCATCTATGGAGAGTATAATGGGGTCTTGAATTTTGGACTGGTTTATATGGTGAATTACATTTATTCCATTAACATTTAAGGTTATAATGGAGAAACTACTTTTAATTCTGGCTTTTGTTATGTGTATTGTTTCGCTTTTAGGTTTTGGTGGTATTATACTTCCCTTTTGTTCTCCTGGATATGCTTGGTTTTTTCTTCAAGCTTGAGTATCATTTCTAGCATTTTTTGAAGGTCTGGTTTGGTGGACATGTGTTCCTTCACGTTATCTTTGTGCTGGAAAATTTTTCTTTCTCCCTTGATCATGATGGATAGTTTTGCAGGGTATATCAGCCTGGGTTGACATTTTTGCTCATTTAATACTTGAAGTACGTCTCTCCAAGCTCTTCTTGCTTTTACTGTTTCCATTGAGAAGTCACTTGTTATTTTAATAGGTTTGCCTTTAAAAGTGACTTTTTTTTTTCCCTTGAAGCTCTTAGCACCATTTCTTTATCTTGATTGTAGAATGTTTTAACTATTATTTGCCGTGGCATGTTTCTATTTTGGTCATATCTGTTTGGGGTGCGGAATGCCTCTTGTATATGGATGGGCCTCTCTTTTTTTAGATGAGGAAAGTTTTCCTTGATGATAGTTGAAAATTTTCCTCAGGTGTGGTATTTTGGGATTCTTGTTCTGGTATTCCATGAATACGCATGTTAGGCTTCTTCAGGGTGTCCCATAACTCTTGAATATTTCTCTCGAGTATCTTTTTGGCTTTAACAACCTCTTCCATTGAACTCCCACTTTGTCCTCAAGGTCTGAAATTCTATTTTCTGCTTTATTAGTTCTGCTGATAAGACTCTGTTGAGTTCTGGGTTGAAGATAGCTTATCTTTTCGTTCAGTTTTAAACTCTGCTTGAATCTGTTTTAACTGTTCTATGCCTATTTTTGTTTCTTGAACTGTTTTTCTCAACTCCTCCAAGTGTCTCTTGTGTTCCTCTTCAAAGTGACTGATGTGGTTATTTAATTCCTCCCAGATTTCCTCTTTCATAGTAGTGATCATGGTAATGATCATGTTTTGAAAGTTGTTATCCTGGATCAGGCTTTCTTGACTATTTTTCGTGGGTTTGTTCTGGCTGGAGTCTATCATTATGGGATTAATTCCTTCAGTGGGAGATTTGTTTTTTGGGGTTTTGTTTCTCATGAATTTGCACTTTGACTTGGGCATTGTCGTTTTAATTCTTAAGACCTTTCAATTTCTGTGCCTTTTTCACTGAACTGAATTATTTGGCCTGGAGCAGCTCCTGCTCTAGCTGGCTGGTGGGAGGAGCTGGGACCAGTGGGCTGCCTGGGGTTTGGGGATGGGTGGGGGTAGCTTACCTAGGTCGCTGTGAGTCCCGGCTGGACTGGGTGCACCCCGGAAGAGTGGGGAAAGGGAGGAGGTGGGGGGACGCTATTAACCTGGGGAGCTTGGGTATGGCCCAGGGGGTTCTCCCCAGGCCAGTGCAGCTCCTGCTCCTGTTGGCTGGTGGGAGAACCTGGGACCAGTGGGCTGCCTGGGGTTTGGGGGTGGGGGAGGGGGGAGCTTATCTAGGTAGCAGTGAGTCCAGGCTGGACTGCGTGCATCCCGAACAGGTGGGGAAAGGTACAATTGTACTCTTTAAGAAACATTCAGAGCCATTTTACCAACTTAAGGCTCTACATACTTATGTAAATATTCTTCATACATTACTTATGAAAACAGATATAAGTTTTAATGTTTTCCTACAACCTGGCTCACCATGTTAATTCATACTGATATGGCAATTCTTATCATAATCATTTCTATAATTATCTTTCCAGTCATCTTCAGATTAATCTCATCTTTTAAAAAATAAATAAATAAAAGAGAGGGAAATGCCACGTCCTTATCCGACCATCCTGGTGGACAAGGTCCCAGCATGGCAGAATATTGTTTTAAGAAACATTTTCTGGAAAAAGGACATGGCATTATTTGAAATAAATTAGAAAAATAATGAAAACATGGGAATAGTCAGGCTTTAGTGTTACTGCCTGCCTTAGTGTTACTATCTGGTTCAGGCCTAAAGCCTGCTGGCTGAGGAGTGACACATTAACATTTAAATGGGTAGTTGCCAGGGGCTCTCCCTATGTAAATTAAGTTTTACCTCTGGCAGGAGGATTCCTCCCTCTGGAATTTGAGTTTACCTGCTGTATGTTCTTAGATCTTTTTTGTTTCTTTCATTGTCTCTCTCAGTACTAGCTAGTTTACAGTCCCTTCCCCACACATTTAATGTTTATACATAAACCAGAGAAAATCTGCTTTGAAACATTCATTGTCCCTGTCTTTTAGCAACTGAGTGTCATGCCTGCTTTAACTCTACCTGGAGACATCATATCTGTCCCAACACAGAAAATATATGTCACCTCTGCTCTTCCTTTCTTACCTGGAATGAATATGTTTTACTTAAACCTGTAAAGATTTGGTCCTGGTTTTCTTGAATGTTTTCCCTATGAACATAGTGACACATCCCCTGGCCTTTACTCTCGATTTTCTAAAGTATATAAATGCTGCTAAAAATTTGAATAAAGAGTTCAGATTCATTTAGCCCAAAGAGCTGTGTGTCTGTCTCCATTCGCAGAAGCCTTGCCCACCTGGCGGAGGGGAGCCCTGGATTCGAGGTTGCAGCCTCAGACCGCAACATATATTCAAGTAGTCTACAGTGTACACACACACACACACACACACACACACACACACACACACACACCTCAATACATCTGATCCTAGGCCAGTGGTATCAAATTACCTTTCTGAAAGAATTTGAATATAAATGACAATTAAACAAATGGGAAAACTCACTCAAAGCATACAATTTATATTAATGTATAAGTGAGCAAAGAGAATGCTGCCATCCCAGGTTCTCTGCAATGTTTTAAGATAAAACATGCTAGAATCAGTCTAATCCACTTGGAGTAGCAAGGAGAACAAGGCCCACATCAGTGAAGTCTGGCACACATTCCTTCATGCCTTATACTTTACAAGCTCCATATATTTGTTTCAAATCAGCATCAGAGGACCACATCTAAGGTGACATATGTTCTAATGATTATTCCTAAAATAAACAAAACTAAGACTTCTGACTTTAGGGTTGCAAAGTAATAATTTCACTTGCCCTTACTCTGGTCTGAAAAACTGACCAAAGCTCTGCAGTCAAACAGAAATGAATTTTAACCACCTGGCAGGGCCACACTGTGGGTAGAACAAACCACAACAGAACTAATCCAGAAAGAATTTTTCCATACCCATTTTCATTTCCACAAAGCTAACTTTGTGGAGGTGCCATGAGCCACCATGGTGTTTGCAAGCTTAAGGGAGGAAAAGAAATAATATATCACACTCTTCTTCCCAAAATGAGCAACTAGCCTGCACAGGGCAGAGGGAATAGGAGTTTTATACTTCTTCTTTAAGTTGGAGTTTTGGTTATACATGGAGTAGAAATTCGAAAACCCACATGGTAACTTCAAGGCTTGACATACCTACTGGGCTATTTAATAATTAAAGAGCATGTACATGATGACTGAGTGGAAATGAAACCGCCAAGGAAACTTCTATTAGCCAAATTTTAAGAAGAAAAGACATGAATTCTGCTTGGTCAATATACTATTTAAACATATTAAATATATTTTAGAACATTTTCTAACAAGTAACTTTTGAAGGCCAACAAAGTAAGTCAGTATAAAGCAAAACTACCATTTCCTTACCTGTAATGCCAATAATTTTAAAACGTCTGAGACATCGTTATTTTCTAGATTTTCCTGGGAGAATATTTCATAAAGGGGAGCTTCATCTGGGTATTTTTCACTGTATGTAAACTTGAGAGTAGCCTGGACAGCTAAGGAAAAATTAAAGTTTGATGTGAATGCTTTAAAAATATAAGAAATCAGGATTTCTGTTGAATCAATGTTTTATAGTCTACCAATGAAAAGCACATCAGAAGCACTAATACAAACAACACATCCGCAAAGGGATTAGTGACACAAATCAAGAAAATACCAAAAATCATGCAAAACACACCACCTAGTGGCATTTTACTATACTGCATTTTGAAAGAGGGCAGACAAGTCATTCTTTTTAAAATCCTGCCTAAATAGAGTACCAGTGACCCAGCGAGGTTCACCCAGAATCAGGCCAACCTAATCTCTCCTTATCCTAAGGCTTTGGGGACCTCAAAGAAGAGAAGGCAGTGAGATTGTAAAAACCTAAAGATGGGAAGGTTCAGCGTTGGACAAGACATTCCATTTAAGGTAGGACTGCTGCAACTAGGAACTCGCTGCAGTGAGGTTTGTCCTTACCAGATCTGCATAATGACTAGCATACCAACATGCCCCCATAGACTACTGAGGAACTCAAGAGAGATAAGAACATACAGTGGAAACCTTGGGGACTAAAGCTGGATGAGCAAAGGAAATGTCCCTATCAATGGAGTGGTCCAAAGAGAAGCAACTTGGTATGCCACAAGAATCCTGAATCCCACAAGAGGAGACAAGTCAGATGGTCCATAGAAGTGGAAAGGTAGGAGGACAGGAGGGAGTAAAATGGATTAATGAAGGAAAGTGAGGGAAATGGGAAAGGGGGGATAGAGTGAAGCAGGGATAAGTACTCAATAAGTAAATAAGCACTGAGAAATATTAAAAAACAATTCTGCCTAAATAAACACAAAAGCAATGAAAATAACACAAAAAAATTACCATTGACTCATTTTCAGCTTCTACCAGAGCAAGTTCCTGACTACAGAGGACCCAGCTATAACCCTGAGATGTATTTAAATAGTAGGGTGTTGCTAACTGGTAGCAAGGAGTATATTTTTCACTGTACAATTTGATTTACCTATATATTCTTACTCTCTGGATTGTGCCAATTTATAGAACTATGTTATCTAAGAGTAATTTTTTTTCCCTTTTGCCTTTGCAAGAGAGTAGAAGTATGTATGCCTATGGAGGTCCAAGGGTGACACTGGAAATTATCTTGGATCGTCTTTATTGCTTATTGCTTCACTCCTGGGTTTCCCAGGCTCTGCCTTCCAGGACTAAAAGTACATGGCATTGTCATTTCTGTCTGGCATTTTTTTCCATGGGACCTGGGATTCAAACTCAGGTTCTTTTGCTTGTGAGGCAAAGACTTCACCTCTGAACCATCTCTCCAGCCTAAGGGTAAAATTCTTATGGGCACATTAATGCAAGGTAGTTCTGCAGTCCAGGTCAATGAGTTTAGCAGTCCACTAAGTAGTATAAAAGCAGGCAACAAGGCTAAAGCCTACTGACTTTGATGAAGTAAGACAAACTCCTGTTGTTCTGAATTAGAAGGGAAGAGGAAAGGAACCCTGAATCAACAGATCTCATATTGCATTTCAAATTTCATATTTGAATTCAATAAATAAGCCACTCATGGCAGTGTGCCCCTTCCTCAATCTTGGATTATTATGAGTTCCAGGTCAGCCTAACCTATACTGTGAGAACTTGAAAATAAATCACCAAAAGAGAAATGCAAACAAACAAACACGCACACAATCACTGGGACAGAAGCCATAGGTGGCTCAGTGGCAGAGTCTTGCCTGCATGTGCAGTCAATCCTAGCACTGCAAACTAAGGTAAAGCCTGGGTGTAGTGTATGTATCTATAATCCCAGTACCTGGGAGGCATAGACAGGAGAACTGCAAATTAAAGTCCTGTCTGATCACATAAAGACTCTGAGTCAAAAAATAAAACAAGGATTTTCAGTAAATGAATGTGGATCAGTATCAGAATCAATAAGAAATAGCAATTCCTGTATTTTTGTTTCTTCCTTTATTGTTAGACAGAAGACTACTTTTATATCTATTTTTCACTGGGTTTAACAGATACTTAACCAATTATACTTATTTCAGGTATATAAAGCAATGTTCAATATGCATATACACTGGAACTGATTATCAGTCAAGCTAATGATATTCATCACCACCAACAGTTACAATGTTTTGGTATGTAGAGTAAAAATGCTTAAGATCATATACTTTTTTTTTTTTACCTGAACCAATGAACTGTTTGGCCAATATTGAAAATTTATTAGAGACAGAAGAAAAATTTCATTTTAATTTGTTTTAAGCACCAGTGGGGTTAGTTTTAATTGATTATTTATGCTGTCTAGATTTACCAATCAAAACTCTTTGCTTATTTTTCTATTAACTAATTCATTAAATGAGTTTGAGCACAAAAAATAGAACATCTAGGAATTTTTTCAAACACATTTAGAAAGTATTTCTCAAAGACTGAATAACTGCACAGAACTATTATTAGCGTCCAATAAAGGTGTTATTCAGAATATGGGAATGATTTCCAGATATTCTTAAGCATTATTTTCAGTGTAAAAAATACATTCTGTGTTGGTATCAATGAGTAGCTACATCATTCTGCAAACATAACGGTGTCACCTGGGGCTCCAGTGCTGCTAAACATGGAAGAGCAGTTAGTACAGTACTTATTTCTATTTTACTTGTCTATGAGGATGTCATGGTTTGAAATGTGTCCCCCACAGTATCATATGTTTGGCAAAGTCATGTCACCTTGAGAGGTGGAGTCTTGCTGGAAGAAGGCAGTCACAAGGGGTGGGTCTTGAGGTGGATTAGTCCCACCCTACCTCCAGAAGTTTGCCTTTGTAGCAAGTAATCTGCAGCTCTAAGCTTTCAAGATGTCTGCGGTGACTAAGTCTCCTTCAGCTCTGGCCAGCAAGCCATGCTCCCTCTGCTTTGAGAGACTGTACCTTCCCTCTGGAACCATAAGCTGAATAAACCTCCCTTTCTCCCTTAAGTTGGTTGACTTTGGGTGTTCTCTCACAGCAATCGTTAAGAGTAACTGTTACAGCAGATATAGATATAGTAACCATATATACCATCCTTTTCATTCAGATTTCAAAGATATCTCTTTTTCAGGCTTGTGTAAGACAAGCAAGATTTATCCAGGGCTTTTCTGCCCTGATATGACGAGAGTGGACTCCCTGTACCTCAGAATTCAACACAGTCCAGAGAAAAATCAAACAAAGGGCTAGGGGACCAACACCATTTATCTGAGGTCCTCTAAAATCATCCCATCACATGGAGAGAATCTTCACATCCAGCTCTAAGATAAGTAAACCCTTTTACCATCCTGTTCCTCTCAATTATTAGTCACTATAGTTTAACATTTCTATATAGCCACCCAAAAACCTATACAAAGTCAGGGACTATACCATTCACATTCACATGTCACCAAGGAAGTAAACTGAAAAAGTGCATTACCATATTAATCTTCAATCCCTGTACACTAAACTCGCCTTATTGATGTACTAACAGTCCAATAGCCTCATCTACGAAAATAACACCAACACCAGACAAGCATACCTAACCAAGGCAAATGCTAGCAATAACTGCTCAACTATAGTAATACTGTCAGCCCAAAACACACAGAAACAAAAAGAAGGACATAAAAGATAAAACAAAAATGCCCACATCACAGTGCAAATCCGTGAGGAACAAAAACCAAGACAACAAATCTACCAAAAGAATCAACCCCATGATGATGGAATCCAACCAGAACAAACTCACAGAAAATAACCAAGACCTAAGATAATGCTTTTCAAAGCCTGATCTGTACTGTGATCAAAACAACTGAAAGAGGAAATCCGGGAGAAGTTAAATAACCCCATCAACCACTTTCAATAGGAACACAACAGGCACTTGGAGGAGATGAGAAAAGCAGCTGAAGAAACAAAAATAGGCATAGAGCAGTTAAAACGATCTCAAGCAGAGTTTAAACTCAAACTTAAAGACAAGTTATCTTCAACCCAGAACTAAACAGTCTTATCAGCAGAACTAATGAAGCAGAAAATAGAATAGCAGGTCTTAAAGACAAAGTGGAAGAACTAACCAGCTCAATGGAAGAGGGTGTTAAAGCCAAAGAGAGAGGAATATTCAAGAGTTATGGGACACCTTGAAGAAGTCCAACATGCGCATTCATGGAATACCAGAACAAGAATCCAAAAAGTACTGTTGGGCCCGCCCAGGATTTGCCCCAGCACATGGCCGAGCACATGGGACTAAAGATGGCGCTGAGAGTTAGTGTCCTGGGTGTAACCCTGATCACATTACAGAGAGCCCTAATTGGCTTTCAGGTATTGACCTGCCTTCTGTGCTGAGTTACATTGGACTTGACCACTAACACCTGTGTTGACCTTTGACACAATTGGCTGCCCGTTTGGCGCCCTGTGGTCTTTTTGTCTATATAAGCTGTTTTGTTACCCCCAATAAACTGAGATTTTGCTCTGACAAACTCCCCATCCATGGCCAAGTCTCTGGAGGGTTGAGGCGGAGGTGTGGGCAGCGGAACTTACCTTTCTTCGATATCGCACCCTGGAGCTGTGTAACAGTCTGAATGAGTGTGTGAGTGGGTGGAGAGACATCACATCGTGGGTGGTGGACCCTACAAATACCACACCCGAGGAAATTTTTCAAATTATCATAAAGGAAAACTTTCCACATCTAAACAAAGAGAGGCCCATCCACATAAAGAGGCATTCCACATCCCAAACAGATATGACCAAAATAGAAACTTGCCATGGCAAGTAATAGTCAAATCACGACACATACAAGACAAAGAAAATGTGCAAAGAGAGTCAAGAAAAAAAAAAGTCACTTTTAAAGGTAAGCCTATCAAAATAACAAACGATTTTTCAGTGGAAACAGTAAAAGCCAGAAGAGCTTGGAGAGACGTACTTCAAGTATCGAATGAGCACAAATGTCAATCCAGTCTGATACACCCAGCAAAACTTTCACTCATGATCAAGGGTGAAAGAAAAATTTTCCACCACAAAGAAAACTTGAAGGCTTATATGACCAACAAACCAGGCCTTAAAAAATGCTAGAAAAGATACTCAAGCTTGAAGAAAAGAACAAGAATATCCAGGAGGACAGAAGAGAAGTATAATACCACTAAAGCCTACAAGCCAAATAATACACTTATGAAAGCCACTAAACATAAAAAGTGTCAGTAATTAAAAGTAATTTCTCCATTATAACACTAAACAGTCAATGGAATTAACTCACTGTCACAGTTAGATACAGGTGTCAACCTGTTGAGGGTTTGAGCTCTGGGCACATTTGTAGATGGCTGAGTTAAGCCCAGAGCAAACATGCAAGAAATTGTCTAGCTGATAGGAAAGGCCCAGCCTATGGTAGGTGGGATTAGGCCCTGGAATAAATCACAGAGAGCTGGCATCCTTCTGCTCACTTGGCCAGACATGCTGGTCTGGCAAGTAAGGATTGTCCATCTCTCAGCTGTTAAGTAGAGATGGTGTGGCCAGTTCCCTTGGCCCTGGTGTTGGTGCATGCTCTCCCATCAAGCTAGACTGAGAACTGTAACCGAAAAATCATAAGAGAGAATAAACCTTTGTTCCCTTAAGCCATTTAATGGTCATGTATTAGCAACTGTGCAGGTGGACTGCAACACTCACCAATCAAAAGACACAGATTACAAACATGGATTAGAAATCACAACTACTGCCTTCAGGAAACACATCTCACCACAAAAAATAGGTACATTCTAAAAGTGAAAGGCTGATCAAAAATTCTTCAAGCTAATGGAACCAGAAAACAAGCAGGGGTTGCAATTATGCTATCTGACAACGTGGACTTCAAACTAAAGAAAATCATATGAGACACAAATGGATACTACATTTTAGTAACAGGTACAATTCACCAGGGAGACTTCACAATACTGAACATACATGCACCTAATATGAGCTCCTCCACATTCATTAACCAAACACTACAACATCTAAAACAAGAAATCAATCCCAAAACGATAATACTTGAGGCTTTCAATACTGCCCTCTCAACAAGCCAAACACTCAACAGAGACACATTGAAACTAAATCAAACCCTTACTGAAATGGACCTTAGAAATCTCTATCAAACTTTCCATCTGAGCACCAAGAAATACACATTCTTCTCAGCAGCCCACAGAACTTTCTCAAAAATAAACCACATATTGTGTCACAAAATGAATTTCCACATATACAGGAAAGTTGAAATTCTAGCCTGCACCCTGTCAGACCACCATGGTCAAAAGCTTGACATCCACAACACAACAAATAGCAAAAAATACACTAACCCTTGGATACTAAACACTATGTAACTGAAGGAGAAATGGGTTCAGAAAGAAATTAAAAAGGAAATTCAAGATTTCCTAGAAGCGAACAATAATGAAAATACAACATATCAAAATCTCTAGGACACAATAAAAGCTGTCCTAAGAGATAAGTTTATAGTTCTTAATGCCTATATCAACGTAATAGAAACATCACAAGTAAATAATTTAACAATGCAACTTAAAGCTTTAGAGACACAATAGCAATCCAATCCCAAAAGCAGCATAAGACAGGAGATTAGAAAAACCAGGGTAGAAATATCCGAAACTGAGATAAGGAAAATGAAAGAATCAACCACATGAAAAGCTAGCTCTTTGAAAAAAAAATCAGTAAGATTGATACACCCATAACCAAAATCAAGAGAGAGAAAATCAAAATTAACAAAATTAGAAATGAAAATGGAATTATCACAACTGATACCCAAGAAATTCAAAGAATTATAAGGTCATATTTCAAAAACTTATACTCCATGAAATTTGGTAACACAAGTTATCACAACTTACCTAAATCGAATCAGGAAGTTCTGAATTATTTAAATATTTCTATAACAAATGAAATTGATGAAGCAATCTCAAATCTCCCCACCAAAAAATGTCCCGGAACACATGGATTCAGCACAGAATTCTACCAGGCATTGAAAGAACAACTAACACTAATACTCCTTAAAGTGTTCCATAGAATAGCAAAGGAAGGAAAATTTCCAAATTCTTTCTATGAAGCTAATATCATACTAATCCCAAAACTTAACAAAGATACACTTAGAAAACTATACGCCAATCTCTTTGATGAACACAGATGCAAGGAGTCTAAGCAAAATCTTAGCAAATCGGATTTAAAAACATACCAAAAAGATCATTCATGCAAATCAATAAATGTAACCCAAAATATAAAACAATCCAAAGTCCAAGATCACATGATATCCTGTATAGATGCAGAAAAAGCTTTCAACAAGATCCAACATCCTTTTATGACCAAAATCTTAGAGACAGTTGGAATGGAAGGAACTTAAATCAACATATAAAAGCTGTATACACACCAAAAACAAAGATACTCAATGGGAAAAAACTTGAAGCATTCCTGCTTCAATCAGGAACTAGACAAGGCTGTCCACTCTCATCACTTCTATTCAAGTATTGTACTTGAAGCCAGCTAGAGTCATAAGACAAGAGAGAGAGATAAAAGAGATTCAAATCAGAAAGGAAGAAGTCAAGATATCTCTATTTGCAGATGACAAGATCATATAACTGAGTGATTCTAAAACCTCTTCCAGGAAAATTCTGGAACTAATACATAAGTTCAGCAGAATGGCAGGTTACAAAATAAAACATGCAAAATTCAGTGGCCTTCTTATACAACAAGGAAAAAAAAAGTGAAAAGTTCTAAGAGAAACAATCCCATTTACTATAGCCCCTAAAAAAAATGAAATACCCTGGTATAGATCTAACCAAAGAAGTGAGAGACCTTTATAATGAAAACTTTAAAACCCTAAAAAAAGAAATTACAGAAGACACCAAAAGATGGAAAGACTTCCCATTCTCCTAGATCGGCAGAATCAACCTTGTAAAAATGACCATCCTACCAAGCAATATACAGATTCAATGCTATACCAATCAAAATCCCAAAGAAATTCTTTAAAGAAATTGACCAAACAATCTCAAAAGTCATATGGAAGCACAAAAGGTCCAGGATAGCAAAACAATCCTGAGTAACAAAAACACTGCTGGAGGTATAACCATACCCAACCTTAATCTATACTACAAATTCATAGTAATAAAAACAGCCTGACACTGGCTCCAAAATAGACATATAGATCAATGGATAAGGGTTGAAGACCCAGATATAAGCCCACACAATTACAGCCATTTGATCTTTGACAAAGGGGCCCAAAAAACTCAATGGAAAAAAGAACAGCATCTTCAACAAATGTTGCTGGAAAAATCGGATGTCCACATACAGAAGATTAAAACTGGACCTGTACTTGTCCACATGCACAAAATTATTTCCAAATGGATAAAGGACCTCAAAATTAGGCCAGAGATTATAAAAACTTTAGTTGAAAGGGTAAGGAACTTCCTTGAGCTGATTGGACTAGGCCAACAGTTCCTAAACAGAATCCAATAGCACAGTCACTAGAACCAACACTCAACAAATGGGATCTTATGAAATTAAAGAGCTTCTGTTCAGACAAAGAGATTGTAAACTGAGCAAAAAGGCAACTCACAGAATGGGAGAAAATCTTTACTAACTATATATCTGATAGAGCTCTATTATCCAGAGTGCACAAAGAACTTAAACAAAACACCTACAGCCAAGGGTGGTGCAGGAAAAGCAAAACTAAAAACAACAAACCATAATTCAGAACACCAAAATGGCCCAATTAAAAAATGAGCCTGGGAACTCAAAACTTTTCCAGGGACAAAATTGAAATGTCTAACAAATATCTTAAAAAATGCTCTACACCTTTAGCCATCAGGGAAATGCAAATCAAAACTTCCCTGAGATATCACCTCACCCCAGTCAGGATGGCAAAAATCCACATTACAAACAATACCAAATGCTGGAGAGGACGTGGAGAGAAGGGAACTCTTATACATTGCTGGTGGGAATGCAGGTTTATACAACCACTCTGGTGAGCAGTTTGGCGATTTCTAAAAAAGTTAAAGATTGAAATGCCATACGACCCTGCTATACCACTTCTAGGAATAATCCCCCACAATGCAGCAATTCACTACAGTGACACGAGCACAACCATGTTCATTGCATCATTTACAATAGCAAAGTCATGGAATCAATCCAAATGCCCAACAATTGACAAATGGATAATGAAAATGTGGTACATTTATAAAATAGAATACTACTCAACCATCAAAAAAAGATGAACTAATGAAATTTTCTGGGATAGATGGATAGAAAAAATTATACTCAGTGAAGTATCCCAAACACAGAAAGTTAGACACCATATGTACTCTCTAATAGGTGGATCCTAGTTCCAAATCCACTTAATGACATATTCAAAAGTAAATCTCTCCAATACCTACTGTAATCACAAAGATTATAAACAGGCAGGAAGGGGAAGGAGGGCCCCCCAAAAAGGAGATAGGGGATCATACTTCAATAGAGAAAAGAGGTCACCATCAAGTACTTCCTGTAAGTAGTGAGACATCTGGTGCAACTCATTCTCACTTCCTTTCCTGGTCACTTGCAACTGAAGAGGTTTGATTTCACCAATCAGGGAGGGTATAGGGACTGGCAGAGAGATGGTAACCAGTCCAGAAAATGGGACATTGACACCCCCCACACATACACACACACACTGCTGTGTCCTACTCCTATTCTTCCATCTACCTTTGAGTCTCCTCTTATAGTAAGATCTTCTTTTATCTTTGGTTGGGAGGTGACCTTGGATACCAATCAGTATGCAGCCAAGGGTGGTGCAGGAAAAGCAAAACTAAAAACAAACCATAATTCAGAACACCAAAGACCCTACATTAATCACCTGGAACCAGACCAGCAAAATCTTTCCCCATCCAAAATCTCAGGGAATCTTGCAGAAGAGGGGGCAGCAAGATTGTAAGAGCCTAAAGATAGGGAGAACCAACGATATGCAAGATACGCCATATAAGTTAGGGCTGCACCGGCCAGAATTGGACTTTGGCTGACCTGCACAATGTCAGTGACCCCCCCCCAAAGTCTAGCATGGATCACAGGGGAAAAGGTTCCAGGCAGTAGGATCCTTAGAGGCAAGGGATTAATATTCATAATAGAGTTCCCATATTAACAGGGAGTCCAAGAAAGATCTGTGCCACTGAGTCCTTACCCCTTACTAGGGTGGAGGACTCAGAGGGAGGTTAGGCATTCACACAAAAAGATGCTCAGGGGAATGGGAGGAAGGGGGAGGCACCGGCCGAGGGCAAGGGAGGAAGGAGGGTGAAAGGGGGGGAGGGGAGTGCAAGGAGGAACTGGAGAGGGGAGGAGGGAGGAAGAGGATGGGGGTGCTACATATTGAGCTTATATGATTAGAAAAAAAAATAAAATGTGGGAGAAAAAAACACTTATCAAGGAATATCATTAAACATTTCTTTTATTGATTCCTCTAGGTAGAATTTCTTGTTGCCACCTAATGTGTAAAATACTAATCTAATTTAGTCTTTTTTACACACCAATTTTAAAAATTACTATACCAACTGACTTAGATCAAAGATGGAAATGACCTTCAGACACTATGTCCTTGATTATCCACTTAATTTGAGTTAATTTCTTTAACTTATTTAAACTTTTCAAACTTATTTATAACTTTTAAAAGCTGCTTTGAGAAATTAAAAAGAACAAGTAGATAGGTAGCTATTTACCTTGTTTATAATAGAAAACACCCAATAACAATCTACATGTCCAAAGAGAAAAAGAGCCATGGAAAAGAAGCAGTCATTTAGTGGAATAGCACAAGGACATTAAAAAAAAAGTTTGTGTGCAAAGTCTTGTCAAGAATGAAGATCTTCCATCTTTTCATCATATGCTGTACTGTTACTGTTTCTGCTTCATTTGCAAATACCAAGCATGTGGAGTCAGACTGCATGATCTTTACTTCTACACAGTAGACTGCATGGTCTTTACAATCTACACAGTAAATACAGACTCCAAACATAAAATAGTCACCACATTAACAGCACCTCAGCACCTCCTCCAGACCTCATTATCATGAGGAATGGATGCAGAGCAAATGAAAGTCCTAAATGCAGAAAAATCTCAAGTATTTTTATGACACTTACTTTCGTCATTTTCTCCAGCCTCGGATGTCACAGTAATGGTGAAGCTGGGTGGATTTTCTGATAATACTGCAAGACAAAATAAACAGACCTTACCATTTCAGCAAGTCAGAACTGAATGGCACATTTTCTATTTTGATTAGAGTAAACTTTATCTAAGATTCTATAATAAATAATTCTTTTTGTCGTTTAGCTAGTCAACTTAAATATTAAATAATTTATATTTTATTTTAAAGCCTCTACCTATAATATGAAAAATTAACAGTCCAAAAACAAAAAAATCCTAAGTAGAATGGGAAGCAAAAGGTCTGATGTTTTTTCACCAGACACTACCCACTACCCAATCATGTTATGACTTTCACATTTTTATATCTTCTTGTTATTTCTTCTGTCTAAGTGGAATCAAACTTAATTCTTTCACAAATACTGACCCTCTACCATCTTTCATGAAATGATAAGAAGTCTGAAATTAGTGATGAACAAGTTCTACAAAATCAATAAATATTGGCCTAATGGGCTAAACTATTGGACAAAAAGGAGAAAAGCAGTAATGAAGCAAATTTTTACTCCAACCCAATTAGGAGTAAAGACGCTGTAGAGCCAGCTGCTAAGCTCGTGAGAAGAGCCCATGCTTTGCTGGGAGTCTGGGACACGCTGGTCACTCAGGGGAGGCAGCAGCTGTGCAGACTCTGAAGGAGTAAGGTCCACTCAAGTCACCATGGAGACCACCTGGCTTTGGACTACCAGGAATTTGCTAGAGCCACTAGCTCTCTGTCGTGAAGATGTTATACACTCTGTACTTAAACTGAACTGTCCTAGGTGTCGCAAAACCCAGCCTCGGCTCACAAGCTACTAAAGTTCCCATGAGTGTTCTTACCTACATTAATTACATGTATTATTATTAATAAATTACATTTATTAAAACACATTAGATATATTTCATTCTTTTTCTTTCCTTGACCAATTTTAAAATTTATGTGCCATGAAATATAAAAAGTAAAAGAATGGAAAGTAACAACAAAAAAACCACAGGTAAATAGTTGAATAAGGTAATCATGGATGGAAATTATAAAGGGGAATAAATAAAAGAGATATGATATAGTGAGGGGGTGTGAGAGAAAAAAAAACAACAAGTGGCTTAGGATGAAAGTGATCAATGGCTTCACCCAGCTATCCAGCATTCAAGCTACAACTCTTGTAAGAATCCAGTGGGACAACAGTAAGGCAGCCAGGAAACAATTACTCTCTGAATGGGTTTTAAACCCCCCTATTGTCAAGGAACACATGCCTAGTACTGTAAACCTGTCCAAATAGTGGAAAGAAAGAAAATTTAGATACCACATAGGAACAGATATCTCAGTGTTAACTCTAAATATGTGATAGTAAACTACTGTCTAAATACTTCTTATTATACCCTTAGATAAGAAAAGCTCTGGGCACTCAACCAAGATGCATCTTATTGCAATGGAAGGTTAGTGAGGTAGAAAAACACAGCTAGCCAGAGTGCAGAATATAAACTTCTCAGTCCTAATCAGGACCCTGGAATGCTCAGTCCTAATCAGGCAATGAAAATCTCTACCCATTCCGAGGCAGTAAGATCGTAAGAGCCTAAAGTTAGGGAGGTGTATACCTACCCCGATACTCCAGTCATGACATGGATGCTGCATCCAGGATCTTGCTGCAATGACATCTCCTCCCCCAGATTTACACAAAGGCTGACATATCAACATTCTCCCATGGACGAGAGAGGGTCTCAAGAGAAACAATCACACTCAAGAGAATCTTTGGGGGCAGGTTCTGGCCAAGAGAAAGAGAGCTTCCCCACCTGTAGATATTCCCACTGAAGGGTAATTTGCACAACTAGAGGCCTAGTCCCTTACTAGTATAGGAGATACCAAGGGAGCCATGTGGTCCTCACATGCAGAGGGACATGAGGGTGGGAGAGATATAGCCAGATTGGTAAAGGAGAGTGAGAAAGGGAAAGGAAGGGGTTGAGGGGGGGGAAAGGAGGAGGATAAAGACATGAACATATTGTTTGTATATGAAAAATTCTTAAAAAAAAGAAATGTGAACATTAACCACAAGAAATAAAAAGTGTCATTCCAACTTACTGCCATTTGTAACAAGGACTCCAGGAGGCTGTAATAAAACAGCTGTAATGACTGAGAGTCACTTTTACTTGTTCTATGCACTATAGAAAAGTCCATTAATTCCTAACCATAGCTCATGAAATTTAAGATGCCAGACATATTAGTCTACTTCATATATCATTACACAAGAAGATGCCAATTAAGCTGCAGCATGTAATTGGTCAGCTCATCATAGTTCAGTGATGTTAAAACAGAAGAGTTTGCCTTAGAAAAAAAATTGTCATCACCACAATGCTGTTAAGTATGAAAAGTTAGACACAGAGCTTTAACATACACTTCCAAGGCTCTATAGTAAGCATTTTACAGAACATACAGAATTTCATTTTAAAAGGGAAAACAAATATTTCCAGCTGATAAATTCAGAAATGTCATTTAAGTTAGGATGAAAAGCATGGATAGCCTGCTGGAAAGACGAGATAAAGAGGAATGCACAACCACAAAACTAAGGAACCTTTGGGGAACAGTTACGTTTTGGTGTTTGTTTGGTGAACAAGGGCATGACTGAGGAAATGTAGGCAGAGGAAAGTACAATCACAAACAGGAACAGTTTCAGCAACTAGAACTGTGTCCCTACAGAGAATGATATATAGAACAACAGTGACTAGAAGGAATAAGAGGAAAAACACTGGAGGCACATAAAACTAGGTAACCACTGCCCTCAATCAGGCAAGGCTAATGAGGTTTTGAAGGAGGATGGCAGCCATGGGAATAGCAGGAAACCCAAGAAGCAAACGCAGTGGTAACCTGTGGAGTTTGCAGGCTGAAGAGAAGGTGGCACTGACTCAACAAGGAACTTAGAAGAGAAATTAGACATGATGTAAAGATGGCAATGCTTGCAGTTGGAAGACACCATCAGAAATGGGTTAATGGAAAACAAGATAGAGCCAGAATTCATTTAGATCACCCAATAATAACTGAAGCCATTAAATTAAGTGAGAAAAAAGTAAGGGAAAGAAAAACCACCAGAAATTAAAGGCAGCCAAGACAATATCAAACTCAATAGACAAGCACTCTGTAGATCAAGGAAGAGAGAGTTTCAAGGTAAAAGATAATCCCCACAACTCACCCTGCCCACTATCTTCATATCACACTTTTATAGCAAGGAAACTGTATCACATTATTACCTACTTTTAAAAGCAGCCCTTACAACATGTGTGGTGGTGCATACTTGTAATCTTAGCCCTTAGGAGATGGAGGCAGGATTTCCAGGACAATCTCAACTATATGTGGCACCAGAGGCCAGACCCACATCAGATCCTGTCTGATACAAAACAGGATAAAAAGCAGTTCTCTTATTCTCAGTAAATTAGGTTCACTTATGAAAAAGGGATGAAGCTACACAGCCAACACACTAGAAAACACGCATAAATCAATTGTTAAAAAAAAAAGAACCCTGTGTTTGACACAGTGTCTACCCTGTGCATTTACCTTTGACCTGTGAAATCATATTCAAATCCCTGCAAGGCTCTCTGTGATCATGCTTCATCCCAGCTCTCATTTCCATGCTTTCTACTTCAGTATCAAACCAGTTTACTTAGTGAAACAAAGTATCAGAGTCCTGTGACTGCCTTCTGCTGTGTCCTGCCAACTAACCCAATTCTAGCTATCACCTTACTTTTTCAAAACACCTTAGAGGCTTACCTCTCCTGAAAGTGTTTTTCCTAATAGACTGAGGTTTTAAAAATGTATCTAATATTTGGGAATTAAGGATGCTAAAAGGACATGGTGATCTTAGCAAGAATAACACTGAAATGCTTAACCTTGGAAGGCATGAAGACTAGATTGGTAAAAAGGGTCAAAAAAAAAAAGCAGAAACTACTAATTCATGAAGAAATGATGAGAGGCCCACAAAGACATGAGAATGAGAAACTAGGATTACAAGGTTTTGGATAAAAGGAGTGATCCCAGAGGCCAAATGTTTAGCAGTAGCATTTTAAAGATGAGCCTATGCCCACATGCAGCAGAAAAATCACAATTCTTGGTTGACAGAGACAAGGAATTATGAGAATACATTATTAGAAAACTCAGCTACTAAGAGGGTACTTTTATAGTAAAGACTACCTTATATCTCTTCAGTTATAAGGCACTTACATACATATTTCCCATCAAAGAATAAAGAAACTGACATTTGCAAGGGATACCATGCCAAGCTATCACTACAAAGAAAAAGGATGTAAAGGATATTGAGAATATCATTTCCTGTTTGTAATGAAGCAGCTAAAATCCAGCCAACAAGCTGTAAACAGATGTCCTTTGACAACTTCCAGAAAATTCTTTTTTTAAGTTATTTTATTTTTCTAGTTTTACAAGCATATTGAGTCCATCCCTCCATCAATCCCACCCTCCTGCCTGTCTGCTCTATGGATCCCAGGGTTGCTCCTGGCCCATCTACTCCTGTGGGGTTCAGGCCTCTGTGGCACACCAGGTTGTCTCTCCTCCAGCCACCCTACTGATAGGGGCATTTCCCTTTGCTCATCCAGCTCCAGTCCCCAAGGTTTCTGCTATATATTCTTATCTTTCTTGAGTTCCTCTATAGTCCCTGGGGGCATGTTGGTATGTCAGTCATTATGCAGGTCTGAAGGACAAGTCTCACTGTAGTGAGTTCCTAGATGCAACAGTTCTGCCTTGAATGGAATGTCTTGTCCAACAGTGAACCTTTTTATCTTCAGGTTCTTACATTCCAGAAAATTTCTTTTAAAAAAACTGTTGCAGTGTTATCGGTGTTATCTTGACCAAATAGTGGGACCACATCTTAGGGATGACTAAGAACTGAAGTCAGAACAAGCTTCTTCCCTGAGGAACTCAGGGAGGCTACACTAGCTATGCACATGACATTCACGTACAAAAATAAGAAACCTTCATTTAAAAAACCTAACATTATTTAGGTTTTTCTACCACAGCTAAATCTCAAAAACAATGGGGTTTAATATACCAAAGCAGTGCCGGGAAAATTACTTAGGTGGATTTGCAAAGATGGATGATCTCTACTTCTTTTTTGTTTTGTTTTGTTCATCAAGATGGTGACTCACCCAGGCTGGCCTTTACTTCATAATGATCCTCCTGCCTTAACTTCCAAGTGCTAATATTACAGGCATGTGCCATTACATGAGGCCAATTTCCACGTTCTGATGAAAGAACACTATCATTTGAATACATCGCTTGAGGAAGTTTAGGTAGCAATGCCAGACTTCCACCACTGTGAATGGATCAAAATACTTTTGAGAAAGGAGTATGCTTCTGGATAAAGTAGAAGGAACAAGTGGAAGACCAAGGGAGTAGTTAAAAATATAAGACACATAGTAATGGAAGGGATATAAAGATCTTGTAAAAGAGAGAAGGGAGGATAGAGAGAATGGAGATGGTGAATAAACACTGCGAACAGGACACACAAATGACCTTAGGTTTTCATAAAGAACCTGAAAGCCCCTATTAAACAAAAACAAAAACAAACAAACAAAAAACTTTTCTTCAGTTATTGGGGAGTATCTACCTTTCAAAAAGTATGTCTCAGAAAAACTGCTTTTTCAGATGACTTTTGGTCTTCCTCTTTGATGTAATTATAGCTGTTAAAGGTTACTGACTTAGATAAAGAAAATACAAATTATGTCCCTCCCCCTCTGTTCAAGGAAACAGAATTAAGGGAACCTGATTTTTGGTCAACCAATATCAACCAATTTATTCCAGCAAAATTCCCCATTGTTAAATATTTGATACAGAAACAAAATAACTAAATTCAACTACTTTATCAAGGACCTTATCAAGTGAAGCACTACTGAATGAGAATGTGGAGCCAGGAGAGTCCACTTATATTTTGAAAGACTAGTTGCTAAAAGGATTGGATCAATGTGCAGTCAAGCTGCAGAATAGAGGGAAAAATGACCCTAGGCCAGTAGGTCATTGCAAATAGCAATTACTTCTAAGATTGAGCTAAGTTTATGGGTTGGAAGTGTGCCTCTCTGGTCCCACATATGATGCCTATGTAAGCTCAGGTAAATTCAACAAATGCCCCCGTTAGGTTTAGAAGTGTTGATTTTTAAAACAAGGGTGAAGTAGAGGATCTATTTCCTTCATCAGTAGTTCAAGCATCCATTAAATTTATTAAATATTAAATTTGATCCAAAATGAAGTAAGACCAATGAAAGTTAGGGACCAGAGGGATGGCTGATCAGGCAAAAGTGCTTGCCATGCCAGGCTGATAACCAGAATTCACTCTCTGGAACTCACAAGGTAGTTCTCTAATCTTCAAATACTACATACTTGCTCATATACATTAACAGATACACACACACACATATATACTTTTCCATAAAAAAGAAAACTGCAAATTTGCAAATTGGTGTTCCTTGGCAAACTGGTAACAAGATTGTGTTTTTCCTCAATCTGCCATAAAAATACAAATGTATGAAATAATAAAGAAGGCTATAAAAGAGCAAACTTAAAAATCCTGAAAATTTTCAAATATCAAAGACAAACTTTTTTAAGTGAAAGTCCTACCTATCTCCTGAAAACTTTCTTAAGAACACAGTCACAAACAATGCAAAGTCCTTAAGACAATTCATCAGCATAATGGATTTACTCTGAAGTGTGCAGGAATACTGAGGGGAGCAGAAACGGATGGATTCAACTGATAAGTGCAGAACGATTGCATCAAAAGAGTCATAGGGATTCACTTATTACCCTGGCATATAACCCACGGGTACTTGTGCATCAGGAACCACAAGCGATATGCTTCCCTTCGTCTCATCAGAGGCGGAATCTCAACCCCGTGTCTGGAAGGTGAAAGAAGAGGTTAAGAACTGAGATCCTCTCCGAGTCCGCAAGAGGCACAGACAGACTTCCTGCGGACTCACACCCAAAGCCTCTTTCCTGAGCCTCGCCTGCAAGTCTAACAACCAATTATCGATCCGAAACGGAATGGTCACATCATTCATAAAGCATTCAAACTCGAGGGACCACGCTCCTCTTAAAACTGATCTGGGTGACTCCTAAGAACAGCACTCAGAATTCCCAAACACCATGGTCTCGACATGCCATCTCAACACCGGTAAAGTTGTGAAAACTGACACACTGGCTCGGGAAAAACTCTCATTCCAAGAAGTTTTCCTTCCCGCGCAGTTCATCGCATCTCGAGTGGCTGTAGCTACCCCTCAATCACAGCGCGGGGCCCCAAATCCAGACGTCCAGGGCCCTCGCCAGGGTCACCTGGACTCTTGAGACTTCAGGAACAAGCAAAGAAAGGTGCGGGAAAGTAACCGAACAACCAAAGGAGCTTGGAGGTGAAGGCAGCCGAACGGCCACGGGTGCGGGCTCTACCGGGTCCGCGCAACCGAAAGTTGCGAGTTCGAGACCCCAATATGTCACCTGTGAAGGAGTCGGGGTAGATGGACTCCAGAGCCTCCAGCTCGTTGCGCTGCTCCTCGCCGTAATCTGTCATCGTGGCCGGCGCTGCTGCCCATGCATGGGCGCAACACCCCGGCGGGCTGCAGCGGACACCCCCGCCGCCGGCTGCCGGGCGGGCGCAGGCGCAGAGTCCGGGTGGGAAGGCCGAGGACCCCAAGCCAGGCCCGGCCTGCTGAGAAACAGCCCGCGCGGCCCTCGCCCGCTCCCAGGGTCGGTGTTCGATTTGTTCGGCCTAACTACTGGGGTCCCAAGTCTCTGCCTGTTCACAAAGTCGATCTCAATTGGCCGGTGAGACGGATCTGATCTGGCAATCGCTGAGGCAGCTAAGACAGATCGCCGGCTTTGCAGGGGCCTAGCTGAGAAGCAGGGCAACCTCGTCCCTCGCTAGACGGGTCTGGGCTGCACGTCACGCCGGGCGTGGGGGCGGGATGGCGTCGGTGGCGGCGGGGCGTGGCGACGTCCCCGAGCTTCCGCTTTTTCGGTTTGGGGTTAAGGTATCACCCTGACTCTGGGGTTGCTCCTAGTTTTGGCCGATGGAGAGTCCTGGTGATTTTGTGCTTGTCATGGTGCTACAGGAGTTGGACAAGAGTCCGGGACCCCTGCAGTGGCTTAGCGAGACCTGGAGAGGAGTCGCCCGACCTCCAGGTTCAAATCTTTAGGCCTCGTTCCTGAGGCTGTGCTATGAACGGCTTGGAACATTGAGCCTAAAGTTGTCGTAATTGTGTGTTTCTGCCGGTCTGAGGATGAAGGGTTTTAGTAAGTTTTGACTTGCAACGTAAAAAGTGAAATAAGGTGGCATAGTCACAACTTGAATTTGTTACCACTGAGGATGTGCTTGTCACCGCAAACTCAATCGCAGCAATTGAAACTGTCAGAACCAGAATTGCAACAACTAAGAAAATGGCTAAACAGTATACAAACATTAAGCAACTACGTAGACTTTGAATGGCAAAGGAACGTATATGAGGGGAAAAAATATGCTTTGGGGAAAAAATATGCTTCGGAGAAAATACCCCAACATACTAAGAAGGTGTTCCCCCACGTTTCTATATTTCCCTGTCTTTTGTTTATTAAAAGTGACTGGTTTGTACAGTAAAAGGAATGCTTTTAGAAATTGCCTCGTGAAGGTGTTGACATTTTCCCTTGTTAAAGGAGACCATCATTGTATGGTCCCCAGAGATGAAGACATTTTGGTCCCCCCCCCCTTTTTTTTTTTGGTTATTTAGGAGAGGTTTTACTCTGTAGGGATGGCTGGCCTTTGCCTCCCAGTGCAGGAATTTCTGACCTGAGCCACCACTGCCCATCTCTTTATTTTATTATTGGGAAGTATTGCATACTTGGACTAGAAGAATTTCAAGCATACTTTGGTACTGATTTCATGTTTTAAAATAGTAAGGGTTGATTTGGGTCACTATGATGCTGGGAACCAAAACACATGAAGTAACTCTGCAAATGTAAGGCATTTTCATTCAGAGAAATTAAAAATATGTTGCCAATACGGGGCGTCTAGGAAAGAGAATATCTGCTTGACAGTTTGTAGGATGAGACCCCCACACACACCTGGCATTTTGGAAGCCAGTGTAGACCAGGCACATTGAGCCAGGGGGTGAGGGGGGGTTACTGTATACTGTGAAGTGTTGGGAAAGTGAGTCTGATTCTGTTCTTGAGAAACTCCTGGAAAGGTGAGTTTTTGAAAAACAAAAGTTACCATTGAAGAAGACAACATGAGTTTGGCAAGGAAGATGATACATGTTTACATGACTTATGGGTCAAAGGAAGGAAAAAGAATCAAAATTTGTTTTCTAACTGAATAATAATGAAAATCTGCCAGAACAGGAGAGGTATAGGAAAGTACCCAAGTGAAATTTATGTTAGAGGCAAGCTATTATTGTTCATAAGTTTCCATGTAGGGAATGGGATGCTCTTTTATTTGATTTACTTATTAAAAAAATTTAGGGTAAAAAAATCCCTTTCAGGTTTGTTATGTATTACTATAACACCTCTATGTTTCCAGATGTTTAAGCGTTTTTTGCTTTGTTTTGTCTACATGCCCCTTACGCATGCTAAGCAAGCTCTCTCTTCCACTGACCTCAGCACTCAGTATTGTTTTTCATTTTTTCCCACATCAGATAATGTGTTGAAGTCCTAACATTTGTGGGAGTCACATGTCATGCAAGAGCATGAACACCCAGTCATCACGCATATGAACTGGAAAAAGATCTGAGTATTATTTTTAATACTGGAGGCCTTTAAAATTTTAGAGTTCCAGGGCTGATGATGAGAATAAACATCCACATCTTGGTTTGTCATACATGAGTGAGGACTGGTAAGCCTTTTTAGTTGATCGGTTAATTTTATTGGGCACTGACAGAAGCACTTAGAGTGCACAGTGTAGGAAATTCCCAAAGGGAAAATTATCCAACTTTTTAAATGTTTAATTTTTTAATTTGTAATTAAAAGACGTGTTCCAATCCGCAGGTAGGCAAATGGCATGACAAGAATTACTTTGTAGTATATGGCACAAGAATTGAGGAAACCATACTTAAGTCACTGACAGGCTACATAAGCTTATACACTCAAAGAACATGAAAGAATGAGTATGACCGGTGGCTCGGGCGGCAGGAGGCTGGAGCGCTGACCCCGCCACCGCCGACCTGAAGACCTTGTACCGAGTCCCGTTCTTAGTGCTCGAGTGCCCCAACCTGAAGCTGAGGAAGCCGCCCTGGGTGCACATGCCATCGGCCTTGACGGTGCACGCCCTGGTGGTGGTGTCCTCCTTCCTCATCGCCGGAGGAGTAACTTACGATGTTATTGTTGAGCCTCCGAGTGTCGGCTCAATGACGGATGAGCTCGGGCATCAGAGGCCAGTAGCCTTCCTGGCCTACAGAGTAAACGGACAGTATGTCACGGAAGGACTCGCGTCTAGATTCCGGTTTACAGTGGGAGGCTTAGGTTTCATAATCCTGGACCGATCCAATGCATCAAATATCCCCAAACTCAACAGATTTCTTCTTCTGTTCATTGGGTTCGTCTGTGTCTTGCTGAGCTTTTTCATGGCTAGAGTATTCATGAGAATGAAATTGCCGGTATCTGATGGGTTAGTACCTTTTGAGAGGAAATTGGTGGATCCTGGATTTGCTTCTATGAATGACTTTGTAAAGAAGGAACCAGTCCACTGGGAAACAGAAGGAAGAGCATTAGTAGGAGAAGCATATTGGAGCTGGGACCAGAATCCTATGGTATCAGAGACGAGTTCCTTTTAATATTTTCTTCCTGCTGACCTATTCTGATGTACCAACGACATTAAGTGGCATTTTCCTCATTTTTTTTATTATTATTATTTCTTAAGATACCCTTCACTTCTAAAACTGCGACACTGAATAAAGTGGTTATTTTTTACAAGCCCCCTTATCTTTTTTGGAGATGACATTTGTGAATTCAAGCAGCAAGAGAACCAGTCAACTCTCCATGGTGCTTTGCCTGCAGACATGTGTGTGGTACTGTGCTGTTTCAGGTTCACGTGCAAGACTTTCCTGGACCATGAGATGTATGAAAAGAGCAGAAATAAGTCATTTTTCTAATTTAAAAAAATGTGTATGAAACATGTTGTGAACTTGAAAATACACCACCAGTGTTGTTTCTTAGTAACTTTTAAAAGAATACAGTATCCCTTGAAGTCTTGCTATTCTTTATTGCTAAAGAAAAGGTTTTGAGACTCATCTTATGAGTAGGGCAAAGCTACATTGTTTCCTAATTGTATTAGCTACTTTTCTCATTGATGCAACTTAATGTCTGACAAAACAAAACAAAACTTTAAGGAAAGGAGTTTATTTGGGCTATTGTTTTGTAGGACTACACTCTAAAAGGCAGGTCAGGGTGAATTTTGTAAGGCAGAAGCTTGCAGTGGCTGCTTGTTCGCATCTCCGTAGTCATGAAGCAGGCAGAGAGGTACGTACTCTGTTAGCTTTCCCCCTTTTCTTTTTGTATTCAGTGGAGTGTTCAGCTCCTTGTGATACTACTGCTCTCATTCAAGGCAGTCCTTCCCCTTAGCTAATTCTCTCTGGAACCCTTTCACAAACACACCCAAAGGTGTCTTACAAATATCCCAAGTGTTTCTTAATCTTGTCACATTGATAGTCAAAATGAACCATCACACTAATGTCATTTTTTAAAAATTGTTTTGGGATTTAGTTGTTTCCCTTTACCTATGAATTCCCTTCATGTTACTCAGAAGCTCAGTTAGACACTTCTTTTAGCAACCTTAGATCCTGAGGGAGGGGTGGGCCTCTGTTGTTTAATACTGATTTCCAGTGACTGATTTCTCAAAGACTCTCTCTCTCTCTCTCTCTCTCTCTCTCTCTCTCTCTCTCTCTCCCCAAATACACACACACACACACACACACACACACATACAGGAGAAGGTGTGCACCAGATTTTTGAGCTACATCCCTGAGCCTCGAATGTAGGGTTCTTGATGACCACAATGCAAATCTAATCCAAATGGCACAGGAAATTGTAAGCAATGATTGTCTCTAAATCGAATGAATTTAGAGACACTTCCAATTTGGAGACCACATCTTTCTTGATTCCCGTACAACATAATCAGGACACTCATAGAATGGCATCTCTTTTCAGACACTGCTGCATTCCACTCGTGGTCTGGTGGGAGAACATACAACTCGCCAGGAGGTGGCTCTTACCAGTAGGTTTCCTTCCAGTATAGGGGAGAAGCATCTTGGTAGCTGTCTGTGCCGTGCTTGAGGGCAGCACTTGCTGCCACCTACTGCTCTGAACAGTAGGCAAGAGCTGGCATCTGGTGATGCATTCAGGAATCACTGGCCACAAGGGGGCGTAGAGTCTGAGATAAAGGACCAGAGGGAGGATGCGCAATGCAGTTAGGCTGAGCCCTGTCCTGCGGTACCCGGGACATTTCCAAGGAGATCTACGACCAGGCGCCCTGATGGCGAGCAGAATTGAATGTATACTAATTCTCTCTCCAGCTCTTAAGCCTGTAATAACTTGCTTTTAGGGATGTGTGTGTGTGTGTGTGTGTGTGTGTATGCATGCGCACATATTGACTTCATCATGCAAAGTTCCCTAGGACATCATAGGATGTGATCTATTAAATAATTTCTGAACCAAAAAATATTTAGTAATCACCTTTCTTAAGCTCAGGTGATTTCAACATGAAAGAATGCCAAGCATAGACTTATCACTAGCCGGCCAACTACTCTTAAAACTATTCACTTCAAAGCACTGCATAGAGACTCCCTCCACCTCCACCCACCTTTTTGGCTTTGATGATTTCAGCTTACAGCATACAGGGCTGTTGATATTAACTACAAAAAATTTAAGTATTTTCATTTGTAACTTAAGATAAAGCCTGGAAACCAAGAGTAGTCACATATTTCTGTAATCCCACTACTCAGGAGGCTGAGGCAGGAGGATTGTGATTTCAGCGCTAGTCTGGACTGCACAAGACCTTGTCTTAAAAATAAAGCGTGATGCATATATAAATCTGATAAACTTTATATTCAGCTGTTCTTTTCTACTTTAAAGTTGGAACATGATTTTTATTTATAAATACTATATATGAAATAACACTATATATTTATATATAAACTATATATAGCTTATGGTTATTAGATGATAGAAATAGATGGATGATAGATTGATAGAGGATAGATAAATGATCAGTGATAGATGATAGGTAGATAACAGATTCCAGGAGCAACAATTTTGTCCATGGTGAAGCATCAGTTCAGGTAAGATCTTGGGATGCTTATGCTAGAAATGTACTTGAAGAATTCTTAACCAGAAGCTGTTATTTAGCCACAGCTCTTAAAATGTATTGGTATGCATACTTATTTCTTATTACCATTATATCAAATCTCTACAAACTCAATGCTTAAAACAATGCAAAGTTATCTTACCAGTATATAAAAACTCTATATAGTTCTTACTAATCTAGCACAGGTCTCAATAAACAAAATCAAGGTTTCAACAGGGCTGTTTCTTCTGCAGGCTCTTTGGGAAAGTCATTGTTAACCTTTTTGTTTGTAAGCAGGCCTAACTCTACTCTCAACATTCTCCATCCTCAAAGCCAGTGTGTGTGTGTGTGGGGGGGTGTCTTCCTCCTCAAGCCATATGACACTCAAAAACTCATGCTGAGAGTTTTCCATCTCTCACCAATTCCTTCTCAGGCTCTACTTATGAAGGTCCTTGTGATTGCATTGGGATAAGTCTCCTCATCTCAAAATCCTTTATCACATCTGGAAAGTCTCTTTTTCCATAAAATGCATTGACAAGTTGCAGAGAATAGGAAATGGAAATCTTTGAGGGACTGTCTTTTTTTTTTTTAGTTATTCTTTTTTTCTCCCACATTTTATTTTTTCCCCATTCATACGAGCTCAATAGGTACCCCCATCCCTCCCTCTCCCCTCCCCAGTCCTCCCTTACACTCTCTCCCCCCTTTCCCCTTCCTTTCACCCCTCCCTCTTTCTCCTTTTTCCAGTGCCTCTCTCTTCCTCCCTCCCATCTGAGGGGGTGTGTCTTCATGTGCACAATTTTATAGGTTATTTGTTCTAATTCACTTTCTTCAGAATTGTTCTTCAAAGAGGTCTGTACTCAGAATAGTTTACCCACTCACCCCTAAAAAGAAAACACCCTCCCCTATCTCATGCAAAATAAAATTAAGTATACAGAGATGCTTAATTACATAGCATGACATAAGTAATGAGATAGTATTTCCCTACCCCTGTTTTAAACTGTTGTACATACCTATGATTTCTGCAAATATATCATATTACAGTGCTGCCCTTCCTGGGTGGGAAGGGGTGGGAAGAAAGGAAAAGAGAGAAGAGGGAGAAGAAGAAGAAGAAGAAGAAGCAGAAGAAGAAGAAGAAGAAGAAGAGAGATAGATAGGGAGGGAGGGAGGGAAAGAGGGAGGGAGGGAAAGAGGGAGGGAGGGAAGGAGGGAGGGAGGGAGGGAGGGAGGGAGGGAACCTGGAACTTCAGGGCAGAATTGTGGTTAGAACCACTGCTGCTGCTGTATGTACTCCCTAATAGGTGGCTCCTAGTACCAAACCCACCCAGCCCACCTAGAGACAGTAAATGCAAGGATTATGAACAGGAGGAATGGGGTAGGAGGGCCACACCAGAAACAAGGAGAGAAGGGACCATGTTACAGCAGGGAAAATAGGCCTCCACCAAGGACCCAAATAAGTAATGAGAATCTGATTAAGTTCACAGACTTTTGTTCCTGATCATTTACTACTGAGGGGGTGTGATCTCACCAGAAGAGGAGGGCATTTAGTCTGGCAGATAAAAAGTAACCATTTTGCAAATGGGTGATAGACCCCTCCCTTAGTATGGTTTCCCACTTTTATTACATCTACCTTTGAATGTGCTTTTATCACAAGACTCTAACAGCTTTTTGTCTCTAGCCAGGGGGTAACATACAATGCCTACCAGGATGGAGTGAAGGGCATTGCAGGAGCAGCAAAACTGCAAAAGAAAATCAACAAACCACAATCCAGAACTTCAGAGACTCTATATCAACCACCTAGAACTAGGCCAGCTTAGTCTCTCCCCATCTTGAAGCTCAGGGAAATTTGCGGAAGAGGGGGCGGTAAGAGTGTAAGAGCAAAAGGATGGGAGGAGCAATGATATATAAGATGCTCTATACTAGTTAGGGCTGAAGAAATCATAATTGGACTTTGCATGCCCTGCGCATTGTCCAACACACTGTTGACCTCACAAAGTCTAGCATCTGCTAAAGGCACCAAGAGCCTTGGAGGTAAAGGATTGGCAACCACAGCAGTGTTCCTATACCTAAGGGGAACACGGGAAAGGGTTCAGGGAAAGGCCACTGGGTCCTTGTACGTCATCGGAGAGGAGGGCCCAGAGGAAAATCAGACATGCACAAGAAAGGACTCTCTGGGAATTGGGGCGGGAGGCACTGGGGGATGGGGAGGGAGAGGGGTGGGGAGGGGGAGCAGGGCGTACGGGGGGAGGAGGAGGAAGGGAGGGAACTGGTGTACCTAATAAGTTTGTATGAGCTGAAATAAAAAGAAAAAAAAAAAAAGAACAAAATTTTAGGAACTGGCAAACATGTCATGATTACATCCTCAAATGTAAGTGGTCCTGCTTCATCAATAAAGAGTCAAAATAAATAAATAACTGGATAAAAAGATAAAAAAAAAAAAAAAAAAGAACCACTGCTGCTGGCTGCTGTAAGATCAGATCCAGAATTACAACCCACTGGATGTGTTTTTCAGATTTTTTAGTATTTACATATTACATATTTACATTCCCTAATGCATCATGATTTTATTTTTAAAGTTTCAGCTTTTGAAACATTTCAGATTTCAGATTTTTGAAAGATCATCCTGTTGTCTCCACTACAGATAGATGCAAACACCCGTATGAACCACTAGGTGGCAACAGAGGAAACCATACTTGAAATTTGTATTGAAGTGGTGGTGTAGGGAACTTGGATGCTTAATCATACTTGGTACTTAGGCTGGACTAATACATTTTGCCTCTCTGGAAATGCCAACCATGGTCTCAGCCCAGGGCTTAAATTTATGGCCTCTGCCTTTCTGGTTCTGAAGCTAGTTTGGTGCCTGTCTGTTCCCTGTGTGTGCCACTGCTTATTCTTCCTTGACCACAGCTAAAGTTTTGGTATGCTATACTTAAAAATAAAGTTATATCTCTATGCCTCATATTTAAAATAGGAAATGCATACAAAAGCATTCAGAAAGCCTTAGTTATGAGGTTTCAAGCCTCATAACTTGTACTTTCACCTTGTGGACAACCAGATTCAAGAAAACAAAGCAAAATCACACTTGTTTCTAATTACAATCATGAATCTGAATCTTTAAACAAGAATATATGGCAACAAGAACAGAAACTAGAGACAGGGAGACTGAACAAATGATAAATATAGTTCTGTTCAGCTTTGGATGATATAAAGAAATCAGAATTATACATAGCTGAATATTGGGTTATTTGCCTCCTGGCAAGGGAACAATCTAGATTGTGGCAGAGGAGTAGTAGAGCTGGCAAAATTGAAACTGTGAAGTCAGCAAATCTCTCAAGCACTTGGTAGCAAAATATAAGGTAGTATTAGCACTCATAATTGATTTTAATTATATATTTCATGATTACATAAAGGCATTTGCCATAAAGGGGAGGAAGTGCCATGTCTCTAATGAAACAGTCCTTCCCTGCCTGGCTATGGAACAGAAGAATACACCAAAAAAGGCAGGTGCTTCAATTTCTTTTATTTGGAATGGATAATATGCAATGCAATTCAATGACATCCCAAGTACACAGACTGTCTCTTAAATGTTCATGCAGATGCTAAGAATAACAGAAACCATGTAGATGAGTTAATGAATGTTCCTTCTCCTTACAAAAAGCCACAATTATGGTTACCTGGCTAAAAGGTGACTTCTATATGTTGTTGGAAACGTTTCACATAGAAAGAGCTTCAGAAGTCAGTAGAGACAGTTTTCTCATATTAAGGCATAGGTAACTACTCATCTTTCTGATGATGTGATGCTTTAACTTTATATATTCTTTGATTTTGCTGTTAATTGAAAACCTTATTGAAGAGTCTTTATTGTGGTATAGTTCCTGAAAACTAATAAACTAATTCTGAACATGCTATAAAAGGTTTGTTTAACAAGTAAATCCCTGTAGCAGGGAATTTCAAAAGCTCTCACAACAGTAGAGACATAGACTCTTAGAGCTGGAAGAGAACTTTGAGAATAAAATGAGTGAGATTTTCCATATTTACTAGGCCCTGTATAAAATAGAACTTAGAACCCTAGTAATCTTCCACAATATATTTGTTTTATTTTCAACATCCTTTTTGTAATATCAGCTCAGTACTAAGTCAATTGTGAAAGTAGAGTAGATTTCCCGGGTTTGCATTACATTAACATTCTAAAATGCCAGAAGATGTTTTTAGAGAAAGCTCAAGATCCAATTCAGTGATATTTTCTTTCCAGAACATGCAACATGGGTCTACTGCCATTATGCAATAGTGTATACATTAGTAACCTGTTGTATACTGTTAGGCATGCAAATCTTACCAGATTTAGAAAGGACTTTTAAGAATTCATTTGCTCAGTTCTTGAAGTGGGATATAATTAACTCTGTTTTATAGATAAAGGAATTGGGATGCAGAGAGGTAGACTTGTGTAGGACTAAATAACTACTAAGTTATGAATGACAAGTTTGATGAAGGCAGGGCAAGTCTCCTGTCCTAACAAAGTATCCCATGAGCCATTCTCTTACTGGGGGAGAACACAGAAAGAATTTATTAAAAGTCATTCTACCCAGAATTTGATACAAAGTAGAATACAAACCCCTGCAAAGGACTGTAGTCATGAGCCAAACTGCTGTGTCTGACCTAAGAAATTAGTTGTGTTTTAAATAATAGAGCTATTTAGTATCCTTGGAAGTGAATCTTGAAAGTCAAGTTGACCTTTGCAGTTGGTCTTTTGAAGGTAGTAAATCATTTTTGTTAAAGAAATGAATAAACACAAACTCCAATTGTTCATTTTGTTTACTGAGCTTTAGTGAACAGGGCAAAAATTAAGCATGATGAGCTGGAGATATAGTTCAGGCGTTAAGTCTCTGTCTCACAAGCAAAAGGTCCTGAGTTTTTATTCCCAGATCTCAATAAAAAACCAGGTGGGGCAGACCCTGGAAGCAGAGCCTTGGAAACTCCAGAGCAAAATAAAGAGGAGATAGTGCAATTTAGGGTGTTTCCTGAAGTCACCTTTGGGCTTCCACAGGCACGTGCACGTACACACACACACACACACACACACACACACACACACACACACCCCACACACAGAGGCACACATGCAAAGAAAATCAATTGAAAAACATTAGGCATGAGACATAAAAGATCAAGTTTAGGCAGATAAGAACAAGGTAAATCAGAAAAAACAAATATTAGAGGTTGCATTTAGCAATGCCAGGGTTCTAATGGCTGTCCTAAGAAAGGGTTTAAATAAGTCCCAGACTCAGTCTTAATTACTCAAATAGATTTTAAGTGCAAAGAAAAAAAACTTTGATAAAGTGAAGGCATAGCTGGGGCCCATGGTGTAGAACACAGATGGGAAATTTCTAGAATAAACTATATATAATGGTTACAAAAATATTCCTACTATAAAGAGTTACTGCAAGATGTGGAGAAATAATGTCAGACAGTGGCCTCTATTCATATCGGGGCTGCTTTATCCAAGAACTCAATCCAATAATGTCAGCTCCACTAGCACATTTGCAGCAGAGAAGGGAAGATCCCATGAGATTTGATGCTACCCTGAAAGACCGCATGAAACTAGTGCTGGGCAGGAGAGAGGAGAATCTCTTTATGTTTTACTTCCTGGTGGGATAGCCCAGGCACTAGTTAGTACAGGTCTCCTAGATGGGACCCAATGAATGGCAGATGTAGAAGGACATGGGAGAGGCTGGGAAACTGACTGGAGGGGAGTATGTGGGAGATGGGGATAAATAATAGATGATGAAACACAAATTCATTGTTAATAAAATTTAAAATAAGTAAAAATAAAAATATGAATATTAAATTAACAGCGAAACATTTTAAAAGTTTCTGCTATGGAGTTGCCAAAAATAGTATAATCCAATGATAATCTATCATTTTTCTGATTATGACAAGATGACTCTAGATCTTCCTCATTTGTTACCAGTTTAGAAAGGGTGTTTTGTCTTGATGCCTAGTTGGCTATCTGAAGAAAGAAGACAGTGGAAAATTATCATTTAGAGTAATAAATTCAGAAAATCCCAAGATTAAAATAAAGGAAAATAGTGATAAAGGTCATAGAATTCAAAGAAAAGGAAGGAAGTGATGTTCATTAGCATTTATTTTATGAAGAGCCTAATGATAAACACCTTATGTTACTGCATTTACTCTTTTCAACAGAGGTAGCTCTCATGGGCAGATGGCAACATGACATGCAGAGATGATTTTCACACAGCTACTGAGTAACAGAATTAAACTCAAATTTTGTATAACTTAAGTTGGCATGATTATAAATTGATTTTGGAAATAGTATTTTAAATGGACTTCTGTAAATAATTATCAAAGAGAAAAAAAGAAGAGATAGCATAGAAACCTCATCATCATAAAATCAAGTCTCCATTCAGCAATTTGAATTGTGAATGGTGTGACTATCAAGGTTTTAATTCAATACCTTCAGCTTTGTCTTCCTCATTTTCCTCAACTACTCTGTCTCCAAGAAAACTATAGGCACCCTGTGAGGTGTCACCCACACACAGAAGATTGGGTGTGGAGATGTCTCTCCAGTCCTGACATGAAGGAATACGGATGTGCTTGATGTCTGCACTCCCAGGAACAAAGCCAAACAGTTTCTTTATGCGCTGCCTGATGAGGAGGCGGGAATGCTCCTCTGCAGCCTGCTCAAAAAGCTCTCGCTCATTGTGGAGGTGGTGGGTCCAGTAGTGCTGCTGCAGAGAGGTGAGGGGAGAGCAGCACCTCGCCAGACAATAGGAGACCAGGACAGCAACGGTTGCCAAGATGATTAAAATCCAACCAAGCATCTGCACATGATCATTAGAAAGAAAAACAGAAAGCATCAGTACACCAAACATTCAACAAACAGCTATGGTAAGAGGGCCCATTACAAACATCAGAACTAAAATGTGTCTGAAAACTTTGTTTTCCACTTTTTAATATGTTATGATCATTTGATGTGCAGACAGTTTCAATAGACAAATATGTCAAGTCATTTCAACTTGGCTTTCACATTACAGAGAGTTTAACCTGTTAATATGGGAATGGATTCTAAGTAGTGTTCTTGAAGTGATAGACGCTGTAAACTACCAATTAACCTTAAATAAGATATACAAACCTTGTCCTTTGCTATAACTCAGTCTTGCTTCTCAATCATCATGTACGGAACCATGCATTTGTTGGGGGCTTAATAAATATTTGATAATGATGGTGATGAAATGATGCTACATAGATAATGATGGTAGCCTCCCAAGAAGTCTTCAATGACATGCTAACAAATATCTGAGATTTCTTCCTGTGATGCTCTTTTTATTTTTTGCAATCAAAAAGTCAACAGACTTGTATCACTAAATATATCATTGATTCAGCCTTGTGTCTTATAGTAAGCACCTTACTTTTTTCTTTTAAAAATAAAAGTTTTACTTGAGAATATTTAGTACCCGCTCTTAAAGATGGATATAATTTTTGTTTTGGAATCATTTTTGTTATGTTTTTAAAAATAATTGGCAACTCTTATAACCAATGAAGATAAATTCTATACATGATGGTCTCTTCTTCTAAATCTGGCCATTAACCTACCAGTTTGAAGTTCAGAGAATGTGTAAACTGAGGTAGTTGCACTCTGTGGAGGTTAAAACTTATCATATTCATCTGACTCTAGAGTGGTGATAGAGTCCCTTTCAGATACCCATATATTTATCAATTGTCATTTATTGATCTTCAAGTTGTCCTCTCAACATGTGTGATACCACATATTTTGTTAATAGGAATTCTGATAGGGCATTATTTTTCCAAAGGTCTTGAAACCTGAAAAAGGGAAACAAGTGAGGAAACCAATAAAGACACTGAAGATAATATACTGTAATTCTATCTAATATGAGTGAGGATAGCAACTGGAGAAACAATGCAAAATAAATAAACCCATGTAAGGAAGAGGAATATCATTAAGTACAAAAGAATTAATGCTCAGATTTAAAAAAAAAAAAAACTAAACTTGACTAGATGCAACAAAGATTGAGTAGCTCTAATAACAGAAGAAGACAAAAAAGTATAAGAGGATGGAAACATGGAAGACCCAAAAGAAATTTGTATCCACAGGGCCATAAAGTCACGTGGAGAACAGGGTAATGGGCATATGCTAAAGGGCTTTGCAGGTCATTATAAGGTTGGGGATTTACACTTTACATTGTAGAAAGCCACTTGGAGGACTTGATAGGAGAAGGGCCTCACCTTTAACTCCCTTTAAGAAAGATATTTCTGGAGAGTATGTAAAAGGTAGACTGAAATAGTTGAACTCACATACAGCTCTTTTTTTTAAATTTTTTTAAAATTATTTATTCAATTGTGTGTGTATGTATGTGTGAGGAACCATGGGCGAATTCGGGAACCACCATGGACGCTTCCACCTCCTCCTTGTTTACTCTGCCTCGGGATTCATAGGCTCCGTCCTACCAGGGCCAGAAACGCAGGCTGCCCCCGCTTCTGCCCGGCGTCTATACGTGGGGTCTAGGATCCAAACTCAGGACCTTCTGCCTGCAAGGCAGAGGCTTAACCCCTGAGCCACCTCTCCAGCCCCACATACAGCTCTTATATGAGACTGAAGTTCAGGGTGGCTGCAAAGGAAGTCTGGTGAAATAGAGACAGTGTGATCTTTTGGCTTCACAACTATCCATTTGTTAGCTCTATGAAATTTACATAGAGCAAGTTATATAGATAACTTGAATTTTAGCTTTCTCATCGTTAAATAGAGTTTATAATAGCTCACTATTATGAGAATTAGGGTTAATATAAAAATTAAATACTATATATGATAAATCTAGATTTAGATAAAACAAAGCCTATACTAGTGAGACTTCTAATTTTGCTTCAACTGGACAACACTGCCACAATTCAGTGGTTCATGTCTTGATTGTAATCATTGTCTAACTACATAGCATTCATAAATTTCTAAATTTTAATAACTGGAAAGCTACAGGTCAACAACATGTATGCCTTTGCAATAAAGTAACATGCTATTATCATATCTGCATGCTTTGAAAATATGCTGGTCCCCCAAAGCCTTGGATAAGTTGACAAATCAATGGATTTCTTTTCTGACAAAAATATAAAGTTCACTTCTAAAATGTAGCTTATATATGCATCTGGTTCATTGCTTTCTTCCTTCTGCATCCCACTCTCGGACACAAAACTGTCCGTAGATACTATTGGAGCTTTTAAAACATAGTTGAACTTTCTATGATTTTAGCTGATATTTTAATATAAAAGATTGTATATCTTAACATATATTCAGTAAAACAGAATTTAGTAATATAGTTATATTCCAATAATTGGTGATTATTGCAATCACATTCATTGTTATCTAAAATTATTTTTCACATACATTCTAGACACACTCCTAAGCTCTTTAAATGTATAAGTTCATTAAGTCTATTCATGAGATAGATACCATCACTGTTCTCACTTCACAGCAGAGGAGAATAAGTATGGACTTATCAGGCCATTAACCTGCAAGGCAGCAGGGCTGAAGAAGGCTTGCTTACTCCCAACATACCAACTGTGGGCATCTAGCTGCTCAGTAAAACCCACTGTGATGAATGACATCTAGTTCGTGTTCTATAATCATAAAGTATGAGAAGCAGTAGAAGTGTGAAGTTTTTCCAGTGACTGGAGTAAGTATGGAACAATATGACAGGAAAATTAAGTCATAAACTTACTTGTGACTGGTATCTGTGCAGAAGAGCTATTTCATCTCTCACTAGGACCACATCAGAAGGGGCTGACCTGTCGCAGGGAAATCCAGCTAGGATCTCTTCTCGTTTACTGGCCGAGATGTTATCAAACATTGGGTACTGGTCCACCGATGCATATTCACTCGCTGCACATTCATAGTAGGTGCCTGTCAGCAGAGTCGCCGCCAGCCACGTTAAAGGAGCAACCAGGGCCCTTCCAGAAATGCTGAAGAACCTGAGGCAAGCGAGCCTGCGCTCCAGAGGGCTGATTCTTCGTTGTGGAGGTCCGCAGCTGCAGCAGTATTCGCTGGAAATTGTCCACACTTGGCTCCTTAGAGCATAGCCAGCAGTCAGCAGGATCAAGGCAGGAACCACAAGAAAAGCCGAACCATAATAGAAATTTTTCCCAACTTGACATGGACAGCTGAATGTGAAAGAGGAGAACAATTGTTGCCCACCAATAGTCAAAGCGGCTATCAAAGAATTGATAAACGTTCCACTTTTCTGCAGAGAACAGAAGATATTGTTGAGAGTCGGGCTCATCGTGGGGAGCTCTGGCACCAATCGGAGGGTGGCCCTTTCTGATCGCCAGCCTCCACCAGCTGTAGCCATTTTATAGGATCACACTGGTTTAACTGGTTGTGTAAAGAGGCCCAACATCCTTGTATGTTTAAAGGATTCTAGACTCTTCATGGGCACTTTGTGATTGCTGAGGTAATAAATTCACCTTGGATTGCAGCTGGAAGTAGAGGGGTTCTCATTTCCCATCTGGCACGAATAAAGGGGGCATTTTAATGTCTCATCTTAGAAGAAAGAAGCTTGTCTGCAAAGCCAATAGCTCCATCTTTCCACGTGCGACTGTGCAGAGTACAAAATGTTAAGCACTGAACAGAGCATAAGCAGCAACACAGAGACATTCTGACTTTAGAACAGACCAGAAATTTGTAGCTGTAAAGTTACAAAATACAGTAATGAAAATGATCAAATATGGCAGTCATCCAAAATTCAAGACTAACTGGAAAATCTGTAACTATGGGTTCTTCTAGAAGATCTAAAAACTATTTCCAAAAGGATAAAAAGCCTAGGTACCCCAAAGCCACACAGCGAAAATATTCTGGCTGCATGAAGTTTAAAATCACATGTGTTGACAGAATATTGTTGATGTTTTGCTTTAAAAAATAAATTGAAAATTTGTTTAAATGACATCATTTGGCTATAAAAATCATGGTATTTATTTTTAAATAGTTATATGACTATACATAAAGAAGTGATCAGACATGTAAGGTATTTTGGTATTTATTTAGTCAGTAAATGTTTACTGTATAACTTTTATACTTCAGGTACTAAATGGGGCTTGCTTGGACTTGTATATTTTCTTCTCAGATTCTCAACTGGATATAGTTAAACACCTAGTCAGTGAATTGAAGCATAATACTGAGAAATTCACACAAAGTACAGTAGAAGATGAAGAAATAGCATAGTTTAAAAAACACTAAGGGAAATAGAAGACAAGATTGAGTCCACAGTCCAATGAGAATTCCAAAAGAGAAAGAAAAAAAAATAATAGACAAAGAAACAATATTTAAAGAGAAATAACTATGGGTAGAATCAAAGTAAAATTCTCACATCAAAAGTGTAGATGTTCTGAGAAGCATAAAGATTAAATTCATGTCTAGATATTGAAATTGTACAAGTGAGAAAGAAAGAGATGTTCTTAAGAGCTATCAGAAATAAGAGCAGATAACCTACTCAAGAATGACAATTGACTAAGGGCAGACGTCTCATCAGTAGGAACAGGGATTAGAAGAATATATCATTGAAGTGATTAGACCAGGAAAGCATCAAACAAGGCAAGCATCAATCAAGGCAGCAAAGTAAAAAACACATGAAGACTAGGATTTGCCTCTCACAGAACCACGCTAAGGGGATTACTAAGGATGTTCTTCAGCAAGAAGACACAGACCTGGGGAATGCCATTAGATAAGTTAATGATGAGCACAGAATTTTGTTGCCGTAAAGTTACAAAATACAGTGTAATGAAAATGATCAAATATGGCAGTCATCCAAAATTCAAGACTAATTGGAAAAAATATATAAACTATGGGTTTTTCTAGAAGGTCTCAAAACTATTTCCAAAAGGATAAGAAGCCTAGGCCCCCCCTAAAGGCATACAACAAAAACATTCTGACTGCATGAATTTATTTTAAAAAACTTATTTTTATTTTTTTTAATTTTTTTCCACTCATACAAACTTGATAGGTACCCCATTCCCCTCCCTCCCTCCACCCGTTCCCTGGATCCCCTTGCTCCCTCTCCCCTTTTCCCCTTCCTTTCCCCCCTCCCTCCCTTTCTCCCACTGCCCCCTCCCCCCCATTCCTGGACCATCCTTTAGTGCGCATGTCAAACTTCCCTCTGGATCCTCCTCTCTGATGAGGTGTAAGGACTTAGTAGCATTGCCTAGAGCTCTAAAAGACTGATCTTTAAAAAATAGATGAAATATATTATAAAAGATATCATTTCATGGCTTCTAAAATGGCTAAAATTAAAAAGATTAGCCATAACAGATATTGATTGGATGTATAAGAACTAAAATTCTCTTATACTTATATGGGAATATCCAGTGGGACTACTCCCTTCGGAAATTGTCTTTTCCTTAAAATTTGCCATATACCTACCATATAGCAGTCATGTAACTCCCCTTTAATTATGCCAGACAAATAAAAGTTTATGTTGACAAGGATAAAATTGCACTTACATATCTATAGAAAGTTCCCTTACAATAGCTGTAAACTAGAAATAGCACAAATGTCCTTCATCAGCTGTGTGAATGTAGCAAATATATATCCATACATGGGGATACTACCCTCAGCACAATTAAAAGAAAAACCTTTTACTACATACAACAATATGAATGAATTATAATTTTCTAGAAGTGGTACTTCAGAAAAATAATGATTGTAGTTATCTAAAATTCTAGACATTGACAAAAATAGGCCATTGCTTGCCTAGGAAGGACTGGGGAAGGGTTAAAAAAATGGGACTATAAAAGAATATGAAGAAGCTTTTGAGAGTTATATCAATTTCTATCACAGACTTTAAGTTTGTGGTCATCCCAGCTGAGAGATACCAATGTCATTGAAAGGATTTATTCCTTATCTTCTCCCAAACTGGCAGCATACGCCAAGCGAGGTCAGATAAGGAAGAATCAGCTGGGGTCAAGAGGCAACAGGAGGAAGAGATAGCCTAGACCAGAGTTTTTATTGTGGTATTTGTGGGGAAAGCAAGGCGAGGGCAAAGGACTCACTTAGGATTGAGCATTTACATAATTCCAGTGGGCTTTGAGGCACAAGGACTAGCCTTATTTGTCTGTAACCTTGGCTGGGGTTGATTTAGGGCAGGAAAATACTGACTCTATATGTGACAGCTAAATAAGGAGGTGGTTCAGCATATGACCTCGAGGTCACAGGGGAGATGGAAATAACTTTGATTTTTACTTGGTTCAGTAATTAATGGATACTAAACAAATAAACATTGAATGAGATTATGGAAATGTTAATTACCATCAAAAATTTGATTATATATATATATATTCGTCAAACTGCATATCAATTACATCCCATCCAAACCATAAAATTTTATGTATGATCATTGAAAAAATAGGTGCATAGCATATAGATCATTAAGAACAGAGGAAATTAAAGGAGGATATCTATAGGAAAGGCATTAGTTAACAGAGACTAGAGAATGATAAATAGAAAACACAAAACCAGTATTTAAATGAGATGAAGAGCATCAATAATAGCCAAATATTTTAGGTAACAATGCTTTAGAGCACTGCATCCCCAGAGTTACCCAGACATGAGGCACAGATATATTAAGAAACTATCCCAAGTAAGATCAGGACCCAGGTTGTCCTGGGTTTCCAACTACCATGTTTCCATGTTTCCAACTACCACACCAGAGCTGGATTAAGCCTGCCCATGTAGGGTTTTAAAAGCAGTCACAATGCTGATAAGTGACACTCCCAAAACTACAACTCACACGAAGTTGGAAAACAAAGTTATTGAAGTATATAGATCACTGGGAAGAATCACATGAGAAGGCAAAACTAACTAAAGGCAGAGAGTGTCTAAATGGCTACTTGTGAACATTCCATTGTAATAAAACAATCCATTGTGAAGGCATGTCAGTGTCAATTCGGAGGTCTGTGAGTACATCACTTTAAAATACATGAAAGAAAGGGACAGAGCAATGGCTTAACGAGTAAAGGCGCTTGCTGTGCAATCCTGATGACCCGAGCTTGATCCCTGGAACCCACATAAAGCTAGATGGAGAAAAAACTCTAAGAAGTCCTCTAACCTCTATTTCACAGCATGGCATGCACAATCTCTCCCCCCACTATGTACATGCCAAGCACACACATACACACTAATAACAAACAAAGATGTAATACAATATATAAGAAGAGCTGATCAACTTACAAGGAGGAACACCAGTAGTTGAAGTGAACTAACCAAACAAAAATAAAAAGGATATGAAAGGTGAAAAGAAATTTAGAAAGTTTTGCCCAAGGCAGATTGTCATATAAAGATATGCTCTATATCCTAAAGATAGATAATAAACATTTTGAAAAGTTCCCCTAATAATTTCATTCTGAAATGTGCTGAAGATGCAGAATATCACTAAGGAAATCTCAGCATCAATGTTCAATAACAAGGAAATTCATCATAAATCATGATAAAGGTGTGTTATGAAGAAATAGCAACCTAGTGTAGGAACCAAATTGGCCCACTGCTATATTATATGACTTATTATGTAATAATAATGACCTTTACATTTTTAAAATGGATGAAAACAAATTTTAATATGTTATATGAAGACTAAATGTAATTCACATTTCAACATTTATGAATAAAATTTTATTTATTGGAGTATAGCCATGTCTGTTACTTAAGAAAGCATAGTTGCGGGGCTGGAGAGGTGGCTCATGGGTTAAGCCTCCGCCTTGCAGGCAGAGGGTCCTGAGTTCGGATCCCAGATCCCACGTATAGACGCCAGGCGGAAGTGGGGTGGCCTGCGCTTCTGGTCCTGGTAGGGCTGGTCCTGGTAGGGCGGAGCCTGTGAGTCCCGGGGCAGAAGGAGGTGGAGGCATCCATGGTGGCTGGCGAATTCGTCCGTGGTTCTACACATACACAGACACACACACACATACAGACACACGCGCGTGCACATACACACGCATGTGCACACAGTTGAATAAATAATAATAAAAAAAATTAAAAAAAAAAAGAAAGCATAGTTGCTTTGGCACCATGACAGCAGGGTTGGATAATTATAACAGGATCCAAATAGCTACAAAATATAACTTATTTACTATTTGGTCCTTTACAGTAAAGTTTTGCTGGTTCATACTGTAAATCTGTGTACATAAACCATCTATAGTAAAAGCTATGGGTAAATCTTAACACATAACTTTGAAAAAAAGATTTAAGACTGTGGGGTGCATGATTTCACTACAAAATAAAGTTTTAAGCACCATTGCATATTCTTTTTTTGTTTGTTTGTACATGTGTCTGTGTGTGTGTCTGTGTTTGTGTGTCTCTATTGTGTCTGTATGTATCAGAGGGCACTGTGTGCGCCCTGTGGAGGGCCAAGGGTGACTTTCAGGAATCACCCTAGATTGCTTCTATCTCCTATTTACTTTGCTCTGGAGTTCCTAGGCTCTGCCCTCCAGGACCTGAGGTACAGACTGCCACCATTTCTGCCTGACATTTTTATATGGGATCTGAGATCTGAATTCAGGACCTTCTACTTATGAGGTAGAGGCTTAGCCCCTGGGCCACTTCTCCAGCCCCACTATTGCATATCCTTCATAAATGACAATGAATGTGAAGCTTGAAAACGTCACAGGAGGGATACTTATCAAGGTAACCACAAAGGAGGAAAGAAACAGGATTAAGGATGTTTCTGAATATTTCAGCTGGTGCAGCTTGATGTATAAACAGTGAAGCTCAGTAGGAAGCACAACATCCTTTCTTATGTTTACAGTATCATACTTTCTACTAGATTCATTACAGTATCCGGTAAATGAGAAAACGGATAAGGAAACACTATAGAACATTACTTTGGGAACTATGTAAGAAAAGATGCATTGTTGATTGATTAGAGACTACTATTGGAGTGCCAGCTCACTGCTGTAAAGGAGTTGTCCATCTTTTGCTGTTGCTTTGTAAGTCACCATATGGCATGTTAATACATTCTTTGATTGGGTTAACCCCTCCCCCCCATTGCTATCCTCACTTAAACAGAGTATTGGTGATCCTGAAATGCTCAGCCCTAATCAAACCATCAAAAATATTTTCTCATCCCAAGGCTCAGGGCACTTGTGGAAGGGGCAGCGAGATTGTAAGAGCCTAAAACTGGGGAGGTGTGCTGCCAGCCAGGACACTCCAGTAAGGACAGGGCTGCTGCATCCAGAGCTCAATGCAATGAGATCTACTACCACCATCTACACAATGGCTGACATCTTAACATTCCCTTATGGATGAGCAAGGATATCAGAAGAAATCTTTGGGGCAGAACCTGGACAAGAGAAGGGGAACTTACTCACCTGTGGGTTTGCCCACTGACAGGTCATTTATACTACCACAGAGACCTGGTTCCTCACTAGCATAGGCACTCCAAAAGGAATACTCTAATCCACACACGCAGAGGAACAGAAGGGCCAGAGGGACATGGCTGCATTGGTGGGGGATGGGGGGAAGGATGGGAGAAGAGAGACGTAGGAGTGGAGGGGGATGAGGCAAAAGCATAAACTCGTTTGTATATGAAGAATTCTCAACATAAAACTTTCCCACCAGAAGTGAAAAAGCCCTGAGAGAAACAATCCCATTTACTATAGCCCCTAAAAAAATGAAATACCTTGGTAAAACCTAACCAAGGAAGTAAAAGACCTTTACAATGAAAATTTTAAAACACTAAAGAAAGAAATTGCAGAAGACACCAGAAGGTGGAAAGACCTCCCATGTTCCTGGATTGGCAGAATCAACACCGTAAAAATGACCATCCTACTAAAGGCAATATAGAAATTCAATGCTATACCAATTAAAATCCCAAAGCAATTCTTTAAAGAAATTGACCAAATAATCTAAAAATTCATATGGAGACACAAAAGACCCAGGATAGCAAAGACAATCCTGAGTAACAAAAACAGGGCTGGAGGTATCACCATACCAAACCTTAGTCTATACTACAAATCCATACTTATAAAAACAGACTGGTACTGGCTCCAAAACAGATACACAGATCAATGGATAAGAGTTGAAGACCCAGATATAAGCCCACAAAATTACAGACATTTGATATTTGACAAAGGGGCCCAAAAAATCCAATGGAAAAAGAACAGTATCTTCAACAAATGGTGCTGGCAAAACTGGATGTCCACATGCAGAAGATTAAAGCTGGACCCGTACTTGTCACCATGTACAAGACTTAATTCCAAATGGATCAAGGACCTCAATATAAGGCCAGAGACTATAAAAACCATAGGTAAAAGGGTAGGAAACTCCCTTGAGCTGATTGGGCTAGGCCAACAGTTCCTAAACAGACATGCAATACCCCAGTCACTGCTACCAACTCTCAATAGTTGGGATCTTGTGAAATTAAAGAGCTTCTGTTTAGATAAAGAGATTGTAACACAAGCTCAAAGGCAACCCACAGAATGGGAGAAAATCTTCACTAACCACATATCTGATAGAGCTCTATTATCCAGAGTGCACAAAGAACTTAGAAAACTAAACACCAAGGAAACAAATGGCCCAATTAAAAAATGTGTCCTGGAACTTAAAAGAAACTTTACCAGGGATGAAATTAAAATGTCTAATAAATATCTTAAAAAATGCTCCACTTCCTTAGCCATCAGGGAAATGCAAATCAAAACTTCCCTGAGATATCATCTCACCCCAGTCAGGATGGCAAAAATCCACAATACAAACAACGACCAAATGCTGGAGAGGATGTGGAAAGAGGAGAATTCTCCTACATTGCTGGTGGGAATGCAGGCTCATACAATCACTCTGGTGAGCTGTCTGGAGATTCTTAAAAAAAATTAAAGATTGAAATGCCATATGACCCTGCGATTTCACTTTTGGGAATAACCCCCCATACAGCAAAAATTCACCTCGATAGCACAAGAATGACCATGTTCATAGCAGCACTGTTTACAATAGCAAAGTCATGGAATTAACCCAAATTTCCAACAGTTGACGAGTGGATAAGGAAAAGTGGTACATCTGTACAATGGAGTACTACTCAGCCATCAAAAATGATGAATTACTGGAATTTGCCGGGAAATGGATGGAATTAGAAACAATTATATTGAGTGAAGTATCCCAGACACAGAAAATTAAGCCCGTATGTACTCCTTCATAGGTGGCTCCTAGTATGAAACCCACTTAGAGACACTCGATGATAATAAATCTCTGTAATACAGTAATTGCAAGGCGCATGAACAGGAGGGATGGGATAGGAGGGCCACACCAGAAACAAAGAGAGAGGGGACCATGTTACAGCAGAGAAAATAGATCTCCATCAAGGACTGCAAGAAAGCAATGAGACATCTGGTTAAGTTCACAGACTTTTCGTTCCTGATCATTTACAACTGATGGGGTATGATCTTACCAGAAGGGGAGGGCGTATAGTCTGGCAGATATAAAGTAATCATTTCGCAGATGGGTGATTGACCCCTCCCTCACCGCGGTTTCCTACTTTTATTAATTACATCTACCTTTGAATATACTCTTATAACAAGACTATAATTTAACAGTTTTTTATCTCTGGCTAGGGGGTGACATCCAATACCCTTTTTTTTTTCAGTTTTGCTGCTCCTGCAATGCCCTTGGCTCGGTGGTGCCAAGGGCATTGCAGGAGCAGCAAAACTGAAAAAAAAAATCCACAAACCATAATCCAGAACATCAGAGATTCTGTATCAATCACCTGGAACTAGGCCAGCTTAATCTCTCCCCATCCTGAAGCTCAGGGACATTTGCGGAAGAGGGGGCAGTAAGATTGTAAGAGCACAAGGATGGGAGGAGCAATGATATGCAAGATACTCCACACAAGTTAGGGCCGAAGCAATCATATTTGGACTTTACATGCCCTGCACAATGTCCAACACACTATTGACCTCACAAAGTCTAGCATTTGCTAAAGGCACTAGGATCCTGGGAGGCAAGGGATTGACAGCCACAGTAATGTTCCTATGCTTAACAGGAACACAGGAAAGGGTTCTGGTAAATGCCACTGGGTCCTCACATCTCATGGGAGAGGACGACTCAGAGGAGAGATTGGCATCCACATTAAAGGATGCTCCTGGAATGGGAGGGGGAGGCACTGGGGGATGGGGAGAGAGGGGGGAGAAGAGGGGGATGCAAGGGGTCAGGGGGAGGTGGAGGGAGGGAAGGGACAGGCAGGTGTACCTGTTAAGTTTGTATGAGTGGAAATAAAAAAAAGTAAATAAATAAATAAATAAAAACTTTCCCACCCCCATTGCAGAGCACCATTCCCCTTTCGTTTTCATATCACATGTGTTTTTTAACCCTCCCCATCTCTCTTCCTTGCCACCCTTATCTCCTTTCTCTTAGGCCCCTTCTAGTCTCATGGTAACTACACTTATTCCCACATAAATGTACATCTAGAAAACTTAGAAACCAAGATCTGCATATGAGAGAGAGCACGCAATGTTTATCTTGTTAAGCTCACTTAATATAGCATTTTCTAGTTCCATCCAATATCCCATAAACTTCATAATCCCGCTTTTCTTTACTGTTTACTGAAAGATGGATTGCTTCATCTGCACCTGCTGAGTCAGTGTGTAACTTGTCAATGATGGGTTCGTTACATGTACAAGTTACACATTTTCTTTGGGGTTTTTCTTTGCTCCTTTGATGGTGCTACAGCAAAATAACTGAAATTAGATATTTATAAAGAACGGAGTTTTTTTTTTGTTCCAGTTCTTAGTTAGGCAGTCCAAAATCAAGATGATGACATTAATGTGGGCAAAGACTATTTCAGGATTTCAAGACAACACCTTGTTGTTGGGACCTCATATGGCATAAGGGCAAAAGAGGAGGCCAAATTATTGCTCCCTCTATTCTTTTGTAAGGTTCTATCATGACTTAATCGAGTCTCTTAGCAACACCACAGTGAGGATTAAGTTTCAGCACATGCATTTTGGAGAATTCAGACCACAGTGTGCTTTCCATGCTTATTGCTGTTGTCTGTCCGTCATACAGCTGTCAAATATTTGCAACTCAGAGGGACCCAGGGGCACAGCTCTTTCACTGAGTACAAGCTGGCTTAGGATAAGGAAGATCAGATCTGAGCACTAAGGCTAGCCTTAAGAAGTGGGTTAACAGAACACACAATACTAATATGAAAATAAATATGAGGGTCAGCTTCAAATAGAAATGATTCATGAGAAGGAAACAAGCTTCTTTGGTTGATCAAAGTGGCCTTATTGTTCATGAAAGGCTTTCTCCAGTCTGTCCAGTTCAGCTATCTCCCGGATGGCCTGTGTATAGTTGTGGCCCAGGCCACCGCTTACTTGAGTGGCTAACAGCTGGGTAAAAGAATGCTTTCCATCAACCTCAGCTCTAACTTAGCTTAAAGGAAGCTAGCTTAAAGGAAGACTAAAAGTGGAAAAACCATTATCTTGAAATGATCCTGATTGGTGAAGGGAAGGGAGAATGGAAGAGAAAGAGAAATAAGAGGGGGAAGGGAGAGGGAAGGAAGATTTCTTTAAAAGAAAGAAGTAGAAATAAATTAGAAAAAAGAAAAGAGAGTGATAGAAAAAGAGAGAGAAAGAAAGAAAAAAAATAAAAAATGAAATGATTCTCCTTGGTCCTTCATTGCCAAAGCAAACATTGCAGATCACTTATCTTCTGAAACCACATTCGTACCTTCTTCTATATATGTGAAGGGTGTTTTTTTAATCCCACCTTTTATTTTTTTCCCTAATCTCAATAGGTATACCCATCCTCTCCCCCCTCTCCAGTTATCCCCTATTGCATTCTCCTCCTTTCCTCCCTTCCTTTCGCCCCTTCCATCCCCCTCTACTAATGCCTCCTTCTTCCTCCCTCCCATTCCATGGAGCATCCTGTTATGTGAATGCCAACCCTCCTTCCAAGTCCTCCATCCTAGTCAGGGTTCAGGACTCTGTAGCATAGCCTGGAGCCCCTTCCTGGGTTCTGCGTTAGTATGGGAACTCTATTATGATTGTATAATCCCTTGCCTCTAAGGATCCTACTGCCTGGAGCCTTGTGAATAGTGTTTATACACAAAAAGATAAAGCCTGTAGAACACAGGGCTCACTCGGATCCTAAAAAGTGTTAAGAATCACTGAGTTTCACAGCCTGAAAACCAGCAAGCCAGCACGCTGATGAAGACCACAGCTGTGTTTGTGCAGGATGCATACAGGGCTTTGTCGGTTTGGAAGGCTCTATCCTTATGTTGCATCTGTTGTCAAGGCCTCCATGTGCCTATGCCACAGCTACCGGCATGTAGTGACGCTTGTTCCAGGACCACCTGCCCTTTCCCCAAGCAGACATGCCTTTTCTGTTTTCCCAGGGATCTCTTACCTACAACCCTAAATTGTATCCAAGTGGGCCCAGGGACATAGTGTCTACCTCTACAGTGTCTTAATCTAACATATTAAAAATTGTACAAGAGAAAAAAAAAGAGTTTGCTTGGCATCAACCAATTTATTTCCATTTATGATTTACCATCTAGATATCTTTGAACAAATTTCTTAGTCTTTCTTATTTTTTATTCCTAACATAAAATAGCAATGGTTATGATAGTAGCTATTTCACCAATTGTACTTGAATTAAAATGAGATAAAGATAATGAAATCCAAGTCTGGAGAGATGGCTCATAGGTTAAGCCTTTGCCTCGTAAGTTTGGATCCTATCCCACATAAAAATATCCTGCAGAAGTGACAGTGGCCTGCACTTATGTTCCTGAAAGGCAGATCCTGGGAACCCCAGAGCAATAAGAAGACAGAACAATCCAGGATGATTCTGATGTCACCCTTGGATACATACAGTGCCCTTTTCTACACACACGCATACATACCCACACCTACACATGCAAAAAATAAAAAAGACAGGACAACCACAATCACAGAATGTTGTAAAGAGTGAAGTTATACTGTTAATCTGCCCCTGAGAAGTCCTTCAAACCTCACAACTCAGAAACACTGATTTTCCTGAGACTGTAATGTCATAGATACTTATGGAAGTGTCTTAAATAGTGCAGAATTCCAAACAAATATTTTCACCTATAGGAATAGCCTGTAGTAATTCATTTTTATGTGGTGAATCACAATGTGTTTTATAGTATGTCTTTTCTCTTTGATACTCATAATTATTCAGTAAAGTAGATATCACTGTCAACCATTTCACAGATGTGGAAACTGAGCCACAGAACAATAAAGTGGCTTGGCCACGACCACACAGCAACTTAGCCTGAGCCTTCCCAGAGCTCCTGGTCCCTTTCAAGTGTGCCACACTGTTCTTCAAAGTACTCTGCTGCATTCGCTTTAAAGAAAGACCACATCTCATGCTCTAAGAGGCAAAAAACCACCTTCTAAACTGGGCTTTGTGCTTCTATTTCTGTGGAATGGCTTTGATCTTCCACACCCTGCAGTTGTCAAGATGAGCTGTCTAATTTCAACTTTAAATATTTGTACTTCTGCATAAATAAAGACAGCCTTCAATAGCTCAGGAACCATCAAAAGAAAGTTAAAGACTTGCTTTCTTTGCCAGAATCATTATACATTATTAAACCACAGAGCACCCATTTCAAGCAACAGTTCTGTAAGGAAATGTCATCCGTTCTATCATTCCTTAAAATTGCTGATTGCTGCTTATGAAAAGTAAAAAAGTGAGATGGCAGCTATATTTAAATGTTGTAATCAACAAGACTGGGAGGCAGGCAGTGTTCCGGGTACAATGTGAAACTCATTTGAGCTGTTGATCAGGTTTGAACCCAAGATTTAATGCCTTGTGGATTGCTGATCCTGTCTCTCTAATTCATAGGACAATCAATACAAGAATGAATAATGCTAACATTTAGAACTCCCTTGGATTGTGAAGGTTTCTGCTTTGTGATTCAAAAGCAATGCCTTGGCAGGTGCACAAAACACCACTCTTGAATTCCCTAGGGCTAGAGAATTTTTAGTGTCTTGGTGCTTCTGGTCTGACTTCACACACCGAGCTTTTATGGGCCTGGCCCGCTATCTCGGCAGGGGCGAGTTGCCTATGCTCAAGCCAGTCCTGCTGCTCCCCACTGCTGCTGTTTCTCTAGTTCAGCAAAGAGCGAAGACAGCAAAGTGCGAAAGTAGCACTCCTCCCTCCAGGCACCAGGAACCTGAAAAGGCAGAAAGACAAAGGAGCCGCTGCACTCTGAGGCACAGACAGAAGAAAAGAAATTGATTTCATCCTCCAAGAACCATGTCTCGCCCTGCACACAGAAAACCAGAATATCACAAAATAGTAAGCATTTTTTAAATAAAGAGTCCTTTATTTATTTCATAGAAAATGTTTTCTTGAATTTTTTTTTAATTTACTTTGAAAAGTGAACTACATGAAGGATGTTTCAGGAAAGCCAAAAGAATGTTGAGTGGTGTGGATCATAAATGATACTTCTGGGATAATTACAATTATTCACATCTCTTACTTATTACAGAATAACTGATTGTTTATACAAATTTTAGGTTTCCTTTCCTGGTTGATTATATGAAGAAAGGTACCAAATTTTCTTGTTGTCTCTGAGAGAAAATCTGAATCCATTAAGTAGTTTCTTTTACTTCATATTATGTGAAATAACAAAAGAAATGCATATAAAGTAGTCAATTGTGTGTGAGCTCTAATAGTAATAAGATCACCAAAAATCTAGATTCAAAAGGTTGCCTTTAAAACCACATCTCCTAGTCTTAAATATGTTTATTATTGGTTGGAGTTTTTGTCTTTTCTATATATTTTCCAACATTATTTGAAATATCATTTACAGATTTGATCCGAGTAAACTGCAATGCTCATTATAGTTTTGGCAATTCAGATACTACAGAAGTGACAAATTTTGGTTAAATTTAAAGCTGTTTTAATTACTTCAGTGGAATGCTGCATATTTGACATAATTAAGTTCAACCTGTGTGCTCAAGATTGCAGTGAATAGCTGATACAACTTGGTGGGAAATACATGCAGTTCTATCTGACATTAAGGATTTAGATATGTTGTTCTGTGAGGTTCTCAAATGCCAAAAATACCTAGTACATAATTTCTATTATATCTGAATCACTTTATATACATTTATCAGTTAAAACACTTTTTATTCTAATGACCTAATACCACTAGAAATAACTAGTAGAGTTATATTTTTCACATATGAAGATTGGTTTTTATTGTGTTCAAACCATGAAGATAAATTATGTTAACATTTCTTGAAGTTGGTAGAATTGATTTGAGACTCAACTAGATATGTGGTTCTAAGTACCAATTTTAGTCATGAAACAGAATGAGGACAATGAATGTGAAATGCAGGTGAGAATAAATATGTTTCAAGATTTAGTGACAGGACTACATTAATCACCTGGAAACAGACCAGCCAAATCTCTCCCCATCCTAAAGCTCAGGGAAATTTGCGGAAGAGGGGGCAGTAAGATTGTAAGAGCCTAAAGATGGGGAGGAGCAACAATACGCAAGATACCCCACACAAGTTAGGACCACAGTAACCATCATAGGACTTTGTATGACCTGTGCAATGACTGACATATCAATGATCCCCCAAAGTCTAGCATGGATCACAGGCACTAGGATCCTTAGAGAAAAGGGATTAACACTCATAATAGTGTTCCCATACTAAAGGGAAGCACAAGAAAGGGCTCTAGGCAATGCCACTGAATCCTTACACCTCATTAGAGTGGAGAATGCATAGGGAAGTTTGACATTCACACTAAAGGATGCTCCAGGGATTGGGGAGGGGAAGCGCTGGAAGAAAGGGAGGGAGGGGGGTGAAAGGATGGGGAAAAGATGGGGAGTGAGCAAGGGGGACCGGGAAGACGTGGAGGGAGAGAGGGGACTGGGGTACCTATTAAGTTTGTGTGATTGGGGGAAAAAAGATTTAGTGAGAGGAGACCATCATTATTTTATGTTGGCTCTAATTCTACACAGTGCTCAGGTGGTGCTATCCAGGAACAATTGCTTCTCTCATCTCTACTTTTCAAGTACTTATAATCCTAATGGTAACTAATGAATTCCTTCTCTCTCTCCCTCTCTCCCTCTCTCTCTCTCCCCCTTCTCTCTCTCCAGCTTTGCTTAGTTCCATACTACAGCATTGTTACTTAACAATATTTCAGACACTATTTTATTTTATCACTATTTTATGTTAGACAGATATTTCATTTATAATTTATAGAGATATGTGGTGCTTTATGTTGAGGTTCTTAGAAACTTTAGAAGACCAGAAATAAAATGAATACTTATGACCTCAGTTGTTATGCTTGACATCATTTTTGTTCATATTATTTGCTTGCATCCTTTATTTCTTAGCAAAGATATTAACACATTGTTTTCATGTATCAAGATCCTATGTATGATACATATTTATTTAACATTATATAATATAGATGAGTATATAAAGCATAGCCTATATATATTCACCACATTTTGTTTTATATTTTCTGTATAAATTATGCCCATATGTGACAACTAATATTTTGATTCTGCCCCTTTAAATTTTTTTATTATTTATTCAATTGTGCGCATGTGCGTGTGTATGTGCACACGCGTGTGTGTGTCTGTGTGTGTCTGTCTCTGTCTGTCTGCCTCTGTCTCTCTCTGTCTCTCTGCCTCTGTCTGTGTCTGTGTGCCGCCCCCGCTTCCGCTTGGCGTCTATACGTGGGATCTGGGATCCGAACTCGGGACCTTTCGCCTGCAAGGCGGAGGCTTAACCCCTGAGCCACCTCTCCAGCCCCGATTCTGCCCCTTTAAAGTTTACTTACTGAGAATAAATATTCACCTGTCATCATATGAATCGTACATTTTGTTTGAATGTCCCCAGAGGATACATGGCATGAGGCCAGTTTTGAAAGTATTTGAATCGGAATTTATACTTTTCAGAAGATATTTTGTTGATGCAAAATTTTATTTTTTTACAAACAATTCCTGCTGTACATTAAAATTAAGTCCCAAGTATTATCACTTCCTTGCCACACCTAGATAAGAAATGTTCCAAGACACCTGATCACACAGGTAAAATGCCACTTCTAATATGTAGTGTACTTTTGACTTCTCACAGAAGTCCAAGATTATGTACAAAATAGCAGTATTTTCAGTAATGGTCCAACTTCCTACCTCCTTCCTCATCTGCCTCTATTCTGAGGAGCCCCCTTTCTCCACACACTTCAACCATCAGTGCTATTCAGAATGAAGGTCTGGAGTCAGGCCCTGGCTCTGGGAATGGCTGGATAGCTGGGCAAGTCACTGCATTCTCCCTAGGAGAGATGACATGGAATAAATTCTCTCTCAGACATAAATTTCTCAGAATAAATTCCTCTCTCTCAGAATAAATTCCCTTTCTTGGGCTATGCTTAAAAGTGGGAGCAAAATGAAGATTTTTTAAAATGGGTAACCAAACTTTTATATTTCCTGTATTTTCAACCTATCTATGCTAAACGTTGCCTAAAATGATGCATTTTGGAGATCTATAAAGAAAACAACCAATATTTAGATTTGGTTCTTTTAACCCTCTTCATTATTTCTTTAAGTAAAAAAGTAGTTCCCACAAACTTGTTTCTACAATCGGGTTCTTCCCAAGGGCCTCCTTAGCAGATCTGGGGCTCATAAGAGGCTGTGAAGACATAGCAAGTCTCCCCCAGTTATCCCTTCTAACTGATTAATCAGGCCCGTGATTTATGTGATTTATATAACAAGGATTTTTATTGAAATTAGTAATTTAAAAATCTTCTCCATGAAAATACACAACAAAATACACAAAGGCACAGAAAAATGTGCTGTTAACAAATTCATTTCACAGTTCTTCCCTCAGCCCCAGGTTGTATTGAGATATTCCCAGTTTTCTATTCCCAGCTAGCCATCCTTCTACTTTCATATTGTTTATTTTAAACAAGTCCTTTGTGAGAAACTTTTCTTATATAGAAATTTTAAGAGTTTTAAGCACAATGTGTTCTCAAAACTGAAGTGTCTACAATAGTAAATATCTTCAACAATAGGAGGATGGAAAAATAAACAGATGAATTCAGAGGTTGATTCCAATCCATAGTTTGCTTTTTAAAATAGATTCAGTAATATTTATAATAACTTTGTAACAAAGCCCCCCATGTTTTTCCTGCAGAACAAAGACCTTTTTGTCCTCACCTATGGAGCTCTGGTTGCCCAGCTGTGCAAGGATTATGAAAAAGATGAGGATGTGAACAAATACCTTGATACAATGTAAGCAGAAGGTTTTCCTTGTTATGGAATGTTTATTGCTTCTTACATATCACCTGCAGGTTCCTGTTTCTGATAGCTTGATCCATCTTTGCAACTCTTCTTCAGCTTCTATGAACCACATCTGAAAGCTAAACATGGTTTCCTACACCGTGGCATAAAATTATTAGACTTTTTCCTGTTTCTGTCAAGATTAGAAATTATTTTATTAGTTATTATAAGGAACAGAGTTGGTAAAATGGGACCTGTTCTTTTAACAAAATGATGAAATGTTAGATTTCATTCTGAATTTCAACAGTCTTTCATTCTAACGCAACTCCTTACAACAATATCAGCTTAGACAAGCAGAAGCCATCTACTGAAAGCTACAAAAAAACCCTACTGATAATTTTCCAGAAGAAGGTTAGACTATGGCAATTAAAGAGATTTTATTTTTCCTGCACAACATCCTGCCATCATTTAACCTCTTCTTAAGTGTCATATTAATATATATGAGCCATGCATAATGGATTTTATTATGACCTTTACATACATGAATATAATGCATTTCAATCATATCATCCTTCTAATCCTCTCCTTTATCCTCCCACCCAGTCCCACCAATCTCTTCCCTATTCCCAGCTAGCCACCATTCTACTTTCATGTTTTTCTATGTGAGAAACTTTTTACTATCATAGTCCCACTTTTCTTTTTTATTATTATAATTATTTATTCAATTGTGTGTGTGTGTGTGTGTGTGTGTGTGTGTATGCACGCGTGTGTGTGTATGTATTATGTGTGTGTGTGTGTGTGTGTGTGTGTGTGTGTGTGTGGAACCACAGATGAATTCGGGAACCGCCATGGACGCCTCCACCTCTCCTTGAGGTCCTTGATCCGTTTGGTAGTGTTGGTTGTAGTGATAGTGGTGTGTATGTGCAGAATAAAAGATAAGGCTCTATTTTTAGTCTTCTACGTGTAGATGTTTAATTTTCCCAACACCATTTGTTTAAGATGTTAGCTTTTTTCCAGTGTATATTATTGGCATTTTTAAAAAAAATAAATTAGGTGGCTATGCTTGTATAGACTTAAATCTGGGTATTCTATCGATCTACAAGTCTTTTAGTGCCAGGGCTGTGTTATTTTTATTGCTATGGCTCTGTAATATAACTTGAAATTGTATATTGGAGTTCATTCTTTTTGTTTAGGTTTGCTTTTAGTACCTGGGATTCCGTATTCCCATATGGTTTGTACATTTTTTTTTCTCTTTCTGTGAAGAATGGCATGAGGGTTGTGATTGTGATTGAGCTGAGTCTGTAGATTTTCTACAAGTTCATGAGCATGGAGAGTTTATCATCTTCTAATGTCTTCTTCAATTTCTTTCTTCAGAATTTTATAATTCTTACTTTAGATGTCCTTTACCTCCTTCATTAGGTTTATTACAAGGTGTTTTTTAAGGCCATTATAAATGCAAACCAAATATTTTCATTCTCTTAACTATGAACCCTGTTAAGGGCTGTAGAAGAGCAATATTTGGAAAATACAAACTTTACATAAGGAAGGACGAAGGTAGAATTTAACCTAGTCTTATAGCTCATAATGGTTTCATTGGTCATGCCACTGGAATGCAGAGAAGACTAATACAAAGGAAAGCTTCAAAATAACCATTTTCAATTCTTATGCTCTTCCATTTTTATATGTTTATATTCTTATTTTTTGGAGAACTCCACATACATTTGCTTTTGTTATATTTTGGTGCATTCCTTCCTTGACAACTGGAAATATTTGCAAAGAAACAAACTGCCAGAATCCACTAAGGACCTTTCCATCACTTTCTTGGATGAACTATCTATACCTGTAAGAACTATTAAAGTTGTTTTATGCTCGCATCACACATATTTGATACAGCATTTCCAGAAGCAACTACATCTTACTTAGTTTATATTAATTTGTCATTATTCTGTAGACTACCTATATAAAATGAAGCTCACTTATTTTATCAAAAATATAGTTAATGAATGACTCAGCAGTTAAAACACTTGTGCAATCAAAAGACCCCGGAATCCGGGGAAATTTTAAGTGGGCATGGCAGCCATATTGTAATTACAGTCTGTGTAGGCAGATACTGGGATTCCCAGAAAAAGTTGGCTTGTGAGACTAGCCCTATTAAGGAGTTTGACTGAGAGATTCAGACTCAAGGAATAAGGTGAAAGAGTCAAAAAGGATGATTTCTGGCATAAACCAAGGAATTCCATATACATGTGCACAGGTACCCACACATATGCAAATATATATGCATGCACTCATGCACACACACATACATGAATAAATGAAATAAAGAAATACATTTTGTGAGTTAGTTCAGTGCATTTTTTAACAAATATGAATGGAATATTAAAGAACAAATCTTGAAAGACTATAGGAAGGCCTTAAGAAAAGCACTATTTTACATTTGAATTTCTGTTGCCGCACTGGGGGGTGGGGGGCGTCAAAGCTCGAATGGCCAAGCCGGCAACTGGGTCACCAACCAGACCCCCAGGAGTCAGGTGAGAAGCAGCAGGCAGAAGATGAGTTGGCTGCAGTCTCAGCTTTATTCAGGAAGTGTTTGGGTTTATACAGGGTCAGGGGTCCAATCAGGTATAGCCACCTTTCTGCTCAGGGGGAGGGGGAGAGCAGCCACCAATCATTTAGCTGTCCATTACAGGGGCAGGTTAGATGGCTGCTTCCCATTGGTTGTTCATCCCTCCTTTCCATTGGTTGTTCATCTCTCCAACTGTGTGGTTCCTTTATTGGGACATGTTCTGTTGGGACCTATTCGGGGCATGTCCATACTTGTCTGGGCTTGTCCATAACCAGGAGCCCAAGCTAGGGCCTCCCTCAATCGTTAGTGCCACAAATTTCTTTAGATAGCCTGTAACATTTTTTATTTATTTATGTGTTTGGGGTGTGTGTGTGTGTGTGTGTGTGTGTGTGTGTGTGTGTGTGTGGCTGTCTTTGTGTATCAGAGGCCACTATGTGTGCCTGTGGAGGCCCAGGGTTGACTTCAAAATTGCTGTCTCCAGGCTCTGCTTTCCAGGATCAGAAGTATAGGCCACCAACATTTCCTTCTGGCATTTTTATATGGGATCTAGAATCCAAACTCAAGACCTCTGTTTGCGAGGCAGAGGCTTAACCCCTGAGCCATCTCTCTGGCCTGACTTTGATATATAAATATCTCTTTGTAGAAACATACCCTTGGAATAAAGCAAGAGGTATATAATACACATACATCTCAAAGCATTCCAGTTCCCAACCCTGTTCCCAGTAGCTAAGACACTGATAAATCCTGACTTAGCTATCTTTGGAGTAGTTGTCCCATTTTTATACTAAAAAAATTAGCAAGTCACAGTGGATTTAGCAAGCTAAGCATTCTGATATCAAGTCCACATCCCCACAACTGCCAAGTCATCAGAGGTATCACCCTGTCTTATATTCTATTGAGCAAGTATCACCTTTGAAACCTCCAACTTCTTGATTCTCTCTTGTTCTCTGCTGCTCTATCCAAATCATTTTACTGTCAAGTTTGAGCCAGCCTCTATTCTACTCAGAATCCTCTGCTTGCAGAAAACAATGGACATTTCCTGGGTGTGTTGTTGTCTGCTGTTGGGGGTCAATGCGGCGTGCCTGGATCTCACTACATAGGTCCTGTTGACCAGTCGCATCTGCTTTAGTGTGTTTATTCACCATGCAAACCACACTTTCTCCTTTATCCACAGGGGCTATGGTATTGGAAAACGACTTGTAGAAGACTTTTTGGCTCGGTCCTGTGTGAGAAGATGCCATAGTTATTCAGAAATTATAGACATAATTGCCCAGGTAAACACATTTCTTAGTTCTGTTAATATGTATTGAAAAATGTCAGAATCTGTCAAGTATGGTGGTGCACACCTACAATCCTTTTAATCTCCATTCTTGAGACAAGAAGATTGTGAGTTCCAGGTCAGCTTAAACTGCATGAGACTCAATCTCAATTTTTTTTTTCTTTCTGAGTTTGGTGGTGTCTTTTCTGACTAGACAGGTGCCATTTACATACGTCGCTAGGTGATATAAAAGGGGATTGTGATTGAGAAGTTGTTTTTTTTTTGCTGCTAAGCATTTAAATTAACTATATATTTTTTCTGGCCACATTGTATGTATGTGTAGACCATTCATCGAACTGGGAAAAGTGTTTTTGCAAGGGTCTGGGGAGATGACTCAATTGGTAAAAGACCTAAGTTTGGAACCCCATCACTTCTGTAAAAGAGTCACATCTGTAACCTAGTGCTCAGGGGAGGGACCAGCTAGCAGAGTCAACTGATGAGTTCTAGACCCAACAGAGGACCTGTCTCCGAATATAAAGTCGAGAGCAAATGCACAGAATTGACCTCTTACCACACATGTGCATACACATGCACCATACACATATGTACATGCACTCAAACGCCAACTATGCACACATAAATTTTTAAGTGTTTTGAGAAGGTAAACAGGAGAGCATAACAGACAAGGATAGAGCATGCATGCCCCAAACAAGTTCCTTATGTGACCATCTGAAGCAGGTGGAAGGGGATGGTGTTGCCACTGGTAGACACTGTGTTAGTCACTCCAAGAGCAATATTTTTCCAAGAGACAAATAAAACTTCCTGTAAATACTTTTGCTCTATGACCTGAGACAGCCCTGATGTATGGAGAACAACTTGGAATCATCCAGGACTAACTCAATGTTCTTAGAAATAAAATTGTGAGATGCATCTTTAACCAACATGCTTCAAGACAGGCCTGTGGTTCTCAAGCGGGCTGTCAACTTGTGACTCAAGATGTGTGGACACGGGATATTTGAGAGTGATGCTACCCTTTCTAGCTCAAATCACAGACCTATTAAGTCAGTTTAATCCTCCTTTTAATGAAAAGTCAATACCATAGCTGACATATATAAATATGTATGTTTACATTTATTATATTTCCAGTTGGCACCTCCTGGGCCTTTTGATTCATAAAACATGGTCTTCTATTACTGATGATGGTGAGATTGCTTGGAAAAATGACCTCCCAATGTCTTAAATGGACATATAACATTAAACATAAAAATATGTAAGGAAAATCAAGAGTATAGATTATTAACACAATAATATTAACCCAATTTGAAAAATTGATATTAACACAATTTGAAAAATTGCATTATGTGAAAGATAAATGTGACCTATATATTTGAGTTCTTTATTAGGCATGGTATCTGAAAAAAGAAAATAACCTCAAAAGTTGATGAAAGAGTACATTTTCAAAATATGTGTACCAGTTACTCTTCTCTGTTGCTGTGCAACAGCACTCAAAGTCAAGCAACTTGAGGGAGAAAGAAAGACTTATTCAACTTATATTCCAGAGGGGAGATACATTTCTTTAGGCAGAAAAGGCATGGCTGGCTGGCAGAAACAAGAGGCAGCCTAAGTCACATCCATCATGGAAACTGGGAGCTGCAAAAAGTGCAAGCTCTAAGAGCAGACTTCTTCCAGAAGCAGGGTGGGGTAACCAACTTCAAGGCCCCCCATTTCCCCACCCCCCATCCCGTGACTCCCTTCCTCCAGCAAGGATCCACTTACTAAAGATGCCATGGTTTTCCCAAACAACTAAAGGTTCAAACTCATGAGCCTGTGGGGGACACCCTGAGATCGGCATCCACTGTGCACTGGAAGAGCAGAGCTCATCTGAAATGCACACATATCATAAATGCCTTTGGCCTGAAGGGTGTGAGACACTGGTTCAACTTCAGGTAGAGCAGTGACTAGCACTGGGGGATGCTTCTGTTCTCTCTGGCTGTTATTCTGGGCTCTGCATGTAAAGTTCAAGTCACTAAAAGGCTTCTGTAAACCTGGAAGGGATACTTTTACCTATTTATTTAAATCAGAGAAATAGAAGTAGGTGTGACAGTCCAGATTATCAAATTGCATCATTTGAGAGGAACCCTTGGCATCTCCATAGAGAGTGTCTTGATCAGGTTGAGGTGGGAGGACCCACTCGCTATGGGGCAGTATTCCCTGGGCTTGTGATCCTGGACTGACAGAGACTAAAAGTAGAAAGCAAGCTGAGCATATGCTTTCAAGCTCTCTGCTTTCCAACTGTGAATGCAGTATGTCCACTTGCTTCAAGCTCCTGCTCTTCTGACTTCTTATAATGGACTGTCTCTTGCATCGTGAGCTGAAATAAATCCTTTCTCCCTTAAGGTGCTTTCATGAAGGTATTTTATCATAGCCATGTGTAAAGTAACTAACGCAGCAGGCTTTTCTAATTGGAAAGAAAGTTGGTTCAAGAAGTAACTTTTGGGCTGGCAACATAGCTCAGAGGTTAAGGTGCCTGTTTGCAAACTTGGTGACCTGAGTTCAGTTCCCTAGAAGCCCACATGGTAGAAGAAGAGAACTGATTTCTGAAAGTTGTCCTCTGACCTCCACTCCTGTGTCCTGTCATGCATGCTCTCTCCTTCTCTATGTTTCTTTCTTTCTTTCTCTCTCTGATAAATAAAAGAATAAATACTAAAACAGAAGTAACTTGCAGTTGAGTACAGTGTGTCACACTTGTACTCATAGCTTGAAGACTGAGTCGAAGTGTTGTGAGCCTAAGCCTAGCTTGAGCAAATCTTAACTATCACAAATCTGAGGCCAGTTTTCTGGGGACTTCAGAGTGAGACTTTGTCTCAAAACAAAAGAGAATGAAATAATTTTTTCTAACCAATATTATCTTCAAAAATACTACTAAAAACACCCTGTAAGCTATTCTCATAAGGGCTAAGATGAGTGGAAGAGTTATGTTTTTCCAGTCCTGTGCTCCTTTCTTATTAGGAGGCAATACCAAAGTAACTATTCCAATATGGAGGATGGTGCATTGTTATTGGGCCTTAGCTGGGACTTGTTACCTGATAATACTCAATAAACATAAGTTGAAAAGAAAGAAGAGAAAGAAAAGAGGACAGGAAGGGAGAAGAAGGAATGAAAGCCATCTTTTGTTCAAGCCCTTTGGGAAAGAGGGCTTTTCTTTAGCAGAGAGGGGTCTGGGAACTATTCAGGGTTGCCAGACACATTAAAGGCTGTTTGAGTCTCTTTCATAAGAAACTGCATGATGTTTTACCTATTAATGAAGTCTTTCCTGTGGAAGCAGGACAAGAGTCTTTTCTATGTACCAGCTTGAAGAAGAAAGAGCTCAAAAGAGCATAAAGAGAAGTGGTAATATGGAGTGGACAAAACATAGAAAGATTGCATTGTCAATAACGAGAAGAAAGTCATCACAAATGGCCCCCATTGCAGAAAGCACATTCTGTCTTTAAAAGTTGCAAAGCTAAAGATGCCCAGCCTCCTAAGAGTACATCATTTTTACTAGGCTACAAGCGAGCCTGTGGGATAAGAAATTACAAGCATCTGCATACAAATATCCTACCTGTGAGTTCCCCACGTCTTAGAAGGCCATTCTGTTGCCAGGTAAATTCTTGTCTTCCATCTGTTCTCAGTGACCTGGCAAACACCACACTTCCAATCCTATGAGAGATTCTTGGCAAAAGAGAAACAATAAATTCATCATTCTCTCGGGCATAGCACTCCTTCCTCCCAGGATCTGATTTTCATCTTAATTATTTTATTTCTCCCTCCTGAAAAAAATGTGCTGTCTACATACACCAATGATGTCACCCGGTTCAGAATCATTTTGACACAGATGCAAGGTCAGACTTTAGTTCTGTACCCGCCCACTGATGCTTCACTTATAATTAGCAGCTTTCATTAAAAGTTTGGCCGTTGGCAGCATTATCTCATTAACCCTGTAAACTCTCTTCAGAGGTGGAAGGTAGTAAATGTGCCTGAGTCAGTTTCTGAGAACTAGGGCAAAGTCAGAGGAAGTTTAGTCACAGTTCATGCCCTCAGAGAAAGCAGAGTCAGGAAAAAGGCAGGTGTTTCCTCGGCTGCTCTCCTAAAGCAATCACTAGGTAAAGACCACTGCCTTCCTTCTATGGTACTGAGCATCCTTACCATAACTTTCACAGAACTTGATCTGGTTGCAGAGGAATAAAGGAAGAGAATGAATTTGAGGAGAATTTAGTAGATGGAGAGAGACTCTTAGGTCCAGATACAGGAAGTGATTCTGCTGAGTGAACTGGTATAAGACTTGCAACGACAGATCTTCTTACCTGAATCTCCATGCTGCACACCCTGTGTGTCAGATAGAAGACTGTGGCTTCAAGAGCTCATATGTTTCCCTTTCACGCGCTTTCCCTACTTTGCACTTTTCAAAGAGGCATCCCACATTACTTTTAATGTATATTAGATCTCAAATTTCGCCATCTAGTGGTCTGAAGAAAAATCTCACAGAAGAAGCTAATCAGTCCAAAATAATCGGGTTTTCCTTGAATACACAAACACAGATACATGCAGATACACACACACACACACACACACACACACACACAGTATAACTCTAAATCCCAGTTCTTGCAACATTGAAACAGATCCATTTTAAAAATATGCCTTTCATCTACAAGTTTAAGTTTTGTAACCTCCTCCAAGTACACAAGGATTAAATAAGGTCTACTATTGTTAGCCTTTTCTATTCCTTGGTGCCACATCTGTAGATCCAACCAACCATAGAGAGAACATTTTGAAGAAAAAAAATTGTATCTGTATAGAACATGTATCATTTTTTCCTAATCATTATTCTCCAAATACAAGATACCAGGTATTTATGCAGCATTTGCATTTATTGGATGTCATAACCAATCCAAAGAGGAATTAAAGGATACATGAGGATTTGCATAGGGACACATACTAGATACCATGTTTTAAAGTGACTTCGGCATCCACAGGTCTCGGTATCTCTGGGGTAGTCACTATAGAATAAGCCATAATATCTAAAAATTGTCACCTACATTCATAGCATGAAATTGGAAATTTTTAATAATACGAATACTTTCTTTGTAGATGTCCAAAGTAATTTCTATCCATTGTTTATATTTTCCTTAGAAGAAACATGTGAAGAAGTTAAAAGTGTGTCTAATATTAGCCCCACATATTGATAAAGTAATTTAGACACATGAGAAAAGTCTCCTCAGAATTGAATTCTTCTGACTTTATTTTGGTGCTTTTTTGTTTACCATTTAATTTTTCTTAAAATTTAACTTTGAAAGTTTCTTCTACTACAGTTTTTCTCAGAAAATTTTATAGGTGCTTTAAAGGGAAATGAGTAGCTTGCAATAGAATTGTCATATCTGATCTTAGTTGTAATAAAGAAATGTAGAGAATTTATCTGTTGTTTGGGGACCATACATTTTTTAGTTTATTAGAAGAGAAGGAAGATACAGTTGTCCCTTGCTGCGATCTAACTTATACAAAGCTTTTACAAAAGATAACTTATACAAAAATATATTCCAGGATTTACAAACACATGGCAAAGCATTTTAATTCTTCCAAGAAGCTAATTGGAGATAAACTTGATCTTCGAAACCAAGATGATTGTACAGGCTCAAGTTGACAGAGGGGTATTGTCGCATAGAAAGTAAGTTGGAACTAGAGGTGTAGCTCCGTGATACAGTGTTAGCCCAGTGATTTCATCACAAAGTATGCTGACCCTCATCAGCTAGTGAGCACCAGCCCAACTACGTCAATTATGTAAGGGTTAGAGGAGACCATGCCCTGCTCAGTCACAGACGTGTAACCTGAGTTTCCATATTCATCACATGAGACATTTTTCTTCTGATGCTCTCCTGATTTTCAGATATTGTTTTCCTTAGTTGAAATCTGGACACTGAATTACGATCAATACCCGACTGCGAGCTTTCAGTGCATCCATACCACTAGGTGACTGGCTGCACTCATGACTAACTGGCCTTGCACACATTCTGTTCATTGAACAGGAACATGATGTCATTCTGGGACGCAACAGAGGATGTCCCAATGATCCCCTGTCTAAGTGGCAGAGGGCTGCTGTGCCCGCCTGGCATCCATAGGAATGCTGATCCCAGGTTGCCCAGTACAGCCTGCTGAGCCATCTCTCTAGCAATCTTATTTCTTTAAATAGAAAAAAAGCACAGTGTAAAAACACTTCTATAACTCAAAATTATGGCCTGTGGGTTAAAATATCAGAATCCAATGTAATGTACTTATTGGCTATTCTGGAAAGTAGGAGATGAGATCATTTCTTTTTATAGCATAAATTGAAATTTCACCTTAATTAAATAATATTAGCAATGATTTTTTGGTGAGTGATGCAAAATCAATAAAAGTAATTGAAAGGAGATGGTCACAGGAGGCAACCTAAGAGGAATGCCTAAAGCAAAGGAGGAGGTCTAAGTGGCAACAAGGCAAGCACAAGCTGGGACAGAAGATTTCAGAGCACAGTCCAGAGAGGACTCTGCATGGAGGAAGAGTATTTTTAAAGGCTAATTTATTTTGTTTTAATAAGATCAGTTTAAGATTACCATTGAATTTACATGAAGGGATTTCAGTAAGTCGTACTAGTCTTATTTTGTAAACTCTACAGATCTAGTATACAATCCAGTGCCATGACCAAATCTACACAAAGAATTCAAACTTTTTGAGAACTGTAACTCCCAAGTAATTTTTGAATGGTCATAGAACGCCAAAGCAGCATTGGAGGTTTTATTTCATAAGTGGTTGGTGACCTCAATGGTGACCTTATATTATGTGTTTTGAGAGAAAATGTCACACCTTAGAGGGCTGTAGCATTCCTTGTTGAAATACTAGCAGACAATATTTAAAAGTTCCAGTTGCGACTTTTCTGTAGAAATAAGGACTTTCCATTTAAGACTGCGAAATTTGTCATTACCTCTCTTTTTCATGACTTTCTTGACTCATATATCCAAGTCTTTCTACCTGTCTCTACTTCTCTACCTCTCTCTCTTTCTCTCTTTTTCTTGACTGAATTCTACTGTATATTTTATTACTATTAAAACTCTCCTGTCTATAAGTCCAAGGAAGTAGCAAGCAAGGCAGGTAGCAGATACCAGCCAGTGGAAAATGCCATGTGAGCTGGAGTGCACATGTAATGCCTGTGTACTCTCATAGACTTTTAAGCCAAACCATTAGCTTTCTGAAGTCTCCATAGATTTCATGCTGGGCTAGAGAGTGAAAGTGAATTTGCACTGCATGAGACTGTAATCACAGCACCGAGATAAGTAAGCAAAAAAGACAGGGGACCTCATAGAGGAAAAGGAACTCGTAATTCGTCTTACTTAAAACATCTCTATTATGAAAATAGAACATCATGTCTACATCTTGGTCTATTGTTTTAATAAGTCTATGAAATATAATTGCTTGGTGATTGATCTTCCAAAAACCTGCTGCTGGTCAGCTACTTTAGTATATACTTCAAATCCCCAGCTAACTTCAGCAAAAATGTCTCACAGAGAATGAAACAGTTCTGGTACAGAGCATGTTCCTGTAGACCTCATTATTCAGGAGACCAAGGTGGGAGGGTCTCTCAAGCCCAAGGGACTCAGGCCAGCCTGGACATCTGCGTGAGACACTGCTTTAAAAAAAAAAAAAAGTTTCTCTTTTGTTTATTACTTTACTGTTAAATCCAATGAAATCTTGTATCTCTGGGCAAGTTCATTTCACAGTTATATGGCAAGTTTTCCAGAGGGCTTACCTTCGAAAGTTAGAATTGCACCAGGAGGCAAGAAGAGATGTGAGTAAGTAGATGTGGGACAGAGTCAAATACAAGCCACATTGCTGGGGTTTGGCCTACCACACCACACATTATAGACATTCATTATATTGTTGTTAAAGTGATTTTAGAAAACAATGAAAAACCTTTACATACATCTGTGCATTTTTTCTTCTATTTTGTCCAGAGACAACAGCTATGATCCACATTTGATCCTAATTAAAGACCCCCTACATTTTCCCATTCTGATCTAACTACACCACACACAGAAGAACCCTCTGAAAAGCCACTGCTTCAAATGTGTCTGGCAGTTCACAGCAACAAAAAGTTATTGCAATAGGGTCCTGGAAAGGAATATCTATTCTTAACAAATACTGCATTCATCTTTATAATTTCATCAAAATGTTTGTTTTCCCACTGCCCATCTATTTGAGTACAGGAAGTTTTGGAAGAGAGACATTCATTTTCCTGCTCTGAGGTCAACTATGATTACAAAAATGCAAACATTAAATTAGGCAATTAAATCATTACTCATCACATTTCACATTATAATGAAAAAAAAAGCTTGAAAATGTATCCTAAAACTTATCATGGAGCCAAATCATATTAGACAGACTCCTCGGGTTGCCAGCATTTGGGTCACGGGGTGGTATGGAAGGATATTCTGGGATGCAATAATCAGGTCTGTGGAAGAAAAAAATTGGAAAATTATTCTGTCTGTCTTGTGAGTCACCCACAGGCTGGTGCCATTTTGGTGACACACCTGCGTGCTGCCCTCTCATTCTTCCAGGTCCTGCTGACATTTTCCTGTTGTCTTTCTCTGCCTCGGCGCCTCCAGCGCTGCTCAGGTTTTTCTGCCTTACAGATTCTGCCCTTTTCTCTGGTTTCTGTTTTTCTTCTGCACAGTCATCACACTGTGATTTTCGCTATGTATCTTGGCAAAGAGCATCTCTAACCCCCAAGTTAATCACTGGCCCCAGTTGGATAAAGTTTTCATGCTCAGTCGTCTTCTGGCTAGACAAACACTAGGTTGACTTGCCACGTACTTGTGAGCCCACCAGAGCCCATTTCCATGAGCACAATGGCAAAGCATGAGATGCCATGAGGTGCCACTAAGCACAGATAACTGGGCACGAAAAGCATTCTGAGGACCGAAGACATGGCTCTGCAAGGAAGAATGCTTGCTATGCAAGCAGTTGGACTTGAGTTCAAATCCCCTGGACCTTTGTAAGAAGTTGGGTGTGGCAGCCTAGCTCCAGTTTCAGTGACAGAACTATCACAAGAAAACAAAGCAGGAAATGATATAGCAGGACACCCAACGTCCTCTGCTGACATACCTTGCCACACACTATACACGCAAACACCTCCCCACCCACCCACACACAAACCATTCTGAGATTCGCAAACTGGTACAAAGTCATTGGTAAATACTCTCTCCTCGACTCTATATCAACCACCTAGAACTAGGCCAGCTTAATCTCTCCCCAACCTGAAGCTCAGGGAAATTTGCGGAAGAGGGGGCGGTAAGAGTGTAAGAGCAAAAGGATGGGAGGAGCAATGATATGTAAGATACTCCATACAAGTTAGGGCTGAAGCAATCATAATTGGACTTTACATGCCCTGTGCATTGTCCAACACACTATTGACTCCACAAAGTCTAGCATCTGCTAAAGGCACCAAGATCTTTGGAGGCAAGGGATTGGCAGCAGTGTTCCTATACCTAAGGGGAACACGGGAAAGGGTTCAGGGAAAGGCTACTGGGACCTTGTACATCATCGGAGAGGAGGGCCCAGAGGAGAATCAGGCATGCACAAGAAAGGACTCTCTGGGAATTGGGGCGGGAGGCACTGGGGAATCGGAAGGGACGGGGGTAGGGAGGAGGAACAGGGGGTACGGGGGGGAAGAGGAGGGAGGGAGGGAACTGGTGTACCTATTAAGTTTGTATGAGCGGAAATAATAATAAAAATGTATTAATAAAAAAATACTCTCTCCTCCTGCTAGGAATCAGTAAACTATTACTCTTACTTTGCTTATGAACCCTTCACCCACTTGATTTGTTTCAGCGAGGCTGGTGTTTATTTTCCTTTATTCCAGAGGCTAGACTTTGTGGGGAAGTTTAGTGTAGCAGACTCCTTTTAGTATGCTTACTCTAAGGCATTCCAGTAGAAAGAACTGCCTTTGTTATGTCTTTTGTAGATAATAATCAAGTCCAGCTTTTAAAAAAAAACACTTGCTCTAGGAAGCAATCCAAGTGAAACTGCAGTGTTGGTTGAAAGCAAGTGTTTTAGACCATTAGCAAGAGTGGGGACGTTTCTCTGAACAGCAAACTCTAAGCGATGCTTTCATTAAAGAGAGGGACGCAATCTCCCAAGGTAAATGGTGCTGTGCTTCAGTAGACAGCGGTGGATTTTCTTTTGAGCTAGTCGTAAAAACCACCTCTGCTCCTTGAATCCTATGGGCCTTTTCTCTTGTTACTCTTTTTTTTTTTTTTTTTTCTAAATGTTTTCCAGCCATTTCTGCTGTCATGCAGTTAGCATTCCACAAAATGATACCAGAGATGACCTGGGTTTTTTATGTGAATAGGAAAGCTGCCCGGATAAAATGAACTTGAACCAGACTACTCAAGTCTGAGACATCAGCGTATCTTAGGGTGGTTTTCTTTTTCTTCTTTTCTCTTAAAAAAAAAAAGAGGTTTTGCAACTTTTGTTATTGCATATTACTGACTCTCTTTTTTTTTTTCTGCTTACATTTGACTTCCTTCATTTTCTAAAGAATGAATGAGCATTTTAAGAAGTACTTTCTTAGACTGGGGAGATGACTCAGTAATAAAAGTGCTTGCCATGCAAGCAAAAAGTCTGGAGTTCAGATCACTAGATTCCACATTAAAACCACAAGGACAACAACGAAAAAAAATACTGGGTGTGTATGATAGATCGCTTGCAATTTCAGGGAAAATGGAGAACAGAAATCCTTAAAACACACTGACTAACCAGACTAAATAACCTTAATGGCAAGCTCTGGGCCTAATTGGAGATACACCCTTGAAAAAATAAGGTAGAAGAGCAATCAAGGATGATTCCTAGTATCAACGCCAGGTATCCACATGCATGTGCACACACATGCTCATATACCTGTACACATATGTGACCACACATATATAAACATGCATATTCACACATACACCCCATACACACACATACACATGATGTGTATGTAAGGTACCTGCAAAATCCCCAGACTCTGAATTATGTTGGTATCACAATACTGTGAACAAACAGGAACTTGAACCTAACTACTGACTATCTTTTTTTTATTCAGATAAAGATTTCTTTTTCATCTTGAAATTACTTTCCACCTCTCCCTATGTATACACACACACACACACACACACACACACACACACACACACACTTCCCTTATACTGCTTTCCTTAAGAGATAGGCTAAATGTGTAATCAAAGGGTATAAAGGGAACTTGGCACCTCTGTTTTATGCAATCTGTGCTCTTTTGTTTGGTAGTTCCTCTCTGGTCTGTGTAGATTTTGCTGGTGATTTTCTCAGGAACCCATTCTTATTACTGTCCCTTTATCAGGGCTGGGAACACATCATGACAACTGTCTGGCTGACAGCCTCCCAGGTTGATAATGTCACTCCTGCCTTCCAGAAGGGACTCTGTGCACACCATGCAGCTTCTAAGGATAGATAGAAATGTAGACTATTCTCTGAGCTCAAATCTATTCACCTCGGTCACTCAGTGTTTTTCTCAGAACAACCTGCCAGAAATTTCTGCTCATTCCAGGAAAGGGAGGAGGGCATACTGGAACTACAACTTATTTCATCCACTCAAGAAGTCATCACTCTTCATTACAGAGATTCCCAAATTTTAAGTTATTTGAATGTTTTTAGACTAGTAATTTGTTTTAGTGAGGCAGGAGAGTGTGCGTGCATGTGTGCCAGGATTGTGGCAGATCAAAGGACAACTTTCAGAAGTTCTCTCCTTCAATCATATGGGTTCCACTACCCAGGTGTATGTACAGGCACCTTTAACCACTGAGCCATCTGACCAGCCCCTATTTGAGTATCTTTGTTACTAGCTCACATTGAAGTTGGCAGCTATTTTATGTGTCTTTCACCCAGCAAAAGACTGAAGTGGAAAAACAAGATGTTGGAATCATATGGAATCCTCTGGGTTTGAGACACAGGCAATCTCCATGCTCAGAAATGAGCACGGGTCAGGGGATTGAAAGGAGAGGCTCACTCATTAATGCAGAGCCTGGGCAGGTGTGGAGACTGAAGACCAAGCCAGAAATGGCAGCTCTCACAGCTCTCAACCAGGGCAAGTAAAGGAGGACTGAAGATTAAGGTGTGTAAAGGTTCCATTCTCATCCCTGGGCTACATTACTATTTCCTTTCATTCTTCAACTGAAGATAAAAACAAGAATGCTAATCATATTAAGCCTGAATATAAAAATCTTCTTAGTTGTTTTGTCATTGGTATTTTTCAAAGGCTGCCTTTGAAACCTGATATCCACAGAAACCTGATAAATTGCTTTCTTTTCTTCCACTTTTTTTTTTACCATATATTAAAATAAGTGGGAGCCCTTGGTAAATGGGAATCAAATTCCACAGAAGTCACAGTCCAGAACCACATTCCAGAGAAGGCTGGCATCAGAGTTAGCTGAATGTCAGACCGTTTTTCTACTTAGCATTTTTGAGCAGAGAAGAAAGAAAAATTCTTTGTGGTCAAACAACATTTTCAAGCTTCAAAACATGCTAATATTAATAGTCAAACCAACCCATAAGATATTTTAAGAATTTTTACTATTTGGGCTTTAGAAATACAGCATATGGGTCATTAAAATAAAGAAGCTTTAAACATATGTAACCATTTAAACTTCATTGTCCCCTGTGAGTAGGGGAAAAAACTGCCTTATATGACCCTCCCTACGTGCACACACACACACACACACACACACACACACACACACACACACATGATATGCTCTGCTCTATGTCTCGGAAGGTGTGGTGGGGAATGCAGGGAATTTTCTCCTGTAGAAAGCATGCAAGCATGGCTACAAAGGCAATGGATTGATTCTGCAGAACTCAAAAGTGGGATAAACCCAGAGACCACATAGGCTGCTTAGGGTGGAGTCTCAGTATTAAGAAAAGGCATTCACAAGGAGTATCCCACTTTAATGGTTACATTTAAGAATAACAGATTATTTTTAGTCACAGAGATGTATCTGTCAAGCCTATATCATTAGTGAATTCTTCAAGGCCCTAAACTAGCCCCATGCTATCTTTCACCTTATCAACTGTACAGTTAGTCTGTATGTCGCCAATAAATTCACAACCAAAGACTTTAGGGAAACAAGGGAGTTTTATTTTTTTCTTAAGATTCTTGCTTACCGTTCTTAGTCCAATTTGGAAAGACAGTTCATACCAACATCAAGAGCCAGGGAACTGGACACACCACATCCACAGGGTTGCTGTGAGAGGGACGAACCTCACGTGCCAGGTGTCATAGTTAGGCACAGGCGTCAAATTGACAGTTAAGGGTTTGAGTCTGGGCACATTTGTAGAGAATTAGTGGGTGAGTGAAGCCCAGAGCAAACTTGCAAGAGATTGTCTAGCTGATGGGAAAGTTCACCCCATGTTGGGTGGGACTAGGCCCTGGAATAAAATATAAAGAGCTGATTGAGAAAGTTGGCACCTTATGTGCACTTGGCCAGACATGCTGGTCTGGCAAGTAAGGATCATCCCTCTCTCAGCCATTGTGTAGAGATGGTGTGGCCAGTTCTCTCAGCCCTAGTGTTGGTATGAACTCTCCTGTCAAGATGAACTGAGAACTGTAACCAGCCAATCATAAGAGAGAATAAACCTTTTGTTCCCTTAAGCCGTTGGATGGTCATTTATCAGTAACCATGCAGACAAACTGCAACACCAGTCAGTAAGACTACCAAAGTATGCTAAAGAATGACAAACTTTGCGGAACCAGCTCCCTCCATCTTATCCTCTTGCTCATGGAATGATGCCCACCCATTGTGGGCTGGGTCTTCCGCATCAGTTAGACAATATTCTGCAGGCTTGCTTAAGGGCTTACCTCAATTACTAATTCTTCACAGATATACCTAGAGCTCAACCTTTAATTGTCATGTTGACACTTGTATATCTAACAAGCACTCTGACAAATATCTGTCTTCATCTGTTTATGATCAGGCTGTACAGTAAATCAAACTTCTACAGGTTTGCTGGGCTAGCTGAAGTTCACAGTAGGTTATTACTCTTACTAAAATTCCATCAAATATGCCACATGCAGTGTAATGGCCCATGAAGCTTCCCTGAGGCTGAGAAATATGAAAGGTGAGAAAAAGAACACACAGAGACAGAAACACAAAAAACGGTTGTTTGGGATAGGTGGGAAATGCCACCACTTCCCAGAGGGACAGCAGTAAGAAGATACAGACCAGTCCCACCAGACTTCATTTTAATCAGGGAACTGGGAATCTGCAGGTAATCCAAATGTGGGACTTGTGATTGGCAGGAAAGAAGGTGGAATGCTGGGAAAGCTTTCCTAGCTTCTACTGTGTTCTTGGATTACTAGTCTGAGAGTCAGAGAATCAAATCCTTCCAGATATACAGCATGGGCCAGACACAGACAGTTACTACATGAGACATTTCAGGTAACCAGAACTTATGGTCTCAGGCAAGTTCCCTTATCTCAATAGGCATTCCAGAAAGCACCAGTGGGTTTGATGCCAGTGGGTGTCTGTATTTCCATTTTCCCATGAAAGTCCATGATTACAGTTCTTCTCAGTCTTTCATACTTTTTAATCAAGGAATCTTCTTTCCTAGCAGGTGGCATCCCAAACATTACTTTCCACTAATTTGGTTCTCTACACACAGGCATCTTCTCTCTTCAGTGCTGTTGCCAAAAATAGTTCCATCTCTCCATATGAGAATAGACTGCCGTCACTTTGCATTGGAGTTTTTACTTTTATTATTTATTTATTTATTTATTTATTTATTTATTTATTTGTATGTATGTGTATGTTCATGCATAGGTGTGTGTGTGTGTGTGTATGTGCACCTGTGTGTGTGCATGTGCACTTGTGTGTGGAGGCTAGAAGACAAACTTGGATGTCATTCCTCAGAACTATATACCTTGTTTCTTGAGGTAGGGAATCACTCAATAGCCTGAAGTTTGCCAAGTAAGCTAAACTGGTTAGCTAGTGAGTTCCGGGGAATTCCCTATCTCTATCTCCCCAAAACTGGGATTGTAAGCACATTCCACCATGTCTGGCATTTTTATATGAGCTCTGGAGATGGGACTTAGACCTTCATATTTGCAAGGCACATGTTTTGCCAACTCAACCATCTCCCTGGCCCTAGTTTTATCTTTGTTTAGCTGTTCTAAATCAAATTCATGAGAAAATGGCACAAAATTGTAGAGAAGGCAAAAATTCACCTCTAATCTCCTGTTTTCTATTTGTTTGTTGATTGTTTTGCGCTGGGCTTGAAAAATAAACTGACATAACTGTAAAAAAGCACAAGAATGTATCAAACACAAGTTTTACATAGCATAGGAGCCTTCATAAGGAAATGAAAAACCAGTGGATTGACAACTTCCATACTCATTAGACACAGAATAAATAGTATGTTTCTGAGAAACAGTCAAACATGTAAGACAGCTAGGGCATATGAATTATATTAGTGAAATCTATGTAGAATTTTCTCAGTCTCCACTTTCCAGCCTAGTTTGGCAAGAATGGTTTCTTTTCTTCTAGCATACAGCAGGCATCTTTTCCATGGAAATCCCATCTCCTACTTTTAGAAAACGGCATAGTTCAGTGACTTTTTCTCCTTTCTGTTTTCAAAGTATTTTTAACTCAAAGTATGTTATAGTGACACATTTTGGTGAAGCATATTCTCAACTCCTCTGAAACCTGTTGAAAACGGTGATAGCTTTGGAAGCATTTCACTGATGGAACTATTTATGATGAAATTGCTTATCAGGAGATAAAAACTATGGAGAAAGTATTCTACAAAAACCCTGGCCTTTAATAATTCTGGCCTAATAATTCAAGACGCATCGAGAAGGCCCACAAATTCAGGGTCATTGTGCTTGCAATGACTTATGGGTTATATCACTAGTACGCTTTGCCCAGATTTGCCCTGACCACTCAGCAAATCTTGCCAGGGGTAGTTATCAATCTCACCTGCTCTGTACAATCCCCTGGCATGTCCTAGAACATCCCTGAATTCAAGGATAACCTTGCACTATTAAAATCATGATCTCTTCATCAACCCTGCATGCACCTGACAACCAGAGGCAGGATGCTCAGAAGGTGGAAAGAAAGAATTAATTTCCAGACGCTGTCCTCTGGCTTCCACAGGCACACCATGACACACGTGCATCTGTTCTCACTCTCACTCTCCTCTCTCTCCCTCTGTCCCTCCTTTCCCTTCCTTCCTCTCTCCTTTGCTTCCTCCTTCTCTTTCTCTCTCACAAATATTTTTTTAAAATAAAATAAAATATTTAAATACTCTCCAAGTGTTTCAGATAAGCTTCCAGATTTAAAGTTAAGCTATTCAAACCGTGTTCTGTACAACTCTGGGACAAGAACTATAGATGCAAGCTGCCACACCTCCAGACTTCATATTCAAGTTCTTCTGTTAAGCACTACAAAACAAAACAAGACAAAACAAAACAAAGTCATACTGGAATAAAAAGGAAAACATTCCAAAGATGTGACAAAGGTTGAAAAATTTAGGCTGAAACAAAACTCAGTCACCAGAGAGTGGAAGGACTTGCTTATTTCTTGGTTGGGGGTAGGGGAGGAAAGGATGAAAGCTGTGTTTTCTATAAATTCTCTCAAGAAAGATGGAAGTTGTTCATAGTCACATATTTTTTAACTACTTGCTTCAGGTGCAGGGTCAGTGAAATGCATTGAGTTAGACAACCATTTCAGGAAGCAAACCTTTGTTAAAGCCTGATGACTGTCCCATATGTTTCCTCCCATGCTGCAGATCACACCAAAACCCCTGGGAGAAATAAACTTCTTCTGTTAAAACCATCAGCAATGATTATTATTGCAGAAACCCATCTTATTATGTTAAAATCTAGGGATGGATTTTATTTTACAGCACACTCCCACTTCTTAACACTAAATTGTGTACTTTGTCAAGGGATGAATACATTTGGAAGTTTTGTTTTTATGTAAAGTGATTCAGGATCATCTAAGGTCTTTCTTTACTTTGCATTAGTCCTTGACGTGATCAGTGTATGTTATTAGATGAATTAATTCATTTCCCCATTTTAATTTGTGTCTGTTATGATCTGCATGATACTATAATTTGTAAAAGTTTCTTTCTGTCCTTGATGCAGCTATAGGTTTAGTAAACATGAAATTATAAAAGGAGAACTGGCCAGATAGATAAAGATAGGCTCTAAAATATATACAATTTAAAATTTTGGGTGTATTATAAATCTTTTATGAAGTTTTTCACTGTTGTAAATTCCTTCTCTAGCAATTGTTATTTTTAAATAAAAATAATCTGGGAAGCTAACATCCTTGATACAGCAGAAGCGTACTTTAAGCACAACCATCCCAAGTATCCCAACCAACCCCAGAGCTGTTAGCAATGTGAGAGTCCAGTGCCCCAGAGAGGCCAGAACACTTGGAGACAGACATCTAATCTCAGAAATAAACCAGGAAGTCAATCCACCAGGAATCCATGAGTTATTGAATGCAAAGTTTAAGACAACAGAATTGAAAGAAACTTTGAGATGTGCTAATTCAGTAGCTCTAGTTTACAACCGAGAAAATATCCTTTTGAATTGGATACAATAGTGATACTTATAATTTACTCATAATGTCGATAATATTACTCCATAGTAATTATCTCCACTTTTCTTGTTTACTATTTTGCATAGTTCATCCTAATCCTATGGGGTTAATGCTCCTTCTGTATTAGGTAAGTATCATGACAATTAGACGTGCCTTGATGTTCATGACAGAGAGGAAAAAAATGTATCTTTCACACATGTACTGCAAATCCTTAAATCAGTCTGCCAATAGGGAAGAGAAAATGTGTGTTTAAAATTTAAAGCAACACTCAAGAATAACAACACAAAGCAATACTTGCATGATGGAAGTTAGAAGTCAGGTGAATTCAGATCCAAATTCAGGCTGTGTAACCTACTGATTTATCCTTTGTAACCTTTTTGAACTTTAGTGTATTTTGCTTAAAACAATGGAGATAGTAATACTTTCTTCCCAGTAAGCTTGTGAAATTGAAGCAAAGCAAGAAACAACACTCCAAGATTAACTTAGATTTTTAATGAATAAAATCTCAATAGAACCAGACTGGTTGTTTTGAATCCAAAGGGTTTTCCTGGGCACTTATACAAAGCCAGAAGAATATCACAGAAGTTAGAAACACAAAAATCAATTTTCTTGAAATAAGAGAAAATTATTTGTTATAATGAAAGGGTATATCTTGTAATGGAAAGTTGTATGAGGGAGATCTAACTAAAATTAGCAACATTCTCAGACATTAAATGTTTTTAACTCACCTTGTGAAAATACAGACAAAATCTTGTCAATTTTAAAAGTAGAATAGAAATGGAATCAGGTATCAGGCCTGAAATCCTAACTTTTCCTTCAAGGGAATACTCCCAATGATTTATGTCTTTTCAGTAGGAACCTCACACTGCTTCTACCACTTCCAGCACACCACTGGTTGGGAACCTGTGCATTATTCATTGTGAGATATATCAGACCCAAGCTATAGCATTTGTAAAATATAATGTTTTGTACTTTACCTGGTTGCTTCTTTCTTACTTTGCTTTCTTTTGTCATATTTCCTATTAAACTAGTAGTTATCTATAAGTACTTGAGTAGCTTCAGGTTTAATTATTTTTAGGAACCAGTACTTCCCAGGTGTCACTGTATCTTTATTCTTTTATTACATCATCAGACATGAAATATCTGGCTTCCATTTTTACAGGGTTCTGATATAACTTACATGGCTTCAAGTTGCACAAAGCCTGAGGACTCTTGGTTGATTTCATCTAATAGTTTCAAATTTGATATTCGATGTCTGCATTCACTGTGTCAAAGTTTAATTTTCTAATTTTCTGAAAACCTCTACAAGCAATAAAAAAAATCGATGTGGGTATAAAATTGCATAAACAATAGCTTTCAGATACTCAAGTAACAATTACTTTGAAGATGTGATGGAAAAAGAAACCATGGAGAACAGTATCAAAGAATACTTACAAATAAAGAAACCCATGTAAAAGAAGCTTGAAAACATTGGTAAAGGACCAAAAGTGTTCTTGTATAAATGAAAAGGACCCTAAGTTCTTGGGCAGTGATATAGTATAACAAAGATGTCTGCTTTAGTGGATCTGGGACTGAGGCTCAGGATCTGAACGTCTTCTAGCCTGTCTTTCCCTGAATGACCTGCTACATGCTTCAAAGCTCTGGTCACTGCAGAATGTGGCCACTGCACCAGTAATATCAGCACTACAGGAGAACTTGCTAGAAAGGCACATTCTCTTCCTTCTCTCCAGACTTGTTGAGTCCAGTACTCTCCTGAAGATGAAATTCAGCAACTTAATAAGCAAATCCTCCAGATGTTTTTCTATGGACTAAGCTTGATAGCCAATGCTTCAGGCTTCTCAAATGTAGGTTGCACAAGACTCAGCTAAGACCTTGTTAAACTGTGACATGATCCAGATTCAAAGCTTGTGGAATGGACTCTGGCTCCGCATTGGCTCCAAGCTCCCACAGGATGCTGGTGCTAATGATCTAAAGATGATGTGTTGATATTATAGTTAGATACAGGTGTTAATTTGATGGTCGAGAGTTTGAGCTCTGGGTACATTTGTAAAGAATCAGTAGTTGAACTAAGCCCTGAGCAAGAGGACAGGAGGTTGTCTAATCATTGGGAAGACCCAGCCAATGATGGGTAGGGCAAATGCTTGGGAAGGAAAATAAGATGGGGGAATTGGTTGAGGAAGTTGTCATCCTTTTGTATATTTGGCCAGATACGCTTGTCTAACAAGTGAGGATTGTCCCTCTCAGCAATTTTGTGGATATGTTGTAGCCAGTTCCCTCAGTCTTTGGTGATGATATGTGCTCTTCTGCCAAGGAACTGCAACTGGGCAGTCATAAGTTAGAATAAAACCCCTGTTTCCTTAAGCTATTTGGTCATGAATTTATGGACAACTAAGCAGAGAAACTGCTACAGTTGAGAAACAAGACCGAGGACCAATCTGTTTCAGTTTGCTCCAAGTCAACCTGCCCCCTGTTCCTATTTTGTCCCAGCTATTAATGACATAATAGCTTAATGTGTTTCTCCTCTTGATAATATGCTTATTTCAAATGGAACTGAACCCAGAGCACTGTATTCTCTCTCTCTCTCTCTCTCTCTCTCTCTCTCTCTCTCTCTGTGTGTGTGTGTGTGTGTGTGTGTGTGTATGTGCACGTGTATGTATGTGTATGTCTGTATCTGTGTCTGTGTGTGTCTCTCTCTGTGTGTCTGTACCAGAGGGCACTATGTGGGCCTATGAAGCTCAAGGGTGACCACGGAAATCACCTGGATTGCTTCTACCTCCTATTTTGCTTTGCTCTGGAGTTTTCCAGGCTCTGCCTTCCAAGATTGGAAGTGCAGGCTGCCACTATTTCTGTCTGGCATTTTACCCGGGATCCAGGATCAGAACGTAGGGCTTTCTGTTTGCAAGGCAGAAGCTCGACCCCTGAGCCATCTCTCCAACTGATTAAAATGGGAAGAATGTCAACAGGCCCAGATTAGTTTCAGGGTATTTTACTTGTGCCGTGTGGATTACTGTGGTAATTGGAACCTCAAAGATGACATTAAGGAAAAGTCTGTATAGAGAGAGTCTCTGTTAGCTGTACGGTAACTACAATTTGCCTTCTCTTTTCATAAAGTCTGTTTTCTTATGTGTGTGTTCATATGTGTATTGCTTTGGATTGCCCCCAAATCTAGTAACAATTGCTTAAGCTCATGATTTTCCTGGGTCTGAGATTGAACAGGATATAGTGGGGAGTGTTCTTCAAAGCCTTCAGTCTTCATTAGGTTGGTTTAAATTGATGGTTGCGATGGTCTTACATTTAGGGGCTTTTGTTGCGGTTGCTCCCCCTTCACAGCCTACTGAAAAAGCTGAGATACCCATCTTCTTCTATCCTTGAGCATCAGACAGTTGCAACATTAATTTTCTCAGGCCTTGGACTTAGACAAAACCACACTAACCACTTCCCTAATTCTCCAGCTTATAGACTATTGTGGAACTTCCCAGTTCCATGACTGTGTGAACTAATTCCCACAGCATATCCATAAAACACTACTAATACTGTTTTGTTGAAGAACCCCTACAAATACACCAATGTTAAGTTTGTTAAAATGAGAGCTACTTGGGGCTGGAGAGGTGGCTCAGGGGTTAAGTCTCTGCCTTGCAGGCGGAAGGTCCTGAGTTTGGATCCTAGACCCCACGTATAGACACCAGGCAGAAGCCGGGCAGTCTGCGTTTCTGGTCCTGGTAGGGTGGAACCTGTAAATCCTGGGGCAGAGTAAACAAGGAGGAGGTGGAGGCATCCATGGTGGTTCCCGAATTCGTCCGTGGTTCTACACACACACATACACACACATGCACACATGTGTACACACACAATTGAATAAATAATAATAAAAAAATTTAAAAAAAGAGAGCTACTTGCACCAAAAATCATTGCAAATTTACTTAGCTAGAACTAGTGTAACTTTAAGAAACAAAACAAAACTTGGGAATGGAGTCGTAGACCTGTAATCCTAGCACTCAGAAGGTAGAGGCAAAAGGTTCAGAGTTCAAGGTTTTGTTTTCATGGCACAGAGGTGAGTTCAAGGCCATCCTAGGTTACATGAAGGAGGGAGAGAGGGAGGGGAAGGAAGGGAGGGAGGGAGAGAGGGAGGGGAGAGGGAAAAGGAGGGAGGGAGGAGGAACAGGGAAGGAGGAGGGAGGGAGGAAACAGGGAAGGAAGGGAGGAAAGGAGAAAAAAGAAAGGAAAAGAAAAACAAAAACTTTCTGTAGAGTTCTTTAAAAGCATAGAACTGCTCAAGAAAGCAAAGTTATCTCTTCCTACCTCTACATTTAATGACATCATTTGTCAAATTGAAATTGCACCATAGAAATTGGCAAATATTTCCAAATAGGACTTTTTCCCCCAGAGACCAATTGTCAGGTCTTCCTTATGAGCACTCTTTGAAAACCAGATAGTATTTCAAGCATTTCCACCCCCCACCATGTGCATGATTTCTCTACATAAGACCATATGTGTAGGTTCCAACCAGAAAAGTTACATGAAGATCTGTGGGCTGAGATTTTTTTCAAAGTTCCAAAGCTTGAAAGAGCAATGTTGAAAACCACTGACAAGCCTAGATCCAGCCTTATGACTGTGGAATTGTAAAGATACAGAATCAAATATTATTCACAAAAGAAATTATGTAGACAACGAAAAAGGAAATTGGAAAACTAAGAAACTTGCTTTTAGAGAATTCGAAAGGATCAAAGTCTAAGTAGTCCACTATATGCTATGGCTTGGCTTTTGGTCTTTAGATCATTGGGGGCATGCTCTGGAAGGGACTGAGGGATCATAACTCCTTCCTCTGCATCTCCTTTGCTTGCTGGTCATGAAGTGAGTGGCTTTGCCCAGCCAATCACATCAACAATGATATGCTGCCTTGTTCTAGGCCCAATGAAACAAAACAAGTCTACCTTGAATGCAAACCGTGAGCTGAGACAAACCCCATCCTTCTGAAAGTTGACCTGTCTCAGGTGTTTGCTCCAGTGAACAAGAGCTAGTAGCTGAAATACCCCAAGTGTTCCATGTGAGAACAGGTAGGAGTTTCCTGCTTTGTGGTAACTTCTTGAGGCTTAACCAGTTTTCACAGAAGATTATTGGGTCACCAGACTTTGGTACTATATTGAAAATTGGTAACATTATCATTTTCCTATTAGATGTATAAACTTAAGTGATGTTTTGAAGTAACAAACAAAAAATCATATATATTTTTGACGCATAGTTTCAGTACATATATTTTACAATATAGGAAAAGTGTATTTTGAAATGTGGCCATCTGGTCTTGGATATGTCCAGAGTTGCCTTCCATGTGCTGCATTTCTAGTTCTAAAGAATTGTCCCAACAGACATTAGTGGCACCTTGTACAGATATCTATTTTCAGGATGCTGATCTCTCAGTTGCCATCGTACAATTTTTCTGGAAAGTCACCATTGGGGCACTCTGGCTGCTCCTTACCTCTCTATGCAGGAGGAAATTGCCCTCTCCCACCCAAAAACTACTCACAGCCGCATCTAAAGTCCCAAAGCCCCTTTAGGGCCAAGCCAATATTGATGGACCAGAATTTTCTGTGGAATTAATTAGATGTCACTTGAAATCCCATGCTCTCCTTTGTCTACATTACTAGTAGGTTCTTCCTAAGGCCATTCCATTCTGGTGAATCATCACACACAGCTTCCTATGTCAGGCATTGTGTCTAGAGAGCGCCACCTGAGATAACAAATGGTCCACATTTCTGAAGTCTCCTTAACCTGACCGGCTTGTCTCCCTGCCTCTGGGCACCTGCTCCTATGGACATTACAGTGCAGATACCAGCGTCCGCTCCCTGTCTCCACCCATTCCTGCCAAGGCAGTTCATGGGACAAGTAAGATTGCTTAGCCTTGAGTTCCTCTTCATAAACTACTGTTCCCCAGGACTCGGGCAGGAGTCAGGAAGAAGACCTGACTCACCCTGGGGTAACATGTACCAGAGTAGAGGAGGAGCCCCTTTGCTACTTACTAGGCTTCAGCAGAAAGTACCCAGACTTCTAACCTTTGACTCCTCAGCTTGAGTGTCTTCCGGTGAGGCAGTCTGGATCCTGAGCACAAGCTTTCTGACTATAGGAAGGCGCTGGGGTTCAGGTGCTAAAGCGTAATTGCTCCGAGGAGCTTTCCTTGAGTAAGAACTGCTGCCTCAGCCTTTCACCATCCCAAGGGACGCCTGGGCATTGGCTGGTTCCCATCTGGCTTGGAACAGCTCAGCAGATACATAATGCTTGGCAAGCTCCTGGTCAAGAGGGGTTAAGGAGGGACGTTTGTTTGTTGCTGAGGTTTATCTCTGTTCCAACCCCTGTACTTTGTCTCATCTCCAATTCACTTCTCTCTCTCTCTCTCTCTCTCTCTCTCTCTCTCTCTCTCTCTCTCACTCACACACACACACACACACACAAACATACACACAAACACACACACACAGTGTTGCATCTTTGAAATCTAAAGGAAATTGTTTCTATCCTTCTGGGTTCACATTCTTGGTCTACAAGTATTTTTTTTTTCTCCCACACTGAGGAATTTTCTAACATCAACTGTGTGTCCCATAATAAAATTCATGGCTGACTCCACCCAAAAGTTCAGTTCAAACCTGCTACAGGCTAAGAGCTCTTTCCCACCAGAATTTCCCCCAACTTAACATGACAATCACATGCAGCAGGTTCCCAGGTCACCTGCAGTTTGTATCTAGTGTGACTGCTAATCAGAGGCTCTCGTGATCCCTTCTTCACAATTGTTTATTTGCTAGAGTGATCCGCGGAACTCAGGAAAGCTTTTCGCTTATTAAAAAACTGTTTGGTCTTTTTATAATTTATTTGTTCTCTCTCTCTCTCTCTCTCTCTCTCTCTCTGTGTGTGTGTGTGTGTGTGTGTGTGTGTATATATATATATATATATATATATATACATGCAGCACAGGAATCACCAGATGGAAGCAATGCATTACACAAAGGAGGCCACATACAGAATCTCCATGCCCTCTGTGGGCAGTCACTTCCTGGTGTTGAGCAACCAAGAACCTCTTACAACTCTATCCTTTGAGGGAGAGGATTATAGAGGCTTCTTACATAGCCTAGTTGATTCAAGCACAGCCAACCTGCAGCTCACATGGTAGAATGCTGCCCAACACAAATCATCAAGTTACTTAAAACATTGTAAGATTGCTTTCAATCACTTTGGTCAGTTGATTGCATGGTTTTCCAACATAAACTTTGTAAAAAACAACATTGTGTTTTGATGCCAGAAAGATTGGACACATTTGTTAGGATCACCTCAGTCCTCACTGGAAATCAGAGGGTAAGACTAAAACTTTCAACATATTAGTTACATGTTGTTTCCTCTGGCAACCAATTCCATTCTCAGCTGCACAGCCCAGACTCATTAGTAATACAAAAACACATATCAAGGAAAACCTCAAAGGTTTTACAAAACTTGGTACTAGGAATGAGAATGAAGTCCAAACATAGAATTGTTAAGTCACAATTCCAAGATATGCTCTGGGTCCTATACTTGTAGGATCTCCTTTAGTTTGTCATTGTGTTCCGGGGAAAAGAGAAGTTAATAGAAAGCATTCTTAAACTTGGATACAGACTGCTATTGACACAAGATGCCAGCTCCAGAGAAAATCTTCAAGTGCTCTTCTTTAAGCCCTAGGGAGATTATCTGCCCCATTTCACTTTGTGAGACTGGGTGAGGTGTCAGTAATCTGCAACCCCAAGAAGGATCCTTCATACCCCGCCTTTGCCAATACACTGATCTCAGAATTCTCAGCTTCCAAACCTGTGACAAAATCCTATTATCTGTAAGCAAATCAGTTGATGGCATTTTTGTTATCGTCAATGGCATTTTTGTTATCATAGCCCAGCAGACTAAGACAGCACAGCAGACCCACCCACTATATTAGTGGCTCATGAAAGTGTTTCTAATTTTGAAACCAAAAGGAAAAGTCAGATTTTTGATTGATGAATATATTTTAATATGTAATGCTAACATATTTGTCTTTATATCAATGCAGTTTTGTATGTGTGTCTTATATAATTATTGTTTGAATTTAAAAATTGGTCAAGCAAAAGTGCCTAAGGTCTACAGAAGGCATGATGTGGCTCACTCCCTAGGGCAATACTTTCAGTACACCAAGAAAACACATGGAAACTTAAACTTTTACACATCATATTTGTTCATTGCTTGGTTCTGAAAGCTAAAGTCATTGGGTTCTGGGAGAATGAATATCAAATGATAGAAATTTTGAAAGATGATAAGAGAGATTCCCACATAGATCCCTGCCAGCCCTCTGCACTGTGTCTTCGTTGAAGAGTCAGTACTGTGGCCAGTATATAACAAGGGAGGCAAAACATCTTGTGTGAGTCCATGTGCTGAATCAAAAAATACAACTGTCATGCTTAGAGCAACGGCTGGACCTTTAGGGCCCACCTTCTGCCAAGGCAAAGCCTGGGCATCGTCACGCAGCCTCAGTTTCACCACATCCTGATACTGCACTTGGGCAGCCTCGGTACCTTCTAAAGAAGGCCTAGCTGTGAGAAAATGCAGAGGCAGGTTCTTGTGGAGATGGCGGCTGCTGTCTCTGGAATGAGTGTATGGTTGGGCACAGTGAGTCAGGAATGTCAGATGAGCTACAGATTCTGGGCAGTGCCCACCAGGATCATCGGGGTCTCTTCCTCCTGCTGGGTTTGTTCCAGGCCATCATCTACCACCCTGTGGAGGGTGCTATAGTGTTGGCGGTCTTGGTGGAATGAATGCAGCTCTGAAGCAGCCTCCCAGGCAGCAAAAGTGGGCATGGGAAAGACGTCTGGCTTCTTGTTTTCGAAAAAGCATTTTAGGTTCCTTTCGCTCAGTTTGTTGGCATACTCCAGAAATTTGTTTTCCAATTCCTCTTTCTCCTTCTGTGCATACGTCTTCCAAAAACTCAGCTGCAGGTAACTGACCTTAGATCTGCAGCGTGCGTAACAAGTGGTGAGCAGAGAAAAGAAAGATGCTGAACAAATCAGGCACCATCCTAGAATCTTAGGGAGAAAGAAATATTAAGGACACATAAAAGCAAAATGACATCTTGGGGGGCTAGGGTGGTTTTCTTAGAAAGCACATAGCTAAATAATACTATGCCCATTACCATCTTCATTTCAAATACCTTTTGAGAGTCATAATAAAGTTAGAGTTGAATAATATCTATTCCCCTACCTAGCATTACTACCATGCAAAGAAATAATTAGTAAAATAGCAAATGGAAAATAGTAAAAACTATTGCTTTCCTGAAAGCTGAACAAGTCAAGCTCTCAAATAGTATTGGCAGAGGAAAGAATGCTGTACTCAAGTCGCTGGGGTCATTTGAGTGAATAATCAGTATGTTAGCTAGGTGTCAGGCATTGATAAATACACACACATGACTAATGAACAATTTTCCCATGCGGCTTTGCGTGCAGAAAGCAGCAGATTGTGTGGGAGAAGAAGAAAGGGGCTTTTCTCCCCCTTGTTGCTGCTCATAGGAAAGAAAGACTTCGTGCAGTGAGCAGGTCGAAGCTGATAGAGTTAAAGCCGGTCTGAATGTTGAGGAAAAAGTAGTCCCTCCAGACTTTGAGAACTATTTGTTCTTAATTTGGGTAATTCAGAAAAATATCCTCTCAATATGAATGGTCCCTTTTAAGCTTAATTTTTTTATTTTTTTATTTTTTCCACTCATACAAACTTGATAGGTACCCCATTCCCCTCCTTCCCTCCACTCCTCCCTGGATTCCCTTGCTCCCTTCCCCTTTCCCCCTGTCTTTCCCCTCTCCCTCCCTTCCTCCCTGTGCGCTCCCCCCCCCATTCCTGGAGCATTCTTTAGTGTGCATGTCAAACTTCCCTCTGGGTCCTCCTCTCTGATGAGGTATAAGGACTCAGTAGCATTGCCTAGAGCTCTTTCTTGTGTTCCCCTTTAGTATAGGAACACTATTGTGGCTGTTAATCCCTTGCTTCTAAGGATCCTAGTGCCTGTGATTTACACTAGACTTTAGGAGGGTCAATGATATGTTGGTCATTGCGCAGATCATGCAAAGTCCTATTATGATTTCTTCAGCCCTAACTTGTGTGGAGTATCTTGCATATCTTGCTCCTCCCCATCTTTAGGCTCTTACAATCTTACTGCCCCCTCTTCCGCAAATTTCCCTGAGCTTTAGGATAGGGAGAGATTAGGCTGGCCTAGTTCCTGGTGATTAATGTAGAGTCTCTGATGTTCTGAATTTTGGTTTGTTGTTTTTGGGTTTTTTTTTTTTTCCAGTTTTGCTGTTCCTGCACCGCCCTTGGCTCCATCCTGATGGGTGATGCCTTAATTTTTAAGGCAAAAGTCTACATAGTCATATATACCTTCCCAACTTCTTTGTTGTTCCAACTTGCTCTCTCATAATTGGAATTAATTTTATATTTGGACAACTAACAAATTCTTTAAAGATGTCTCTTGACTTTTAGTTCAAACGACCCTCAATATTCCTCAGCGGGTGACCCTATTGGAAGGCAAGCAGTAACTATAATCTGCAGATGAATCTATTCGGATCATAATGGAGCCACAAATGAGCTTCAGATCAGGGGTTCCTAACTTCTGGCCCAGAGATAGGGTTACCGTGAAGGATCTCAGACTCTACATAGATGCCAGCTCTGTCCTGGCATGACTTGGACTTAAGCTAGGCATTAAGGCATTCTCCTTTGTGAATTTTCTCTGTGCCTCAGAGAGAGGGTTACAAGCTCATGAGTTTTAGATATTTTCAGATGTGACTTCTCAAATGTGACTGAACCTCTGACATCATTTACTTATGATCCCTGATTATGGCACAATGGACACTGTGGTAAAGTCCTCACCGTTGCTTTCAGCCCCTTGGGGACTTGTGGTTGACTCCATCAGAGCTCCTTCTTTCCTTCAGCATCTCCACTATTCTTTCCCTGTGACTGGGCCGCCTTTATGGAGAGGCCTTCTCACTCCAGTACCTGAGCTAAGCCTAAGTGGAATTAAAAGGACTTGGATCAGTTTCAGATTTTCTTTCACTTGTTTTCATGATCTTCACATTGAATCACTCTCATCTGAGTGCTGAGAACTGAATCTTGACCTTTTCCCCAGTTCACAGTACCAAAAATCCAGTGAGCAGGCAGTGGTTGTTCCCGCCCCAGCTCCCAATGTTGCCCTGTTTTTGGATGAGTTGCTCTTCGTAAATCCTCAATCTGGAACACATAAGGTGTTTTAGAAGCTTTATGACTGTTTATCTCTCCTATCTCTAAAACTTACCACAACTTTGCAAGGTAGGTACTATTAACCCCCCCTCTATGAGAAAACTGGGGTTCAGAGAGGTTGAACCTCTAGCTCATGAGTGAAGCATCAGGGTTTCAAAGTCCACCGATTCCAAGACTGAACTGTTTCCACTACTCCAATCCTCTGTCCTTAAGAAAAGAGATTCATCTGGCCAGGTTTCTTGTTGCTCTGCCCCGCCCACGGATGAATACACTTTTTCCACCTCCTCCCACACCGCCAATTATTGTTCTGGACCATGTGATGCTTGCTGCCACCTGAGCCTCATGGTCAGCACCTGCTGTTGCTACATCTTCCTCCATCTGCATGTCTCAGGTGTCCTCCCCCAGCTGTGCCCACAGGGCCTTCTCATTCTGCTGAAAAGTCAACAGGTCGTGGTGCCCAGTCTAACCTGTGACCAGATGTATGTGCTTTCCTTGGGCCTGTGTTTAGAGAAGAAAAGCTTACACAGTGGTAAACGTTTGGAGCTGGCACTGCTTGAATGGAGCCCAATGCCTGTGGACATAAACCATGTGTCATTCATTCTGTCATAACATTTGTAATTAATGCCTTCCTTCAACAAAAGCGAAGACTTTTAGGAGCCTGGCATGTTCTATCAACGATATGCTTTGTTCATTTAACAAGGGGGGAAAAAAGCTTGTTTGGGGGATTTTTTTTTAAACTTATCAGTTTATAAAGAGACCGTGACCTCACAACTCAACCTTGCATGATTTAAAGTGTAGACATTGCTTTGGAGTGTTTGTTACAAAAGCAAATCCTTTTTTTTTTAAAGTAATTATGCTGCCTCAAAGCATTTGTTCTAAAACAAATAGTTTTCCTAAGTAGTTATGACTCTGTCTACTCATACTGAATGTTTCAGTATTGAAAAATGCACCATTCAGATAGGAAATCAGTCCCTTGCCAAGGTCATTTCAGGGCTGTGCCTGTATTCCTATCCCTAGAGGAATGACAAGCTACTTCATTGCATCAATTGCATGGGCCTAAGATTTCTTCCTCCTAAATAAAGTAATGCTCCAGTTTTTAAGCTTCTAAAGTAATGCAAGAACCTCTTAGCTGCACAATACAAAGAGCGAGAGTCGTCATCTCCCTAGGGAGTATGGTCACTTTTTCCCTCAGAGTTTTTTTAAGACTACTGAGTCCCACTAAATATGGGAAATTCTCTATCTTGGTAATATTTATATGTAAACATAACAGTTTCCAGGAACCATTCAAGGAGATTTCTGCACTTAATATATCACATGCAACTTTGACAAGTACTAGCTTATTTGGCTCAGCTTTATTTTAGGGAACAAACAGTAAATAATTGATTTTTTCAAAAGCAATAATTTTTAATTGCAGTTCAACCATTAACACACAGAGAATGGTTTGGTGTTATACATTATTTACAAAGCCAATCCAGAAAGGTTGCCTCAAAGTACTTAAGTATTTAGATATGCATAACCCAGAGGGTATTTTCTTTTTTGGAAATGGAAAATATGCAATCCAATCAGCGATTTTCCTGAGCCACCCTACTTTTAAAAGGCTTTTCCTGAGATTGCCTTAGCGTTGCACTGATCTTTCAACTTCCATCTAGTTTCAAAATATTCTGGCAGGACTGAGACTGCGCTGGCTGAAAGGTAAGTCTGGCTGGGGGGGGGGAGGCGGGTTTGTCCTTACCTGAGACTGGGCTTGCAGCGAGAGTTTCACTTCTTCATTGTCCACAGGGGTCATGCTGGTCTTCCCACAGGAGACTTTGTAAAGCTCTTCCCAGCACTCTTTGGGCTTGCCCTTGCAAATCAGTTCCAGCAGCCTGGAACTTCGCGTCCCACTGATGGCACATTCATAAAACGTCCCATTAAGCAGAGCCACGGAAAGCCACATCACCGGAGCCACCAAGGAGCTCAGCACGATGTGGCCAAGGACGTAGAAGAAGCGGCAGCCGTGCCTCCTAGGCAGGATTTTCCTGGGGTTCACACAGCAGCCCGTGAAGAGTCTCCATGCCTTGTTGTTGAGAAAGAATCCTAAGATCAGCAGCACCCAGGCGGGGGCAAAGAGGAAAACCAGCCCATAGGCCATGTTCTCCGTGCTGCAGGGGCACTTGAAAGCCACAAGTGAAAAGAGTCGCTCGCTTCCCAGGGTCAGCAGGGCCATGAAGCTATAGCCGATGGCAGTTTTTTGATTAAGAAAGAATTTTAAAATGCTCTGAAAAGCATCCATGTTGAAGACACACGAAGGGAAGAAGCTGTGTCCTGTCTATTAACACGGCGGCTGTGGCAGTGACCGAGGGTGGAGCTCTTCCTTCATTAGGAACAACAGTCCTCCTTCTCAGGCTGAATTCAGCCAGATAAGGAAACAATGTCATTCCCCAGGAATGTTATTTCCCAACAGTGTTCAGATAATGCCTCCTACTGGTGGGTGCTGGGACGTTACCACAGTCAAAGTGCTGAAAATTAAATTCAGAATGCACGGAACCTTTTTTTTTTTTTTTTTTTTTTTTGTATATTCTTTCCATGTAGTTTCGATTGGAAATGAGAAACACTCATACAAACAATATCTAGTGGTTTTCCCAGCGGAGGCGCCAGGAGGATTTCAGCTATCAATCAAGAGTCAAATCAAATCTCCAAACTCAAGAGTTTCATGATTGTTTGCTGTATGCCTTAAGATTTGGAAGAAAGGAATCGTTCTGTTTTTTTAAATTGGTTTGTATTACAGACGACAGCCTAGTTTAGGTCTAGGAATTGTTGAAATTTCATGGGAAAGTCTAGGGACTGTTTGAGTGTCCAAAGAAGAATCATGTTCGTTTCAATTCACCGTAATCTCTTGCTTTTTTTCTCTCCTTTTGAACCTGTGTCTCTTCTACCTACAACTCTCAGTCCATGTCCACACAAAGGAGATCCCTCTAGAACAGACACCACAGCTGTGTTAACCCACTCACATCTTCAGGGCTCCCTACAGCCCACACATTGATGGAGATGGCCCTTCCTGGACTTTAGCATGATATTTCATGCGAGGACATGTTTCATCCCCAAAAGGCCTCTGTCACACCTTCACAACATGACACATGCTTGCTCATGTTCTACTCATCATGTTCTTTGGGTCTAATCATGATGGCAAGCATAGAATGGATGCTCACAATTTTTTGAATTTTTAATTTATCATGCTCCTGGTTATTGAATTCCTCCTGCAACTGATAGACAATGCTCAAAAAGCACCTGTTGACTGAGCAACGAATGAAAAGTGAATGAGCCGGTGAATATCTTTCCTTCCCATTATACATAATTTAAGAAAATTGCTTCCATTTCTTTCCTCCACTGCTCTCAATTTAAAAAATTAAGTTAATTAAGACCTTTGAAAGATGACAACACATCATGCTGATAAATTTCCATTAATAAGCTTTAAAACTCAGATCTGCATGTTTGGTGAAAAGAAATTGCCTTGGGTGGAGGAGCCAAGAAGCTGTTGTGCTAGATTCTTTGCTGTCATTTTAATTCTCTAAACACCAATTTATACATTTGTGAAACCAGGCATTCAAAACAAGTGCCCAAAGTTTCCCCCATTTTCACATCATGTAAGATCCTTCCAGTCCTGTGGGAGAACAGACACTTCTAAGAATCACTTTATCACTCCTCTAGGTGTTAACCCACTCCTGCCATTACCCATAATTTCTTCCCATACTCTACACATTCCAAACCTATCATTGGATCTAACCTGTTTAAAGCATTCTCTGCTCTGGCCAATGTCTCTATGTGACTCAGGTGTCCTAGACTCCTTCTACTGTCATGAACATGGTTGGCTGGGTGGGATCAATGTGGCAAATGTCATGCTGCTATGTCTATGATTAAAAAGTCTTTTCATTTCTTTCTTTCTTCATGTGCATGTCTTTTTCTAAAGGTTTTCAAAAATAATATTTTCCACAAACCATATTGTTCCTCAGACACTAACATTTTAGGCTTCTATAAGCTTAAAGGGTTTTGAGTCTCACGTGGCCTAGGATCAGTAAGTTGCACAGAGAAATGAGAACCCAGACATCCCCACTACAAACTCAACTCAACGTGATTCCCCCTTTGTATTGCAATGTCTGAAACAGGGCATTTGGCTGTCCAAATAGATATTGGTTGTACATCAAGTGTCAGTTTTTCTTTCTCTCTCTCTCTCTCTCTTTTTGTCAGGTTGCTTTCAAGATGTACTTGGGAGTTACACCAGGGGTGACCTGTAACAATACAAGCAAAAATGAATTTTCCCTGATTCTAGACAAAAATCCTCTGGCAGAGTTTGTGGAAGAGCTTCCTGCTGGTCGATCTTCGCTATGCTACTGCAACTTACTCTGTGGAATTATCAGAGGTGCCCTGGAAATGGTAATGTCCATACTCTATTCTTAAGGTACATTAGTTATCTATTGCTGGATAGCAGATTGTCTCAGAGCATGTAGCTACTTAATTTCAATGTATAATTTCTCATTATGAGAAATCTAGGATCCAAAACCAGGCCTGGCGATACAACTGTGATTCCAACTACCTGGAAGGCCGAGGCAAAAGGAGATACAGCTTCTGCATTATGTGTAAAGAAGTGTGACACATTGCTAGAACAGGACCTGAGGCAAGAAAGAATCTCTGCAGTTTTGAGAGACACTCTGAACTGGGTTTTGAAGGAAAATAGGAATTAGGTGAAAGCCTTGGGTAAGGAAGGAGAAAAGGAGTAAAAAAACCTCAGGTGCAAGAATCAAAATATCTAAAGGTCCTCAAAGAATGTTTCACTCAAAGACACAGGAATGTGAAGTAGTTCAGTAGGACTGGCATGAAGATCGAGAGTTTAACATGAGAAAAGAGGTTTAAATTTTATCAGAAATCTGATAAAAGAAGAGATTCATCCAATAAGCCTGGAAATTCAGACTTCTACATTGGAAGTCCAGGCTGGAGAGTGGCTTAATGGATAAGCTGCTTGCCCTATAAGTATGAGAAGTGAAGTTTGGATCCTAACAAATATCTTACTGATATTTATATCGGTATATAAATATATACCTTACTGATAAATATATGACCAAACAACTCAAGGGAACAAATGGTTTTACTCTTGCTTATTATTCTGGTTACATTAGCTTGGTAGGAAAGTTTATACCAATACCAGGAGCCAAGGAAATTGTCCATACTACAGCCACAGGGGTTGCTGAGTGAAGGGCAAATCTCACTTGCCAGATATATGACTTGCCAAAGTATTCTGGAATATGCCAAATGACTGAACCAGATCTACCATCTTATCTGTATGCACAGGGGATGATCCTACCCACTGTGTGTTGAATCTTTCCCATCGATTAGACAATCTCACACAAGCATGCTCAAGACTTGCCTTGACTACTAATTCTTCATGAATGTGACCAACATCTTAGCCTTTTGATTGTCAGGCTGACACCTATATGTACTAGAATACCCCATAAAAGCCAGGCAAGCATGGCAGTCACCTATATCCCGGAACTTAGGCATCAAAAACAAGAATTTCTCAGAGCAAACTGACTAGCAAATCCTAGTTGTCCGGCCAGATCTAGGTTCAAATAAAAAACTTGATTTTATAATTAACAGTTGAGGGCAAGCAAAGAAGGCACCCCATGTCAACACGTGCCCACTCATACATATGTATCCACATTCATGCAAATACATGTATTCACCTGCATCCACACATGTACACATGTGAAAATGCAATAAAGGAAGAGAATGCACATAGGTTTATACTCAAAGGAATGATACTTTGAGAATATACTAAGAGGGAACGAGGCCATGGGATAGAGGAGAGCAGTTACGAAGCTGATGATGGTAATCTCAGGTCAAATCAGAAGAGGCCCTGGTGGTGGCACCAATCAAGAGGAGATGACTAACTGGAACAGTAGTATGAAGGAAAACAGAAAAGACTAGGATGTCAGCTGGTGGGAAGGAACAAGATTGAAAAACAATTGAAGAATGCCTAGGGGATTTCTAGACAACCTGTAGAGAAGGCTTTAGAATTAACAAATACAACAATCCAGGAGCTTACATTTAGCATTGGAAGAGACAAGGAAAGGGGGTCAATGTCAAACTGCTGGTGCTGAGAGGTCTTCATGCACACAGTGAGGACATTTAGTAAGAAGTTGTTTGATTATTTTCTTATTTTGAGATGAGGTCTTACTATGTAGCTCAGGTTGGCCTCAGGTTCACAATCCTGCTCAGTCTCAGAGTTAAGTGTGTGCTCTTCTGCTTGCCCAAGATGTTAGTGTGTGTCTGCAGAATGTGACTGAACTGGCTAGGGTGAGACTGTTCAGGAAGAAAAAAGGGAACCACACATAGATCTCCAGGAAACAACAGAATACATTAGGTTAAGCAGAGCACACTGAGACTACAAAGGTTAAAAAGATAGAGTAATCAAAACTAGAAAAATACCAAGAAAAAGTAGTGTCACAGAAACAAGAGAGAAGACTATTTCAAGAAACAAGACTGATTACCACATTCAACACAAAGGATAAATAACACAAGATCTGAAAAATAGTAATGCCACTTATCAAAAGACCAGAGAGGGCCATTGTAACAATTGTTAGGAGGAAAACAGAGGGAAGAAATGATCTGTCATTGTTTATGGGAAGGACAGCTCTGGAAGAAGGAACAGGGACAAAATCTCATGTTCCCAGATTTTCATTATTAGGAACGTTGGAGCCCGCTAGTAGTCATTCTATGCACATGTTGTTGATCTAGCCAATAAAAAGTCATATAGATAAGTTCAATTATTTGTAATAGTTAACAGCAATATAAAGTAACAGATAATTCAAAAGTATAAAAGAGTGGAAATAATGTATTATTCAAATCCCCCAGAATACTTGAAATTTGTTTCATATCAGTGGCCATGATATCAAGGAAAGAGAAAAATGAGAATTCTAGGAAGTTACACAGAAAGAAAGGAGCCATATAACTAACTTTAAAAATAATATTAAAAATGTTTCCAGCTCTCAAGGGTCAGTACACTATGTGAAATCAACAGCAAGTGTCAGAAGTCCATGCGGCCCTTCATGCCTATAGAACTTCAGCTGTTTGTCTCCATGTTATTTTAATGGAGTTTCAGTTACATTTTGAAAGACACAAAAAGTGAAAAGAAGAAAACTCTGGCAGTAATTACAGCTTCAATATATCAAAGTGTGACCTACTTCCTCTTCTGGATGGTAGCAGGCATTATAAGAAATGGGATTTGCATTCTCTGTGAACCAGATAATTAGATACTTGGAGACCTATGGTTTTAGAAAAACCAGGCTGATTGCCTAGAATTCTTCATGACAAAGAGGATTGAGTTGGAAAAGGTTCAATAAATACAAATTAATTGCCTGCTAGACCTAGGAATTGTTTACTTTCAGCTTGATTTTATCAGGTGCTTTCACTTGTTTATCCCAATGACTTGAGAATAGCTCTGAACAGATACTCTTGAAGGTGGGTCAGCAAAACTATACTGCCCTTATGTGAATACATATTAATAAAGAGAAAAGTAAGTAAGTTCTTGGGTTTATTCCATTGTGTGGGAAATGGGAAATGCTTGAAAGATGAAAAGAAGACCTGATAATCAAATATTCATGTCTGTAATTTCAATCTTTAATTTTATATGTATAATTTATTTAGTTGGCATTTTTTTCAAGGTTCTCAAAGCCATAAGTGATTGCTAAATGCTGTTAGGGTAAGCGATTATGCTACTGAGCTAATGACAGAATGTTTTATGGGAGCTCAGTTTCAAAGGAATCCTTTAAGAATCCATTTATTCTGGGAATTCTACTTGGCCAAATACACTGAGTGAGGGCTATCTGTGAATCTAAGTCTATATCTTCCTAAGGTGGAGCTATAACTCAGCCCTGCCCTGTAAATGAGCTTCCCGCCCTCCTAATTAGGCAGGCTTAAACTGTTAATTATTTCAACAGAGTCATATCACAGAACTGATATGCAGCCAGACCATTTCTGGAGAGCAATATTTAAAACCCCTTCATCCACAAAACAAACTCTTATTAAAAAAGAAAAGAAGAAGAAAAAAAAGAACAGGAAAGAAAAGAAAACATGAATTGTGAAAACTTTGACTTTCTAAAATTGAATAACTCACATCTTTTTTTTAATTTTCCTAGGTTCATTTGGCTGCTGATGTTACATTCTTGCAAGACAGACTAAAGGGTGACAGTGTGACAGAAATAGGAATAACGTTCCTTAAAAAGTTGGATGAGAAAAAATATAGGCGGAAAAAATGAAAAATAGCATGCAAAATGCCACAAGGTGACCAGATGAGTGAATACTAGCTAAGCATGCATAGCCTCAAAGAGATTTGCTTTGCACAGAAGCAAGGATTCTGACAGCTTGTAAATCAACCAGAAACTGCATAGGCAGTACAATAGACTCCATATATAAATGGCTACTTATAAGACCACAAGCATAACTCCATAATGAACATGTCCTAAGCCTCCTCCAGCTTCTGTCAACCAGACATGCCTTTTCTTCCATAAAGGATTGTATCTCCCCTCTGGAACTATAAATGGAATAAATCTCCTTTTCTCCCATTAAGTTACTTGAGTTTGAGTGTTTTCTCACAGCAGCAGAAAGAGTAACTGATACAGAAATTGGTACCGAGAAGTAGGTTGTTTGCTTTGAAACTAAGAGGTTGAGGTACCTGAAAGTGAAGTGTGTTGTGAAGTTGAGAGAAGTTGGTACTGAAAAGTAGAGAAGTACGACCACTGCTGTGATGTGGTTAGTGTGCCTTTGTAAATGTTTGTTGGTAGAAACATGGAGAACGTCGGGACTTTGCACTGTGAAATCTGTGGGTTGGTTCCCCCCCTCGCCCCCCCCACACACTGTGACGACTCCAGGCCTTCAGGGCGGAGAAAGGCAAACGCCATGCAGGTCCTCCGCCCCCCCCCCCCAAATCCAGGGGACTCTGAACTCAGCAGGGAGCTTGTCGAGGCAAGACTCCATTTATTGGGGGCAATGAAACAGTTTATATAGACAGCAGACTGCAGGGCACGAAACAGGCAGCCAATTACCTTAATGGTCAGCACAGCACACACGCTGCATAGGTCAGACTAAACATATATCTATAAGGGAGACATGTCTACTTCTAAAAGCCAATTATAATATAAACAGGGTTATGCCCAGCCCACTAGCTCCCAGTGCCATCTTTGGTCCCATGTGCTTAGTCACGCCCTGCTTACGCTCTCTCATACCGTTATTCCTGGGCAGGCCCAACAGGGAAAAAGCCTTTGTGTCTTGGAGACAGGGTCTAAAGGGCTGTTCTAGTGAGAGTTTGAACACAGATAGTGGAAGCCCAGCTTCTGATGGTCCAGGGGAAGCAGAGACTGCTTTGAGAACTAGACAAGGGACAAATGGAATGATCCTCAGGAAGGCCATAAGACTGCAAATTCTTTCGGAAGGGAAATGCCGAAAATCAGAGCTTTAAGGAAATGTTGTGCTCAACTAAAGTAACTGCCCAGGAGAGACACTTCACAGCTTCCATATGGAAAAACTGAACAAGCTGTGATACCAGGGGGCCAATGTCTACCTAGAAGTTAAAGCAGAACTTGGCAATGCTGTCCGTGTGATACGGTTTGAGAGGCATTAAAAATGCAGAGTGATGAAATCATAGATCTTTCCTCCAAGTTTTTAGAAAGTGGCTGAAACCAGGCAGTATGTGGAAGGATTGGAGATCCAACAGAGAGGTCCAAAAAGGGCATTTTTTGTTAAAGCCTGGTTTGCCATTGAGACATGAAGGTGTTAGAGATGCCAGAGCCAATGTGGGACATCTTCCAAGGAAAGCTATGCATCATGGAAAAAGCCAGCCCAAGAGAATGTATGGGAGGAGTCAGCCCAAGAAAGTGATGTGTTCTGTGGGCAACTGTGCCAGAAGAAAGCCTTTGAAACAGAGATGATTTCAACAGGAAGTTTATCTCTTGGACATAGAACTGCAGGATTTGGAATTTGTCCTGCTGGCTTTTTAGTCTTGTTATAGACCAAGCCTTCCTGGATATGCTTCCATTCCTCCATTTTGGAATAAGGATCTTTATTCTGTGATATTGCACATTGGAAATATGTAACTTGACTTTTATTTTACAGGAGGCGTTGGACTTTGGACTCATGGACTGTGTTAGGACTACTAATGTAGTCTATGGGGATTTTTAAAGTTGATTTACAGGGGCTGGAGAGGTGGCTCAGGGGTTAGGCCTCTGTCCAGGGATGAAGATTTCATGGTTTGAATATAAGTTGTACCCCACAGTCTCATACATTTAAATCCTTAGTTGATGTTTGGGAAGGTTATGGCACATTTGGGAGGTAGAACCTTGCTGGAGGAAGGCACATCACAGGGGGTGGGCCTTGAGGTGTGTTAGCCCCTTACTGTTTCCAAAAGGAGTCTGTTCTTGAAGTTCTCTCAGTTTGCATGATGGATGTGACCTTTTCCACAATAAAGGATTGCATCTCTCCTCTGAGCTGAATAAATCTTCTTTACCTCTTCCCACCAAAAAAAAAAAAAAAAAAAAAAGACTGCAAGCATTGTAATAGTTATTCTTAACTGTTGCTGTGAGAAAGTATTCAAAATCAAGCAACTTTAAGGGAGAAAGGGAGATTTATTCAGCTTTATGGTTCCAGAGGGGAGAAACAGTCTTTTATGGTGGAGGTGACGTTGTGGCTGGTAACTAAAGCTGGAAGCAGGCAAAGTCACTGCACACATCCTGGACACTCAGAGCTGCTCAGTTCAGTAGGCCAATGGATGATGGCTAAAGACTGGAGGATTCCTAAATAGTCAAAAAAACGGAGTCTCTCCTCTTCTATGGCTCCTTTTATCTTGTCCACTACTAGGAGGTTCCAATCAGATCTAGGGCTGGTCTTTGTATTATAAATGTATTGATCTGGATAATGTCTTCAGGTAGTCTGACAGCTGATTTTAGTTAATGCCAGGTGTGGTCAAGTTGACACCCAAGATTAAATGTCACAAACATGAACCATATTGTGCAATCCATCCTCAGTCAGTCTTTCTATCTCAGTTACTTGTGGTACTGGAGGGGATCACCAACCATACAGTTAGTATACTATCTTTTTTAGCTGGGAAAAATGTATGCAATGATACAACACTATACAGCAACATTAAATAGAGATATTTTCTAGATTCTCATAGAACCCATCTATTCGCAATATTTTCCATAATTTTGGTAAATTAAGACTGTGATTTCTCTGTATGCTATCTTGACTTATGGCTTCAGACTCCTGACTATTTCCCATTTAGTCACCAACAAAGTCACCAACAAAACATCTTTACTTGGATGCGGCAAATATGAAACACTTAAAAATAATGTTTAATGCAAAACTGCAAAAGAAAATCAACGAACCATAATCCAGAACTTCAGAGACTCTATATCAACCACCTAGGACTAGGCCAGCCTAATCTCTCTCCATCCTGAAGCTCAGGGAAATTTGCGGAAGAGGGGGCGGTAAGATTGTAAGAGCACAAGGATAGGAGGAGCAATGATATGCAAGATACTCCACACAAGTTAGGGCCGAAGCAATCATAATAGGACTTTGCATGCCCTGCGCAATGTCCCACACACTATTGACCCCATAAAGTCTAGCATTTGCTAAAGGCATCCTTGGAGGCAAGGAATTGACAGCCATGGTAGTGTTCCTATGCTTAAGGGGAACACAGGCAAGGGTTCAGGGAAATGCCACTGGGTCCTTGTATGTCATCAGAGAGGAGGGCCCAGAGGAGAGTCTGGCATGCACATTAAAGGATTCTCCAGGGATTGGGGGGGAGGCACTGGGGGATGGGGAGGGAGAGGTGAGGGGAGGGGGAGCAGGAGGTTCGGGGGGAGGAAGAAGGAGGGAGGGAACCAGTGTACCTATTAAGTTTGTATGAGCAGAAATAATAATAAAAAATGTTAAAAAATAATGTTTAATTATAATTCATTTAATTTTAAATTTTAACTTACTGAATTTGGAAGCAGGGAGTCTCCATTAAATAATTTCTTCCTTTTCTTACGAAATATTGTTCATGATCAGCTCAGGAATCTCCAGAATTAGAGGAAAATAATGTTCTTCCAGAACAGTTTCTTACCTCAAAACTTATTCACTGAAATTCTATCATTTTAATCCTCTAAAAAATCTTCCAACTAATGCTTTGGACCAGAACATATTTAAAAGTATTCATCCAAAGATTCATCAAGTATGCTGGATGAGTCTTTGCCAGACCATTAGCACACAGGGCAGCCTGCAATGTAGATCAGAAACTGTTAGCCGCTACAGAGGATTGAAATAACAAGTACACGTTATGATCAACTTGGTACCATGAGATGAAATCATGTAAGTGGAACTGGGGCTTGGTTACTGGTAGAGTACTTGCCTCTTATGAGCAATGCCCTGGGTTAGATCTCTAGTATTGGGGCAAAAACACATAAGGAAGCAATATGTTAGTGATAATTACCAGGACTTAGGAGCCTGGGCATCTCTTCCAATTTAGACTCAAGCTGTCAACTTGACACTTGGGAGGTGGCCCTCTGATCACTCCTGAAGGAGATTGCCTTGCCTGCTTTGATAGGAATGGGTAGACCCGCCTATTACAGGTGGCAACATTATCTAAGCAGGTGGTGTACAGAAAGATGTGGACTGAATAAAGATGGAAAGAACAAACAAGCAAGCAAGCATACATTCCTTCATCCAACACTTCCTGCCCTTAGCTGTGGATGTAATGTTGTCTCAAGTTCCTGGCACATGACATCCTTAACATGATGTGCTGTAACCTAGAATTGTAAACTGGAGCAAACACCTTCTTCTCCCCTGGTTCGGTTGGTATTTGTTTTGGCAATGAGATAATAAACTAAGACAAGATCCAACCTCAGTGCTGTTTTCTGTGGTCCCATGTGATTCTAACTAATGGCAATATCTAGATAATAATAATAATCTGAATAATAATCTAAATATCTAGAACAATATCATTGGATTTTACACATAAGCACTGAAATTTAGCTTTTTTTTTTCTTTTGAATTTTAGAAGGCCGTGAGGAAGTTGCTCCCCACCTCCTCAGCTAGGCTCGCAAAGGCCATCAAGGTAGGCACAGAGGACCACACAGGGCCACTGGAGCAGTTGCAGTAGCAGTGGTGGTGCCTTGGGGGCATGTGGCATGCGAGAAGGTGGGCCCTTGAAGACAGGAGAGCTGATATCAGAAGGGACCACATGATGACATGTGCTTTAAACCAGTGGCTCCAGAAGAATGCTCCTCTTCAGTTTATCCCAAAGCTTCCTTCAGGATTTCCTACCTCCTGCCCATCTTTCTCCTTCATATCACACTTGTCTGGCTAGGAAGCCATGGAGACCCAGTTTAAAGACCTCCTTCCTTTTTTTTAAATTTCTTTATTTTTCTGCTCATAGAAATGTAATAGGTACCTCTGTCCCCTCCCTCCCTCTACCCCTCTCTGGACCTCCCTGTTCCCTCCCCCCTTTTCCCCTTCCTTTCCCCCCTTCTTCCCTTTCTCCCAGTGCCCCCTCCCCCCATCTCTGAAGCATCCTTTAATGTGTATATCAAACTTTCCTCTGGGTCCTCCTCTCAGATGAGATGTAAGGACTCAGTGGCATTTCCTAGAACTCTTTCTTGTGTTCCCCTTAATAAAGACTTCCTTCCTAAACCAGCAATCGTTAACTTTCTTGAACGTGTTCTGTGCTCTGGAGTATTTTTCTAATCATCTAAAGTTTTTGTCCAATTCTTTCCCAGCCCAATTTTCAAAGCCCATCACCCAAAAGTGATCTTAGCTGACTATGGGACTGGTGCTGGCCTTAAACAAAGATCACTTCCCATCCTGCTTTGTCACCAAGGGAGGGGAATACCTTCGCCCTGAATCAGTGCTCGAGCTGAATATGTGAGACTCTAGAAAGTCCTGTTCATCAGAATAATAACAATAATATATTTTTAAATTTTCATTTTTCTTTCTTTTTTTCTTTTTTTTTTTTGATATAAGGTATCATATCTGGCCTTATACTCCTGTTCTCTTGCCTTCACTTCCTTAGTGCTAGGATTTTGAACTCACCACCATATCCAGCTCATTTTAAAGAACATTTCTAGGAGTCACATTAACCAAGTGTAAAGAAACAGATGGTATTACTTTTGATAATATATTTTGTTTGTAGTCATTATCCAAAATAGTATTGTTTCAACATGAACATTTTATTTTGCATTCTTTTTTATACAAAGTCTTTGAGAGTTGCTATTTAGCACCGTTCAGTTTGGGGATAAATAGTTAAAATTTAATATAAAATGTAGTTCTTCCAAAACAGTAAAGTTTTCATTGGTGATATTTGACAACTTTGGACTTAGAATCCATTAAAATTAAACTAGATTAAAATTTGAGCCACACTCTCACAGTGTGTTGGACAGTTACACGGGTCTTACGGCTGCTATCATGGGCTATGCAAATCTAGACTCCTCAGTCAAAGGTCCAGGTGGTCTGAAAAAGCAGCAGAAAGAGACCCAGCAGTTTGTATCACGCTGTCACCAGCCCCTGAGCAGAGATCCAGAGAGGTAGTAAATGGGTCTTCAAAGGATGTTTTCTCTGCTATTGTGTGAAACTGATTTGGCATATGTTATACCTTCACGTCACAAAAACCTTCAGTTTGAACTGCAAATTTTTTCAAAACAGGTTTTTTGTTTGTTTGTTTTGTTGTTTTGTTTTGTTTTGGTGGGGAGGGGAGGCTGGCAAGATAGATCTTTGGGTAAAAGTGCCTCCTGCTGACAAACCTGGAGATCTGAGTTCAGTCCACAGAAGCCCATGTGGTGGAAGAAGAAAACAGACGTCTAAAAGGTGCTCCCTGATCTCCACCCCATGCTATGGCACACATCTGTGTTTCTTCTCTCTCTTTTCTCTCTTTCTCTTTCTCTAATTTTCTTTCTCTCTGATAAGTAAAATATTAAAATAACTTTAAAAGATAACTTTTTTTTCAAACTGGCAAACGCAACGGCAAAGAACAGTGTGGGACAAAGAGATACATCAGTGTTCAAATGATGGGGGAATTTGCTGCTGCGCTGCATCTTGCCTCCTGGCTGCTCACTGTGCACTGCTGCCAGCAGCCAGAAGCTCTTGCCTCAGAGCTCTGGCCTCTCATTTCCTGTCTTCTTGTGCCTCTTGCTCCTCCTTTAGCTAGGGGAACCCTTTAGCTGTTTCTGCTGGGAACGAGTGGAAAGTTCTCTTTTTTCCTTATTTATGAAAAGACCAAATAGAAATGTGAAAAAGCAAATGCTTGAAAGTGGGAGAATATTGAAAAGACCACAGTAACAATGATCTGCTGTTATTTTAACAAAATCCTGTTACACATTAACTTCTACATTAAATTCTGGGTAGTCACTATTATTCACTGTAAAGGGTTTTTCAAGCTAGGACTGTGGACTTTGGGTAGTTATTATGTTTCAAAGTTTCATCTACCAGCTGTGAAAGCCAAACAATATGGTCTCAGTAATACCGAGGGAATCTGTGATAGGGAATCTTCCCAGCCCTAGAGTATGACAAGAAAAAAGTTTAAAAAGAGAGGAGAAGCTTTGGTTTAATTCGCATACTTCTTAAAAGATAGGCGTTTGCTCTACCTGCAAACCTTTCAGAATTTTAGTTGGACCTGACCAATGGTCAGCCAACAATGATCATGGTAACCAATGGCAGACAAAAAAAAAAAAAAAAAAAAAAACAACTCAGCCCCATCTTTCCCTTTTCATTCTTTGCATTCCCCCCCCCCCCCCCCGGTTTCCTTCATCTTCCAGCCCAGTAAGCACTACATACTCGTCTCTTCTTTCATAAACTCTTCCTGCGGTTCCCCGCTTCTTCCTTGATTCCCACCCACTTTTCCTTTCTTTTGGCTACACTTAGTTTTTTGTTTGTCTACTTTATCTTTCCTCTTTCTAATAAGATGAACACTTTAGGTACCTACCATCTAAATAGAAAACAGTTCCTGATCACAACTGTTTATTCTCAGTTAAAAAAACACTGGCATGTCAGCTAAATGTAAGTCAATTCACACCTGATGTTCCCAGATGACACTCATTGGCTCAGGTGTGGTTGGTTGGCGTTGGTTGTTGCTGACTCGGGAAGGACAGGAATGAATGACCAAAGAGAAGCCTGCCTTGCTGTTGAAATTTCATTTGCATGAGCCAATACATTATATATATTCTTTTAAATGCACATATAGTCTTTTAAAATGGAAACTGCATTTTAAATTTTGAGGATGTGGGCATGTCACACTGTGTAGATGAAGGTCAGAGTCCAACTTTCAGAAGTTAGCTCTCTCTTTTCACAATGTGGGCTTTGGGATTTGAACTAGGGTCACCAGGATTGTATGCAGGCACCTATAACTGCTGAGCCCTCTCATTGGCTAGTTCACTGTATCTTTGCAAGAACAGAGTTGGGTTTCTGGTACTCACAATCAACAGGATCTAAAAATAATTCATTTTCCAAATCTTCCTTCTTTATTAATAGTGATGCAATAAAGTGAATTGGATAATAAACATGTAATAACTCAGGTAATTTATAACACATTAGAGACTACTAAAGAGAACACACTGTTTTTATTTCTTTATGTGGTTGCATGCTCAGTGAAATTAAATTTGAGTAGACTTACATTGCTGTCTTCTTGGAAAAGAAAAAGTTACAGAAGGAAAGGAATCCGATCCCATTTTTGTACTATGTGTCTATTCAGCATAACAAGGTCCAGAAACAGAGATTCCATAAACTGAAGACAGTTCTAAATTAGTATTGGTGCTTAGAATAAAATTAAGCAAAGCAGGAACTCACAAATTTCAGGTCTTTGCTTCAACTAATTCTACTGGAAACTTGCATCACTTCGGAGACACTGGTGTTGCAGTTCACCTGCATGGTTGCTGATAAATGACCATCAAACGGCTTAAGGGAACAAGGGATTTATTTTTTTATGATTCCTGTTTACAGTTCTCAGTCCAGCTTGACGGGAGAGCACACACCAACACCAGGGCTGAGGGAAATGGCCACACCATCATCACGTAACAGCAGAGAGAAGGACAATCCTTACTTGCCACATCAGCATGTCTGGCCAAGTGAACAGAAGGATGCCCCCTCTCTCAACCAGCTCTCTGTGATTTATCCAGGGCCTAATCCCACCCACCAAGGGCTGGGTCTTCCCCAGCAGCTAGACAATCTCCTTCAGGTTTGCTCTGGGCTTAACTCAACCATCAACTCTTTACAACTGGGCCCAGAGCTCAAATCCTCAATAGTAAGTTGACACCTGTGCTTAATTATGACACTTAGGTTTCCAGAGTCAGAATAATACTTCTAATTTCAGAAACTGTTAAAAACAGAAACTTTCCCTTATTGCAGGAGCAGCAAAACCGAAAAATAAAATCAACAAACCATAATTCAGAACATCAGAGACTCTATATCAACCACCTAGAACAAGGCCAGCTTAATCTCTCCCCATCCTGAAGCTCAGGGAAATTTGCAGAAGAGGGGATGGTAAGATTGTAAGAGCACAAGGATGGGAGGAGCAATGATATGCAAGATACTCCACACAAGTTAGTGCCGAAACAATCATAATAAGACTTTGCATGACCTGTGCAATGACCGACACATTATTGATCCCACAAAGTCTAGCATGGACTAAAGGCACTAGGATCCTTGGAAGCTAGGGACTGACAGTCACAGTAGTATTCCTAAGCTTAAGGGGAACACAGGAAAGGGTTCTGGGAAATACCTCTGAGTCCTTGCACCTCATTGGAGAGGAGGACACAGAGGAGAGTTTGGCATGCACAGTAAAGGATGCTCCGGGGATTGGGGGGGGGGCGGCACTGGGGATGGGAAGGGAGGGGAGAGGAGAGGGGGAAGCAGGGGGGTTGGGGGGAAGTGGGGGGAGGGGGGGACCGGTGTACCTGTTAAGTTTGTATAAGCAGAAATAATAATAATAATAAAAATAATAAAAAAATTAAAAAACAGAAACTTTCAAAACAGACACTTACTTTAAAGAACCTGCTATTTCAATGTTGTCTGCAAATATTGTACAGATTTTAGTGATAACAAAAAGAACATGACAATTCCCCATGGTCTATAGACACCAATAATTAGAAGTACCTGGAAATGTCAGTCACTTGAATTTGAACTCAACTAGCTTTCCTGTTAATCAGGTGCTTGGGCCTATGTGGTAAGTCATTTGATTTTTACAGCAACCTATTAAGTATTAAATTTGTAACAGTTCTAGAAAGAGGCTTGGTTATAAGGCTGCATGGGAACTACGTTTTCCAGTTCTTTAAGTGTATTACCATATGGAGTTGGTGAATCAGGAATGCCAGAGGTGGCTCCCAAGTGTTAAACGTGGAGCAATGGAGCTCCACAGCAAAATGGAAGAGTATAGGAAGAGCCAGCTTAGGAAAGAATCTAATAAACTTTGGATATTTTGAGTTTGAGGTACCTTCACCAGAAGCCAGATGAGGCTAAGCCAAAGACAGATTTTGAAGTCACCAGTGTTTGGAACATACAGTTAGAAGAGGAGAAGGGGGCGGGGAGAATAAATTGACAAAATCCAGCAAGCAAAGATAGAATCTTGGAAATGATGGCCATTAAAGGCAATAAAGGGAAAGGAAGCCAGTGGAGGCTGCAACTTCAATTCAGAGGCGTGAGGGTGGGTGTCATAAAATTAAATCAAAAATGTGCAGAGTGGCAATAGAGAAGCCAAGAAAACTAGGACAGAGAAGGGATGCTGGAATTGGCCATCAGAAGGACTTTGCGTCTGAGGAACTTCAGGACAGTGGTGGAGGCAGAGCAACTCTTGAAGTAGCTTGAGTCCGTGGGAGGCAGGACACTGCAAAGATTCCTTTAAGGGACTTGATGATAAATGGACAGAGACATACTCAGTGCCAAATTGTGTTGTTTGATGCTTTAACTTTGTGAGAATACAAGCACTCAAAAGTATCAAAGAAGGAGTAATGACAAGGGGATGAAAGGGGAAGAACCAGATACCAGGTCACAGGCATCCCAGGCACCTTGTGCTAGCTCATGAGCATTGCCTCGATTTTCCCAGTGAAAAAAGATTCAAGGTGTTTATGAAGTTGGAGGTAGGTGGGGGCTGGAATGCTGCCCACTTTCTCCGTTCCAACAACCCCACAGGAGAAAATCACCTTCACAATAGATAATCATACACATGCAGATGGGGGGATGGAGAAGAGGATGAAATATCCATGACCTTTACTTTCCAGGTCTGCTGAGTGATTCTCCACAATGGCACCTACGTTGTGATAGCATTCTTGCTGAGCCACTAGGAGCATAATTGCCTCTGTCTCAAAAGGAAGAGATGCAATGTAGTGGTGCGCTGTTTTAAGCTCTTCCAAGCAGCCATCAGATGTGTAACCACAGGCTTTGCCCAGCTACTCTTGCATTCTGAAATTCATATAATCATGCAGAAAATACACTGTAACAATGACCTCAGAAACTGCTTTAGTCACTATGACAAAATACCTGAGATAAATAGCAACGGATGGAGGATATGGCAGTGCAAAACTGCTCAGCTTATGGCAGCTAGGAGAACAGGGACAGAGGGTGAAACAGAACACAATATATAACTCACAAAAGTACACACACACACATACACACACACACACATGTGCACACACAGTCACCTGGCTCCTCTAACTGGGCCCACTGACCTGTGAACCCATCCATGATAATTAATCTTGTTTGTCAATTTGATTTCACCTGGGATTAGCAGATTAGCTGTCAGACTACCTGAAGAGATTATCTGGATTAAGATATTGACAATACAAAGACCAACCCTAAATCTGAAGGGAACCTCCCACTAGCAGACCAGATAAAAGGACTCACAAGATAGAAGAGCTCTGAGATTCTCTTGCCTTATGCTGGTAAACTCATATTCCCTTCCTCTGCCATCAGAACCCAGTTTCTTTGACCCTCCATGACCGATGTGACTTAAACTGCCTTCAGCTTCTGTTGTCTTCCATAATGGACTATCTCCACTCTGGAACTTTAACACAAATAAATCTCCTTTTCTCCCCTTTAAGTTGCTTGAGTCCAAGTGTTGTCTCACAGCAGCAGAGAAGAATAACCATGACACCACCGATGTCCTATTCCATTGCTTAAGTTAGTCCCTATGATATAGCAAACTCTCAATAGACTGACTAGCTGGGAACCAAATCTTCAGTGCATTAGCCTATTAGCACATCATTAGCCTATTAGCACATAATACCCAAACTATAGCAATTGTCATTATCCCAAAGATTAAAACGTAACAGAGAAAGCCGCTACTGAAAAAAAGCTTAATAAACATTTGGAGTCAATAAGCAAATAACTTAGAGAATATTTGATCAAGTGGTTGTTTGAGTGACTGGTTGACTATGATTGATTGATTTTGCAGTGCTCAGGATTAAACCTAGGATTTGTACTTGCTACCTCCCTACCCAGTCCAGTGACATTTTTTATTATTGCAGAGATACTTAAAAACTGACCAAGAGGAGAAAATCTTGTCTGTAATTGGCCCCAAAAGCTATGACCCATGACTATGGCTGCTCAAGACATTTCTCATTTCAGACAGTCTGGAAGAATGCCACCTCAAAACAAAATCCTTTCCAACCCACTAGACAGGTGAAAAATTGACTTTTTAAATTTCTTTGCACATCTGTTAGGTTGAGTCTCTCAGAAAGGTGTCAAACCAAAATGAATGGATGGGGAGAAAGAAGTCCCCAAGCTAGCTTCTGGAGTTTAAACAACCCCAGAGGAAATTCTTCAGCAAGAATGCAATTTCTCCAAACTTAACTATTGAGTTTGTAATTCTATACATTCCTCATCCAGCTGTCTTCTAGCAAAGATCTGTTCTCTGTGAGAAAACTGAAACATAATTTATCATAATTGAACCAATATTCAATATTCTTGGTAGCTAGCTTCTAGAGGTAGAAATATTTGTCACACATTTGGCTTGGAGACCATGTAATAGGAATTTTTTTTCTAATTAAAGCCTAGAAAATTTAATATAGAAAAAGCCATATGGATAAAAGGTTAGTGTGAAAAACTGTCTGGGAGATTATATGAAGCATTCCACTTTCCAACTGATGAGTTTATTGTGATGACTGAGAGTCTCCTTTCCTCCGTGCTGCATTCAATCCTTACCAGGAGGGCAATGGCTTTCTCTTCCTGCCCCTCCTGAAAATGGCCACTATCTTTTTTCATATTATATGGTTTGCTAGAAAATTTTATTTTATACAAATATTATATTTTGTAGAAAGTAGATAAAAGTGTGTGTAGTTTAAGAGTGTGGGAATACATATAGTAGAAGGCTATACCACCAAGATGTTTTATAAGGCTGTTATTTGAGAGAAAGAACAAAATGGAAAAGGATTTAAAATGGAAGAAAAAGATTAAAAACTCCCCTTGTCAAATACAGTGTTTTGGTATGACTTGATTTTGTAAACATCTAATTGTTCTATGCAGTACTTAAACATTTGAAATTAAAAGTAACTGCTGGGATAAAGATGTAGCTCAGTTGGTAAAGTCCTTGCCTAGCATACACAAAGCCCTGTGTTCAGTCCCCAGTATCACATAAAACCAGGCATGATTGTGCTCACCTGTCAACCATCATTCCAGAAGTGAGGGAAGGAGGATCAGAAGTTCAAAATCATCCTGGTGAGTTCAGGGCCAACAGAGACTTTGAGAAGCAATAACAGTAATAATACAGAGAAAGAAATTCTAATAATTAGAAACAAAATTAAATAAATAAGACTTACTACATCTTGAATTAGTGGCATAACTTACAAAGGATTCACTCAAGTGATCTTTGATACAGCAATTTGATAAATCATACAATTTTATCAGGGTACACTTTAGAGTCAAAAAGGAACAGGAAAAATAATACTAAATTGGCCTTATTATCTTTTTTGAAAATTTATAGTTAGTAGAAAGAAAATCATGACTTATACTGATGTTATTAGTATTGGGGACTTAAGCATGAGAGAAAACAGAATGAAAACAGATAAGCCTAATAAAATTAACTTAGCAAAGAATAACATAGGCTTTGTTAGCATAAACTCTTGATAAACTTTTAAAGAGATTCTGTTCATAATATCTATGGCACAGGCAACAATAAAAAAGATAAATTGATCTATATTTGAGAACTTCTATACCTCAGAGATTAAAATCAAAAGAAAAAAAACTAGCTGAAAAAATCATACATAGTTGCAAATCATACATGTGACATTGGGTGGTGTGGTGTCCATGTTTATAAGAAAATGAAGCATTCCAGCACTTTAAAAAAAGGTTAAAATCTAAGCAATAATTGTGAGTAGATATTTTTCTGAAGTTGTTATACAAATGTCCAATAAGCACAGGGAAAGATGATGAACATGACCAATTATTGGGCAAATGCCTATCAAAATCACAAAAAGATACCACCTCATATCCATTAAGATGACTATTAAGAAATCGAAAGTAGGGCTAGGGAGATGCTGTGCAAGCATGATGACTAAAATTCAGATCTCCAAAACCCTTGTAGAAACTGGGTACTCTGTGTGTGTGTGTGTGTGTGTGTGTGTGTGTGTGTGTGTGTGTGTCTGCGTGTGTGTGTGTGTGTCTGTGTATGTGTATCTGTGTGTGTGTGTCTGTGTATGTGTGTGTCTGTAACCGCAACACTAATGGGTGGGATGGGAGGATCCCTGGGGCTTGCTTCAGTCACAGAGAATTCCAGATTCACTGACAGACCCTGTACCAAAAAAATAAGGTGGAGAGCAACAGAGGAAGACATCCAGTGGTGGTACACACACACACACACACACACACACACACACACACACAATAACCAGTGTTGATAAGATGTGAAGAAATGAAATGTCAGTACACATTACTTTGTCTATTCAAGTTAAAAACAGAATTCCATATGAAGCATCATTTCACTTCTGGCTAAATATAAAAAAGAAATTGAAAGCAGAATCTTGAAAAGATATACCCATGTTCACAACAATGTTGTTTGTAACAGCTGTAATAGAAAAGCAATCCAAGGGCTCACCCATGGATGAAAATAAAGCAAATACATATGTATATATGTGCAATGAAAAATTATTCAGTCACGAAAGGAAGGCGCATAATATAGCATATATGAATCTAAAGGACATGATAAAGAGATGCTGGATGTTGGTTGGAGCATAACAATGTAAATGTACACAATACTACTAAATGGACATTCTAAAATGGTTAAAATCAGATTGCACAATGTCCCAACAGTTAAAGCACTTGTTATGCAAACAAAAGAACCAATATTTGGATACCCAAATCCCAGGAGAGATATCAGAAGGGCCCACCTATAATTCCAGCCTGGAAAGGTGGAGACTGGACCCTCACAGCAAAGTGTCTAACCAGATTAGCTCTATCAGTGAGCTCTGGGTTTCATTTAGAGAACCTGTCTCAAAAGAATAGGGATGGAGAGCATCAGAGACCCTACATTAATCACCAGCACCAGGCCAGCACATCTCAAAGCTCAGGGAAATTTGCAGAAGAGGGGGCGGTAAGATTGTAAGAGCCTAAAGATGGGGAGGAGCAACGATATGCAAGATACTCCACACAAGTTAGGGCTGAAGTAATCATAAGACTTTGCATGACCTGCACAATGACCAACGTATCAATGACCCCCCCCCTCAAAGTCTAGCATGGACTAAAGGCACTAGGATCCTTAGAGGCAAGAGATTAACAGCCACAATAGTGTTCCTATACTAAAGGGGAACACAAGAAAGAGCTCTAGGCAATGCTACTGAGTCCTTGCACCTCATCAGAAGAGGAGGACCCAGAGGAAAGTTTGACATGCAGAGTAAAAGATGTTTCAGTAATGGAGGGGGCCACTGGGAGAAAGGGAGGGAAGGGGGGAAAGGAAGGGAAAAAGGGGAGAAGGAGCAAGGGGATCCTGGAAGGGTTGGAGGGAGGGAGGGGAATGGGGTACCTATAAAGTTTGTATGAGTGGGAAAAAATAAAAAATGTATTTATGAAGTTATAATGTGCTGAATATATACTATTTCATAATAAAATGAGTATCCATAAAATTAAAAAAAGAATAAGGATGAAGGGTGATTCCTAATATCATATTCTTCTTTCACAGGCCACACAAACACAATGTATGTACTCTGTATACATATACATTTGAAAATGGAAAAAAGTTGATTGTAAATTTAATAGACATCTTACCACAATTTAGAAGTTTTGTGTTACAGATACCTTATCACATTTTAAAAGTTTTAAAGTACTGAATTAAATATCTATACTAAAGGATTGATTAAACAAACAAAAAAACTTCTAAGGAGTATTCCAAGTTTCACAATATGGATTTTTTTGAACATGTGTGTGCAAAAGCTGTGTGTGTGTAGAAGAGGGCATTTGAGTTGGTAATTGTGGGGGCCCCAAGGGTGACACTGGGAATCATCCTGGATTGCTTTACTTCCTTATTGCTTTGTTCTGAGGTTTCTCAGGCTCTGCTTTCCAGGGCCAGAATTGTAGGCCATCACCATTTCTACCAGCAGTTTTTCTGTGGGAACTGGAATCTGATCTCAGCAAGAGCTTGTGAGGCAAAGACTTTCACCCCTGAGCCATCCCCCACAGCCCACTATCTGAATTTTATGAATATGATTCAAGCAAATAATATCTTCATGAGACAAGTGACTGAATGCCAGGGGATTGTTGTTTCATGGATGCAATGATAGTGTTGTGGGTTCGAGTATCTATTAAGATACATGTTTGTACATTTATAGATGAGATGCTATATGTGTAGGGTGCCACCTGGAGGATGCCACCTTGACAAAGGGATTTCACATTATTTGAGGAATTCTGCACAAGGCTAATTTCTCCTGATGTCACAGACTAATTGAGCATCCTGCTGGAAGCTAAAAGGACTCTCATTTTCTTATCTCCCTTTCCCACTAACCACAATCCTTCACCTGGGCTTGTAACCTGATACCTGCTTCCCACTTACATTCCTGTTTAAGATGAAAGTATCAGGAAGCAAAGGGGGATGGGAGGAGACTACACTGAGACCTTGATGTTCCCCCAGCCATCTGATCTTATCTATCCCATGTCTTCTGAATTATTTCTCCATTATGTTTCCAATAGCCCTAGGACTTATCAGTGAGTACTATAATCCTGAGATTAACTTTATTGATATTGACTAAGACAAACTAGATGACTATCTTTCTCTTTTTTATATATAAACTTATAGATATCAGGGACATATGGCAAAGCAGCCCGGATACAGATGAAGCAGGATGCACTGCAGTTAGACCTGCAATGTACTGATCACATTGACGCTGACTTATGTGGACAGGAGGCTTCATTTTCTGATTGTTTCCTACTTTCGTTTATTCTTCCTTTATAACTTCCTCTTGAAACTCTTTAAACTTTGTTTAAAAGTATTAAACAGTGTTTAATTAAAGCATTCTGTTCTTCTCTAAATTTATGTGATTGTTACAAAGTAAAAAAAGAAAATCCTTCATTAGAAGGTGTCAGCAGGGTCTCTCTGCCCCTCGGTTGCTGTGGGGAAGCCATGATGCCCTGTGATGGCCCAGGAAGCCCCCTGTGATCACCCCTCACACCCTTCTTTCTGGCCCTAGACCAAGTGAATGAGTTTGATGCCTGAATTGCAATGCTGTTCCTGCCTCTGTGCATTGTCTTGTGCTATTCCTTCTTCCTGAAATGTCCGTCCCCTTCTGGACACCTGGCAGACAATCCACCTTCCAATGTTCTCCTATTGTCTCAAGTCTTCCCTTGAGACCCTTCTCTTGCATCTCAATTAGTCAATTTATAACTTATTTTAATATAAATTTGTGTGAAGCGGGTCTGCAGATGAAGTGTCGGGTGTTTGACATGAGCATCCGTTGCATTTATAGACACTCCATTGCCTTACAATTTCCATTTCATTGCAAATCTTTCCTGATTTCCCAGACTATGTTCATGTGAGAAAAATTAAATATTTTTTTATTTATTGTTTATTCAATTGTGCGTGTATGCGTGTGTGTACGTGTGTATGTATATGTGTATATGTATGTGTGTGTGTAGAACCACGGACAAATTCGGGAACCACCATGGACCACCTCCAGCTGTTCCTGTTTACTCTCCCCTAGGATTCACAGGCTCCGCCCTACCAGGACCAGAAATGCAGGCTGCCCCCACTTCTGCCCAGCGTCTATATGTGGAGTTTAGAATTCGAACTCAGGACCTTCTGCCTGCAAGGCAAAGGCTTAACCCCTGAGCTACCTCTCCAACCCCTAAATGATATTTTTTAAAATGCACTAGCTTCTGTTTAAAATTTTTGGAATATCATTACAAATAACACAGAAACCTACAAATAAGAGAATCTATCTAAGAACTAGAATAATCTTTCATTCTTTAAATTCACAACAAAACTTTAAAAAGCGTTTCTGGAGATTTTGCTTCATCTCAGAGCACTGATGGATTTTCATCAAGGAACTTATGTTGGCTTAAGCTGCAGGATGAAGCTCAGTCAGGTTAGGAAAAAAGGAATGTTTTAAAACCAGGTTAATACTGTGTATACTGTCTGCTCTATTCATGCAATGACATATCTGGGGGCCTCTTGAAGAGAAAAAGGAATTGCAAAAGATGTAATGCAGTGATTACATTACGTTACAGATTCTTTCATGTCTTTCTGCAATTATTTCACAAAACATCTTGCTTCTTTTCTTTTTTTGTTTATCTTTAAGATGGACTATGAAAATAATTTAAGAACCATGATATGGATGTAAATCATCTACTTTCACTTCTCCCTCCAACCTCCATGACTCACACCTCTGGTATGGCACCTTGTACCATCATTGCCTATCTATCTTGCAACCAATTCTTCTGTTTATGGCATTTCTGTATATATTATAACATGGTTATATTAGTCTTTGCTGATTTTTCAGTGAGCATTGTTTGTTGACTTCTGAGTGAGAAAAAATGAATTTTTCTAACATTTAGCCTCCATTTAAACACATACACAAGCACACGCGCACGCACACATACACACACACACGCACACAAATGCAAACTTGCCAACTCTTGTTTGTCTAACAGAGTAGGGTTTGAAGACACAAATCATCACTTTTACTTTTTCCTCCTCATTTTGAGAAAAGTTCTTCACACTCTCAAGAGACAGCATTATTCTCTATCTCTTGAAAGAAAGAATTTTCAAAGCCTCCTGGAACTAGTTTTACAGCCACCACACATTACTTGAAAGTGATCTGTCTCAGTGGTCTCCCCATAATACACAGGGGACTCATAATTTTGTCAGTGCTGTGGCTTTCTTCCGGCCTACCTTTGACATCTGGACTAACCTTGTGGAGCGGACATGTTTTCCATCTGTCTTGTAGGATGTTTTCTTGTCACCATCACCTTTGGGATTTCTTCACCCTCTTGTCCTGTTTCCTTAATCGGATTGTTTTCTTTGCTTCACATATTCCTTTATCTGGAAGACCAAATACTCTAGAAACTTTCTGATCATCAAAATGACCAGGAGACAAAAATCTGAGGAGATAAAAATCACTCACCCTTCCAATTGCTTTTCAGAAACTCAGTGGTTTTTGATTTGGTTATCCCAGCCTGCTATTCATGTCTGGTAATGTTTAAGACTTTTTCCATAGCTTCGGTATCCTGAAATTGTATCATACCAAATCCCTGTCTGGCTTCGTGTCCTTCCACTATTTTGTCCTCAGTCTAGAATCCATGTCTCTTCCCATTTAAGGGAAATTGCATCGCTTCATGTTTTCCATGGTGTCTCTTACTGTGCCTCCCCCTTTCACCTAGAATATGTAAGGATGCTAGAGTCTCTGGAGATATCCTCCAATTCCCCTCACTATCTTTGCCTTTGTATCTCTTTGTATTAATCTTCCGCTTCAAGAGATTTCCCCCCATACTTGTCTTCTTCCATTTCATTTTAATATGTGCTGCCATCTTGTAAATTTCCAAGAATTATTTTGGTTTTTTAAAAATATTTTTAATATCATCCATTTCTTTATTTAAATCCATAAAATTTCCTTTTATATGTCTAAAATCATTAATAATATGTAGGTTTTTTTTAAAGTTTTCTTTTCCACAACTGGCCAAAGTACAAAGTAAAAGCAACCATGGATGGCTTGGTCCTCATCATTCCCATCTCAAGACTCAGGGAACCTTGCAGAAGAGGAGCCAGTAAGAATGTCAGAGTTAGAGGGGCCATGTTAGACAGGAGCCCCTGTTCCTACCAGGCCTGTGGTACACAAGAACTCAAGGCAATGATGTCTGCTTCCACTGGACCTCCACAAGAGCCAGCCAATCAATATTTTGCCATAAAGCAGAGATGATCCCATGAGCTACAACACTACTTTGAGAGACTATATAGCTCTGGTGCTTGTGAGAAGAGATGTGGAGCCTCTTTACAGTTTATCCACCAATGGCCCATCAACGCCCTTGTGGGTGCTGGGATACTTGCTAGTACAGGTGTTCTACACGGAACCCAGAGGATCACACAGGGTTGTGGGAACCAGGGGGTCATGGGAAAGAAAGAGAAAACATATGGAGGAGAGAACAGGTGGGATGTGATGGGACAGGGAAAAGGGTAAGTAGCCAGCAGTGAAAACACATAATTTCACTGTTAACATAATTAAAAATTAAAAATTAAAAATACATGCTTCTATTCCCTTCCAATCATTTTTCCTCCTTGTTTGAACCTCTGTCTCTTCATGCCTTTTTCAAATTTCTGAAGCTTCTTGGCTTTCCATTTATATTATGCAAAATATGAGATTTGAAAGAACTTGGAGACTATGTTTCAACATGGGGGAAATTAGAGACTATAAATCTGAATCTCAAATTGTGTCATTTTGGTATGAGTCTTTTTTTTCTGGTCAGTCCGGTTAGAAAAGACTCTTCTGAAGAACTGCCTGAGCAATGTGGGCCTAATGCCAGCATTCTAGAGAGTAAGTTAGGAAAAAGAAAAAAAAACTCGGTGTGTATGTTTTAACTTAATTTTCATTTGTTTGTGATTGTATTTATACTTTCTATTATTTCTTCTTTTTTCCAGTTCAGAAAGCTTTTTGATTGTTTCTAAAAACTGAAACTCCCACATCCTTCTGGAAAGGAAAGCAGTTGTTCAGCTGTGTACCAAGCTATAGGAAGCAGACAGACATCTTTTCAACGAACTCTCCACCAATCCTTTGGTTTTTACTCTAGCCCCTTGTCCAGAGGTGACTGGGGTTTTCTGGTACCTGATCAATTTTGCAGAGTTTGTGAAATAATCATATTGCTTATTTCTTTCCATATCTGGTGTGGGTTTCAGACTATCTGGTTCTGTTAGGTCAATAGTCTTCGACTTTCCAGCTTCCCCAAACTACACTTCCTTCTCTTGTGTTCTCTGGTTATTTCCTGACACTAAAATAGACCCTTTCACTTTTGTTTTGTTGTGGATGAATACGACCTTTGAAATGAACAATTTTTTTAATACACACAAGTCGCTTTAGTTTCACAGCCAAGGTAGGAATGACTTGTGAGAATGCTATGGAGTTCAGTAGAAGTCATTAGAATTGAAGTCAAAAGCTGATATAGGGTTGCTGTCTAGAATCTTATGGATAAGTAGAGGTCTTTTTTTTCTAATTTTGTATTACTTTTTTTTTTTGCCTAGTTATACACGCGCAATAGGTACCACCCTTCTCCCTCCCCCTCCTTTCCCTCCAGTTGCCCCCCCTTCCACTCACCCCCTTTCCCATTCTCCCTACCTTCCTCTCACCCCTTTTCCTTCCCTCCTCCTCTTTTGATGCTTCCTGCTTTCTCCCTCCTATCTTCCAGAGCATCTGCTTATGTGGGCACTGAATTTCCCTCTTAGTCTTCTACACTAGTGAGAGTTCAGGACTCAGTGGCATAGCTTCGGGCCACTTTTTGGGCTGCCCGCTAGTATGGGAACAACTGTTTAGCCCCTTGCTGCTAAGGATCCTACTGCCTGAAGCCTTCTCCCCTGTGATCCCTGCTAGACTTTGGGGGGTTGTTGACATGTCAACCATTGTGCAGGTTAGCAAGATCCAATCACATTGTTGCTATATCCTGGCTGCTGAAGCCCTGTCTTGTGTGGAGTATCTTGCATATTGTTGGTCCTCCCCATTTTTAGGCTCTTACAATCTTTCTGCCTCTTCTTCTGCAAGGTTCTCTGAGCTTTAGGATGGGGAGAGATTTGGCTGGTCTGGTCCTGGATAAATATTGTAGGGTCTTTGGTGTTCTGAATTATGGTTTGTTGTTTTCAGTTTTGTTGTTCCTGCACTACCCTCTGCAGCATCCCGATTGGTTGTTGAGTTCATCTCCTAATCAAAGATAAAAGTCTGTTTAAGTGAAGATCTTAATATAAGAAGAGGCTCAAAGGTAGATGGAGGAATAGGAGTAGGATACAGCAGTGAGAGGGATCAGTCACACATTTGCCGATTAATTACCATCTAACTATACTTCCCTGACTGGGGAGATCAAACTGGTTCAATCCAAAGTGAATAGGAAGGGAAGTGATAGTGAACTGCTTCAGATGTCTCGCTACTTACATGCAGTACATGACCATGGCCTAATTTCTCTATTGAAGTATATTCTTTTGTCACCTTTCTTTTTGAGGTCTTCTTTCCCCTTCTCTCCTATTTCTAATCCTTTATGATTATAGTGGATATTACAGAGATTTACCTTAGAACATGGGTTTGCAACTAGGATCCACTTATTAGGGAGTACATATGTTATCTAACTTTCTGTGTCTGGGATATTTCACTCAATGTAATTTCTTCTAATTCCATCCATTTCCTGGCAGATTTTATTAATTCACATTTTTTGATGGCTGAGTAGTATTCCATTGTACAAATGTACCACATTTTCATTTTCATTCATCAACTGTTGGATTGACTCCATGACTTTGCTATTGTAAACAATGCTGCAATGAATATGGTTGTACTCGTGTCACTGTAGTGAAATGCTGCATTTTGGGGGATTATTCTCAGTAGTGGTATAGTAGGGTCATATGGCATTTCAATCTTTAACTTTTTTAGAAATTGTCATACTGATCTCCAGAGTGGTTGTATAAGCCTGCATTCCCGCCAGCAATTTATGAGAGTTCTCTTCTCTCCAAATCCTCTCCAGCATTTAGTGTTGCTTGTATTGTGGATTTTTGTCTTCCTGACCAGGGTGAGATGATATCTCAGGGAGTTTTGTTTTGCACTAAATGAACAATTCTAATCCAAAGCATCTTGTTTGATTGCCTTTCGTTGCCAGTAATCATATTTGTTAAACATTCAATAACCATCAAGTGTTAGAGGAAATAGAGCAGGATCCAGAATAAAGGTTCAGATTTAAGAAAATAAAACTATTCCAAATAGTAAGTTTCACCATCTGCAAGGAGAATCAGAGAGCCCCCATCTGGGCTGAAAATTCTCATGAATCTGGAAAAGTTATGCAATTAGCTGGTCAGAACAGTGGTGAGCAGAGTTGAAAGCTAAAAAAGGTGACCTTGTTAAATAAAGTTTGTCCTCTTTGATTGCATATCTCATCAAGCAATCCTGAGCACAGCTGGGAGTCTGAAAGAAGGTAAAGATGTTTTGATTTTTATGAAGAAAAGCATCTGGATGTGATCTTAGGCCCCACCCTCTTTTTAAGTGTTTTTATGCATCTTTGAAGCTGTTTGGACATATGATGATCTAGTCTTCATGAGATGTCCTGTACTAAATGAATCCTGACATGTTCTCTTCTTTCTTTGTTGCACTAACAGATTGACCTGTAGCTCTACCATATCTTACATTTGAGTTTATCTAAATTGCTGCTTTTGGATTATACTATGTGATTTATGAATAATACCATGAGGTAAACTGAAATGTTGGTGACCATCTTGCTATGAAGCATCTGTTTCCCAAACCATCAAGAACTCCTATATTTGTTGGCTGGTACTCTGAAAAACAAACAACAGCAATTTCTATCATTTAGGTTCTATTTTTTTTAACCATACATAAAAAGGATTAGATAGATTTGTTTATTTGGTTTCTCATGTACATATTGCTTTTTATGACATAATCTGTTTATTAGGGTGGGTGCCAAACACAATGAAACCACAAAGTCTGTTGCTACTACTGCCCAATGGAGTCAATAAGAGGAGAGGGTGGGAGGAAGAGACAAGAGAAGAAAAGATTTATTAAAAGCAAGCTAGCAGGTAGAGAACAGAAGGCTTTCTTCCATCTCGAAGAGGTTACAGATCAGAACCTCATATGGGACTTCTAGGGAATCTAACTTGAGCCTTAGCCAGAAGGACCCCAGAATGGTCATTGGTTCTTACAGTAGTCAATGCTTCCAATGAGATCTCAGTGTCATCCACAAGTTACTGGACATTCCAGGCATTCCTGGTGCCTAATTTTTAACCAATCCATTTTTTCAGAATTGTATGTGTGGCTAGCAACCTAGGTAGATAAATAAGATCTCTTTCTTAGATGAGGTGTAGGTTTGAAGCCTATAAAATGATTATGCCCAAGTTCATTGATTTCTCTTGTAATACAGCGTCTTGTGTATGCCTGTTCCCGTCTCAGCCTCCCACACTGTCTCCAAGGTGCTTAGAGGCACAGGGTGAGGAGGTGACATTGCAGGTGTAATACCCACTCTATTTGCTCTGTTGAAGTGAACACAGATTTCATCTTTGGCTTAGACATTCATCTCCTCTTTCAACATTCACAATTCAGTAAGTAACTATTAGCTTGAATATAGGTTCAAGTAAGCTTGCTCTGACACAATACCTGCCAAAAGCAACTTCAGCATTGAGCATCACTGAGGAAAAGAGATGGGTGACTGGAGAAATAGCAAATTCCTGAGAAGAAGAAACTAACCAAGAGCTCTGCATTTGGAGAAGGAGTGGGCTTGTTCTGATCCACAATGACTATGAAATCAACAGTATGTGAGGATGTCTGGTTTGCTGCTATAGGTCCTGGAGTGTGTTGAACATGTTGAAAACATTTCTGAGTTACTTTTCCACACTAACATTGATTTGAATTAAATTCTTTAAAAAAAACTTATACTTACCAAAACATTACATTGCAACAGTATAGCCACTGCCACTTAATATGACGACCACAAAGGAGGCAGGGATAAGTACTCAGTATGCTTGTAAAACTAGAAAAGTAAAATTTAAAAAAAATGAATACAAGAAAAGTATGCTTCTCACAGGAACAGCAGCAGGAGAGAAGGGATTCAAACTCAGGTCTTCATATTGACAGGGAAAGCCCTTTTGCACAATGAGCCACCTCCTGAACCTAAAAGACTTTCTTGAAGAACACTTTTATGGCAGGAAAGGCACAGCAGTTTAGATCATATCCATCATGGAGGTAGAGAGAGTTAGTTGCAAGAATCAACTTCTAGTTGAAACAGGACTGGGCTAACCAACCTCAAGGACTGCCCCTGTGACATGCCTTCTTCCAGAAAGGTTCCACCTCTTCAAAATTGCCAGGATTTTTTCAAGGATTAACTAATCAAACACGAGCCTGTGGGAGGCAACTTCAAATGATTATACTCTCCAACAAAAGCAAATGGGAAAAACACAAGATAATTCTTAGATTATAATTTTCATTGTCATCAAATTCAGAAGCATGGAAAAGTAGGTGGTAAGTCATAGATGAGAGTCAAGAAATGAACATTTGCCCTTCTAGGCAGAAAGAGTTAGAACTGTGCAGTCATGTAGGGCCAAGTCCCTGGGCACACTGGTAGAGTATTGTCATAGTTAGGCACACGTATCAACTTGACTGTTGAGGGTTTGAGCTGTAGGCACATTTGTGAATTAGTAGTTGGGTTAAGCCCAGGAGATTGTCTAGCTGATGGGGAAGCCCCAGCCAATGGTGGGTGGGACTAGTACCTGAATAGGTGAATAAAACACTGAGAGCTGGTTGAAGAAGTTGGCAACCTTCTGTACACTTGGCCAGACATGCTGGTCTGGCAAGTAAGGATCATCTTTCTCTCACATGTTGTGTAGAGATGGTGTGGCCAGTTCCCTTGGCCATGGTGTTGGCATGAGGTCTTCTGTCAAGCTGGACTGAGAACTGTAACTAGATAATCGTAAGAAACAATAAACCCCTTGTTCTCTTAAGCCGTTTGATGGTCATTTATCAGCAACTATGCAAGCGGACTGTGACAGGTATTAATTCTTTACCTTCAGCACTGGTTGTATAGATTGTGCAATGGAATAACTTCAAGTTGAATGAAGATAATTTGTCTTTTCTATGTTTGATGGTTCTCAGTTTTTGAAAGGGCAATAAATTCCTGGTTTTTTTTTCTTGTATGTTGACATTTCTACTGTTATGACTTTTCTGGTTACGGTTCTTGACAGGCATTGCATCCCTTTATATATATACATATATATACATATATACATATGTATGCATGTGCATGTATTTGTGCATGTGTCTGCATATGCATGCAAAAACCAGAGATCAATGTTGGATATCTTCCTCAGTAACTTTCCACCTTATTTCTAGAGACAGACCTTTTACTAAACCTACAGCTTACTAGTTTATTAGTCTAACTGGTCAAAGAACCCCAAAAATCTACCTGTCTTGGTGTCCAGTACTGGCATTATAGCCATACATCGCCATGTCCAAATTTTACAAAGGTGCTGGAGATCAAATTAGTCTCCATGTTTTACAAAAAAGCCTTTTACCTACACAGCCATTTCTCCAGCTCTAAATCCTTTTTTTGATTCAAGTGTATTTCACTGGATAAGAATATATTATCAATTCCACTGTCTTATGCATTTTTTAAAACTTTATTTTGCGTGTGTGTGTGTGTGTGTGTGTGTGTGTGTGTGTGTGTTTCAGAGGGCACTGTGTGTCCTTGTGGAGGACCAAGGATGACTTTGGGAATCATCCTGGTTTGCTTCTACCTCCTTTTTTGCTTTGCTCTAAAAGCAAAAGCTCCACCCATTAGGACTCAGCATCAGACCTCCACTGTTTGGCCTGGCATTTTTATGTGGAACCTGAGATCTGAATTCAGGACCTTCCACTTGTGTGGCAGAGTCTTAACCTCTGAGCCATCTCTCCACCTCAATTTCACTATTTTGACATTGTAATTTGCAGGAGTTTTTCTTTTTCTTTTTCTTTTTGCTCCCTCCCTCTCCTTCTGTTTTCCACTCCCCCTGCCCATCTATAAAACACGGGAAATTGCTTCTTATAGATGTTCATTAGCATGTATTTCTAACAGATCAGTAAGAATAATATAGTTCAAATTTCTTTTTTATTATTTAACTATTTTTTATTTTTTCCACTCATACAAACTTGATAGGTACCCCATTCCTCTCCCTCCCTCCACCCCTCCCTGGATCCCCTTGGTCCCTCTCCCCTTTTCCCCTTCCTTTCTCCCAGTGCCCTCTTCCCCTCCTCCCCCATTCCTGGAGCATCCTTTACTGTGCATGTCAAACTTTCCTCTGGGTCCTCCTCTTCTGATTGGGTGTAAAGACGCAAGTAGTATTGCCTAGAGCTCTTTCTTGTGGTCTCCTTTAGTACAGGAACACTATTGTGGCTGTTAATTCCTTGCCTCTAAGGATCTTAGTGCCTGTGATTCATGCTAGCCTTTGGAGGGTCAATGATATGTTGGTTATTGCACAGGTCATGCAAAGTCCTTTTATGTTACTTCGACCCTAACTTGTGTGGAGTATCTTGCATATCGTTGCGCCTCCTCATCTTTAGGTTCTTACAATCTTACCCCCCGCCCCCTCTTCTGCAAATTTCCCTGAGCTTTGGGATGGGGAGAGATTAGGCTGGCCTGGTTCGCAGGAGCTTTTCATAAATTGATAGAGATGAAAGAAGAGGAGGAAAAGAAGAAGGAAATGATGGAGAGGGAGGGAAAGGGGCAGAAGGAGGAAGAAAAAATAAAATTAGATCAACAAATGACTTAGCTCTTCAACTTAATCTAGAGATTGTCACACGATAGTCTCAGTGACATTGTGCTGCAGATGAAACAGGCAGCAGTTGTTACAGGTGTGACCCAGCAGAATTTGCTTGTCTGTCTTTTGTCTTCTGAAGGACTATTCACTATAGGCCACCTGAGAGATAAGGTATGACATATTATAAAACTTAGGAGTTCAAGATGATTCTCAGCCAGAGACCTTTGGGCTCATGATTTTTTTAGGTGTTTCCTTTGGGACGTGCACTGTTAGTCAGTTCATATAAGGAACTATGTTAAGTCTGACCATAACTTTGGGATGAAGAGAGGAGTCCATGCTTAATCGAAAGACTTCTGATTTATCCAGCACCCAGTGCAATGCAGAATCATTTCATAATACCATACTTTTGATTTTCAGTAAATATTAACTGTACCCATTATGTTTGGATCTCTCCTAAGATTAAAGGTTCAGCCCAACTTAAATCTAGGGGTGATCATTAAGATCACCATTTGGTAAGCCAGCAAATAAATTCACAGCAAGTACAGAAATGCTCTTTGAGTCCATGGTGTGGGCCAGGTCTACAGGACCCGGGTGTCTTGCCAAATGACAGTGACCACATCCTTTCCATGAAATAACAGGACTGTGTTTTGGTTGCACTATGTTTATTCAAGTGGTCTTAGCAACCAGCAGCTGCTAAGTTTCAGAATTCAATGTGAAATATTGAGCCTAAGGATATCTGTATCATTTTTTTTCTCACAAAGGAACATGAATAATAAGGGAAATATCAGGACCAGGAATGAGATCAGTCAAATGTCCAGGTTAAACTGTGATTTAGAGAGGTGGTGGCTCCAGTTTTGTTGTTATTGCCTGTCCCTAGCATGGAAATCTAACTTTTGATTCCTCATTCCTAAATGTGACTCATATGTTTCATGGGTCTCCGTGGTACAGCACAAATGGTATGCTGTAAAAGATGCAAAACTGTATTTCTAACTATGAATGTCTATACCTGTAAAGAACTCTTCTTAGTCTTTTCTAGTTACATGGTTAATAAATTATCTTTTATCCCCAAATCCAAAGTTCAAAAGTGAACAAGGACTATTTCTGAGTTTCTACACTTCTTTTTCTTCCCCTCTGCTAAAAATTATTTTCATTCTTGTAGAGTTTCATACATGAATATAGTGAATTTATGATATTTTTATACTTTAATCCCCAATCCCATCTCCCCTCCTTTTCTCTGCCAGTCTCCCTTCTATTTCCATGTCTTTTCACATGTGTGGCCCACTGGGTTTCATCTGGTTGCTTTTGATGTCACGTGTGTGAGCCCTTGCTGGAGCATGAATTATGTATCAGTGAGTATACCACTGAGGAAAGTATCTTCTTTTCCCCATGCTTCTCCTCACTGTGAACCCTCATCAGTCTCTTAAGGAGAAGTAGTGCCTTGACACCTTTTCCCTCCCACGAAAATGTTGATAAACTAAATCCTGGCTGCACTAACCTTAAAGTCTGAGAAGTAACACATTTGATAGTTTCTTGCTTATTTTTATGAATGTGCCTGTGCGTGTGTGTGTGCATGCATGTGTGTGTGTGTTTGAGAGAGAGAGAAAGAGAGAGTGTGCTGGCAAAATAAGAGACTGTATCTTTAATAAAAGACTGTATTCCTATTAATAAGTAGAATACTGTACAGTAACTTTTTAATAAGGTTAATTCTAATGTACTGATATTATATCTAAAATAGCATTATATGTAAAAAGAGAACATCAATAATAGTTATTTGACCTATCTGCTATGGGAATGTGGTCACCTCTGAGGAACATATACAACAAAAGAATGACATAATTTTACTCCTTATGACACATAATTTTCTGTTATTACAATTTTTTATCTTAAACATATTCTTACAAAAATACTAAGAACTGGAAGAAAAATCATAAACCAAAAAAAAAAAAAAAAAAGAAGAAGAAGAAATGGAGAAAAGACAATTTTGGTGAAAGCATAAACAGGAAAAGGTAAACCTTGACATGACTCTGAAAAGGAAGAACACACAGAGAAATCGGAGAATGAAACAAGGAAGCTGGCATGAAACTGGACATGGGCCTTTTGCAGCAAGCAGTCTGCAGCTCTCGGCCTCCAAGATGTCTGCAGTGACCTAGCCTCCTCCAGCTTTGGCCAGCCAGTCATGTCACCTCTGCCATGAGAAACTGTGCCTCACCTCTGGAACCATAAGCTGAATAAATCTCCCTTTCTCCCTTAAGTTGCTTGACTTTGGGTGCACTTTCAGCAATAGTTAAGAGTGCACTTTCAGCAATAGTTAAGAGTAACTGCTACAGAAATTGGTACCGGGTAGTGGGGGTATTGCTATGAGATTAAGAGCCTCTGGTACCACATCGTGAAGTTGTTTGCAAAGCTGAGAGAAGTTGGTACTCAGAAATATGGCCAATGCTGTGATGTAGGTAGTGTGCTTTTGGAACTGTTTGTTGGGAGAAATAAGGAGAACTTTGGGACTTTGTGCTGGGAAAGTCTTTGTGTCTTGACAATGGGGCCAAATGGGCCTTTCTCGTCAGAGCTTGGAAGAGAGCAATGCTGTGAGAGACGCAGGCAGTGGAAACCCAGCTTGTGATGATCCAGAGGGGAACAGAGACTGTGTTTGCAACTGGACGAGTGACACATGGAACCATGTGTTGGCGGAGAGTTTAGTGAAGTTTTGCCTTTGTTCTGAAAACTTGCCTGAAGTTAAACTGAAGTGCTTGGCAGAGGAAATTTCAAACCAATGTAGTCTTGACTAAGAAAACCTAGAATCCGATTTTGGTTTTCTTTTAGTTCTTTTTTTAATTTTTTTTATTCATTCAATTGTGCGTGTATATGTGTGTGCATGTGTGCGTGTGTGCGTGTGTGTGCGTGTGTGTAGAACCACGGACGAATTCGGGAACCACCATGGACGCCTCCACCTCCTCCTTGTTTACTCTGCCCCACGATTCACAGGCTCCGCCCTACCAGGACCAGAAACGCAGGCTGCCCCCGCTTCCGCTGGCGTCTATACGTGGGGTCTTAGGATCTGAACTCAGGACCTTCCACCTGCAAGGCAGAGGCTTAACCTCTGAGCCACCTCTCCAGCCCCTTCTTTCAGTTCTTTTTAAGTATGTTTCTCCACATGTATATAGCTTTCTTATGTGGCCCAGTCAGAGCTCCCATATGGCTCAGTTGGAGCTCTTATGTGGCCTAGTCAGAGCACAGTCATTAGCTGTGGCAGGCTGGGAGTTTGGAATGCAGCCCCACGTGCCTAGCTGAGTACTGCAAAGAGCAATGTTTCTGCTCCCATCCTCTACTTCTCCCCTCATCTAGAAGTCGCCAATTAGAGGCCAGCCACCAATTGTCAGTAGCTGTTAGCCAATCATGTAACTACTAAGTTGGAAGCCCCCTCCCCTTGTCTGTAAGCTATAAAAACCTCAACCGGACAAAGGGCCACACTTCGGCTCCTTACCACTGTGCCGGTGTCCCAGGTTCGAGTGTGCAATAAAGCCCTCATGGGAATTGCATTGGTATTGGCTCATTGCTGATTTTTGGGACCCTAGAATCTGGCCACAACATGACAATGTGATATGGCTACTTTTAGTTGTCTTCAGAATTATGAAAAAGAACAAGGAATCAGGCAAGAAGAAGCAAAAACTATAAGATCTAATGATGAAAAATACCATGTCAAACTTAAAAAGTTGAACCAGGAAGAAGCAGAGAATAAAATGGCTGTTAAAGAGATTAGCTTCATTTGTAAATCAAAGCCTGCTCTCAATTTGAATAGTAGGAGAGGCCCTACCTTGAGGGCAAGATCCTCAGAGAAGGCTCCCACCCATAAGAGTGCAAATCCTTTTGGAAGAAATGAGCTAAAGGATGGGGTTCCAAAGCAAGCATCCACTTCAACAAAGCAATTGCAATTATCCAGAAGTGAAAGAGATGGTCAGCATAGAGAAGCAGAATCAGCTGTGATTCAAGGGGGCCAGTCTTGGCAAGGTCGTCCACGTGATTTTGGTTTTAGAGACATCAGTGATGCAAGAGAGAGGAGATTATGGAGTCCTTCTCCAAGATTTCAAAAAATGATGGAAGCCAGGCAGCATGAGGCAGAAAGTCTGCAGTTTAGAGGCCCAAGAAGGGCAGTTTGTGCTGTGGAGTTAAAGATATTAGAGATGCCAGAGCAACACGAGACACCTACCAAGGAGAGGAGTCAGTTCAAGAGAGTAATGTGGGGGCTGGAGAGATGGCTCAGGGGTTAAGCCTCTGCCTTGCAAGCGGAAGGTTCTGAGTTCCGATCCTAGACCCCACATATAGACGCCGGGTGGAAGCGGGGGCGGCCCGTGTTTCTGGTCCTGGTAGGGCGGAGCCTGTGAATCCTGGGCAGAGTAAACAAGGAGGAGGTGGAGGTGTCCATGGTGGTTCCCGAATTCACCCATGGTTCTACACACACACACATACACACATATACATACACATACACGCATACATGCACAATTGAATAAATAATAATTTTAAAAAATATAAATAAAAAAAGAGAGAGTAACATGTTCTATGGGCAGCTGCATTGGAGGGGTGGAACTTTCAAAGCCCTTTGGCACTGAGATGATTTCAACAAGAGGCTCACCTGTTGGACTTGGAGCTACAAGATTTGGAGTTTGTCCGGCTTGTTTTTAGTCTTCTTATGGATCGATCTTTCCTGGATATGCCCCTATTCCTTCCTTTTGTAATGGGAATGTTTATTCTGTGCCATTATATGTTGGAAGTGTATAACTTGTTTTTTGATTTTATAGGCGGCTTTGGACTTTTGGACTGTGTCGGGACTACTGATGTAGTCTATGAAGCTTTTTAAAGTTGGACTGGTTATGGTTCACATCATGAGATGGCAATGAGCCTGTGGGGGCCAGGGATAAAGTGTCATGGTTTGAAATGTCTCCCCCACAGTCTCCTGTGTTTGGCAAGGTTACGGCACCTTAAGAGGTGGAGCCTTGCTGGAGGAAGGCAGTCACAAGGGGTGGGCCTTGAGGTGGATTAGTCACATCCTATTTCCAGGAGAAGTTGGCCTTTTGCAGCAAGCAGTCTTGAAGCTTTCAGCTTCTAAGATGTCTGCAGTGACTTAGCCTCCTCCAGCTTTGGCCAGCTGGCGATGCCACCTCTGCCGTGAGAAACTGTGCCTCCCCTCTGGAACCGTAAGCTGAATAAATCTCCCTTTCTCCTTTAAAAAAAAAAAAGAAAGAAAGAAACAACATGGAATGATTGCAAAACATTCTTTTAGAAAATGAAAAAGAGCTGATCTTGGAGCTTGTACTACTAGGTTTCGTGTGAATGTGACTCCACAGTAGGATGATCAGCCCCATTTTCTCCATTACATGGAGAAAAATGTAATGGAGAAATGAGCAAATAGAAGCCGACAGGGTCTGCCAGGAGTGAAAGGAGACCAAATATGACCAGTGCTCAATTGTTTTACAGTATAAAGATTTTATATCTCATCTTCTAAAATGCAGGAAATTGCCTGAGGGAATGGGCCATAGTGAGAAGCCAATGAAAAACAAGTGTCCCTGAAAGACCTTGGCATTTTCCAGAGACAGGATTATTTGTATCTATCACTATTCTCCCCTGCATTCTTCCCACCAGCAAACCTGACTGTGTCTGTGTGACTTACACTTTTCCTGTGTTGACCAAAATCCCAACTGAAGCTCATTTACCATGTCTGATTTTATTTAGGGGGTCTGGCAAGACTCCTCTTCTCCCCCTGCCTCTCCCTTCTTCTCTACTATCACACTTAAAAAAAAAAAAAGCCAGGGGCTGGAGAGGTGGCTCAGGGGTTAAGCCTCTGCTGCCTTGCAGGCGGAAAGTCCTGAGTTCGGATCCTAGACCCACGTATAGACCCTGGGCGGAAGCGGGGCAGCCTGCCTTTCTGGTCCTGGTAGGGCTGAGCCTGTGAATCCGGGGCAGAGTAAACAAGGAGGAGGTGGAGGCAGTCTATGGTGGTTCCCGAATTTGCCTGTGGTTCTACACACACATACACACACAAACATACACACACACACACACACACACACACGCACACATGCACAATTGAATAAATAATAAATAAAAAAATTTTTAAAGAAAGCCAACTGATTCCCTACAAGATAGATGGGCTGACAACCAACATTTTAATGGGGTTCCAAGATACCGTCTGATTTACCTCATCCCCATTTCCCCAGTTGCCTGAAGGTTCCAATGGAAGGTGCTGAGAGGCCTCAGCTTCCACACACTAGCCTTGGGCTGAAACACTGCTGCTCCCTACTCTACACTGTGCAGTTCTTCAAGCTTTCTGCAGCCTCTGACTCTCCAAATCTAAATCAGATCTGCATTTTTATAAACCTTCGGGTGGCATTGTTTTTTTAATGGCTCTCTAATCAGTATCCCGACAGCATTTTTTTTGGGGGGGGGCTACTGGATATAGCACTATCTTCTCTTCTTTTATGCATATTTTAAATTTACTATGGTAAACAGCCTTGCAAAATTTCTCTGATTTCAAAAACCAAAAACACCATTGTCCTTCTTTTTAAGCTTTGGATTTTTTTTTTTAAAAAGTGTTGTCCTTTTTCATGATTTATTTTCATATATTAACCATATTAGAATTATGAAATGTCATAGTATTTGAGTGATCAGAGTAGACTTGGCTAGGAAGAGAATGTGGTATCCATTATGGCACAGAGAATGTTAAAAGTCCTAAGTTTAGGTTCCCAATAAACTGTCATTTATGAAAATATAAGGAGAAAAAAAGAAAGAGGGACAAATAGAAGGAAAGAAAAAAGAAAGAATGAAGGAAGGAAGGAGAGAAAGAAGAGAGAAAGGGAAGGAGGGAAGAAGGAAAAAGAAAGAACTTGAAATCAGCATTAGGTAGCCTATTTTTGTTACTGTCTATTTGACAAGGACCCTAGAATAGGGATTCAAGACTTTTATGTAGTTTGTCACCTCCGGTTTGATTACAAATTATCATAAGAGACATTTTAAGTTACATTTCAGTTTCATATCTAAAAAACTCACAGTATGAAAGGAAAAAGAGCAGTCATAAAGCATGCCAATTTTTATTTTCACATGAAATGATAATTCAAACTTTTCTATTCATTTAATTCAAACTTCTCTTTTCATTTTTAAAATCACAAAGCAGAAGCCATTTTTATACAGCATTGTCTACAAAGTCCAGCACAGCAGCTATTTCTCCTTCTGTAGAGACGTCGCTACGGTTCTTCTCTTTTTTATGGACGTGTTTGTGCAGCACGCTGTAGAAATGCTCTTCGGGTTTGAAGGTGTACAAAGCAGAAATTTGCTGCCAGTCCATATTGCTTGGTGTGCTGTGGTTTTTTGGCTGGGTGCCCTTGAAAAAGCATTTAACATTATCTGTGGCCAGTTCAGTTGCATGCTCCGAGGCTTCATGTTTCCAAATCTGCCGCTCCTTCTCCGAATAGATTTCCCAGAACTTCAGCTGCATGAAACTAACCGGTGACAGGCAATGGACGATAGATGTACAAAGCAAAAGTGAAATAATAACGATGGCGATCAGGGCCCAGCCCAACACCTAAGGAAAATACAATAGAACACAGTCATTTTTTTTAAATCAGAGATGTAAAAATCCTGAGATAAAATCCAAGTAGTTATGATGATGAATACGTTTTATCTTACATCTCACATTCACAAGCACACCCTCAGCCCCATCCCAGATATTCTAGTACATCTGCTTTTATTCCCCCCACCGGAAAGCCAGCCACAATCCCAAATCATGTCTAAGGACCAGGAAAGAGCCCTTATAGTATGGTGAAGAAAAGGGCAGCATTCCTTCTAAAGAGTTTCACATCTTTTTATGTTCAGGGGTGATATGAGTGCTAAGTGGTGGAGCCTGGCAAACCCATTATATTATAATATACTTCGGCTTTCCCCTGGCTGGATATCTCTTCTCCAATATATAGGATTCGCCATAGAGGGGACAACCCAGGACAGGACGGTGGAGATGAAAGTGGGAAGCAAGAGGTAGGTGGCTGGCACTGTTTCTAATGCTCATCTGTCACTTTCAGTGCCAGCTCTTTATCACATGAGCTGCCGGAGGAGGAGTGTCTTTTAGGATGCCACCTGTCTAGAGAAAAGTCACAGGCGTGGAATCTGGCCCCTCTGCGCCTCCCCACTGCGTGCATCACCTGACCTGCGACTGAGCCTTGAGCTTTCTCAGGAGGTCTTGCATCGGGGATTCGCTCTGTTGGCAGGGGACCAGAGGCAGCTCGCTGATGCAACTGGTGTCCTGGCCCTCGCACAGGCGCCGCGCCATGAACGAGCTCCCGCTGACCGCGCACTCGTAGAAGGAGCCCCCCAGCAGTCCCATGGCTATCCAGGTGAGGGGCGCGAGCGCCGCCACGCCAAGGAGCTGGGTGCAGGCGCACGCGCCGTGGCTGGAGCTGCAGTGCGCGCGGGCCTCCGGCTCGCAGCAGCCGGTGAGCAGGCGCCAGGTGCGCGCGCTCAGCACGCAGCCCAGGAGGAAGAGCGCGAGCGCGGGCACCAGCAGGAAGACGAGGCCGTAGGGAAGGTTCCAGAAGGCGCTGCATGGACACTGGAACACCACCGCCGAGAAGATCTTCTCGCCACCCGCGGTCAGCAGGGTCACCAGGACGTAGCCCAGAGTGTTGCGATTCTTAAGGCACAGGTCGAGCACAGTCTTGAACTTGTCCATGGCTTCTGCGCCCTCAGCCAGCCGTTTCTATCTTTCCCAGGCTGTGAAGACAAATGGACCGACTGGAGTCTGGGGTTTTCCACACTGATCAGAAGCAACTTTAGAAAAGGGAAATGGGTTTCTGAACCTTCGAGTTTCACTTTCTAGCTGACAGAGATCCAGGAGTATGCCCAGGGAGCCTTTAACCTCCTAATACCCGCCCCTTACAAGGTCTCCTGCTCCCCAGTTCAGGAATTCTGCCAGAAGAGAAATCGTATTTGCTGCTCGCTTTCCTTCATCTCAGCAACACACTAGGCACTGTCTTGCCTTTGATAACTCAACAAGGCTACTTGAGCAATCCAAGAAGTTACCAAAGTTTGTTTTATCTCAGTGACCGTAATTCCAAAGTCAGCAACTCCCAGTAACAAAAATACACACCATTTATAGGAAATAGATACATTTCCGAAGCTAAATTGTAACCGGATGGCACAAAGATTCTGAGAGAATGTTTGTGCCCTATTCCAGCCATTGAAGTATCAAAACAATGGACTCCTAAAAATTGCAATCCCCCTTCCCCCCAGAGTCTCACACTGGAAACAGCAAGAAGGGCTTCCAGACAAATAAACAAACAAACAAATCAATCAATCAATCAATCTCCAGACCAGATGCCAGTCAGGTCCAACAGCTAGTCAGACCACCTTAGTAGAAGAAACCAGGCTCTCCAGCAAAACTGCTTAAATGTGCATAATTCTTGCCTTGTCCAAGACTACACCTAATGTTAGAATCTCAGGCAGACTTGGGCACAGATTAAATCACTGTTATCTCTCTTCCCAATGTGGACATACTGAGTAAATTTCCCTTGTCTGCTTTTCACTGCTAATCCGATTTTTTAAATTGATTTATTAAGGGCAGGTGACCAAACAAAAACACAGACCGTACCACAGGTTTCAAAACAAAGTCATAACAAAGCCTAGAATGAAGTCAAGTTCCAGGACTTCTGTGGGACTCTGTCCCTCTGTTCCTTTTGCCACCAAGTTAGTTCACATTAACTGTCCTCGACTCTCCTTGACTTCCCCAGAGACATTAGGCTGAAGATACTGCGCTGAATTGTTCATTGTAAGGAGCATCCTTTTTACAGTTGTGTCATGACTGTGGGACCATCAGTGACCACCAAAGTGATCAGCAACAGAAAGTGCACATGGTTGTTGCAAGAATACTGTCGGAACCCAAGACTTCCACTTTGAAGCTTCATCTAGCATGCTGTTTCCTCTGCCTTCACTCTTCTCAAGGCAGCATGTGTCTGACACACACCATAACCTGACCTCTGACTCTGAGCCCTGCTCTTTTGTGTCTCCAGATTGAGGTAAGAAATACTTGAAAGGACACTGGCCTTGCATTCAGGGACACTGTAGCAATAGCTTTAAGAAGTTACCCCCTCTAGGTCTCAGAACCTTCCAGGTTGTTGTAATGAGTTCATGAGTCTCTTGAGCAGCATATAAAAAAACTTTGCATATGGGACAGGTCATGAAGTGAATGTTCAGTGTAAGGGATTGCCTCTCACTCCGTATATCTGAAAACATAGAACCAATTCATTGTATACAACTTGAGAATGCAAGTGCATGCTCAGATTTAGACTAAGAATTGTATTTCAGTCATTTGATAACCATGTACTACTACCTTAAAGTACTTATGGGCTCTTTACTTCCTGCTTAACCACAAAGAGGGTGTCCATATAGAATCTGGGTAGACGGCTCACAATGACTTAATTGCTGTTGGTGCCTATTCATTAGGCTTGGTTTATTTTATTTGGGACGTATAAAAGCTTAGGCTACAAAGTTAGCTTTTGAGATGAGTCAAGAAACACCTTTTCTTACACACACTTGCATTTCCAATAATCCACCCACTACCACCACTGACCAGCAGAGTAGCTAGCACAAAAACTCCAAGGTGGTATGATGAAGAACTCTTCTCTTGTTCATCATTAGAGGTTAACTCCAGATGACATGTCAGCGGTTATCATCTTGCAGGATAGCTTGAGTTCAATTCTCTGAGATTAGACCACATACTGCCAGGAAGACTTCAAATGTTCAACAAAGTTGCATGGGAGAGAATCACTTTGGGTGTGACTATTATGTCTGTAACCCTCCATCTTTAAAAATACTTTTCTTCCTTTGAGTTTTGAGTAGCTTCCCTTTTCTCCAAGACTCCAATTCCCCTTATCTCATTCTTCTAAGATGTCTTTGTCTTTGCCCCATACTCATTTGGAAGGAATCTTACTGGAGCTACAACTTTTCAGTACCTTTATCTGAATCTTCCTTAACTGAAAACAAACAAAAACTCAGTTTTCTGTCCTCTTGACTTAGGTTTGTGTATTCTCCCACATTTTTACCATCCAAGTATTAAATGCATCTAACACTGTTTACCTTCCAAAATTAGACAATGAGCCCCCACATTTCTCATTCAAGAAGGGCTGTCCTTTTCCTGGCCCACCTCTACATTGTCCGAAATGAGTTTTTCCACCAACTCATCAAAGTTCATTCTCTTCCAAAGCTCAAAGCCATCCAACACCATCTGTCTTCCCATTTCACCCTCACCATCTGTTTTCATTCTCTGTACTCCAATGTTGGTCACAGCCTCCTGCTTTCTAGTTCTTGTTATTTATTCAAGGACTTGGTTTCAAAACTTTATTGCTATATAAACTTATCTCTCATCCTCCTCCCCCCAACTGAATCAATTCATTCATTAACCAGTTTATTAACTAGTTCATTTGTTCACTCGGTCATTCATTGAAACATTCAATAAGCACTCAAGATATGCCATGTTTCTACAAGTGCCTGGCACTTGTTATTGATATAATAAAGGATGAGACAAATATGTCTTCTTGTCCATCCATAGTCTTATCACAGAAAGGACATAGGAAGGGAGACAGGAATCTTAAGGATCATACAGAGAAAATACAGTGACACTCTGAGTATCCTGAGATGCCTCTGTCAGATGGTGTTTACTACAAACAGCAAAAACCCTGGAGTGCAGGAGGATCTGGGGTGGAAAGAAACCTGGAGCAAAGGCAATGTGGATGGTGAGAGAGACAGGAGGGCCGGTCTCCAGGACAAAGCAGGTGGAGCATCAGGTTTAGGGCTTCACAGACCACAATTTGCCACTTGTGATTCTGCTCAAATCTCTCCACAGCCTCAGCTGTATCTGGACATGTTGTCTAGACTTACATCTCTAAACACCACTCTCTGAGTTAGTTAATTGTTCCTCAAATCATAACTTTCAGGGTGTGGTGATCATTCTGTATTTATTCTAAGTTTCTGTAGTCATTGAGAGTCTGGATTCTACCTACCAGATTGAATTTTCTTCCAGTCATTGAGGATGTCACCCTGCTCTCTACCTCCACTGCTGGATCAGTGAATGGTTCTGAATCTGGGTCTATTGTACATTAGCCAGCTACATTACAGGAGACATTGCTGAGAAATTCAGTCTCTTGGTGGAAATAGACTCACCAAAAATAACACTATTTAAAAGACTTTGAGAAGTCTGATTCTAGCACCAATTATCTGTTAAGAAATGATTATTAGATTCTACAATTCAGCACACTAAAAAGCCAATGGAAATGGGTTTGTTTGGTTTTAATTGTAGAGGTTTTTTTCAGTACTATCATTAGCAATGTCAAGAACCCATATTAAAAAAAAAACACACAAAAAAAACTGACAGTAAGACCTATTAATGAAGAAGTAAATACCTGTTTTTACACCCATAGATTGGAAGAGCACCAGCACTCAACCTAAAAAAACCTTCTACAAGAGAAGTAGGGGATCTCAACACCCAGAGTAGGATGCAGCCTAGTGCAGTGGAAGAGCAGTGACATAAGCAACAGCCAACCAGAATACAGAGTACCCACGAGCCTGCATTGCTCATCTGCAATCAGGCCAACCAAATCTCTCTCTCCATTCTAAGACTCAGGGAGCCTTGTGGAAGAGGAGGCGCTACATTGGATGAGCTAAAGATGGAAAGGTCCACCACTGGGCAAGACATTCCACTAAAGGCAGGGCTACTACGTCCAGGAACTCACTGCAATGAGTCTTGTCTTTACCAGCCCTGCATACTGCTGACACACCAACATGCCCCCATAGAAAGGATCTCAAGAGAAATAATTACATGCAGTGGACACCTAGGGACTAGGGCTAGACAGATGAGGGGGAGTGCCCTTCTCAGTGCATCTGTCCAAGAAAGGGTTGCTTGGTCTGCCACAGAGGCAACAATCCAGGGAGAACCCTGGGACCCATAGAAGCAGACAGACTGGAAGGTGGGAAGGAGTGGGATGGATTGATGAAGAGAAGAGAGGGAGAAAGGGAAAGAAGGAAGAAGGGAGGGAGGAAGAAGGGGGACAGAGATAATTACTCAATGTGCTTGTAAAATTAGGGAAAAAAATTTTAAAACTCTACAAACCATTTCTCAAGAAAAAAGGAAAGGAAACTAGTGAACAAAGCTATACAGCATTCCGTGACTCTGAAGATCTTAGCAGTCATTTTTCCAACACTGTTCCAAACACTGTTCTCTGTATCTCTGGGAAGACAGCTCATGACAGGACTATGGTGTGGTATGATCCCACCTCGAGTCTATTGCTCTGAAACTTCTCATATTAAAGCCATACATGTTTAAAAGTCATGGCTATAATGTTCATGGTATGTAACAGATTTGAAAGTCTGGGATTATTATTAGAATTATTATTTAAGATTAAAAAAACAGAACAGTTTTAGTGAGATATTCATGTATGAGTTCATCCCTTCATTCATCCATTTAAAGTATACAAGTCAATATTTTACTATGTTCCCAGAATTCAGCATACTAAACCATCTTCTCAATCAATTTTACAATGTTTTCATTGCACAGAAAATGGACTTCATGACATTTATCCATTATTCCCACTTCTCTCCTTCCCTACCTATCCTCTAAACTTCAAATTCCCAAGTCTCTTGAAAGCACCTAGCTATTTTATTTCTCTAAATAATTGCCTTAAAATAATTTTTATTTATTTGAAAGAGAAAGGAAGGAAAAGAGAGAGAGAGAGAGAGAGAGAGAGAGAGAGGAGCATGTGTGCCATGGTCCATGTGTGAAGACAAAAGGGCAACTTTTTGTGCATGTATGAGCACATGCATGCATGTGTGTCCACATGTGTATATGCATGTGAGTGTGTGTGTGTGTGTGTATGTGTGTGTGTGTATCACATGGTACTCTGTGTGTCTGTGAGGCTCAAGGGAGACTTGGGGTATCATTTGGATTGCTCTACCTCCTTTTTGCTTATCTCAGGTTTTCCAGGCTCCACCTTCCTCAGCCAGAAGTGTAGGCCATCAACATTTCTGCCTGATATTATTACATGGGATTCAGAGTTCAAAGTGAAGTCCTTCTGCTTGCAAGACAAAGTCTTACTTCCTGAGCCATCACTCCAGCCCCAAATTTTAGAGCTTTGTTTTCTCCTACAACTCTATGGACCTTGGGGATTAAACTCCATTTGCCAGGTTTGCATGCAGGTATCTTACTGGCTGAGGCACCTTACTATCCCTATTCTGGACATTTTTAAATTCCACCTTCCATTTAGTTAGTTCTGTATGGTTGGTCCAACATCTCCCCATTCAAATAATCACTTTCTACTTCTGAGGCATCAATACCAACACTTTGAGGTCTTTCCTGTCTCAACATCTTTGCACACAAATCTTCCTTTTTTTGTAGTTTTCTGTTAGTTATTTCTTATTCCTTAAACTTTAACTCTAGTTTCACATCCTCAAAAGGAAACTCTGTATATGTGCAACAACATCATCCAATCTTGGTGGCTTAATACAACACATTTTTTTTCTCATTTTCAAAATATGTGCTGTATGGAACCCATTTTCCATAATACTCTGAAATTTAGCATTTCCATTTCTACCCAAGGCCTCCTCAGTGTCTGTATTAATCAAAATTCAGTAGAGAAATAGAAACAATAGAATAACACACACATGCACACACATATACACACATATATGTATGAAACTTATTTAGGGGCTTACAAGATAAGAGGCTGATCTGCAAATTGTAGAAGCTAACAAATTAGTAGCTTCTCAGTCCAAGAAGTCTGAAATCTATGAACAAAAGAGAGCAATACTGCAGCCCCAACCTGAGGTCAAAGCCCCCGAAGCTCCTTGGAGAGACTGTGCAAAGCAGGATCTGATGTGAACTGTCATCAGCAGCAGTGACCTCCCCCCAAGAGGGACGAGAATGTTGGATAGACTGACTTCCCCTTCTTTCTACTTTTGGTTTCTTTCTGAGCTCCCAACCTATTGGATGGGGCTACCCACACTCTGGGCAAGTATCCACCACTTACTTCACTGATCCACATGCCAGTCTTCCCCAGAAACAGCCCTACTGCCACACGACACAGTTTCCACAGTAAATGGAATGCACCATTTAACCCAATCATGTCGATGACCACAGTTGACTGTCACATTGTCCAAGATCACCGCAGCAGAAAGAGTGTTGGACAGTCTCCCGGTAGCCACTGAATGCTGCAGTCTCCTGATAGCCACTGAATGCTGCAGCACAGCCTGTGGTCTGCCTGACTGCAAAAGGACAAGGACATACAGTCCTCCCATTTGCCAGAAGAAAAGGAATGACCACTTGAGTCTATCTCAACACTGATTTTCTTTTAAACTTGTCTTCTACACAGAATCCATCAACCTCCGTCCTCAAATATCCAAATTCAAATTGGCCACTGTGTGGGTTCACATCTCAATGACTGCAGTACACTATCACCTCAGTAACAGGTCTTCATGTGGCCTCTTGGTTGACAGACCTATGAACTAGTAACAAAAGATTAATGTTTTCTGTGTAAAAAAAAGGGGGGGGGAGTGGAGGGTTACCATGAATACAAGAGTCAGGACATCCATAGGAAATATTTCATTCTGAAAGGAAAGAAGGAAAGTCAGGCAAAGGCACAAACTGGTTTGATGCATTTCTGAAGTGATACTTGTGAGTATAAAATGTTCCTAGATTCTAAACCTCCCACTTTCAGAAAGGTTCTTTGTTATCCTCATTGGCCACATGGTAAGGGTGCATGTCCTCTGGCAGAATAAGGCAGGTTTTTTTGGTCTATGCTTGACTTGTGTAATGTCCCAGGACCAGATGTCCACTGGAGTTTATCAATTCCCTTGCCTTTAAGTCCCTCTTGAAATTTAGTAAGAATCTTATCTCTTGGATTGTTGTAAAGTATATTTGCAAATATCTATGGCCCTGAATTATAGGTAACCTGATTCTACATGGGTCATTGATTTTTCTGTAGAAAAGCCACACTTAGCTTGATCTTTGTTGTATTTATCCAGTTGAGTATATTGACACTATTTGCTCTGAAGTACCTAATCGATTGAGAGATGTCACCAATAAGTGTAGAGGTCACACTTTTTAATTTGATATTTCCACAAGATTGTTTTAATAGTATATTTCCTTTAATGATTCATCCATTTCCATCTTGGTGTTTGGAAAGAAATATAAAACCTATATATGTAATTCTACAAGGCTTTAACTTTTAAAATCTTTCTATTCCTTTTCTGTTTACTTGCACATCAACCAATTTCTTTTGAGCTTATGGGCAACACATCAAGTAGCAGCACTTATATGCCAGGAATGCCCCTGTCCCTTGAGGTCACATTTTCTTTCACTACATAAGCTTCCATTTCATGTCACAGTGGCTTTCCTGATGTCATCTCTGTTCTCCATCACTCATCTTCACATTGTCTGGCATTGGGCCCCAAATGTATGCCCTGCTTCAATTACTAACATTGGGTTAGAACCAGCCGCAAGACTCCAGCTAACTATGGGGTAGGGGGAGGGGGGATATGGTCCTCGCCTGTGCTTTCATGACAAAATGAACCAAACATCGTTTTATGTGTGTGTGTGTATGTGTTCACACGTGTTCCAATGACCATGTGTGTATAGATGTACATACACATGTGTATGGAATCCCAAATTATATGTCAGGTTCTTCCTCAATGGCTGTCTATCAAGCAGAGTCTTTCACTGAACTAATCTCATCACTTCATTTAAGCTGTCTGGCCTATGTGCTTTGGTCTTGTGTGGTGTGTGTGTATGAAATAAGCAGGAAGGTAGTTTTCATCTTTGGATCCTCAGCTAAATGAAAATCTGATTGGGATGGGGGGGGCGCTTGCATTTGTGCTTGTGCACCACTGTTGAAGGCAACAGAGGGAAAGTTTTGTACTCATGCCTCCTTGGTCTTTTTCCTGACTGTGGGTTTCATTGCTTAATTTATAGAGAAAGACGCAGAAAGTAAATGAATGGATTGCTTCCTATCTGGAATCCTCTATGGCTTTCAGTCATCTAAAGGATGGCATGGAAAGTCTTGCCAGTCTGACATCTGTGCCCCACTTCACCCGATATATTTCAGCTTTCAGCAGTGCTGACCCCCTTAGGCTTTCCATTTCTCCTCCACACCACATCGTTTTCATTGACTTTTCTTGCTGTTGTGAATGACAGTACTATGTTCTTCACCTGATAAACTCTTCTTTCCTTTGAATGTGCAGTCTTGTCTCTAATAAGGTGACCCTCCGGTTCCCCAGTCAGCACTTTGTGTCTTGTCCGCACACCATTTTCCAATAAATAACAGGATGCCAGCTTAAAGATATACTGCGACCTTCCTTCCTTTAGCTATCTCTTCTACTTCCTGAGGAGCTCCCAGAGCACAGACCTCCTCTCCTTGGACGCCGGATTCCTTCATGGTCAGACCTTCCTGTCCAGAGTGCTTCCCTAGCAAATGGAAGTAATGTGGGTTCCTTTATCTGCTTATAGCACCACTTCAAACTGCTGCACAGTCTTGGTGAGGAGTAAAATAAATTCTTCTTAAAAGCCCAGCACAGCGTTAACATTTTCATTTCACATGAATTTCAGGAAAAAAAAAATTTTGTGCAGTGACTTAGAAATGTGCTAGAGGGCACTGATCCATTGTTTGATAATAGGCTGTGCTCCTTGGAAGGTAACAACTGATTTGTTCATCTAATCAAGAGCTGAACAAAAGATTTTCAGTAAATGAAATAGTAGATCTTTTAATTGGTGGTACAAGTTCATATGATTCAAGCAATTACATCTGCCATTTACTGGGAAGTGTTTGAGGAGGAGAGCTACAGCAGCCCTGTTTTTCTGTGCTCCCCAGTCTTGGGTGAGCTCCACAAGCAGCGGAGTCACAGATGATCATTAGTGGCATCCCAACCTGCCCATCAGAGCCCTACAGTGGGAAGATTGCATTACATCACCTGCAGCGCCCTTTCGAGCTCCTGCATTCTGTAACTTACAATTGTAGCTCCCTGAAGGAAGTGAAAGCCTGTCCTGGCAGCAATGATAACTCTGGCAGATATTGAGTTGAATGCAATGGGACATGCTCTGTGTGATTCCCACTGATATGTGGAAGCTAAAAAGTTGAAGTTAAGAGATCAGAGGTCACCAGAGCCTGAAAAGAGGATGCACAATGCCTGCCAAACCACAGTTAGACAGGAAGAATGAGCGCTAGGGTGACTATAATTAATGATGCTTTGCTACATATTTCTAAGAAGCCTGAAGAGAGGATTTTGAGTGCTCCCAACACAAAGAAATGATAAATGTCAAATATGTTGGAAATACCAATTATTCAGACATCAAATGCACACGTAAGTATGTATTGAAATACACAATGTATCTCCAGCAGGACTATTATGTGTCAGTTAAAAAAAGATTCTAAGAAAGAGTTAGGCCTTGAGACAAACAGCAACAAAAAACAACAAACCCAAAATTGCAACAAGTGGCAAATTTTTTTTAATGTGGCAAAAAAGAAAAAAAGCAGGTTAAGCTAGTTAGATACAAGTACCAATTCAACAATTGAGGGCTAGGCTAGAGTGATGGCTCAGGGGTTAAGATTCTTCTTTGCAAGCAGAAGGACATGGATTCTGATTGCAGGTCCCAGGTAAAAATGCCAGGCAGAGGGGGCATCAGCCTACACTTCCGGCCTTGGTGGATAGAACCTGGAAAATCCCAGAGCAAAGCAAAAAGGATGTAGAAACAATCTAGGATAATTCCTGAAGAGTCACTCTTGGTTCTCCATAGGAATACACACACACACACACACGCACACGCACATGCACACATACATTAAATACATTAAGTTTTTTTTTAAAAAAAAGAAAATCTAATGTAAGGGACTGGAGAGGTGACTCAGGTGTTAAGGCTTTTATCTTGCAAGCAAAAGGACTTGAGTTCTGATCCCATAGTCCATGTAAAAACACCAGGCAACAATGGCAGTGGCCTACATTTCGGGCCCTGGAACTTGAAGTAGGGGAAACCCCAGAGCAAAGCAGTGGAGAGGTAGAACAATCCAAGATGATTCTCAAAGTTACCTTTGGGCCTCCACAAACATACACACTCAAGCCCTCTTTTCTACACACACCTGCACACACATCCACACTCCACTTCCACATATTCACAAAAAATCTAATTTGATAAAAAAAAATTGAGTGTTGTTTTTACCCAATTGGAGGTTAAAAGATGTAGTGATAATGTAATAGTTATGATGTAATTGTATAGTTCAATATTTTAAATGATTATGTGATTTTTAAACACCTCAAACACTAAATTCAAATACTGACTTATTTTATTTTGAGCTTCATGCAATATCTCACAGGAATTGCTGATATGTGTCTCTGCAACATTCTTCCCCTCTCTGAGCCTAGCTTCCTCTTTGTACCACGAGCCCAGAATAGTATTCTCTCCACAGCGAGCCTCAGTCAGTGGGTGTTAGTACCACCCAGGGTGTATTAACACAGCGATGCAAACCTGAACTGAATGAGGTGCTTATGATTTTAGCCTAGTTTATAAAAATAAACCTAGCATGTAGACTTTAAAAACAGAATTTATTTTACAGAATTACTAAATATACCGTTCCTATTTCTTCCTCTGACATCCAAACTAACTTAAAGAAAAACAACAGGAAATGATTTCTCAGTAGTGCGTTCACAAAGATACTCTCATCGGGTGGTATGTATAAAACTCTGTATCCCTGGGGGCAACACAGAGACGCTATTTAGCTGCAGAGAAAAAAAAAAACAAACAAAAAACAAAAAAAACCAAGGTAACTTATGTGAGATACCCTCCTTGCTAGAGTCGTTTTCAGGAAGTGGGTGGATTCAGAGGTCCCGTGGTGGGGTGCTGTGTTGCATGCAGGTGTGGTTGAAAAGCCAGCTGAACTAACCAGCCCCACCTGCCACGCTGCGGCCCACGGCCCCACACCCACGTGCCTCATCCCGTGTTCTCTAGGAAGTCTGGTGCACTGGCTGGCGGTGCTTTCGGGTTGCACAATGTGGTGAACCCCAGGAGCATCTTCCAGACAGTCGCTGAGGTTCGGCAAAAGCTGGTGGATTAGCTGTGGTTTACCACACCCCCACAGCTGGTATGTTATTTTAGATTATGCTTTGGCTTCTGGGCCCTCCGGCCCACTCGGGTTCACCCCACACACAATAACATTGCAGCACTTGCTCATGTTCCTTGTTAACATCTTTCATGGGTATCCTAAATCTGGAGATGGAATTTCAGGTTTCCAACGTAGCTCAGACAGTGCATGTTGAACCAGCTTCAGGATCTATTTGGAGTATCTCTTAGGACCATGACTTACTCTCTGGGTAATTGAAGTTAGTTTATGAAAAAAGCTAGATTGGATGGTTCAGGATGCTTTGACAAAAACAATCCTATAAATATTCAAAACAAGGGCAATCCACTCCGCACAGTTCTGGAGGTGGGAAATAGGTCAAGGAAGTGGCAGATTAGTTTCCTGGTTCATAGGTGATTGTGTTTCCAAAGTACCAAGCATGGCAGAAGAGACTAGAGTCCTTCTTTGTAAAGATGCTAATTAATCACTGGGAAGGGGGGCTCCACCCTGGTTGTTTTATCACCTCCTAAAGGCCAGACTCCCTAACACCATCTCACTGGGGGTCAGGCTACAATATAGGGATCTAGATGTTCTCATTATTTAACAGCAGAGTCTTCTGAGACCATGCTCCTCCATAATACATTCATACATTCAGTCAGTCCACCAATCAATCAATTTGCCAGGCATTTGGAACACAAAATGTTCCAGGCATGTGTAAGAACCATAATCTCTTCTCTGAAGGAGTGCAGTCTTGTGGGGAAAGCAGACAGAAGAGCAGTTACTATATTGATCTCGTTGTTTCCAAAGTGTGAGCCAATCGCAAGCAGTACTCAATAACAGTCATCAGTTTAATTTGATTGTACAATTGAGATTTCACCTTTGACAAAAACTGTAAGAATTCCCCCTCAGACCTTTAATAAATGATGTGATTTTTTTCTTCTAGCAAAGACAGATTCCTGAGAGTCGGTAAAGTTGTTAAGAAGCAAAACTCTGCACAGGAAGGAAAATGAGATTGTTAGTGAGGGCCTCTGATTCTGGACAAAACGTGGTGTATAAAGTACTGAGAGGTAAAAATAAGGGGGAGGGCAACTCAAAATATTCACGCACACAAAAGTATATTTCTCACATCTCACTGTTTCCATTTCATTGGAAGAAAAAGAAAATGTCCAAATCAGTGAGAACTTTTTGTTCAGAAAATGATTCCTAAATATACACCAACAACATTTTTCACTGTTTAATTTGAAATATGGTAGACCACTGGAATGTTTTTAGAAGATCTTATATCAAGAAATTGTACCTTAAACCAAAGTCTCAAGACCTCATTCCAAATCCAGAGTGCTTCCATCAGGACTCACTGCAGAGGTCACATGACTGCGTCATCACAGACAACCTAAAAAAAATCACATTTCTAAAGTCATTCAGAAGGAGCAACACTTTCACTTTTCTGGTTTTGAAGATAATGCCACTGGCTGGTTTAATAAAAATGCTATTGTAGCTTCTTCTTCAATATACCCTGGTCTAGTCTTATTTTCTTCTACCCATTACCACCCATCTTACTCTCTAGCCTTTCAGGTTTTATTCCTGAAGTAGGCAGCTTGCAGTAGAAACAGCAAGATCCAAACCATATCCTGGCCTTAAGGGAGAGCTGGAGTAATTGAGAAACAGCCATTCAGGGCAGGCATGCTTTACTAGGATAAACAGGACTTAGAGACGAAGTCATTGTTAGCCACCCTTGAGTCACCCTCTGCTTGATCAACATTCCCACAGTGTATATGTCTTTGGTCACATGCTTTACCCGTGAATTGGGCCCTTTTTCTCTCTCTAAACTTAATCAAGGAGCTAATTATCTCCTGCTTAGACTATGAAAATAGTCTCCTAATTTTCCCCATCGGGTCTGTCCTCTACATTGACGCTATCATTGTCTTAAACATTGCAAATCTGACTATTTAACCATAACTCCCTAATGACTGTTCATTGCTTATAGTGGACTCCAGTTAAAATGAAATCCTCCCCAGAGGATAACTTCGGAATATGGGGTTCTGTGTTTTGAAAGGCCCCTCCAAACCACAGGTTGAAATTTTATGATAGTATTGAGAGATTGGACATTTTACGAGAGGATTAGTTTGCAAAGGTGGAGGACTCTCTTCCTTGTCTGCCTCAGCTCTTGCTTTCCATGTGATATCTTCTGCTTTGTCACGACACAGCAGGAAGATCTTCAACACACATGGCCTTTTGATCGTAGACTTTCCAGTTCCCAGAACTGCGAGACAAATGAACATTGGAGTGTGGAGTTCTGTTGTATCAGCAGACATCCAGAACTTGGGGGCACATCAAAGCCACCTCAAAGTTCCAAAACATAAAGACCTATGACATCATCACCTTCCCCCATCTGTGTCCTTTTTGAATCCACCCCATGCATTTCTCATGTCATGAACTCTCCCCTATTCCCTCTCAGGGATGGGTATTTGTTGCATTCCTCTGTCATGTTGGGGTGTCCTCACTACAGGAAAAGATCAGAATGTTGGAAGCATGCAGCTTGTCTTGATTTTAGAGGAGGCTTTTGGCCTTTTTCTTTTGGACTGTGCTGGGACTACTACAGTTTACGTGAACTTTTAATATTAGACTGGATGTGCTATGCATCATGAGGTGGCCATGAGCATATGAGGAGCCAAGAGGTGGAGTGTCGTGGTTTGATTGTGAGTTGTCCCACACAGGCTCATGTGTTTCAATCCTTAGCTGCTGTTAATATTTGGGAAGGTCATGGAAAGTTTGAGAAGTGAAGCCTTGATGCAGGAAGACATGTCACAGCTTCCCTTTCCAGTTTACTGCTTGCTGTTTCTATCTCCATGATGATCTCTGCAGTGCCCCAAGCCTTCTCCAGCTTCTGACACCACCATGCCTTTCACACCATCGTGGACAATGACTCCCTTCTGGAACCCTAAGCCAAACAAATCTCCCTTTCTTTCCTTAAATTGCTGGAGTTTGAATGTTGTCTCACACCGGCAGAAGAGTTACTATGACCACATCCAAATTCTCTTAACAATGACTTAAATCCTTGCACAATGCCGAGATTTTCTGTTTAGTCTCATCCCCAACCACTTCCAGTTACTGGCCAGATGAGTCAACTGTAAACTGGATGAACACCTGAACCAGAATTGATTTTTCATATTTCTGTTGCATATGTGTGCTTACTTACCTAGCATACATTTTTCCTGTTACTCAACTAGTCCCTTTCCACGAAAGGCACTGAACCACAAAGAGTAAGCAAGTTCCCTCTCACTGATGCCCCTGTAGTCAGTCACATCTTAGTTCACTGCAGCTTCGGTCCTTTGACTTGCTCATCGAAGCCTGATAATCTATGTTCCAGTCTGAGATATTACTTCTGATCCAAGTCTGTACTACAATCTATAGGGCACATGCATTCTGATCTTCCCACCACTCACCCTTCATTCACTCTTCTATAGTCACTTGGGCCTTCTACTCCTGTGCCACATGAAATAATGTTGGCGCCAAGGCCCTTGGAGTTGCTGTTCTTCCTGGGTTGCTCTTCTGTCTTCCAAGAACCTGCTCACTTTCAATCACACCTGAACTATTGCTCACAGAGCCTCACTAGCCAGTGATCAAATTATACACATACTCTTTGCTTTATTGTTCTCCATTTGTCATCAACTCTTGATGACCAACATTATTTTTATTGGTTCCAACTGGTTACACTAGAACATACACTGCAAGAGGGCTCTATTTGGTCAGCATATCTCCTTGACAATATCTTGAGTTCCTGTGCATGCAAAACAGATGCTCAGGAAGCACACGCTGTTGTTTTTGCTGTCTGTCACCTTACTCGCAAAGCACATTGAGACTTTGGTTAAACATATGCATTTATTTATGTTCTTTTCTAAAACCTGACTCAAACAACAATAAATGGATTTTAAGGATGACAAAAAGGATAAAGCTTGAGACATCCTTGGGGCCGGGGCCAGCAAGATGGCTCAGTGCAGCAGGTACCTGCTTGCAAATTTGGTGACTTGAGTTTGGTCCCCAGAATCCCACATGGTGGAAGGAGAGAACTCACCTCTGAAAGTTGTTCTTTGACCTCTACCTGTGTACCATTACAAGTGTGAGTGTTCTCATGTTTTTTTTCTCTCTCTCTCTCCCCATCCCTCCCTTCTTGCCTTCCTCCCTCTTGAATAAACCAAATGTAAAAAAAAAATGAAGACATCAGAAAAACTTATTTTGATTATCCCTTTTAAAATAACTGCCTAGGTCTAGGGATGTAGCTCAGTTGCTAAAGTGCTTGTCTAGCATGCAAAAGCCCTAAATTCAGTCCCTAGAAACTCATAAACTACACCTGTAATTCCAGCATTTGGGAAGTACAGACAGAAGGATCAGAAGTTCAAGGTCATTTTCAGTTCCAACAGAGAATTTGAGCACAACCTGGGATATATGAGACCCTGTCTCAAGAAAAAAAAAAAAAAAAGCTTCCTCAGTCTCCTTACCCTGCCTCTCTATGTTTCTTAGTATCGTCTATGGTTCTACTAGTTATCTTCTAACAGATTATCTAATTTACTCACAAATTCTGCTATTGAAATCAGACCCATCCCTAGAATGTAAGGATTAAGAAGGCCATAAACTTCATCCTCTGACAAAGCATTCTAAGAACAGTGATTAACACTTAGAGATGCTCAAAAAGTGTCCGTGGAAGGAATGAGTGGAGAACCGAAGGCTGTGGATGCTGTGGAAATAGAGAGTACATGAACCTCAAAGGGAGGCGCAAGTCCAAGCCAGCATGACCATAGGAGCTGCCAGAGATGGGTCAGTTCATTCAGCAGAACCCTAAGGAATGAGGCTGCAGGTACTTCTGAAAGCAGGAAAGCAAGTGGGTGGAAAATGGAGTCAGGATCGGGAGAGCACCCGTACTGCAGCAGATGAGGGCTTCAGAGTAAAGGCCTCATCCTCATCAGGTGAGGTCGGCCTCCTGCATGAGTCCAGGCCTTCCATTTGATTCTGGGAACACAAGCAGTGTGGCCCCTTAGAACACAGAGATGTGGCCCCATCTCTCACTCTTGCTAAGTCTGGAAATGCTCTCTGGTTAAAGCAGCGCTGCCAAAGAGAAAGCTTCCAGAAACTGGAAGCTCATGGAGCTGCGCCTCTGCCATTCTGAGGAAGTTTATTTCCAGCCTAGAACTGCTGGCTCATTGATCACCTGAGTGATCAAGAGGATTTTGTTGTTTTTTTTTAAGACATCCTTTTTCAAGGATCTCCTTGAGGAAATGTTTCACCAAAATGGGGTGCTAGGGAACAAAGGGGCAACATGGGAAACTGGAAATAAAATTTACAATGAAACAGAACTCAGAGACTCTTCAGTGTTTGCGCTGGGCTATTAAAACAGATGTTCAAATTGCTGGGGAGAGAATTCTGTGGATGAAGTGATCACTGCCCAAGTATTCGGACCAGAGTTTGGAACCCCAGGACTAACATAAAAGACTGTCACATGTAAGCCTAGTCTTGGGGGTGGGGGGCAGAGTCGGAAATCCCTGGAACAAGCTGGCTAGTGAGATGGGGGTTCAGTGAGAAACTGACTCAAAATGTTAAGTGATCAAGTAAAACATCGATACCACATACACATAGACACTTATACACTCACAACATACAGATATTCAGACCTACACACACACACACACACACACACCTGTCTTAAGAAGCTAAATATATAGAGCATGCAGTAGGAGGTGATTTTTCTCTGCTGCTTCTTTTTTTAAATTTTTAAATTATTGATTATTTATTCAATTGTGGATATATGTGTGTGTGCGTGTGTATGTGTGCATGTGTGTAGAACCACAGACGAATTCGGGAACCACCATGGACCACCTCCTCGTTTACTCTGCCCCGGGATTCACAGACTCACAGGACCAGAAGTGCAGGCCACCCCCACTTCCGCCTGGTGTCTATACATGGGGTCCAGGATCTGAACTCAGGACCTTCCAGCTGCAAGGCAGAGGCTTAACCCCTGAGCCACCTCTCCAGCCCCTCTCTGCTGCTTCTTGAAAACATATCAGTACTCCGTGGACTTTACAAACATGAAACAAATTCATAGAAAAAACCCTGATGGATGGCTGGGGAGATGGCTCAGGAGTTAAAGCCTTTGCCTTGAGGCAAAGGGCTTGAGGTTGGATCTCTAGATCCCATGTAAATGCCTGGCCTAGTGGAGGCCTAGATATCTGAAGGCAGAGCATGGGAAGCTACAAAGCAAAGCAATAAGGAGGTAGGGTAATCCAGGATGGTTCCCAATATCACCATTGGGCCTACACAACACACATACTCAAGTGCCCTCTTGAGCCTCCATAAGCATACATACTCAAGTGCACACACACACACACACACACACACACACACACACACACACTAAAGTAAGGCTCTATTGCTGGAAAAGTGGAGCCTTTGCCAGTAAGCTAAACTGCAGGTAAATCTACACAGGAGAGAATCAAGCCAGGGAGCTGTGCTGCCAACACAAATTAACTAAGCCCAGGGCAGACAAAAGAAAAAGGACTTACCTGAGTCTTGATTTCCTTCTCTGGGGACTGCAGGGGCTCAATCTGGTCACGCAAAGTCATGCTTTGATTCAGACCTTCACATACCTAACTCCTTTTATTCCTCATGAGTTCCTTGCTGACAAAGATGACCCAGTTTACCAGTACAGTCCTGGTTTTTAATCTATCATCACAGATTAGCTATTAACTGTACTGTTGTCAAAAGTATCCCAATTACAAGATTAATTGTATCATTTTCCCATCCTTAAGTAGAGCCACTTTTAATGCTTGCTTTATATTCCTGAGCAAGCCAGCCAATTTACTCTTAAAGTTACAAATACAGTGTTTCATAGCTTGGGTTTTCTTAAAATTTGTCACAATTCAGATTCTTTAGTGGGTAGTCTATGCCCAAGCATTTCCTAACTGTGGTGCCTGAAGTTGGGAGGCTGTAACAGGAGGATCAAAAGTTCAAGGCCAACCTGGCTTACAAAGTGAGTTCAAGGAGAGTGTGGATAACAGCAAGACCATGTCTCAAAATATATACAAAAAATAGAAAAAAGTTTCAGATACAACTCAGAAATACAGTATATGCTAAGTATGCATAAGGCCATAGGCCCAATCCCTAGTACTAAAACAGAAAAAAAATAATTTCTTAGAAACCCAGTAATTCATAAAAGAAAGTTTTCCTTTTTAAAAAACTCATTCAGTGTGTGCAAAGTTTTGTTAAAACACTAATAATTTTTGAACATGTAACTCTTAAAGACTATAGATACTTGTGGAAGAATCTAGGCAATATAATACATTTTAATTCCTGGAACAGTGTTAGAATAAATACTATCAACTGTGTGTGTGTGAACATACATGCGCACATGCACCTATGAAAGGTATGCCCAACATCAGGTATCCTGCTCTTTCGTGTTCCATATTATTTGTGTGTGTGTGTGTGTGTGAGAGAGAGAGAGAGAGAGAGAGAGAGAGAGATATGTCTATAAAGGCCCAAGGGTGATTCTGGGAATCACCCTGGATTGCTTCTACCTCTTTTTTGCTTTGCTCTGGGGTTTCCCAAGCTCTTCCCTCCAAAACTGAAAGTGCAGGCCACCACCATTTCTTTCTGCCTGGCATTTTTACATGGACTCTGAGATCCAAACAGATTCTTCCACTTATGAGGCAGAAACTTAATCCCTGAACCATCACTCCAGCTCTCTGCAATAGTCTTTTTTTTTTTTTTTCTGCAATAGTCTTTTGAGACAGGGTCTCTAACAAAACCTGGAGCTCACCCTCTTGGCTACACTGGCTGGGGTGGGAATGCCTAGGTTCCTCCATTCTCTGCCTGTCTCCCATCCCCAGCAACCCAGTCAATACCTGAGTTACAGATATAAGTACGTGTCGGGGAATCAAATTCAGGTTCCCATGCTTCCATAGCAAAGCACTTTACCTACTGATCCACTTCTCCAGCCCTTCCATCTGACTTTACTAACAATGATCACTAAAGAATGTTCACAGCACGTGAAAGGTTTTATCCATCACCACAGCTGCATAAAAGCTAATGAGCTACGACCCAGGGAACACAGCTTCCCTTGCACAGACTAGTTCTGTGTGCTAATGATGCTTGCGTTTCTGGAAGCCTAGGACCTGAAGTCCTGCCAATGCCTGAACAACGGCTCATATGCTAGCCAGTGAACTCTGAAACACTCCTTTCATCGTGAGCAGCACTGAAACAGATTCTACAAGTGATTACTCACTTTCAAGGGAGCGCTAGCCTCGCTTGACTTAATTAAAGAGACAAAGAGCCCCTTGGTTTTACTCAAACTTGCACTATCCTGATATAAAACATGTCTCATTAGAAGAGCTGTGATCTGGCTCAACTCTACTTTTTTCACTTAGTCCTTTGAAATTGCAGAAGAAATTTCTTTTTAAATGAAATACAAAATTCCCACCATTTGCTTGAAGGGAGAATATTCATATAATATAAAACAAAATGATTGTTTTAAAGATATATTATTACCATATTTGCAAAAGTTACCTTACAGACTGTCAGGATGACTGAGGTACCTGTGCACAAATCTGGAGACCTGAGTTCAATCCCCAGAGCCTCCTACATTGTACAAACAATGAACCAACTTCTAGAAGCTGACTCCACATATGTACCTTGGCACACACATGTATCTTGACCCTTCTCGCCCTCTTTCTCGCAAATAAAAATTTAAATAAGAATACAAAATGAAAAAGTTACTGTAAAATGATGTAATGTGTTAGACAGAATCATGCTGTTGGGCGACTAATGTGTTGTCCAGCCTCAAACCTATTCAAAACAAAAAGAGAATATGATCTGGATCTCACTTGGTCTTTCCATCTCTGTTACAAGTCATGCCTGTGTTTTGAATTTGAGATCAGGTTTTCTTGGTGGCCTCAAAGAGTCATCCCCTCCCCCATCTTGGGGGGATTTCCTTTTGATCATTTCAGACAATCCGTCTTTTTGAATGAGAAAAAGTAGAAGAGAGGAATGTTGAACGAGGTTAAGTAAACGGAAAAACTGTCACATAAAGCAAGTTTAGCCCCAGTAGAGCATCCAGGCAGGACAAACGGAAGCTTTATTCTTTCGAAAACATTCTTCTTTTAGACAGTGTGTAATGACATCCTCCCTGGAGGCTCTTTATGATTGAGAGAAAAAAGAAAAGAAAGAAAAGCTTCCTCAGAAGTCCTTTGCTAGGTTCCAAGTATAAGGAGCAAAGCACAGATAAAAGCCAAACTTGATTTCTTTATGTAAAGACGCTGAAAGAACCACACAGGGTTCTTGCTTGTGATTGCTACTGGTATTTCCATGAACCATCTGCACCAAATAATTTTCTACTTTCAAGGGAGAAATAAATCTTGACTTAAATATACTGCATGTTAGAGAACTTAGGTGAAGTCACCTTCGAGTGTAACACTTTCTTCTGCTCTACCATAAACTTCAGGTTGTATGTCCAGGGTTTTTGCACAGCTGCTGCCTCCTGAGGACTAGATTACATACAACTATGAAAATTTTGTTTAAAAAAGTTACATGTTCAGACATGGACCTGAGTTTGATTCCTAGAGGCCCATGTTGGAATGAGACAACTAACTTCTGAATGTTGTCCTGAATTTCCATATGTGTGCTATGGCATATTCTTTCTTTCTCTCTCTCTCTTTCTCTCTCTCTCATTTCCTTCCTCTCAAAATAAATAATAAATTAAAATTTAAAAAGTCATGTGCCACTTAAGGGATCAGAACTTGACCTTTGTGTTAAATGTCTAAATCAAAAACTATTCTACAAGTTTAATGAGCGTGTGTCCCAATGAAAACCTGTCTTCCAAGGTTTTGGAAAGTGTGGATACATTTTTAATGCAATGGAATATTAAAAAAAGGACACCAGAGAGGAAAGAGTCACAATTATGATGAGTTTATTTAGGAAAATAAACTTGAAGAAAGTTTCTACTAAAAAAAAGTAAGCATCATATCAAAACTTAAAATTTTCCATGTTCTTTGGTATTGAAATTCAAAATATAAAATTTTATTTTGAAAATTTTAATCATTGGGTCTATAACTGTTTTCCACATAAGAAAAATATAACATAAACTTGTCTGTAATTGAATTATTTATTGAAAAAAAATGAGTGCCTAAAAACAACAAATTTCATGCCTGCCGAGATCAATGTCATAGAGGACATATTCATTTATCAATATTTTTCCTATAAAATAATGCTTTTTAATTTTAACGATCTTCTTCTGTCACTTTTAATATGGTATTTGAATAGTCATCTAGCTTCTAGCATGACAATCCCTACTTTTTCATTTTTTAAAAAATGCATAGTTCTTGGAACTTTATGTTTCAGTATTTTCCATCCATATTGCCAAATCTGCATATTTCAAATACATTAAATTAATGATAATAAAATCCAATTCTAGCTGCATCTTTTTGTTTCTATTATGAAAAACATCACTTGAAGAACAGATTTTTTGTCTCTTCTTATATAGATTGGTAAAATCTCCCACAAAATACTGGAGACTTGATTTTGTGCTTTGGGTAATTTTTTACTTAGTCCAGTTCAGATATTTCCATGCTCCTGCTTTTTTGTATGAAAATGTCTCCCCTCAATTTGTTCACATGGTTCTAAGAAAAAAAGGTTCAAGACAAACGGGTGAAGATTTTTTTTTTCTTTTTGCATAAACTCTTATAATACTGAAATGCTCAAGCAGTTCTCAGCATCGGCCCTAACATTGAGACTGGGAACAGGACGTATACAACCACACCAACACACAGCCATCTGCTAGAAGGACTGCATACAGACACCTTTGTCTATGGAGGCTCTGGACCCTTTGGAAATAAGTGAGTTGCATTGCCAACATGACAAAGAAAATCGCAATGTTCAGGATCAAGAACAGTCTGGTGTAGGAAGGAGACAGAGACCGGGCTCTGCTGTGAGTCGTGGCCATCCGCGTCTGTCCAAAGTGGCCTTTCACAGATCCCCCATTTTTATGTTTCTCATAGGTAACATCTGCGAAATCTAAGAGGTCGTTCATTTCTTCATCTTCATTTATGGGTAGTTCTTTCTGCGCCAGAATCTGAGCTTTCTGCCGAATCTTTTTCTCATTGACCTCAATCTGTGCAAAAATGTCAGGGCCAGCGTCCACAAATTTATAGCGTCTGCCGGTCTTGCGGGTTTTCTTGGACTTGCTTTGCTGCTGCTGCCGCTGTGAAATGGCAAAAATCCTGTCGATGGCCTCCTCCGTCTGCCTCTTGTCTGAAAACCTCAGCAGGCGCTCGGCGGTCTTCCTAAAGCTTGCGGTGTTCCGGACTCGGGACAGGATCTGTTTCTCCAGCAGCTGGAACACTGGCTTGAAATGCTGCAGGTTCCGTTCCACGACAGCAGCATAGTCCTTCACCTCGGGGACCCAGGTGCTCCTGATGGCCGAACTGCGGTCAAAGAGAATTTTCTGGCGATCTGCAATGACCTGCGCGAAGGCAGACTGCCCCGTGTTGTCACCGGTCCACAGGTAAGTCGCGTAGGCGTGTTCACTGGTGGCTACGAACACATCCAACCGCTGAGCGTCTCCGTGGATGCTGAAGCTCTGAACATCCACAGATGGGCCTATGAAGAGGTAAGCTGCCCGGGTGATGGGGCTTCGGAGGTGCATGGTGACATTCACGTAGTTCGTCCCATTGTAGGGATAGCCCCGCGGGTACGTCACTGAGGCAAAGGTTGCTCTCTCACTGTAGCCGGTGTCGTCCATCCAGTACATTTTATAGAGACCATCTCGTTGCCTGATGAAAGCCCCGTGCACCCCATCGACCACTGTCTCTTCAAAAGGAACATCTACGTTATGGAAGAAACTCGCTGCTGTCTCTAGGGGGCTCTCTTCTCCCAGGTGGATCTGGTCTACGAGGAGGAGAAGCTGTGGGTGCAGGAGGACCAGATTTCTCTGGATGTTCTTCAGGTTGAGCTGGGGGTTATAAGCTCCCACACCTTCGCCCCGGATGAAAACCACCCCATCTTTCTCCTTGGCTGCAACTACCCTTCCCTGACAGCTGGCGGCCAAGTCATGCTTATACTTCGACCATTTGGATGAGCAGTCTTCTGTGACCTGACCCTCCCAGGGGGAAAAGCAGCTCTTGGTCACAGCTGGGGAGAACATCAGAACGTTGTTGAAGAAGGTGTACTTGGGCCCATAGAGGGCCTCAGTAATGAACGGGACACCATTGGGGGCAAAAGTGAATGAGTTCTGATCAGGGTGTTCATGTCCTGCATTAAAATTTCTCCATCCTTTGACCCAGTCTTTATACTTGTTTCTGTGGACAATATCATATATTGCACGTCCCCCAAGTTTTCCTGACTTGAAGGAAAGGAAAGATCTATTGATTTCTGCAGGCAGCGCACTTCCGTAGGTTACAACACCCCAGTCTTCAAAATAATGCAATGTAGGGGTGCCAAAATCTGGAGGAGGGACCGATTTCAAGCTGGCATCATACCTGAAGGGATTAATTTTTAAAAGTTAAATGGTTAAGTGACAGAAAAATGTGACAGCATGTGTCTCCAAGACTGAGATTACAGATTACAGATGTGACCTGCATGTGGACATCTCTGAAAACACTCAAGGGTCATCAGCACACGATCCTGGATTTGCGACGAAAATCACTGCTGCTGTTAACATGTATTACTTAACAATCTCAAAGTCGCTGCCCAAACTATGGGGCCCATAGAGTCAAGCACTTCACCATATTGCTGGTCAAAAGGCTACTCTAGGGAATCTCATTAGAATTTGGACTCCAACATTTGCCATCAGCTGGAATTATAGGAACTGATATTATTGAATATTTATCCTGAAATCAGTCTCGCCTCCAGCCTTTTTTCCCCTCCAAAAACATCAAATAAGATTTTATTATTTACTTAGCATATTAGATACAATTTATTAGGAATAGCCTATCCAAAAATATCAGTAGACGATGTTGGAAGGTTTAAAACCATGGTACCACTACTGACGAGCCCAGATACAAAGGCTTTCCTTTATTGGAAGATGATGCCTTGCCTCTTTGACAAGAAATGACTTATTTTTGTTTATGGTAAAAAAGTACAAAGTACTGATACTTAACACTAAAATTTCATAGCAACTAAGAATGCAGACTTTTAAAATAGAATAACTACAAAAATAATTACAAAGATGATTTATTTCTGATGACCTGGGATTATCACCTTGAGTCCCGAGTAGATAACGCATACTGTTCACTCTCACATGCTCTGGTATTCAAGCACCCATGCCCGAGTCAAATAAACTGGTGCTTAATTTTCACCATTTCATCTGCTGTTCTAGAATCTCAGCTACAGAACATGAGAAATAATTTCTCTGAGGTCTAGTGCAATGGTGGCTTAATGAATGGGAATAAGAAACACACATACAAGGTGAATGGTTGTCCTTCTCAGCTTTTGGTTGGTTTAAGTATTCTCATAAAGGCAGATTTTTAAAGTTCACACTTGCATTAATTTGACTCTTCCATTCAGTTTTCTAGAACTTACTTGGTTGCTCATTTGTGGGCAAGTGAAAAATATCAAGTCATGGTTTGCATGTGAGTTGCCCCCCCCCAACAAACTTATGTTTTTTAATCCAGAGCTGGTGTTAATGTTTAGAAGGCTGTATGTAGCACCTTTGGTAAGTGGAGCCTTTTTAGAGGAAGGCATACCATGGGGACAGGCCTTGAGGTTGCGTAACCTGATCATGCTTCCTCTCAGTTCGCTCTTGTACTCTGCCTCCCCATGGCTGTGGTGACCTGAATTTGGCCTCCTGCTTCTGCCTATAGCCATGACTTCTGCTGTGCAATTCCACCATCACGGACTCTATCCCTGCTCTGAAACTGTGAGCCAAAGAAATCTTCCTTGCTTCCTTAAGTCGTGTATGAGTATTGGTTCACAGCAATAAAAGAAAAGTAACTGTAAGAAAAATTGGGACCGAGAAGTGGGGTGCTGCTAGAGACTAACAAAACACCCCTGAGATGAGTAAGGAATGCTTGCATCATGTAATTAGCTCATCCATGAAAGCAGTTTTAAAATTCTGGTCAATCTACAGTTACTACTACATACTAAAATACTAAATATCAGTATTTTATAATATTCATATTAAATACTACTAAAATATTAATATATTTTTTCTCCTTTCTTAAACTTTGAACTAAAAAAATAAAGACAAGTAAACCATAGAAAGATGTTTTTTCTTTTAGTTGAATATAAATTTTAACAATTTCCGAAGACTCAAGGACTAATAATTAACTGGTTCCCTGTAATTTTTATTTTAACTTTATTGGACTCCAACATACTTGGCAATATGTGAAAAACAAAACCTAAGTTGCTTCTGGACTTAAAAGATGATGGCAAGAAAATTTCACGGTCCTTTTGTTATCAAAGTGAAGCTGTCATAGACTACGGAACACTTTTAAACAGCAGTGAAAGCTAGAAATAGTCTTGCCATTAGAGGATTATAATGTTTTCCTTGCCCAACCAAAACATTTTACTACCTTTTTAGAATATACTTATCAAAATAGCCTTTATCGATTTTGTGGATTTTCTTCTTACATAGTTTCAAAGGCTCATCTATGAAAGAACAGAAGCTTGGGGTATCTCCAGTATATGAGAACCAAGAACTACACACAGAAACTAGGACATAAATTTAAAGAACTATTAGGTTTAGACACTGACAGGAGCCGAGCTAAAGCTCCATATACTTAGCTGACATGGGAAAAGAGTTTCTAAAAAGACTTTAGATTTTCATTTTAAATGCCCCTCCCCCCAAAGAAAAAACAGTAGTACACAGCAAGAACAGTATGCTAGCCCTCCTGTGTGGCATACCAGAGAAATTCTGTGTGCAGAGTACACCAACGCTGCCCTTTGGATGGCGTGCCCGGCCCTTCCACCACACGGTTCCTTCTGATTTGGTCAGCCAGCCAGTTTCCACTGCCGTTACGCATGACAAATTTATCCAGAAACACTAATTGACTTTCAGGTCCATAAAACCAGTTGTAATTTGAATCTGCAATAGCCACAGTCCTTTGAAACCCTGTGGAAGAAAATGATTAAGATAAATTTAAAACTGTATATTCCTGGAAGGCAAAACAATGATTTTTAAACCTAGTTGCAAATTAGAATCAGTGGTGTATTTGAGATAAAAATAGATAAAACTGTGTTGCCCACCTATCACACTGTCATGGTTAGATATAGGTGTCAACTTGACAGCTGAAGCATAGAGCTCTGGCCACATGTGTAAAGAATTAGTAGCTGAGTTGGGCCCCAAACAAGCCTGCGGATGATTGTGTGAGGAGACCCAGCATGAGATGTGTGGGACTAGTCCCCGGGCTTGAGGACAAGATAGAGGCAGCTGGTTGAGGAAGCTGGCATCCTTTGGTTCATTTGGCCAGACAGGCTGTCTGACAAGGATTTTCACTCTCCCAGCTATTAGTCCTCAGGTGCTGGTGTTTGTGCGCATTCCCTTGCTAAGCTGGACAAGGAGCTGTAACCAAGAACTGTACGTCAAAATAAAAACCTGTTGCTCCCTTAAGCTGTTTGGTCAGTAACATTGCGCAGCCTGCGAGCACATGAACCCTGTATCAGCCAATGTGATGCACATGAACCCTGTAACCATAACCGTCTGAAATCTTCCACATATCTTGTGTGTAATCTTGTTATCTATGTGCGACCTGTCGCTGGTAACAGGTATGACACTCTATTAATGTATATATGCACAGACCTCATCCTCATTTCCTAGTGTCCATGCCATGGATGACTGTGTTTGTGTCTAGGCATGGACATCCTCTCCCGCACAGAGAGCTCCTTGCGTGGAGTACGCACAACTCTTACACAGCTCAATCTTCGTTTTGGACAGAGGTAGAATATAAAGTGTTTCAATCAACTTCTAATGAAGCAGAAGCTAGTCTACATATAAAGTGCAAGACTCTGCTCATATATATACTCTTGGAATTTGAAGAAGAGGAGAATGCCAGAGGCTTTAATAAACCCAGGTATCATTATTGGAATAGGGAAGAAACTCAAAACTAAGATCAGACATACTGTAAGTGCTGATGAAAAAGAAGAGAGAGAGAGAGAGAGAGAGAGAGAGAGAGAGAGCCCTGAGCCAGACGGGAGTAACTATTACCATTGTACCAACTGCAGGGGTGAGTAGGAGAGTAGCTAGGAAGATTATAGTTGAAGAAAAAAAAAACAAAACAAAACAGAATCTCTTGTAAAATGATACCCTGAATGCATTTTTAGCTAATACTTTTGATTTCTAGTAGTTTAGTAAATTCTCTTCCAAGTAAATCATTATAAAATATACTTTAAAATTCACATTATAAGTCTATGAGTCCTTTAAAAGTCAGAGAACATGGTATACTACTCTTTAAATCACCTGCCTTCCACAGTGCCTGGCAAAGAAATGGTCAACAAAGTCTGTTGGATTAATAAATGTGAGAGCTAAATGTTCCTCCTCAGATTAGTAGGTAACATAAACACTGCTATAACTACAACCTCCCCAAACCCTGGGATGGCTGTTAGATCTCAGCTTAGGATTCAAACATCCCAAATCTCTTAAAGGCCTCTTTCTTTGGATTGCCTCTGATAACCACAATGTGCTATAAAACAAGTCCCTTGGGGCTTATTCTTAGACATAAGAATGAGCAACTGGATTCCAAGCACACATCTAAACTCAATGTTAAAATGGTCATCTTGCTTAGCAGTAGTTTTTGGATGATTAATACAGTAAAGGAGATTCTAGCTAGTACATGTGAATATAAACAGAGGAAAAAAAAAAAAAGATTTAAATACTGGAGTCTTTCTTAGAATTCTAGAATCAGCAAATAAAATTGTATTTCCCCAGAGGAAAAATCCATGTTAATGTAAGCTGACCTTCTAAACTTTTAAACTCCTGTGTTAGACTGTGTTACAAATAGGACAGTTATAAAGCTCTTCTAGAAACGAGCAAATGACCAAATAACACATACATTTACACACATATTTTAGATGCAGTTTTCTTAAAAGGCTAAATTTTACATAGCAATGTGGAATTAGAAGTTTTATAGCATTTTTTGGTAATTTTCTACACTCATATAATTTATTTCTCTAAAATATTTAATCAGATATGTACAGCATAGTACATATTACTGTTCTTCTTTGCAGAGTTTGATCAGAAAAGAGGACTAGTTCTAGATTTCTAGAAGCACTGTACCACTAAGTTACACCCCAGATTAATAAAATATTAAAGGAAAATACTAATACTTCAACTACAAAATGTGGGTATGATCTAATCATTTCAAATCTAGTTTTAAGAAAAACATTAAAAGCCAAAGCTACATTAGGATTATCAAGGATCACAGAAAATAGGAAACTGAAATGTAATAATTAATATATGTATGTCATTTAGATTCATGAAAATGAACTTATAAGAGTTGAAATTCAGGGGGCTGGAGAGGTGGCTCAGGGGTTAAGCCTCCGCCTTCCAGGCGGAAGGTCCTGAGTTCGGATCCCAGATCCCACGTATAGACAGACGCCAGGCGGAAGCGGGGGCGGCCTGCGCTTCTGGTCCTGGTAGGGCGGAGCCTGTGAATCCCGGGGCAGAAGGAGGTGGAGGCGTCCATGGTGGTTCGCGAATTCGTCCGTGGGTCTACACACAGACACACACACATACACACACACACACACACACACACACACGCACATGCACACAGTTGAATAAATAATAATAATAAAAAAATTTAAAAAAAAAGAGTTGAAATTCAGATATATAAAAATAATGTGGGGGCTGAAGAGCTAGCTCAGGGTTTAGGCCTTTGCCTCTCAAGCAAAAGGACCCAGATCCCAACATCAGTTATGAAAAGCAGAGCCTGGGAAACCCCAGAGCAAAGCAATAAATAAGAGTAATCAAGGATGATTCACATCATCACTTTGGGTCTCCACAGGCACACATAAGGCCTTCTTACACACACACACACACACACACACACACATATACGCGCGCGCCAAAAAAAATAATGTGGGGTTAGAAATTATTTGATGCATTACATTTGAAATTTTATAATATCTAAATCAGAATTCCTCATGCTAGCTTCCAAAATGCTTCATTTCTATGCAGCTAATCTCTGCATGATAAACTCCACAGAGCTCATTTCTTTTCCTAGTTGAACTCATTGTCGTAATCAGAAATGTTAGTGGAATGTTTTCTCACTCACTATACCTGGCAAGATGGTTCTATACAGAAATGCAAAGTGTTGCTTCAACCATGGATGGCCAAAGTGGTTGATATTAAAGTGCCGCTGAACAAGAAACATGTACTGGAACAGCGATCTAGTGGTGTAGCTGCCATATGCAACTCCTTCGTAGAGTGATCCGTCTGTCACCTCTCGGAGCAAGACCAGAGATTTCTCCATGATGGTCAGAACTTGCTTGGTCCATAGGTAGGCCTCTTGAAGATACCCTAGAGGACAAAAACTGTGAGTGAAGACTGAAACAAAATGTATACAAAAATATGGCCTGACACAACTCTGAGCTACTTAAACCGTTCACACTATTACAAATCACATTTTATGAAACTCTCATTTGTTAACATGTGAAATCACACCCTGTTCTAACTTACAGTGAACCTGTGTTATAAGTTTCTAAACACAAGCCACTAAACCATTCATACTATTATAAATCACATTTTGTGAAAACTCATTTGTCAACATGTTAAATCACACCCTGTTCTAATTTACAGTGAGCCTGTGATATAAGTTTCTAAACACAAGTCATTTATTAATTAAATAAAGATGAACCCTTAAGTGAGTACCAAGTAATTTCCCAATAGTTAATAAACTACAAGTACACTACTATAAGATTTGTACATTGAAACTCCCTAATGTTCTTTAAAAGTTTTGAAAATATTTTTTGAAGTTCATCTCTGAAAAATTTACAATATTATTTTATAGAAATTTTTACTAGGCTGCAAACACGTGCTAAGCAGCCTTTAATATGCATTGTCATGCGTATGCACTTCTATATTTCAAGAATGAAAGGATAGTATGGTGGACTGAGAAACCACTCAGATGGAAATCTAATGGTGAAAAAAGAAAGATTTAGTTGGAATTCTGAGTCAGTCAGAATAAGCAACATGATTTTGTTCAAGTACTCTTTGTATGGCTGTACTTTTCAATCTTTCCAGTAAAAATTCAAAATGTAAAAATGTTCATAAAATTTCTGAACTGTGAAAGGCTAGCCTCCTCCATTCTTTCTCAAATTCTTGGACTTAGGTATTGAAAATTCCTCACACTATCATTCTCACAGCACTGAACAGAATTGTACTTAGTCCTGTCAACAATCCAGCTGTGTCTTTCTGACATACTGAAGACCTCTGGCACGTAATTCAAAACAAACAGAACTTGGATCTGAACCTAGGGATTTAAGACTAAAGGTGTGACTTCTTTTGTTTGCTCATTTCCAAAACACTCCTAAGTTCCTGGGAATAAATTGGAGATTCCAGCCTTTTTAATTGTATTTACTATTGTTGTTTGCATCTATGCGATGTGTGTGGGCATGTGTGCACCATGCTGTGTATGTGGAAGTCAGAGGATAACTCTGTGGAGTAGGTTCTCTTCTTCTACATTTCTGTGAGTTGAATTCAGGCCATTGGGCTTGCTTGCCAGCTCCTTTAGTTGCTGAGCCATCTCACGGAACCTGATCTTACTAATTCCTAATGCAAGTAGAGTCTGTTGCTTTGTTCCTCAAACACTAAGGTCTTCTCAGACTACATGGTGGGCTGGCTGGCAAGACCTGCAAGAAACTCAGGTATCAGCAGCTCTGGGCCTAACCTACGTCCCAGCCTGAGCCATGTCTCTCGGGTTATAGGGATAGCGCTGGTCTCAGGCTTCAATGGACGGAGGTAACTATTAATTATGGCCTGTCTTCTGCCACCAAGCTCCACACTGGATACACAGGTTTTCTCAGTATTCATTCTCTATCATCTGAATTTAAAATGTCAATCTTTTTCTTCTCCCTGTCCTCCAACTCTGGTCAAACAGCAACATGACTGACGCCAAAAGTCAGGTACTGTTCTTTGATGGTCACACTACTAATTGTCCCTGTTTGTTCTTTAACAACCCTTTCCAGACAATGTCTGCCAAAATACTTTGTGAACTCCAAGCTTCTGTCAATATAAGCATTAAGGCTGTTGTTGTTAATTGGTTGATATGACAGGGAGAAAGAGAGATGTGGGTAAATCTGTTATTGGATAATTTATAAAATGCTAATTCCTTCTCTTCTAGTCATTCACTTATTATTGACTAATCAATTGTGCAGTACTAGAGATGAACCTAAAGACCTCACACATTCTGGGCAAACGCTCCATCACCATATCCTCAACCCTACAAAACAGTGATTACTTCTTACAAGGAATATAAACAAGAGTTAAATTATTATAACTTTGTAACATCCAATTATACATTTAATATCATAAAAATTCACTGTGCCTTAAAGCTGCTTTCCTTTCCTTTTGCTTGTGAGCGTATGTGTATATGTGTGTGTGTGTGTTTGTACCAGAGGACACCTGAGTGTGTGTGCCTGTGGAAGCCCAAAGATGACATCAAGAATCATTCTGGATTGGGGCTGAAGCAATCATAATTGGACTTTACATGCCCTGTGCATTGTACAACACACTATTGACCCCACAAAGTCTAGCATCTGCTAAAGGCACCAAGATCTTTGGAGGCAAGGGATTGGCAGCCACAGCAGTGTTCCTATACCTAAGGGGAACACGGGAAAGGGTTCAGGGAAAGGCCACTGGGTCCTTGTACGTCATCGGAGAGGAGGGCCCAGAGGAAAATCAGGCATGCACAAGAAAGGACTCTCTGGGAATTGGGGCGGGAGGCACTGGGGGATGGGAAGGGAGGGGAGTGGGGAGAAGAAGCAGGGGGTACGGGGGGGGGAGGGAACTGGTGTACCTATTAAGTTTGTATGAGCTGAAATAATAATAAAAAATGCATTAATAAAAAAAAAAAAGAATCATCCTGGATTGCTCTATCTTTGGAGTTTCCCAGGATCCACCTTCCAAGGCCAGAATTGCAAGCTGTTCCATTTCTGCCCGGGGTTTTTTTTTTTTTTTTTTTTTCTCATAGAAGTTGGGCATCCAAACTCAGGCACTTTACTTGCAAGGCAAAGATTTTAACCCCTGAACCATCTCCCCAGTTAGGAGATGATTTTCTTAAATAAAGTTCTAATAACATTTTCACAAGAGTTGTAATTAAATTAGTTGCAAAAATATTGGCAATTATGCACTTGGTTAATATAAAGTAACTGCACAATCTACAAAAACTGCTTCCAGTTTTGATCTAAATGATCATATAGGTTGTTTTAAGTTTTTAGAGAAAAAAGGAATAGTTAAATTATAGTTCACAGCTGTACAGTAGTAATACTCCTTTCAAATTTAAAACCCATTTAGCCTTTTTCAACCTCTATCTACTTAAAGCTAGATGCCAAAATTCTCCATAAAATAAACATTCATTGCCGACTCTGTGATGTAAGGATATGGCTTAGAACAATGATTGGCCAATTAGATAGCCTATTGACTAATATAACTAGCTGAAAGTTCTTTTTTAAATGCCCTTTAATAAAGTAAGTTTATTAAATCCTAATTTATCTTGTGCTTCAATGGGATCCTGGTAGAAACATGTACCTTGAGAAAATGCTTTTGTATCAGAAAAAGTTTTTACTAGAAGAATGCTTTGACTTTGACATCAGCTCAGGCAAGTACCCTGGCCACAGTTATGAACACACACACACACACACACACACACACACACACACACACACACACACACCTTGATTCATGAGAACCAGGCTTCCTGCAAGCAAGGCTATGCAGTTGAGCACGCACACGCGTACACACACACACACACACACACACACACACACACACACACACCTTGATTCATGAGAACCAGGCTTCCCGTGAGCAAGGCCATGCAGTTGGTGGGCTGGTGGTTGTGCAGGTACTGGAACCCCCAGCCTCTCCTATACGAAGTTTCATACATATAGCCCGAGGCATTGGCAATCACTTCAAGAAATTTCTCCTGTTGTGTCTTGCTCAGGTAGTTGTATAAGAAGTCATAAGCAGTGGCAAAGCCCACCAGGGAGTGAGCAAGTGGGACTTCATCCCAAGGGGCGTCTTTCACCAACCTGTAAAGGAAAATAAAGCGTAGAAATGAGTGTATGGCTTTCCTTGCTTGCCCACAGTGTGTTTCTCAGGAATAAAGGGTACACACACGAAGACCTGATTCAAAGGTTTAATGACACCAAATCCACTTCTCTCCACCTTATACCCAAGCTTGACGCCTGTCTCACGTGCAGACCACAGAGTTAACACTTCTCTCCCAGGCTTCTGATGACATCAAGACTTCTAAGATGCTTTGGACATTCTATTGCTAACGAGAGGCAGCAGAAAATATTCAGAGACATGAAAGCACAGAACACGCCATGGCAAAGACCATCCCAAGCATCCTCGAGGGGAGCGCACAAGCTGCTGTTGGTTCCACTGGCAATGCCCTGGGAAAAGTTATGCAGGTACATCCATCTTATTCCCCAGGTGTGGCCCCTCGGGCTGTACAGACCTACAAGATGCACAGAACAACACGAAGATGGGTAAAGGCTGATGGGAGACTGATTTGACCAGATTCCTACCTCTCGCTCGTTCTTTCCCATAGATGAATTCCAGTGCCTTCGAAGTCTCTCAGATGCCTTTCAGAGAAGTCTAGAAACTGACCATGTGTGTATGTGTGTGTGTGTGTGTGTGTGTGTGTGTGTGTGTGTGAGTGTGTGTGTGTACTTGACAACTGAATGGGGAGCTCTGGGCACACGTATAGGGAACTAGTAGTTAAGGCAAGCTCTGTGTAAGCTTGAAGGAGATTGATTGGTGTGGGAAGTCCCTGGTCCATAGAACAGGTGGATAAGGTGGGGGAATCTTGGTGCAGTAAAGTTTGGCATTATTCAGTGTACTTTGTTGTCTAGTGAGTGAGGTTTGCCCCTCTCTCAGCAATCCCTCTGGATATGACAGTTCCCTTAGTCCCTGGTGTTCGTATGAACATGCGCTGCCATACTGCCAACCTGCACTAAGGAATTATAATAGAATATTGAGAAAGAATAAAAGCCCCTTGTTCCTCTGAGCTTTCTGGCTGGGGATTTATCAGCACATGCAGGCAAACTGTAATACTGTCATTCTGTCATGTTGTCTGGGAGCAAATTTCTGTTAGCCTGTTATTATGCTACAAGCATCTTAACAGTGTGTGGCCCATATCAAACAGGGAGCAAAGAAGGATGTCTTCCAGGCTTCAGCACTGTAAGTAACCACCCAGGGAAGCAAAGGAAAGGGTAGGTGGAAGTCAGCACTTGGTGCGGGATTAAAATGAAGCTTAACATTCTATGCTGTAATCCCCCAAAGGCAATTAAGGGAGGCCTCGCCTCCATTCCATGGATTTTTCAAATTCACAGGAAGTAATATAGGGATACAAGGAAATCTCTTATTATGAAATAAATATGAACACATTTTAAAAATGATATAAGTACTTCTTTATTAAGGCATTAAATTTCAACACCTACAGTAGGGGCACTAACTACTGTAATTCAAAAGTGGTGAGCAGAGATATTAGGTTGATTATAACAAGCCCAAGGTAATAATTATCTATGATAGCTCACTTTAACAAAATAAAAGGTTCTCCCAATACTATTATAGTTGACTATCTATTTCATGATGAAAGAAATGCTAAATTTCAGTTAGACCTAATGAAAATTAAGATGTCACATTTCTCCCAATGAGCCAAACAGAGTTTCAGGTTATGAATATTTGACAATATTCTGAGATAGATGCCTCTTTCACATGAAAGTCCTTCCTTAGAAGTTTCAGGTAGAGAGGTGATCTTAGTAAGACCTTCCTGGGTCTCCCTGACAGAATTTCAACACTACTTCCAAAACAATGTTCCCCTTAAAGAGCATATGTGTGTGTGCATGTGTGAATGTGTGTTCACATGCATGTGTATATGTATATGTGTGTATTCTACTACATACGTGTTTTAGCCATAATAGGACAGAGGTATTTTTCCTCTCTTGTTTGCATTCACAACTACTAGACCCCTAATCCTAGGCTAGTTTGTAGTCTTTAACAGACTCCCAATAACTCTTTTGAAAAGATAGAAAAAAATGAAGCAGTATGCCTATAAAACCTGCCACACTGTTTCCAGGGAGCATGCAGTCATTACAAAATCAGGAATTTGGAAGAATCTCTTTGCATCCAGTAATTCTTTCAGTGTTCAGTTTGGCTGACCTGGTGCTACAGTCTGGTACTAAAAAAGATTGATGCGTCTTAGCCACGTGGCCATAGAAAAGCGCCTTGCTATAGTAAGTCAACTTGCTAGCGTGCGTTCTATTACAAACAGAGAACGAGTATGAATTAATTCCCTGCTTCTAGAGAAAAACTGAACCAAACTTAGACTGCACATTTAACTGCCAGAGAACTCGTTTGCAGTGGTTGGTGAGGCAGACTAGCCGAGGGACCTGCTGCCCAGCTCTTGGCACTGATGTGACAAAGCACCTGCAACTGGCAGCATATGCACCGTGCCAGCACTGATGTCGGCGCTTGCTGCCACCTGCCGAGCCCTTGTACATCTGTGTAAGCAACCAGCTTGTTCGTGACCTTCAAGAAATATTGCAATGCAAGCTTCTTTCAACTTCTCTTGGTCCTAACACATAGTTTGCTTATTTCAAGCAGTTTCCAACTCAAAAAAGCATACCTCAAACACAGACTGCAACAATGAAAGAGATTATATTTTATGGTCATGGAAATTGAAAACAATTTGTTCCTGCTCATGGGAAAAGCAGGAAAAAATATCTTATTCCTGCTGTTCATAGGAAAAGCAGGAAAATATATCTTATTCCTGGACAATGGTTCTTATTTCTGGACTCAGAAAATTCTAGCCAAGTGGGGAATCAAAAATAAAACAACAATAACAACTAAAAGATACAAATTTTTGCTCCTATTTAAAATATATTTGTGGTTCTTCCCACCCACCTGCCCGCCCGACCAGGACAGAACTCCTCATGGTCCTCCATCCCAGGTGAGTTCCACCAGCCCCCAGGTCGTCCCTTGTCCCAGCTCCTCCCACAAGCCAGCTTGAGCAACACCCAGACTACCTGAAGTTTGGGTGGGCCACTAAGCCAAGTCCCAAGTCCCAGGTGAAGAGCTCTGCCATCTCCATCAGCTCCTCTGCCCCTCCGGCCCACTGGGGACTGTTGCTCGTGGTCCCATGGAGGACACACTGCTACTCAGAATTCAACAAGAGTCCAAAGGAAACTCATGCAAAGCTGTAGGTGACAAAGGCCATACATCTGAAGTCCTTTAAAATCATCCTATCACATGGGAGAGATTCTTCCCATCCAACCCAAAGATAAGTAAACCCCTTTTTACCATCCTGTTCCTTTCAATTATTAGTCACTGTAGATTAACTTTTCCATATAGTCACCTCCAAAACATATACAACTTCAGGGATTATACCACTCACCCTCACATATTACCAAGGTACTAAACCGTAAAAGGGCACTACCATACAAATATTCATCCCCTGTTCACTAAACCTGACTTAACTGATATACTAACAGTCTAATAGCCTCATCTAGGAAATAACAATAACAACAGATAAACATACCCAACTCCAAGGCAAACACTAGTAATAACTGTCCAAGAGTAGTAATACCAACTAAATTAGTTCAGTCAAAAACACACAGAAACTGAAAGGTCTTAAGAGACAAAACAACAATGCCCAAGTCAAAGTGCAGATCCATGAGAAACAAAACCCAAGTTAAAATATATTTGTATGTAAACCATTCACCAACCTTCAGAAAATGAGTCAAAGCCTGTAATTTAAGCATGTGTCTATAAATGGTATCACACATTTAGCACAAACCCAAAAACCCAAGTGATATCTTTGTAATATAAGAAGAAATTAAAGGCCTTTGTGAAGAAATGCAGAATCCTTTCAGACTGATTTCCCCTTATTAGTCACAAATCTCATTCACATTAATCATAGCATTTATTATAGTAAGTTTGGCTTTAGAAAGTACAGTTGGTTTTAGGAATATAAAATCACTTTCTTTCTGAACTGGCACTTCAACTATGTGTACAATACTATTAAATTGTGTAATTACAGTTATCAGTGACACTGGCATTAGCCAGCTACAAACAGCAGCCTGTTTCCGCTCTCAGTGAACTTAAACACTTTCCTGATGGAGTAAGAGCACAATGAAGGTAACTTATTTTTAAGTTGTATAGCTAAATGGGTCAACATTTGAAGACTGTAATAACTTCGTCAATGAGCATTCAAAATGATAAATGTATGCATGGTGTTACACAACGACTCTTGGACAAAAGAGCCATTGTTTTTAATTTTTATTTTATTTATTATTATTGTGACTGTGTGTCTGTGTGGACTTGCATGCATCTTGTGGAGGTCAGAGAACAACTTTGTGGAATCAGTTCTCTTTCCATCTTTATATGAGCTCCAGGGATTGAAGTTAGGCAAGTGCTTTTACCTGTTGAATTATCTTGCCACATCTAGAAGAGCCATTTTAAGTGCAAACTATACTAGCAGATTTTTGTATTAAAGAGAAAAAAGTTCATTAATAATAAGGACTATGATTCCATACTGCAGAGAATTTAAAAAAACACTACAGCTTTAGTGTAGAATCAAAGAATATTCATAATTTCTGAAAACATTATTTTTTATTATTTTTATTCTATTTATTTATTTTTGCATGCATGCGTGCACGTGTGTGTGTGTGTGTGTGTGTGTGTGTGTGTGTGTGTGTGTGTGTGTGTGTTGTGTGTGTATCAGAGGGCACTGTGTATCCCTGTGGAGGACCAAGGGGGACTTTAGGAATCATTCTGGATTGCTTCTACCTCTTTTTTGCTTTGCTCTGGGATTCCCAGGCTCCATCCGCTAGGGCCAGAAGTGCAGACTGCTGCCATTTCTGCCTGGCATTTTTATGTGCGACCTGGGGATCTGAACACAGATCCTTTTGCTTGTGAAGCAGAGTCTTAAGCCCTGAGCCATCTCTCCAGACCCGAAAACATTATTAAAATACCTTTCCGTTTTCAACTGCCTATCTACTGCGAGGCTATCATGTTTTCTTCATACACTTCGATCAAGAGTACACTGTAAACAGGGCAAAAAGCAGATATGTAAGATTTGCCAAGATGTAAACCAACACCTTCTTTCTCACAAGATAGCTCAGTCAATCAAGTGCTTGTCACGCAAGCAAGAGGACCTAAGTCAGACCCAGAATCCACAGAAGAAAAGCTAGGAGTGGTAGTCAGCACACTTGTGATCTTAGTGTAATGGAGATCCCTGGAGTATGCTGGCCAGCCAACCTAGTCTAATAAGTGAGTTCCAGTATTAGTTAGAACCTCAAGTATTTGTTTGTAAGTAGATGACACCCAAGGAATGACACCAGTTCTCTAGACTACTCATGCACACATGCATACACACACAAACACACACACACACACACACACCTCCACACATGCACACACCTGTACCCACAAAAACATGCACACGTACTCTAAAACTGTATTAAGCTTCTTTCTTTCCCGAGATTATTGCACATGTGTTAGTGTTTGTGCAAGTGTGCACATATATCTGAGGAGGTCAGAACATGGTATTCAATATCTTCCTCTATTGTTCTCTACCTTATTTTTTTGAAATACGGTCTCTCAATGAAACTGGAATGCCCAATTTAGCTGGAGTGTCTGGCCAGCAAGCTCAAGGATCTATTTGTCTCTGTCCAGCACCAGGGTTACAGATGAACCTTATCACACCCCACATTTCACAATGGTGGTGGGGCTCTAACTCAGCAAGAGTTTTAACCAATAAGCCATCTTCTTGGCCCCATTACTATTTTTAATATTACATGAATAGTTTTAACGTTTAAATTCACAACATGGTCAGTTTTTTTTAAAGACATAATCCCAAATAAACAAAGTTCTATGATAACCCTTTGCTGCAGTTACTTTTCTCTGTTTCTGTGAGAGAACAACCATACAACCAGCTTAAAAGGAGAAAAAGCTCTATTTGGCTTATGGTTCCAGAGGGGAGATATGGCCCTTATAGCAAAATGGCATGGTATGCAGCAGAAGCTGGAGGTGGTGCAGGTAATACCAGTCCTCATAGAGGCATTGAGAGCAAGCAGCAAACTGCAAGAGCAGACTGCTAGCGGAAGAAGGTTGGGGGCTACCCAACCTTAAGGCCTGCCCCCCTGTAATGTGCCTTCTTCCAGGAAGGCTCTACCTCCTAAAATTGCCATGACCTTCCCAAACATTAACATCAGCTAAGAATGTAAACACATCGGCCTGTGAGGGACAACTCACATTTAAATCATGACACCTTCTGTCTTAGTTTCATTGTTGTAATACTATGTGACCCAAATAGTTTAGAAAACAAGGGACTTTTATTCATGCTCATGACACCAGTTACAGTTGTTCCTTTTGCCGAACAAGCAAAAAGACCTGAATTTAGATCCCAGATCCCATATGAAAATGCCAAGTGGAAATGTTGGCAGCCTGCAATTCTGGCCTGGAAGGCTGAGCCTAGGAAACCCCAGAGCAAAGCAATAAGGAGGCGAAGCAATGCAAGATGATTCCTGATGTCAACCCTGGATGTCCACAGGCGCACACACATTCAAGTGCCCTCTTCTACACATGCTTGTGCGTGAATAGACTTACACAGATACATACACACATATTTGTATATGTGAATAAGAATATCATGTTAAAATTTTCCAAAAATGTGTCAATACAAAATTAGAATAATCTTCCTTTTTCCAATTTTAGTATATGTGCTGCCGAAGCGAGCACTAATCTTCCTTTTTCTACGCTTCAGAGTAACAAAATGTAGTTTTATAAATCTATAATATTTACTTAATGTCATGTTTTGAATATGAATTTGTCCCTCACACGCTCATGTGTTTACCTTCTTAGCTGTTGCTAGTATTTAGGAAAGTCATGGAAATTTTAGGAGGAGTCTTACTGGAGGAAGGCAAATCTCAGGGGGCAAGTCTTTTTTTTTTTTTTAGAATTTTTTTATTATTCATTTATTCAATTGTGCGTGTGTGCACATGTGAGCGTGTGTGTGTAGAACCACGGGCAAATTCCGGAACCACCATGGACCGCTTCCTCCTCCTCCTTGTTTACTCTGCCCCGGGATTCACAGGCTCCGCCCTACCAGGACCAGAAATGCAAACCCTCCCCCCCCTTCCACCCTGTGTCTATACGTGGGGTCTAGGATCCCAACTCAGGATCTCCTGCCTGCAAGGCAGAGGCAGGGGGCAAGTCTTGAGGTTGGTTAGGCTATAATGCTTCTGCTAGTAGTTTCTAGCAGTGTGCTCTTTTGGCCTCCATGGTGATTTCTGCAATGACCTAAGCTGCCTCCAACTGCTGCCTGCCACAAAGGCATGGGCCTTTTCCATCATAATAGACTGTGTCTTCCTCCTGGAAGTTGTAAGAGTCTGAGTGGTATCTCACAGCAATAGAAAAAGTAAACAAAGAAACACTTAGAAATTCATAAGATAGAAGTAAATCATAAAATGAAAGTCTGAGCCAGGACGCTAAATAGTTATGGAACTATGACTTTTATACAAAATGAAATAAACTTGAGAAGAACAACTAACTCAAATGTAGAACGCAACAAACTCAAAGGAACTCGCAGCTGTGAACTTCACAAGTAGAGTCACTCCACACTGCAGCTTTTTCTACATGATGCTGTCACACCTCCTCCCACAGTGTACACTGGACCACACCTCCAACACAGACCAAAACAGTCACTTGTACTTTTAAAATTGAAACTAGTCTGCTCATTCCAAAAAATCTCATGAAGGAAGTAACCTGATTGAAACTCACTCAACATTCACATAGGTGTCTCTGTGTGTTTGTAAACAGACTCTAGTAAGTGATAGGAATCCTGTGTTACTTCTCCTTTGAAAACTGAACTAAGGCAGCAGTGATTCATCTTGCTCCCTTCCACTTTAAATCTGAGAACTAGCTATGATGTTAGTAATAACTTGTGTGGCCATTATGAAACTCATTAGACCTTGATAGTGATTTGCCAGGAGAGGGGAGCAAGCCTGAAATACGGGCATACTTGAACCTGTAGGATCAGCTAGATTCTGACCTGGTTTAATGTCCACATTCAGTATATGATCAGGTGGCCAAGCTTGGCATCATGATTAGCAGACAAAATGAAGATTCATACGGGGAAGAAAGTGAGACATTATTCTTCACATTAAGTAAGACATGGTAAATGTCAAAGCCTTTTACAAAATTTCAATTCATTATTACAACTTGCATTGGTATTACATGCCCATTTCAATTCTGTAAAAACAGAATGTGGCGGGGCTGGAGAGATGGCTCAGGGCTTAAGACTCTGTCTGGCAAGCAGAAGGTCCTGAGGTCGGATCCCAGGTCCCACGTATAAAATACCAGGTGGAAATGGTGGCAGCCTACACTTCAGGTCTTGGTGGGTAGCGCCTGCGAAATCCCAGAATGAAGCAAGAAGGAGATAGAAGCAATCCAGGATGATTCCTGAAGTCATCCTTGGTTCTCCACAGGGACACACAGTGCCCTCTGAAATGCATGCCAGTGTGTACACACACACACACACACACACACACACACACACACACACACACTAAATAAATAAAATATTAAAAAAAAAAAAAAAACCCAGAATGTGGCTAGGAAAGTCACTTGCTAAGATCATGTATTTAGCTGTGTCTCTGGTTGAGTTTTTGGATGATGGGAGGTCCCTTTTTGTTTCTGTCTTTGTGTGCTATGGAATGCTCTGTAATGTTGCATTTCTGTTTATATTTTGGTAATTTTGTTTCCCTGCATAACTTTTTACCCTCCTATTTTAAAGTTTTGAACCAATGAAATTATAAAAAATGATAAAGATCATATAACTAAATTAAATGAGACAAGGCATTGCCACATTTTAATTTCCAATGCTTAATCCACAGATGTGAAGTCCTGAATTCCAAATATACAAGTTTGTTACCCATATGTAGATCACTTTAAATGAATCAAAAAGCATTTATTATTGTCACTATAATTAATCAAGTGAGTTTTGGAATGGCGTGCACCATGGAAGGGTATGAAGAAAAAACTAAGTCACATTGCTACCAGTAGTTGGGTACTGGGCCAAGTATTTCCAGGTTTTGGGAACTGAAGTAAAAACTCACAGAGATTGCACAAGGAAACAGATTAGAGAGGAATCCCCATCAGTAGTGATAGTGACCACATGATGGCCCACTGCACACAGTGGAATAAATACCTTTCTCCTCCCCTAATTACCATCAAGCAGAGCCAGTTTCTATTCAGGCATACTCTAGTTACATCTGGACATGGAGGGTAGGCGATTGATAGCCTGGACTCACATTGGGCGCAGGTGTAGCAAGGCAAACTGTGCTCTGAATAAACTTTTAGGGAAAACCCCTAGATTACCATACATCTTAAGCCTATGCATAATCAAGCATAGAGTTCAAATCTGTTGCATTATGAGGAGAGAGATGGAATAAAGTCAAGGGTCTCAGAAATTTGTCAATCAAAATAGGAACTATCCAAACTGTACCCCTTAACAACTAAACCCCTCCTTTTCCTGAACCCCATAAAAGAAAGTACTAAACAACAACCATTCCCCCTTTTGTACTACACCATGTGGAACAAACAATATGTTTACCCTTCAAAACAATTTTTCAGGGACAGAGAAGCACTTCGCATTCAGGAGAAACAATGAAATTATGGCTATAGCAGCACTCAGTACCAATAATATTTAGTTTAATTTATGGTCTAAGACATGTTTTTGAAAAGCACATCGTTTTAAGAAATTTGGCAATAAAATGGGGAAAAGGCTATTTAAAATTCTATGAGTCATAAAAATGTTCTGGGCTATGTTTTCATCTATGTTATCACAAAACAGAATAAACTTACCTTATAAGCCAAGACACTGTCTTCAAAATGCATTCAATAGCTTGCCAAGTTTCAAATCTAACTTTATCTAACTTTTAGATCTGTGCATAATGAAAATACAAGTTGTCCATACTGCTGATGGAAATCACATGTTCTGAATCTTCTCTGACCACATGACCTGCTATCATAGACATACAGACAGTGAAGACTCAAACTAGATCCAGCCAAACTTCAAAATTTTTCCAGGTCAACAAATCAGCAAAGATAAACCACTACATAAGCTTCAAGTGTTTTTAAAAAGCTTATGGCCAATATGAGGCTTTGGATTCAACCTCTAGTACTGAAATACAAATGTGATCAAAAGATCAACATTGCATGATACTCAAATTAACATAGAATTTTAGCCATATGCAAATTTTATTTCTTCTCTCTTACTTCCCCTGTTTTTTTTATCCTGGTGTAACTGAATTCATTGTGGACAAACCATAAATATGAGCTAAAAATTTACTCATGGACTTATCCCATGCCCAAGTCACTATCTGTACTTCATCCAAAATTCTTTTCTGCCCTTAGCATCAGGAGTACCCGGTTTGCTCCCTCCATGTTCTCTGGGTAGTGCTCAAAGGAGGTCTCCTATTGGTTTCAGATCCAAGAACTTGATCTGGGCATGCCTATGTGACTGCAGTGATCTCTGTGTGCCACTTGGCTACTATGATCTAAGCATGCTCACATAGCTACAATGAACTGAGCATGCTCCCTTTGCTGCAATGATCTAAGGATACCCACCTGGCTTCAATGATCTGAGCGTATCCACCTGGTTGCAATAATCTGAACATACTCACGTGTCTGCAATGTTCTTGGGCATGCCTATCTGACTGCAATAATCTAAGCGTGTTCATGTGATTGCAGTGATCTGGATAAGCCCATCTGGCTGCAGTGTCTGACTTCTCATTCTCACTGATACACACTGGCTTAGAACTACTTGAATTAAATCTGATCTTTGAGCTTTCTGTCTATTGTTAACAGAAGCCATGTATATTGTACTTAAAAGGCATGCTTCCTACTGGATAATTTATAATTTCTCCTGGTTATAACTGTGTGTGCATGCACATATTAAATAGATTAGATTAGACAGATAGACAGACAGACAGAATCTATTCCTGTGTGTGTGTGTGTGTGTGTATAATATATATATACAATTACAATACAAATTCAATTATAAAACATAAAACCTATAGGCACACTGGCCAATAGGAAGTAGCTAAAGTAAAGCTTGACAGATAGGAACTGGATCGCTCCCTAGGTTCACAGGCACTTGAAACTCAATATATCCAAACCTAGCTCTTTATTAACTTTTTCCAACAGCTGCAAGTATCATAAGCTGACGAGAAGTCCTATCATTTCCTTCAGCATCTGCAAAAGAAATATCATTGTCTCCTGTGGTTAGGTGCATCTGTCAAGTTTCTGATTCTAATCTGTTATCACTGGAACCTGTCATCTCTTTCCTGGCCCAAACTCTTATCTGGATAAACACAGAAGGCCAAACATCTTCCTGGTTGGCCTTTGCCATCGACTCCTACATGTGATCAGAGATTTTTCCTAAAACAGCAATCTACCATAAGAGGAACCACCAGTTGTTTGACTCTGATGGAAAGAACAGTGATGTCAATCAACTCAATCAGATCAAGCTGCAGCATCTAGTTGAGTTTGAAAGACAAACCAAGTGGAACTACTCATCTTGAGTGTGCAGTCAGCCACATTCACACTGTGAGGAAGTGCACAGGTCAAAGGGCTCACATTCTTCCATCAAGTGGGATGAGAGCAAAGGTGTGCCAGGGAACTGGCAGATGAAGGGGACTTAAAAGACAGTTTAAAATGAGCATAGAAGGGGCTTCATGTAGCTCAGTGGTAGAATGCCCACCCAGCACATGCAAAGCCCGGGGTAACTGCCCCAGGCACCTCCACCCAACCCTTGAATAGAACAAAGAATAAAGCTGGATGTGGTGGTATGCACCTACAAATACAGAGTGAAGTTGCTGTGGCAGAAGGATCGTTTCAGTCCAGAAGTTCCAGATGAGACTAGACAACATACCAAAATACTCTACCCCAAAAAGCTAAAGCAAAGTTAGGAGCCACTAAAGAAACAAGAAGACAAGATGATTGGAAAAGTGAGGGGGGCTCTCGCAGTGTTGTTTCTGTCTCTCTTCCTCCCTCCCGACCATCTCTTCTATATTTGGGATGGGGGCTCTAACTGGTATCCCCATTTCTTGCCCTGCATTGAGGCTACCAAAAGGGTTGTTTTAAAATAAACTGGAGAGATGCTTTAAAATAGGCTGGAGAGATAATTCAGGGATTAAGACGCTGCCTCAAAAGCAGAAATTCCTGACTTCAGATCCCAGTTCCCACCTAAAAGGCAGAAATGGCAGTGGCCTGTACTTCCGGCCCTGGAAGGCAAAGCCTAGGAAACTCCAGAGCAAAGCAAAGAGAAAGTAGCATAATCCAGGGTGATTCCTAAAGACACCCTTGGGTCTCCACAGGCACACACACACACAATAAAGACTTTATTAAACTACCCATGTGTCATGGTTTGAAATGTGAGTTGACCCCCACAAGCTCATGTGTTTGAATCTTCAGTTGTTTGGGAAAATCATGGCACCTTTAGGAGGTGGAGCATTGCCGGAGGAAGGCAGTCACAGGGGGTGGGCTCTGAGGTTAATTAGCCCCACTTGCTTGCAGCAGTTCTCAGCCCTCCATGATGGATATTACTTAATTTTTCTCTAGCTTCTGCTGCCAAAGCTATGCTTTTTTCTGACATAAAGGACTATAGCTCTCCCTTTCTTCCTTAAGTTGCTTGACTATGGGTGTTCTCTCACAGCAACAGAGAAGAGTCACTGGTGCACCATGTTAATTTGACAGACAGGATCTTTGCAGCACCTGCTTCTTATGTCAAAGCTGTGGTCTCCTCCCTACATTCACTTTTCAGTTCCTCAAAAGTCTTCTGCTTTCTTGCATCACCAGGTGTGTGTGTGTGTGTGTGTGTGTGTGTGTGTGTGTGTGTGTGTGTGTTACTTTTGCTTGGGACAGTTGAACATGGCTCCTTTCTCCCACAATTCTATTTTTCATCCTGGCTAAAGGGAGAAAGCTTTTTCCCTGCTTCAGTGCTGGGTGAAACACCCTGGATTTTCCAATTATGTCCATTCTTCACTGAGTGCAGCATTAGTAGACTGAAGTAACACTATTTGTTTATATCTTCCACAGACCAACAACTTTAGGTGAGACAGATGGATAACATGCCCTTAAATGTTTTCATATCCAACATTTAGCAAAATGGTTAAAATCAGCATGTCAACGGTTAACTTATATGTACATGATACTTAATTACAAATGAAAACTATTTTTTGTCATCTAATGATGAAAAAGTAAAAAAATGCAGTCAGTAAATCTCAACTGGGCCTAATACTCATTTTATACTTAAAATGTTTCATTCAGTCACTTAGCCCCTAAACAACACTGCAAGATCAGTATCATCTGAGCCATAAAGAAGTCAAGCAACTTGCTCAAAGTTACAGTTTGGAAATAGGATTAGAACACAGGCAGAGTGATTCCACAATGTCCACCCTTAATTCTAAATATGTACAACCTCATACTGTTTAAACCACTATCTTTTACTTTAAAGATGTAAGTAGGTAATAAATAACACTAGAGGCTATAGGATTGGGGACACACATTTACACGATATACATGTGTAAAATGATAGATGCCAAAATTCAAGGGATGTAAGAAGACAGAATACCAGGTGGGAGAATACCACTCTGAAGAGGAGGTAACCTGAGACCTTGGTGAGTTATGGAGAGATGTCAATCCTGGCAATCCTACCAACTTCTGAAAGGACAAAGGTACAAATGTCTGTGTGATTTCAGGCTGACAGACCAAACTAATGGCTGATGACAGGCAGATCTTTAAAAGTAAAAGTGGAGCCAAATATACATGAGCGCCCCCACTGTGCAGATTCGAAGTTGTATGCAGAATCAGGACATCTATTTTTAGCAAGCTTAGACTCTCATTCAACGTAAGATCATTTATTCATCAAGTACAATTAAAGTATAATTGTGACAGGTATTCCATCTTAGTTTCTCAGGTTCACTTAATTACCTATGTGTCTGTCTGTGGGACAGACTGGCATACAAACCAAAAATCGCAGTTCAGGCATAACATCCAGTGAGAAGTTTGTATGGGTTCTTGGAAGCATCTGAATCACACGGATTAAGAATACAGTCCGACAGGTTTCTTTTTTTAAAATTTTTGTATTATTATTTATTCAATTGTGCATGTATGGTGTGTGTGCGTGTGTGCATGTGTGTGTCTGTGTGTGTAGAATCATGGACGAATTCGGGAACCACCATAGACCGCCTCCACCTCCTCCTTGTTTACTCTGCCCCGGGATTCACAGGCTCTGCCCTATAAGGACCAGAAACGCAGGCCGCCTCCGCTTCCGCCTACCAGTCTATACAGTGGGGTCTAGGATCCGAACTCAGGACCTTCCGCCTGCAAGGCACAGGCTTAACCCCTGAGCCACCTCTCCAGCCCCCAGTCCAACAGGTTTCTAGAAGTTTCTTTAAGATAAGCACTCATGGTCAGACAAGCACATACACAACCCAGTTTCTATGACAAACCAACAAGCTCAACAAAAATATTACCCATGAGGATTGCCAGAACAAGGGGCTACCAATGACACCAAGGAAGGAAGTAGGCACTAATCTGAATGATGAAATTCACGTAAGCTTGAAAGATGGATGGAAAGAAACCGGTGAGTCTAGGCTTCCTGGAGACAGAAGAGGTCGTTTAGGGCTGGTCTGTATGTTATTACCACCAGGCTCAGGGCAGAGTTAAAGACGCCAAGACAAGTAGTCTAAGCGAATGCTAGGAGTAACTACATATCAAACAATCAAAGAGAAGTTTTGAAACAAGAAATCACAAATTGTTTGATAACAAAGAAAGAAGATTTAGAAAATTTACTAGCTCTGGATGGGACATGTTTCTGTGGGAAAGGTTTCAATGGGTTCTTTGTTTTTACTCTCACAGAAATCCAACAATCACGGAATCAGCAACGACTTTATTCACAGTATCAAAAGTCAAGAACAGAAGAACAGAGGAAAGACAGAAATGCCTGTAGGTAGAAGGCAGACACGGAGGTACCACAGATTAGAGAAAAATGGAAGACAGTGAATGTACAAGCGCTCCTATAGCCAGGAGGTTCTGAAAAATAAAAAATACCGAGATATCCACCAAGAATGTCAGTGTCCATCAGCTTTCCACTGTATGATTCCTGAGATAATCAGCTATGAAAAGAAAAAAGCTTTCAGTCCATGGTCACATTGCTCATTGCTTTGGCCAATGATGAGTAGACGCGGTAGAGTGAAGCTGTTTACCACAAAGTGAACAGAAAGCAGCTGGGGTAACAGAATGCCCTTCAAGGACTGCCCCCTTATGATCTACTTCCTCAAACTAGACCCAACCTCCCAAAGTTTCTACCACCTTCCCAAAATGCCACAGGTCAGGAATCAAAGTTTCTAACCATGTAAGCCTTAGGGGTCATTCCAGAGCCAAACTATAACAATATCCATGAACTATTTATTGTAAGACCAAGGGCAGAGGGCACTGAGAATCATCTGTCCACATAGTAATACAGTGAAATGAGACAGACCAAGCATACAGAGAAACAGTGACACAAAAATGACGTGGGAAAAAATGAGCTATCTCTTCTCTTCCACAGTCCCCATCCTATATTCTCTACCGCTTCTGTGGATAATCTGACATCCAGAACCATCCTTCCTAAATTTACTCTCTTACCATGTAAATGTCTGGGTAACCAAAATTACATAGTGAACTTGTGCAGGTTCTTGGAACAACACCAAAATATGAGTAAGTGAGTTGGTAGTAGGGAAGGGAAGAGAGAATCTATTTCTAAGGACACTTACATCCTGACACAGTCGCAATCCTCAAGAAGTCTTGTCCTTCGTTCAGTTAAGCCCTATGAAATTTTTTGTCCTAAATCTCTTTCATCACTTCTTCTCCCTACCCTCACTTTCTTAACTGTGACCTTCATTTTCCTCAACTAACATTGTCACCCTCTAACCTCTCTTTTCCTGACTTACTCCTGCCAGGCCATCTAAACAATAGCCTTGTATGGAGACGATGTCTCCTCCTGCTGACGAAAGCTAGCAAGTGGAAAGAGAATGGGTACATAGTGAGGCTCCGAGCCTGGTAAATGTAATTAATGTGGACTTCTTTGATCAACTAAGCATGAGGCCATGAAAAGTAAGTAATGGTAAAAGAAAGTATCTGATTTACAAAGACTCAAAGAGCATATTTTTAACTTTATCATTCTTAGTAGTAATTGGAGATACCTATTTAGCACTATCAAGATCAATGACGGTGAGCTTACATCCTAGATGGTTTTAGAACTGAACTCTTACCTTTTCCAATAGGCAAAACTAACTTGTAAAAATTATTTTGAAATATTGAAGATTAAAAATTACTGGGAGCGAGTTGGAGAGATGACTCAGGGGTTAAGACTGTCACACAAGCAGACAGTCCTAAATTCAGATCTCAGGTTCCACATAAAAAACGCCAGGCAGAAACAGCCAGTGGCCTGCACTTCCAGCCCTGGTGGGTGGAGTCTGGAAAATCCCAGAGCAAATCAAGAAGGAGATAGAAGCAATCCCGGATTATTCCCGAAGTCACCCTTGGTCCTCCACAGGACACACAGTGCCCTCTGATACACACACACACACACACACACACACACACACACACACACATTAAAAGAATAATAATAAAAATAAATACTTATAGAAAAAAATACTGTGAGGCATCATTACAGACACTAGTATTTTCCCTAAAAACAGGAAATGAAGAATGCACAAAATCCAAACACCAAGCTTGCCAAGAATTTGCTAAAAGAATGTAAAAGCAAGACTGTGCAGAACTTTCCATAATCATGTTACATGTGCTGTCCACATGAGGTGAAGGGTACTGACTTAGACTCCACTAAAAGCAGGATGGACTTGCTTTTGACCTGGAGCAAAACTCCCGATGCAACTCTGAAAATCACATGCACTACATTTCAAAATGCAAGATGATATGGAAAGGGTAGAAGGTAGGAAAGAAGCTTAAACACATATTATTTTAGTCTCACAGCGATATGCTACCGTTGGGACCAAATGCAGGTCTGGGTTACTCTTCTATTGCTGTAATAAAATACTCTGACTCAAAAGCATCTTAAAGGAGAAAAGGCTTATCATTTTCCTTACAGTTCCAGAGGATTAGATAAGAGTTCAGTTATGGTAGAATGTGCACAGCAAAAGACATGGGCGCAGACAGTAGATGGTCAGCTCATGTCTCCACAGCCATCAGAAGGCAGACAGAACAAGAGGAAGAAGGAAGCAAGGGTGGGTCATTGAGTCTTAAGGCCTGTTCCCAGTGCATACTTCTTAGAGCAAGTCTCCATCTCCAAAGGGTTCCATAACCTTCCCAAAAAGTGCCACCAAATGGGAACCAGGTATTCAAATACACAAGCCTGGGAGGGATAATTTACATTCAAACCATGACACAGATCCTAAAAAAATTAACTCTGGATTATATCTTCCATCGAGTATCTTAAAGTTGTTTTTAGAACAAAGTGTCATTAGAACTATTATCCTGCATTTGACAGATGGACAACAGTTTAGAGTTCAAGCTAGCTGAACAGCAAGAACTTAGGTGAGATGAGCATCCTGCATCCAATAGTGAGTGTGACAACACACCCCACAAGAGATTTAGAGCTTACTACACACCTGACATACTCTCTCTCAGCCTGTGGGCTGCTCACCTACACTCTTGCTCATGAATCCATTTATAATTGTACTGGTTGGCAAAAACTGCTCATTAAATAGACCTCAAAAGGAGAGTTCCTGATAGCCAGGCTTTATCAGCACTAGTGATTCTGTAAATTGTAAAGAAACTGATCAATGTAAAAAGGTCTGGATCCATCCGTTGTTTTTTATTTTCCCCCTTCAATTTGCAAGGCGAAGGAGGAGCCTCTTCTTAGGATTACAGGATGAGAGTGGAGTAGGCAGAGAGAGTGAGGGGGAAGGGTAAGAGAAAGGAAAAACATGAATGAGGAAAAGTCAGGGAACTGGGTGGGGGGTGCTGGGTTTCTGACAGCCCAGCTTTGTTTCCATCAGTTCACTTAATGGATTCCAGGTGCCTTCCTCATTGTGAGGTCGTGAGAGGAAAACCTGATCTTTCTACTCACAGGGCTCTGGCTCTGTGCACTGGGGCCCAGCTACTTCCTCCCCTTTTGATTCTCAGCCTTAGCTTGCAAATTGGAAAAGCAAAGAAGCCCAAGGAACAGCTGCAAGGAATTGTCCCTGGAGCCCAGCAGGCACTGCAGAGAAGGCAGGCCCACCTTTCTGCCTGGTGCATGGAACTAGGAAAACAGCTGCTTCATTTCAACATGGCAGAGGTTTTTCTTTCTTCCTCTCCATATTTTGCTATTTTATGTTAGTGTGCAAATACACCCTCAGATGTCACCATCCAGAAGTTTGCAAACAAACCACAGATACAGAGGCACGGCAAGGATTTAACAGTCTGCTGCAAAACAAAAAGGAAAATTATTTCTCTGTCTAAAAGTTCAACTTTGTTTCCCTCACCAGTTCTCCTGATTTCCTGGAGCCAACTGGCTCCAATACAAGAGTGAAGTCATTTCTTTCCTCTGTGATTTATTTTCTGTCTCATGATAAGTAAGCAAAAATATTATAAAGGGGAAAAAGAATGATTCACAACAAATATTCCCCGAAACACAATTCCGGGGTGGTTGGAATTGGCAAAGTGGAGTATGGGGTATCTAAAACTTGACTCTTCACATCTATTTCTGAACAACAATAATAAAATTTTAGTCAAACCATGTCCCAAACACATACTGATAAGAACTGTTTGCTGTGTCTCAGTCCTTGGGAGACCACAGATGGCAGGAATCATCCTTACTGTAATAAAGAATCACAGGACGAAGAGATCTTCTGTAACAGTTACTCTTTACTATTGCTGTGAGAGAGCACACAAAGTCAAGCAACATAAGGGAGAAAGGGAGGTTTATTCAGCTTACGGTTCCAGAGGGAAGGGACAGTCTCTCAAAGTAGAGGCAGCATGGTGGCTGCCCAAAGCTGGAGGAGGCTAAGTCACCACAGACATCTTGGAAGCTGAGAGCTGCAGACTGCTTGCTGCAAAAGGATGACTTCTTCTAGAGGTAGGGTGGGACTAATCCACCTCAAGGCCCACTCCTTGTGATTGCCTTCCTCCAGCGAGGCTCCACCTGTCAAGGTGCCATGACCTTGCCAAACACATGAGACTGTGGGGGACACATTTCAAACCATGACATTCCACCCCTGGCCCCCACAGGCTCATTGCCATCTCTTTATGCAAACTATACTCAGTCCAACTTTAAAAGTCTTCATAGACTACAATAGTAGTCCCAACAGTTCAAAAGTCCAAAGTCCAAAACTTTTTGTAAAATCAAAAGACAAGTTACATAGTTCCAACATACAATGGCACAGAATAAACATTCCCATTCCAAAAGGAAGGAATGGGGGTATCTAGGAAAGATCAGTTCATAACAAGACTGAAAACCAGCAGGACAAACCCAAAATCTTGTAGCTCCAAGTTCAACAGGTGAGCCTCTTGTTGAAATCATCTCAGTTCCAAAGGGCTTTGGTTCCATCCCTCCAATGCAGCTGCCCATAGAATACATTGGTCTGTTGAGCTGACTCCTCCCAGGATATACAGCTCTCCTTGGCAGCTGTCCCACGTTGTGTCTGGAACCTCTAACATCTTTACTTCTCAATGGCAAACCAGGCTTTAACTCCACAGCACAAACTGCCCTTCTTGGGCCTCTAAACGGCAGGCTTCTTGCCTCATGATGCCTGGATTTCTGCCAATTTTTGAAATCTTGGAGGAGGACTCCATGATCTCTTCCCTCTTGCATCACTGATGCCTCTAAAACCAGAACCACGTGGACGACTTTGCCAAGACTGGCCCCTTTGAATCACAGCTGATTCTGCTTCTCTATGTTGACCATCTCTTTCACTTCTGGGCAGTTGCTTGGTAAGAGAAACCAACTCTTGCTTTGGAACTCCACCCTTTAGCTCCAGTCTTTTGAAAGGATTTGCATTCTTATGAGTGGGAGCCTTCCCTGAGGATCTTGCCCTCAAGCTAGGACCTCTCCTATTATCCAAATTAAGAGCAGGCTTTGATTTACAAATGGAGCTAATCTCTTCAACAGCCATTTTGTTCTCTGCTTCTTCCTAGTCCAACTCTTTAAGTTTGGCATTGTATGTTTCATAACTCTGAAGACAACTAAAAATTAGCCATATCACATTGTCAAGACTACACTGCTTTGAAATTTCCTCCACCAAGCACTCCAGTTTAACTTCAGGCAAACTTTCAGGATGAGGGCAAAACTTCACTAAACTGTGGGTCAACACATGGCATGTGTCACTCGTCCAGTTGCAAACACAGTCTCTGTTCCCCTCTGGACCATCACAAGCTGGGCTTCCACTGTCTCTCACAGAATTGCTCTCCTTTGAGCTCTTAAAAGAAAGGTCCCTTTGGCTCAACCGCCAAGACGCAAAGACTTTCCCAGTACAAAGTCCCCAAGTTCTCCGTATTTCTCCCAACAAACAGTTCCAAACGCACACTAGCCACATCACAACATTGGCCATACTGCTGGGTACCAACTTCTCTCAACTTCACAAACAACTGCACGTTGTGGTACCAGCTGTTCTTAATCTCACAGTAATACCCCACTCCCGGTACCAATTTCTGTAACAGTTACTCTTTACTATTGCTGTGAGAGAGCACACAAAGTCAAGCAACATAAGGGAGAAAGGCAGGTTTATTCAGCTTACAGTTCCAGAGGGAAGGGACAGTCTCTCAAAGTAGAGGCGGCATGGCTGGCTGGCCAAAGCTGGAGGAGGCTAAGTCACCACAGACATCTTGGAAGCTGAGAGCTGCAGACTGCTTGCAGCAAAGGCAGACTTTTCCTGGAGGTCGGGTGGGACTAATCCACCTCAAGGCCCACCCCTTGTGACTGCCTTCCTCCAGTGAGGCTCCACCTGTCAAGGTGCCATGACCTTGCCAAACACATGAGACTGTGGGGGACACATTTCAAACCATGACATCTTCCAAAGGACACATGGCCAATAGCACCCCACAAATCTGCCTTCAAAGGCCACTATGGTAGACCTGTTGCCCAAGGTTTAAAGAGGAAAGCACTGAAACCTGCACTCAGAAATGTATACTACTAGATACTTCTCTTCTGACCACTCAGGTTCAGACAAAAGCCCTCTGTTACATTCTTTTCATATATATATATTCGTTTGAGAGAGGGAGAGGGAAACTGGGTATGGGAACAGGGAACGGGCATCATGTAAAGGTCAGAGGACAATTGCTGGCAGTGAGTTGTCCCTTCCACCATTCCAGTTCTGGGGATAGAATTAGGTGACCAGGTTTACACAAAGACACCTTTACCACTAAGCCATCTTGCCAGCTCTGCTACAATCTTGTCTTAACTCTTTTAATTGCATTCGTATCCCCATGACTGAGCGCGACATAGTATTCTTAATTATACCTTTCTTAAGTGCTGCGGGACCTACAACATTTTCCAGTAGTTGAGTAAACCTGTTCATTTGCACTTAGCTTTCCATAGCTGTGTTTATCTGCTGAGGATTACGATTTCAGACTCACAGCAACCCATCTGCCAGGAACTTGGCAGAGAGGCCCACGGTGAAGGGAAGCTGCCTAGTGGACATGCATGTGGCCATTTCATTTTCTAACATGCAAAATTTGATTAAGAACTAAGCTACACTAGAGGAAAAACATAGTTTGAGCTAAACCTCATATCCATCCATCTCCTTCGTCTCTACCCTTTCCTCCTAGTAGTGAGATTTAGGAGATCCTCTATGAAGAGAACCCACACATGAGCCAAACGGGCCCATCTCTGTTCTCTGACCAGTGAGGTATGAAAACTATCAACACACAGTTTGCCCCACACACTGCAAAGAGGCTTGTGAGAACACTGTGAGATCGTTGTAAAAACCCCAGCGGAAGTTTCTTTGTGGCACTACTAATTTTTCTTCTACAGAGTAACTGACCTGCTTTTCAATCTCATGAATGCTTCAAACTTCAAAATGGAGGGGATCTACTATTTTTGTTGGGGAAAAAATATCTCAGGGTCCTCCTGTGATCCATTTCTGGTGATAGTGGGTAAGATGCATTTTGGCAACTGTCTCCCTCGTAGCCAGTGGATCTCCCCAATCGGTACCTACTCCTTTCTTTCTCAGCGACTTGGAATGTAACTTTGTATTTTATTTGGATTTGGTGATGAAGGAGAAGGTATAAAAGAATCAAGGACAAATGATTAAAAAAATACACATGTATTATGAAATATTTTCTTCTTTATCTTTTTGTATTACTAAATGTTTTAGAAATGTTGAATAATAAGTGCTGACCCCAAGGTTGGAGAGATGGCTCAGGGACTAAGACTCTGTCTTGCAAGTAGTAAGTTCTGAGTTCAGATCTCAGGTCCCATGTAAAAAACACCAGGAGGAAATGGCTTGGCCTATATACTTCTGGCTCTTGTGGGCAGAGCCTAAGAGCCTAAGAGTGAAGCAAGGAGGAGGTAGAAACAATCAAGGATAATTCCCTAAGTCACCCTTGGTCCTCCACAGGAGCACAGAGTGCCCTCTGATACACACATACACACACACACACACACACACACACACACACATACACACTAATTTTTTTTAAAAGTGCTGACCCCAGTGCTGACCCAAGAATTTCTTGAAACTGATTTTTTTTGCTAATTCCTTTTTAAAATTTCTACTGAATACTTAATTATTTTTCTGCTGCAGAATTTAACCTTTTGGAGGGGGAGCAGGGGGGTCGGGGGGAGGAGGAGGGAGGGAGGGAACTGGTGTACCTATTAAGTTTGTATGAGCAGAAATAATAATAAAAAATGTTTAAAAAAGAATTTAACCTTTTAATGAAAAAATATTTAATTATGATACTTATATGCATGTCTTTAAGCCATGTAAGACTTGAATGCAGAAAGCAACTATTTAAAGATAGCCACACGCGCCTCATATGCCCAGCACTTGGATAGCCAACAACTTCTAAAAGCTGAACTCACTGAAGTGCAATTTCTATTGTTACCAATCCTATTTTTACGATCTCAGTTCACTGTGTCTTCCAGAATTGGTCTTACAGTAAGCACTAATAAAGCACAACAGGGAGCTCACTGCAATCCAAGTTCTAGCTCACTGGAAAGATTATATGTACAGGGAAGAAAATTAATACAGCATTGGTAATATTGAAAATAATAATTGCCACAGGGGCAGGCAAGATGGTCAGCAGGTAAAGGCTCTTGCTGCCAGATTTGACAACCTAGATTTGTTCCCCAGGGCCCACATGGTAGAAAAAGAGAACTGACTCCCACTAAGTTGTCCTCTGGCCTTCATGCACACCCTATGGCAAATGCATACCTACACAAATACACAGACACGCACATGCGTATATGCACATATGATAAATAACTAAATGTAAAAAAAAAGTCTGTTATAGTAGCTCAGAAAAATATCTTTTTAATTTGAGTCTTAGAACCAAGCTAAGCATAAGTTCAGCATTAGCAAAACCTAGAGACAGGAGACATCTCCGAGCAGGGTGTAGATACCTCCAGAGCACAGCGCTCGGATAACCAGCATCTTTCACAATACCAAATCATACAGTGGCTTAGAGACATACACGATCATTCTGCATGCTGCCATTTTCAACACCAACACCATCAATTGCTTAGGTTTCCTTTCTGTAGGATATTGGGTGGAGGCAACACAGGTGCACATATAACATTTGCACAAAGGTCCAGGCTCCTGAGTAAATTAATGAAAGTAACCCTGTAAAGCTCCTTATTTACTGAATACTCCATGAAATAAACAGCATCAATAGATCATGTGCCTGTACTCCTCATAACACTCTGCTCTTCCTTTAAATACCAGACAAAGGACACATCCTCATTACTATCCCCTAAGTCTTCTTCACTGGTGCTACCAATTGTGTCTTGTATGCACAGAAAGGACCCAGGAGACCAATGCTGGAGGTTCCTATGACAATGTCAAAGGACATCATGAATTAAACAGATGTTCTAGCGCTGAGAGCACTTTGAATAAAGGTGATAAAATCTGAAGCACGCTGTCTCCTCATTTCAGCCCATAAATAACAATTAGAAAGCAAACAGGGCCAAAGTGCTTGGTAGATGGTTAGTAGAATTATCACTGTTGGCCACTATTCTTTCTAAAAGACTTACAATGTAACCATACCTTTGCAGAACTATCCATGGATGATCTCACTTAATTCCAATAACAACCTATGAGATGAAGAAAGTTGCTGTTATCACAGTATACAACAGGACACTAATGTTGGAATGAAGAAAACTTATCTGAAGCAACACAGTGAGGAGTGGGAGAGCTGGGATTCAAACACTTCAGACAACTCCATTGCTATTCAAGTAAGTCACGAATGAAAAGCCCTTACTGAATTATCTCTATAACCAATTCTGAGAAGAACTATCCCTTGCTGAAGCTTTAACTATCCACCATTACAATGCAAATATTGCAAATACTTTTCTGCAAATATAACAAAAATTATATTGCTTGTTATATTAAGCCATGAATGAACATGAAACTTCACTTAGAAAAAAATACCTACAGAATCCCTGGCTTAATAGTTTAACCTTTATCTTTTTAGAAGCAGATACAAGCATCAATTATAAACAAGTTTCAGCTAACTAAAACAATATTAAAACTTCTAAAAGTAAATTATTACATAATTAGAAATCTTCACATAGTTATACTATAAAACTGGCTTTCCTACAGGTTTGGACAATCTGCTGGTTCTTGGATAGAATTACATTTATAAATTGCTCATCAATTCCATCGCACTGATTTTTTAAAAAATTTTTTCCGCTCATACAAACTTAATAGGTACCCCGGTCCCCTACCTCCCTCCACTCCTCACTGGATCCCCTTGTTCCCTACTCCCTTTTCCCCTTCCTTTCCCCTCTCTCTCCCTTTCTCCCAGTACCCCCTCCCCCCAATCCCTGGAGCATCCGTTAGCCATAGTACTGATTTTTAACTCCTGTTATAAAATGCAAACGTAAGTGTCAATCAGTTGAAATATCTTCTTGATTAAAAAAAAACTTTTAGCCAATTTGATGGTGGGGTGTCAATCAAAATATAACACCAGATAATGGGAATATTAACAGAATGATCTCCTGGTCAAAGAAAGACATATATTATGGTGATTCTACAGGATTTTAACAGAGCTGAAAATGCCAAGTGCCCAGGGACACCATAACACTACATGTTCATTCCTTAAATGTCTGTGGTACTGTTATAAAGGAACCTGCTCTGCTGCCAATCGTATTAGTCCAGCACCATAGTTGCCTGTAGCATACATCACTTCTCAGGCAATTATGCTACTGATATATATATATTCATATCTACTTTTCATTATCACTTTAGAATCTGGGAGGCAAATAGAGGAGAATCCCTAGGGCTTACTGGGCAGCCAGTGTAGCCTACAAGGGCACAATCTCAACCTGCTCAGAGACCCTGTCTATAAACACAAAGCATTCAGCATGTGAGGAACAACAACCAAGGTTGATCTCTGGCCTCCATACCCAGAGATGCACCACACGTGTGACAAATAATAGCAAGAACTCCCTTCATATATGCAAAATGTATGAAAATCTGACTCCTGCAGTTTCATTTAAACAGGAATTGGTTTCTTTTCTTTTCTTTTCCTTTTTTTTGAGACAGAATTTCATGTATTCCCGGTTAGCCTTGAACTCACGATGTAGTTAAGGTTGAACTGGAACTCCCTACCTTTCTGCCTCTGACTCCTGAGTGCTAGGATTACAGGATATCTGGCTCATGCAGTACTCAGAACCTAGGAAAGGTGGACCAGCAGTCCAGTAACTGCATCACTCCCCCAGCCCTTGGATTCATCTCTTTAAGGCATAAGGCACAGGAAGAAGGAAAAGACAAAAATCTACCAACTAGGCTGCGCTGCCATCCTCTCCATGTAGTCTCTGGCCATGTCTCGGGCTTCAATGTTCTCGGGGTACAGCACACAGAACATCGCCAGGGCACCCAAGTTGTTCCCGTAGATTTCATTCCAGCGGGCACTGTACTCCTTGGGATCCCAGGGCGGGAGGTACTCCAAGGGGCTGGACAGCATGGTGTGCACGGCCTCTGTGAGCCGGGCAGCGATGTGCTCATGGGAGCTGACAGCCTTCAGCTGGAGTTGGGCAACCTCGCTCCTGGAGAAGTACAGCATTGGGTGGCTGTCGTAGTTGGCATTGGTGAAAGGAATCATGACTTCTGGGTTCTCGTCGGTGATGAAGGCTGACACCAAGCCAAGCAGGTATATGAAAAACACACTGGGGGCCCCCCGTGTGTGAGTCCTCATGATGACATCAGATCTCCAGCTCTCCAGGGCAGCCAAACCATCTTCGAAAGATCCTACGGGAAACACAAAGCAGTGTCTAAGTTACACACAGGAACTTGCATGGATGGAAGCATCTAGAAGGAAAGGATCTGGCATGCTAGAACTAAATGTTGAAAGAGTCAATGTGGTAATAAGTTTACAAATGCAACAAAAATTGAATTAAGGAGAAATTTACTAAAATCTCAGCAAGATCTGATTTTATAGAATTGAACGTGCTACTTTAGAATGGTATACAGGATGAAAAACACAACTTTGGGCTGAGGGAAACAGTGAATTTGTACCAATAAGGAGAAAAATATTTTTTCTTTGTGTATTATCAGAAAAGTTTAGATTTTGTGTGACCGTTAGACACTTATATATAAACCTCAATAGTGAGAAACTAGCAGTGAATGGCTTTCTGGGACTCTAAGACAACACAAAAGAAAAAGAAAAACTTGTATTTCTTAATGCAGTCTCCTTCATCTTGGAAGTATCCCCTTTCCTTACACTTTATATTCTGAACTAAGGATTGAAATCTACATCTCCTTGAGATCTGTGAAGACAAAATAGTATGAACAAGGCTAATTGTACTGTTTGTGGGAGCAGAAAGTGGGCCAGAAAAAAACAGAGCAAGCATCTGCCAAGCCCGCAGAGCTCCCAGGCTGACATTCCTCAGCAAAGGCCAAGCCTGGGCTACAAGACTGCAAACTGACATGCCTTCATTCAGAAAATAAAATCTCAGTTGCGAAGGACTGAATTAACCAAGGTACATTTCCTTATTATTTCAAGATACACTCTGTGCTTACATTTTGTAGATAGGGTTTGAGTCACTTAGTAAGTTGGAAATTTACAGTACATTTCATATAGTTGTCTTTCTTAAAAACCCTTCTTCAGTGACATATTTCTGCATAAGTAAGAACACCCTTCAAATGGAGGAACATGCAGATGTACACACAAAAGGAGAGGGAAAAAATTTAAAACTCAACAAAACAAAATAAATAAGCACTCGCGCACACACATACCCTTAGTCTAGTATAGTCTGTGTACCACATCTGGGATAAAGCAACCATAAAATCTCCCACAGGAAAGTCAAGAAATTCTTAAGATTCTTAAGAGGGGAAAGGTTATAGAAAGCAGACCAGAAGAAGACAGCTTTATGTAAATAATGAACAGTGGTTTTCAATTATTAAAGGGAAAGGCTAAGGATGAAAAACCAACCTCCCAAGCTGAACACAAACTATTTTTCCAAGGAAAAACCACCTCATCACAGTCGAGATGAGAAAAAACAGAAAATCTAGCACACTCCACACTAAAGGTCAATCCACAGTCTTAATGAGGAGCTCCTTTCCCAGGAGGGATCCATGCAGCCCCCTCATTGCTCCTCCTTCTTCTGGTAGCTTTCATATACTTTGGTGTGCTTTTGACTATAAATACACGCACGCAGAGACAGCTCAATGGCGGTCATTTTGTGAAGCATTTCAGATTCAAGGACTGAACTGATGGATTAAAAATAACCTTAATACAGTCATGCTAAATACGACATATAAAACAGAAATAACTCTTGGGCTCTGCCAGTGTTATGACTAGCACCCAAAGCTTCAAGGCAGCTGGCTGGATCCTTCAAGGTCAGACATCCGGCCAAAAGAAACAGTTGTCTGAGGTACACTGAGGAGGGTGTGGCCTGTCTGTAGAAGTGACTGGGATGCTTCTCTCAGGGGATTAGTCCTTGCTCCTCAGGGAGAACAACAGTGCAAGTATTGTTTTTAAAGAAGCGGATACATGCATGCTGAACCCTCAAACGTCTGGGTTGGACTGCTGCCATTAATGCAATCAGCACAGGAGGGATTCAGGCCCCCCTAAGTGAGGACAGGTCCAAGTTCTACCTTAACTGGGCCCCAAATGCATGCAATTAAAATTCTCTCAACTAACTTTTTGACAGTTGCATACATTATTTTAACTACTGTTTTTTGGTTGTGGTGGGGAGAGGCAGGGATGATTCAGGCTATTGGAGCAAAGGTAAAAAATTATGTACTGGTGAGAATTCTTCCATCTCAGCTCTGTACAAATATTCCCTAAAACTGGCAAAACCTGATTTGTTTTATCCTCTGCTTCTTCTTCCCCTGTGCACACCACATTCTGCCCTCCTACTCCATCAGGAGTGAGTTAGTCAGGACTCTTTGGGTCTTAGTCTCCCTCACACTGGGGGGGAGGGTCCTACATGCCCTTCTGCCTGAACTCACCTTGTGACCCCAGCCATTCCTGCTGCTCTTGCTTCCAGGTTAGTGGGACATGCCTTATCTACTTAAACAAGAGGTGACCAGGAAACACAGAACCCCCATTAAGACATTTTGGGGAAAGCTGCCATCTCAGTCCATCAAATATTTTGGAAGGTTCCTTGGTTACTGTTTCATATTCTTCAGAGGGTATCTCACAACTACCCCTAGCAGAGAGGCGGTGAGTCATCACACATTAAAACCTGTTGGAAAAATCAGGCAGGCCAATGCAGAGCCCACAAGCATTCCTGCAGAATGCTCATCTGCGGAGACAGGCAAGCATCCAGCCAGTGTCTGCCACAAATTACATGTTGCCTTACTAATGTCTCACTCCAAGTGCCCAGTACCCACGGCTCTCCCAGCTGGGGAGGCCGTCAGCTACTTCACCACCCTTTTTCCCCAGGCCTGGCATATAGGATCACAGTGGGCAGGTTCTGTGCCAAGCCTCAGGAAGGTGCGACCATCCTCTGCACATGCGCAGCTCAGCTGGCGCCTAAAAGACAGCTCACAGATGCCTCCGGGGAACTGAATTCCGGCTTAGGCGCTGGTGATGTCTCACCACTAAAAGGAACAAGAAGAAATCCCATTCTTCCTTATGTGAAGCCAAGGCGAATATAAAACTTTCCAGAAAAAAAAATCTGCAAGGAAACATTGAGAAAAGATTGACAAAGCCTAGAAATTTAATTTAAATGCTACTCATTAGTTTTTCGTAACCTATAGAAACACCTAGTTCCTATTCATCAATTTTAAATCTATCTAGAAAATTCTACCCAACAAAATCCCATTGCCAGTTTTTGGATATTCCCTTTGACATCCATCCTAGGTTCTCATGTTCCTACTCTGAAATTAAATGCAAGGAGCGTCTTTAAGTGCCCATAAGCCAGCAGGTTTTAGAGCAATTTTATGTACTTATTTCAATTGTAAATAAGGAAAAGCTGTACCCACAGCACATTTGAGATTACAATGAACAATATATTCCTGTTGAAAATATATTCACTTTTAAGTTAAAAAGCAAATAAACAAAATGTGTTGATTGTGGTTCCCGAATGACAAGTTTGAGATATGCCAAAAATACTCAGTGAAACAACAGCCAGAAAAGGTTAAGTAGACTGACCTGGGGATCCTCACACCACAAAACTGACTCTCTCTCGCCTCCCTATTTCCCTCACCCACCCCACCCCCCATGCTTAGTACCTTGGAGAACTAAGTCTGAACTTTGAGATGTCTACAGATGGCACCTCAAAATTACTCACACTAGTTGGCTGTGTGAGAGACCAAGTCCTTTGGAACTCTGGAACTCTGCCTAGTCATGAGTGTGGTGTTTCAATCTGGGAAAATGACTATCTCTGTTCAGCAACTGACTCTGTTAACACATAGCTTACCAAATATCAATCCTCAGACTGTTTTTTTAAATTTATTTATTTATTCAATTGTGTGTGTGTGTGTGTGTGTGTGTAGAACCTCGGGCAAATTTGGGAACCACCACAGATGCCTCCACCTCCTTCTGGTTTACTCTGCCCCAGGATTCACAGGCTCTGCCCTACCAGGACCAGAAACGCAGGCCGCCCCCGCTTCCGCCTGACATCTATACGTGGGGTCTAGAATCCGAACTCAGGACCTTCCGCCTGCAAGGCAGAGGCTTAACCCCTGAGCCACCTCTCCAGCCCCCCTCAGACTGTTTTTGAAGAGCCTGACTGAGTCTCATTTCCCCTGGTTTTTCTTTCCCTCTTCTCTAACATAATATATTAACTTGCGTGATTTAGTTTTCTCTCTCCCATTCTTGTATCTCAATACAAATAAACATTACTAAAACATTCCTAAGCTTTTACTCAATCAATGGATATGGTGTAGTCATTTAGGAATCACCGTGTTCCTGCAAGATAATCAGATAGCAATGTGATCATCTCTGCCTGCAGCAGTCCAAGTTAGTGCTATTTTCAGGCCAAACCAAATGAATCTTAAGTGGATTTCACAGAGACAGACACGAGCCCCAAATTACTCTGCTTAATTCTGGTTCTAAGGATCCATGTCAGCTATTATGATTAGGGGCAGAGAAATTGGTTCTGTTTCTAAAATGCTTTTCACATGGCTGATCTTTTACTTTTCAGTAAGTAACCACGTGGCAAAGTGGGATTGTTGACACCAAAACAGAAAAAAATCCAGAGACAGAACCCGAACCTAAGTAGAAGTGCTTTCCTTTAACCAAGCTAATTTTTAAAAGCATTCAGCATCAGAAGTTCCATTTCTGCTATCTGTACATAAAGAAAGCACAGAAAGTCTCCTGAGCAGTTTGGAGCGCTCAATTACTACATCAAGCTTCAAAAAAGATGTGGTTTCCCAATCATCTGAGTTGTTTATAGAATGAAATCCATGGTAGTACAGAAGTTCTTTCAACTCCTCATGCTTTAGGAATACAGAAAACATAAAGACAGAACAGAAAAATGGCCCTGTAGAAAGTAAAGCATGCCCCAAATTAAGATGGATTAAAAAACCTCTTATGTACGGAGTCTTAGAAACACAGCAGCAGAATGATGAACTGTATGGAGAGGGTGTGGACATGGGCGGACTTTAGAACAAATCCCAGTTCTGTGGTCTGGTAGCTTTGATCAACTGACTTCTATGCTCAAAGCCTCTATTCTTTACTCCATAGATTGGCGTCCACTTGCTGAGGTGATTCAATGCATGTGACAAACTGAGCCTAGGATGGTCAATAAATTCTCATTTTTAATAAAAGACAAAAAGTTCCACATATGCAAGACTCTATTAACCTACCTACAAATATTTGCAAGAAGCCTCGTCTTCAGGCTTCACGGGCAAACACTAAGAATCAAAGATGTTCACAGGCTAGGATGGGGCCATCATGCTTGTTGGACACTTGGCCAAATTGGAAGGGTTGGCTCCCAATTCAACACATCACTTAGAGTAAGTTCAGCATGCACTGGGGGTGGGGGGAAGTGATGACCCCTGAAAATTTTCAAGGAGTGTTTTCCCAAAGAAATGACTCATAGATTAAAGAAACCATTATCTGAGTTTGATTTCTTCTCAAGGCCAATAATTCTTGAGGTGCAAAAGGCAATTGCATGTGTGCATACACACACACACACACACATATACACACACACACACACACAATCACACACCCAGTGAGTGATACAACAGTGGCTAGGAACTAAGTCTGACTGGGAAGTATTTCATAATAACACATTTGTACTATGGAAGGGATACATGAATATTCAAATGTTTGCTACTTTTATCAAGGTTGATGAGTTCACCCCTGCCCAGGACCCAGTCAATTTTGATTCAGTCAATACCTTGAACATCTCAGGTAATTCTAGTCGAGAGAGGCTACTTAAAGTTTACCAACCCTCACATATATATTCAAATAAATGAATATGCTGACATTCCAGAGTTTATCTGGCAGATTGGAAAACATTTCTGACTTCACCGGAAACCAATACAGGAAGTCAAATAATTAGATACTTGCTTGGCTGACAAGATGTTAATCAGGAGAAACAACCACAGGAAGGTTTGAGGTTTGGGTGATCTGTCAAAGCCACTGTCTTCACTGCACTTGGAAGGAGGTTTCGGAGCCAGCATCTGTCACCCTGTCTTCCTGGTTACCGAGGTCAATTTTTTTTAAATTGTAATGTTATTTAGAAAAGAGAAAAAAAATGTGTCTTCCCCCACAATTTCTATTATCTATACCCAAGTTCAGCTCTGTTTCCCCCAGTCAGATGGATGGGCTCGTTAACTGGTTAAATGTGTGGGATGGTTTACTGCATCCCACACTAGAACCAATGTACTCTATTTGTGGGATAGCTAAGCAGGAAACCCATCAGAGATTGCCCCCGACGGCATTTCTTTCTTCCGTAAGCAATATGCAAGCGCTGCAAACAGTGAATCAGAAGTGGTGGGCAGCTTTGCCTCGCATGTGCTAGGGCTCTCTGTCCATCATGCTTAGCTAGAATATTATTGAAGCTGTGATGAGGGAGAAAACTTAGAGTTGCATAAGCTCCTTGCCCTCAGAGAAGTGCATCTCCAAGTACCTGGGGAACAGTACGCTGTGCTTTCACATATATCGCTTTATACTGTCTACACGTATTTAATTAAGGGATTGTACATATTTCAAAGTTCTACTTCCCTATTTCAATTTTATTATATGCATAATTAATTTTTTAAAAACAAATCCTCTGTATCAAAATAAAACTTTCTAAATTTTTGCAATGAAATAAGCCAGACATTACACTTAAATATCTCAAATCCTAAGAAAACATATGGTTTGGGCATCATACAATCATTCCCTGAAATTATATACCTGAGTCTGTGGGTTCAGATAAAGAGTAAAACTTAGATACTATAAGCTTTTAATCAAAGAGGAAGTTCATTCGCTGAAAGAATTATTGTTTCCTTATTTAAAAGTGAAAAGAAAAATGTGTCCCTTCCCCCCACCAAAAGACATTTCCACACAACAGTTCACAGGATGAAATGATAGCATATGGAACTCTCTAGAAGTTTCACATGCTACTGAAAGAGTAATTATAACTCTAAATCCACACAGCAAAACCACACTGTGGATAATAATGATATTCACCATCTACACACACACAAACACACACACACACACACACACACACACACACACACACACACACACACGAGAGAAACTTTGGTTTTGGTTTTGCAGCGTTTTGCAATCAAAAGATAGTTCTATTACTTCCACCTGTAAGGTTTCCATGCATATACCACATTTTCTCATAATATAACCTGAAGTCCACTTTATTTCCTAGATCAGCTTCCTTATATGAGAAGAATACTTTATCTAAATCATATTCAAAATGGCCATTAAGGTATCCTAATGCAAACATGAAGATTCTCTAACCCATTTACCAGTGGCTTTCTGGTGTACTAACTATAAAGCTAAAAGGCATAAAGAGCCAGCTTTAGGGGCTTGCTATGCAAACACGGGGACCTGAGTTCAGATCCTCAGCACCCTCATTAAGCTGAATGTAGTGGGAGGGCCATCTACTTTAGTCTTGATGAAGTCAGGAAGACAAGAATATTCCTGGAGTTCACTTTGTCAGCAGTGATGATAAAAGTAACTAACATATTCCATTCCTAAACAACTATAGGATTAAAAAAAAATTTAAAGAAATTGGTGCTTTTCAGGTTTTATAGTCTATTGTACATGGGACAATAGACTTGAGGTTCAGTAAAACCCTGTCTCAAAAAAACACAGTGGATGGCGATTAAGAAAATACTCCAGAGGTCGATCTCTAGCATCCACATCCATACCCACAGGGGAGCAAGCCACAACACATACACATATAACACTACACAGACACACATGCACACATATGTACACACCAATGTGTACAAACTTAAAAATGAAAATATCCCCTTTTGAAAGAGTTGCTAGTTAAAACACAGAAAGCAAACAAATCATTTTCATGTTGACTAAACAGAGGGTGAGGTCATAGAACAGTCACTACTGACACTCCTGGAGATTTTATTTACAAAAAAAATCACTAAAGGCTAAATCAAAGGAGATTTACTTTATAATAGAAGCTGTAAGTCTAATTTATCTAGCTGTCTAGTGTATCATCTGACTGGTACTTTCTGCAATTTTAATTGATGGATGTCAATGCATTGTTATTCAGAACTGGGATATCAAGTCCCTACCTAAGCTAACAATAAGAATGTTAAGAATGTTACATAACTATTAACTCATTCTACTTTTTATTGAGTTGCTGTTAAACCTAGAAGTCATGCTTGGCATTGAGCACAGAAAGTGAACAAGAAAAACTCTGCCTTACCTACTATGACTGTTAATCTTGTTAACTTGCCTGGCTTAGAATTGCCACAGAAACGCAATGCTGAGTGTGTCTAAGGTGCTTCATAAGAGGTTCAACTGAGGAGGAAAGAACCCACCCTAATGTGCTTAGTAACATCCCATGAGCTATGGTTCTGCACTAGTAAAAAAGAGAAAAGAAGAAAGAGGACTGACACCAGCATTCATCATTCCCTGCTTCCCAGCTGCAGCGAGTTCCTGCCAGCACCGTTAGGGCTGTTCCCACACTCACTACCTTGGTGATGGACCGCACGCCCAACCCACGTGCCACACACAATGAGTCCTCCCTTCCTTAGATTGCTTTTGTCAGTGTCATAGTTAGGCACAGGTATCAAATTGACTGTTGAGGGTTTGAGCTCTGGGCACATTTGTGGATAATTAGCAGTTGGGTTAAACCCAAGGCAAACCTGCAGGAGATTGTCTAGCTGATGGGGAAGGCCCAGCCTGTGGTGGGTGGGACTAGGCCCCGAACAGACGAATAAAATACTGAGAGCTGGTTGAGGAAGTTGGCATTCTTTTGTACACTTGGCCAGACATGCTGGTCTAGTAAGGATTGTCCCTCTCTCAACATTACATAGAGATGGTGTGGCCAGTTCCCTCAGCTTTGGTGTTGTCATGAGCTCTCCTGTCAAGATGGACTGAGAACTGTAACCAGATAATCATAAGAGACTATAAACCACTTGTTTCCTTAAGCCTTTTGATGGTCATTTGTCAGCAACTGTGCAGGCGAACTACAAGTCAGGCACTTTGCCAGCAGTGATGATAAAAGTAACTAACATATTCCATTCCTAAACAACTATAGGATTAAAAAAAAATTTAAAGAAATTGGTGCTTTCCAAGTTTTATAAAACTACAGTTCTTGTATTATTGTCTAGCAATAATAATGAATAGGCATTCTCCCTTAATAATAATAAAATTTTTAAAAAAACTTCATTTAACCTATTATATCTAGCTACAGAAAAAAAAATCACAATTTTTCTTTCAAAGTTCTATGAAGGATGGGCTGTAATGACGAGATGACTTGGAGGGTAAGGTGCCCCCCATTTCCCCATGCACCTCATGCACAAACCTGGAACTTCAGCTCTGTCCCCAGATCCTACATGGTAGAAGGACAGAACCATCTTCAAAAAGTTGTCCTCTGACACAAATGCCTTCTCTTCCCCTACCATAAATAATTAAATTCATAAGCAAAATGTAAAAGAAAAATTTTCAATGTTCTCTAACTGTTAAGTCACCAAAAATTTCGAGAAGAATCCAAATGACCAGCTCTGGTATCACTGCCTGAAAAGATAAACCACTGAAACATGATGAAGCCAAGGGCTACATTTTAACCTTTAAGTTTTATTCAGATATCAGTTCATTTAAGCTCCAAAACATTCATGGAAACTAGAGTAAAAACTTTCTTCCTGCCACAGATTCATGATTGCAGTGAGAGAGGAGGAGGGAGGTTAAGAGGGTCAGCATGGGGTCAGCATGGCTTGATGTACAACTGTATGGCTTTGGACAAAATAAACCCACTTAAGATGAAATAAAAATGTTATTTTGCCTCAGAGATTGATTGGGAGGTTATATGAGGTAACAGTTATAAAAGCTCTGTGGACTTTAAAAAATGGAGGAAACAGAGCAGCAAGCTTAAGTTTTATTGTGTCTGCTCAGACACGCCTCACCCATGACTCCCCTGTGTGTGAGGAAGACACACTGCAGTGGCTTCAGAGCCTGACTGACATTTCCACAAGGAAATGACACCTCTTCTGCTCCATCCTCAGCACGGCTCGCCGAGGGATCATGATCCCACCTCCTCCACTCTCCATGGTCCTCCTCACCCTTTACCAGCCAGCACCCCATAGAGGAGGCCCATCCGTGATGCGAGTGTTGGGTTCTCCTCTTTCTGGAATGATGCTCGTTGGACCTGCTCCAGGACTGACCCCACCCAAAGGAGGCCATATGCCCAGGATGCCCGGGCCTCTGATGAGGAGATCTCCTGCTTGCCCCACAATGGTGCCCGCTCGGCCTGGGACGACTCAGCCAGACAGATAAGAGTGGGGGATACTGATGACGTCTATGTTATTTGTTCTATCCACCAGGAGATTCTGGTGCTGTATCCAGTGTTTTCTAGCAGCCTGCCAAGGAAGATTTGCTCCCCTTCATAGCCAACAGAATAGTTTGCAGGGGAGAAGTAAGACAAAAAGAAAAGTTGTTTTCATTTGTGTTGTGAAATGTGGAAATAAATTGTCAGCTCTTTTGGTTAAAAAAAAGGAGGGGGGATGAGCGGTAAGTCACCTCAGAACATAATGAGCAGTTAGAACATACTGCTTGGGCTTGAATCCTAGCATTACCCATCCTTAGCTATGCTCCTGCTGCTTCCTCTGTAAATGAATGGAACAACAGGACCTTCGTCGCAGGGTTTCTGTGACACATGGCTGGTATACTTAAAGCATTAAAAGCAAGTGTTCAATACATGCTAACAGCCACCATCGTCTTGTCTGGGAAAGCACCGTAGTGAGTCCAATCGAAAGGAGTACACCCTGCCTGGCCCGAGGAGGAAGTGAGCACTCACAAAGTGCAACCAGAGAAATTTACTCCCAAAATAGTTACAACGCATTGTTTATTAACAATCTTCAGTTGCTTCAGGAGTCCAAAAATAACAATTACCTTGGCATCTGCTGTCATGAGTTTTCTCCTTCTTCCTGCTCAACGGCACACAGATAACATACTCTAAGGAACTAAATATATCTGAGAGGAAAAATGATTTTTCAAACTTAGTACTATTTCTCCCAATAGAGATTGTTGAAAAGTGAGTTCCTATATAGTGTGTTCCTGTACAGCAATATATCCTAAACAGAAACATCTGTCCTGGTGAAGTGTTAACAAGTGAAATATTGCTTTTGAATTTAGATGCAGGTTTCTAGAGATCTGACATTTAATGGAGATGCATTTTCTACTTCCTGCTTTCATAAGCTCAAAAGCTCACCTTCTATTTAAAGCTAATCTCACCATGTTTTCTCACACTGGCTATGTGGAAGTCACCTTTGATCCATTCCTATGTTTTGTCTTCTCCCTTCATCTTTATAATCAACACTATTCCACACTCTCAGAACAGATTCCCAATCAAGACTCTGTTCTGGGATTCAATAGCAACTTCCAGAGTAAATTTCCTTCTTTTGGCCTCTTTCCTGAGTCCAGTCAATATTACATATATTTGCAGGTCAGTTTTTCTGTTCTTCTAGGTTAGTATTTGCAAAATTCTGTAAATAAGATATATCCTACCTCTTACAGTCCCCCCCAAGGGAATATAATAATAGCGTATATAATCTCTGTTTCACTCATTTATGAATTTTGCTAGAACTTTCTTGGATAATATAAAATGTGAGTATGTATATCCATATGTCATATCCTCTGGGTTGGGAGTCATCAGCTTATCCTCTAACAGTGAGCAGTAAGATGGTTAACTCAGCAAGCCTGAAATTCTCAAACCTCACACATTTTGAAATGAAGTCTGTCTTTGACCAGTTCATGGAAGATGAGCGCTCTCTCTCTCTCTCTCTCTCTCTCTCTCTCTCTCTCTCTATCTCTCGCACACACACACACACACACAAACACACACACACTCTCTCTCTCTCTGTGATACAATTTGTTCCTCTATCCTTGAGGCTTTGGGTCACGTGATACTAGTTAGATCAGATATCCATGTTAACAGTGGCTCATGCACTGCAGGGTGCAGGTTAAGTCTGAATTGCTGAGGACAATGTATACTTGCATGAAAGGATGACATGACCCCAGTAAGAACCCTGGACATCAGGTGAGTGTTTCCAGCTAGCAACACTTGAAAGTGTTGTTGTGTACCGTCACTCAGAGTATGACATGATTGGGGCCATGGGGGGCTTGTACCTGGTTTCTTTGGGAATTTGCCCTATGTGACTTTTTCCTTTGTTCACTTAAGCCCTATCCTTGCCTGTGCTAAAGCAAAATTGCAATTATAACAGACTTTGTGAGCCCTAGAAAATCACTGAGCTGAACAGTGGTGCTGGGATCTCAGACCTGTGCTCTGTGTTTTCTCTATCATTTAATGGAATCTTTTCAGTTCACACTAGAATTACAAGTATCTTAATTATACTCAATAATACTCTATTAGAAAAGAAAATACTATGATAGATTTCATCAAAGTTTTCTCTTTACTTGACTTTGCTACTTAATCCCTGGCTTAGACCAGAGACAATTATTCTGCCCAAGAATATCACCATTGAAGCAACAGACACAGCAAACTCACACACCTTTTAAAGCTTTAGAAAATGTCTATAATTGAAATATGGGGATGTTAAGTAAAAGGTTTAACAGCAATTCATGTGAAGGAAATGCACGGACTTTATATCCATAAATTGAGCTCATTCGATTAAAGTAAAATTTATATTTGTTGTATGGGTATCTATAGAATAACGTTTATTTTTATACAAAAACTTTTATCATTTCTTACTTATGTCAAGCAATCCACTTTTTTTGGTCCTCAGACATTTACCAAAAATGGCATTTATCAGTTTCTTGCTGCCTCTTTACATTCTGAAACATTTTTACATGGACTTTTGAGGATGTTCATTTTTGCCTCACAGATTGTAGTTCATTGACCTCAAAATCCCTGGGGGCTTTCCAAACATCCCCTATGAATCATAAGCAAACCAGGAATACCGCAGACATGGTTTGTGAAACAATGATACGTCTATGTAATTAACCCAAAGATCCAAGCAGACGTCCCACCTCCGCAGCTGGTAACCAATTCTGTTGGGAACTCTGAAGCAAACTCCCTTTGCTCTCTTCTCAGTTCACCCGACCTTTCTTTTCATATCCAAACGACCAGCAAATTCTGTTTGATCTCCCCCCAAATACATCCACTTTCACCACCAATGTAACAGCCTTGGCCACATCATGTCTTGCCTCCAATAACTTCCAAACCAGTTGGCCGGCCTTCCATCTTATTTCCCGACAAGCGTTCTTAACACAGGAGTCAGAGTGATCCTGACCAATCATAATTCAGGTCTAGCACTGCTCTGTTCAACTCCTTGTAGCATCACCAAGACAGGCGTGTGTAGAGAAGCAGCAAGGAGGCCAGCCTTACTTAGCACTTGGGAAGCACTCAGAAAATAATGAATGGACCAACTTAACTGACGTGTCAAGATGCAAGCCTTTAAATACTCTGAGATAATTACATAATTACACAGCTGTCTAAATATAACCCTATAGGAAGAAACAATAAAAACTGCCAGATGCAATGCTGGAATCCCCAGAGCTACGAGGTAATTAATGATTAGAGTTTATTACTCCTGCTGTCATGCCCAGCCTCCTCCCAAAACCTCCTGAGGCATGAGGCTCCAGGTCTGTCCCAGGATGTTTGGTCACAGTCCTGTCCCCAATGCCCATGTTTCCTGACATCTTACAGAGATTTGCAGTAGTCTCTGCAGGGTCTTTAAACAAACAAACAAACAAAAAAACCTCAAAGCACTCATCCATCTTACATAGCACATTCCAGTACTCCTTCTCAAGACCAGACAGGCTTCCCTTTCTGCCAGATGACTGATCTGGTGTTAACATTCTTACATGCATTATTTTACTTTGGATCTTAAAGACTCCCTTCATGTATCCACCTTTAACTGTATTTCCTAGGGTAATTCATTCTTCAATGGTTTTGTATAGAGGGTTTATTTATGTTATCATTTACAAAGTTTCAAAAAACCTCCAGACAGGGCTAACTTTTTTCTAGAGAATTCAGAAAAATTGAATGTTCTCCACTATTTCTTCTATAGCTCCCATTACCTTGTATTAAAAAGTTATTGTAATATTTATAGCTATGTTTCTATCAGAGAGCAAGTTTTGAGGTACAGAGGAATCTGCTGGGAGTCAATACACCCATTGTAGAAAAAGGACTAACTTTTGAATTGATGATCTGGGTGCGTAAGACCAAATGCATGTGGCTACAGAGATGTTCCAACTTAGTTTTGCAAGATGGTGACAGACATGCCCACATCGCGGTCCTATAAGAAAGATTATTGAAAATATGAGCAAAGTACCCTGAGCCACAACTGGATTTAACAGGTACTTAATACAGAGCTCTGATAAGACGAAAGAAGTAGAAGAAGGAACAGGGGATGAAAAGGATGAGGAGGAACAGATTTAAAAGAAATATTCTAACTTCCGATCTGGAAACACAGCCTGATACTTACGCTGTGCTTTGGTGTGTACACAGGTCAGGGGTGAGAAGCCTGGTACCTGCTTCCTCATCATGAGGAACCAGCTGTCCGGATTTCATTTTTCTTAGCTTCCTTCTCTAATCCTACAACTTTTCCATCCACATTTTCACACTCTCCCTGTGCTTTCAAATCCCATCTCTATTCATATCTAACTCCCCCCGCCCAGTCCCGGTGCCACTTCTTTTGATCAGATCTGAAGAAATTCTCTTTGCCCTGGCTGGAGAAACCTTCCTTTTGTACCATCCTTTCAAACTTTCTTCTCATGTCTTGTCTCAGATGTACATTGAGGCTGGATGCCCATCTGTTGGGTGGTTCCTGGGTAAAGCAGGGTGAGGGAGGTGGGACAGACATCATTTGGAGGAAAGAGCCCACTCATTCAGTGACACCTTATCCCCTATTCTGCTTACCAATGGAAGATAAAATCTTATCTTTCCCAATACAGAAGCAAGGCGGATGGGAGGGGAGGTGGGAGGGCGCTTAGATCCCTTGGGGACATCATAGTTCATTGAATGACTTCCGGACCTTGCATCATTTGAAATCACCATTTGTCTATGAGTTCTGTTTAATCTTCACAAGTAATTTAATTATTTAGGGGACAGTTCCCACTTTCTCAGCAGCTTAAGGAACCTAAATCTCCAGAGACAGGAACCCTGGGACTTGCTGACCAGCCAGTCTAGCCAAAGCAGGAAGTGCCATATTCAGTGAAAGAAAAAAGAAGGCAGAGCTGGGTAAATGGCTCAGTGGAGAACTCTTACTGTGCCAGCATGAGAACCTGAGTTTGGATCCCAGATCCCATTTAAGAAAAAAAAAAAGCTGGGGAAAGTCACACATCTGTAACCTGAGTGCAGGGGGTGGGGAGTACAGACAGGAGGGCTGACTTGATAGCTTCAGGGCTGTTGAGAGAGACCTTTTCTCAAGGGAATAAGGTAGAAAGTGATAGAACAGGACATCTGATAGCGGTGTATAGTCAAATAAACAAAGATAAGCATTAGTCAATGTTTGAAGTCTGTTGTGTATATGTGTACAACATATGCATCCATGCATGTATTTGTGTTTGCATGTATGTGGCAGCAGTGTGTGAGAGCATGCGTATTATGTATGCAATACTGTGCAGAGGCCAGTGTCTGATACCTGTTATCTTCCTTGATCACTTGCCACCTTATAGGTTAAACTTGAACTTAGCACTTGCCAATTCTGCTAGTCTAGCTAGCCAGCTTTCTCTGGAGATCACCCATCTCTGCTTTCTGAATGCTAGGATTACAGGTAGGTCACCATATCTGCCTTACATTTATCTGGATGCCAAGGATCCAAACTCAGGTCCTCAAGCTGGCATGGAAAGTGCTTTAGTTTGATATACTGTCTTTCTACCTATACATTTATTGGCTATCTTCCCTATTGATCTATTTCCTTCCCTTTTTTAGGTTCTTGTTCTAATTTATAGTAACTCTGTAGGCAGCTGTTGTTATACTCATAGAATGGGAACTCACAGTGGTAACCTTGGGTCTAAAGCTGGATGAGTGAAGGGAAATGCACACATCAGTGGGGTGGCCTGAAGAGAGGTAATGTGTTACACTACAGAGGCCCAACCCCCACAGTAGCAGACAAACCAGAGTGAACCCTGAGGTCCACTGAGGCATGGGAGCAGAAGGGTGGGAAGGAGTGAGAGGGAATAGTGAAGGGAAGGGAGGGAATAGAAGGGAAGGATGAATACACAATATGCTTGTAAAAGTAGAAAAAAAATTGAACAAAAGAAAAAAGAAAGTGCTTTACCCACTGAACCACATACCCAGGCCTCTTTTTTCATTTTTATTGTCCATGGGTTGGTGCTGCCCACATTCAAAGTGGATCTTCTCTCCTCAGTTCACATTAGGGTTAGGGGTAAGACTACCCTAATTTCCTCTCTGGAAACATCTTCAAAGACACGCTCAGAGATGCATCTCCCAGGTGATTCCAAATCCATCAAGTTGACAGTGAGGCTTAATCATCATAGCACCCAGTGTGCAGAACTTTGCATAGGAGTCTTAGTAATTCAATAATCTGAAATCCATACTTTTCTTATTCCTTAAGTATACATTGTTAACCTTTATTGCATCTATGAGAATAAGTAGCAAATACATACAGTGTATAGCAAGTACCAGGAACTATACTAAATATTTCACATACATTGGCTGATATAATTCTTTCCCTTAGTCTTGTAATGTAGACACTAATATCACTTTCACAGCTGAGTAAACTGAGGCACAGACAACTAAGGTACTTAAAATGGGTACCTTCATTTCTCAGAAAGTGAAGATAATAAGGAAATCTAGACAGGTTGCCCAGCTTGCCTATAAAATAACTATGAAATCCATAAAGATGTTCTCAAAGTGGCCCATCCCATTACTTCCCCACTCAAGAGCCCACTACACTCAAAAATATAAGCAACTCTCTCTGGTCTACAAGCATCCATGTCTAACTCTGGCCTACTGTTGCAGTTTGCCTGCATGTTGCCAATAAATTCAGAACCAGACAAGGTGGGGCGGGGGGATTCTTTCTTAGGATTCTCATTATCGTTCCTTGTCCTGCTCGGCTGGAGAGCTTACACCAATACCAGGAGCCAAGGGAACTGGCCACACTACACTACAACCTCAAGATTGCTGAGAGAGGGGCAAACCTCACTCACCAAACAGCACATTGGTCCAAAGCATGCTGAAAAATGGCAAAATACTGAGCGGACTCCTTCATCTTGTTCCCCTGTCCAGGGAATGGTCCCATCCACTATGGACTGGATCTTCCTACATCAGACAATCTCCTACAGGCTTGCTTCGATTGTCAGGTTGATACCTATATATCTGCCTTTAAAACCCACCTTTAAAATCATGTCATTCTCGACATATACACCCTCTCTTCTAACTTGGCATAAGCACCATGGCTTAAGCACAACTCCTGTTCCTGCCCTCTATCCCCCGTGTTACTCTCTTTGATGGAATTCCATCTATCTGCTTCACATCCACCTGCATGCTTTCTCACAGAATACAGTTACCTGTTATGAAGGCTTCCCTATCTGTCTATAGGTGCTTCCCCTGTGAGCCCACCTATGTGTTGTTCAATCTAGGGACAGAGCCAGCCGGGAAGGTGCTTCCATTATCTTCCAAGATGAGAGAGGAAACAAAATATTTTCACAAAACACTAAAATAAACAGAAGTCAGCTTACATGAGGAAATACTATTGCAATTTACAGAAGAGAGCTGGCACTCCGACTGGGGTGGAAGAAGGAAGCACCAAGGCGAGGTGGTAGCAGAAGTAGACCTTAAAGGGGACTGGTAGGAATATATACAGTTTTTATGGCAGTGACCTGAGATTCTGGTCCTGGAGTGGAGGTCGGGAAACCCCAGAGCAAAGCAATAAGGAGGTAAAGCAATCCAGGATGATTCCTGAGGTCACTCTTGGCCTCCACACTCAAGTACTCTCTGGTGTACACACACACACACACACACACACACACGCACACACACACACCCCTATCTTCAACTGTATATACACTTATTGCTAATTATATAAGGAATGAGTTGTCTTAACGTCTACGGTTATCTCTCTTTTTTACATTGCTACTTCAGTCCTCCATGGATCAGAAAAAAGATCAGAGTTACATCTCACCTACACAGAGATAAGCTACTGGGAGTCAGAGGTTAGCCATCTTTGTCTTCTCTCAGATATCAGGCACATAGCAAATAATAGGTATATGTGGAGAGAGGGGGAGGAAATGAGATGCTATTTGAAAAGGAAAGGGAAAAAGACAGAGCCTGACCTAAAAAAGAGATTTGTGGTTCTCCTAGCTCCTGTACCTCTCCATTTCTGCTCTCTCCTTTTCTTGCATCTGTGTGCCCGGGGTTATTTGTTTGCAATGCTGTGTGCCACATACATCCCTCATTCCCTGTGTAGACTCCTGGCTGAGAGTCCTCTGCCCTAGACATCCTGTCTCTTTTCCTGTCTCTTCCTTCTTGCTTGTATTTGTCTCCATTCAACACCCTGCTCTCTGTAAGTTTCATATTCAGTAACCTATAAGCAGATTTTGAGTTCTTCAGGGCGGCAAACCATACCATATTCATTTTGCATGCTTCCCCTGTTCCTGCCACCCAGACATCCTCTCAAACACCAAAGTACCTGGCAAACACTTGCTGAATGACTAAGTCCTTTCATTGCTCCTATCATCCAATATGCAGCTCTCTTTCATCTGATTCTCTTAAGTTCAGAAGGTGTACTGGACAAAGTGATACATCAAAGTATTCTATCCCAGGAAATAAGAATTTGTCTTTTCTAGAACTTGCTGTCACTGAATCAACAGTCAGTGATTAAAGCAATAAGAAAAAAAAGTCTAGGCACACAAAGAAGGATCTGTACTCTAGCCACCTTCAATACTGCCAGTGCAACTGAACTTCAGGCGCAGGGTTTATCGTTTTAGGGCAATTCAGGAGCATAAATACCATGATCCATACCTCTCTTAAGAAAGAGAAATTGGAAAGGGTCCAGTAAGCTCAAATTTCAAAGGTGAAAATTAACAAGTTGGAACGAAATTGTAATTTTAATTGTAAAGTTCCAAGATCAGGCATTCAACTATTTTTCATTAACTTTTGCAATATACAGGCCATTCTATGCAGGTCACATTAAATCCAAAAGCTTTCATGATGAAAAAACTTAGGATTTAAATATAGCACATCAATCACAAAGTGACTTTAATGCTATTAGTTTCCTTGTGGGGAGGAGGCAAATCTTAAAATTTCATGCTAGTGTTTAAAAAGGATAATGGAACTATTGGATAAAAATAGTAGATCAATTCTTATTTTTTCCATTTCCATAGATTCTCTTGATAGCCAGCAGGCTCTAACTTTTGGAATACACCAGATAATGGGACAGAGGAACACACCAAGAAACAATCTAAAAACCATAGACACCAGTGAAAGACACTATGACCTAAGACAACTTTTCAAGACTTCAATGAGTCAAGTATCAGTTGCCTTTCAGAAAGTTAACTGAGGAAATCACTGCAAGTGTACTTCATAACACAGACTATAAAGCTAAAATATTTAATTCCAATTCCCAACATCTGACCTTGTTGCGGTCCTCTTGGTAACCCCAAACTCTTCCACCAGCACCACTAGCACCCCAGCACATTCAATTGACAGTGAGTATGCCTAACAGTTTTCCTAGTCAGAAAATAAACCTGCTTTCACTGTAATCACATCTTAACTAATGTATCACTGGCCTGAAACCATGGAATCTATTCTCTTGAAATCTAGCTTCTTAAGCAAAACAAATAAAATTCATATTGTCCTTTAAAAATAGCATTAATGGTTTTTGTTGTTTCATTTCTTTTTATCCACAAATGCTGCTATAAAAAGCTTGAATTTAAATTTTCCAGAGATTCTTTCTTGCATAAGTAACAGCTATACTTTGATCCCATGACTTGGTGAAAGCTGAATATGTTTAAGTGACAACTGAGATCTTCCCTCTGCTGCCAATCTGGGTCATCTATAGAAATGGAGCAGATAAATGCAGTGTGGGAGCACATACCTATAATCCAGTATTCAGGAGGTAGAAGCAAGAGATTTAGCAATTCAAGATCACGCTCTATTACCCGGCAAGTTCCAGACCAGACTGGGCCAAATGAGATTCTGCCACGTACCCCTAACATCAATAAGACTCACAAACATGAAGCAGAGAAAAGTATAAGTCATAAGTGAAAGTCTAGTGGAAGAACATAGTTCATTACTAAGGTTTTCCTTAAATATTTGCTATAATAAAATGCAAATGAGGCTCTAGGGTACTGAATAATAATGGATGAGTTAATCAATTTCATTATGGCAGTTGTTACATAATCTATATGCACATCAAGTCATTAAAATCTAAAGTTTTTTTAAATATGAAGAAAACAGATGAAGCACAGAGTTTTGTAATATTTCCCTAAATGAAGATTAAAGGAACCTCATATGATCAGTATTAATTTAATAGGTCAATAAATACCTGGCTATAATAAAATTGCTAAATAAAAATTGTAGAGGTAATTTTTATTTAAAATAGCAAAAGTGGCCACTTCTTCAATGTTCACATAATTAATCACATAATCACCTTTAATAGCTCTGATTTTTCATGTGCAGATAAGCAAAAGTGACAGGGTTTACACCCCAGAGGAGGGCGGGAGAGGTAAGTTGGCAGGCAGAGGCACCTGGTACAAGTCTGGTGATCTGGGTTTGATCCCCAGAGCCTACACGTGGAAGGAGAGAACCAATCTCCAAAGGCTGTCCTCTGATCTCACAATCGCATTGTGCCAAATGTCCTTCTGCTCCTCTTTCTCTCCTTCAGGACAAACTCATGTAAACCTTTCTAGAGATCTAAGATCTCCTCTGAAACCTTCCCAAAGAATAAAAACAGCAGGAAAAATTTCCCTGCGATCAGCATAAGTCCCTCTTGATGTTGCTTTCTGCTGATTCCTCTTCTTTTTCTTTAGGGAAGATGGAAAACAGCTGTTCCGCATTCCCTTTCAGGCTATTTTTTTCCTTCCACCGGATAAGAAACTTGTGAACACTGCAGGTGATTCTCAACTGCAGCTGGCCCTGCCTGATTCTCCAGGTGCCAGAGAATGGGACCACACTCATGCTACCTAGGATGACGTCACTGACCTGCAAAGCCTACAGAAAAAGACTGTCCCCAGAAACTGTTCCAGAAGTCTCAATGTACTCAAGTGTACTCAAATAACAAAAGCAGTGCAGCTTCCAGAAGGAACTTCCCAGTCAGCACAGTCCAGAAAGTCAGCCCTCCTCCTGCACCCTTGGTTTCTCTTGGCTCTGCGCTCTGTACTGGTGTTGGGTGCACTTTGGCATGGAATATTTAACCTTCTTGGTGATTTTTCTCATGTAATTCTTCCATTGTTGCTACTCGCAACTTTCTGGAAATTAATGTCTTCAGAAATGTGGTAATTTTATACTCTACTTAAAATAATACTTTGTAGGCAAGAGTCAGTTTTTAGTCTGGTGTTTTTCATATGAGCAATGTATACTGGGATCTATACAAAATTTAATACAAAAATTTCTACAACCAGTGCTAAAGCTATTCAGGCATTGTCAGTAAATACATTCTTTACCAACCATAGTAGCTTCATCCAGGAAAATATTACAGACCCACAAGCTTGGTGAGCCCACTTCCTTTACAAGTTCTTTTTTTTAAATTATTTTATTATTTGTGTGTGTGTGTGTGTGTGTGTGTCCCTGTGAAGGACCAAGGATGACTTTGGGAATCACCCAGGACTGGTCTGCCACCTCTTTATTTTTCTTTGGGGTTTCCCAGACTCCACTTTCCAGGGAGAGAAGTGCAAGCTGTCACCATTTCCACCTGATATTTTAATGTGGGATCTGGGGTCCGAACTCAAGTCCTTCTGCTTGTGAGGCAGAGTCTTAGCACTGAGCCATCTCACCAGTCCCCACAAGTTCTTTTAAAGAGTTATGAAATGGGTTTGACTTTTTTGCAGACTGTCTTCTACATGTATTAAATGCTTACTGCTTAGTAGCTTCAGCATACATTAAATACCAATTGTTCTTGAATAGAAGAAAAATATAGATACTCAGTGTAACCAACAAACATACCTTTACAACCTTATGACATATATGTATGAAGTTTTTCAAGTGGAGAAGTTTGGAATAACAATTTCTTAAACTGCCTGTGGGTGGCCCTGTTCAATTTTTTTTTAATCTTCTGTCTTTGAGAGAAGATTTTGTTGGACATAGACACACACACACTGTCAGTGATCCCACTTGGATAATGACAGACATGAATATCTCACAATGAAATATATATCACATAGGTGTAATTAAAAAGGAATAAGAGGAATGGAGAATTGGCTCAGTCAATAAAGTACCAACTGTACATGAGTTTGGATCCCCCACATCCATGTAAAAAGCCAAGTACTGTGGAAGCAGAAACCAATGGATCTTACTAGCCACATGTTCTAGCCAATCGGTGAGCTATAAGTTCAGCAAGAAACCCCATCTAAGGGGAAAAAGTGGGGGATACAATTGAGGGAGATAATCAATGTAGACCTGTAGCCTCTTCACTCACATATACATATATACATACACACACACACACATCTGAGATTTCTCACGTCTCTGTGATTGGAGATATATGATCTAGCTTGCAAAAGAATACATAAAACAAAAAAAATAATGGCATTTATTTTGTTGCATTTTTATAGCAAGATTACACTCATCTAATGATTAAATTTGCAGATAAAATGTCAAAGAAAACCTTCCTACCATCAGAACTCATGAATATTACTGAACAGAGAAACTCTGCTCTTGCAAGAGCTATTTACTAGCCTTTTATGACAACAAGCACCGGGATCATGTTTACAGAGCATTCCAAGGGAGCTGAACCACACAGAAGGAAATCCAGTGCTAATCTTAACACACATTAAAATTCAGTGTTATTCTGAATTAAAAACTGAGCAAATTACCACATTCAAGAAATAAACAATGAATGATCTTTTATCTCTTTCCAACTTAAAATCATGCTTTCTTCTTTGTGAACCCCAACAGACTCTCCTCCAGCAGGTCTACAATCTGTGGGCATCGGAAAGAGGATCTGGAATCTACACCCTCAACAGGCTGCAACTTGCCTTACATGTGGCAGGAGTTAGCAAGACTACTGGTAAAGCACTAAGGCCAGTTCACAGAAGCTCAGTGATAGGCCTAGGGCTCTGAAGGAATTGCAAGATGCCCTGCCATGGAATCTTTAACAGAAGAGATGGGAAGGAGTGGAAGAGGAAGGGCTGCAAGGGAGTTTGTAAATCATCAGTTTATTACAGTGTTGAGAAAAGGGTTAATAAAGCAAACCCGCAAAAAAATGAACCACAAGAATCTTCAATGGTAGCATGGAGTCACAGAGGACAAACTAGAATTACCTGTGCAATTTATGCTAATCCTTTTATTTAAAGTATGCCACTAGTTGCTTATTAGATAACAGATGAGCCTATCTTCAGCATTCAACCTACTAAAATGAAGGCATGACACTCGTTGTACTTCATTTTCCATTCCACTAGGCTGAAATATGAAAATGCTAGGATGCTTTGGGGGGGGAGAAGTACTAGGCAATTTGAATATGCAAGTTTCCATATAGCTATCTGGGTAACTAACAAGGACTTTCCTTTAACTGACTAAATGCTATGAACAAGATTTTATTAAGAGTAATGGTCCAACTTTATCTTATTCCCAAGTACTTTCTTGTTTTTTCCTTTCTGAACTATTTCACTACAATCTAACCAAACCACACTTCTAAATATAACTAACAGTTGTCAAACACTTTTGTGTGAAACATCACAGATCAGAATGTGTCTTATATTTGTTGTGCACACAGATTTTCTTTAAAGAAATGCAAAACTTAATTTCTAAATGGGATTTCCGATTAGAGTTGGGCAGTTGGTAAAGCTTTCTGAAATATCCCTTTCTCATAGCTCCTATCATCAAACAGCTGCATGAATCAGGACCTCCGGAAACTGGGATTGCAACCTCTGTTTCCCATTCTGCGGCTAATTCATCATATGGATTTCATGGGAAACTAATTTCCTTTTGGGGTCTGCTAGCTTTAGACCCTAGCCTCATTCGCATTGTTGGGCACTGACTGCAGGTCTGCAGGCTTTTGCCGAGCTGTTCCAAACATCTGCTAGTAATTTGGTGGCCCCCAGAGAGTTTCATTCTACAAATCACAATAGGGGAAGATAATGTCATTCCAAAATGAGAAAGCTTTGCGGGCACTAAATACAGTTCTAAGGATGGTCCTCCCTGTTGTCAGATGATCTCTCAATAGGGACTCTGTTCACAGGAGAACACCTCTCTCCTTCAGAAGAGCAGAGATCCAGTCCTGCTCAGGAAATGGAATAATATACCCAATAAGGAGGTTCCCACTACTTCAGGCTCTAGCCTCTCCAAATGCCTGCCATAGATATAATCCATGGCGATATTTAAATTGTTCCTTTCTAATTTAGGAATCAAGGGGAAGGGGAAATATAAGAATATTTATTATATTTAGGACTAAAAACACCCCATTCTACTGGTTAAATAATAATATAGAGTGCAACTACTCTTTTGCTAATTTCTTTGGCCCTTTGGAAAACAATTAACAATATAGTAAAACCTAAATTTAAGTATTTACCTTCCTTTTAATCCAGCCTTTTATTACAATCATAACATGGTGCCTGGAGAGAGGGCGCAGCAATTGAAGTCTTTGCCTTGTAAGCAAAAGACCTGAGTTCCGATCCCCAGATCCTAGGTAAAAATGCCAGGCAGGCATGACACTACCTGTAACTTTAGTCCTGGAAGGTGAAATATGGTAGCCCACCTGTAATTCCAGCCCTGGAAGGTGAAACCTGAGAATCTCTAGACAAGCTGGCTAGCCAGACTAGCTTTAATGGCATGCTCTAGGTTTAATTAGAGACCCAGGTTCACTACAATAAGGTAGAAGAACAATACAGCGTAATTCCTGACATTGCCCTTGGGCTCCACAGGCAGAAGAAACGAGCACTCAAATACACACCTGTGCCTACATATGCATCCACACATCTGTGCCCACTACACACACACATACAGGCACACCCATCAGCACCCCATACACATAAACATCTGAAAACCAAAAGAAATCATCATATAGAAAATTAAGATCTGTTTCCTGTGTCACAGTGTGACCCAAGTCAAGAAGAAATTAAATTGCAAAATATTCTAGACAAACAACATTAAGAAACGAAAATACAAACTCTTGGAACTTACTGTCACTAGTGCCTCATTGTCCCTAAAGGCGCTAGGAAAATTCTCTGAAACTAAGAACTCTCCTGAGGTTGGACCACGAGGTCCTCCCAGGGAAAGTGCTCCAACTTTGACCCACGCACATCACCTATCTCTTTGAAATCACCCTACTACTTGCTTGTGAACTATTTTAACAACCACTAAAGAAGGAAAACGCAAATATTAGTCACTAAACTGATGCCGCTCCTGGCAAACCCAGACCCTTAGCTGTGTTTTCTTTTCCTTCACCAAGCTCTGACTTCAGGAAGAACCTGAAACACACCCAGCAGGGGAGTAAAACCTAAAAATCCCACCATGGGAAAGCCTACAATGTCAAGTTTTTTTTCTTAATTCTTTTACCGGTGACTGCTCTATCACTTTTGAATCTGAATGTGAAAATATACTTGGTTAGGCCAACGTTTTCACTTGATGAAACTGATACTGACATCACATCCCGGTCAATGAAAAAACAAATCACCTCTTCCAACACTCCAACTCTCTTCTTCTACAATCTGAACTCCCAGAGGGCTGGGCTGTCTCTCCTGCGCCACTGCCCACCGGCCTAGTAACCAGCACTGGCGCTTTTTTGCTAAACCCACGCTCAGGGGTCACTGGGTGACTAAGGCATCAAATTTAATCTTTTTTTTTTTTACATTTTTACTGCATGAGATTTTACTACATACTTCATAAAAGGTTCCTTGTCTGTACATGTGACAAGGAAAAAAGGAAAAAAAAGTCCACAAACATCCAGATGACCCTATTTTTTTTTTCTTCGTTGCACATTTTGTGATGCTTTTTATCGGTAATTATCATTTAAAGAAAAAATTGAAAGAAACAGAATTCCTGAAGGGTAAGTTCTACAATGTGAAAAAAATCATGAATACATTTCTAAGGGAGGTCCAAACCTGATGTAAAGTTAACGACGCCGCGATCGACACAAAATGTTTAAAAAGAGCTTTACTTCAATTCAGAGTCTTGGTTTCCAGACCAAAAAAAAAAAAAAAATCCAGGTAAATGAGCTTCGCCTGTGGCGTTGGAAGCCACGGATTGGGTTTCCGGAGGAATGCCAGCCGGCCCGGGCGAAGGCTGCTGCTGTCTTAGACAGAGATGAAGTACTCAGTTCACAAACTTAGCTCGGATTCCAGCGGAACCAGACTGCGCCCTTGCGGGTGGCCAGTGAGCCAAGCCCCGCGCCCTGAGTGGCCTCGGGGGTGAGATTTCCCCGCCAGTTCCTCGGGCGTCCGTTGAGCCCTGGGGCGCTGGAATCCGGGGAGCTGGCGCCAGGCTTGCACCACCACCAAGTCTGACGGCCAGAGCTAGGATGGGCGCACGCGATCACCACTAGCCCGCCCGGCGGGGCTACCGAGGGAAAGCGGGGCGAGATCTTGCGATCCAACCCGTCCCGTGGAGCCGAAGCCCCAGGGCCGTCCGGTCCGGATGATCCGATGGCGTTGTCTGTGTTTTCAACCATCCCGGACTTCAAGCTGAGCGCCCAGGGGTGGGAGGACGGCTAGCTGCCCTCGGGGTGACGCCCTGGGACTGTTCCGGCGCCAGGAAAGCCCGCGCATCCCGCGGCGACCCGCGATCGGCGGGAGACGTGGCTCCCCGAGACCCGCCCCGCAGGGACGCGCCACGCGTCCTCGGCTTACCGCTCCCCGCCGCGGCTCGGTGCTCCCGGGCGTCGCCTTCTCAGCCTGGGCGCAGCCTCCAGCCCCTCCCGCCCGGGGGTCCGCGGGGCGCCCCTCGGCGTCCAGCCCTCAGCGCGCACGCCGCGCCGTGGGTGCCGGGGGGCGCCTCGCCCGGGACCAGCCGCTGCGGCCTCGGGCGGCTGCACTGCGCCGAGCGGGCGCGGGGCGGGGTGGGGGCGCCGGCGGCGCAGGGCGGGACGCGGCCGGGAGGAGGGAACCACAACGTCACCGAGGCCCGAAGGCAGGATGGGGAAGGGGAGAGCCGGACCCCCGCTGCGACCGAAGCCGGCTCTCGGCCCCTTCTTTCCCAGGGCGCGCCCGCCCTTCCCCGACGCCGCGACCCGCTCTCCGCACACCCTGCCCTGCCTGGCCCCTTGGGCTCCAACTTGCTCTAGTTTCTCCTGACCCACAAGCTTCGGGTTCCACTCGAAAATCGCACCCAAAGCCAAGTTAAGAATGGATGGTCCAAGGGGAGGGGCCGGCGCTTGAGTAAAGTCCTGACAGAGGAAAACCCGGAGAATTTAAAGAATCCCACGACCCGGGCTGGGGCCCAATCCCCTCTACCGACTCCAAAATAGTTACACCCCGCCCCGCCCCCTGCATTCGGTTTGGGGAAAATCACCTAATGAGAAGCAGCTCTCCACTTGAGTGTTCAGGGAATCCAAAAGCCCTGCACAGTGAGTGCAAACTGAACAGATTTTAATCACCGAAAGTAAAGGGTTGAATGTTTGCAAATCACAAGAGGAAGTTTATCTTATCTCATAGGCTTGAGTAAGTGAGGGGGCGGATACGGAGACCTCATTCACCCAAGTTCTTCAGGTAGAGCATCTTGTTTACTGGAGTGGGGAAGTTCCTGCTCTTTCAGTGAAAAGCACCCACTGAGTCAGCTCTTCTCTCCAGGCCCAGGTCTGGCGCTTTTCCCGCAGAGTCAGCATCATTAGCCTACAGCACTAGATTCCATAAAGCGGCAGCCTCGCTCATTCATCCGAGTGGGAGATGATTTACTCAGAGACCAGACCCTTGGCATTTGCTTCCAAGGACTCTGGGTTCTGAAGGGCCTCCTCCGTGCCTCCCCCTTGTCTCCAGAGGTTCTGCAGACCTAAGGGAGCTTCCAGGCAACCACATTTCTAGGGAAAATTATGGATTTTGCGCAAACCCGGAGGAAATGGTAATATTAAGTTTTTTGAAGGTTCACTTAGATAAGCCACTAATTTGCATACACTTCTGGTGTTGTAGGAGTGGCCAGCCTAAGAGAAAGAGATCTGGAATTTAGAATGAGTTTTAAATGAATCCTTACTTTGTAGTTTACTGTTGGTCTTGGAAAGCTAAAAGTCTCCTTCAGAGTTCTCTTTATCTGTAGATAAAGATATATGCCAACACTGAACACTGAACATGGGTTACAATCAAAATCCTAATGTTTATTGAGAGTTTACCACATGCCAAGCCCTATCAGAATAAAGTGTGTAAGTGTCTTGCTGTAGTATATAATTATGGGTTAACTTCCATTTATCTTCTCAAATTGGGAAGTGGCTTTAGAGGAAACATCTGGTTTGTAATTTTACTTCCCATCAGTCTCCAACCTGGTATCTTCTAATCACCAGGGGAGCTTTAATAAATTCTTTTTAGTGGGGCCCCCATACTAGACGAATAAATCAGTGCACATGTACAATACTGAGAATTCTTCAAAGGGGAGTTCTGTCATGTGCCTCTCCCAGTTTTACCTTTGATTGACCTGATCTAAATGGCTTCTACTTTTTACTTCTCCCCCTCTCCCACACACAGACACACACACACACACACACACACACACACACACACACATACACACACTGTACACACACTATACTCCTTAATAGGTCTGTAATTCTGCCTTCTGGAGTTGACAGGGCACATCTTTTTCCTGATTCTAAAGGAATTCTCCCTAAGAGATATTATGCTCACTTCCATTACCTTTTCCCCAGTCAATGCCCTTCTCAAAATCTGATTCTGAAAACTGAATCAGAGGTTACATTTAAAATCGGAGCAGAAGGTTGAATGATGCTTTGTTTTAATGACATTTCCTCAGAGTTGTTACAACAGCAATATCAACTCTTATATTAAAATCCACTAAAGTCCTCACATTGTAATGTTTTGTTTGTTTTGTTTCCATAGCTACTGCTATCAAAGACTAAACAACTACAGTTTGTGTTCCACACTTGCCTAAGACTCTATTGAGTTTTGCTGTGTTGCGTGAGGCCTTTTCTTTCAGCTTATTGACATGTTTGGTACTGCTCACATGACGAACTAGTTCTGCCACCCAGTTTTACATACCTTGCAATGTTGGTCAGTAACCAATGTCCTCACTGAAGTCCTCTTTGTCAAGCATCTTCCACCTCCACCTGGACTTAGTGTTCTTACTGGCTATTCTCATCAGTGAGGACCTATGTTACCGTGCCCTGTTTTCTTCTCTTGCTCCAGAGCAGCAAACACGGGACCTGAATCTTTATAGATTCAGAAAAAAGACAATCATGTCTTTGCCTCAGTTGAGATATTAGAGGAAAGTGACCTATTTCTCCCAGATGCAGGTGTAAACTAGCAGCAGATATGGCTGCTCCATCAGCTATCTGCTCTACTGGTCCAGAAACATTGTCTAAGAAAGGAAATGACCACTCCACTCCATGAATACCTGTTAACATATAGACTGCTGGTTCCTTCTTTAAGATTAGCCCTCCTCAGTCTCTGTGAAGGTTAGGACCTTGGGTTCAGGATTCAAGTCTTTATTTATTTATTTATTTATTTACTTGTTTGTTTATTTATTTATTTATTTATTTATTTCCTCCTTGGTCAGGCAAGGAAAGATAAGCCCCAGAGAGATCTAGGCTATTTTCTTTTTTTTTAAATTTAATTTAATTTAATTTTTTAAATTTATTTTTTCCACTCATACAAACTTGATAGGTACCCCATTTCCCTCCCTCCCTCCATCACTCCCTGGATCCCCTTGCTCCCTTCCCCCTTTTCCCCTTCTTTCCCCCCCTCCTTCTCTTTCTCCCAGTGCCCCCCTCCCCCATTCCTGGAGCATCCTTTAGTGTGTATGTCAAATTTCCCTCTGGGTCCTCTTCTCTGATGAGGTGTAAGGATTCAGTAACATAGGATCTAGGCTATTTTCATGCAAGTTCTTCAGCTAGCGCTGTCAGCTCAGTGATAACTCTTCCCCCTTCACTGTAGACAGACAGGAAAAGAGACTTAATCATCTTTCAACATCATTTACATTAACCCGGGTCATTCCTCCTATGCTCCTATTCAGAAAAAGTGTTTGAAAATGGACTCCTTTGTTGTTCTTAGTTTAATCTCTGCTCCAGAACAACAGACTTCAATATATAGAGTAGCTACAGGTAATGGTCTCTGCTCTTACTTTGAGTGTAATTTACTTGATAAAATTCAAATCAGTCCTGCAGGTATGAGTGGCTGGTCAAAGGTCTGTGGTTGTACAACTGCTTTGATATTTGAGACACACTTCCCCACTCAGATAAAAAAAAAAAACTTATTCTACTTATGAAACTCCCTGATCTTATTCCTGTATGTTAGCCTCATTGCTTGGTCACTAAAAAGGTAGGATTGTTTGAGGTTAGTCAAGCTCCCTTTGCCTCTCGTTATACTTGCTTACTTCCCATGGCGATTACTTTTATGTGTCAACTTGATGATAAGAACTGAGACTTTAGGCACCTATGAAGAATGTAGCAAAGGAAACCTTTGAGCAAGTCTGTAGGAGATTATCTATCTAATCAATGTGGGACAACAGGTACATAAGGGATGCATCCATTCCCTCAGCAAATGAATAAGATGGCAAGAAAACTCGTTGAGCCTGGCAGACTTGACAAGTTAGATAGTAAATACTTCTCTCTCTGTGGATCTTGTGGATACAATATGGCCAGTTCCCTTGGCTCCTAATGCTGATGTAAGTCTCCTCCGTAATGGGCTACAGGATGAAAGTGAGTATGAATAATGTCCTTGTTCCCCTAAAGTTTTGGGTCATCTATTCATCACAGTAAAAGAAGAGTAACTAAGATACTTAGCAACAATCTCTTTGAGCTTTCTCTTCCATTTCTGAGCTGTGGACCCTACCAGACAGCCCCCGTGGCATGTCTAGTCTTCCTCACTCAGGCCTGACACTGACTTTTCCATCCCTGACACTGATTTTTTCCAACCAGCTCTGTGGCTGCCATTCATCATGAATAACTTGAGCTTCCTGAGTGTAGTTTTCACCATTAAAATGAAATAAAACATCACTTACATTCCTAATCATAATTGAGCTCTATCTTGAGTTATGACATAAGATTTTTATAGATAGTTTTCCAGATTCCATTTTCCTAACCTCATCAGCTTCTGATAGATTCCAGAGTGTGTCAGATAAGTTCAAAAGTATCTTGTCAACATGCTATCTGACCAGTGAATTATACTAAAAAAAAAAAAAAAAAAAAAAAGGTAATCATGTCCCTGTGAGTGTCTTATAATATCAGAAACTAGGATTAGGCCAGAGCTAAGAAATAACTAAAGACAACAAAATGAAGAAACTGAGTGGAATGGAAGCAAATTTCCAGAAACATAAACAGCTCAGACCACGTGTAGTTCAGTTTACTGATTTCATACTTAACCTCTACCCATTAAGCTACTTGAGATTACTAATTTGTACTTAAAACCCTATCTACAGTTTGAATATTAGATTCAGTGAGAAGCTATTCACTCACAATTAAATTTCAAAATGGATGATTTTGTATGACCTTGTGGTCATGCAAACATGCTAAACGTATTTCACCTTATAGTACTGTGTTCTGAGATTTCCAAGACCATCAGCGATACTTGCTATGCAAATGAATGGATTCAGATGTGTTCTTTTTCTATTGATCCCTGGGACCAAGAGGATTTAAACATTATTTTTTTCTTGAATGTGGTTCTTGGGAATTCAAAGAGCTATGGACATCACTAAGGAATTTCAAGCATGAATGTTGACAGGTGCTAGGCTTCAGTCAGCAATTCTTTATTTTTTATTTATGTATTTATTATGTGTGTGTGTGAGAGAGAGAGAGAAAGAGAGAGAAAGAGAGCAAGAGAGCAAGAGAGAGAGAGAAACAATGGTTATCTATGGAGGTCCAAGAATGACTTCAGGAATCATCCTGGATTGCTTCCACCTCCTTTTTGCTTCACTCTGGAGTTTTTCCAGGCACCTCCTTCCAGTGCCAGAAATACAGGCAGCACTGGTGTTTTCACATGCGATCTGGGATTCCAAATCAGGACCTTCTGCTTTCAAAGCATATGGCCCCTGAGACATCTCTCCAGCCTCCAGTTAGCAATTCTTTATAAAGGATCTGGGATAGGATGTAGTCCTCATTTTAGCATTCTCTGACTTCTTCAGGTAGACTTGTGCTCAGAATGTTCTAAGAACAAGCTCACATGGCAGATGCTGGCTGCCAAGAGCACAGGTGCTGTTAGGGGCCATTCAAAAATTAGCCCAACATCTGTTTTCATGCCCTGACTCGATCACTTGCTGAATTTATTTATCTTAACCCAAATCCGATTACTCTTCTATTTTCGTTAAGTCAAAAGTGAGTGAAATCTACTATGTATTTTCTAAGTGAGTACCAGAACATGCTGAGGCCAGTATGGATCAAATCATGTAATGTCTGTGGTGTTCAAAGTACAGAATATTCTAAGTACAGAAGCACTGTGCCATAGGACTGTCACTGAACAGGTTCTTGCATTAATTAGAACACACTTATTTGCATATATTTGTTCTGACCTGATAATTACATACGCATTGTCATGACTATCATTTTCTACTATAATTCTTTCTATGTGCTTTTATTAGCTATAAAGTTTGGAGAAAATACTGGCTGAAGTAGTGAAATTGACTTCACATGGAAGTTGGTGTTTAATTTTATATGTCTGCTGCCTAAACATGAGACACAATGAATCCCAATAAAATACTCAGGATCCAGGCAACTCAGAGATTTTCTTCTGCTGTTGAGATTGTGTTATGCAGAGGAAATCTAGACTGTGTTGAATGGATAGAGTCCTTCAGGGGAGGAATAATGGACAGTTTGCTAATATTAATGCTGAGTATGGAACTCAGAGACACGATCCCATATCCTTTCCTTGCCTAACTCCAAAGCGAACATACAATTTCTCCTTTCTTTTATCTTTTATTTTTGTGGGTTTTTTTCCTAAATGCTGACATTTTCATATGGCTGGTTTTAGTCATTGTGGCCATCTAGAAAACAATTCATCTCTTGAAAATGCTCAAATAAAATTTCAAAGCCCAACTGTACTCTAACAGACAAATAGTAGCCCTGAAACTTGTAGTAGGAGCACGGAACATCTCAGCAAGAATAGTGAAAAAGAAATGGTGTAATTACACTCTGGTCTTTTTATTTTATAAAAAAAAAAAAAAACAAGATGAATCTTGGTGGAAGTGTTCACCAGTTCTGAAGAAATGGGAAGAGAAATCAAGACACCTGATTTTTAGCAAATCTTCTATCCTACTTCTCTATACTATGTACGTCATTGGTCAAAAAAGTATAGTTAGTGTCTCCTTTTGAGGACCTCCCATTTTATGATACTCCTGGCAATTTACTAAAAATACAAAGGTGCAGATTCTCAATAATTTGGAAAAACAAAATGTTAGCGTATAAGAAGAAATAAACTTTATTTTTAGAGGAAATCAAATGCTTCCTCAAAGGTGAGTGAGGCAGCGCCTTTCAGCACCTTTAACCTTAGCAGTATTAAATTTAATAATGTACATTAGCATGTAATATTCCCATCGAGATTTACACACCAGTGACTGGACACTTAAAAATCACTGACTTTGGGGCTGGAGAAATGGTTCAAGAGTTAGGATTCTGTCTCCCAAGCAGAAGGTCCTGAATTTAAATCCCAGGTCCCACGAAAAAATGTCAGGTGGAAATGGCATTGTACACTTCCTGTCCTGGTGGGCAAAGCCTAGGAAATCCCAGAGCAAAGCAAGATGAGAGAAAAAAATCCAGGATGATTCCTGAAGTCACCCTTGGTCTCCACAGGGACACATGGTGCCCCTGATACACACACACATACACACACACACACACACACACACACACACACACACACAATTTAAAAAATCACCGACTTTGATAAACTTTGACCCACCTTGAGTTATTTATCCTTTTGTTAAACCTGAAGTTAAAAAATGTTAACAAGGGCTGGAGAGATGGCTCGGGGGTTAAAGCCTTTGCCTGACAAGTAAAAGGATTTGATTCAGATCCCAGATCCTACTTCCGTAAATGCTGAGTAGATATGACAGTGGCCTGCACATCTGCTCCTGGGAATCAGAACCTGGAAAACCCCAGAGCAAAGCAATAAAATAGTCAAGCAATACAGGATGATTCCTGAAGTCACCCTGGAGCCTTCACAGGCACCTTCACTCTCAGGTGCCCTCTTGTACACACCCATACATATGCACACCACACTCACACACACACAAAATAAATAAATAAATAAATAAATAAATAAATAAATAAATAAATAAATAAATAAATAAATAAATAAATAAATAAATAAAGATAAAGTATTAACAAATGTCCAGCTTTCTATTGAATGCATCAGTATTCTAAATTTGCTGCTATTAGACAAAAAAACTAGCACTAGGTCACAGGTGTTGTTAACTTGAATCACCTATGAAAGGAATGTACAGGCATTTCATAGGAGATTGGCTTGGTCGCTTTAGTTGAAGAGCGAAGACCTGCTCATTGTGGATGTAACCATTCCCTAGGCAGGGACACAAGACTGTGTGAAGATGGACAAAGTGCTGGTAAGTATGGTGCATTCCTTGCTTTCTGCTTTTGAATGTGGGATGTGATGTGACCATATGCTTCTTTGCTTTAGCTACTGTGATTTTTTTTTTCATGATGGGCTGTAACCTGAATCTGTGAGCTAAATAACTCCTTTCTCTCCTAAGTTGCTTTTGTCGAGATTATTTTATTGCATCAACAGGGAAAAGAAACTAAAACAGCTAAGTTCCTATGTATGATCGGAAGATTGATCAAGGTTTTATCATACATATCACATACGATATGCAATATTAAAATATTGCTTTCAACATTTACGTATGTAGCAACTGTTTTGAAGTAGAAGTAGAATGTAGGCTATGAAAACTTTGAATTGCACTATATAGGTTTGCTTCACATTGTTGATAAGTGCATGATAAATACAACTTAAGGGAACAAGTGATTATAAGCTTATCTATGATCTGGCTAGAGTTCATCATGCAGCTTGATGGGAGAATTCATGGCAACATCAGAGCAGAGGGAACTGCCCATCCATATCCATAGGAATTGTTGGGAGAGGAGAAAACCCTCTTACTTGCTAGTCTGTGAGTCTGCCAAAATATGGCCAAGTTTGCCAAACTACAAAACCAACTCCTTTCATCTTATCCTTCTGCCAAGAGCTAGGTCTTCTCTCATCAAGTATATAATCTCCCACAGGCTTGCTCAGGGCTTGCCTTAACTATTAATTCTTCACATATGTGCCCAAAGCCTCAGTCCTCAACTATCAAGTTGACTCTTGAATCTGACTAGTACAATAGGAAAGTCCCTTAAAGTAAACCTACTTGAGTCAATCAAATTTCCATGTTGTTTAGGGGGAAAAATGAATTAATGTTGGCAAATTGGGAGAGTGGGGTTCCAGGAATAAAGCCCTTCTAGACTAGCACTGTAATGCCAGAAGAAATCATTATTCTGCTTTTTGCTATACATTTGGAAGATTTAACCAGGCATGAACGTGATAATAAGACTCATTTAATTCCTTTGAGTTCCAGTGTCCTTGGTTATAAGTGGAAGAAAATGACCCAGCTCAGTTGTTCTCAACTGTGTTTATTCCAGAATTACCTAGAACACTTTTTAAAAAATAGTCTTACACTATCACCAGAAAAATTAAAACAAAATCTCTAGGAGATATGCCTCCATTCTGGAGAGTGGGAAATCCAGAGACAAGGAGCTAGACAAATCAGTTTTGATGTGCAGTCTGATGTGCAGACAATGGGTTTGTCGCTATGTTTAGATCACCTATATATGGAAAATTCTCCCTCTGTCTCAATACCTCTTAGAAGGCATCAACTTTATGATCTCATTTAACTTAAATATTTCCTAAGAGCACATTCTACAAATATAATCACATTTCTATGTTTTATTATATGAATGTAGGGGAATAAAATGCAACTCGAAAGTTTTTATACTCAAACCTAGACCTATTGAATTTGGTTTTCCAGAAGTAAGGGTCAGGAATCCATATCAGAAAATTCTTCAGGCAAATCCTTTATGTAACTTAATAAATAAAGACCTCTAGCCTCTACCAGTTGTTCTTGTATTAGGCTGCACATTTGACTCACTCAAGGAATTTTTAAGCCTTGGGCACTTGGGGCCCTCAGTGATTTCAGTTAACTTGCTGTAGAATGTACAGTATAAGCTAAATTTTCACTTTCAAATTATCCAATAGAAGAACCACTGAGAAGGCATTTGTACTGACTAGTAGTTTCACTTGATTATAAAATAAATAGAATAAGTTTTTGAGAATTAATATTTTCATAGTACACTTATTTTATATTTGTATCTTCAGTCTTCGGTAAAAATCAAGGATTTATTTAGTGGCCGGTATGTTTCAATGAAATAAGATGAAGTTAAAATTTGGAAACAGTCAAGAACTTATGAGATGTTTTCAAATGATTTTACAAATATCGAGCCCAGAAATAATTTTTAAAAGCAAATTCAATGTGATTAATATTATAAGCCTCAAAAAAGTTAATTTAACTATATAAACAATGTGAGCATGGGCATTTATTAATATTCAAAATTACATTCATTTTAACATTTTGATTCCAGAATATAAGTGACTCTACGATTAAAACATTTCCTCCAGAATTTATGATGAAAACTGTAGACAAGTAATATTTTGAAATATCTCAAATCACCAGAGATCTGACCAGTGAATTTAATCACAATGCTGTTGGTGAAAATATTAAAACATAAAAGGGGAAAAATACTTCTGTAATTTTTTTCTTTTTTCTCCAAGGCAATGAACAGTTTAAAATTCCATTTAAATGTTTGAAATTCATAATAGAAGATTAAGTAACTGATAGATTAAAAACAAAAATGTTCCTTAATATATTGAGGTTTGTAAGCGAATATTTTAACTTTTTCTTTTTGCATGCGTGCATATGTGACAGAGAGAGAGAGAGAGAGAAAGAAGGTACTGTGTGTTTCTGTGAAGTACTAAGGCTGACATCAGGATCATCCTGGATGCTTCTCCTCCTTTTTGTTTTGCTCTAGGATTTCCCAGTCTCTGCCTACCAGAGCCGGAAGTGCAGGTTGCTTTTTATGTGGGACCCAGGATCTGAACTCAGGTCCTTCATCTTAACCCCTGAGTCATCTCTACAGCCCATAAGAAAATTATTAAGAATTGTGCTTGACTGTTTACAAAAGCAAAGTCATGGAATCAACCCAAATGCCCAACAGTTGACAAGCGGATAAGGAAAATGTGGCACATTTACATGATGGAATACTACTCAGACATCAAAATGATGAATTAATGAAATTTGCTGGGAAATGGATGGAATTAGAAAAAATTATATTGAGTGAAGTATCCCAGATACAGAAAATTAAGTGCCATATGTACTCCCTAATAAGTGAATCCTAGTACCAAACCCACTTAGTGACACACTCAAAGATAAATCTCTGTAATACCTACAGTAATTGCGAAGATTATAAGTAGGGAGGGAAGGGAAAGAGGGCCCCGTCACAAGCAAGGAGAGAGAGGATCAGGCAACAGCAGAGAAAACAGACCACCATCAAGGACTGCAAGTAAGTAATGAGACATCTGGTTGGGCTCGCAGATTCTCCTTACTGGTCACTTGCATCTGATAGGGTATAATCTCACCAGAAAGGGAGGACATAGAGTCTGGCAGATAGAAGATAACCATCATGCAAATGGGAGACTGACTCCCCCCCCCCCCCCGTGGTCTCCTACTCTTATTCCATCTACCTTTGAATCTACTCTTATAATAAGACTCTATTTTAACAGCCTTTTATCTCTGGCCAGAGGGTGATATCCAATACCATCAAGATGGAGCCAAGAGTGGTGCAGGAGCAGCAAAACTGAAAAAAAAAAAAAATTAACAAACCAAAATTCGGATAATCAGAGACTCTATATCAACCACCTGGAACCAGGCCAGCCTAATCTCTCCCCATCCTAAAGCTCAGGGAAATTTGCGGAAGAGGGGGTGGTAAGATTGTAAAAGCCTAAAGATAGGGGAGGAGCAACATTATGCAAGATACTCCATATAAGTTAGGGCCGAAGTAATCATAATAGGACTTTGCGTGACCTGTGCAATTACCAACATATCATTGAATCCCCAAAGTCTAGCATGGATCACAGGCACTGTGATCCTTAGAGGCAAGGGATTAACAGCCACAATTGTGTTCCTATACTAAAGGAACACAAAAAAAGACCTCTAGGCAATGCCACTGAGTCCTTACACCTCATCAGAGAGGAGGACCCAGAGGGAAGTTCGACATGCACACTAAAGGATGCTCTAGGAAGAGGGGGAGGAGGAGCAAGATGATCCAGGGAGGGGTAGAGGGAGAGAGGAAATGGGGTACTTATCAACTTTGTATGAGTGAAGAAATAAATAAAAAAATTATAAAAAAAAGAATTGTGCTTGAGTATGTGGCTGGCTTGATAACAATTCTGTTCTTGGGAGAGCTAACATCAAATCAGCTCATGCACCCAAAACTTCAAGCTTCGTGAAAGAAATATCATGATGTCATGTTTGTGTATGTGTCCTTCAAAAGCCAATCTGCAAATATTTTCCCAAAGTTTCAGCAAAAAAATATCAGTAAGGAAATTACAGATGAAATCTTAGAATATTTGTCAAGATGTGACTTTCTTTCCATACACAGATCCAAGGCAATTTGTCTTAAGCAAATTAATAAGTAACTCATAATTTGGTGGGTAATCTTTCAAAAAATGGTATTACAATATTGTTTTATTTTGTTATAGTAAAATATCTAAGGCTGAGCAATCTATTATAAGAAAAAAAGAGGTATGTAGTTTATCTTTCTGGAAGCTCAAGAGCCCGTGCTGGGCTCCGGGGAGGTCTTCAGGAGCATTTACAGAAGACAGAGGACGTGACCAGACTGAGGCAAGGAATTCAAGAGGAGCCAGGCTTACCCAACTTAGAAAAACCTGTTTTCTCAGGAGCTAACTTCTGCAAGACCCACTTGGTGAGAACAACATCAGTCCATTCACAAGGGTGGAGCTCACATGGAGCTAAACGTCTTCCATTCTATAGCCTTACCACTGCTATCCTAGGAGCTTCCAGCATGTGAATTTTTCAGATACATGTGACTTGTGCTCAGCCTAAAACACATTGGAATTGTGCCTTCATTGGAAGCTGCAGAGAGTGACTGGGGCCTCACAGCTTCTCCTAGGAGATGTTTCTCACAAGTCAACAGATGTCATTTTATAGAAGAAAATGAGCAACATCAATACTTGGATCCACAGAAGAGCAGAGATTTATGTCAAGAAAAGAGAAAACACTGTATTGTCTGGACGGCAAAGCTCAAGTCTGTCTCCACCATATATTGCTGTGCCATTCTGAAAGGAAAGATCTGGTCCACTGTTCTCAGTGTGGAGGAACTGCATTGACTGTCCCATGTCCCTGATATCCGCTGCCATTCTGAACCGTAAACCTTAGGTCAAGAGACTTCAGAATGTCTCTTGTTCTAAATTAGTATTTAGTATATATACAAAGTATAAGGTATACTGCTATAGTTGCCAAAATAAAATTATAAATGGAAGGTTACATTAATCTGTGTATATGGGTTCTTATATGTGCATGTATGTGTGTGTATGATGTATTTATTGTAGTCTACTTTAAAAGCATCTCTTACTAAACATGGAGCTCACCAGTTGACTAGACTGACTGGCAAGTGAGCCACAGGATCCTTCTGCTTCCCTCTACCAAATGCAAAGATTATAGACATTCGCAGATTCTTTTCTATTTTGTTCATTTATTTGTTTGTTTGTTTATCTGTTTGTTTGTTTGCTTATGAGAGAAGAGAGAGGTTGAAGGTTTACATGTATTACTGAATATGTGTGTAGATCAGAAAACAACTTTCTGAAGTTGGCTTTCTTCTCTCATCATGTGGGCTTCGGAATGGAACTAGGATTTCCAAGTTTGTACAAAAGCATCTTTATACTCTGAGCCATATCACCAGTACTGGGGGTACTAGAAATCTGAACTCAGGTCCTCAAGCTTGCACAGAAAGAGTTTCACTTGATCTTAGCCAAAAGGCCGAGAAGTAATACAGAAAGGACTTTATTGATTGAGCCATCTCTCTACCTCCTTGTATATTTAAATTTGTTGTAATCATTAGCAATATTTACTAAAATCCATAAGATTTAGTTATTATTCCTTTTTCTAAAGTCTCTAGGACATAGTTTTTCATAGTTAGATACAGGTGTTAACTTGACAGTTGCAAGTTTGAGCTCGGGGAACATTTGTAAAGAATAGTAGTTAGGTTCAGAGCAAACCTGCAGGAGATTGTCTAGCTAATGGAGAAGGCCCAACCCATGATGGGTAGAATTAGTCCTAGGACAAGTGAACAAAATGGAGATAACTGGTTGAGAAAGTTGATATCCTTCTGTATACTTGGTCAGACATGCTGGTCTAGCAAGTAAGGATTATCCCTCTCTCATCCATTATATTGATATGGTTTGTCCAGTTCCCTCGGTTTTTGGTGTTGGTGTGGGCTCTCCTGCAAAAATGGGCAAGGAAGTGAAACCAGACTATCATAAGAGAGAAAAAATCCCTTGTTCCCTTTCATTGCTTTGTTATGATTTTGTTAGCAAACATGCAGGCAAACTGCAATAGTAGTCAAACAAACCAATATATAAGTTGTATGAAGAGCAAGTTATAAAAGAATGACATTACTCTATATGTAAACCTACAATTGTTTATTTCTGTAGTTTATTTCATGCAGAGTTGCCAGTCTGCATGAAACTAAAGGAACTGTTATACCATATAGTGATTTTTATGTTATATAATCTATTTCTGATGGTTAAAGTAGGTGGACTTCAAACTTCTTTTTGACCTGAAAAGTAATAAACACCAATACTTATTGTTACATTTTCCACTGTAGTATATTCCATTAAAAAAGAAAAACCGTGATCAACTGAATGGATTTCAAGAACCATTAATCAACTAAAAGTTGAAACTTAAAAACATTGTATGGTGATACTGTATGTATACAGTGATATTGTGTTCACTTTCCAAGTTCAGAAATGTAGACTTCTGAGAAAAACGAAACTGGCATAATTCTGAAGGCTTCTGAACCTTTATCATCTACTTAAACCTAACTGAGAGACACCTGAGCAGATGCCTTGGCACTTTAGCCAAATAAGAGGCAAAAAGTAAGAGACAATTTTGCTTGAAATAAAGCTCTTTGTGGCATTTAGAGGCATGCTCATACACATACAGAAGGAATCAGTAGCAGGCAGATGACATTTAAAGCCTAGATAAGACATGCTGTGTTTTCTTTGGGGCCACTTAGACATTCTAAGGGAAAGATACAAGAAAGACGAAGCAGGAAATTTACAGTTGTCATTGCACTAAGGCACAAGGATTCGCCACAAGCTTAGCCATTTAACACAAGAGATCTTTAGCCTTAACAGTGTCTTAGGCTCAAGAATTTAGCTATCACCTCATTAATGAGAAGGCCCACTTGGTTGGATGGAAGTCATTTCCTGTCTCTGGGAAGGAATGCAAATCCTAAAGCACTGTACTTTTCAGACCATGTTGGGCATTTTTCTTCACCAGTTCATCTTGGATTTCATAAATAAAAGAGGTTTTAACCCTCCGCACAGCTGCCTTTACAAATAGTTCGACTACAGTAAGCATGGCAGGACAGGTTGCCTTGCTCTTACAGAGGCCAATGATAATGTGATTTCTAAACAGGCAACTTTCATTTTTATGGCTTTTCAAAGAGTGAATTTGACCTGTGGTCAAAGACAGTCAGCAGGGCTGGGAAGATGGCTCAGTGGGTTAGAGTGCTTGCTTTGTAAGTGTGAGCACTTGAGTTCTGTGATAGTAAGATACAGCAAGTCCTGAGCAAAACTGCAGGAGAATGTCTAAATAATGGAGAAGGCCCAGCCCATGATGGATGGAACTGTCTCTGAGCAAGTGGATAAGGCAGAGGGAGATGGTTAGAAAACTGGCATTCTTTAGCCTACTTGGACGGACATGCCGGTCTCACAGCAATAAATACAGTATGGCCTGTTCATTTGGCTCATGGTGTTGATATGAGATCTCCTACCAAGCTGGACTAACTATCCAGCCAATTGTAAGACAAGATTAAACTCCTTTTTCTCATAAGCTGTTTTGTCAAGAATTCATCAGCATTGTATTTATGTAGGCAAACTGCAGCAAGTTCAAACTCCCAGCAGCCACATAAAATCCAGGCATGCTCACATGTGTTTGTAGCTTCAGCATTGGGAGGTGGGGGAGGGGCAGAGACAGACAGATCCCAGGAGCTCACTGACTTCCCAACCTGAGAACAGCGAATCACAAGTTCAATGATAGACCCTGTTTCAAGGAACTAAGGTGGAAGGTGATAGTATGAGCTATACACACAATGTCCTCCTCTGGCCTGTGTATGTACATAGGCATGTTCACCCACAACTGTGTACATACACCCCCCCCACACACACCCCCCCCACATGCTCCAATCAGCAGTAATGAAAGACACCTAAAAGTTCTATGAAAAAGAATTTTAAGAGAAATTTTTGCTGCCCTGGATATGGGGCTGGGAATCTAGACAAAGAAAACTCACCAGTGTTGTCTTCAGTAAAGAGTCAGCTAGACAATAAAGGAGAGAAGTTGTAAAATATTCCTTGGGCTTGGTAATGTGAAAAAAGCCTAAAAGCAGAACTCTTCACCTCTTCTTATTTGCCTCAGAGCATTTGGATTTATCAGAGACTTAGATTAATTACTCTCTATAAATTCTACATTTGACAGCTCTCATTGGCTTTGATAGACTGAAGAATCCAGAAGGAAATATATCAAAATGTAGCAAAGACAACAGCAAGGAATTCCTTTCCATCATCTCTGACTATTATACATGCACGCACATATGCATGTATTTAATACACTTTGGGACATGGATGTGTATGGATCCCAACAGACTTGAAATCAGCAGAGAAAGCAGGATCCTGGAATATATTACTCAGAGCAATGGAGAGGAATATAGAGGTTTCCTTTAAATATTAAACATTTTTCAGTTATCATGTTGATGAGATAGCTTGGCTTATAAACAGTGTGCCTTGCAAACATGAGTTCGATCCCCCCAGAACCCACATGAAGAAGTCAGATGTGATGGTGCATGCTTGTAATTCCAATATCAGGGATGTAGAGACAAGTGGACACGTAGAATTTGCTGACCAGCCAGTCTAGTCTACTTGGTGAGTTCCAGGTTTAGTGAGAGACCCTATCTCAAAAATAACTGGATGACTCCTAATGCATGACACTTGAAGTTCCTCTGGCCTTCACAGGCACATGCACACATGTATATGCATGCATGTATGTATACACACACACACACACACACACACACACACACACATGCATATACATATCAAAACCAACAGCATTTCAGTTATTTTATTTTAAGAAATGAGGATGAAGTAGAAATATTTTTGCTTAAAAAATCTTGAATAAGCAAGACCGTGTTGATGCCATGTAAAAATAAATGATTTGTTTTTCTAGTTGCAGAAGCCAGGAGTGGCTCTCCCCCATTCAGCACTTGATCCTTTTGAGGAATGAAGGACGAGGAGAAGGAATATTGTTCTCTGGATGCCAGAGAAGGCAGCATGCTGGTAGAAACAGAGGCATTGCTAGTGAATTTCAGATGTTCACATTGCACAATTAGATAGAATTCTTTTTGATCCTGCTTTGGAAAGATATCCAAGTCTTCCTTAGGAGTCAAAACTAGTAACGAGTAAGGCTGATGAAAGTGGGCGGAGTCCATAGAAGGACTGTGTGGGGATGAATTTGGAAGCTTTCACTGTGCAAATAGATTCTGGTAAGCAGAGACTACTACAGGGCTTGCAGATGGCTTTTCATGCCTGTGACTTTGGGAATGCTGAACACTAGATGACAATTGTCAATAACAACATGGGAACAAGAAACTAGCTAGGTGTGGTTGATCTTTTTTAAATACTGTTTAATGTTCCCATGTAGACTTATCATCCTTATCTTCCTAGAACTGATTTTCACATATGAGAACTTGAATGCCAACAGTATTATGAATTATCAATACAAATTCTTTAACACTTTCAGTGATGTGGAAAAAATATACATGATATGTATCAGAAATCTCCTCTGTAGACTTTTGAAATGAACACAAAGCCTACCAAGAAATTTTAAGAAAGCAAAAATTACTTGAGTGGGTCCTCTCTAAAATTATGACCAAAGAAAAGGAAATAAGTCTGAAATGTGAAGGAGGGAATCTGTGGCTTACCTGGAGCGGAAGGCTTAAGAGTTGGCTAAGTGGTAATGGATGTAGTTCTGAAGTTCTGTATCTTGATCATACCTAGAACGTTCAGATTAGAAAATTAGATGTTTCATGGGGTACAGAACAATAGCTATGTTCATAAAATGCTGGTGGAAACATAATTTGGCACAATCCATTGAGAAGGCATTTGGAGGACAAATCTGTAACAGATCAGTAACAGGCATGTTGCATCTGGGCAATTCAGCTCCTTGGAATATGTGCACATTTATGTTAAACTACACCCATGCAGAAACACTCAACGGGGTGTCTAGATTAACAAATTATTGGAAACAACCCAAAAGTTCAGTAATAGAGAAATGGTTATATTAATTATATGAATAGAAAATGGTTACATGAATGGTTTAAGCATGCGTACATCTATACATATGTTTTTATATAAGTATATATTTGTTAATGAAATTAGACACTAATGTTAAATTTGGAGTAGGTCTGTGGAAAGTGTATTAAATTATTAAGACAATTACAAAACAGAAAGTTACAATTTTCATATAAGTGTTACAAAAATTGTTATAGTTACGAATAATAGATTTCATGTTTATATCCAATGGGGACCGTCTTTTAAATCAGACCTATTCTGAAAGAAGCTCTTCTTTCCCAATACCAACTTCCTTGAATGGTTAAAAAAAAAAGGTTCTTAAGTTTCCTTTCATTCTGATAGTTCTAAATAAACTTTTTGAAGGTTACATTGATTTGAAAATCAGCGAGCTTCCTAGCATGGGCAAGTATGAGAAAGGGCCCTGTGGCTTTGTATAACTTACACAAAAGATAATCTTTCTTCGTCAAAAGACTGCATTTCAGGCTGGAGCGATGGCTCAGGGGTCAAAACTTATGTATGCCTCACTAGCAAGAAGACCTGAGTTCAGTCCCCAGAGTACTATATAAAAATGCCAGGCAGAAATGCTGACGACCTGTAATTCTAGCCCTGGAGTGCAGAGCCTGGGAATAGCCATGGAGCAAAACAAAAGGACAAGAGCAATCCAGGGAAATTCCTGATGCCCCCCTTGGGCCTCCGCAGGTACACACATTCAAGTGCCCTCATACGTATACTCACAAAGAAGACTTTATTTCAGAAAATATTATATCTTTGCATTACTAGAGAAATAGGTTTATACATGACTCTAGAAACTGATGTTATATCACTTAGAAGTAGATGACCATTATAATTCAGTATCTGAATCTGTTCACATCTTCCTTATAATTTACTCTAGGAATCTCAGATCATAGCTTAGGAATTCAGTGTGCCCAATACTTAAAAAACTTCAATATTACCAAATTCTTTTAAATTAGCCATTAAACTTCACACACATGCTTCTCCACAAGTGAACAAAGTGTTTTTACATTTAAAAATTGTATTGACTGATTTTATGCATAAGATATAGGTATGCATGTCATGAGTGGCATGTGGAAGCCAGAGGACAGCTTTCTATCTTTATATGTTTCTGAGGAGGGAACTCAAGAGGTCAGGCTTAAGTGGCAAGTGCCCTCATCTGCTGAGCCATCTTACCAGCCCTGCAGACAAGCTCTTACCCAAAGAGAGCAATTATGAAACAGGCCTCATATCTACCTAAATCCTTTATATCACAATGACAAATGTCCAGCTATTGGAATCAGTCATATCTATGACAAAAAGATGTGTGCAATTTAGTGATTCTATAACCCTGGCAAGCTATTTAGCCTCCCCAAATTCAGTTCTCAGAGGATATTAATGTCTATCTTTTGAGGTCATGTGTGTTAGAGATAAAGAATAAAAAGTGGTAGACACGATGTCAAGTAGAATGCTTAATTGTAGCTGTCACTATTAAAATGCAGCTTGTTTAAATACTTTGTCAAGAAGCATTTATAAGACTTGCTGGAAATGAAGTACACCCTCATGGATATATTTATTCCAAAGAACTATGCATGACAAAGATTTATTTGGAAAACTACAAAAGAAAATATCCCTAATTTTCCACCCAACATTCACATACAGGCACAGTTCCTCCACCACCACCCTAACAGTCTGTTCATTTCTCTGGAGAAAAGGAAAAACATAGAATTCTTTCTGAACCACAACTTAGAGGTCAACATCTGTGCATGTGGAAAAAGCAAGTCAATATTTACTTACACAGACCCACATGCCATACACACTTCTGAGTACACACAGATATGCACAAATTCGCAAGTGCACATTCACTCATATGTGCATTCACACTGTAAATTAATAGAAACCTTGATGCTTAGATAACATAAATGAGTGATGTAATGGAGAAACCCAACCACTTATGAGGACCTCATGACTCATTCCCTTCTATCATGCTGAACACCAGTTCCTGATGGGCTTGTGTCACACATATCTCATATTGTATGGAGTGCATATTGCTGCTCAATAATGAGAGAAAGAAGAAAAGGAGGGATTTAATGTGTGGGGGCATATGTGTGAATTGGGCTCGCAAGCTGGGTTAGCTTTGGAAAGCATATATTATATTAATATTAATTTATATTAATTTATATTATATTATATTATATTAATTTATTTTTTTTGCCAACCCCAAAATTGCCCAGACTCCCCTAAGGCTATGTTGCACAGTGGGTAATGATTTGCCTGCCAGGCTGTTTTTGGAATGAGTGGAGTCCCAGGACTGACTAATGTTTTCTTCTTGGCCCTCTTGCCTCTTTAGCACAAACATCTGAGGTTATGGCCGTTTCTAGTGTGCTCCTCTAAGCATCCCTAAGTTCCTGTTTTTCATTTCTCATTCCCTTGATGTTTGCTGCCAAGCTCAAGAGCGCCTAACCTTTGCTTCACTCAGTGTTAAGGGTGGATTTTTAAGTCATTAGGCTTTTTAGAACCAATTTCCAAACACTGTGCTTTCTTGCAAAGTGCGGAAATTAGGATGGATAACCCAAGCTAACTCAGCACTGTACTGACAGATAACTGTGGGGCAGACCTTCATCATTTGAGGCAGCTTTGTGGTTAGATTCACACCTGTACTCAAGAAAGGAAGTGGTTCTATCAGAGACCCTACATTAACCACCTGGAACAGGCCAGCCTAATCACTTCCCATCCTGAAGCTCAGGGAAATCTGCGGAAGAGAGGACAGTAAAATTTTAAGAGCCTAAAGATGGGAAGAAGCAACAATATGCAAGATACTCTACACAAGTTAGGGCTGAAGTAACCATAATAGGACTTTGCATGACCTGCGCAAAGACCGACATAACATTGACCCCCCTAAAATCTAGCATGGATCACAGGCAGTAGAATTCTTAGAAGCAAGGGATTAACAGCCACAGTAGTGTTCCTATATTAAAGGGGAACACAAGAAAGGGCTCTAGGCAATGCTACTGAGTCCTTACACCTCATTAGAGTGGAGGACCCAGAGGGAAGCTTGACAGTCACACTAAAGGATGCTCCAGGGATGGGGGGAGGGGGCACTGGGAGAAAGGGAGGATGGGGAGAAGCAAGGGGTCCCGGGAGGGGAAGAGAGGAAGTGTTTCTGAGCAGTCATCTCTGTGGACTGATCCTCAGTAATAAGTAAGGTCTGAAATGTTTGGTTGTGCTTCATGTGCATGAGTCACCGGGGTAACTGGAAGGATTGTCAAATACAGGTTATAGGAATGAATAAGCAACAAGAGCTAGGAAATGTGAAACTGCTAGGCATCTTGGCACACAGCTGTAATCTCAGTGCTTGGAAGCCCAAGGCAAGAGGATTGTAAATTCAAAGGCAGCCTGATCTATATGGTGAGACCCTATTTCAGGAAACTTTGCTTATTGGCCAGTGGAAACTCAGTGTAACAAAGAGGATTAGACAAATGAGCAAAGATTTAATTATAGGACTTATAGTCTCTAAAAACTACAGAGAACCACTATGGGACAGGTAGCTTGCAAGAAAGGCACAGGACACCAATCAAGGACAACTCTTCAGGTTCTGTCAATCGGGGTAAGTATTCCACCAGGCCTCTGTCACCTTTCACAACTCACCAGAATGCTTTCTGATTACAAAATCAAATTCCTAAACTCCCTGGGGTTAATCATGAAGTTCTCTGATGACAAGAAAGACTATTCTAATTGACAAAATCTGATTGCTTGAATCAAATGGATAAAACTGAGTTTATAAATTATGTAGCTGAGAACTTCAGACTTAGAATAAAACAATCCAAGAGAATCAATAGCCCTTTCCTTTTCTTTTCCTTTCCTTTGTTCGAAATTGCCAGCAATTTCAGTATGCTAATAGCTATTTCATAATGTAGTAAAATCAATGAAATTATTAATACATTTAAAATTAACAATTCTACAAAATGTTGTGATATATCTATTAAATCTATTGATGAAATATATTAAAATGAGCTACAAAAATGGTTCTTAAAGATTTATATGTGTGCCTGCAAGATGGCTCAGCAGGTAAAGATGCCAATGTGCCGAACCTGTTGGCTATAGTTCTATCACTGGAGCCTACACAGTGGAAGGAGAGAAATGATTTTCAAAAGTTGTCTTCTGCTTGTCACATACATGTCCACTAAACCCTCTCTCTTTCTTCCCTTCCTCCCTCCCTTCCTTCTCCAATAAATAAAACTTTTGAAAGGAATTTAAGTGCAAGGTAATTAGACTGTGAACAAACTCCTTAAATTAAGAGTAAATGTTTGAAGACATGAGCATGAGTCGTTAGAGTCAGTTTTCATTTCTTTGTTCCCATGCACAGGTCCCTCAAGGGTTACTCCACAGCTGCCAAGACAGCTGGGTGTGGGTCAGCCACTCAGAGCCATGTGACTTCTGCTAGGACAAGAGCTTCCGAGTACTTCAGAGGGAGGAACACGTTTCACATCTCTCTTGCAGAGAAGTCATTAACGGTGTTGACTACATGGAAGGAAAAGAGAAAGGGACACAAAGAACCAAATGTTGGCTGAATCACAAGTGTTCTGTTAGACACTCTGCAAAATATGCCATAGTATCAATAATTTCCCATCACTTTGTTTAGATGTTAACAGATGAACATTCTTTTCTGAGACTGTGTAAAATAATACCATTCAGAACAGAGACTAGAACGTTTCCCGAAGCAGAGAACTTTCAGGCCTTTTTTGCTTTTTTGCCCCAAGTAAAATACATTCATATAACTAAATAATTCATGATTATTTTGTCCAAAGTCATTGTTATGGTTGCATTTTGGTGTTTACTTGACAGTTGCAGACTGTTCGGGGCGCAGCTGTGAAGGGTTTAGTGGTTGGAATGGCCCCTGAACAAGTCTGCAGGTACTTGATTGATTGCTGTGGAAAAACCAGCCCATAGTGGGTGGTATTTTCCAATAGTGGACCAGATAATAGGAGGTGCAAGGAGGAGGGACTTGTTCTTCCCTTACCTCATGTCGACTTGCTGTGGAGTCTAATCTCCCAGCATCGTTCACTTTTAGAGCATCGTGGCCTTCTTCGTTGCTGCTGCTGCTGCCTTTGTCCTTGGCTGACTCGGAGCTTCATCTTTTTCACCACATTGTTGCTGTTCCCTCTGCCTTGGTCTCTAGGCTTTGCTGTGTTCGCTGTCCGTCACTGACATCCGAGTCCAGCTGTTCTTCACCGACATAGAACCATCTTTGACCCTTCAGAGAAATAAAGGCTTGAGACCTTCTTGGGATCTTTTGGCTTTGGGGAACATTCCGATCAAGAATGAAGCAACTATGGGTGGCTACTTTGAAGGACACTATTTTTTATTGCGAGTTATTTTAATAAACTCATTTATATATATATATATATATATATTATATTCCATAGATTCTGTTTCTTCAGAGAACCCTAATACAGTCATGGAAAACATTTTAAAAACTATGTTTTTTTAAAGATAGAGTTGCACTATATGCTTCTGGCTGGCCTGGAACTCACTCTGTAGATCAGGCTAGCCTTAAATTTATGGCAAGACACCTGCTTCTGCCCTCTGCATACTGGGATCACAGGCAGAAGTCAACATGCCTGGCTAGTTTTTCTATTTTCTTAGAAGATCACATAGTAGTGTCTACATTAGTGAAAATATATGTGCAAGGCATAGCTCATCTTTGAGCAGAGCAATAAAGACTTACTTGAGACTTGAGAGCCGTATCTCTTGCTATTTAAGGAGCAATGGCTTATATCATAGTCACCAAGTGATTAAAACCAGATGCTTGATTATTAGATTCTCAGCTAATTCAGAGAATGGATACTTAGACCAGCAAGTCTTTGCATCATTAAAATGGGAATAATGGACCTGCCTCATACATTTCTTTGAGAATATATTGATAAAATTTATGATCCTGCAAATTTTCAATTCAATTTTCAGATGTATTTTCCCAGTTTGCTCAGGCCAGCTTTTACAATATGAAAAGGATAGTGACTTCATTGCGTCTTTCTAAAGAATTCACCACTACAGAAGTGAGAGCGTAAACAATTCCCACACTGAGGGGGAGTATGCAGTCCCAGAATACTGCAGACCCACACCACAGTGCTGTCTGTGTTGCCCTCAACCATATCTTCTTATTCCATGATAGAATGCCACAGTAGCCTCATCACTTGTCAATCATCTTACTGTCCTGTTGGCTTAAAACTCAGGTTGCCTCGTGAAACAGAGAAAATACAAAATAGAAATTTGAAGATGATACTTAATTTTGAGAGAATAATGGGGTAAAAAATCTAAGGTCAGGTTCCTAAACATCAGAAAGGGTAGAAGTACATTTTAGGGATTTATTTTTCCTGCAGTGCTAAGACTGAGCTGGGCTGTATGTGCGTACAATAATCTGAGAAGTGTGTAGATGGGAGAAACTGCTGAACTTCGGGTAAAAATAATAAAAATTTGATATTCTGGCCCAAACCTATCATGTAGTCTTCCTTCCTCCCAGTCTCCCCTATGTCAATTAAGAACAGGTTTCACAGAGGCAGGGCAGGTCAGGAGACCTGCAACTTCTCTGTTGTGTTTGCAGGGAGTTCACAGAGGCTGCAGTGGTAGAAGAATTCTGTAGCAGCATCTCTGTAGCATTACACTTGCTACACTGGCCTGAAGCTGTAGTCATGGCCAGGGCATTATTTCTGACTCCCTATCCTCTTCTGCTTTGGAACTGTATGTGTGCCCAGAGTAGATAAAAAAAGGTCAAGCAAAAAGTACAGAGCTAGAACTGTTTACAATAGCAAAGTCATGGAATCAACCCAAATGTCCAACAGTTGATGAGTGGATAAGGAAAATGTGGTGCATTTATACAATGGAATATTACTGAGCCATCAAAAATGATGAATTCCTCTCTCCGCCATCTTGGAGCCTGCAAAGGCCTGCTGGGAACAGGACTTTTAAAGGGAAAATATGTCTGGAAGGTTGTAGTGCAAGGCCATTTTTGCTGGCTATAAGCATGGCCTCTGGAACCAAAGGGAGCTCACTGCTCTTCTTAAAATTGAAGGCAATTATGCTCGAGATGAAACTGACTTTTACTTGGGCAAGAGATGTGCTTATGTGTACAAAGCAAAAAAACAACACAGTGACTCCTGGTGGCAAACCAAACAAAACCAGAGTAATCTGGGGAAAGGTAACCAGGGCCCACGGAAACAGTGGCCTGGTTCGAGCCCAATTCTGAAGCAACCTTCCTGAAAAGGCCATTGGACACAGAATCCATGTGATGCTGTACCCCTCACGGATTTAAACTAATGGAAAGTAAATAAATAAAAATAGATTTAAAAAAATGATGAATTAATGCAATTTGCCAGGAAATGGATGTAATTAGAAACAATTATATTGAGTGAAGTATCCCAGACACAGAAAATTAAGCGCCGTATGTACTCCCTAATAGGTGGCTCCTAGTACCAAACCCACTTAGTGACACACTCAAAGATAAATCTCTGTAATACCTACAGTAATTGCAAAATTATAAACAGGAGAGAAGGAGAAAGAGGGCCCCACCAGAAACAAGGAGAGAGGGGATCATGCTACAGCAGAGATAATAGGCCACCATCAAGGACTGCAAGTAAGTAATGAGACATCTAGTTAAGCTCACAGACTTTCCTTCCTGGTCACTTGTAACTGATGGGGTATGATCTTACCAGAAAGGGAGGGCATAGTCTGGCAGATAGAAGGTAACCCTTTTGCAATGGGAGACTGACCCATCGCTCACCGCAGTCTTCTACTCTTATTCCATCTACCTTTGAATCTATCCTTATAATAAGACTCTATTTTAACAGCCTTTTATCTCTGGTCAGGGGGTGACATCCAATACCCATCAGGATGAAACCAAGGGCATTGCAGGAGCAGCAAAACTGAAAAAAAAATCAAAAAACCATAATTCAGAACATCAGAGACTCTATATCAACTATCTGGAATCAGGCCTGCCTAATCTCTCCCCATCCTGAAGCTCAAGGAAATTTGCGGAAGAGGGGGCGGTAAGATTGTAAAAGCACAAGAATGGGAGGAGTCAAGATATACAAGATACTCCACACAAGTTAGGGCCAAAGCAATTGTAATAGGACTCTGCATGATCTGTGCAATGACCAACTTATCATTCACTCCTCAAAGTCTAGCATGGACTCAAGGCACTAGGATCCTTAGAAGCAAGGGATTAACAGCCACAATAGTGTTCCTATACTTAAGGGGAACACAAGAAAGAATTCTAGGAAATGCCACTGAGTCCTTACACCTCATCAGAGAGGAGGACCCAGAGGAAAGTTTGATATACACATTAAAGGATGCTTCAGAGATGGGGGAGGGGCACTGGGAGAAAGGGAGGGAGGGGGGAAAGGAAGGGGAAAAAGGGGGAGGGAGAAGGGAGGTTCAGGGAGGGGTGGAGGGAGGGAGGGGACAGGGGTACCTATTATGATTGTATGAGCAGAAAAATAAATAAAATTTTTAAAAAATTTTAAAAACAGAAAAAAAGTACAGAGCTAGAGCAGGAACACAGTTGAAGACAGCCTTGAACTAGTGAATTCCTGAACCCACACAGACCTGTCAGCATCACAGGCAGAAAAAGGCCTAACTGGCTCAAAGTGTCTCAGCAGAACCTCTGGGCCATTGCTCAGTCATGAACACAAGAGGGTGGGGTGATACATGGGAATCTGTGTACACAATCAGAGGACATGGAAAAAGCACGCTGGAATGGATATGGAAACTTTCCTCTTGCCAGAAAGCCCCATAGTGCCAGACGGTATGATGCAGGCTGCCAGGAAAAAAAAAAAAAAAGCAATCAACAGCCTCACCCAGCTATGAATGTTGCAAGCTGCAATGACAGTCACTCTGGGAAGAGCAGACCATTGGTACAATAGTGGCATGCAAAGAACATTGTAACCAACTATTTTCTGATTTGTTTTTAAGGGTCACTTTTCAGTAAGGAACATATGTCTGGTATGGTAAATCTCACCAAATATCAATGGAAGAGAATCCCACAGGCTCTAGGTGGGAATGAACTTGTTAGTGTTCAGTACAATGATCAATAGCAAACTCCCATCTAAATATTTGCATTATAGCTTAGATTAGAGACGCTTTTAGCACTTAATAAAGAAGTATCCTTTTGCAATTTAAGACATGTGATGTAGAGAACCATAGCTAACCACAGTGTGGGGCAGAGGTGACTTTGGAGTCCTCAGCTCTCAACAGTCCATCAAAATCAACCTGCATCTCAAGGATCAGGAAACTTTGTGGAAGATGGGTCTGTCAAACCTGAGGTTAAGGAGAGGCATGGCCAGACAGAAGCCTTTGTTCATGAAGGGCTGCTGCATGCAAGAATTTAATACAGTGATGTCTACCTCCTCTAGACCTGCACCATAGCTGGCTTATCAACATTTTGCCATGGAGGATGGAGGATCTCAGGAGTTACGTGCTGCCCTGAAAGACTGGAGCTGTGCTAGACAAGAAAGGTTCTTTATTTGACTGCTTGTCCACTGGTGACCACCCATGTCACAGAGGGTGCCTGGGGAACTTGCTAATGCAGGCACCCTGGATGAGGTCCAGTGGATCACATATGCCGGAAGGATGTGGGAGCAGAAGAGAGAATGGCTAGAAAGGAGAACGTGTGGGATGGGATGGGAGAGGGTGTGGAAATGAATAGTAGGGGGTAAAGACATATAAATTCACTGTATTCGTGTATGAAAGTTTCAAAGAATAAAAACACAAAATAATGTGTGTAGATATACTACAGATATGCACACAAGTGTAGATATAGTACATATGTTTCTGTGTATATAGATGATCTACATTAGCATGTGTATTAGATCCTTGTGTATGCGTGCTTAGTGTTTGAACAGAACAGTAACAGTGTGTGGAAATGGGAGACAGCAAAATTTCACAAATTTTGCCCAGACAAGTTATCAAACAGATAAAAAAAAGCAAAAACAATAACCCTCAGAAAGCTTAAAGAAGCGGCATCCAAATTTGCTATAACTTTACCTAATATGACTAATTGCCAGCACATGATCATAAGATTTAAGAAATATGCAATCTATATTGAGAAAAAAACACTTGGCAGAAACAGCCTGTTTGTCCCCAAACGTTGGATTTTGCAGCTGGGAGGTACAAATCACTTGTTCTTCAAATTTGTTATTTAGTTGTCTAAAGCACTAAAGAAAGGAAAAGTATGATAGCAATGAGCTGGCAAGGGAGTAGATATTAGGGGAAAATAGTATCTTGAATTGGAATGCAAATGAAAAAACACTGGAAGGGCTGAAACCTCATTCCAGATGCCAGGAGAAGTCACTAACGTAGAAGACAAAGCAGTAGCAGTGATACCAAGCAAAGAACGGACAGACCTTTGGGAAGCAATGGAGCCACACAGTGAGAGCTCCAGAGAAGTTGAGAGAGAACAGGGCAGATAATTCAAAAAATATAATTGAAAATTTCATTTGAAACGTTAGCTTGCACCATCACGAAGCTCAAAGAAAGGCAAATAAATAAACCTACTTGAAAATTTCCCCAGATGTAGAGGTGGCACCTCCCTGACCATGTAGGCATGACATCTCATGGGTCTCCTCACCCTTCTGAGCTATTCCTTCTTTGTGATTGGATGGCACTTTTCCTGGAGAGGTACCACACAAATGTGTATTCGCTCCAGATACAGGGATTCAAGGAATGACCAAAGCAACAAGATGGACCAGTTTATGTGATCAAAGAGTTTATTGGGATTAACTACAGGAATGGGGAGAACCAAAGGCACCTACATCACTGAACAGCCCACCCCAGCCTGGGTGAACCTCACAGAAGCTGCAACCCTGGAGATCTCTACTTCTTTGCGGCCAGCTCAGCTCACAGGAATGGAGTGTCTCCTCACGCTGCTGGGCCCAGAGGCTAGACTAGGGACAAAGTCCAACATGGTATTATGTTGTATTCAGAAGAAAAATACCCCATATAGCACTTCCTAGAAGGGAGGAAAAATTTTAAGATACCATGTAACTCTAATCTTTTTGTAGCCCACAGTCTCACAAAGAAACACGACCTACTTCCATAGAGCCTCTGTGAAGAAACTTTGACGGCTTGTGACATGGCCCCTGTGCTTCCACTGCTGACTTAGGCACTCTCGGGGCACATTGCCAGCATCCTAGCTGTAGAACAGGAATTATGCTGCTCCCAGTCCAGTAAATGCATTAACACCAACCACGAGTGAGCAGCAGGAGGTCAGAATCTCAATTACTTTTGACATTTCTCTCTGTTGCCGAATCCTTGCAGGGCCAGCTGGGGAAAGGAGGGGGAAACGTCAGGACCTCAATGATGCTCAAGGGGACAGGGTCACTAACCAGACCCTGGGAATCAGGTGAGAAACAAGCAGTGGATGAGTTGCTGCAGATTCAAATTTATTAAGGAGGTGTTTGGGCTTATATAGGGTCAGGGGCCAATTAGGTGTTGCCATCCCTCCGCTACAGGGGACAGTCACCAGTAATTTATCTATTTACTATGTGTCCATTGCAGGGCAGGTTAGATGGCTGCTTCCCATTGGTTGTACATCCCTCCGCCTGCATGGTTCTCTATTGGGACATGTCCAGGTCATGACCGTAGATTTCCAGGCTTGTCTGTAGCCAGGAGTCTGGCTAGGGCCTCCCTGAATCGGTAGTGTCACATCCCTCAGTGTCACTCAGCTGAAAGTTCTGCCAAATCTATCAGCAAAGATCTCCTTCCTACGCACTCCTGGAGAGTCTATGCTAACTCATCACATGCTCACCTGGACTGATGGGCTTTTATGATCTGCTCTTTTCAATCCATCCAAAACACAGACTCAGATGATCATTCCAAAGCATAGTTAGTAACAGCAAAATAAATAAATAAATAAATAAATAAAAACAAAAACAAAAACTGATGGTTTTGAATGGCTCATAAAATAAAATTTGAATGTCTTAGCAGAATATGTCTTTGCAAACAGTACTTACCACTTTCTCTCACCAACATAAATTCCAGTTCTTTAAGAAACCTAGCACTTTTTTTCATTAAGTCACATGGTATAAAAAAGAAAGAAAAGAAGTCGGACAGGCTTTTTCTTTTGGAAGGGTACACATTCCTGACAACTTGTAAATGGCTTAAGAATTAACATTATGTAAGATTTTGGAAGCCGAGAATGGCCACATCAGCTCTTGAGGACAAAAAGCCGAGGACACGTGGAATATGGTGAGCAGATGGACAGACCTGGGGCGGAGTCGCTCACACTCTGGACTTTTCCAGTTAGTTACAGACAAGACAAACTGATTTATCTACTGAACAGGAGCATGTTAACAGTAAACAGATCCAGATGAACAGTGCTTCTAGTTCGGAAGGCATCAGACAAACAAAAGTTCAGGCAGGAACACTGGCATACTCCGTTGTTTGGAGTTGTGGAGGAACTTGCAATTCCTGGGTAAGGAAAGGCCCAGGGACTGGCACAATGGAAAGCTGGAGAACCCTGATTAATGTGACTGCTTTGCTAACGTAAACATGTTCACACTTACATGGGCTCTACTAGAAAATGGTCATACTTTCTATCATGCCATGGCTTTGCTGATGGAATAAGCTACACAGTTTTGCAAACTAAGTAACGAAAATTGCACAGCTAGTTAAGTGTGGGTCAAATTGTGTGGCTAAGCCTTTCTTTAGGTGTTTCTATGCCTTGTAATGAACTTCAAATACACAGCATCAAGATCTGACAAAATTCATGAAGAAAGAGTGCCTCATAATTAGAGAGGAAGAGAACCTAAATAAGATAGCCAATCACAACAGAAAGTAGAACCGTGAAAAATAAAACTCTGGTTGAAGCAAAGGACTCAGGAAATTTCTTCCCTGAGATTGTTATCCTTTCTTGTGCTAGACAGAGTCAAACAACTGAAATTTTTGTTACAGTTGCTAAAGACATAATCTCAGTTATACCAAATTTCATAATGTCCTTCCTTAAAGCCTGCCAAGAGTATTATTGAACACAGGACTGAAAGGCCTAAGCAAGTCAGAGCATATTGAATTTATACTCAATGTCTTCAAGACATTTGGAAAAAGTCAACTCTCATGGAATCTTTTTTTTTTTTTAACATTTTTTAACTCCGCTCATACAAACTTAATAGGTACACCGGTTCCCTCCCTCCCTCCTCCTCCCCCCAACCCCTCTGCTCATCCTCCCGTCACTCCTCCCTCCCCACTCCACAGTGCCTCCCCTCCCCCAATCCCCGGAGAATCCTTTAATGTGCATGCCAAACTCTCTTCTGGGTCCTCCTCTCCAATGACATACAAGGACCCAGTGGCATTTCCCTGAACCCTTTCCTTTGTTCCCCTTAAGCATAGGAACACGATTTTGGCTGTCAATCCCTTGCCTCCAAGGATCTTGGTGCTTCTAGCAAATGCTAGACTTTGTGGGGTCAATAGTGTGATGGACATTTCACAGGGCATGTAAAGTCCAATTATGATTGCTTTGGCCCTAATTTGTGTGAAGTATCTTGTGCTCTTACACTCTTACCGCCCCCTCTTCTGCAAATGTCCCTGAGCTTCAGGATGGGGAGAAATTAGGCTGGCCTAGTTCTAGATGGTTGATATAGAGTCTCTGAAGTTCTGGATTATGGTTTGTTGATTTTGTTTTGCGGTTTTGCTGCTCCTGCAATGCTCTTCACTCCATCCTGATGGGTACTGGATATCACCCCCTGGCCAGAGACAAAAAGCTGTTAAACTAGAGTCTTGTTATAAGAGTATATTCAAAGGTAGATTTAATAAAAGTAGGAAACCACAGTGAGGGAGGGGTCAATCACCCATTTGCATAATGGTTACTTATTATCTGGCAGACTATATGCGCTCCCCTTCTGGTGAGATCACACCTCCTCAGTTGTAAATCATGAGGAACGAAAAGTCTGTGAACTTAACAGATCTCTCATTGCTTACTTGCAGTCCTTGATGGAGGTCTATTTTCTCTGCTGTAACATGGTCCCCTCTCTCTTTGTTTCTGGTGTGGCCCTCCTATCCCATCCCTCCTGTTCATACGCCTTGCAATTACTGTATTACAGAGATTTATTGTCGAGTGTCTCTAGGTGGGCTGAGTGGGTTTGGTACTAGGAGCCACCTATTAGGGAGTACATATGGTGCTTAATTTTCTGGGTCTGGGATACTTCACTCAATATAATTGTTTCTAATGACATCCATTCCCCGGCAAATTCCAGTAATTCATCATTTTTGATGGCTGAATAGTACTCCATTGTATAGATGTACCACAGTTTCCTTATCCACTCATCAACTGTTGGACATTTGGGTTGATTCCATGACTTTGCTATTGTAAACAGTGCTGCTATGAACATGGTCGCACTTGTGCTATCGAGGTGAACCTCTGCTGCATGGGGGGTTATTCCCAAAAGTGGAATAGCAGGGTCATATGGCATTTCATCTTTAATTTCTTTAATAATCTCCAGATGGCTCACCAGAGTGGCTGTATGAGCCTGCATTCCCACCAGCAATGTAGGAGGGGTCCCCTCTCTCCACATCCTCTTCAGCATTTGGTGTTGCTCGTATTGTGGATTTTTGCCATCCTGACCAGGGTGAGATGATATCTCAGGGAAGTTTTGGTTTGCATTTTCCTGATGGCTAAGGAAGTGGAGCATTTTTTAAGATATTTGTTAGACATTTTAATTTCATCCCTAATAAAGTTTGTTTTAAGTTCCAAGGCCCATTTTTAATTGGGCCATTAGTTTCCTTGGTGTTTAGTTTTCTAAATTCTTTGTGCACTCTGGATAATAGACCTCTATCAGATATGTGGTTAGTGAAGATTTTCTCCCATTCTATGGGTTGCCTTTGAGCTCATGTTACAATCTCTTTATCTGAACAGAAGCTTCTTTAATTTCACAAGATCCCAACTGTTGAGAGTTGGTAGCAGTGACTGTGCCATTGGATGTCTGTTTAGGAACTGTTGGCCTAGCCCAATCAGCTCGAGGGAATTCCCTATCCTTTCAACTATGGTTTTTAAAGTCTCTGGCCTTGTATCAAGGTCCTTGATCCATTTGGAATTAAGTCTTGTACAAGGTGACAAGTACAGGTCCAGTTTTAATCTTCTACATGTGGAGATCTAGTTTTGCCAGCACCATTTGTTGAAGATACTGATCTTTTTCCATTGGAGTTTTTGGGCCCCTTTGTCAAAGACCAAATGGCTGTAATTTTGTGGGCTTATATCTGAGGCTCCAATCCTTATCCATTGATCTGTGTGTCTATTTTGGAGCCAGTACCAGGCTGTTTTTACAACTATGGATTTGTAGTATAGACTAAGGTTTGGTATGGTGATACCTCCAGCAGTGTTTTTGTTACTCAGGATTGTCTTTGCTATCCTGGGTCTTTTGTGCCTCCATATGAATTTTGAGATTGTTTGGTCAACTTCTTTAAAAAATTGCTTTGGGATTTTAATTGGTATAGCATTGAATTTGTATATTGCCTTTGGTAGGATGGTCATTTTTACGATGTTGATCCTGCCAATCCAGGAACAAGGGAGGTCTTTCCACCTTCTGGTGTCTTCTGCAGTTTCTATCTTGAGGGTTTTAAAGTTGTCATTGTAAAGGTCTTTTACCTCTTGGTTAGGTTTATAACAAGGTATTTCATTTTTTTAGGGGCTATAGTAAATGGGATTGTTTCTCTCAGGGCTTTTTCACTTCTTTCATTCTGGGCATATAGGAAAGCCACTGATTTTTGTACATTTATTTTGTATCCTGCTATCCTGCTGAACTTCTCAACTAGTTCCAGGAGCTTCCTTGTGGATTTTTTGGGATCACACAGGTATAAGATCATGTCATCTGCAAATAGGGATAGCTTGACTTCTTCATTGCCTGTTTCGAATCCCTTTTATGTCCCTTTCTTGTCTTATGGCTTCAGCTAACACTTGAAGTACAATATTGAATAGAAGTGGTGAGAGTCGACAGCCTTGTCTAGTTCCTGATCGAAGTGGGAATGCTTCCAGTTTTCCCCATTGAGTATAATCCTTGCTGTAGGCTTGTTCTATACTGCTTTTATTATATTGATAAAGGTTCCTTCCATTCCTACTGTCGCTAGCGTTTTGATTATGAAAGGCTGTTGGATCTTGTCAAAAGCTTTTTCTGCATCTATCGAGAGTATCATGTGGTCTTGGGCTTTGGACTGGTTTATATTATGAATTAGATTTATTGATTTGCATATGTTGAACCAACCTTGTGTGCCGGGGATAAAGCCTACTTGGTCCCCATGAATGATCTTTTTGATATGTTTTTGAACCCGATTTGCTAAGACTTTGTTGAGAATCTTTGCTTCTGTGTTCATCAGAGAGATTGGCCTACAGTTTTCTTTTTTAAGTGTATCTTTATTAGGTTTTGGAATTAAAACAATATTAGCTTCATAGAAGGAATTTGGTAGTGTTCCTTCCTTTGCTATTTGATGGAACAGTTTAAGGAGTATTGGTGTTATTAACTCCTTAAATGTCTGGTAGAACTCTATGCTGAGTCCATCTGGTCCAGGACATTTTTTGGTGGAAAGATTCGAAATTACTTCCTCAATTTCCTTACATGTTATAGGACTATTTAAATAATTCACAGCTTCCTGATTCAATTTAGGTAAGTTGTGTTTACTTAGGAATTCATCCATCTCTTTTGTGTTGTCATATTTCACAGAGTATAAGTTTTTGAAATATGACATTATAATTCTCTGGATTTCTTGGATATCAGTAGTGATAACTCCATTTTCATTTCTAATTTTGTTAATTTGGGTTTTCTCTCTCTTGCTTTTGGTTAATTTAGCTCGGGGTGTATCAATCTTATTGACTTTTTCAAAGAATGAGCTTTTTTCAAAAATTTTTTTATTATTATTATTTATTCAATTGTGTGTGTGTGTATGTATGTGTGCGCGTATATGTGTATGTGTGTGTGTAGAACCACGGACAAATCGGGAACCACTGTGGACACCTCCACCTCCTTCTGCCCCGGGATTCACAGGCTCCATCCTACCAGGACCAGAAGCGCAGGCCGCCCCCGCTTCCGCCTGGCGTCCATACGTGGGATCTGGGATCCGAACTCAGGACCTTCTACCTGCAAGGCAGAGGCTTAACCCTTGAGCCACCTCTCCAGCCCAAGAATGAGCTTTTTGACTGGTTGATTTTCTCTATCATTTTCCTAATCTCGATTTCAGATATTTCTCCCCTTATTTTGCTAATCTCCTCTCTTCTACTGCTTTTGGGATCAGATTGCTCTAGTTTTTCTAAAGCTTTAAGCTGCATTGTTAAGCTGTTTATTTCTGATGTTTCCATTTTTTTGATGTAGGCATTAAGAGCTATGAACTTACCTCTTAGGACAGCTTTCATTGTGTCCCAGAGATATTGGTAAGTTGTATTTTCATTATCGTTCACTTTCAGGAAATCTTGAATTTCCTTTTTAATTTCTTCCTGAATCCAGTTCTCATTCAACATCATAGTTTTAAGGTTCCAGGAATTAGTGTATTTTCTGTCTTTTGGTGTGTTGTGGATGTCCAGCTTTAGGCCGTGGTGATCTGATAGGGCACAGGCTATAATTTCAAATTTCTTGTGTATGTGGAGATTCATTTTGTGGCCCAATATGTGATCTACTTTGGAGAAAGTTCTGTGTGCTGCTGAGAAAAATGTGTATTCTTTGGGACGTGGGTGAAAAGTTCGATAGAGATCTGTAAGGTCCATTTCTTTCAGGGTTTGATTAAGTTCCAAAGTGTCCCTGTTAAGTTTTCGACCTGTTGATCTATTCCATGTTGAGAGGGCGGTGTTGAAATCCCCAAGAATTATCGTTTGGGGGTTGATTTCTTGCTTTAGACGCTGTAGGGTTTTCTTAATGAATGTGGAGGGGCCCTTATTGGGTGCATTTATGTTCAGTATTGTAAAGTCTTCCTGGTGAATTGTACCTGTGACTAAAATGTAGTATCCATCTGTGTCTCTTATGATTTTTTTGGGTTTGAAGTCTACTTTGTCCGACAACATAATGGCTACCCCTGCCTGTTTCCTGGTTCCATTAGCTTGCAGAATTTTGGACCAGCCTTTCATTTTTAGGATGTGCCTATCTTTTGTGGTGGGATGAGTTTCCTGAAGGCAGCAGATTGATGGGTTGTGATTTTTAATCCAAGTTTCTAATTTGTGTCTCTTAATCGGTGAGTTAAGCCCATTGACATTTAATGTTATAATGGAGAAATTCTTTTTAATTCTGGACTTTTTTATATTTAGTGGATTTTGTAAGCTTATTGTTTTACATTTATATTTTTGTGGTATTATACTTCCCTTCTGTCCTCCTGGATATGCTTGTCCTTTCTTCAAGTTGCATATCCTTTCTAGCATTTTTTGAAGGCCTGGTTTGGTAGACATGTATCCCTTCAAGTTGTCTTTGTGCTGGAAAATTTTTCTTTCTCCTTGATCCGACAATAGTTTTGCCGGGTATATCAGTCTGGGTTGGCATTTTTGCTCATTTAATACTTGAAGTACGTCTCTCCAAGCTCTTCTTGCTTTTACTGTTTCCATTGAGAAGTCATTTGTTATTTTAATAGGTTTGCCTTTAAAAGTGACTTGTTTTTTTCTCTTGAAGCTCTCCGCACCTTTTCTTTGTCTTGTGTGGAGTGTTTTGACTATTATTTGCCGTGGCGATTTTCTATTTTGGTCATATCTGTTTGGAGTGGCAAATGCTTCTTGTATTTGGATGGGCCTCTCATTCTTGTTGTGGGAAGTTTTCATTTTGATGAATTGAAATATTTCCTCCAGTGTGGTATTTTGGGATTCTTCCTCTGGTGTTCCATGAATGCGCATGTTAGGCTTCTTCAGGGATCCCATATCTCTTGAATGTTCCTCTCAAGTATCTTTTTGGCTTTAACAATCTCTTCCATTGAGCTGGTTAATTCTCCCACTTTGTCTTCAAGATCTGAAATTTTATTTTCTGCTTTGTTAGTTCTGCTGATAAGACTCTCTGTTGAGCTTTGGGTTGAAGATAACTTGTCTTTAGTTCAATTTTAAACTCTGCCTGAGACCGTTTTAACTGCTCTATGCCTATTTTGTTTCTTGCACTGTTTTTCTCAACTCCTCCAAATGCCTGTTGTGTTCCTCTTCAAAGTGGTTGATTCTGTTGTTTAACTCCTCTTGGATTTCCTCTTTCATAGTATTAACCATGGTAATGATCATACTTGAAAGTCGTCTTGGGTCTGGCTTTCTTGGCTGTTTTCTGTGAATTTGTTCTGGTTGGAATCCATCATTAAGGGGTTAATTCTTTCAGTAGGAGATTGGTCTTCTTGGGTTTTGTTTCTCATGGATCTGCACTTTGACTTGGGCATTGTTTTGTCTTCTAGGGCTTTTCAGTTTCTGTGTGTTTTTGACTGATTTACTTGGTATTACGACACTTAGGCAGTTATTACTAGTGCTTGCCTTGGGGTTGGGTATGTTTGTCTTTTGTTATTGTTATTTCCTAGTTGAGACTGTTAGGCTGTTAGTACATCAGTTAAGTCAGGTTAAGTAGACAAGGAGTGAATATTAGTATGGTAGTGCACTTTTACGATATAGTATCTTGGTGATATGTGAGGGTGAGTGGTATGATCCCTAGAGTTGTATATGTTTTTGGGATGGCTTTATGGAAAAGTTAATCTATAGTGATTAATATTAGAAAGGAACAGTAAAGTGAAAAAAAGGAGGTTTACTTATCTTTGGGCTGGATGTGAAGAATCTCTCCTATGTGATAGGATGATTGTAGAGGTTTTCAGATGTATGGCCTTTGACCCTTCGAACTTTGCTTGAGTTTTCTTTGGACTCTATTGAATTCTGAGTAGCAGTGTGTCTTCTGTAGACCACGTGCTTGGTCCCCAGTGGGCCGGAGAGGCAGAGGGTCTGATGTTGAAGGCAGAATTCTTCACCCGGGACCTGGGACTTGGCTTAGTGGCCCACCCAAGCTCCAGGGAGAGAGGGAAGCGAGCAAGTCCTGTCCAGTTGGGCGGACAGGCAGGCGGGAGGGAGAAAGGGGTCTGGGATCCCGGGCATGACCCAGGCCAAAACCCGAGGCAGCCTGGGTGCCACCCAGACGCGGGGGGACCTGGGCGGGCCGGGGGGACTCACCTGGGGGTCTGGCAGAGTGGGGAGCGGGAGGCGTGGTCGGGCGGACAAAGGCCCTTATGGAATCTTTTTACTTACTAACAATCATAACAAGTATATATTATGAAATCATTTTGTCATGCTATATCTGAAAGCTTGCCTTCATCAAAACTACTAAATCATTTTTAAATTTTCCTCAAGACTGTGTAATACCAGTGCTTTTCTATGTACCCTGATTGATTCTGTAATTAAACATCTAAAAAAATTTGTGTGCATGTGTGCAAAGGTGGGAGTGGTAGGTTGTGTGCATCAGAGGGCACTGTGTGTACCTTTGGAGGTCCAAGGGTGACTTTGGGAATCATCCTAGATTGTTCTACCTTCTTATTACTTTGTTTTGGGGTTTCCCAGGCTCTGCCTGAAGTCTGAAAACGTGGACTACAATTTTTGCCTGGAGTTTTTACATGGGATTTGGGATGTTAATTCAAGTCCTTTTGCTTGCAAGGCAAGTGCTTTAACACCCGTCTTCACTCCTGCCAAAACATTTTAAATTTAAACTATGAATAAAAATACCAGAATAAAACTTGGCTAAAGCAAGTCCAATACCAAACAGTATTTCTTATGCATGTTGTACTCACACAAGGGACGTTCTGGAACTGGTGGTGAGGGGCTGGGTTCTTAAGTCAGACTCTCACATTTATGTGCCAGCCCTGCTCTACCATCCATGCCCTGAACAAATACTAATAGTACCTGTGTGTGCCCTCAATAGAGTAGGGGTGATGATGGTGCCTAAAGCTCTCAGTACTATTTCATTTGTAAATAAACATGGGCAAGATCATAGTTACCTCAGGTGTCATTCGAGAGCTGTGCCTGTAGACACACCTGTGGGGAATCAGCCTCTGAGCAAGCCTGTGAAACGTGAGCTAATTGATGTGGGAAAACCCAGCCTACCTTTTCCTGAGCAGGTGGGTCAGATAGAGAACAGGGTAAGATTGGTAGACTAGGAAACCGGCAATACAGAAAGTTTGTCCCTCTCTGGGCTTTTCCTGGATGTGGTGGGGTTACTTCCTCCCTCAGCTCCTGATGCTAGTATGGGCTCTCTTACCATGATGATGAACTGAAACCTGAAAATTTTAGCAATAGCAAAAGTTCCCTTGTTCTAAATTGCTTGGTCATGTATTTATCACAGCGACAGCAACTGAAGACCAAGGTGTTATCAGCAAGCCACTGATTTGCTCTTCTCACAGCATGGTGCTTTTAGTTTTGCCTCTTTTTCCTGAATAATTCTACTAGTGTTGATTTTTGAATACTGTTTAATTGATTGTCCATGCTGGTACTTTTTTTTTGCGAGAAAGATAATGAACTTAGTCTAAAACCATCTGTTTGCCACATGTATCCATGCATTGATACTTGAATTTTTGTTTGTCCCCGTTGTCATGTTTGTTCATCGGATCTGACACTCTTTGCATGGGCCCTACGTTGCTGGATCCGGTCCTAGTGGTGGGTGCCTCTGTCTCTGCTCTCTGTGGACTGGCCAGCACGTGTTCTTTGTGCGTACCGAATCTTGTGAGGTCCCTGGTTTATGTAGACCTTTTTTTTTGTGAGTGCCCTCTGTTTGGAGTTACTCTTTGCACAATCTCCAGAGGTATTCGAAAAAGCAGTATTATTGTAGATGATAGTTCAAGCATGTTGCTGCCCCTAAAGATTTTACAGTGGGAAAAAATGAGAAGGTGAAAGGCAGTGATGATGATAATCATTATCAGGGTGTATGCCTAGGCCAATGCATGTATTTGTGTCTTAGCTTATAAAATGAAGATAAAGAAAATATTTTTGTGCACCTATATAATGTATTTTAAACTACATGTAGTTTATTGGTAAACTGAAGACAAGTTACCATTTTGACTTGTACAAGTATACTGTCAAATATTTGCACAACAATAAACCTGCCTCAGCTGTGAAAAAAAAAGAAAATATTTTTCATTCTCTTTCTGTACATTTGCAAATGGAAGGTTTTATACCAGAAATGCAACTTAGTTGCTACGAAATATTTATAATTTCTTTATGCTAAAATTTCAGCCGATTGCATTTCTTTTTGTTTGTCACATCCCACTGAGCCAAAAGAGTGAAGATGTGAAATATATATTTATTAGACAGCAACTGTATTTAAAAGTTATTCCCATTCATTGATCATTAAGTTTCCTTATAGAATGAATTATTTTGAACATAAGCAAAAAATGGTACTAAAGCAAGAATGCATTTTATTTGGGTTAAAATGAGTAAACGAGGCTAAGGTGGCAACTACTAGAAAATACTTGCCAGTTAAGTACAGTGTTCAATCCCTAGCACTACAAGGAAGGAAAAAAATGAATAAATGGGAACCATGGCTTGTCAGGTGTATTTAACACCAAAATAGGCCACTGTAAATAATCCTTTTCTCTATATGGAGAAGTATCATATTAGCTATTTTGCAAGACAGAGGCTTAACCCCTGAGCCATCTCTCCTGTCCACATTTCTCACTGAAATGAGTAAAAGTATTTGCTTGGAAGGGCAGGTAGTTTTCATTTCAAGCATCCATAAAGATCATGCTGTTCCTTTAAATGCACATATTTTAGCTGAAATGGGAAAACAAAATGAGGTTTAATACTTTGTTACATTTATATACCTTTAAGAAAGGGATAAAAATACTTCTATATTGGAACACAAGGATCAATAATCATAGCATGCTTTCTGGCTTTGTTAACTTCCGCAAGTTGATCAATGGCTTTGCTTTGTTCCAGTGACCTTTGTATGCTGCTGGTCAGTATAATCAGCATAGATTTGTTGCCATATCTTGACCTACAGTTAATTAAAGGCAACTATTATGTTAAGAGGGAGGGGCAAGAGCAAGCACTCCATGGGCACAGGTGCAGGTCAGAGGGCAGCTTTCAGAAGTCAAGTCTCTCCTTTCATTCTGGGCATCAAACTCGGGTGTCCAGATTTGTGAGCAGGTAAGACTCCTACTGAGCCATCTCACAGCTCCCAGGACAGCTTTTTACTTTATTTCAATGTCAAAGTTTCTTATAAGTTATTTTATGTTATTTGAGAGAGAGGGAGAAAGAGACAGAGGCAGAAAGAGACAGAGAGACCCATGCACGCCATGATGGCTGACAACTTCCGGAAGTGAAATGACAACTTCCGGAAGTCAATTCTCTTCTTCCACCACATGGGTTTCGGTTGGTAACAAGATGCCTTACCTGCAGAACTGTCTCATTGGCCATTCAAAAGTTTCTTTTACTTGAAGAAAGAGATAGTTAGGAAATCTTTTTTTTTTTTTTTAAATCAGAGATCCACAGAAATCCTGGCTAACAATAAACTCCAAAAAATGCAGCGCTGCCCTTCACTATGATTCTGGGTCAGTTCTAGCAGCTTTGAGATATTTCCACTGTTGAAAATTTTCCACTGGAATTTATCAGTAAAAATTCCATTGTAAATTTGTATCATATTTGGTGAAATTTTCCCAAATTTGTGTTGACTGTGAATTTTTTAAGCTGATTTTGGAATCAAAGATCAGCTCCTATCTGCAGTCCTTGTATTACTTTCTAGTCTTGTATTTAAGGTATAGCCTCAAAGTAAACAATTATTGCATAGCCATTGTAAAAAATGAAACAGAATCCAAAGGTTTATCCTGAAGTAGGGAAATGTAACTGAGTTCATATGCATCTAAGGATTAGCATTAATTCTATTTGGACCATAATGTTTATTGCAGATGAGCAATAATTTTAAAAAAATGAAGGTATTGAGATTCCACATACACTGTCACATCTCAGTAACTGCAGCATTTGTTTAGCATGCAAAATCACAAAAGCTTTGGAACTTTTGTACCACTGTTATTGTTTAGAACTGTCAGTGCATAATGATATTAAAAGACAGACTACAAGACTGGTGTTTGTTACTATTCTATTACTCCTCTTTCCTTCCTCATTCTGGGGATCCAATCCAGGCCATTTAGCCTATGCAAGACAAGTGCCCGGTCACTGAGCTATATCTCAGCTACTGTTCAGTTCTCTATACACAAAACTTCCCCATTGTTTGCCCTAGGGTGGATGACTCCCACATCCCATCATTGGCTGGACAAGACATATAATGAGGCAAGCTGAAGAGAACTCTTGCTGCCTTCTGGCCCGTCAGCCAAATTATGTTTTGGAATTAAGAGAGTCGAAGTCATATTAAGAATGATAAGTGGTTTAATTTGTTGCAAGAAATACTCCTGAAAGATACAAATCACATTCCCTCTTGCTGTTTCCCTAGCTTTGCTTGGATCATCCTTAGTGCAAACCTCACTTGCAGCTGCCAACACTGGTACTGAGTGCTGGAACTTGCTCTGTTGTAGTGGATGGGTGAGCAACAACCAAGCCAAGTTTAAATTTTGGAATAGGCTGACAAGTCTCAGCTGTACCATTTGAAGCAATTCCTGAGAGGTGAAATTACCAGCTTACTCTGTATAATGTCTGTCTCAGTCTAAGGGAATATCTGAGAGACTTCATCAAGGACTAAGTGAGTCATAATGCAGCTCTTCACACACTGCAGCAAATGTTACAATTAAAAAAGAGAAAAAATAAGCCACAGTTAATTATTTCCACCATCCTAATGATTTAATGCACAAGTGGGAAAGAGCCTTAAGTCCTTTTAGAATCAGACTTTCCACTAACTGAAATGATGATCGCCTGTATGTGTTTGTGCCGCACTGACAAATTTGATTGAAGAAACCAAGTTATGTCCTCCTTAATAGTCACAAAATAAATAGCAGAAAAGGCCACTCGTTGCTTCCTGTTTGGTTCTGTTGATGGCCTGTGTTGCCTTTTGCAGTGGCAATTGAGGATGTTTGCATTCTTGTTCCCTCGGCAAGGAGGCAGGAAAGGACCTGAACTCTGCTGACTTGCTGTACTTCGGGCTTTGAAGGGCTGCTCTGGCCTTTGTAGCATGAGGTCAGCATTCAGAGGAACAGGCCTGAACAGACGCCAAAGGCAGCAAAAATATCCAGCTGTGAGGCTGACATTTAGCAGTTATGTCTAAGTTCACATGGATCAGAACACGGAGTCTGTTTCAACTTCCAGAATATTCTTGACCCAAACTCCTGATGGGAAAATTCAAAATCCTCTAAATCTATTTTGTCTGCATCCTCAATATGTAGAAAGATGGTTCAGGCTTGATATCACATCTGGACATGCTGACGTTTAATCTAATGCTGGCCTTTAGCTTAATCTCTCCTTTCCTTTTCATTTGCCTGGTGATGGAAAAGCGGGTGTGGTCCATAAAATCCTGCTTTGTAATTTTCTGCTGGAATAATCCTGTTAAATCTAGGCTCACTTCTGCACCCCAAGGGCCAGCAGCTTACTCTGTGATGTGTTGCAGCTGAGTGACAAAAACAGCCTATGTGTGCCGGACAGCCCGTAAGGCGAGGTGACACCAGTTAGAAGAAGCTGATTTGGATTGTAAGTCTTAATGACGTCAGGCTGCGGAGTTCTATTTCTTTCTCCACCTCCCTGCCCACACCAACCCCCCCCCACACCCCCACTTCACCCCCACGACCCCACCCCAAACAACAAAACCAACCCCCCCCCCACCGGCCCCCCCACCCCCCCGCCCACCCCCAAACCACCCCCAACAACCCACCCCCCCCCCCCCCAACCCTCCACCCCCCACCGCCACCCCACCCCCCACACCCCCCCCCAAACCCAAACTCAAACCCCACACCCCCCCACACCCCACCCACCACCCCCCCCCCACCAACCCAACCCCACACCCCCCAAACCGGCCCCCACAGTTTCGTCGTCACACCACACACCCCCCCCACCCCCCCCCCCCCCCCACCCACCCCCCCCCATCGTTCTCACCCCCCCTCAAACCCACACCCCCACCACCCCTAGGGCCCCCAGGGGAGGACCAGGCAGGGAAGAGCAGGAGCAGAAACGCACCAGCCCCCCACCCACCCACCGTGAAGCCCAAGGACTAGGCCAATGATCACCCAACTGAACGTAGAGGCAACTCACCCAGCCAAACCCACCAGAACAACCAGGCAACAAACAGACCCCCACCCCTTCTTCCCCCAAAGCTTCAATTCCTTACAACTCACATTATCTCTATTTGCTAATCCTTCCTTCGTCTTACTTCCCCCTTCCACCCTGCGCCCCCCCCACCTTCCTCCTTCCCTTACTTCCTTCCTCCTTCTTCCATGTTCCTCTTTCCTTTCCTTTTCCTCGCTGAACTTTTAACTGTTACTTCATTTCTCACCTTCTCCATCTCCAGCTTTCTCGAATTTGAATGATTGTACAAAAAGCCTAGTACTTGGTACCAGTGAACCCCACAGATACCCCACGCTTGTGGGAACCCAACTATGAGAATAATTGCCTAACTAATCATTTTGGAAGAGTCTACTTAAGGTTATATTGGAATCTTGACTCTTTCCTCTTTAAAGATTGTTTCACACAATGAAATAAGAAAAGCATCTTATTTTCACATCCCTAGTAAGTGTTCAGCTTCCTTTTGCCCTTACATACTATGTCCCCCATTTAGATTTTGACACATTTTTACTTTGACACATTTTACTTTTCTTTCCATTAAGTCTTCCATTCACACTCTACAGCTCAGCAGAAACTTCAGAGACTGCCCAATATGCTTACATTTGACAAATGACGAGAGACGCTTACAGTTTTCTTGGCCAAGTGAAAGAGACATGAAGTCTGACTGAAGTGAGTCAGAACTTGGCTGTCTCAGCATCTGCAGAAAACACTTGGTGCCAGGACACTGGATGGAAGCACAGGCAGCGCAGAGGCCTCTGGCAGCAGCTGGCATCCTTTAACTCTTATCAGCGAGATACGCTAAGAGTTTCTGGCATGGAAATTAGAGTAGCTGCCATGAGATTTTGGCCTGGTTGGCAGCAGCATCTCCTGAGATAGTTCAATTTAAAGTGTGTGTGTGTGTGTGTGTGTGTGTGTGTGTGTTCTCAAAGGAAAAGGGGACACCTTGTATTTCTCACTTTCTTCTCTAGAGTCTCTGGCTTCCTACCTTCTTCCCCTTGGAGCTGCTCTGGGATGAGGTCTGGCTCCTAGTTACCATAGTGATAGGCTAGGAAAATAATATAAATGCTTGCTGTAAGTCAGACAAAATCATAAACAGGTTATACTTTTATTTATTTGTTTGTGTGTGTGTGTGTGTGTATCAGAGAGCACTGTATGTACCTGTGGAGGCCCAAGGCTGACTTAAGAAATCATCATGGATTGTTCTACGACCTTTTTGCTTTGCTCTGGGATTTCCCAGACTCTGCCCACCAGGGCCAGAAGTGTAGGTACCTGCTTTTTCCACCTGGCTAAACAGGTTATACTTTTAAGGAGACACAATTATAAAAATGTGGTCTCTGCCTGGAAGACAGAAGACTGTTACATCACATGCATCAGAACATGACAAAGAGGAGTTGTCTAAGCATCTGAACATTGCAAGAACCATCCGTGACTCTAGTTGCAACACAGTTATTAGATTTTGTTAGATAAAAACATAAGAAAGGAACAGAAGATAAAAACAAATTGCCTCATATAATTTCTCTAATGTGAAAGAAAGTCTGTGCAATTGAGTGAAGTTGGTCCCTAGAACTAAAGGGCAGGGGACCTTACAGATCATTGTTTATAGCAGTACTTGCCCAGGGTGTGCAGCACAACTTGTAGTGGACATTATTTGTCCATTTGTCTGACCTCATCCCAGACCTGCGCAAGCAATATTTGAAAAGCAAAGCTTTAACAGTCACAATATTTAGGCAACTGTTAGTTTAACTTTTTCCTTAGTGGAAAATTCACCTCTTTCACTTGATTTCTGGGTTTGGGAACTTTGGTATCCAAAGGTGTTTGATGCTACCAAATGTAATGCTAGGCTATCTAGCACCTGGTCTCCCAGTCTTTCTGGTGACCAGTGACCTTTGGGAAGTGACTTTCTTCTCTGAGTAGACTAGACTAGGTAAAACTCTACTATTTCCAAAAATCACAGAGCACTAGTATAGATGGTATGTTCTCTTTTTGCTCTCCAATGTCATGCAAAGGATACACAAAGGGGTCATGAATATCAAAGTTACATGGTACAAATATAAAATGTTATCAACTGACAGAAACCTAGAAGCAGAGAGGTAGCAGAAGACACACCGCCCAGCCCTGTACCTCCCATAATCTGGACCCATAGACAGAGATCACCCGCACCCTCAGAAGATAGGGCTTTAACTCCAGAAAGAAGAGAGGAGGCCGTGGACATCAGTGCAATGGAAACAGTGGAATTATCCTCTTGTTTACCTGTGCTAGCTCAGACTGTATGAGGTTGAGTGAGAGAGTACAATGGTCTTCAGAGCCTGCCTGGATTGGAACCCTGATGTGTAGCCAAGCCAAGATGTCGTACACACATCGCTGCTTACAGTCCTCAGAACCTTGAGGCCCAGAGTTCCACTCCATAATAAGGCAGCCAAGCAGGGGACCCTTTATACTCATGCGCCCTGCAAACTCACAGTCAATTTCAACAGTTATAAAAAGGGTGGTGCTGACATTGCATCTGGGCTAACCACTCTAAACTGCTGACTCCCATTAGTTATTAAAACAAACTGGAGAAAATAGGCTTTGTCCCCTGATCTTGCCCATTGTTGGATGTGTCTTGGAGTCATGCCAAAATCTAAAGATTTTAGATGCATGTGAATAATAAAAAATTCACAGCACATGGCGAAGTGATTCGATAATAGACAATAATACACAATGGAAAATAGACAAAGAGACAAGAGCAAGCGTGTGTGTGTGTCGCAACCCACTGGACTGATAAGGGTAGACGAGCCTGATAGAGATGTAGATCTCACAGGTGGGCTTTCCTCTTTTGGCTTTGTATCTTGCTTTCGGTGGGTGTTCATAAGAGCTTGTTTTTATTATGTGAAAAACATAAGGCCTAGAATAAAGGGAGTTGACAGACAAATCAGTCACTGAAAACATCCACTATCAAAAAAGAAGCTCACCTGTAGAAGATTGGGACAATGTCAGAGGCAGATGAAGACAAGGAGGGAATGGGGAAAAGACATTAGGAAAAATACTCACCATTGGATAAAGCACCTGCTACCCCACCTAGAAAGTTTATACAAAATACACTGGAGCTACATTATCAGCTTAGATTTTTCTCTTGGCGACAATTTATATCAATTTGATTGCTGTAGGATCTAATGTTTTCATTATTTTCAGAATATTCAGATTTAATTATCTTCAGAATATTTTAATACTTTTGTACTATTTATCACAAATGAAATGGCATGAAGTTCCATTATTGTTAGAACTAAAATGGAATGCTAATAAGTTTTTTAAGCACATGCTTTTGAATAAAACATCTTTTAACATATGGATATGTGTGTGCAGATGTGCATGTGTGGGCATGAGTGTGCAAGACAGATCATAACCCTGGGTGGTGTTAAGATGTTGCCCACCTTGTTTTTGAGACAGGGTCTCTCATTGACCTTGAGTTCATCAAGTAAGTTAGGTTGGCTGACTAGTACGCCCCAAAGATTCACCCATCTCTTCTCTTAGTTATGGATGATGGACTAGATGCAGAGCTCGAGACATACATTGCACAGCTTATGAGTCTAATTCAACTCAGGTCTTCATGCTACAGCCACCAAATGAGCTTCTACAATGATAAGAACATTTGAATGGAAATTTATATGTACTTAAAACACACCACAGTAGTATAGTTTCTTGGCTTAACTAATGATCCAGAGGTATTTATTATCTGCATCAATCCATGCTTTATTTTTCTGTCAAGTTAAACATGAATCTCACTACCCAATTAAAAAGATGAAGCATCCAAATTGCTTGTTAGTGTCATCATAGAAAGTCTAAATTGACTGAACAAGTATTTCCCATATGAAATGACATAGCCTGACTAGCAACTGGCAAAAAAAAAAAAAAAAAAAAGGAGCCTAAAGAAATCTGTTTAAATTTCTGGTAATATGTGCAAGTAGTTTTCAATTTACAGGAGATCTGGAAGGATTTTTTTTCCACTGACTTCCTAAAGAATAGCCCTAAGAAGAAAATCAGACTAGAAGCAATATTGAAAATATAAGATTTGCTATTCAAATAGCAGCAAGGCCCAGAATCCTGTAATGTTCTCTTGTGATTGCTGTTCTGCTTTTCCTGAAAGGCAATCAACTATCCATCAAGATCAAACATGTCCTACAGGTAACCAGGAAAGGACTATCCACGGCCAAGAAGCAGAAAAGTCTTCCTTCCCGGCATTTTGGGGTACACCACATGATGGTCAAAACTTAGAGGTCAGCTTTCTGCAACATCTTTTTGCAATTTCTTCTCTGTTCCCCCTTTTCTCACTTCCTTTTATTAAAACATGGATTGGTTATAGTTTAGCAGAAGCTATATATTATTGAAATCTCTAACTCAAAAACTGATTTGTGTTTATATCTTTTATCACTAGATGAAAAACAGAAGACATTTTCCTATGTTAAAGAATGACAGACTTTTTTAAGAAAAGATATGTTTTAGGAAGAAGGACAATTGGAAAAATCATTCCAAGTGTTACTTCATAGGTCAAAGGTAAATCTTGAATGGAGCAGAGGGAGAGGGACAAGGAAGTGGGGAGCAGTAGTCTGAGAGTGGTGGAGAAGGAAGGGTGTCTAGCAAGACTTTAAGGCAGAGGTTCTGCTCCTTATGAGAAGCCAAATGAGACTTATAGACCCTAGAACAGCCATGAGTCCACCACTCCTTTTAAATATACTAATCCAGTTATTTCATGTGAAAAATATTGCACACCGATGAAGTGTAAGCTGCTTGATACAGCAGTATACAAGACTGCCCTTACTACATGATAAAGGAAAGGAGGCAAGTGCCAAGCAAGTAATTATAAGCATAATGAGTGCTTAAAAGCCTGACCTATGGAGCTAGTCCAAGTTGGTCAGGGAAATGGTATATTAAGGAGGCTGTGTTCTAATAACTTATGTATTCTGCATCACTGAGCATGGCTAAGCCTGTTGATTTGGCTGTCTTTATCTCCACATTTTCTTTGGGTGAATTTTATCCCCCAATATTCAGTGTTGAAGCCTTAATTTCACATACATATCTTAAAAGAAGTGATTATTTTAAAATAAGGCCATTCAAAGTGGGTCATAATCCAACTTACAAGAAGAGGTCTCCTTATAAGAAGAGGAAATTTTGACACTCAACGCAAGTGTAGAGATGGGTATGCACAGAGCAAAAGCCACATGATGAAACAGGACAGCTGTCTGGATGCCATGGAGAAGAGCTTAGAAGAAACCAGTCCTAGCAGCATCTGAGATTGGGACTTGTAGAGTCTAATATGCAAAATAAAGTTTTGTTGTTCAAGCCATGCAACTACATTGTTAGTAACCTGGTACATTTCCTTCCCTGAACAGGTAGTATTCCTTTAACTGCCTTTCTTAATGCTTCTTTCCTTTGTGCTGCTCTTGTTTCAGCTTCACCTGGAAACTCCTTTGTGATTGTTTGCTTGCCTGTTCTTTGAGAAGTCTTGTTCTTGTGTTCAAGCTGGCGCACATGTAATCACACTTCTTCCAGCTCTAGATTATAGATGCATTGTCATGCTTGGTGACTTCATAGACTTAAGGACACATAGGAAAAGTTGACAGACCTCTGCTGCTTGAAATCTCCTTTTCTAAAAAACTTTTTGCATGTATATGTGTGTGTGTGCGTGTGTGCACGTGTGTGTGTGTGTGTGTGTGTGTGTGTGTGTGTGTGTGTATGCCAGCGACGCTTATGTGTGTTGTGGACACATCTGGAATCATTCTGGATGTGCTACCTTCTCTTTGCTTTGCTCTGGAATTTCCCAGGCTCTGTCTTTCAGGGCCAAAAGTATAGGCTGTTACTATGATTAGTGTTTTCACGTGGAATCTGACATTTGAACTCAGGACCTTCTGCTTTTGAGACAGAGACTTAACTCCTGAGCCATCTCTCCAGCCCCAAATCTCATTTTTATATGTGGAAGAAACAAAAATCCAGAATGACCCACAACTAGAACTCTTCAGAAACAGATCTTGATGGTGAAATGAACCTTCCCAATGGCATGCAAGCTAGAGGGCTTTGGTAATACATCTTCTAAGACACACACCTTCCCTAAAAGTTCTGCTGGGAAAGTTGTTTATTCTTCCTGTGAAGTTTATAATGTAAACTTTGAGAACCAAACCAATCCACATTTGGTCAAATAGTATCTGAGTGTTTTTTGCTATGTATTGGGTATCGTGTGAGGGTCTTCAGAATGTATCTCTAATTAAACACAGATCTCACCTACATGGTCAGTCTGTCTGAGCAGCTTGGTCTGGAGGGATATCCTAGGCTTTCCACTTCCGGGGCTAGAGTGAGAAGTGGACCACCACATCCACCCAGTATTTTATGTGGACTCTAAGGATCTAAACTCTGGTGTTCTTGCTTTTGGGATATGCACCTTAATTACCCGTCCCTAACCATTCTTTTCTAAATTAGATAATTCCATTTCTTCCACTTTTTTCTAACTATATGTAGGTGACAAACAGACTGGACTGTGGTATCCATGGTGGATTGCTGGATTCATTAAGGATTGGCTGAGAGTCACAGAATAAGTGAAATTTCCCACTTTGTTTTTTTCCCCCTATCTTTCAAATTTGAGTAATGAGATTATGACATAATAGTAATGTAAACATGAACATCAGAGGCCTCAACAAAGGCATGGAGCAAGTGCTGAATATTTGCTCACTCTGTTTATTCATAGAAGTGCAGTGAACTAAAACTTGCTTGAGTTGGGATAGAATCCATTTTAATATTAATTAATATTTTAAAATCTGTATTATCGAGGCTGGAGAGGTGGCTCAGGGGTTAAGCCTCCGCCTTCTCCCTTTCACCCCACCCCGCTCCACCGGTCGGGACGCGCACGCGGGGTCCAGCCCGGCCTCACCCCGCGACTCTAGGTAAGCCCCGGCCACACCCGCCCACCAGAACCCCAGGTCAGCCCAAAGGGACCCGGCTCTGACTCCCGCCATCCAGCCGGAGCCGCGCGGGGGCCGAGGGACGAGGAGGACCTCCCCCTGCTCCCGGGCCCGGCCCCAGCTGCCCTCGGGTTAAATAGCTCCACGCTAACGCACCCATTTCTCCCATTCCCCACCCCGCTCCCCTGGTCGGGACTCGGGCGCGGTCCAGCCAGGCCTCACCCATGACCTAGGTAAGCTCTGTCCCTGCCCACCCCCAGAACCCCAGACCAAATAATTCAGTTTAGTGAAATTGAAAGATCTTAAGAGTTAAAACGACAATGCCAAAGTCAAAGTGCAAATGAGAAGCAACACTCAAGTAAACAAATTTCCCACTGAAGAAATTAATCCCATAATGTTAGACTCCAACCAGAACAAACCCGCGGAAAAAGGCCAAGACAGCCTCACCCAGGATAACGACTTTCAAAATATGATCATTACCATGTTCAATACTATGAAAGAGGAAATCAGGGAGGAATTACATAATCGAATCAATCACTTTGAAGAGGAACACAACAGACATTTGGAGGAGTTGAGAAAAACAGTGCAAGAAACAAAAACTGGCATAGAGCAGTTAAAACAGACTCAAGCAGAGTTTAAAACGGAGCTACAAGATTTGGTATCTACTTGCTGTGCAGTCCACCCTGAGCATTGTGCACTTTTAGAGCATCGTGGCCTTCTTTGTTGCTGCTGCTGCCTCCGTCCTTGGCTGACCTGAAGCTTCATCTTTTTCATCACATTGTTGCTGTTCCCGCTGCCTTTGGAGCCTGGTCTCTAGACCTTGCTCCTGTTTGCTGCTGTTTGCTGTTCATCGTCGTCGTCGGAGCCCAGCTGTTCCTCACTGATGTCGGAGCCCAGTATCTAAAACCCTCCAGAGGAGCAAAGGCTTGAGACCTTCTTGGGATCTTTTGGCTTTGTGGAACATTCCAGCCAGGAAAGAGGCTGCTGAGGACGGCTACTTTGAAGGACACTATTTTTTTAATTGATTTTTTCTTATTGTTATTTCCACTCATACAAACTTAACAGTTTTGCTGCTCCTGCAATGCCCTTGGCTCCATCCTGATGGGTATTGGCTGTCACCCCCTGGCCAGAGATAAAAACCTGTTAAATTAGAGTCTTGTTATAAGAGTATATTCAAAGGTAGATGGAATAAAAGTAGGAGACCGCGGTGAGAGAGAGGGGTCAATCTCCCATTTGCAAAATGGTTATTTTCTATCTGCCAGCCTATATGACCTCCCCTACTGGTGAGATCATACCCCATCAGTTGAAGGACACTATTTTTATTGTGAGTTATTTTAATGAACTTATTTATTTATATTACATTCTAAAGATTGTTTCTTCAGAGAACCCTAATACAGACATTTATAGCACTAAATGCCTACATCAAAAAAAGGAAAGATCACAAATAAATTACTTAATGTTACACCTGAAAGCTTTAGAAAAACCATTCCTAAAAGCAGTACACCAGAACAAATACCCAATATCCAAGCAAAAGTCAGTGAACTAGCACTGAAAAAAATTAATAAGATGAAGAGCTGCTTCCCCAAAAGATAAACAAGACTGATAAACCCTTACTCACATTAACCAAAAGAAAAAGGGAAATTCTCCAAATAAATAAAATCCAAAATGAAAAGGAGAAAATTACAACAGACACTGGAGAAATCCAGAGAATCATAAGGAAATATTTTAAAAATTTATACTCTAGGGCTGGAGAGATGGCTTGGGGGTTTATACTCTGTCTTACAAGTCCTGAATTCAGATCCCAGATCCCATGTAAAAAACACCAGGCAGAAACAACAGCAGCCTACATGATGGCCGCTCTGGTGGCCCAGAACCTGGGGAATCTCAGAGTAAAGCAAAAAAGAGATAGAAGCAATCCAGTATGATTCCTGAAGTCATCACACAGTGCCCTCTGATACACATGCACATACATGCAAAAACAAATAAATATTTTTTAAAAACTTATAGTCTACTAAATTGTACAATCTAATAGAAATGGATAAATTCCTAAACAATTACAGTTCACCAAAACCGAGTCAAGATGAAACATAATTTACATAGAACAATAGCATGAGATGAAATCAAAACTGTAATTACAAATCTCCCAACTTAAAAAAGGTCCAAGACCAGATTCAATGCAGAATTTTATCAGACTTTCATAGAACTAATGCCACTGTCATAGGAGAACTAATGCCACCTTAAGTTATTTCATGTTCTTTTCCAAGTGTTACAGCATGAGCAGCCATGAGCAGTAAAGTTTCTCGAGGCATCCAAGAACCGAAAGTTTCTGGAGAAGGTGGAGTTGCAGATCAGCCTGAAGAACTATGGCCTCCAGAAGGACAAATGCTTTTCAGGCACCTTCAAACTTATGTCCTCTCCCTGACCCAAGTTCTGTGTGTGTGTCTTGGGGTACCAGCAGCACTGTGGACATCCCCCACATGGACACTGAGTTGCTGAAGAAGCTCAACAAGAATAAGAAGTTGGTCAGGAAAGTGGCCAAGAAGTTCGATGTCTTTCTGGCCTCAGTCTTTCATCAAGCAGAACCCAAGAATTCTGGGCCCAGGTCTGAACAAGGCTAGCAAATTCCCTTCCCTGCTGACACACTAGGAGAACATGGTGGCCAAAGTCCATGAAGTGAAGTTGAGGCAGGATTAGAGCAGCCATGCTGGGATAGGTCTCTCAAGGTCTTTGGAATTCCTGAAGGTCATCCCCCACTGCTGGAATCACCCTGAGGGAACATTCCTGCTGAGGAACTGACTCCAATCCTCCCAGAGATAATAAGATGGCAAACTTCCCCATGAAGTGATTATGGAGGTGAGCTCTCCATATCAAACAACTTGACCCCTAACCCACATGGGCCCAAGAGCAACTGGGTTGGGCCCCATGGGAATTAACCAATGGGAAAAAGCCAGTTTCCCAGGCTTGTCTAGGTGTATAAATATACCTAGCCCTGGCAACCATCTTTGGTTATCTAGCCCCTCATAGCCCTCTAGTGCCATGAGTCCATTTCCAGCTGCCTAATTCTTTTGGAGGCACTCTAGCCCCTCATGGCACTCCAGTGCCATGAGTCTGTTTCTTGTTCCTTGCTCCTCATGAATTCCATGCCTAGGCACTGTGAGTTCTCATGGGCTCTCTAGCCCCTCATGGCACTAGTGCCATGAGCTCTGTTTCATTTCTGCTTCTATGGAGGCGACCTAGCTCCTCATGGCACTCCATGTCTGGAGTCCATGAGTTCCAACCTTTCTCTTCTCTAATAAACTCTACCTTAATCCTCAAAAAAAAAAAAAAAAAAAAAAACTGAGCTACAAGACAAGTTATCTTCAACCCAGAACTCCACAGAGTGTCTTATCACCAGAACTAACTAAGCAGAAAACAGAATTTCAGACCTTGAAGATAAAGTGGGAGTACTAACCAGCTCAATGGAAGAGGTTGTTAAAGCCAAAAAGATACTTGAGAGAAATATCCAAGAGATATGGGACACCCTGAAGAAGCCTAATATGCGTATTCCTGGGATACCAGAGCAAGAATCTCAAAATACCACCCCTGAGGAAATTTTTCAAATGATCATCAAGGAAAACTTTCCTCATCTAAAAAAAGAGAGGCCCATCCATATACAAGAGGCATTCCAACCAAAACAGAAGCACCCCAGGGCAAATAATAGTTAAAACACTCCACATTCAAGATAAAGAACTGGTGCCCAGAGCTTCAAGGGAGAAAAAACAAGTCACTTTTAAAGGTAAACCTATTAAAATAACAGTCGAAACAGTAAAAGCAAGAAGAGCTTGGAGAGACATACTTCAAGTATTGAATGAGCAAAAATGTCAACCCAGGCTGATTTACCCTGCAAAACTATCAGTCATGATCGAGGGAGAAAGAAAAACTTTCCAGCACAAAGACAACTTGAAGGGATACATGTCCACCAAACCAGGCCTTCAAAAAATGCTAGAAATGATACTCAAGCTTGAGGAAAAAAACAGGCATATCCAGGAGAACAGAAGGCAAATAACACCATTAAAAGCGAAGCAATATACTTATAAAAACTACTAAACATAATAAATGTCTAGAATTAAAAATAGTTTCTCCATTATAACACTAAATGTTAATGGAATTAATTCACCGATCAAGAGACACAGATTACAAACTTGGATTAAAAATCACAATCCATCAATCTGCTGCCTGCAGGAAACCCATCTCACCACAAAAGATAGGCACGCTCTAAAAATAAAAGGCTGGTCAACAATTCTACAAGCTAATGGAAGCAGAAAACAGGCAGGGGTAGCCATTATGTTATCAGACAAAGTGGACTTCAAACCAAAGAAAATTATAAGAGACATGGATGGATACTACATTTTAGTCACAGGTACAATTCACCAGGAAGACTTCATAATACTGAACATATATGCACCCAATACGGGCCCCTCCACATTCATTAAGAAAACCCTACAGCGTCTAAAGCAAGAAATCAACCCCCAAACGATAATTCTTGGGGACTTCAACACCGCCCTCTCAACATGGGATAGATCAACAAGTCAAAAGCTTAACAGAGACACCTTGGAACTTAATCAAACCCTGAAAGAAATGGACCTTACAGATCTCTATCGATCTTTTCACCCACGTCCCAAAGAATACACATTTTTCTCAGCAGCACACGGAACTTTCTCCAAAATAGATCACATATTGGGCCACAAAACGAATCTACACCTCTACAAAAAAGTTGAAATTCTAACCTGTGCCCTATCAGACCACCACGGCCTAAAGCTGGAAATCCACAACACATCAAACAAGAGAAAATACACTAACTCCTGGAAACTTAACAATATGATGCTGAATGAGAACTGGATTCAGGAAGAAATTAAAAAGGAAATTCAAGATTTCCTGAAAGTGAATAATAACGAAAATACAACTTACCAATATCTCTGGGACACAATGAAAGCTGTTCTAAGAGGTAAGTACATAGCTCTTAATGCCTACATCAAAAAAATGGAAACATCAGAAATAAACAACTTAACAATGCAGCTTAAAGCTTTAGAAAAACTAGAGCAATCTGATCCCAAAAGTAGTAGAAGAGAGGAGATTAGCAAAATAAGGGGAGAAATATCTGAAATCGAGATTAAGAAAACGATAGAAAAAATCAACCAGTCAAAAAGCTGATTCTTTGAAAAAATCAGTAAGATTGATACACCCCTAGCTAAATTAACCAAAAGCAAGAGAGAGAAAACCCATATTAACAAAATTAGAAATGAACATGGAGTTATCACTACGGATACCCAAGAAATCCAGAGAATTATAACATCATATTTCAAAAACTTGTACTCTGTGAAGTTTGACAACACAAAAGAGATGGATGAATTTCTAAGTAAACACAACCTACCTAAATTGAATCAGGAAGTTGTGAATTATTTAAATAGTCCTATAACATACAAGGAAATTGAAGAAGTAATCTCGAATCTTCCCACCAAAAAGTGTCCTGGGCCAGATGGATTCAGCACAGAATTCTACCAGACATTTAAGGAGTTAATACCACCAATACTCCTTAAGCTGTTCCATCAAATAGCAAAGGAAGGAACACTACCAAATTCCTTCTATGAAGCTAATATCATCTTAATCCCAAAACCTAATAAAGATTCACTTAAAAAAGAAAACTATAGGCCGATCTCTCTGATGAACACAGAAGCAAAGATTCTCAACAAAGTCTTAGCAAATCGGATTCAAAAACATATCAAAAAGATCATTCACAGGGACCAAGTAGGCTTCATCCCCGGCACACAAGGTTGGTTCAACATACGAAAATCAATAAATGTAATTCATCATGTAAACCAGTCCAAAGTCCAAAACCACATGATACTCTCGATAGATGTAGAAAAAGCCTTTGACAAAATCCAACAGCCTTTTATGATCAAAACGCTAGAGACTGTAGGAATGAAAGGAACCTTTATCAATATAATAAAAGCTGTATACAACAAGCCCACAGCAAGGATTATGCTCAATGGGGAACAATGGGAAGCATTCCCACTTCGATCAGGAACTAGACAAGGCTGTCCACTCTCACCACTTCTATTCAATATTGTACTTGAAGTGTTAGCTGAAGCCATAAGACAAGAAAGGGACATAAGAGGGATTCAAATCAGCAAGGAAGAAGTCAAGCTATCCCTATTTGCAGATGACATGATCTTATACCTGAGTGATCCCAAAAACTCCACCAGGAAGCTCCTGGAACTAATTGAGAAGTTCAGCAGGGTGGCAGGATACAAAATAAATGTGCAAAAATCAGAGGCCTTCCTATATGCCAGAATGAAAGAAGTGAAAAAGTCCTGAGAGAAACAATCTCATTTACTATAGCCCCTAAAAAAATGAAATACCTTGGTATAAACCTAACAAAGGAGGTAAAAGACCTTTACAATGAAAACTTTAAAACCCTAAAGAAAGAAATAGCAGAAGACACCAGAAGGTAGAAAGACCTCCCATGTCCCAGACTCCTTAAATGTCTGGTAGAATTCTGTGCTGAATCAACATTGTAAAAATGACCGTCCTACCAAAGGCAATATACAAATTCAATGCTATACCGATTAAAATCCCAAAGCAATTCTTTAAAGAAGTTGACCAAATAATCTCAAAATTCATATAGCGGCACAAAAGACCCAGGATAGCAAAGACAATCCTGAGTAACAAAAACACTGCTGGAGGTATTACCATACCAAACCTTAGTCTATACTACAAATCCATAGTTATAAAGACAGCCTGGTACTGGCTTCAAAATAGACACACAGATCAATGGATAAGGGTTGAGGACCCAGATATAAGCCCACAAAAATACAGCCATTTGGTCTTTGACAAAGGGGCCCAAAGAATCCAATGGAAAAAGAACAGTATCTTCAACAAATGGTGCTGGCAAAACTGGATCTCCACATGCAGAAGATTAAAGCTGGACCCGTACTTGTCACCATGTACAAGACTTAATTCCAAATGGATCAAGGACCTTGATTTAAGGCCAGAGACTTTAAAAACCATAGTTGAAAGGATAGGGAACTCCCTGGAGCTGATTGGACTAGGCCAACATTTCCTAAACAGACATCCAATGGCACAGTCACTGCTACCAACTCTCAACAGTTGGGATCTTGTGAAATTAAAGAGCTTCTGTTCAGATAAAGAGATTGTAACCGGAGCTCAAAGGCAACCCACAGAATGGGAGAAAATCTTCACTAACCACATATCTGACAGAGCTCTACTGTCCAGAGTGCACAAAGAACTTAGAAAACTGAACTCCAAGGAAAACAATGGCCCAATTAAAAATGGGCCCTGGAACTTAAAAGAAACTATACCAGGGATGAAATTAAAATGTCTAACAAATATCTGAAAAAATGCTCCACTTCCTTAGCCATCAGGGAAATGCAAATCAAAACTTCCCTGAGATATCATCTCACCCCGGTCAGGATGGCAAAAATCCACAATACAAACAACGACAAATGATGGAGAGGATGTGGAGAGAGGGGAACTCTCCTACATTGCTGGTGGGAATGCAGGCTCATACAGCCACTCTGGTGAGCCGTCTGGAGATTCTTAAAAGAAAATAAAGATTGAAATGCCATATAACCCTGCTATTCCACTTTTGGGAATAACCAGAGGTTTGCCTCGATAGCAGAAGCTCGACCATGTTCATAGCAGCACTGTTTACAATAGCAAAGTCATGGAATCAACCTAAATGTCCAACAGTTGACGAGTGAATAAGGAAACTGTGGTACATCCAAACACAGGTCCTTTTGCTTGGGAGGTAAAAGCAAGAAGACTTGACAAAGAAAAATACTTCTCAGAAAGTAGGAAGGTCACAGGAAGAAAATCAGAGTGGGAGGACTTGGCAGATATTATGTGTGTTGAAGAGTAGAATTGTGGAATTGAGGAAGATTAGACAGATTTTATATGCATGATGCTTGGAATGGTGCCATGCACAAAATTCAGCAAGTGTTGTTGCTCTTCCCTTACTGTACTGAGAAGACTATTACATCTAGAATCTGCCAAGCTACCCTAAGAGTTGAGAGGTGAACCAGGCCCAGGATGCTCCTTATCTTTCTTCACTAAACTACTTCCAAAAGACTGTTGGTGTGGGCCTAGAAGGCAGATGGTCTAACCAAAAAGTCTTAGCTTCTGGGACACACATTCCTGTACCTGACTGTAGCTCTTGCTAGTGCCCATGTAAGAAGTAGATACTGCTTGCTAAGTGGTACTTTATTTGACATTCCTGAGGACATGGGTCAGATAAATGACCATCAGAACTCATCTTGCCCCTTAACTCCAGTTGACTTTTTAAACATCTTTACATAATGAGCTTCCTAAGAGGGGCCTTCTCTACATGTCTACAGGTTTCCATTTACATAATAGTAGAAAACTATGGCTATGAAAAGTACAAAAGGATCTATAAGTTAAGTTTTAATGTTATTTAGTGAAATAAATACTAATTATTATCTACATGTGGGTTAATGATTCTCAGCTATTGGGAAATTGGATAGGAAAAGCACTTGGTCCCAGAAGTCTGAGGGCCATTTAGCAACCTAGAGATCCTATACTGAAATGAATTATTAAGCTTTCATTCCAGGGGCTGGGAATGTAGCTCAGTGTGCAATGCTTGAGTAACTTGCATAAGGTCCTATGATCACTATTATTGTCTTCCTTAAGCAAAATAATGTTATCTTGTAAATAATGCAAATTTGACCACTTCCTAATATACTTAGATCAGAACAACAGTAAAGTCTTTTTCTGGGTGAGCTGGATGGAACTCAGGAAAGTTATAGGCAATCCAAAGTCAAGAAAATAGTAACTGAAGACCATTGAACCAAAGTCCTAGAGCTGTCCAGGTGACTCGGTTAGTTCTTTATCAGAATGACTACTATTTGTTTGGGTTATAACTATAATATTTAAGCCACATATTATATAAGTAGACACAAAATTGCTCCCATGACCTTTTAATGTAAAAAACCCACTGAATTAACAAAGAATTAAGTTGAAGATCACGGGTTGCACTGATGCATAGGTTGCATCAATGCCAGAAAATTTGCCTACCAAATGCAAGGCACTGGGTTAAGTCCCCATGGAAGAGGGAAGAAAAGAAAAAGAAGTGAGGCTGACTAAAAGAGTGAGGAACAGTTGTCTAAACATACTGATAAAGAATTGGAACAGGTAGGTTCCCCCCTTCAGGCAGCTAGGTTTAATAAAGGCTGGGAGGTCACTTGGAGAGAAAAAACTTAACTTGCAGAGGAAAAATTTAACCAGCTTCTCTAAGAGTTCCAGGCAGGCAAAAGCTTCGAGCTCTTTCTCAGGAAAAGGGAACATCTGTAAGCTAGTAGAAGCAACTTTCCAAGACCTCTGTACAGACAGCAATGCAGAAGCTGATCCCCAAAGCTGAATGTAGCTCAGAAACCCTCCTTCTGCCCTTGAGCCCCGGGCTGGGCCTTATGAACATTTTCTATTGAAGGATGTTTAGTTTCTGAAAATTTAGCACAGAGGCTGTGCATTTTAAGAGTCCTGACTTGGCAGACTGATCTGCCTTCGCTCTAGTATATGTGCTGCCGAAGCGAGCACTGCCTTCGCTCTAATAATGACCACCACCCCTTACTATCTTTACTTCCTGGTTCTTCTTCCTCTTTGAACCCACCCTAACGCTTGTCTCTTCCAGGTCTTGTGCTTATCTAAAGTCCCTCCATACTACACAATTCAGCCAAACAATAATCTTACCACTCAATCCCTACTTTACATCAAGCCCCAGACAATCTCACTCCTTTTGCTGAGCATAAGGGCTCCAGTGCTTAGGAGATCAGCTCCAGCATACACTCTACATTTCTTCTCCTTTTTCCTTCTCTTCCTTTCCCTTCCTTTTCCTTCTCTTCCCTTTTCCTTCCCTTCCCTTCCCTTTTCTTCTTCCTTGCTTCTTTTCTTCCTTTTTTCCTACCTTTTCTTTTTTCCTTTTCTTTCCAATAAGCATTTGTCTACTTGCCTTTCTTTCATCATGGCTTATCATTCTTCCTGTCATGAAACAAGAAACCCCAGTGTGCTCAGAGTGACTTGGGTAGGCCTTGAGTTCCCGGGGGGCCCCCCAGTAGCTCACTGGAGCTAACGAAGAGGCTGTGTCATAGAGAGATTCCCTACAACAATAGTGGAACCTAAACCAGAAACCATTTGAAAAACATAACTTACATGCCAAATCCTGCCTTGTGATAATAAAGCAAAATCTTTTAGCTTCATTATGGAAGAACACAGACCAGAAAAGAAAAAGACAAAACAGTAAATCTTGGTTTAGTGTAAGAGATTACATTGGCAGAAAACAATGGGGGAGGGAGAACCCTCAAAGACCAAGAGCCTTAAAAACCAAGATAAATACAGTGAAACTTGATGTGAACAGCTAGGGGAAATTTGATAATTTGCCTAGGAGTGTGCAAGTCTATTTATAACTTATTTCCCTATGAATACTCTTTGCTATTCATGATGTTAGCCAGGACACTAAGACATACATCTTTAACTACAGTTAAGATTTATGCATAATAAATGATTATGCACACTCATGTACTTAAAACTGAAAAGATCCCTACAAAGTTTGTTCTTCAAAAGAAAGGGACTGAAACCTTTGGTTAAATATAAACAGGAACTAATGCTTCAGAGAAAAAAGAGGAAAAAGCCTGTGGAAGACTGAGTTTTTCATGAGAAAATGAAAGCGAAGTATTTTTGCCTGATTCTGCTGATTTCACTCAGTTTGTGGCTTGAGTTATTCCAACTCTGCTTGCAGTTAATTTGTAAGATTTATGTCCAAACCATTCAGTGATGTTCACATGCATGGATGCTGATAGAAATGTAAGTTTCCCAGTTCTGGAGTCTAGAAATCAGAAAATAAGGTGTTAGAAGGCCTTCCTCTTCTAATGCCTGCCAAATGGGATCCCTCCTGCTCTCCAGGTCATGGAAGCCTGAGGCATTCCTGACTTGTAGCAGCATGACTCTGACATTCATTCCTTCGTCACCTCTCTCTCTCTCTTTCTGTCACACACAGGTTTCTTCTCACTTAGGTCATACTGGATTAGCTAACTATCCTCCTCTGGTGTGACTTCATCTTTACTTTTTACATCAGCACAAAGTCCCCTTCAAACTAACGTCACCTTATTAGGTGCTGGATTTTAAGGTTTCAATATACAAAAACAAAACAAAACAAAAACCCTCACAACAGGGGCTGGAGAGATGGCTCAGGAGTTAAGACTCTGCTTCACAAGCAGAAAGACCTTAGTTCAAATCCCAGATCCCACCTGAAAACATCAGGCAGAAATGGTGACAGCCCATACCTCTGGCTCTAGAAGGCAGAGCCTGGGAAACCCCATAGTGAAACAAAAAGAAGGTAGAAGCAATCCAGAAAGATTCCTAAAGTCCATTCTTAGGCCTACATAGGCATATACAGTACCCTCTGATACTGACAGACAAATACAGACACAGACACTGGACACACACACACACATACACACACACACACACACACACACGCACACACACACACAAACAAAGAAAAAAATCACAATTGTATATAATAGATCATAATAGCTGTTAGTCTTACTTATATGTCTATAGATAAATAAAGGGTAATATATTTAAAACAGAAAATTCTAAAGGAATGTATCTCCCTATCATAGGCCTTGATGATTCATATGTAGATGTCCTAGGTCTTGTTCTAGAAGTAACTATATTATGACTATAATATACATTACATCCATTGATTTCCTGTTAAGTAAGTTCTATGGTCTCTCTTCTCCACATCTTCCTCTACCCTTAGCTCTTCATCCCTGACATGCTTATTCCATCTTCCCCCTTATGTAAGTAAACACATACTTTTTCATGGTGAGACTAGTACATAGAAAAATGAATCAAGACAAGAGATCAGCAAGTAAAGGGATACAGAAGACACTGTAAGTGCTGTGTTCAGAAACATCTCCTGGGAGTGGGTGTATTTTTGAGGAGCCTGGGGGATAATTCTGAAGGCAGAAGAGAATCATGTGTAAAGGCCCAGAGGCAGGAAAGCAGATGTCACCCTGCAATATCTTATTTTCACCCCATTTTAGAGTTACCACTTTATAATCTTCATTATTTTTCATAGGCACATTTTATTCTATCATGCGCATGATTATTTGTGATATATTTACCAGCTTTCTATGGATAGATGTGAAGGTTGTTGATAATCTTGTTACAAAAAAAATAAGGTAAAAGACAGTGAAGAGATGGTAGAGCCTAAAAGAATCAACCAATCAGAGATGGAAAGAACTCATTTTTTTCTCTTCTTATTTCTTTATTTCTTTTCTGTGTGTGTGTGTGTATGTATCAGAGAACACTATGTGTGCCTGTGAAGGCCCAGAATGACTTTGGAAATCACTCTATATCAGGTTACCTCCTTTTTTGCTTTGCTCCTCGGGGCAGGAAGTGAAGGCCTGGCCTTTTTATGTGGGGTCCGGAATTCAAATTCAGGACTTTCTCTTTATTTCTATGTCACTGACTGGTTTGAGCTCCAGAGTTACTGCAGTAAACCAGAGGCCACATTGATGGATTCTGTAGTTAGCACTATTACTGAATGTCCCATGCTATGTAGAAAAATCAAAGGGGAAAAAAAGCCAGAGCAATCCCACTGATAGATGTTTCTAACAAAAGACTTCAAAATAAGGAATATATTCATTTTTCATTGTACAAAACTTCCTTTTAAGTATGCTTGTTATTGACTAAATGGTTCATGCTTACACAACATTTCTTCAATTTTCAAATAGAGATAGATAGGTATTTTCCTTTCGACTGATCTTGTGCACATTTCTCCAATATTTAGGAGGAGTAGATAGTTTTGTCCTTGGCAAAATATCTGCTGAAATACCAGGGTATGATCAAGGTGGAAGGTGAGTTAGGTCAGAAAAAATTTCTAGTAAAAGGTAAACTGGAGAAAATTACCAAATAAAGGCCAACAGTCCCACCCCAGCTATATTATTACCAATAGAAAAGGTGCTGTTCCTAATTTGTTAATAATAGAATTTTATTAAAAATATTCTCCATTAGTGTTGCTAGCATGTATTTTTTAGCTAACTCATGTCCATATAAAATGTTGAAGGAAAGTTATTACTTTCCAGAATAGTTTTCAATAAATACACTCAACATTCTTCCAAGAGACTCTTGAAATCATGAAAGCTATCACCAAAGATGTGTGATCTGACAAGTAGGGCAATGCATAATTTTTTCTTGATTACAGTTTGGCCGTGGGTCAAAAACTGGAGTAAGTTTATCACAAGTTTAAACAAAGAGATACATTTAGATTGATGAGTGACTGAGACAGCCAGGCTCACATTCTGCCTCATTCAATGAACATGAGCGAATAACTAATCCATGGGTCAGTTAGCATGCTGGGGAGAGGAAGATGAAGAACACAGCTAATGCTCTCAACACTCATATCCCAGTAGGAGAGATAGATCCATCAACAAACTAAGAAGACTTGGTTCCAAGTATTTTACCTCTATGAATAGTGAATAAATAGAGGACACTTATTAATTTGATCAGGTTACACAACCAAATAAAAGCTGAGTGGCTTAACAAGAACAGAAATGTTCATTTTATAGTTCTGGAGGAAAGGAAACCCATTTAAAACCCATAGCTGGATTGCTGTTCAGCGCTTCCTTCCCAGCTTGCAGATAGCCATTTTCCTGTTATGTCTTCTCATGTCAAAGAGAGAGCTAGTTCAGGGCACTAATCTCATCATGAGGACAGGGCCTGATTCATCTAACCCTTGGTCCTTCCAAAGACACTATCTTCAAACACTATCACATGGAAGGCAACACTGAAGCCTCAGGGAGATGACAATATGTTCCATCCACAGAAAGAAGAAGGGTTGACTCTGTTCAGGATTGTAGAGGGAGTGTTACTGAAGTGACATGAGCTTAATCTCAAAGTAAGCAAAGGGGTCCCCAGAAGAGGAACAGGGATGATCTGACATATAGAGAGAACAGTAGGAACAAACTAAAGAAGAAGAGAAAAGGTAATCATGGTGGCTTATGTAGACTAAGAAGTACCTGTAGTCAGAAAAATTAGGCTGGTTCTAAAGTTACAGAAAATGTCAGAGGCAAGATGTTCAGATCTTATATAGACAGTGGAAAGTTGATGAAGTTTCTGATTTTATAATAAATTTACAGTAATGTGAGTTTTATTTTTAAAATTTTTTTTATTATTTATTCAATTGTGCATATGCATGTGTGCGTATGTGTGTGTATGTATGTGTGTGTGTAGAACCACGGACGAATTGGGGAACTACTCCGCCCTACCAGGACCAGAAAGGCAGGCCACCCCCTCGTTTCCGCCTGGCGTCTATACGTGGGGTCTAGGATCCGAACTCAGGACCTTCTGCCTGCAAGGCAGAGGCTTAACCGCTGAGCCACCTCTCCAGCCCCAGTAATGTGAGTTTTATATTTAAAATTGAATTTTTAAAAGTTGAGTTGAAATAACTCTAAAGTTACTGAAACATTATAGGAATAGTATGAATAACTCCCCTGCAATTCTTTTATCATGCTAACCAATTATTACTTTTTCCATATTGATTTTATTATTCTTACATATTCATATTATATAGTACTTATATAAGCATTTAGAACTAGACATATAGATAGGAACATGAAGGAATGCATATACAAATACATGTATATAATGCATGTAATGTAATTTTTTTTCTGACCTTGTGAATAGGCTTATACCTTAATCTCTTCTAATAATTGGGTGTATACATTTTAAAAATAAACCATTGTCTTTTATAAGCACAAGACAGTTATAAAATTCAGAATTCTTTACATTGATACTTTTTTGTATCTCAATTTTGTCAATTGCCTTTTTAGGATCCATCCAGGACAAAGTATTTAGCTTTTCATTTTTCTTGTCTTTTTAGTCTCTTTTAATTTAGAAAAATTTCTTCAGTCTTTATTTCTCATGACATTGACATCTTGAAATAGGAAGGATTTTTTAAGCAAGTGAAATGCTTAAAATGTTGCTGAAAAATTAGGTCACTGAGGAAAGAGGTGGATAAGAGAAGGTATACAGTCAGGGGCAAAGAAAGGATTGGAGAGATGAAGTTAGCCGTGATGATTAGGATCTATGGAAATGGGAGAGGAGGGTGACCTGTAATATGTGCAAAAAGTAAAGAAAACAAAGATTTAGGCCACCAATGGGATGGTGATAGGATTATAAGCTAAATGGCAGATTTTACTTTTGTCGGGTAGAAGATTGAAGGAGGGTGTCTTGTTTTGCAGGGAATGCTGAGTGTATCTGTGTATTTTGCAGTTGGAAATAAGACATGGAATGAAGGTAAGGTGTGTAAGAAAGGTGGTTTATCTAAAACAGAATAAACCTAAAGAATTTATCTTCTCTTTATCTTCCTGAAGTAGTGCCTTACATGTAAAATGTTTTCTTTGAAGTGGTAACTTTTGTGTAAAAAGTTTTCTTTATCATGCTTTCTGTTTCCTTAAAGTAGCCTGCCTGGCTACAGTGGCGGGAAGCCTGGGCCACCTGTGAAGGGAGAGGGATTATGGTTGTTTGGGTAAGAATTCTCCAGGCCAGAAAGTTATAATGTATAAAAGACAAGCAAAACAAAGAACAGTGCCCAGTCTTTGGCGAAAGGATTTCTTCCCAGTGAAGCAGTGGTGTGAAGTAAACTTTGCCATTCTGCCTCTCTTGAGTGCTTGCTTGCTATTTTTTTCTGTAACATTTCTATTCTCTAACTGAATCTAGCAGAGTAACCGTAAGCAGACAACCATTTCTTGGAAGTCTAAGAAAAAGGAAAGGGGTGGTGAAGTTCCCTTTTTAGGCAAATGAGGAAAGATTCTGGGGATGTCCTGTAGAGCTGACAATCTATCAATTTCTTCCATTTCTCAGAATCTGAGAGAAATGAACAAGAGACTAGAAAAGCCATAATGCTTCACATCATGATGCATAATGGTGCATCCAGATTAAAAGGCTCCAATTTCATTTCATTTGGCAGCAAAACTTGGCCTAGATTCATGTGAGGCTTTGGATAGAGTTCTTTTATTCCAGTGCCTGAGTTTTTGCATTTTTCTCTGGAGGTATTTAATTCATGGTGATAGGCCTGCTCTCCTCTCTATAATCTAAGATATTCTAAATTACAAAATCATGTAAAGATTTTAGATGAAGAAATTTGCATATGTATTTGAAATGATGGAGATACTTTGCAATCTACACTGGTACCTTTACTTAAACATTTGGCCCATGAAAATGTGGCCCCTCCCCATCCACACCTCATATTTGGAACTATGAGAGGGTCTTGGTGTTACCTCTTCTGACCCATTGCTCTGAGGTCAAGCTTTTTTTTTTTTTTTCTTGGTTTGATGCTATCTCCAGACATAGGACCAGGTCACCATTCTTATTTAAGATGTTCATTCTTTTTCAAGCAATCAGTTTTGCTACTTGACTGACAGGACTTTTCAATCATAACCTATTTTTGTTCCCACCAGCTCTCCTGAGCCTTCCCTATGCACCATGAAACTTACTTCCTCTAGTCTTGCTAGACACCCCAGAGATGGGAATAGGAGTTTTAAAAAAAATAGGAAGAGAAATCAGGCAAAGCACACTGGGAAAAAAGAATGAGAGGCAGGAAGCATACTGGCTAAATGTGGAAATGAAAGCTGTAACTATGGATAGAAGTGAAAAATTGAGTTAAAAGAATTTTGATTTTTGCCATAAAAGTCTAATTGAAGGGTTTTAAGGAAAGGCATGACATAATCTGATAGTACATATCAGACCACTGTGACTGTGGCATAGAAAGGATCTGAGGATCAAGAGTATCTAGAAAGATCCAAGATAAAATGGCCCACTGAGGACATATGCATAAAAGGGATAACACAGAAAGATACTAAATGAGCAAGGACACGATCATGGCCTATCTTCAGGCTTCTCTAACAGTGGATTTCATAAGCTCATTGCACATGGGTAGGGTCAAGATTTTCATGAAGGCTTGGGCAAGTCCAAGGGGAAGAATGAGATTCTCCAGGTAGACCTTCATTGTTGCCTTTCAGGAAGAAGCCTGTGGAATACCACTGCACCTACTTGCCCCTATCCCCTTTCTTTCTTTCTTTAGGCAACCTGCATGTGCAACCACTGCAAAACCTTCAGTCTGGTTTCCTCAGGAATCTGGTCACCATTGTGTAACTAGAGATTACTGTACCTGTTAGGATATTCCTGTGTATTTTGTATCTGAATTAAAACTACAGTTCAGATCACTTCACTTACAATTCCGTTGTCAAAAATGCTCATTATTCAACCTCAGAAGAAAAAATGGCTATGAAGTTACATTAAATGTCAAAGTCATATGTTACTGTGTGTACATGACTTCACCCACATTCAGCAGAATTTATTCTGGCTTCCTTCCATACTCCAAGACTTTCATGCTGCCTGCTGGCACTACAAACACTGCTGGAATTCATTCTCCCGCAGAAATTTTCTTGAACTGAAAGTTTACACCAAAAAGCAGTGAAGGAAACTTGTTACCATTCGTTTATTTTGGGTGTTCTTGCAAAGACTGGGGGAGGACAATAGTTCTTTGACATTAGCTAGCAGTAGTAAGTTAGCAGAAGCCTAAAAGTCCTTCCATTCAATTTCATGGTTTAAGTTAGAATAACCAGGGAAGTACGCAAAGCAGTTAAGCATGTGCCATGAAGCATATCCAACTACTGCCAACTATTATGCATATTCTTCCTGAATTCTAAAATTCCCAACTCTTCAGGACTGTGGAATTTTATCAACAAATAAATAAACTTATATATTTGTAAATTAAAGTTTGTCATTCAGTTTGTGTAGGATTTTTTCTTTAATTTTGGCATATGAATATTCAAATATAGAAGGGGACAATTATTGTTGAGAACAGAGAAATATCCTTTCTCTGTATTGCTTCATTTATACTTCTTCCACTTGCTCCACATACACCTGTATCATGACCAAGTTCACTTACATGTTGACTTAATCCTACATGTCTGTCTGTATTCCACATGTATCTAATCTCTCCCTGCATACATACTTAGATTTGTGTGTGTGTGTGTGTGTGTGTGTGTGTGTGTGTGTGTGTAGTGTTTTTTTCTCTCTCTAATATAGTCTAGCAGGTTCATTAGGAAAAAGGAAGCAAGTCACCCACATGCTTCGGTAATACAAAAACATACTGCAGTGACAGCTGCATCTGATTAAATATTTAGTAACACCAGAGAAAAGCTGCAGGTAAAAAAAAAATCTTTGAAGATTATATTAGGTTAGTTCATTTTGCTTTTTTGTGTCTTCCTTTATGGTTTCATTTTTTTTGTTTCTTTCTTTATGGTTCAACCATTAACACATCAAAATATATCTGGAACTTGAGCAAATATATATGTAATTAAACTCAGAGCTCTATGCTTTTCACTAACCACCCATTTCCATGGCCCACATGATATATATTTCTTTTGTCTTCCCCCCACATACACACACACACTCTAATCACTATTAAAACCAGGAACTCAAACAGGAAGATATTCTGTAGGGAAAATGCACTGACATGACTTACACTCTTAAAATGTTTTCTTAAAATGTTTCTTTAATAGTCATAGATGTATGAGCTCAAATTCAAATATGAAAAAGCCAAGGAACGTTTTTCAATCTTAGCATTCTTTCAGGATAAAGTTTTTTTTTTAATATATCTATCTAGTTTACCTAACTTTTGGGCATTTTCTGTTCCTATATCTTTCTAAAAGCTATAATTACAGAGAATTGATTCAAATTGTTCTTAAAACCAGAAGAGGGAAAAATCACCAATTGTTCATATTCAGTCTTCTCTTCTTCAGAGATTTAAATAAGCACAAAATGGCATTAGCTATGAGTAATTTTCCACTGACTTATAAAGCAAGATTGGCCAGTTGAAATACTTAGGTACTTTCTAAAACTTCATAGTCTCTTTTTCTGTATTTGTTACTTAATAATTCAGCATTTTGTCTATTTCATACAAATTGATGCCATCTTGGGAATAGTAACATTACTAAAAATTTGCCTTGCACCCAAACTGTTTCCAAATAGAAGAGTAAATTAAAATAACTCAAAATGTGATAAAATAGAACAAATACAATAATATCTGTGCAATTTTTTTAATAAATGGAGGAGAAAAGGATTGCTCCTTTTCCTTTAGATCATTTATCGAATACAAAAAAAGTCAAATGCTTCCTGTGAGGGATACCACTAAAACTAAATGAACTGAAAGTATAACATGAATATTATATATCTAATAATCTGTTAAATTTTTACATGCCTAACTATATACTATTATAACTAATACCAATTTTCAATTTGATGGGATCTAGAATCACTTAGGAGACAGATCTCCAACATGTCTATGAAGGATCATCAAGATTAAGATTACTCTGAGAATGCTGATTATCTTGATAAGGTAAATTGATGTGGGAAGTCCCATTTTATCTGTTGGTGAGTTTTTAATTCAATTTAAATTTCCCTTGAAATGTTCATTCCCCTGCGTGGAGATCTGAACTATATAAAACAGCTGTTTCCAGATAGTGTAATCAGTGCTTTAAGTTCCTGCTTTCTTGACTTCCCTGCCATGATGGATTGTACCCTTGAACTGTGAGCTATGTGTATGGTCCATGTGTAACCTTTCCTCTATTAAGTTTTTTTTTTTTTAGTGTACTTTGTCACAGCAACAGGAAAAGAAGCTAAGACAGATGTTATAACAAATTAATACAAATTTAGTAACTTAAAAAATTTTATTATCTTACAACTGTGACATCAGAATAAATCTTTTAAGAGTTTTGCTGAACTAAATATCAGCAAGATATTAGCAAGGCTGAACTAAATATGAGCAAGATATTAGTAAGGCTGCAAAAACCAAAGCTCCCTTTGGGAGCTTCTAAGTGTGAAGCTATTCCCCGGAACATTTCAGCTCTTACTTGTTAATGTATTCTTTATGTAATGGCTCCTTTTTCTTTCCTCAAAGTCACCAATGAAGGATTAAGTTCTTATGGAGCAATTTCTTCCTAATTGAGATATCCCCTTCTGGAGTAAGGAAGCTTAGAAGACTCAGAAGAGAAGCAATTCACAAGTTTCAGAAACTAATGAGACTCTGTCCTTCTGGCCCTTCCTCTTTCTCTCCCTCCCTCCTTCCAAGCAGTAAACAGCTGCTGGAGTGAAGAGACTCTCTGGACAGCCGAATTGGATGTAGGATACTTGTTTACAGGGTATTTAATTTATTCATACTGATTCATATATTTATATGAATACATAAGCATTTCTATTTTAAGAGGAATTTGTGGACACAATAAAAATGTAATTTACAAACTACTTCTAAGTTGGATGATAGATACATTTTTGTAATTCTTTAAAATTAATCTTCCATGTAAATAGATTTTCATAAAAATTAGGCATTTTATTAGCTATTTTATTACTTACTAGTTTTCATAGATTAAAAAAATATACTTTAGGGAGCTGCAAGCCTGGTACCTGAGTTTGATTGCTAGAACCCACATAAGGACAGAAGGCAAGATCAGTTCCACAAAATTATCCTCTGAGTTCCAACTTATGCCAAGATTTGTGCTCACAGATAACAACAATATATTCTTTAGGTAAAGGAATATTATCACATATAATAAGAACAATCTTAGTTCATTTATCAAAACAATTTGCACATTCCACAACACAGTACCCTACCACAATAAAAATTCTGTTAAAAGCTCAGCTGTTCTAAATAACTTTTTAATATCTGTGTCTTTTCCCAGATTTAAGGGAAAAAGTCACTAGTTAACTTTGAAGATGCTGTCATATTTGGAACAAGCATATTTATTTTCTTAAATACCAGCCCCAAAAGTTATTAAAGCAAACATAATACAACACTGTTCTCTTAAACTCTGAATTTTGATTATCTTAAATTATTTTAGCATTGTATGATGCTTTAAAAATGTTTGAAAATATTTAAAATTTTTTTTTCAGTTTTGGGGAATTGTTTTACTTTCCATCCATCTTCTTTCCATTTTGCTTAAGTGTCTGCAGAACAACTTGACCACTCAGTGATGGTTACTACCTGTTCAGTGGTGAGCAGTAGGACCTGCAGACCAGTACTCAGGAGCCAGCTGAACATGAAGTAAAAAAAAAAAAAAAAAATTAAAGTGTCAAGTTACTATTAAACATAAGTTGAGATGGAAAATTACTGAGATCTCAAAGGTAGCCATGTGAGGACATTTTCAAAGAACCCCCTCCTGCCCCCAAACACACAAACCATGGCTTGCACATGCTTTGATAAGCGTAAAGGCCCAGGCTGTTTGCAGTCAGCATGCCCTACTGACAGTAACCTCTGTGTTTGCTTCTGAAAAGTCCCATTTCACTTGCTCCACCTCTGCTCTGCTTCAGTATAAAATGATCCACCTCTGCTCTGCTTCAGTATAAAATGAAAGTGCAAGCAAAACTGGGGCTGGAATCCTTGGAGAGTGTTCTTGGCTCCAGACCAACAGTGAGTAAAGCTCTTTCCTTCCACCCTAATTGTTATCTGAGGGTTACATTCCTGGGCAAGGGTAGAGTGATCCTGGCAAGCCTTGAGACCAGCTTGCCAGCTCAAGCTGGGCAACCCAGTAGTGAACCCTACATTCAGAAATTCCTCCATTCACATCCTTTTCAATGTCTTCAGGATCTCTCACCAGATGGTGCCAATCATGTGTGCGGACCTCCCCAGGCATGTCGGACCCACTGAATTATGTTGTATGGGATGGCAATGTCTACATTTTGAGAGGAAGAATCTGTGCTGTATGGAATGGTACACAGGTGGTTGATTTAAGAACCTTTCATGTGCCCGTGCTCAGTTACCACTGGAATGTATGGTTCCCAAAAGGCAGGCTTTAGGGGTGAAGAAGCCAGCAATCAGAGTGGCTATGGGGGCAGCTGCAAACCTAACCCAGTCGACTGGCTGGTTGCTGTTTCTAGAAGAGATGATGCTGACGTCTGCTGCAGGCAGCGTGAGCTGCTTGCAGCAGCGCTTCCCAGCTCCTCTTCAGATTTGCAATAACATACCATCACTTTTCCTTTTGTAGACGTGCTGCTCCACCTGGAAGTCAAAGTTGGTGCTCCCTAGGTGGGTCCCTGCTTCAGGAATTTGAGGACACTGTCCTCCATCATTTGGAGTCCTCACATTTGGAATCTCAGAACCTCCTACAACAGCATTACAAGCTGGAGACCAAGCATCCCAAACATTAGCTTGTGGAGGATATTTTATTGTGCTTTCTTCATCTATCATTCCTCAATTCTAATCTCTTTCTCTTGCTCTAAATGCCCATATGCCCAGTTTCTCAACTTGAGTTTTACCCTGCTCAGCATTTTTAGTCTCTCTTGCTGATGTCCATTTGTGTCTTGTGCACTAGTACAATGTAATCTTCTGGTTCTTTTCCTATTTTTAGTGGGTATTTCTGAGTATACTCTGGTTGTCCTTGCTGTGTGACACTTTTTCTGGGGAGACACCATACAAATATCTATCTATTTTAGACAGGAATTGGATGAAAGATCAAAGGAACAATTATGCCAAGGTCCAACTTGGCAACCAATGAATATATTATAACTACTTAGCAGGAGTAGGAGTAAGAAATACCTACAGAAGCCTGGTGACCCCAAAGCACTCACACTGAAACTCATTCCAAGCATGGCTCCGTAGATCAAATCCCCCCCTTCCAATGAACCTTGCCCACGCTCTAAATCTTATACTACCTCCCAAAACGGCAAGACCCCAAGGACACATGCAGTTAGAATAGAATCTGACACTAATGGCCTGGAGGTGCTTCAGTGAGGCCAGGATCCCATGCGAGGGTCCAGTGACTCTCCCCCACTCTGCTGTCTTTGAAAGAACATCCAAGTTTGATCTTGATCTCTCGCAAGTAGGTACAGCTGATCATACAAAGATGGAGCTGTTTGCTCTGAGGAAAATGCCATACTACCTACTCTTTATCTTTGCTTTTCATGCCAGCATTCCCCAGAATTTTATACTGGGCTCTGCTTCTTGTCCCTCTAATGTTTTCATGACATGAGCACTATTGTCATGCACCCTGACATTTCCAACTATCGCCTGAAAGCTAATGATGTCCACATCTATTTGTAGATTTCACTTTTCTGACCAGCAAGTGCCTAAATATACCTTTCAACAACTTTCTTACAATTTCAGAGACATCTCCTTGTCTGTGATTTTTCCCCCTCCTAGTTTTTCCCCCTTCTATCCTGTTGTCCAGATGAAAGCGATTCATAGTTCTCAAACTCCTCATTAACTATCTTCAAGCACAGGTATTAACCAGTCATTCTAGTATTGCACTGAAAGAGTTTGTTATCTCTAATCTTATTTCTGAAGATTCCCTCATCTGTGCTGCCTGAATTTCTTAAGCATTCCATAACTGATTCTCAGCATTTAATAAAATAACTTTTTTATACCAATTCATTTTATTTTCTGACACGACCCATGCAAATCCTACTCTCAGAGAATTAATGTCATCTAATGTCTAAATTTAATGCACAAAAACATATGAAAAGGTCTTTTACCGTTATACTCTATTTTACTGAATCATTATATCCAGCAAGTCATTATGACTTTCAGTAATTTACCCAAGTTGGTTCTTACTTCTGTTTTTGTCTTCAGAGTGTTTAATCTTCCTAGAATTTACTTGTGCTTCCTCTTCCTGTTATAATCTTATTTTTCTAAGATTTATCTCAAAGTTATTTCCTCTTTTTTATTTTTTATTTCTTCCACTCATACAAAGTTGATAAGTACCCCATTCCCCTCCTTCTCTCCACCCCTCCTTGGATCCCCTTGCTCCCTCCCCACCTTTTCCCTTTCCTTTCCCCCCTCCCTCCCTTTCTCCCAGTGCCCCCTCTACTCCTCATTCCTGGAGCATCCTATAGTGTGCATGTCAAACTTCCCTCTGGGTCCTCCTCTCCGATGAGGTGTAAGGACTCAGTGGCATTGCCTAGAGCTCTTTGTGTGTGTGTGTGTGTGTGTGTGTGTGTGTGTGTGTGTGTGTGTGTGTGTTCCCCTTTAATATAGGAACACTATTGTGGCTATTAATTCCTTGCCTCTAAGGATCTAAGTGCCTATGATCCATGCTAGACTTTGGGGGTTCAATGATATGTTGGTCATTGCTCAGGTCATGCAAAGTCCTATTATGATTACTTTGGCCCTAAAAGTTATCTCCTCTTTGAATTCTGACTCAGCTTCATTATTAGTTATAATGACAGACACTTCTTCTACTGTGCATCTAAAGTCCTTTGCACTCATCTTTTTTGCTTCATCATCTGGTATTCTTTCTTTCTGTGTCCATCTCTGCATAATGCCATACATCCTGGATGAACACAAACCACATTTTTAAAGCAATTGTTTGAACTGCATCATGTAACTCAGTGTCCTGCATGAAGTAAATATAAACAAAGATATTGTGAATTTGGAGAAAACTAATAGGATAGCCAGGTCTCCAGTTACAGATGACACTGCAGAGTGCAATGGTGGCTAAGCGACCTTAGGTGCCCTGACATTTTGTACTTGGGATATAATTTTAGAATAGGGATTTAATAATAATATCACTGAGATAGGAAAATTTATTCCTTTGAGAGGAGAATAGTCTGATTCCTCTCAATTTTTGGGATTAGGAAAATGTTTGTCATAATGAGAGATTATATATGGCTACATTGAAGAGTACATAATGAGAGATGGCATATGGGGCTACATTAACGACTACATAATGAGAGATTACATATGGCTAAATGGAAAGGACTCAGATCTGAGTTTTCTCTCATGAGAGTTAAAATTACCTCCAAATTGAAATTCACAAATTTCTCCCCATCCCCATTTTTCATATACATGATGTGTGTTTGCAGGTGTAAGGATACGTATATGTATGTACAAGTCCACAAGCATCTGTGTACATGTATGTAGGGGTCCAAAGTGGACATCAAGATTTGAGGCTCTTTATTCCTCTAAGGTTGGCTGAATCTCTAAGTAAACACAGAGCTCCTCTAGAGAGCTGGTCTAGCTAGCCAGCTTGCTCTGGGGATTCTCAGACTCTCCACTTTGGGAATTAGAAATACAAGTGGGCCAGGTCACCAGACTTGGAAATTGAAGATCTCTGGTCCTTTTGCTTGAGCAGCAAGCACTTTAATCACTAAATCATAGCCACAGCCTCAGAACTGGATGAATTTCTTAATAACAAAACTTAGTTTTTAGGAATTCCTTCTGAATACAATATGTTCCATAGTGAAATCTCCATTTGTAGCACTCAATTTGCCAACAAGTGAAATGCCTGAATCTCAGGTGTAAGAATCTGGAAATAGTTAAAATTTATAAGCATCAGCTTTAACAAAAGATCTTGCTTGTTCTCTCCCTCCCTTCCTTATGTGTGGGGATGAACCAAAGGGCCGGCACTTTACCGTTGAGCTAATGTGTCTTAAATCTGCTCCATATTTAATAACTGTTTTTACTGAGGGGTACTTGCCTCCTAAAAGCCATATATTCTATTTAGATTAATATGCCCTCATTATAATTAAAGTTTTCATGGCTGTTTAAGTTAGGATTCAGAGAGGAATCATTCATAGACCCTGGAAAAAGACATGATCAGCAGTGTCTCTCAAGTTCCCTGGCTACTGATTTCAAGATTTCAAGAAATGAGAAAAGCAGCATGGCATAACAGAAGAGCTTCGAAGTTAGGCCATTACCAAGGATAATACTGGTAACACTGGGGGAGTCACTTGATTGAAATTTCCTAATCTTTACCACAAAGTGAATGTCACTTAAGGTATGGAGGGATGATGATTACCTGATGTACCACTGAGCATAGGACATGTTATGTGGCAAAATGTTCAATAAATATAAACCTTTCTATTGATGATAGAAGAATGAATGAATGGTGGCCTCTTTCCAAACCAGCCTGAACATTTTTAAAATAGATGTGCATAGAATTGTTTGCTCACAAATACATGAAATGTAACACAATCTTAGAGCCAAAGAGTTCACAAGGCAGAGTGAGTTCTCAGCTAAAAGCTGAAATGGTATGACAACTAAAGTATTGAATTAGATATCAAAATATTAACTTTTCCTACTGAATTAATTTTTATTTGGAAAGTGAATTATTTTGATGAACCCTACAGTAATAAGAGGGCTGTTTTTCTTTCTTTCTTTCTTTTTATGGAAGTCTAGCTGTTCTAAAAAGTCTTTTTGACCCTGGAACTGTACTCATATTTTCTTTAAAGTCACTAATATTTTATAAGACTACATATGAGATCTGGAATTCTAATGACTAGTGACTAACCCAAATTCACAGGGACAAGTTTACTCATTTAAATCTCATGCTCTTGAGAAAATACACAATTTTTCCTTTATTCGAAATGTCTTAGTCTTAGGTTTTGGTGATGCATTCAAATATGAAAACCCCATTTGTTGACTGGCTTCATGGTCAATTTCTGATATTGTACCAAATAAATCACTATGATTTGTAGCAACTTTAAAAATCTATATAATTATTTTCATTAGTTGATTCGTATACATTTTTTCTTTTATATTATTTTACCCTATTAGTTTACTTTAGTAGAAATACAATAACCATCAGTCACCAACCATACATTTTATAACTAATTTAATTGCATGCATTTTTCAGTTAACATTTCTGGGATTGCTGCATTTAGCTTCATTATTTCTCTGAAGGGTAATGGCTTAGACATTTTGTAATTCACTTTAAATTTACTAGTTTCAAAGTGAAGGGAAATAACTTTTTTTTATATTATGTGAGGTGATGGGTTAGTACTTCCAATTAGACTATTTCTTCCCAATTATAAATACATATATTTTGCTCAAAAGAATTCCAAATGTATTTTTTTTTTTTTGTTTTACAAAGCATTTTATAATCTGATTCTCTAGGAACCGGCAAGAAGACTCAGTGGTAAAACTACTGCTTGTGAATTTAGCAATCTGCATTCAATCTCTGGAAGCCTACCTAGTAGAAGAAGAGAACTGACTTCTAAAGTTGTCCACCCATGCATCAAGGCATGCATGCACACACCAACTAATAAACTGTATTCTTGCTATCTCTTTGTATGCGATTTTAGTTCCAGCAACTAAATTTTTTAATCATCAGATTCTATCTATCTATCTATCTATCTATCTATCTATCTATATCTATCTATATCTATACAATGCTGTTCAACTGAACTCTGTTATGATGAAATGTTGCATACTCTTCAGTATAATAGTCATTATTCAGATGTTGTTATTGAGTCCTTTAGATGTAGTATGACTCATGGGCTGCATTTTTTCCCCTCTTAATTGGCTTTAAAATTAGTCCTATGGTTTGCACCTCATCGGAGAGGAGGACCCAGAGGAGAGTTTGGCATGCACATTAAAGGATGCTCTGGGGAGGGGAGGGGGAGATACTGGGGATGGGGAGGGAGGGGGTGGGGAGGTTGGAGGGAGGGAGGGGACCAGTGTACCTGTTTAGTTTGTATGAGTGGAAATAAAAAGAAATAAAGTGTAAATGACAACAAAAAATAAAATAAATAAAATTAGTCCTATGGGACAAGTGGTTACTATATTCGATAGTACAGGTGTAAAATGCATGACAAAATAGCTAAAGCAGTAACTAGGTCTGATTACAATGTCCTCTTCCTTCAAGGTGATCAGGTCTTATCCATACATCCAAGTCAAGTATCATTTCCTCCATAAAGCTCATGTTGGCCACTCTTACCCACATGGATGTCTTTCTTCTTTGAATTTCTTCTATATACTTAATTATGTATAGAATATCAATAATTTAATGCTCAATTATAACTATATAATTTCACTTTAATATATGTAAATTTTAGCACAAAATACAGGTAACATTACCATTTCCTCTCAAAGTCTATAATGTTAAATACTTATATATCTTGTTTCACCTTTAGATTAGGATTTTAAAAGTATTATAATCTGCACTGTACTCAAGGGAAGACTGTTTCAGAGAGATGAAGTGACTTGTGAACCCAGCTCCTTACTAGGTGGGGACCCTGCAGAGTAGGCAGAATCAACAGTATACCTGGGCCAGATGTGATTACTGGAAACCATCATAAAACAAATGCTCTTTGAAAATATACTTTATAGCAATCATATTTCTGCAGAGATAAAAAATGATTCAGTTAAAGTTGTAAAAGTCTAATTATTCCTTCATAGGCTTAACACATCATTTTCTAAAGACTAGTAGTTCCCTCTAGTGAGAATTCATGAGAATAACATATTTAGCAAGTATTTAAAACAGAAAACAATGCTTCTTCATATGCATGAAATACAGCATCATGATGATCAAGCATTTTCTTTTTTTCTCAGAACTTTACCAAAATTGGGATCACCATTTAGGAAATTTCATAGAGACATATCTGTGTCACTAGTCATTACAAATGTAATTTTCAAACTTCTTTGCTATTTCTTAATGTGTAGGCATGCTAATCCATGGTACCAAAATGGCTACTCATATTGTTTTTCAATTTATATGTATAGGTAGGCTATACTATGAATTTCATTTCAGAAAAGCAAATAATGTTTTAGAAATAGTTGTTATAAAAAAGGCGACGCTTGGTCTGACAAAGTTACAAAAGACTGAATTAGGGATTATACATAGTTACCTGCTTGTCCTCTAAATGGAAAAGAATGAATACTTGGACATGTTCCTAACAAATATCAATTTGCTTGCAGATAAGGACAAGAGAAAGGAGGGAGAAAATCGGTTTAGCATAAAATGAAGATGGGCTTATGATTTTGAGTTAAGAAAGTGACTTCACATTTTGTTTGGAATAAGGCTTATTATTTTAGGAGACCAATAAAATATTCTGGGTCAAATCATTGATCAGTCATTTTCTATGCTTTTTGGAATGACTTGGTTTCTTTTTGCCTCAGTTCCCCATGGACAAAATAAAGACTGTAAAAAATGGTACACAGAATATTTATGACAGTAAACATGAAAGACATTGTCAATTATAAGAAAGACTCTTCCTAAAAAAAAAGACAGTTTAAATTTCTGCCAGACTCTTTGCCCCCATCCTGATGAGACATTCCAGAAAAACCCAATTACATAATCCAGTGGAGAATAATTTAAGTTTTCTTGTGAATGTTTTCTCTAGAGCAACATTAAGAGAGAGATCTCTTTTTGGAGCCTGAGGCTCATTTCTCATTGCTGAATGCTCTATCATGGCTAAAAGATAATGCACAAAACATTGCCAGAATATTATTCCCCTTTCAAAAACACAATTCCTGTAGAAGTGCACTATTGATTTTTCTATGGTTATTTAATGTTTATGTTGCCAAATAAAAAAATATCTTGACAAATCCATGGCCCACACTATCCTGAATTAAGGCAAGAGCAGTAGCACCTGTGCTCAGAGCCCAAAGGGATGAGGTTGGGATACTGGAATGAAGTGATCAACCCGAACACCAAGGCCACTACAAGGCACATCTAAGCAAGTATGAAGTTCCACGGGATGTTGCAGTCTCCCTGAACATTGTTGATAAATTCATGATTAAATGAATTTAAGGGCTTTTATTCTTATGATTCTGGTTGCAGCTCTTAGTTCAGCTTGGCAGCAGAGCATATATTAACACCAGGAGTCAAAGGAACTGGCCACACCATACCCACAGGGATTGCTGAGGGAGGGGCAATCCTCACTTGCCAGATGGCAAGTCTGTCCAAATATGCTGAAGAGTATCGGCTTACTAAACTAGCTCATACCATCTTATCCACCCATGTAGGTCTTCCCACATCAGTCAGACAACCGTCTTCAGGCTTGCTCAAGGGCTTTCCTTAACTACTAATTCTTCACAAATGTGCCAAGCGCCCAGCCTTGCATTGCCAAATTTACACCTATATACCTAACTAACACAGATGGCTCGTAGGATTCTAGGAATTCTGGAACTCAAGACTAATGTTTTAGGATAGTAGATGAAAGCTATACAAAGAAGGGAAAAGGAATTTTATCAGTTTTGATATCTTGGTAAAATAAGTTAAACTTTCCCTGTTACTGCTTCTTTAAAAATTTGACAATTTAATGCATGTACAATACCTAGCACATTCTAAGGTGTGATAGGTTTATGTAGAGATGAGAGAATGGGCAGCACCTGCCTAGACAGAGAATGTCTCAGACAGCAAGTCAGCTAGTGTCATGAAAGAGACACATGCGACATTTAGGTCAAGAAGACAAAGAAAAAAGTCCCACAGACAATAGTCCTTCAGTGACAAGTACAATGGACACTGTTATTACTTGTTCCCTGCAAGGCTAAATAACTCCATAAGCATGTGAGTCACAGTACAGACTGAGATTCCAGACAGTTTCTCCTTCCAATAAAATTTTTCTTAAAAAAGAAAAACAGAGGACTGAAGAGATGGCTCAGGGGTTAAGACTCTGCCTTGCAAGCAGAAGGACCTGAGTTTGGATCCCAAGTCCCACATGAAAAAATGCCAGGCAGAAACAACCATGGCTTGCATTTCTGGCTCCTGGTGGGCATAGCCTAGGAAATCCCAGAGCAAAGCAAAAAGGAGGTTGAAGCAATCCAGGATGATTCTTGAAGTCATCCTTGGTCCTACACAGGGACACATAGTAAGTAACCTTTGACACACACACGCACACACACACACACACACACACACACACACACTGAAAAAAAGTACAAAAGAAAAATTGAGATGGCATAGAGCATGCTTATCTATTTTCTTTTAAAATCTTGGCTTTCACAATAATAAACAACCAGAAGGCAGACTACCAGACTACTGAAGACCCTAAAATGTGCAGTCATAATCATACCAACCATATCTCTTCCCATTTTAAGGCTTAGAGAATCTTTCGGAATAGGGGACAGTAAGATTGTAAGAGCCTAAAGATGGGGAGAGGTCTACCATTGACCATGAAATTCCACTCAAGGCAATATTGCTGCGTCCAGGAACCCACTGTAATGAGACTTACCTTCACCAGACCTGAATCATGGCTGACATAGCAACGTTCCTTCATAGACTAGGGAGGCTTTTGGGAGAAACAATTACATGCAGTGGTAACTTTAGGGACTAGGGCTAGAAAGGTGCAGGGGTGTACTCTTAGAAGTAAGTCTATCCAAAGAAGGGCCACTTAGTCTGCCAGAGAGGCCTGAGACCTCACTAGAGCGGATAATCCAAAGGGAATCTTGGAGCCCACAGAAGCAGACAGACAGGAGGGTGGGAGGGATTGGTGAAGGAAGAAGAGGATGGGAGAGAGAAGGGGAAAGGAGGGGAGGGGGCAAGGACAACTCATTATGTTTAGAAAACTAGAAAAATTAAATAAATAAAATTTATTTATTTTCATTAACCCTTTTTCTCAACCATTTATTCAAAAGTTCTATACTATACTATACTATACATCTATATACTATACTATATACTATACTATACATCGTCTATAATAGTCATTATCATAGTGTGATTTTCAGACGATTAAGAATTTTAAATGTTTTCTGATATATAATACACATAAATATTCTATATCATATATTTGCAAATGTACTGAAAGGAGAACTCCTCCAAAGTTTCTCAGATATACAGGAAAACTCTGGCCAGTAAAGCCCAAATTACATTTAAATACATCATCTAAATTGGAGTACTTTTCTGATATTTTCAGAAAGAGCGCCAATTACTTGTGCTGATATCGTATCAGCACAAACAAAGCTGCTGTTTTTTGGAACTGGTTAACACCTGGCACTCTTTTCTGCATAAAAAAATGGCACCTGGAATAATTCAAGTCTCTAGGCTAAACTAAATTATTACAGTCTCAAGATAGATGATGATTTCATGGCCGTTAAAAAGATGTAGGCCTTTTGGGAAGTTCCATTATTCACTCTTGCTTACATAAAAAGTAACTCTAGCTGTGCATCATAGGATCTATTCAAAAGAGAAAGAATGAAAATGATGCCTGAAATCATCACTTGGACTTCTCAGGAAGCAGTGGGGAACTGGAATGCTGGTGGTCTGAAGCTTTGCTTTGTAACCTAATTCAAAATATGTTGCTCTTTTTAAGTTCTATCATAACACTGTGAAACCATAAAACCATAAATATTTGTGCTGATTGTGCATTTAGAAGCTCTAAGCCATAGAGAGAAATTCATCCTCAGTAGCATCATGTTACTCTATACAGAATCCCTCTGGTTGTCAGTGTCAGATGGGCTGAAAGCAAGGTAACATCTGTGCACTTTCTCACCTGAAGCACCAGATGTGACCCATTGGAACTGTGCTCTGCCCATTTGCTTCTTTATTTAACCGTTTGATATGTGTTGTTCTCTTCAGGGCAGTGTAGGAGGCACTAAGTAAACAGAGGTTACAACAGTGATCCTGTCTTGTAGCAGTTCAGTCTTTTCTCCCATCTTCTATTGTCTGGGTTTTAATATTGTCCTTTGATTTTCTAAGTGTGTTTTTGGTTTCATATCCAAAACTCAAGCTGTGAAAAATTTGGGCTGGGGACAGGACTTTATAGGAAAAGTGTGGCTGCTTTTAGAAACATCGTAAGACACATGGAGACTCAACCAAACCTTGTATCACACTGTACTACTTAATAATGCATCTCTAAAAAATTCACCTCATTGTGCTGGCTTCGGGAGCACACACACTGAAATTGGAACAATATAGAAGATTAGCATGGCCCCTGATTAAGGATGACGTGCTCATTCATGAAGCATTCCATATTTTAAAACAATTCACCACACAGTTAATAGTGTAAAATTTAGATTTCATAAAAATCAACGTTCCTTTGGGAACTAGGAGAGACTCTACCTTCTTACCTTTCCAGCTTCAACAAGTTTTCTTTATTCTTCCAATCTTGGTGTCTTCCTTCATCTTCGAAGCACAGCATATTTGTGTTTCTTTTCTCTCTCCTTCCTTTTCTCATTACCTCCATCCACTAGTCCTCACATTTCCGACTGCTTTCTCTGGCCCCTTCTATAGAGACCCTTTTAATCCCTAGCTCCCATCTGGATAACTGAGGGTTTTCTTTTCTATCTTTATATCAATGATATCTACAAAGTCTCTCTGTCATACAATAGGTACTAAGGATTAGGCCAGGAGTATCTTTGAAGATAAATAGTCTAGGACACAAGGTCAGTTTTTTTTTTTTTAACATCTTGACTCAACTATTTGTATGCTGTGTTCTTTAAGTATGAACATGCGGGCTATTCACTGTAACTGGCTTTTCCTCTTAATATAATAGGTGTTCCCTCGCTAACATTATTCTGAGGGCTTGTAACTCTTGGGGATAACAACAGTTTAATTTATTTTGTTAACAGGCGGTTGTGTTGCCAGGAGTGAGTCCACCTTGACTTACTCCTGTTCTTTCTCCTTTGAAGGACTTCACTCTGCATTCCAATGGTCTTGCCTTCAAAAGAACAGGCCATCACTAGAAACTTATCACCTCTGGTGATATCCAAACACACCAGAGGGCCTGAGCATAAACTGATCTGGGCAAACACTCCCCTATTGCCTCAAGAGATGTGGAAGATGGCAATACATAAGACATCAAAATATCCACCTCCTTTTACATTACTAGTCTTGAATAAAAGCCACTTTTTCTTTCTTCTTTTGTGGCACATTAGCTTTCCAAGAATAGGGAAACGTTTGGAACCCCGGTTCAGTGACAGTAAGTCAACACACTAAAATAACGAGAAAAGCACCAGTATCTCTCTTTTACACTTTAAGTGCTAATGGTTATGTTTAAGTACTTGGTTAGAGATAAACCATTCGGGCGTGGAATTTTCCAGAGTCTGGCACCGCAGGGCATGGGGTAGGTCAGCAGACTGGAGCTGGTTTATCTTAAGCACAAACTCTTCATTTATACACACTGTAAGTTGAGAAACAGCAATGATAATGTATCACTTTAGTGATAAACCCGCAGAGCACCTGCCCTTTCCCCACTAAAATGAGAAGCTGGAAAACCGGAAAAAAAAAAAAAAAAAAAAAAAAAAGAAAGAAAAAAAGAACTCTCAGGGCGAGGTTGGCAGGATGCCGGCGCCACACGGCTCAGGCCGGCCTAGAACTCGCGGCGACCCTCCGGCCGCAGCGACCGAGCGACCACCGTACGCACTGGATTACACCGGTGCGTTGCTAAGGCCAAATTCCTATTGAAAGGAAAATCTTCGGCATTCAGCTTAGTTTAAAAACAACGACAAGACATTTTTGCTCCTTCTAGCCTTTTCGAGTTTGAGGCAATAAATAAGACTTTTCCGGATGGAAAATCGGAAAAACACAAAATTTGCGTTCGCACTCCGGAGGGCAGGCAGCGGTGCGGCGCCTTCCCCAGAAGCGTGAAGGCGGCTTGGCCCGGCCTTCAGCCCCGAGCACGACTTTCAATCAGTTATTCAGGGAAATCGAACAGTGCTGGCAACGCGTCCGGCCGCACCGGAGCGGGTAAGCGCGGCTGCTGGTCCCTGAGCCGCCGGACCAATCCCGCGCGAGGCCAGCTCTCGCGATACTTTGAAGACAGCGCATGACGTCACCGCCCCGGAGACAGCGCCGCGGGAGGGGGCGGAGCTCGCGCTGCGGAGCACTGCGCTGATTCCGTGCAGCGGCTGATTCAGCGGGGGCGCCGGGACCCCAAGCCCGAAGCCTCGCGGTCCTCCGTGCGTCCGAGGAGACCCCGACCTGTGTGTCGACCACCCAGGAGATGGCGGAGGCGGCCGAGGGCAGCGCGGAGGCGGTGATCCGGCCTTCTGAGGCGGGTGCGGCCCGGGATGCCACGGCGGGCGGTGGCTTCGTCCCTCTGGTGCGAGACGAGGCGGGTCTCGATGGCGAGGTCGCCGGAGCCCGGCGTGCAGAAGATCCGCCCCTCGCCGGGGACCCCGAGCCTGGGTCTGCGGCGGAGGCGCCCGGCTGCAGCGGGAGAGGTGATTTTCAGGGTGGGGAGAAGGGCCCCGGGTCCGTGGTGACGGCGGAGGCCGAGAAGGTGAGCTCGGGCCGATGCACCCGCTTCTCGGCCGCGGGAGCGCCGGAGAGGGGCGCCGTGGCCGAGGGGAAGAGGGAGAAGGAGCCGGCGCCCGCGGAGGAGGCGATGGAGGTGGAGCGGAATGACTTGGGGGACCACCCGGGCGCGGCGGGCGAGGAGGCGGGGCCCTGGGCCCTGGACGTGGGTCTCCGCATGAACCCTCTGGAGGCCATCCAGCTGGAACTGGACACGGTCAATGCGCAGGCGGACAGGGCCTTCCAGCATCTGGAGCAGAAGTTCGGGCGGATGCGTCGGCACTACCTGGAGCGGAGGAACTACATCATTCAGAACATCCCGGGCTTCTGGATGACTGCTTTTCGGAATCATCCCCAGCTGTCCGCCATGGTCAGGGGTCAGGATGCAGAAATGTTACGGTACGTAACCAATTTGGAGGTGAAGGAACTCAGGCACCCTAGAACTGGCTGCAAGTTCAAGTTCTTTTTTCGAAGAAACCCCTACTTCCGAAACAAGCTGATCGTCAAGGAAGTACGAGGTCAGATCCTCTGGCCGAGTGGTTTCGCTTTCCACTCCGATCGTATGGCGCAAGGGACACGAACCCCACTCCTTCATCCGCAGAAACCAAGACCTCATCTGCAGTTTCTTTACCTGGTTTTCAGACCACAGCCTTCCGGAGTCTGATCGAATCGCAGAGATTATCAAAGAGGACCTGTGGCCCAATCCACTGCAGTACTACCTGTTACAGGAAGGAATCCGTAGACCCAGACGTCGCCCCGTCAGGGAGCCGGTGGAGATTCCCAGACCCTTTGGGTTCCAGTCAGGTTAGCCTTTGTCTTTGGGAACCCTGTTGAAGCAGCAGCAGGCCCTCTCCCCGTGCTTGAGCTAAGACAGTGGATGTGCCTCCCCTCCCCCACCCCCAGTCTCGACTTTTCCACATCCTCTTCTCTTTGGATGTTCTTTTCAGTCTGGAGACTGGGAGTGTCTTGGACATGCTTCTTCCACTTTCATGGTGTTCTGTACCAACTTCTCATGTGGACACATAACCACGGTTAACATCTTCTCCACACCACGCCAGTGATGCTGTACATTGCGCTGCCTTTGCCCTGCTTGGACCCTGTTTTTTCTCAAAGTCTGTTACCGGGTTACCATCAGCTGGATTTCTAGTTCTGTCTAGGGCCCTTTGCGTTTGGTTGCTCAGCATGTTGCAGTATGGGCACAACAGACTGGGCATTAATGATTTCATGGGAGAACAACAGTGGGCCACTTGATGTGTGATTTCTGTGGAACCCCCTCCCCCCTTACACTCCTGCACCAGCCGTTGCCTGCTCGGAGTTATACAATCTTCATTAGCAGTTGCCAAGGTTCTTTGCTCCCACTCCCCCACCTCTTCTGATTAAGAAACTTATGGAAAAGCAGGCTTTTAAATTCATGTTCATTCAGAATTTCCAGAGGATGGGGTGGTCTGTAGACTTTAGAGCACTAAATGTTTTGTCTCCTCAGCTCTCAATTTCCTAGCCGCTAGCAAGATGTAAAGTACCTAAAGGGAGATAGACTACTAAACTAGAGAGGTTATAAAGGGTGCCCTATCAGGAAATGAAAAGGCCAGACTCAGAAATGAACCAGGTAAAAATTGAGCTGCCTGACAGTAGTTAAGTCTTAACTCCGGGAGTGGTGATGTGAGGAGAGATACTTTAAGAGTGCCTGAAAAAAATTTCAGGGAGTTTGGAGTGTTACATATGTTGCCTAGACAAGTGCTCTTTAAGGCACAGTTCAAGTTTGGAATTTTTTTCCTCTTTTATATATGCATAGATTAATATTGTGCCTGATATGCATAGGAGATTAATATTGTGCCCTTGTTTCACCATGACTTAGTAAATATTGTTTCTGCTTATTGGGAAAATTCAGGTGTACAGGCTTTTATTTGGAAATATTTGAAAGAATAGCAGTATTTCTTGTACAATACTGAGATGTAAGTGAATATTGTTTTCAAATTGTTTCTGTTAATCTAAATTGTTAGAAAAATAGATACTCGGTTGTTAGCAGATTTGCCAAGTTACTGTCTTCATGGAAAAATAACCTACAAAAATGTACCTTGTCTTGATTGTCTCAAATTGCACAATAATGTAAAGATTAGTCTTTTGAATTAGAAGTGCGCCATTGGCCTGTTTTCATTCTTTGTATGCATGATGGTAAATAAAAGCATGCTACCTTACTACATGGCTTATTTTTCACGCTGCTCATGAATGTGTGTTAAATGAAATTGTTCAAGTTAATAACAAAATTATGTAATCACTGAATTTCTTAGATGGACACCATAGAGATTATCACAAAGGTGTGTCAGGAGAGCCATAGTAGTGTGTGTACCAAAGTAGGAAGGGAGTTGTCATTATTTTAAATGTTAATGGTTGCAAGTGCATACTCAGATGCCTGTTCCTTCCATATAACTTGTGATGTTTGTGTTCGCATCACCCCTTTATGCACCTGTCTTCTATATACCATTCATAGTTTGAAATGCTAGGTTAAACATTATTGGTGATTGCTGTTTCATTTACCAAGTCAGCATGAGCACATATACTATGCTTGATGGTACCAATTTGACTTTCTTGGACAATAACACACTGGAAGCTTATACCACTGAACTGAAACCGTACATGTGTACAGATTGCAAGAGTGCATGCATTCATTTTATGTGACACTGTAACACAGCATTGTCACAAACTTCATACTAGAAAATCATGGAATAAAGTTACAAAAATGTCACAAAATTAATCTTGTAATAGTTTAAGGTTGTGCATTGGGCCACATTCAGTGTTATTCTGGCCTGCCTTTGGTCGAAGGTTAGACACCACAGCTCTAGGAGATTCTGATAGAAACTCTTTCTGCTTCTGCTTCATCTCCAGCTAATTCAGTTTCCTGAATTTAAGCTTTCATTATCTGAATGTGATATGAGGGCTGGAGAGATGGCTCAGGGGTTAAACCTTTGCCTCCTAAGCAGAAGTTCCTGTGTTTGGATTCCAGATCCCATGCAAAAACTCCAGGTGGAAAGGGTAGCAGTCTGTACCGATCCCAGAAGGAGGAGCCTGGGAAACTCCAGAGCAAAGCAAATAAGAGGTAGAAGCAATATAAGGTAATTCCCGAAGACATACTTGGGTTTCCACAGGCACACACAATGCCCTCTGATTTGCATAAACACAGGCACGTGCAAAAAAAAAAAAAATTAAATTTCAGACACGAAGGTTTAGGGCTACATAGCTCAATGCTAACCTGAGTCCAAGACCCTGAGAGGAGTGTAGGGGAGCATTGGTTTGTATCAGATATTCCAGGAATTTGATGTAGTTGGGTATTTTGTAATTGTATAGTTTCTGTGCCATACCCATTTAACAGGAAAATAGAGGCTTAGCCAAATATCCAAGATGTAAGCAATTGGCTACTTTCAATCAGGGTTTCTCTTTTCAAGATAAGACACCCGTACCATATTGCAGAAGCTTCTAATTTTGTCAAAACATACTTGAAATTTTAAATTCATATAAACAATTTGGCCTTGGTTGAGTGTCATTCCCATCTCATTTATGAATGTTTTTATTTATTTATTTATTCAATTGTGGATGTGTGCATTCGAGTGTGTGTGTGTGTATGTGTGTATAGAACCATGGGCTAATTGGGGAACCACCATGGATCCCCTCCACCTCCTTGTTTACTCTGCCCCCAGGATTCACAGGCTCCGCCCTACCAGGACCACAACCCCAGGCTGCTCCCCCCCCCAGCCAACCTCCCCTTCCCCCCCCCCAGGACAATACAATGAATGGATGAAACTTCAAAACCACTTGAGCCATCTTGTGTAGGTTCGGAGAGTTCAATTAAAAAGAAATACTTTAAAAAATTCAAAAGCTATTCAGCTCAAACAAGTAAGAGCTGTGTTCAGACGGTAATACAAACAAGTATATAATACTGCAGGTAGTGACATAGTCCTTTATGTCTTTTTCTCCCACATTTTTTTTTCCTAATACAAGCTCAATAGGTACCCCATCCGCTCCCCTCCCCTTGCCTCCCCCATTGTACTTTTCCTTTCACCCCCTCCCTCTCTCTGTCTCTCTTGGTGCTTCCCCCTTCCTCTCATTCCCTAGAGCATCCATTTATGTAGGCACCTAATCTCCCTCTGAGTCCTCCACCCTAGTGAGGGTTCAGGATTCAGTGGCATAACCCAGGGCCCCTTCTTGAGCCCCCTGTTAGTATAGGAACTCAAATTATGACTGTTAATCACTTGCCTCTAAGGATACTACTGCCTGGAGCCTTCTCCCCTGTGATCCATGGTAGACTTTGGGGGTCATTGACATGTCAGGATCATTGTGCAGGTCAGGCAAAGTCCAATTATGGCTATTGCAGCCCTAACTTGTGTGGAGTATCTTGCATATTATTGGTCCTCCCCATCTTTAGGCTCTTACAATCTTGCTCTCTCTTCCTCAAAGTTCCCTGAGCTTTAGGATGGGGAGAGATTTATCTAGTCTGGTTCCAGGTGAATAATGTAGCATCTTTGGTGCTCTGAATTATGGTTTGTTGTTTACAGTTTTGCTATTCCTGCATCGCCCTTGGCTGCATCCTGATTGGTATCGAAGGTCATCTCCTAACCAAATATAAAAGACTGTTTAAATGAAGATCTTAATATAAGAGGAGACTCAAAGATAGATGGAAGAATAGGAGTAGGACACAGCAGTGGGGGTGGGAGGGTCAGTGTTCCATTTGTGGGATTGTTACTATCTATCTGCCAGTCTCTATGTCTTCCCTGACTGGAGATCAAAAGACTAATGTTCTCTTGAATTACTCTTTGGGCTCGTTTTGGTGAACCCTCCAATATGACCAATACCCCATTTTTTCCAGGAAACTTCTACTTTCTATTTATTTGTATGGAAGCCTTACCTACTAAATTATGAATTTAAGAAGAGATTTTTTTTCAAATATTTCTCACATTTCTCTAGATGTTTAAATGGAATGTAATTTCAGATAGTGACAGTGACAGTGACAGTATTCATCTTGACTATTTTATATTGGTATACTTGATATCCATTATAAGTAAAGATTTTGAGTTTGACAGATTTGATTTACAATCTGTCCCTCATTTTGAGTGACTGAGCAAGCTATTCCACTGAAAATTACCAAAGAAAAACATGGATTTCACAAAGTTTATATTTAATAGTTGTTTTATAAACTCTTTACTGTGTTACATGAAAAATATCGTAAGTACTTTAATTCCATCAGTTAACTTCCTAATCAACTAAAACACTTTTTTCATAGTGGAAATGTATAATTACATTCTCTCGTTCCAAGCATTAGTGTTGTAGTCCACCTGCATGGTTGCTGATAAATGACCATCAAAAGGCTTAAGGGAACAAGGGTTTATTCTGTCTTATGATTTCTGGCTACAGTTCTCAGTTCAGTTTGATGGGAGAGCATGCACCAACACCAAAGGTGAGGGAACTGGCCACACCATCACCACATAACAGCTGAAAGATAGACAATCCTTACTTGCCAGACCAGCATGTCTGGCCAAGTGAACAGAAGGATTCCGCCTTCCTCAACCAGCTCTCAGTATTTTGTTCACTTGTTCAGGGCCTAGTCCCACCCACCATAGGCTGGGCCTTCCCCATCAGCTAGACAATCTCCTGCAGGTTTGCTCTGGGCTTACCCCAACCACTAATTCTCCATAAATGTGCCCAGAGCTCAAACCCTCAACCATCAAGTTGACACCTGTGCCTGTGACAGATTCTTCAGATTGTATTTTACTTGGTAGAACTCATCTCTTTCTCCCATAAAGTTTTCATTGATTGCTTCATTCTATATGGGTTTCTTTCTGAACTTCTGTGCACTTAACTGCCCAGTAGAAGCTGACCTTTGTATTATCTGCAATGTAATCTTTTTAATTTAGGCATGGAATGAAAACCAAGTTGGTTTCAGTTTATCACAGTTGATGGATACCTTATCTTCATGATAGTCCTTTGCTACCTCATGCGAGGCCTTGGATTCATCCAAACCAAAGCAAGGTGTATGGAGCTGAAGCAGACCCAGCAGGTGTGTGGGGGCCTCAGTTCAGTAACCTCTTTCCTGCTTCCCTTTATTTCTGGGGAAGGCAGGAAGGTTTGCTTTTGTTTAATAAAAAGTATTATAGCGACCTGTCATAATAAAAGCCTATGAAAAAGATTAACTTTGCCAGTGATACACTAAAGACTGTAATTTAGTTTTTATATAGTTTTTATGAGACTAACAAATTTATGCTGAAAAGCAATGTAACAATCCATTCGGTCAACTTATAGTCTAGTTTAAACTCAGCATTAAATGATGAGAGACTAGAATCAAATTATCATCTTAAAGGCTATTGCTTCCCTTTAGTGGACCCGGAATGGAAGTACTATTTAGTTACACATTTTAAAAGACAGATTCCATGTGTGTGTGTGTAACATTCTATAGTTGTGGAGCTAAATTTGGTTATAATACGTGGGGGACATTCATTAGAAGCCTCAGGGATGCATGTGTTTGGGACAGTTCTCTCCAAAATAACCACCTAAGTAAACATTCATGTTGATGAAGAATTATGCAGGTCTACAATTTTGAATTATACCCATATGAAGACAAAAAAGTCATATATGCTGCATCTTTTTTTGTCAGTGAGATATATCTTTATTGAAGTACTTCAAATATTTAAATACTTAGTTTTCTTTAGGTATTTGACAATCTCATTTAATGAAGTTGATTAATGTAACATGATTCTAGAAAGCCACCTTTTTGCAGACCAAGGCCTATCATTTATGTTCAACCAGCACTCTCTCCTCTTAAAGCTTCAGGCTGTTGTCCCAAGATGCCCATCTCATTGTTTTCTTAGATTGTCTTTCTCCTTGCTTCTCAGTATGTGTCTTTGGCATTTTTGTGTGGGTAAATAAGAGAAGCATGGAGAAATTGCAGAAGTCCTCAGGATAAAATGATAGGAACTGAATTAAATAGTACACAGCCACAGTCACTGGAAAAAGTGAAAGGCCCTCATGGGAGGTGGTCTTGTTGATAGCGCTGCTGCTTTGGGACAGCAGAACTGCTTGGTCCAGTGGGCATCACTGAAGATGGGATTCACTTGCTGGGTGACCTGATAAAGGTAGTTCTGTGACTCAATTCCTTTAGCTTAACTGCTCCTACATAAGGGTGTGTAGATTGAATCCCTTATAGGATGTCACGAGCAGTATGTTCCACATCCCCTTTAAAGGGAATTTCTACTGTCTCCCTTAGAGGCCCTATACTCAGCCACACCTCCTTTGTGCTTCTTTATGGGCCATTTCAGAACTCATTCCATGGAAGGGTTTGTACTTCTTCCCATCCCTCTCAACGAGTTCACCCCCCATTCAGTATGGCCAGCCAGCATGCCACCCAGCATCACAGTCAGTCCTTCCCCCCAAAGCCTTCACCACATCCCCAGGACAGCTGCAGCCTTCCTCTGAAATGATACGGCCTTTGAGGCCATGAGCAGCATCCACACACTCCATGGCTACACTGAGCTGTGGATACCCCACTTCAGAGCCTGGCCCAATTCCCACTTTGATGATGTCCCACATGATGTTGTGCTGTGGGAAGCGCTTCAGTACATCTTTTACAAATTCAGAGTAGCCATTTGCTACTCCAGACATATACAAATAGATCACCTGCGAATGGCTTCCAGGATGTATTCCAGCTGTTCAAAGTCAGAAGAGCGTGTGCCTGAGCTGGCAGCCAGATGTTCAAGACAGGATTCTTGCTAGCAAAGTCTTGCCAGTGGTCAAGGCTGTAGTGCTTATGGACGGCTGTGAAAAGGGAGAACTTACAGAGAACTTTAGCCATCTCAAAAGTAGCAGCAATGATAGGAATGCTATTGTATATCTGCTTTGAGTTCTGCAACGAAAAGGCTCTTGTGAGATCCACCTCACTTCGAGACTTAAGGGTGCTGCGTTTGGGACTCAACAGGACATCTTTGAAGTCTAGTTTTACATCGTTGTCAGTATGAGGAATGATACATCCTAATTTTCTTTCTCCCACCCCTGCAAAGAACAATTTGGAATAAGAGGCTGATTAAGAGAGAAGGAATGAGAAGGGCCCCAATCAGCTTCTGGCATAGGGGTACTTACTATGCTGCATCTTAATAGTAACTTTCTATTCCAGTCTAAAACTCTCTGTAAAATATACTATTAGTTTAAACTATAAAAATTGTCAAACAGATACAAATATTTCTTAAAATTTTTATGCTACATTTACACATTTAAACTATAAAAGCAGTTTTTATGATGTGGGCATGTTGGTGCGCACCAGTAGTCTCAAAACTCTGGAGACTGATATGTACTTATGTATCACTTATGAGATATGCTAAAAATTCAAATGTAATTTTGCCCAAAGTTTATAATAGCAAACTTTTCTCCATCCCTGTGCATTGCAATGTAATTGGCATTTGATGTTTCTCTGTATCTTGACTTAGATTAAAATCCAAGAATTACTCCTTCAATAAAGGAAAGATTCTTTAGGAAAAGTAGCAAAGCAGAGTAATGGCTAAGAACAACTCATCACTGCATCAATTATAGCATCCTGTTTACTCGTTTACAAAGAAGATATTAGTAAAACAATAGCTTGGTTAAGAGAGAAAGGAAAGAGGCCAAGAGGAAAACAACTGCTCTGTGGAGCTAATCTTGTGTGCATTTAGAAGATACCGGATTTGCTGCGGGAAGAGGTCACTTGTATTCTGTCTTTGAGCAAGAGTACTCCGCTAGAGGTTAAAAAGAAAAATCCAGCTGCATTATAAAAATCCGTCATTATAAAGGAGAACTGCTATAACATGAAATCAGTACTAATATGCATTTTAGAAATTGAAGTCCTCAGATTATACATTTCAGCAATGTTTAAAAACTAAATTTGTGCAAGTGGTGTGTGTGGTCACCTATAAGCTCAATTCTTTAGTAACAGCTACGACTGTATGTGACAGAAGACAGGCCTACGAGTTGGTCAATTCACTTTTCTATTTATGAGAAGTCGGGTTAGGCTGTGTTAATTAGGCGATAAGGCAAGAGTTTAGGTCCTGTAGAACTCAGAAGCATGGGAATCCACATTAATATACCTCTACATCCATTTATGTTTGTGCGTTTCCAGGTAAGATTAAATTTATTAGAGCATAACGCATTAAGACAAAAGAAATATACACTTGATTGACAAGCGTGTTATCAGCCAGCGAGTTCTCGCGCGACGGTAAGATGCTGCTGACCTGACGTCACAGGTTGCCATGGCAGCACCGGCTGGAGGAAAAGGGGCGGTGCTAGGCGCTGACTGCGGCGGAGAGCGGCTTCTGCAGAGGACAAGGAGCGCTTTTCTGCAGGGCTGACATCTGCCAAAATGAGCGGCCTGGATGGGGGCAGCAAGCTCCTTCTCGCTGACACCCCGACTCCCGACCGCGCCCCGGCAGATGTGGACCTAAGTCAGGGCCAGGGGCTCCGCGAGGAAACCGAAGTGGCTCAGGCGATGGCGAACCCAGGTGAGGGCAGTTCGGAGGCCGCTGCGGAGGGAGCTGCGCCCCTGCACCCCGAGGACGGCGGCCCGGTGCCCTGCCCCCCAGTAGCTGGGAATGGCGGCGGAGCAGCGGCCGCAGCGGGGCTGGAAGATGCTCAGCCTCCCGCCAAGGGCCAGGACGCCACCGCCGCCGCCGCTGCCTCGGGCGGCAGCCAGCAAGACGGCTGCGAACCTGCAGAGCGGCGCGGCCTCGCTGGGTCGAGGGCTTTGGAGGCCTGCGGTGCGGGGGTCCTGGGGTCTCAGATGGTGCCTGGGGCGAAGACCAAGGAAGTGACGATCAACAAATGCGCCATCTCCGCGGAGGCGGGAAAGGAGGGAGAAGCCGCGGCGGCGATGGGGGACAAGAAGGTGGTGCAGAAGGAAAAAAAGGTAGCTGGAGGAGCGAAGGACGAGATTCGTCCGAGGGCCCCGAAGATCAATAATTGCATGGACTCGCTGGAGGCAATTGATCAAGAGCTGTCAAACGTCAACGCCCAGGCCGACAGGGCCTTTCTCCAGTTAGAACGCAAGTTTGGGCGGATGAGAAGACTCCATATGCAGCGCAGGAGCTTCATTATCCAAAACATCCCAGGTTTCTGGGTCACGGCTTTTCGGAACCACCCTCAGCTGTCACCTATGATCAGCGGCCAAGATGAAGACATGATGAGGTACATGATCAATTTGGAGGTGGAGGAACTTAAACACCCCAGGGCAGGGTGCAAATTCAAGTTCATCTTTCAGAGCAACCCCTACTTCCGAAATGAGGGGCTGGTCAAGGAGTACGAGCGCAGATCCTCCGGTCGAGTGGTCTCTCTCTCCACTCCAATCCGCTGGCAGCGGGGTCAAGACCCTCAAGCCCAGATCCACAGGAACCGGGAAGGAAACACCATCCCCAGTTTCTTCAACTGGTTCTCAGACCATAGCCTCCTGGAATTCGACAGAATTGCCGAAATTATCAAAGGGGAGCTGTGGTCCAACCCCCTACAGTACTACCTGATGGGCGAAGGGCCTCGCCGAGGAGTTCGAGGCCCACCAAGGCAACCCGTGGAGAGCCCCAGGTCGTTCAGATTCCAGTCTGGCTAAGCTCTGCCCTTGCCAGAAGATCCGCAAGTTTCCTTGTCCCTTCAGTGCTTGGCCAATAGCATGCAGCCTCCTGTCTTCTGTTCGTACTGGATTTTGTCCTTTGGTTCTTCGTTTCTGGTAGTTTCAAGACTGTCACAGGTCTATGCTATTGTTGCTTGGGCCATCCTGCTGCCTTGTATAGTATTAACAAATTCCAAGTGCATGGCCTTCTGACTGCTGCTATTGTCAGGATACTATAGATACTGCCGCCTCCCTCTTCTGCATGGTTTGGTTCCTATCTGTGACCACGGTCTTCTTCCAGGTGTTCAAGTGATTCTGTACCACAGGGATGCTTGATTGACACAACTGTACAAATAATTAACCAGTCGTCGTCCTTTAGGCTGGCTTTGTTCCTGATCTTCATGTACTAAACATGGCAAGTTTCACCACTGCAAAATGAAACTAGCCTAACCCAGCCACTAACCCCAACTAGACTTTCTGGGCCATTGCCAGTGGATTCTACTACCTAGCTGCTTTCCTGGAACCACTCTTACTTGGTACAAGAGACAGGTGGGCGATCACTGTGCGTACAGGCGAAGAGATGAAGAATGTTTTATTTACCAAGCTGTTGTTCTTGCACCTTCTGTTAGTGTGTATCGTCATCAACTGCTGGTAAGTATGAGGCCCACTACCTGGTCTCTCCTGGTTGAGCTTTGCACAGGCCACTGCTGTTCCTCAGGAACTCTCTATGGATCTAAGCTCATAGGCAGTGAAGACCCCCTGTCCTCATGATTTTCACAAACACAAAGGACTGTCAGGCAGGATAGCAGTCAAATGTGGCAGTGCTCCAAGCAAGGCCAGTGTGGGTTCCACCTCCCATGAGTTTTCCTGAGCAAACTACCCTCAGTCCAGGCAACTTGGTTAAGCTACTTTGTTAGGCAACCTTCTGTCTCCTGTCTACACCCACTGTGATCAAGTTAGAGTTGCCAGGGATGGGGCAGGAAGAAAATTTCTCCTGGAGTGTAGGGCTTGTTATGCCTCTTTTTATCTTTTCTCTTCCTTCCCTTCCTTTTCTGAAGCAGTGACAGCTAAGAGACAAAAAAAAAAAACAAAACAGACTTTAATTCTCTCTCGCCTTGCCTTGGGCATGTCCAGGGAGAAAAAAGGTACTGTAAAATATACTCCAGCTCTCTTATCCCCTCCCTCTTCTACTTCTCACTTCTTTTAGTAAGGTCTGAGTTTCACAGGGGGACTTGCAGACCAGTTTAGTTCTGTAGGCTAACTTAGCTGTTTCCACCCTCCTCATCCATCCTACTAGATACAGTGTTTCTGGGGCTTTAGTTTGGGAATCTGAGAGAAAAAGTCCTCTATGATAGGTTCTAGCAGACCCTGAGCCAATGTGACCTAAAGCAATTAGAACTTTGCTGTGTTCCATTGTTCTAAAAGGATGGTGATTCTTCTGGGGCCTGAGGCTGTTGAAACTCCGACAGCACCGTGTGGGTCCTATGGTCCTATCATTAGAACACTGTCCTGATAGTGCAAGGGCTCCACCCTGTGGCCTTGGCCCTGGTTTGTCAGCTAAGTCACTGATTGCCGACAGTTTCCACTCCTACAAATGAGGAAAGAGCCTACAGTATGCATTATGGGAGCCTATGTGGAGTGAGTTTTGCTAAGCTGCTGTGGTAAAGACTGACATCCGGTAGGGGCAGGAGTAGAGGGAGAGGCACTGAGGTACTTTCTAGATAGAGGATTGGGGGAAAATCTGAAAGGATTGGGATTAAAAAAAAAAGGATGCTTAATGGATTTTCCTTCTGTGTTTCCTAATTCCTCAAAATCTCCACATATTTATGTCAACAAATTCAAGTCTGGATGTTTTCTCTATGAATCTAGGAGTATCTTATATCTGTGGAAGATTAATGAAATATGCTCCTTATTTCACTGTGTTCAAGTAAAATCCTACTACTTCCTGTTTCAGCCTAATGGGCAAAATTGATGTTTACAAGCTTGCTTTTTGCTTGTAATTTAAAACAAGTGAAAAAAAATTCTGTCTTGTGTAGTATGAAGACTGTGAATATTCATGAATAGACTAACTTGTTCTGTGTCAGTTCATACATAGCTGTATTCTTAGAAATACTCAATGTATCTTTGAAGTCTGAAGATTTGGCAAATTGTTGCTGTCTCGTAAATTTCAAAAATGAAAACGTAACTTGTTCTTCGTATTTCTTGAACTAGTAATAGTGTACTTGACATTATGTTCCTAATCAGTGTAATTACTAAATAGAATTGCTGTCATCCTAAATGAGGAGCATTAGTACTTTTGTCTTCTCCTAAGTGCTTGAAAGAAAAAAAAAGTGACTGCTGTGTTTCTTGTTTTCTCTAAAATAAATGAATAAATAAATAAATAGATAAATAAATAAATAAATAAAAGTTCTGTGTTGTGTAGGTTAATAAAAGGTCGAAAAAACATGAATCAGTTCACTTCTGCTCTGGGCAATGTTGTGTGTCACTTTTTCCTCTGAGCAGCCATCTTGATTTTTTGCCCCAGTCTTTGTAAGTAAACAACTGTTACTCTTTGGAAATTCCTTGGAAATTGATTTTTTGCCCCAGTCTTTGTAAGTAAACAACTGTTACTCTTTGGAAATTCCAGAGAATAACAAACTAAGGGGCAAAACTCCCTCTCAGGATAAGGAAAAAGTAAACAACAGCTGGGGGAGGAGACCCTCCTGCCAGCCAGGCAGAGAGAAGGGTGAGCATTTTAGAGGCACTGAAGATCTTGGGAAGTGAAAAGACAACACCGTAGCTCGTGAAGACCCTGGAGCAGCAGTGGGAGACCTCTGAGCAGCCCTGGAGACTGGAGATGCTCCTAGCAAGTCCTGCAGCAGAGCTCCAGGGGTGCCACTTCCTTCCGTGAGTCTCACTATGCTGGGGGGTGGCTGTAGCTGCCTTTGAATGGTCCCTGCTCCTATAGCAACCTTTGTCCTATCTTGTAAATAACCCCAATAAACTTGTTGACTTATTGTCACATTGGTGTGTCATGAAACTCCTATCTGGAGTGGGAAGACAGTTGTGTGGCATCTCCCCAGGAAAAATAATTCACATAGCAGGCAACAAGACCTGACCAGCTCAATTTTTTTTTTTTTTTTTTTTTTTTTGTGGTGGGGGGACAATCTCTGAATAGGTTTGGAGGTGCACAGAGATAACCGGGGAAGTTGGATATAGTAGCACTTACTTGTATCTGTCATGCTATTGCACATTTGGAAGCAGAATTTAAACTTTCTTCACAAGATGGAAAGCTAAGATCAAATGGGTGGCCATGTGGCTCAGGGCCTTAGGTAGGCATTGGAACCAGAATCCAACTTGTAGGGATTTTGTCTTTAATCTTAGTGACCCAATAAAGTATAATTAATTTTTTAAATTTTGGGCCTCTCACTTTTTTGTACTAACAATTTATGAGCATTTAAAGATGTATTCTTGTTCACTTATAGAATAAGCATGCATAGGCAAAAATAGCTTTATTTTTAAGTAAAATTAAGTCTTTACTCAAAACATACATTAGATCCATCTTTCATTTGGCCTAAAGCTTGTGTGCACATCATAATACTCTAGTAACATTCTGGTTGTCAATTTCACATACATCACTGCATATACAGAATTTGAACAAAGGTACTGTTTTTGAGGAAGAAAGTTCAATAACCTCTTATTTACCCTGAGATGTTCTTCCCCACAGTGTAATAAGACTTAACAGAACATTTACACATTTTAACAGAACTTTTTTTTGTTGTTGTTGCAGGCATCGATGTACTAAATTCCTGTCATACCCCAAGAAAGATACTGATGGTGCCTACTGTTTTCTGCTCCTGCCCATTACAGGTAGCAAAGTTACAACCCCAGAGTGCGCAGGAATTTGTGAACACCACTTGGTTCTAGACGCCTTGTATAAACATTATCTGAATCAAATGCTGTAGACATGTTGACTCAATAGCAAGCAGAACCAATTCCCAAAAAACCCCTTACAGTAATTTTCTCAGCTTTTTTTTTTTTTTTTTTTTTTAACCACTATTCTTTTTAAGGAGCAAAAAATAAATCTTGAAACTGGTATCTGTAATTTAAGCTTCTCCCTAATGGGAACAAACAATACTAAAGAATAAGGCTATTGTCATCTCAAGAAATCATGTTTCATTGTTTCCTTCTTTTAGAAAAACAGGAATAGCAAGAAAGTATAATAGCTTAAAAAATAATTGAGTTTTGGTTCTTTTGTTATTAATTCTAGTTATACTTTTAAATACATACATGCATACATACATATAGGATATCAAGCTTCAGCTGTATGTATAGAGGCAAATCTGTCTCAAGTATAGGTTTTCTTCACTAGTCTCCAATTGCAGTGAGAATCAGACTCTTTGGAAGGCATGTTTAAAACCCATTGCTGGGTCCTACCCCACCCCAGAGTTTCTGATTCAGTAGGTTTTGGATGGGGCCTTCAAATCAGATTTTTAAAATGGTTGGTGATGCTATCAGTCTGAGGACCACTCCTTGAAAACCACTGGAGTAGATCTCTGTTCAGACATGTTTGTGCATGTGCATTGACCCAGGTGAATTCTCTAACCGATTGGATAGGAAATATCAGTAATGTTCTTTTTTCAGTTCTAGGATACTAACATTTTTAATATTAACAAAAATAGTTAAATATCAAAAGGATCTATACAAAAAGAAGATCTATGGACAAATATCAATTTGGTCAATTTTCATTGAAAGCTTGTTTCTATAAAGCAGTATTTTGAAAAAATGAACATTTTTTTCCAGTACGTTTGCTGCATAGATGGTCCATTTTTCAGAAGATTATCCTGGTGTGTGTGTGTCTCAAGAACCCAAGGTACAATGGGCTGCTGGATAGTAACCAGCTGTTTTGGAATTATTTGAAGAGAATCTTGTAAATTTGTAGTCCAGGGGTAACTCTGCAAAGGAGGAGGAGAAATCACTTGGTTATCCTATAGTCTTCAAACAACTTCAGAAATAGATAGATTGAAGTCTAGTTATTTTTACTTTTCAGAGTTGCATAATTTTACCGTTTGGACAAGTAGCACCGAGAATATAATATCTATGCTAAATTATGCTTGTAGATCTTGCAAATAATCTCCAAAGTTCTAATCAGGTAATTTTAATATTCTATACAACAAAAGTTAACAAATAAAATATGAGTACTTGTTTAAATTAAAAAAAAAAAGTTTAAAAAACTGTCCCAGACTCTATTTAGGGGATTCTAAACTAGAGATTATGAACTGATACTCTTTGTAGTTCCATGGAGCAACAAAAGGGTTTCTAGGGATAATTTTTGAATGGTTAGAAAACTAAGAATTTTTATATGCGTATATGGTGATTTTCTATACATAACAACATCGCACACACAACCAGGAGGGGAACCAGGAGATAGAACGTATGACACACAATTCATTGACGTGGGTCACTGACATCCTTGTACAAGCCTCTCAAACACTTATCCTTCAGATGCTTCCCCTGGAAATTTCTCCAAGTAATCAAGGAGAAGAAAAAGCAGCCTGGTCATGTTGTGATCCCACTGAGCTACCTGGCCGTGCTGTGATACCTATTCTGCATGTGCGCACAGGGCAGTAGGGGCTCTTATTTCACATGTTTTATAAACAAAGTATCATTTAGTGACACCGAACACTCTGAAGATGATACTGATCTAAATTGTACTTTACATTAGATGCCACAGAAAAAAAAAATTAAGGTTCAAACAATCTTTAAGGGAAAACTAGTGCTGGAGCATATGAACACGGACCATCTTTTTGATATTGGAGAAAGAGAGATAACCAAGTCTAAGGGTTTTTTCTTTCTTTTTGCAAGTGTGTGCCTTGGAGGCCCAAGGATGGTTTTGGAACTCATCCTGGATTGCTCTACCTCCTTACTGCTTTGCTCTGGAGTTTCCCAGGTTCCACTTTCCAGGACCAGAACCTTTTCCACCTGGTGTTTTTACATGGGATCTGAGATTTGAAATCAGGTCCTTTTGCTTTTGGAGCAAAGACTTTAACTCCCGAGTCGTCTCTCCAGCCTGGGACGATGGTTTTAAGAGGCAAACTGGAATATGAGGTTTGTTTATTACCTCCTGTCTTACTAAACGCTTCCAGGTAATGTCAAAGATCTGTGATTATCTAGAAATCAGCTGGTAAACTGCATGCGGTATAAGCTTAAGGACCTGAATCTGAGCCAGAGAACCCATATAAAAACTTTGTGTGGTGGTATACACTTCTAACCCTAGCACTGGGGAGGGGGAGATGTGTGAATCCCTGGGTTCATTGGCCACATAGCCTATCTTAGGTGATGAGGCTGAGACCAGTGAGAGTCTGTTTCACAGAAAGGTGGACAGCACCTAAAGAATGACACATGCACAACACCCATGTGTGACTTCACATGCACACACACATACACACACACACACACACACACACACACACACACACACACACACACTTGAAATCTGGATAGTATAGCCAAACAAAGTCAGATAACTGTTCTGTTAAAATATAGATACCAGACTAGGTATCTATCTTTCAGTTCATACATAGCCACCACAGGGCCACTACTACTACACTCTAATAATTCAGACACACAACTTGTTTACTCTTGAGACTGTGTATTCAGTAAGAAGAAAACATTTGCATTTCTGCTGTAGAGAAGTCACTGTTAAGGATTCAAATTTCTAACAGTTTTCTATTAAATTCTGTGTCATGAATGCAGTATGACATCAGCAGGTTTATGAAAGTTTTGAGGCAACTAAATGAAGTGAACTCAAATGAATAAACATTCTTATAAATAAGCTTAATGTAAAATATATGCAAAAACAAAATGGGCTCTTAAAACAGCACAAGCAGGATAAGATTTGCATACACCCTGCCTTTACCATGTCTGAAGCTGTGACCACATGATTTTTCTTCTGGCTAGTTTTCTTAGCGGGAGGTAAATTACACAGAAGTATCCAGCTCTACCATATAACCAAAATAACCAAACCGAAGTACTGTGTAAGACGCTCCTTAAGATGTGATTATAGCAAGTGAGTAACCTGCATTACTATGCTGCATTTTGAGAAAATGCTTTAAACATCAAAATAAATGAATATGGTGTAACTCTCTTCCTATCCTTTCCCCAGAGAAACCTTAATAACTTTTTAGTTTTGGCTGATGATTAGTAAGTCCTCCTTAATGTTTTTTCTGAAAACAGAAGACAAAAGCCTGGCCAAATTCCATGAAGAAAGCTTTTAGAACAGAAAATGAGAGGGGGTCATTTTCCAATTCTTTGTATAAATATTCCAGTTTTAGAATAATGAAAATTCACTTTTATTTGACTTTCTTACTCATAATCACTTTTCGTGACAGTCTTTGTACCCAGGTGCTTTAGATTGTCATTGTATGATTGCAACAGAATTCTCTATCATTTTGAAAGAAAAGTGTTTAACATGATTTTTTTTAGTAACAGGAAGATTAATTTGGCCCTGTTTAATTTTGTAAGTATTGAACCAGAAAACAAAACTATACTTTTGAAACCAGTAGAACAAGACACTATTTCAGAAGGACACACTGACAAAAATGATTGATCTTGCAGTTCATACATATCCACCATAGAGCCACTACTACTACACTCCAATAATTCAGACACACAACTTGTTTACTCTTGAACATCTATCCTGTGTGGGAGGAGACGCACTATCTGCTTTAACTTAAAGAAGAATGTGAAGCTCAAAAATTTCAGCCAACTACTAACTGGGAGCTGGAAAAGCTAGAAAAGCTCTGGCTTTTCATTAGAATCCAGCCAAGGGAGGGCTGTAGGCAGCTGGCCCGTGGGGACACACCTTCTCAGAAAAGAGCCAGAGAAGCCTAAATCATGTCACGGTGCTTCTGAATTCTAGCTGGAGCCTGGGCAGTTATCGGCAGCAGAAAAATCAGAGATATTGGCAGGTGTTCGGGGCCTCAGCGACAAAACAGAGACCGAGTCCCACGTGCAGGAAGGGGTTGAGAACTGGCCTCTGCTGGGCTTCTCCTCAGCCTTACTGCTCCGTTCGGAAGGGAAATTGGAAAGTAGAATCCATGCAGAAAGCAGGATGGATTTTTGAGCAGGACCTAACTCTGCTTAGGCAGGCAGATTAAGGTCTGATTAAGGAGGGCAGTATAAATAACTCACACTTCAGTTACCAGGCTTTGACAGCTGGGAGCTGATAATGAAGTGATATTTCCCATGTTCACAATGCATTTCTCCTAAGTGTATTTTTCCATATTGATACAATCACAGCTGGATACAGTCACTGTGTCTTTAACACAACACCTCCTTGAGATTTCCACATCTCCCATTAGCATTTCCTTTGGCAGCCTCCCACTCACAGTGCTGGTGGGGGACAGGGCTGGCATGGGCTCAGCTTGCTGCTGGCCTCTCACATGTCCTTGGAGCTATTTCACAAGCACCAACTCACCTTCTATGTGTCTAGTCTGCTGTAAAATATATCCATTATACCCCTAATTCTGATTTTAAAAATTTAATTTAAAAGTTTCAATTCTCTTTACAGTTTATATGCCTCTATCACATCTCATTCTTTTGTTTTCTGTAGTTGACCATCATGAACATGGTTATATCTTCTGTGTTCACATATCTTCATATTGCTGGCTATTTCTCATTATGTGCTGAACCTTGGGTAATTGCTTTCAGCAATGACTTGAGTCCTAGAATAATACTATCTTTTTCAAGAGAATGGATGTTTGTTTCTACCAGGTGTGTGGAGACAAGAAGAGAACTTCAACCCCTTGAAATGGGGATAACTGCCTAGTTCATCCTTGTAAAACTCACTGGGGTCTCAACAGAGTCTGCAGGGGCTCACTAGGCAGACCCTCCTCCAGCTCGTCTCCAAAAATCTCCTGTGGCGACTGAAAGGCCCACTTGCTCTCTTCAGACTCAGCAAACACCGAGGGAAGGAGAAAAATGCAGCTGCAAAGCCGAGTTCTCTCCCCTTTTGGGCCTAAGCATTCTGTCCCAACTTTGATCCTATTTCTTCAAGCACTTCAAGACTTAAAAATAAACCAAAGTGTTGGGCTTCTGTGGTTGGCTCCAGCAGAAGGGCTGTTCATGACTGGGGTTGCCTCGGGATAGAAGCTCCTTCCCTAGAAAAACCAGCCACAGTCAGGGGAGTACTTCCTCTTTCAAACACAAGCCTCCAGCAGTTAGGGTCCGCATTGTCCCTAGCAGGGAAGGCAGTCAGTCTGCAGCCCTCACCTGAAATGGCTTCGATGCTGGGGATTGCTATGGTGCTGTAGGTGCTGATTCTCTTAGAAGACCATGTATGAACCAAGGCGTCCTCTGCATTTCCTGGGCATGAGACCGAGTCAACAAAATAAGAGCCCCATTTATTAGACAGGTTGTTTAGAGATTTTACTTTTGGCCCCTGAAAAGAGAGGAGAACAAAACTGTGATTAATAATGATATCTGTGATTAATCTCCCCAGAGAGAATGCCAACACATGCATGTGGAGGACAGAAGCCAACTTTCAGAAGTCAGTTCTCTCCTTCCCCGCATGGACTCTGGGATGAGCTCAGGGTGTCAGGGTTGCACAAAGGCGCCTTCACCATGGAGTCATCTCACCAGTCGGTGCTTGTTCATTTTATAGTAAGACACATTATCCCTTAGTCCAGGAAGTTTGTTAATTACTGACATGAATCATTTTTGCTTATCTGTAGCCAGGCTCTACTACAGTAGTTACATGTACCAAGATTACAGAAAAGGTTTGTGTAAAAGCTTGTAGAGTTCTATTTCAGATGCCCTGTCCTTAGACTTCCTACCACAAAGGAAGGAAGAAGAAGTGATCTTCAAGTTTTTAAGGAATTATCTACATGAGAAAAGATGTAAATGCCAGAGAAATCAAATAAATCTAAAGCTCAGTAAAGCAAAATTCATCACCACCACAGAATATGGCAAAAAGTCAATGTTTCGGTTCAGGCATCAGCTTTGAAATGATTTTTTTTAAAATTATACTTTTGAAAACTTACTTAAGCTGAATATAGCAACTAGAAATATTGAATTAAATCCTCTGGTACAGTCTTCCAACTTGTCCAAAGACAGAATCTTCTCTGCATTAGCTGCTTGACATAGGGATGGGAAAACCAAGCCACATTTTTCTTTACCAGAACTACCTGCAATGAATGATCAGGCAGATATTTCCTTGGGCATCTATGGATTGCTCCCTTCTGCCGCACATGGAGCTCTTTGGATCCTGCCCCCTGCACAGGGAAGCAGGGAGGAGGTGGTATGTGTAAAGCCGTGTGGTTTGCATCAGTTATAGGGTTCAAGGTTTGTGTCAAAAAGTATTTATGAGCTTCAGAGATGTCGCAGCAGTTAAAAGCACCTGGTTTTGCACAAGTAAAAGGACCAGAGCTCAGATCCCCAGATCCTATGTAAAATGCTGGGGAGAGTGTACGGCAGCCCATCTGTAATTTTGGCCTTTGAAGGTGGAAACTGGGAATCCCCAAGTAAACTAGCTAGCAAGACTGGTCCTATCAGTGAGTTTGGGATTGATTAGAAACCCTGACCTCCCCTACCCAAAGAAAAAGGAAAAGAAAAACAGAGTAAGAGTGATCAAGGATGAGCCCTGGTATCAACTCTGTGCTTCCAGACACACTCATGTGCACTTGCACACACATGTCCCAAGCTTATATACACACATGCACATCTGCACACACATCTCTCGTCCCAACAACACACATAAGAACTGATAAAGTAAAAGTATTTGTGAAAAGGCACACAATTGTTTCATTTACCTTCAGCATAAAAAGAAAGATAAAGAACAGATTTTTTTATAAAGCGGAAAATTTACATTGACTTGGAACCCATGCAAAAGTTCTTGGGACTCCTGCAAAAGTTGAGTCTATTAAATAAACGCTGCTTCAAACATCAAACTACAGAAATATGAAGCTATTCAGTCTGACCAAGATAATTAGGATTTTTTTTTTTTTTTTTTGAGACAGGGTCTCATGTAGCTGAGACTGACTCAGTATGCAGTCAAGGCTGTGTTTGAACTGCTAATTCTCCTGCTTCCATCCCCCATATGCTGGAACTATAGGCAAGGGGCACTAAACCCAGTTACCTTTGAAGTCAAGTGGTAGAAGACTTTGGCTTTCAAATAAGCAAGTACAGACAGGATCCTCACCTCATATTTCCCTCTCTTCTCTAGAGGTTCTACCTCCTCAGACTTCTTGCCTTCCTCCCCTTGGAGCTCCTCAAGGATGAGGACTGTCTCCCAGTTACTGTAATGACGGGCCGGAAAAACATCGGAGTGCATGCTGTCCCCAAAGTAGACAACCTGCAATTCAGAGAGCAAAGTCTGCATGAGGCGAGTGCTGGTTCCTGTACAGACAACAGACGACATCTTCTCACCAGGCATCCAAGCATCTTAAATTCTTTAAGTTATTTCACAGGTGACCACGAATTTGTCCCATCTAATTTATAAAACACCGGGTTTGTTGCAGATAGAATGAAAGAGGATGAGATAACAATTGCATTTTCCTGGAGAATAAGCCAGTTGATACGTTTATATACATAGTTAGAACTGAATCTGCCTCTAGAATTGAAACAACTGGCAAGATATCAGCAATACCTTGTGAAAGTGGGTTACATTTTATCAAGAATACATCACAACTACTGTTTAGGAGTTGCTACACTTCTCTGACCCCCAGGTCTGCTAAAATGAGCTCCTGAGTATGTGAGTGTGCATGCAAAATTTATAAAGCTCTAGGTATTCTGGAGCAGAGCTCTGCTGATTCAGTCTATAGTTCTCATTTATCGATGGGGCAGTGAGCTTAAAGGATAAGAAGCAGAGTGTTCAAGGGTTAAAGTGGGAGCGGAGGAATCCGTTCCTGGTAAGTGTTTAGCATCCTTTACAGGAAAGGACTGTGCTGTGAAAAATGCCCTAATGGTGACACTGAAGACGATGACACTAATGATCAGGGTGTCAAAGGCAAGCGTGCTTTTAGGAAAAAGTAGGCAAGCCAGTGTAACGTCAGCTCCTGCTGGTCTTACTTACAAAATCTTTACTAGTTATCAGAACGCTATTTCTCAGGGCTGCCTGGTTGGAATCCTTGCTTTTCTCTGTCACAGATAAAGACAAGTCTACATCAAAGGCAAATCTAACCTTGGGCTCAGGTTTGCCAGTCATTTTCTTCAGCAGTTCATAGAGGTGTGCAGCGTTCCCCTGAGAATACCAGCCAGGCTTATCCAGAGATGGCAGCTCCTCCTGTTCCTCATCACTCTCTGGAAACATAGGGTGACAACCACATACTTTCAGTCTACCAGTTGAAGGAACTTAGGGCTGAAGACCATGCGCACAAGGAAGCCACAGGGAAGGACGCTCACATTCAGAAAGCACCTCATGGGTGTACACGGATATTACCACATGCATGAATTTATATATAGACACACTGCCATACCCCAATCCTAAATGGAGCCCTCTAAATCACGGACAATAAGGAAAGTTATTTTGCCTGAGATCTCAAAGTTGGTAAGTAATCTGTATTCATGATTCAGCTGTTTCCTTGAAAGATCTCTCTGCTTTTGTGAAGTGGAAATTAATTATTAATGAGTTGTCTGTGGAAGCACAGACTTCTATGAGTTGCCTGCTAACACATGATTACATTTTGCACTCTACGGTGCTCAATGACTGGGGCAGGGAGAGGGAGCAGTAAAGGAACATCTGATGCCAAAACAGGAGTGCATGGCCCGATCCAGGCTGCCCTCAGCCAGCACGTGTTTTGCTCCCTGGACCCTGCTACAGCAGGTTGGTGACAGAAGCTAAGTGCATGTGCCCCCTGGAGCCTGCTCACTGTCACAGGCCTTGCACACAGGTCAGAGCTGAAGATTATATACTGCCCAGGGGGTAAGATTTTATGAAAATGATAATATACTAAGCAAGACTCTGGTAGCTGTTGGTACAGTTATGGAGACTATGAGGAAAAAAAATCCATACACACAAAAAAAAAACCTTACATGATTCTCATAGTTCAAGAGAGCTGGCTTTTTTTTTGGTCTTCATTGTTGTACCTCTAAGAAGGGCCCATTGAGATATAGTCACACATTATATATAGAGGTGGTCTTGTAAGATCAGAAGCCCATAAGACTCCTTTAAAGAAATCAACATAAGATTAACAATACAAAATTATCATGGTCTCTGCCAGGACCTGATAGGGACAGCTGTGGGGTCCTAAAGCTTCCATTATGGTGGCTTAATTAACCCTGGAACATGACAGGGTTTTCTAAGGAAGGGAAATGCCAGTTCATCCCTTGCACTAGTCGTACCTTTAAGTAAAATTCAATTTCTACATGTGAAAGCCAAAACAAGTACCCAATTTATGTTCACTTTATATAAAAATCTACTCTGAATGTGGTACTAAATAACTTAAGGTTTATAAACTATTAATAATTGTTAGTCACTACACCTGAATGGAATATATTAATTCTACAATAAAATAAATGTATATCACCATAATATGAAGTGAGTTTCCACGACATGCTTAATATTTTGAAAAATCCTAAAAATACCTTTATAGATAATTAGAACTACATGTAACAACTGGGAGCTTAAGGTCAAGGAATATTTATCTCTGTCTTTCTGTCACTTTTCTAATTCTCATAAGAACAGATTAATGGCCAAAGTAAAAACAACTGTGGATGCTCAGTCCTAATCAGGACATCTAAACCACCGTTCACTCCAAGGTTTAGGGAACCTTGAGGAAGAGGGGGTGGTAAGAATGTAAGAGACAAAGGAGGGGAAAGAGAATGTCAGACAGTAGTTCAAGTCAGGCCATCATATCCAAAAATCCAACTTCCACAAGACCTCAACCAATAGCTGGCCTAGTGACATGACACATGATACTACCCTGAGGAATTATGGGAGTGGTGCTAGAGGGGGCACTTCTATATTCCACAGTCTACCCACTGATATACTATTCATGTGCCCAAGCCTAACTAGTGCAGACATTCCAGATGGGATGTAGGGAGACATATGAGAGGCAGGAAAGTGGATGGGAGAGGAGAACAGGAAGGCAGGACATTTTTCAAAGCCTGTTCAGTATGAACCTTGACTTGGCCTGGCAAATGCAAACCTTAAATTGCTACAAAGTCAACCGAACCAGTAAGCAAACTGTCAAACATTTATAGTAATGAGTGAATTTTGTACAATGATGGATTCTGTCAGTGTCGTTCAGTAATATTTGAATGTTATGGGCACTGTGCTGGAGAAGGCTTCTCATAGCTGCTACCCTAAGGACTCACATCCCAGTGACAGAGATCACCAGCCAGCTGTCCCACTGTAGCCAAGGAAACCATCTGGAAGGGAGGAAAGGGAAAGGCAGGCTTGAAAGGCAGCTCTGAAACTGCCATAAGACAGGAAGTCATTGGACAGAGGAAGGAGCCTGGCTTTGCACGTCCGCATCCCTCTACGGTGTGATCTTCCAACCGACAGCATCTGCTTTTCTGGGAATTTGCTTTGAAATAGCCAATTAAAAAGGCTGTTAGATTCATGCCCTTCATTTTATTTTTAATTTTGATTAATTCTTTGATAGCTTCATACATGCATACAATGAATTTAAGGCATTTTCATCCCATATTATCCAATCCCATCTCTCCTTCTCGCACCAAAATTCTTCTTGGTTCTATTTCCATGTCTTTTTGCATGTCCATGACCCACTGGAGAAAATCATGCCCTTTATAAACACCCTTCATTTAAAAAGAGGGTGAGACAGAGTAATCCCAGATTTGCATGAACACGGAGCTGCCTTTGACACAGTGTGTTGCACCTCACTGTCATTCAAAGATCCAGAGGAGAAAGAAGTGAAGTATAACCTACCGAGTGTGCGGAAAGGCCTCTGATTTGGGAAATGAGAGAAGAATCCAGGCTTCAGGGCGTTTGTAATTACAATGTCAAAAAGGTCTGCAAAATCATTCCTGATCAAACAAACAAACACCATGAATTTACATTAAGGAACTAGAAAAGTTCCACAGAAAACAGAGTTACAGCTGTTTCTGCTTTAATACAGCATCATTTCATAGCGTGTGAAAAACTTTTATCTGCTTACATTTTCAGATCAACAACACCATATATCTAGACTACTGTTAAAATAGATGGTGGTTGGGTACTTACTAGTTGTTCTGAAAATATGACAAATCACTTAAAGTTCAAACAAAACCAACACCAACAAAGAAAAGGAAGTAAGCAAATAAAAGAAAACCTCAGCAAAATAAAATTAAAAAAAAAATTCTCAGATCCAGAGCTGAGAAATGAAACTGGTGGGATACTGAAGGACATGCAGGTCAGACCACCAGCAGGCCACAAGCACACTGGAGTCCAGGAACACTGCCTGGTAAAGTGTGCCTGCGACAGGTTGCTGTATGTAGACTGCGAGCTGCGATGAGCGCAAACAGTGTCTTTTAGCACTATTTAATAGCAGGACACGGCTGTGTGATGCTGATGCTTGGGTACGGGTCGCCATTTGCTGTCAGTCACAAGCCAGTGAAAATGGGATGGCCTATCACGTACCCAAGGATATAACTGCAGAGAAGTTTACAGTAATCGCTGTGAGAGCTGGTAATCAACAGAAGAATTTTCCCGGATGTCTTCAGCTGTTGAAGCCACTTTCTTACAGATTCAGGACAACGGTGCAGATATTTGCCAGGATTTCTTTTTATTTCTGGAAAATACAGTCCACAGTTTTCTGAAAAATAAAAATATTAAGGACACATCTTTAAGAATGCTTTTGACTCAGTGTGACTTCAAACAAGTGAATGGCTTTCAATTACAGATAAAATGAAAAGCATGAAGACTAGATTCACTCAGTCTAACCTTGGTGCCAATGCTAACCACTTTAAGATACTATTTGCTATTTACTTAACAAAATCACAATGGTTGATATCAGTTGATAGTGGTGGTTGTCTACTTGGTGAGACTTAAAAAATTATTAAAATAATACAATATCATTTCAAACCAGAGAAAACTGCTGCATTTGAGATATGAACTGATGAATATTGTTTCATATACTTGCTGAATACAAGAACCAGGAACCCATGTTTGGCATGAAGCAGCCATTCAGAGAGCTGGGTCCTTCGGAGACACAGCAGTGCTAGTTCAGATGGAACAGACTCTGAACCCTGGCTCTAGCCCCCAAGAAGTGCTTAGAAGACCCACAGAAAAGTCAGTGCAGAGGCTCAAAGGCACCAGGGCGGACAGTGGATGCTGCGGAGCGTGAACCACTGACCTGAAGCTGCTGGCCTTGGTCCCGAGAGCCTCGCCGGCTGCATGCTAGGCTAAGCCCCAAGAGAGACTCATCCCTGCGCTTGACCCAGGGGCTTGAAGGTGGTGCACGTGCACTGCAACAGACATTCTTCAGGCAGGGTGGAAAAGCTTCCAGATACACACCACTTAAGACAGACTTCTCTAAGCATGATAGCACCAATATGGGAAAGAAAACCTACTAAGCTTTCACTTGAACTGTTATGGAAAAGACATACGACTAAACAAAAACAGAGACTAAATAGCGTGTACAAACTCTTCAATAACTAGTCATGGGCAACACCTGAAATTATGTTCATTGTGATGCATCTGAAATATCAGAAATGGAGTTGTATTGTGACACTATCAGAATACTGGGTCAAGAAAGAATCTGCAAAACAACTAAAAGCACAATGTGTTGCCTGCTTCCCCAGATCCCCCATGACTCTTTTTTGCTGGAAAATGTTCTGGTTTGGGGTTTCATTTTCTTCTCTGGGGCACTGGGTTCCAGGGAAGATCTGGGTATCTCTCAGTCCACACACACACTGCCAATTTTCCTCACCTGCCCTTGAATTGTTTAGGGAGGAGCAGAGACTCACACATGGCAAAGGATCCAGGAAAGAGGGAACTTTTTCAACTATTGGACTTTGCCATGATGGCACGTTCTACTGAGCTGCAGCAGATCCGTTCAACACACACCAGAGGTCTGATGTCATCACTGCCTCTGAACAAGACACGGGAGCTCATAGACATGTGGATGATATTGGTCACCTGAAATAACTCAATAGCCAAAACACTAGGAGATAAGTTTCCAAAAGCCATGTGCAGCCTAACACATCTCGTTCCACAAATGAAACAACTGAAACATCATAAACAGATAAAAAGTAGAGAAAATATTACAACATGAAAACAATATAAACAAGCCAGAAAACAAACAACAGAAACAAAACTCATGTTTTCTTCCATCTTATCCTACAATGACTTGTGTAATTCTCTAGACCTTTATGTCACAGAAGCCATAACATGTTCTTTACAGGAAAAATAAGTTTTTTCAGGCCAGGGAAGGTAACATGAAGAAAAAGATGCTATTTAAAAACTGAAATGAAATGGCTAAGAATAGAACAATTTGATGAGTGGGGACTATCAAACTAATTTCAGAGATTTTAAGGAGTTATGCTCAGAGAATTTCACTCAGGTAAACAGTTCTTGCAGCAAGTGAAACTTTATAGGCTGGAAAATAAAATAGATAATGTGTGATGCCAAAAACATTTACCGACTTTTGTATTCAGAAAACAGTTGAGAAAAAGGTTTTTCTTCTACGTGTCATTAGTGCCCTCTGGTGGTCAATACACAAATTGCTACTAAAAATTACTTTTAACATTTCTAAAGGGAGAAAATGCATATATGCACTTAACTATGACAATGCAAATTTCTTACCAAGATTAGTTTTATTAGTATCTTTTAATAAGCCTAATTCAAGAATACAGACATAAAAATTTACCACAGAAAATAGCTTTCTGAATGGATGCTAGGAGTTACCCCTTTCTGTTTTGCTCCTCAACTGGACAGACTGAGAGCCATACCTGGACAATTAGATCCAGAGGCAGGTAGCCAGATGCCTTTTTAAAAAGTATCAGTGGTGGCCACAACGAGACCACTTTGTTCCCTTGTAACCACAAAGCCTGTCTTTAAATAAAATGTAATTTTTCAGGTGTTAAATTTTTTTATTGAAATAGAGTTAAGTTACCAAACCAAAAGAAAAATTATGGTAAATATACTATACTAAATTCACATTTTTCTATTAAGTGATTTCTTCAAAGAGATAGTAAATTTCAAAGGCAAGTAATATATTGCCTTTTAATTCTACTGGGATACTGAACATATCAACCACTTTAAGGGGGTGGTGGAGAGTAACAATCATTTTGATTGTTATGGTACAGGCATTCTTTGTTTGTTATATAATAGACATTTGATGCAGGGGCATCTTATTAGTGTAGGAGATTCCTTTAGGAGAACATGTATACTTACTCATATCCAAAGTAATGATTTGTAACATAAGGCTAAATGGGCAGGGCAGAAAAATCTTTCATTTACTCTCAGTCATTTATATCTAAAGTTCTGCTCTACTTTTCCTATAGAATCACATTTAATACAACACTAACACCTTACTACTGATTGCCCAGGACAGGAAATTTAGACCTCATGTGGAAAGAAGCAGCCTTACTCGTCCTTAACTCCCAAAGCAATATGTGTTTTCACTTAACCTCTAAAGAAATTCTATCTCACTGCCACTTTATATAACTCATTTTCCTGGCTTCATCACGCTTCTTAAAGTCTTAGATGCTGGCAATTTTCGTTTCCAGAAGGAATTAAAATATTTTCGAAAGGCTGGTTTTTAAAGAATAAAAGTTTAACAATCTTATGTTAAAAAATGTGGTTACTACAGTGCCATGGAAATGTGCTGGTGTCGCAGCTGCTGCGTATGGAAAATGGCCTGCAGGACAAGCAGGACTTGGAGACCTCTTGTGGCCAAAGAAAATGAGTGCAGCTCATCCAAAAAAATTGTTTTAAGAACAATTGTGCCACCTCATGCTTTCTGTCGTCACTGAGCAAGTGAGCACTGTTCTTGCTGAGCCTGACTGCTGTTGCTCATGCAATCTGGGGCCAGTTCTCAGAGCTGCGAAGGGCACTGGAGATGCTGGGCTGCTAACCCTCCACATCACCTCCAACCAAGGTCTGTGCTGCAGCTGCAGAGCGTTGATAGTGGAGACTGAAAAAGTTTATAACCTTTACCAGTTGGGTAAGAGCATGTTGAGAAACAGTCATGGATTATGTAAATGTATTTGGTATGGAGATGACCTGATTGCTTTCTGAAAACAATTTTTGACTAAGACACTGAAATATAGGTCAATTTTTCTTGTTTATTTTATTATTATGTATTTTTCCACTCATACACACGTAATAGGCACCCCTGTCCCTTCCCTGAACCTCCCTGCTCCCTCCTCCCTTTTCCCCTTTTTTTCCCCCCTCCCTCCCTTTCTCCCAGTGCTCTCTCCCCCCCTCTCTGAAGAATCCTTTAATGTGTATATCAAACTTTCCTCTGGGTCCTCTTCTCTGATGAGGTGTAAGGACTCAGTGGCATTTCCTAGAGCTCTTTCTTTATTCCTCTTAAGTATAGGAACACTATTGTGACTGTTAATCCCTTGCTTCTAAGGATCCTAGTGCCTTTAGTCCATGCTAGACTTTGAAGGGTCAATGATATGTTGGTCATTGCACAGATCATGCAGAGTCCTATTATAATTGCTTTGGCCCTAACTTGTGTGGAGTATCTTGCATATCATGACTCTTCCCATCCTTGTGTTCTTACAATCTTACCGCCCCCTCTTCCGCAAATTTCCCTGAGCTTCAGGATGGGGACAGATTAGGCAGGCCTGATTCCAGATGGTTGATATAGAGTCTCTGATGTTCTGAATTATGGTTTGTTGATTTTTTTTTTCAGTTTTGCTGCTCCTGCAATGCCCTTGGCTCCATCCTGATGGGTATTGGATGTCACCCCTTGCAGTCCTTGATGGTGGCCTATTATCTCTACTGTAGCATGATCCCCTCTCTTCTTGTTTCTGGCAGGGCCAAACTTCCCCTTCTCTCCTGTTTATAATCTTTGCAATTACTGTAGGTATTACAGAGATTTATCTTTGAGTGTGTCTCGAAGTGGGTTTGGTACTAGGATCTACCTATTAGGGAGTACATACGGCGCTTAAATTTTCTGTGTCTGGGATACTTCACTCAATACAATGTTTCTAATTCCATTCATTTCCCGGCAAATTGCATTAATTCATCATTTTTGATGGCTGAGTACTATTCCATTGTATAAATGTACCACATTTTCCTTATCCACTCGTCAACTGTTGGAGATTTGAGTTGATTCCATGACTTTGCTATTGTAAACAGTGCTGCTATGAACATGGTCGTGCTTGAGCTATCGAGGTGAATTTTTGCTGTATGGGCGGTTATTCCCAAAAGTGGAGTAGCAGGGTCATATGGCATTTCAATCTTTAACTTCTTTAAGAATCGCCTGATGGCTCGCCAGAGTGGTTGTATGGGCCTGCATCCCCACCAGCAATGTAGGAGAGTTCCCCTCTCTCCACATCCTCTCCAGCATTTGGTGTTGTTTGTGTTGTGGATTTTTGCCATCCTGACCGGAGTGAGATGCAGTTCCTAATCAGAAATCCAATAGCGCAGTCAATACAACCAACACTCAACAGATGGGATCTTATGAAATTAAAGAGCTTCTGTTCAGATAAAGAGATTGTAACTTGAGCACAAAGGCAACCCACAGAATGGGAGAAAATCTTCACTAACCACATATCTGATAGAGCTCTATTATCCAGAGTGCACAAAGAACTTAGAAAACTAGACAAGGAAACAAATGGCCCAATTAAAAGATGGGCCTTGGAACTTAAAAGAAACTTTACCAAGGACGAAATTAAAATGTCTAACAAATATCTTAAAAAATGTTCCACATCCTTAGCCATCAGGGAAATGCAAATCAAAACTTCCCTGAGATATCATCTTGTTTGTTTATAAGGGTAAGGTATGCAACTGAAATTTCAAACAGATTTCCTTCATATTTTCCCCTACAGTCTACACTGCAAAGAAATAGCTCTAGACAAAAGTGAAAAACCTGTATAAATGCCAAATATGCTTAGAAAAAAAGATCGTAAAGCAGAACTGGGAAGTGAAGACAGCATCTATTTCTGAACTTATCTAATTTCTATGTCTAGAAATTAATCCCAATACTTAGCTCAGTATCCTGAGGGTTTTGGTCAGGAGCCAAATGCTGAACTGTTTTCAAAGCTTCTCAAGCATTTCTGATGTAACATTATGTTAGGAACTATTGCTGTAAAACATGCAAACATGTAGTAGCAAGACTTGCTACTAATCACCTGTGCATCTTTCATGTGCCTCTGGAAATCACAGGCTCTCTGAGCAAGGACTTACTCCACAGTATCTTCATAATCTCACATACACCACTATGTACAATTAACAGCAAACTGACTGTCCTAAATGCCATTGAGGCATTTATTTTATACAAATCATAAAACAATGAATGAGTTAATGAGTTGGATTTCCTATGGACAGAAGCTGTCTGCTTGTCTATGATTGCGGACACTGGAATATGCATGTGGAGGTCAGAGGACAAGGCGTGAAGGTCCTTGCTTTCTATCTTATGTGAGATTAGGGACTCTCTGTTGGTGCTTGCTGTGGGGTATGCCAGGCTAGCTCGCTGGCAAGCTTCTGGGGATTCTCTTGTCTCCATTTTCCACCTCACTGTGATTATAGGTGTGTAACATAGTGCCCAACTTTTATATTGATTCTAGGGATCTGAACTCAGTTTCTTCACACTTGTGTGGCAAGTACTTTACCTACCAAACCATCTCCCTATCCCTGGACAGAAGAGGTAATGCTAGGTTGCAAACTAGTAATACATATACATTAATGCAAGAGCAGTGGCCTTTTGGTTTTATTAAGCTCCACTTAGGGGGCATATGATAGTTAAGACTGGCTGTCAACTTGACATACCTGGTATTAACTAAGATCGGCTGAGACCACACCTGGAAGGATCAACTGAGACCATCTGAAAGGATTATGCCCATTCTAAATTCCATGGGAACTTCTATAGATCCCATAGGAACCTCCCAATGATGGACCATATAAAAGGGGCCACAGAACATAGGTGAAAAGACATTTTCCAGGAATACTCAAGCTATGTGGAGGTCTGCTGTGACTTAGCCTGCCGCCTGCCAGCCATGTTATCTCCACGGTGAAAGATCTATTTCTCCTCTGGAACTGTAAGTTGAATAAATCTCCTTTCTCCCATAAGTTGTTTGACTTTGGGTGCTCTCTCACAGCAATAGTAAAGAGTAACCCTTACACACCACGATACAAGAAAAAACGTAACTGACAAGTCTGGGGACTGTGTTTCATAATTTAGTTAGCCTGTATGCACTTTTGATAATGCCATGTTTTGGAAGCTATCTGGATTCTGTAGAGTTGGGTAAAAAGGCTATGCTCCCTTTTACAATCCCGGAAGCACTGTCACATGTGCTCCTTGGTATACCCATGAGCTGGTGAGGTAGTGCAGTAGCATCAGTATAATGTTCGGATCCAGGGAAACAACAATCCCCATTCCTTGATCAAATGGCTACACTGGTCTAGAAGGAATGTGTCAGGAGGTGACCAGGCCCACACAAGGACAGGGACACTGCGTGAAGGGTGGCTGATGTAGAAAAGGCTTAAGCTCAGATGTGAATGAAGAGAAAGACCCAGTGAGCTGGGCATTTCAGTATAGACACTGGCAGTGTCAGAGATTCTTGGTCTATACGTGCTGGCATGGGAAGTAGGGAAGGTGATATGCTACGGTGCCTGATGCTAAGATTCCATATCCCGAAGCACAACAAATCCTCCCGAGCGCTTGTAGCAAATATCACTGTGTGCACAACTGCAGTGACCTGTGCAGAGCACAGAGACTCACTTCTGCACTGCCGGCCCCGTGCAGACCCATGGCTCTGCAAGCTGCTTCTCTGGGCACTCTCCAGTCCTGAAGGAAATCCATTTCTACACTGTTTCTCCTCCTCTAATAGGGGACTTTGCTTTATGCACTAAGCCTTCAGAAGCAGGATTTCTATGGAGTAGTGATTCTCAAACGTAAGGATTCTCTGGTGGGTTTGAGTCAACTCCAGAGTTTCTGAATCTTAAGTAAGTCTAGGGAGGCTGGGAAATGTGAATTTCTAGCCATTTCTCAGGTGACAGTTCCACTACTACATTCTAAGAACCACTTCTGTAGTACTTGAAAGCCTTCTCCCAACAGAGCTTATCTTCCCTATTTTGGTAAGAAGTACAAGATTAAATTAAACCTAGTTAATATCATCTGATGAGAAAATAATACCATTTAGTTTTTGCAAATATGCTCACTTTGAAGATCAAGTTTTATCACAAGGGTGCATTATTTCTTCAATTACGTTCAACTACCCCAATGTCTCCTGAAATACTCTTACTAATAGCCCACAGTATTAAAAAATGTAACTGATTTGGATGATACCTATTTCAAAACCCATGCACGATTGCAGTCACAAAGGATTACGTATCCACTGTCTGGTCTCATGACCTGGAGTGTATCAGGGAAGTTCGGCTACTCAGATAATGTCATGTCTATATTTGCAATACAGAAGTGAAGCAACTATTTTCAATGAGGCACTACTCTATTTTTCTTAATGGTTTTCAACTAAATAAGCTGCATTTTCTGTGACTCTGCAAAATACCAGTGGCCAATTATTTCATATGAAAGAAAAGGAAAAGACAAGAGAAAGAAATGATAAGGAAAGGAAAAAAAAAAAAACAGATCTGTCCAGGCCAGGTTAGGACAACAGACAGAACATAGGCCAAAAGACAAGAAGGGAAGGCAAGAACAAGGGAGAAGTGAGGAGCGAATGCGAGAAAAGAGGGAAAAGAGAAGATTAAAATTTCTAATTCATGAGCTTTTAATTTAAATCATTGTTTTAACAGAGGCATTGACTTTGTAGTATAAAATTTCAAGTAATGGACTGATAAAAATGTATCAGGATAATCGAAACCAAGTACTTCTTGACATTAAAAACAGACAGATATCTAGGTCTCCATGAGGTCTGCAACATTAAATCCTGGTTAGTGTAAACTTTATCAGGATCCTCAATGGGTGAGTGGCATCTCACCATCACTTGCGTCATTTTGCTTATGGACCTGAAAGTGCCGTGGGGCATGAGGCAGTGTAAGCCCTCTAGTTTTCCTCAGGTATTTATTTTTTAAAAGTGGGGGGTTCTGAGCTGGGAAGGTGGCTCAGGGGTTAAGCCTCTGCCTTGCAGGCGTAAGGTCCTGAGTTCGGATCCCAGATCCCACGTATAGATGCCAGGCAGAAGCGGGGGCAGTCTGCGTTTCTGGTCCTGGTAGGGCGGAGCCTGTGAATCCCAGGGCGGAGGAAGTGGAGGCGTCCATGGTGGTTCCCGAATTCGTCCGTGGTTCTACACACACAGACGCGCGCACACATACATACGCACACACGCACAACTGAATAAAAAAAGTGGGAGGTTCTAGGGATGTGTTTCCCATGAGGAGAAATCTTTTTTTTTGACTTTTGAGACAGTCCACTGTAGACTCCTTCCTTTGCCACTGTCAAGAAGCATTTCTAGAACTATCAGAAAACAAGAGATTTTCTAGAATAAGTGGTACATTGTTATTCCATAATACATATAAATGCTTTGCTCTGTAATTTTTATGCTCTAAGTCTAGTCCCTTAAAGATGGGACTGTGGTGACCTGAGTCTGCCCTTTCCAGCTTCTGTCGCCTGCTATGCCTTTTCTGCCATAATGGACTGTGTCTCTCCTCTGGAACTGTAAGCCAAACAAATCTCCCTTAAGTTTGTCTCATGGCGACAAAAAGAAGAGTAGCTACAACATTTGGGTAAATCAAATTAGATTCTTAGAAGGAAAAAAGTACATACATCAATTATAATGACAGCATCTACAATAGGAAGGGACCTTACAAATCGCCTCCTTGAACCCTGTCATTTAGCAAAGATTGAGAACCACAGATTTGAACATAATTATAGCTAGTAACAAACCTCAGAATGGAAGTGAGCAATTAAGAACCCCACTCCACTAAACACTATCACTTACATGCTCATGTTTTAAATGTAAATTGTCTAGGGACCCTTGTCCATAAGAACTTTCATTTAAAAACAGCAGAAATCAAATGCTTAATGACATGCATATTTAACTTTGCAACATGAAGCTCTGCTTTCTTCAAAATGTGATCCCTTGGTATCTAGGCTTTTATCTGGAGAAGATGATCTTACATTGCGGGGCTGGGAGACGGTTCAGAGGTTAAAGCCTTTGCCTTGCAAGTGAGTAGCATCCTTGGCATAATGTGGCCCTCCAGGGTGAGTTTCTGGCTGTTGCAATTCATCTGCATGGTTGCTGATAAATAACCATCAAACAGCTTAAGGGAACAGGGGATTTATTTTCTTACAATAGTCCGGTTCATGGTCCCGCCTGATGGGAGAGCATGCACCAACACCAGGGCCGAGGGAACTGGCCAAACCATCGCCACATAACGGTTGACAGAGGGATGATCCTTACTTGCCAGACCAGCATGTCTGTCCAAGTGTATAGAAGGATGCCAACTCTCTAAACCAGCTCTGTATGTTTTATTCCAGGGCCTAATCCCACCCACCATAGGCTGGGCCTTCCCTATCAGCTAGACAATCTCCTGCAGGTTTGCTCTGGGCTTAACCATTAATTCTCTACAAATGTGTCCAGAGCTCAAACCTTCAACTGTCAAGTTGACACCTGTGCCTAACTATGACAGAGGCCTTACTTATTACACATGTTAATTCAACACACTTCTATGGCTTTCATGAATAGCATTCCAAGTCTGAATACTGGAATATATTTGGTTTATTCATTCAGTTTAAGAATAAGGCACAAAGAATCAGCCGCAGGCAGAGAACTGCTGTACATATGAAGGTACCTACCAGCTCAGACAGGATCCAATGAAACACTTAATAATTAAAAATTTACTTATATTGACTTTCTTGATATAAAGTTTTAAATATGTAAATAATCAGGTGATTTCTTTTCTGAAAGGAAAGAACTTATCAATACATATTCAGAGACCCTTAAACCTAATAATCACCCAGTAACAAAAATGGAAACATCCAAAATTCAATTAAAATTGTTTGAAAAATGCTGCAATAAACAGTGAGCTGAGTCTCAATGAAGAAAAATGTGAATGAAAAGGAAACCAATTGCTCCCCAGAGATGACCAACTATATCACCTGGAAATACAACAAAGAAAATGTTTTTCTTTCACATAAGAAATCCATTTAAAGCTTCAAAAGATGTTTATCCTAAATGTCTCAGGCTGGAGAAAGGATAGGAGGAAGGAACTGGCGATATGGTAAGAAGTTGCTGCTGGTGCTGGAGAAGGGATAGTGGCCATCCCATTCCCACTGAATACCTTGCACATTGAAGAGTTACGAGTTTTCTCTGAATTGTACCCTGAAACGGGCCCATCCCTGCCTACCTGTCACTATTTGGGTCTGAAGTGTCCATAAAGACTCATGCATTGGGGGCCTGGCAGCAGCCTGAGGCACCGGTGGACGTGGTGGGGCTTTTGAGTGGGACCAGGGGAGAAAGTAGGTCGCTGGGAGCATGCTCTTGATGATGGGGTATTAGGATTCCAGTCCCTTCCCCTCTTTCTCTTCATATTTTTTGTAGTCATGAGGTGAACAGGCACTAACGCAACAGGGCTATGCACTCATGAACTGAGGTTATTGAAGCTGTGAGTCGAATATAACTCTTTCCTACTTAAAGCCATATTTCATCACCATGACAGAAAGTATCATATACTACCCCAAATCCATTTTTATGGACTTCCATTTATACACAGTTCACTTTTTGATGTATAGCCTTTCAGTGTTTTCATGGATTTACACATGCCATCTATATTTCACAGTATGTATTTCTGTAATTCGCTTTGTTTAGTCAAAATGATCAAGAAATTTAGAACCATTCAGCAATCATTCAGAACACCTACTACACATCACATATAGCTCACATGGCTTTGAAGGCATGGGAATGAACAAAATTCCTAACACACTTTACATTTTACAAACACTTCACTCTTTTTAACCCGTGTAGTAATCCACTATATGAGCACACCAGACTTTAATGCTATTTTTCATTATTAAGAATTTTCTGGGGTTTGTTTTGCTATCATTATGAATGGCTGCTAGGTCAATGAAGATCCACATTCCCAATATTAATAATTATACTAGATTTCCTTGCAGAACATATTTAACATTTTGCTTAAGAATTTTTATGTTTGTCATTCTGGGTATTTCATTTTTTTATTATGTACTTCCTTGATTACTGATAAAATATGACAACTTTCTAATTATTTCTTCGCATTTATTTATCTGTTTTTGTGTGTGTGTGCTTGCGTGTGTGTGTGTGTGTGTGTGAACCACTGCATACATGTAGAAGTTAGAGCACAAATGGTGGGAGTCAATTCTGTCCCACCATGTGGGCTCCAGATACAGAATTCAGGTTGCCAATTTTGGTGGCAAGTAACTTTGGCCACCTTTTTTTTGTTCTTATGTTTGCAAGACACATGAGATTGAAAGTAAAGCCATCACCTCCTGTGCGCGTGAACACACACACACACACACACACACACACACACACGAATGCATGCACTCACACATTGGAATTCATGGCAATTTATGTCAAATTATTTTACTATAAAAATTCACCTAACGTACTTTGAGAACATCTCACACACTTCCATTTTATTTATTCCTCACCACATCAAAAAGTCTTTAGACTCACAGCACTGCTTCAAACTCTCTGCTCACCAACAGTGGCAAAATGAACTGGAAAGGTTAGTCCCTCAAGGGTTCTTTTTGGGGTGGGGAAGTGTATAGAAAATTGGCAGTTGATGATGTCTCGATTCCTGTGATCTAACCAATGAAGGAATTAGTCACCATAGGCTTTCTGCAAAAGTTAAATTATTACTATCACCATGGACACTGAAAAAATGTAATCCTGATATAGAGAAACAGAAACTCCCATATTCTATAGAAACACTTTGAAAATTGTTGAGCAGTAGCTGTAGTGTTAAGTGATCAAACATGTACACTAACTTTATAATGTAGTGATTCTGTTTTTAGATACAGACCTGAGTAACATGCAAATAAGCACACGAACATATGCAAATGATGCTCATTAAGCAATATTTGTAAACAGTACCCAATTAGATTCCCTTAAATGCCTACCAAACTATGGAATGGATAAAGTCAGAGTTACATAAATGTATATACCATAAGGAATTCAGATGAATAGCTTATTCTTATTTTCAACAACAGGAATAAAACATCTTATTTAACGCTGAGAAAAAGTCATTCACAGGGAAATGCATACTACATAACTCCACATAAAAAAAGTCTGTCCATGGATAGGATACAGGTTGAAAAGAACATAAGGCGGATTCAAGACGATTGACAATGAATCCTCTGTTAGCACCAATCATGGTCAGCATCAACAGCAAAGTTTACCAATACTAATAACAATACTACTAATAAAAAGTAACAGTTTCATGGCCAGGAACGTGAGTTCAAGAAGTGCATAAGAAAAAGAACACAAATCAAAAAAATAGTGCTATCCAGTATGAAAATAATCTATGTAACAACACTAAGTCTGAACACACTTGGTCAGAGTAGAAAAAGGAATATTTGATCATTTTGTTTGTTCAGTTTTGAATTAATTAACATGCTGGATTAACCTTACTATTCTGTCTTTATGGCTAAGAAGTGTTTTGTGAATTTTATCATCGATGGGAGAAAGTTGCAAATAAAGATGAAAGAAAAAGCAAGTGTATGAAAAAAATGAAGCAGATTTCTCAGCAGGCAGGTCTCCCGCCCCTCTTTTACATTTCTTCATTTTCCCTGGCAGGACTGGCTACCACTGCATATGCTTCCCTTGAAGATAAGGAAGTCAGCCACAAAGAACTAACTGCCACCTTTTCTGATTTCATCCACAGAGTTCCTGACTCTACTTGTCTAATTTAATAACAGTAATGGAACCAGCTGTCATTGTTCTAATATTTTAATATTTATCTGCAAACTATTTATGAACTTATAAACCACAGTTCCTCTTTCCCAGACTACAATCACAGAATTCCACTCTTAGCCTAATGAAAGTATCGTGTGACTAGATTTTTGTCTGGCTCTGTAAATAACACTCAATCCAGACTTAAAGTGTCATTAAACTTTGTGAGCATCAAGTAACAACAGATTTGTATCTGTGAAAGAAAACAGTCTTCTAGTTTTTAGAATTAAAGAAATAAAACTCTTGCCAATAATAATTTTCTGAAGGTTCATATTCTTAAAGGTAGAATTGAGGACAAATGAGCTTACTCTCATTTCCGCTCAAGAGCATATGAACTAAACTCAGGATATTTCATGTACTAGTAATGAGTTTAGGGCTGTAGAGCCTCACAATAAAGTGGACCTAAATTTCAATTGAGCTCTGTTCTGCCCAAGACCTATATAGCAAATAGCCTAAGAACATCAGCTTCTTCAAAAACAGTCATTTTGTCTTAAGACAATGGCCAGTGTGAACAAGCAATGCCCAAAGCAGAGACACTCAGGAGCGGGCACTGTAATGGAGAACTCCTAACCTGTCCAGTCCATGACCTCACAGGCTCTGTCACAGGAGGATACTTAAATTTGAATGGGTAAAGTTAAAGAAAAATTAAGACTCAATTCCTGTAACACTCTAGCCACATTTTGAATGTTTGAGAGCCATGTGTGGTTAGTGGCTACCACACTGCACAGCACAGATATAGAGCATTTCATCATGGCAGGAAGTTGTGTTGGCCAGCCCTGCCCTGGGTGTAGGCTAACTTAGGTCCACAGTTCCTAAAATTATCAGCTGTGCTTACATAAGAGCTACAGTGTGGCATTGGGATCAGAATAATGAGCAAACACAATTTGGTTCAGGAATAGAACATTTTTAAAAGTAGAAGTGATAATTAAAATCATGAAACTATTTCAAGACTAGTTCAGTGCAGGTTAGTAGGAACACCCCACCCAGAATCGGGTGGCCTGGCTTTACACCTGTGCGTCAGCACTGTGCTCCTTTCCCACCTGCCACAAGTAATGATGTTCCTTGTCCAACCTCAAGGATGGGATGGAATGTCAAACAAGGTTAAATGACAGGAATACTTTGTAGAGTGGTAAGCACCTGTTTACACTATTATTTATAAGCTAAATGACAATTCTGATGATGATTAATCTTGTCAAACTGATGCGATTTAGAATTAGCAGGGGAAGCAAATCTCTGGGGGATTTATCTAGATTAGTTTAACTAAATGTAGGCGGTGCCATATTGTGAGTCTAAGGGTCTCCAATGGAATAAAATGATTCTAGATCAATTTCTACAAAGAACACTGTTCAAATATACATTTATATAATACTAAATGCCCTGAATGGAAAGAAACCCCACTATTTCCTGAAATAAAGATGGTGGGATAATTTCTTTCACACAGTTAGACATCATATCCTACAGTCATAAAGGAGAAAATACACAGAAGCAACTAATACCTGTCACTTACACTATACTTCTTTTTCTCTAATACGCTGTCCTGCCAGGGTTTTATATGTGGCAACTTACTCTGAAGGATTCCCCTCCACATCTAAAACTTCAATTCTGAACATGTACTTTTGCTATTTCCTGTAAAGGTGTACTGTCATATTACCTCCCTGCTTTTTCCTACTCCTCCTTGAGAGCAAAGAAACCAAACAGACTTTCCTGACACTGGCTAGCATGAAGCTGTATTCAGAAGCGATGTGTAGGAACAAAGAAGCACAGTGGTTTTCTTCAAAAGATAAAACGGTCACAGGCTGATATAGAATTTATGCCAAGGAGTCAAAGAGCTCCAATGTGATACCCTTTGGCCTCCAAATTGGGGAGAGGAGAGATGGAATGCAAACATAGCAAGATACCAGTAAAACGAGTGGGGAGAGACTTCACCAATGGACTTATGAGCCTAGGAAACCACATACAGAACTTGACAATATCTTCAGGAGAAGATAACCATCACCTTTAGTAGTGTTTAAAATCCCCTTACAATATGAAGGCAGCTCTGTCAGTTAATGGAACAATATTGATACACTGTAAACTAATGTCCACCTTATTCACATCCTCTTCACTTTTGCATGATTTATCTTTAATGTTCCAGACTTCCGTGTTACACTTAGCAGTCATGTCTTCTCAGACCTTCTCTTTTATAAAACCTTGGCAGTTTTGAGGAACACTGCTTAGGTGTTTTGCTCTGACTAACTGGAATTACAGATTTGGGGATGTGAATCATGAAAGTAAGGTGCCAGTTACATTTCACTTTCGAAGTTGCATACTAGCAACACTACTTGCCTCTCCCCCTTTCTACACTCTGCTCTTTTATAGAGGTTATGATGCACAGCCTGCATTTAAGCAGTGGGGTAATAGGCCCTTCTTTTGAGGGTGAAATGTTCACAGTAAATTATTTCAAATTCATTGTATGGAAGATTAGCTTTTCCTCCTCATTTATTTGTAAGATCATTTATTTTCATCAGACTCACTGTTACTTTCTTTATATTCTGGGTTATAATTCAACACAACTTAACACAAATTCTTGTAGTGTTGGTCACTGACAGATCTTTCATTCAATTCCCATGTCCCTTTGATATGCTGCAATAATTACTTTTTAACTTATTATTTTATTCTTTTTTAAAAGCTTTTCTGGAGTTTCTAATATCACAAGATGCTCTGGTCATGTGATTTTTCCCCCAGTCCTAGGGTCAGGCATTTCCCTAAGAAGTCCATTACTGGAGAATGATATTAGTCATTGATATTTTGGTGCAAGGTGCCTTCCTGGCTTTTAATAATGTTTACACGCACTCTTTTATTATTTATTTATTTTTTACATAGCCTCATTGACAAATGGGTAAGGTAAGTCTTAGGATAGTAAGGGATATATGCTCCATATCAAAGACTAATACAGTAGTGAATCTGTAATTAAATTCAGTTCCATATCCTTTCCACCATCTGATGTCTTTTGGGAAAAAAAAATCAGTTTTCTGATGACAGTTCCACATTTTTTCCAACATCTGGTATCTTTTGGATAAAAACATGGTGTTGATGACCTGATTAGCAACTCAGGAAAAAAAATGGGAAAAAAGAGAGAATCCTGTCAGAAGGGAAAACTTCAATAGGTTATCTGACAGACTATCCTGTCTATCTAAAAATACAACTGGAGTTTCTGTCTTCCAGAGAAAGATGCTTTTAGTTACAGTGGGGCTGATTTTGCCTCTCTAACCCCAAAGGATGTTTGGTAATTACTGGAGACATTTCTGTTGGGGAAAGGCACTGCTATTGGTGTTGGCTGCTACTGGCATCTGCAAGTAAGAAGCCAGGGCTGTTGCTAAACACTCTATAATAAAGAGCATCTTTCACAATGAAGGGTTATCCAATCCAAAATAATAACTGCTACATTAGCCAAAGAAGTGGCTATTAGAAGAATTTTATCTAATTTCATAACATGTTTATTCTTGCTGAATTATTCTTTAGTTGTTGGCTTATCAAGCACAACTGTGGAAGACAGTCTCCTTCTCTGACCTCAGAAGGTGGCTTGGAAAATCTGCCAGTGAGTGAGTGAACCTCACTAAAACCATGGTTGTTACCCAGAAACTATTGCTCACTACTTGGTGACCTCACCTTGGAAAGGAAGTGAGTGACTGGATCCCTGTTTGTTGATTTACCAAGCGACCATCCAGCAGTTTGACAGGAAAAAGAATCCTTTTGTTTACCAGGATCTCTCTTGGAAGGTTTAGAGGCAACGAAGAGAGGAGGAAGTGAGCAGGTGTCTAGAGGAAAAAACCTGCTATTCTATTTGAGGATAGGTAGCTCTAAATCAGTGTAGAATAGGGAATGTTATGCAGAATGGTGCCTGGTTTGCGAGAAACACTGTGAATGTTTGAACAGCACACACGAGGCCACACCGGTGGAAGAGGAAAAGGTGGGGTCTAACCAGGACTCCTGACCGTGTATAATGAAGCCTGCAAACATTACCCAGAAAGTCATCAATACTGGGGAACACTCATAAAATGTGTCGGCAGACAGGGTGAAAGCTATCTTGTTTGGTGTAATGAAGCTAACCCCGTCTCTTTGACCTTTAGCCTCTATGCAATAAATATGATTTGACAAACTTAACATTTAAATATTTTCATTATTGTTAATGGCTATCTTTCTTTGTGCTATTAAAATACAGATCCAACTAAGTAGAGAAAATTGTTCCTTCTAAATTATAAGAATCACCAATAATGGGTTAAGAAATAGTTTAAGAAAAATAATCAGGAAATGCTTAAATTGCACAGGCTAACATTGCATTTAGCTGGGTTCTTTTCTATTGGTGCATACTTTGTTGTTTGCACTATGCAATTCTAAAAACATTAAAGACTAACTTACCTTTAGGAAATGACACATTCAGAAAATACAAACAATGTATACATTAAAAATGTAACTCTGACTGGGGAGATGGCTCAGTGGATAAAGTGCTTGCCCCAAACAGTGAAGACTAGAGTGTGAATCCCATGTCAATGCCAGGCAGGTGAGACGGCAGCCTGTAATCCCAATACTCGGAGAGAAGGGGACAGGTACAGGGAATCCCCAGAGCACACTGGTTAACTAGCCTTATCAGTTAACAAGTTCTGGTTCAACTGAGAGATACCAATGAAGACACCTGATATCAACCTCAAGCCTCCACATGTATGCACACCTGTGTACATGCCCACACCCAATCACGTGTGAACACACATATATGCACATGCACACATACATATACACATGACCTGAAAATAAATGTAAACTATCAAAAATTGTTTGCTTAATGATTTTTCCATTTAAATCATCAAGAAGGTTAGAAACTTATGAAATACATGATTAGGAAGAAGAGACTATCCTTTTTGAGATGCAAGTGTACTCCTGTAGCTAGCACAAGGTCAGGAGTTCACTAGAACAGCAGAATACCAAGTTTAACATCCTGACAACATTAAAAAAAGAACAATTAATCTTCCTATGCCATGTCTATAATTTATTTTTAAAATTGGAAGGCAAAATAACCTGTATTTACCACACTGTAAATATTCTTGCAAGATAATAATATCCTAGAATTTATCTGTTTCTGAAATTCCATTTTTAAAATTTCTACAGTTCTAATTAGGTTCTCTGAGTTATCTGACAACTTATGTTCTCAGAATAAAGTACAGATTTCTTTCTCTTAACTTTCACCATTTCTCAAAGTCACATCACACTTTGTTGGAAGATGACTATACCAGGAGGTCAGGATTCAACTTTTTACTTTGAAGCTTGTACCTGCTGTTATTTTTATACTATTTGAGAATCCTGAATTTTGTACTTTACCATTATATGTCTAGCAAATATGAAAAATTTGTGTTTCATTATAGGAGACTTATAATTAAATTTCTGACATATTACTTTGCTTCTAAATGCTTAAACACAAGTGTTTACTGATGTGTCTGTCAGCACAGAGGTGAGCCATATTTAACATATAACAGCTTTAATTAATTTGGTACTTTTAAGTTTATCAAACACTTTGTGCATAATATTTTATACTCTGAATTTATGTAGTAGTCAATATTTCCTTGTTTCACAGATAAGGCAATTTAAGATTAGGCACTGAGTATTTTAGCCATAACACAGCAGCTAGATTTTAAGCTCCAGATTTGAAATAGTATTTGCTTTCCAAAGACCAATCCATGTTCCACATTTGCATCTTCTATAGCTGTCTGATATGTGAGCTCTTTCTGCCTTTTGTTTAGTGTTAAGCATCAAGACTTTTGCTTTATAGTTTTTAAAAATCACTTGCAACATGCTTATGGAAATCAACACACTACTTACACTTCTTATTACTGAGGTTATGTATAGGACTTAATTTCAAATAAACAATTGGAAAGCTGAAAGAACTAGAAGAAAAACACAAATAAATGACAAGCTCATTATATTAAGAGTTGTGGCACTAGTAGATTGAATAGTCAAGAAAGACTGAACTGTCTTTTTTATGTACATAAGGAAAACCTCTCAGGAAAACCATATACAAGTACCACACAAAGACTGTCCCATGAAGCTCTGGTCTGTTCTCAAGTTTCTGAAATCTAGACCTGCCATTTGCTGAGAGATGATTCTCTCCAGCCTCTAACACACCACACAATTCTGGCAGTTCATTTGTCAAGAATCCAGAGACCACAACATTTTTGGCTGCTTTGCAGGTCTAAAGTCTTTCCTGTTTGATTTGACTCAGGACCCAAGACAGCAAAGCGTTGTGTAAAAGTAGGTTTCTTGTGCTGTTTACCCCTATAACCACTGTCAATCTAATGCCTCCTGACAAGTTGAGCTGTGTAAAAGAACACAGGTGAGGGAGGGTGGGATAGTGGGAGAACTGGCTCTCTCAAGCTGACAGCGCCACTCCCTCCTGCGTTCTTCATCGCTTCTTCCTCGTCCAAATGACTATTCACGTTTCTTTTCAATTTCCACATGGACCACCGGGGAAAATAAGAATAAGCAAAAATGAATTCCTTTCATCGCATGACAATAACCTTGCTTTTTAAAGAAAAGCCCAGCACTTCCTTATCACAATAAAAAAGAGGACGCTAATTAAAATGGACTGTTTGAGTTCAAGGATTGTTGATTTTCCAATGAAAATGTGCAGAGAGGAAAGGAAGCAAAGGAATATACGCTAAATGTGACATGGACCCTACGTATTGTTTCCATACACACACCTATACATACTCAATATCCACTACCATATTTCTGGGAGATGCTGCTGTGTGCATGCTACAGCTGAGTCACTATGGCTGGACAAAGCCCTGACAGGCTACGAGGGTGGGAGGGACAACTTGCTCACTAAAGCAGATTCCATTCAATTTCCACTGCACAGCCATTACCCAAAAACTACTGAAAAAACATTTTGTTGCTCAACAAAAGCAGTTTCAATCTTTTAAAAAAGTCAATGCACACATACAGCCCAGTACAGCACTTACACTTCCCTTCAGACCTGCTAACAAACAAGCATTCTGCAGCAAGGAACTCAGTCTGCCAATTCATTCCCCTTCCCTCTGAATGTGAATGGATTTTTGTGCCCATCCCTATTGAGGACGCAGTCTCTTCAAGTCACTTTCTTCATCTGCAGAAATTACCATAGCCAACTGTAAATATTTACCCTCCTTTGACAAGCAAGAGCCTTTTAGAGGAGAGAAAAATAGTCTGCATCACCGGGTTAAACTTTTGAACCTGATTCCAGCCACAAGAACTAAAGAAAACAAAAAGTCTCATGAGCAACAAGAAGCGTCATCTAAAATCCATTCGTTTGGATGTTTGCTCATGCTCCTCTTTAAGGAAAAAGGATCTGGACTATTTGTACAGACAGGATGCTTAGAATCAAGGCAGATATAAGAAAAAGTGTTATGACCAGAAAAAAAATCAGAATAAAATGCCAACGGTAAAAAAATGTGAGAGAACTATGTCACTGAGTGCAGTCGGCACATTAGCACTCAAAATGAGGAAATATTTATGCCTACACAGTCAATTGTATAATTCCAAATTTCTATTAGTGAAGAAAGTACCAATTAATAAAGAGTGAAGTTTTTTTTAACCATAATTCACACTTAAAAAGCCTCTCAAGAGTGGTAAACTAGAAATAAAATATTAAAATAGTATAAATAGTAAAATAGAATAAAATAAATGAAAAATTCACAGAGGAAATGCATTCCTTCTAAGCACTGTATTTCCACCTGCTTCAATGAACCCTTGGAAACCAGCTGTAGGTCTGAGGAGAGGGCTTGGGTATTAAAGTGTCTGCTGTGTAATATGAAGACCTGTGCTTGAGCCTGGTAGTGTTTCTGCAGCCCAATGTTGGAGAGCTGGAGACAGGCAAATCCTCAAAGCTGGAGACAGGCAAATCCTCAGTCAGCCTAATTGGATCTAGGAGCCTCAGGTTCAGTGGGAGACTTTGTTCCAAAAAAATATAGTAGAGAGTGATGGAGGAAGACAGGAAGTCAGCCTCTGATCTCCACTAATGTTCACACATGTGTAGCTTTCAAACACCAGATGAACAAGAACATTTACCATACTTACATATATATATACTGAACATAAACACATATAGCAGAAAATTATTTGTAATGGTGAGTAAAAAGAGACTTCAATATTAGAGAACATTCAAAGCTACAAATTTCAGGATTTGTAGGATAGATTGTTTTAAAAATAGTAATGTTGGTGTGGTCAAAGTTAATGTTTATTTATTGACAACAATTATAAAATTAAATTCAGCCTAAATGATGGAGTTGCTTAATATAGTTTAGGTACATTAAAAAGTAGGTTGGTAGGATGGCTTGGTAGGTAAAGGCTCTTCTCACCAAACCTGACAATCTGAATTCAATTCCCAGAACCCAAATGATAGAAGGAGAAACCTGAACTGACTCCTACAAGTTGTCTTCTGATCTCTATATGCCCATGCTGTGGCATATGTTCTCTCTCTAAATATATATGAATGAAATGGGCCTTGTGTCCTAAAGTCAGAATTTATACATGAGTTTAAAAACTGTACAAGGGCTGGAGAGGTGGCTCAGGGGTTAAGCCTCCGCCTTGCAGGCGGAAGGTCCTGAGTTCGGATCCCAGATCCCACGTATAGACGCCAGGCAGAAGCAGGGGCGGCCTGCGCTTCTGGTCTTGGTAGGGCGGAGCCTGTGAATCCCGGGGCAGAAGGTGGAGGCGGCCATCGTGGTTCGCGAATTCGTCCGTGGTTCTACACATACACAGACACACACACACACAGACAGCGCGCACATACACACACATATGCACACAGTTGAATAAATAATAATAATAAAAAAAATTTAAAAACTGTACAAAATAGACACAGAGAAAAGCAAAGACCATCTAAATACTCATAAAATGTTACAAAGTAAATATTTACTCCATCACTGGTCAGATAAAGAAACAATTCTCCAGGGTCTACAAAGTCCTCTGGAATCACTTCTCAAAGGAAACTAGTGTCTTGAACTTTTATTCTTGCTTTTTCTGCTTTCTGATTAGGGTCTAATTTATTCCTTCTAATATAAAACAGTTTAAGCATTTACCTTTAGATAAATTCTCAATTAGATTCTTTTAAATTCAATACCTACAAAAACAAACATGTTTTTCAATTAAAAACAGTTCTGTCATGATGATGTATTTTTTGTTAGTTCCTCCACCTGTGGCTGGAAGTATCCACACTTTTTTCTAGAATTCTAGGACAGACTTCATGATAGAAATACTTTCATCTTACTAACATGTGTTTTCTTCTACATTTGCAAAAGAGACAAGTGATAATTGGGCTTCAGAGACAGGGATGCCTCTACCAAGGCAGCTTCAACATTCAATGCGATAATTATTAGTAGTGATTAAATTTTTATCACTGAACTATCAAGTGCACATTCAAAATCTGTACCCTTGTGACAATTTCAGTCAGAAATGATCAAAGCACTTTACTATCAATATGTTAGTTTTTCACAAAGCCTATGTGAGTGTGAACACTCAAAGGAAAAGTGATTGTGCAATGCTTGGTAGCATTAATATGTGATCAAAATAAGACTGTAAAGCCTCCAGGTAGGCTGCGTCTCAGGATTCTTCATTTTAGTGTAGCATTTACACAGTGAAGCATATTTTAACAATGTTAGTGAGTCACAACACTGAATAAGCAACTATGATAACATGCTTTAATAATTATATTATTTAGTAATAAAATTCACCAGAGTTCTACTTCTATAATTTAAAAAATAAACCTTAATCAACAAGTTTAAGGATAATGGAATGTATTTAAAAGTACTATAATGGCATTTTTTAAGCAGATGAAACTTTCTATGCAAAGGGCATCTTGAAAGTCTCAAAACTTTACACTATGTCTTTTATAATAGATATATCTTGATAGGATGTTATGAAAACCTATACAAGTGTACATGTGCGCACATACACACACACACAGAAACACACACACACGCATACTCATATACTCGTGCATTTATTTCCATTCCAAAAGTAAATCTGGCAAAATTACCAAGAATTCTTTACAATTACCAATTTAAAGATGTCACAGGAATGATTTAACAAGCTAATCATAGTTGGACAGGGTGGTACATACCTATAATCTCAGCATGAAAGCGGTTAAGGCAGGAGAATCATGACTTTCTTTGATTGACTACAAGTAAGACTTTTTTTCAAAAAGCAAAAAAATAAAGTAGAACAAAGAGTTTAACTATTAACTTATAAATACACTCATACATATAATTCCAACACTTAGAAGTATGAGGCAGGAAGATTGCTGTGATTGTCAGGTTAGCCTGAGTTATGAAGTGATTTGCAGACCAGCCTAGGTTGTAGAGTAACACCTCTTCTAAAAACAAAACACTGTCTCATTTATTTATTTTTTATACTTTAAATTTAGCAATGCAGTTCACTTCTAAGCAGAAAATTTATATCAATAATAGTCTAGATTTAGGTGGCACTGTCTTTGGATCCATTCTACCGTGTTTTTTCTTAAGAGTTACAGGACTCATAAATGAAAACAAAGTGAGCTGAAAGTGTGCCAGGAATGTGACAGTCAAGGGAAACAACAAAGACTAGACTTAATAGAAAGTGCACATAATGAAGGACTTAATTTTCATAGTCTTCAGCATGAACTGAATTCTTAGATTCACCAAGTGTTTATACTGAAACTAACTCATGTATTATAATAGAAACTACTAGAAATAGGAACCTTGATAGTTCTGAACATTTATGTTCATTTTCTGAACATTTTCTGCACATTTTCTACTCTCGTCTCAATTCAATACAATAAAAAACATTAAACTTGTATCTAAAATTCTTACGCTTTCTAAAATTATATAAAAATGTATTTTATCAAAGGAAAACAATAAAGCAAAATAAAACCTAGATTGTACTACCGTCAATTCACTATCAAGATGCCTTAGAAAGGCAAGTGACCTTTGGCAGTACCGATCAAAAAACTTTAACGTATTTTTCATAAACTTTCCTTTGAAAACATATTTTGAAACATAGTTGGATAAAAAATTAAAGTTTTGAATTAAACCAAAATGACAGTTGAAAGTGATCTGCATATTATATAAACAGTCTCATTTCTTGGGGTTGATTTATTATTACTTAAAGGAAAAAATCACAAAGGAACCAGCAGTCTTATTCAAAACAGACTTACCCACATTATGAGGGTCAAGAGAGAACAAGTGCATGGGAGCATGTAGTGTTATCAGAAAGGCAGCCAGCGAAGGCTGAGCGCTCACTGTTCCCACATGATGCACATGGTAGTGAGATTCAATGTGTCTCAAATAGTTAACTGCTGAGGCGGGTAGATTTAATCACTAGAGTATACATACTCTCTTTTTACACACCCTTTATCATATAAATTATACAATACAGGAGACAATTAGTAAATTACCATTTTTAATTTTTTTATTATTTATTCAATTGTGCGTGTGTGCGCGTGTGTATATGTATGTGTGTGTGTGTGTGTGTGTGTGTGTGTGTGTGTATGTGTGTGTATGTAGAACCACGGACGAATTCGGGAACCACCATGGATGCCTCCACTTCCTCCTTGTTTACTCTGCCCCAGAATTCACAGGCTCTGCCCTACCAGGACCAGAAATGCAGGCTGCCCCGTTTCTGCCTGGTGTCTATACTGGGGTCTAGGATCCGAACTCAGGACTTTCCTCCTGCAAGGCAGAGGCTTAACCCCTGAGCCACCTCTCCAGCCTCGTAAATTACCATTTTTGAGATACGCTTCTGCATTTCCAGATTGAGGGAAACTACAGGTGAAAGAATAAAATGTACAGAAAGGCAGATATGACTAAAATGTGTACTGTCAAAGTCTAAATTCTTTTTAAAATTTACACTTATTATGTAGTATGTATGTGAATTGTAAAATATAATGATACATTTTACTCAGAAGAATACCCTTATCTAAAAAGTAACACTATGCTTTAAATAACTATTTTGAACCTTTAACAATTCTACTTCTGTTTTGATTACATATTTCTTTAAGGAAACAAAAGTTGGTATCAAAATAAGTAATTTAGATATCTCAATTTTGCTATAATCATGACTTCATCATTTATCAAATTTGTCCTCCAAAAGAGGTACCATTTTTCCATAATTATAATAATATGTATTTCCAAAAAGGAAATCCTAACAGTAGTGGGAAATATATAAAAATACTAAATGCCACAGAAATTCATTACCACTACAGTGATACATTACATGATGAGAGACTCTTAATGTTACCTTGCAGCTGCATTATAATAATCTTTAACATAGACATAAGAAGTTCTGATATATTAACTTCTCTATGATAAGTGTTTTTTAAGAAAATAGACAGTGAACAATGAAAATAAAGGCTATGATTCTGAAAGCCTCCAAGTTTAAAAACAAACTTTATAACTAAAAAATAACCTATTTGAAAATTTCACCTTTTATATGTTAGTTTAAAAACTTAGCAAAAGCTAAAAAATAAAGATTTTTAAAAATAAGCAGAGGAAGTCATTTCCTGGCACAGCTGACAGGCTGCACAGGTGCTGCAACACAGTCTGTGCGAGAGGAAGGAATTCCTTTCTTCCATCAAGCCTATTGCGCCTTAATCATTCAAATTCTTCATCTTTCCTCAGAACACTAAAAATCCTGAGAAGCATATTCATTATAGATCTCAAACCCAGGAGGAGTTTAACAAAATTAATTTCATGTGTCACAGATGCAAATTCACATCATCACAAATGTTTACCTTTCTTTAAGAGAAACTTTAGGCACAACACGGAATAGTAAAAATGAATAGGCAAGTTTTGCTGTGGTCATTATGAAGTATCTTCCCTAAATAAACCTGTAACAATCATTTCTTTAAGACCAAAGGAATGCTTTGAGCATAAAGACAGTTTAAAGAATTAAATTGGAAGAAGCCATTTTCTTAATGTTGGACTACAGTGTGCTTGGAGAACTTGGACTATCACATAATTGGTAAGTAAGAAGAAACTTGGCTGATGTAGCATGTATCTATCTGTTCCTCTGGGGAGCACTAGTAAGTTCACTAATCCACAGTGCCTCAAGGAGATCTGCTCTTGAGGGAAGGTTGGATGCAGAGTTTCTGCAGGACACAGGTACAAAATGCTGCCGCCATTTGCGAGAGTCTGCAGCAGCTAGAGGAAGGGCAGCAAGTATACAGGGGCACCAGAAAGAACAAAATCTTAGGTGATGAAAGGAAAGCTGTTCTGGACATCAGACAGCACTGGGTCTACTGTCCTATGAATAGAAGTAGAGGCTCCCATTGCCAGAAGGAGGGAAATCTCCGCCCAAAGCCAGCTGCAAGAAGAAAGCAGCAGCTGATTGTCACAAGAAGAACCAGCAATGTGAAGAACCTTCCCAGTCCAGGTGCACGCGCAGAGGCTAGCCAGGAAACAACACACCATGTCTTCACTCCTGGAAGGAGTGATGGAATACCAACCTTCTGCCAGGCACGAGCAAGAGTAGCAACACTATGCCCCATCTACGGCACTTCATGCTGGCATAACTGAAAGGTGAGGGTGCTACCACTGCTGCAAAGCTACCCAGCACAGCCCCAAATTCTAAGAACAATGGAGGCACACTGCTGCGGGAACCTGGATCCTGTGGTCCCCTGATAGGCTGAAACCTCACCATCTCACACAGCAATCGCCTAGTAAGAGGACGGCTCATTTAGATGTATACACACTGTATCTACACAATGCTTGGCATTCATCAAAAATCACACAACCAGTGAGACACCAATGCTACCAGACATTATCAAATCATTTAACACACATACACTTTTATGAGAATGAAGGACAAAGAAGGTATAATTAGGAGAAAGCGAACAAGAATTTCCCTCCATTCCAACCTAGATGCAAGAAGGCCACAGAATTCCAAGTAAGATAAGTACTCCCTCATTTCAATATCTGCCACAACACAGAGAAGCTACTGGAAAGCAAATATCAAGAGGAAAAAAATCATAGCTAAAGAAAGAAAAAATAAAATAACTGTCCTTCCAAAACTAACCTAGAATGTCAGAATATTGGCAGCAGGTGTAGTAGGTGAGGGTGGGGAAGGTTAACACTACAAGAATTAAGAGGAAATGCTCTGGAAATGCTCTTATCTTATTATCATTGATAGCACTTATTCGATTAAACTGTATGCTGGATGGGCACATTAAAGTTATATTTCAATGAAGTTAAATTCATAATACCTATAAGCTAAACTAATTCCTTAATTTTTCAAACAATGAACAGACAATTCTGTTGATGAAAACGTTCTCTAATTCTTATGCATGTTTATAACCAGTTGGAATTGGAAATTAAAAATTTATTACAAACATAACTTCTTGCAATATTTTGTAAATGTAGTTTTAAAGCTACAAGAGACTTCTGCTATTCCAAAGAGGCCTGTGTGGTGTTTACAGGAAACCAGTTAGACTGAATTAGCCACGCATTGTTCCCAGAAGTTTGGAAATCAGGTGGTAGAGTTGGAAACTGTATCCTACAAAACTGAATAAAGCAAAAGCAAAGGACAAATACAAAAAAAGGTCATGGGAGCTAGAAGCAGATCAAAACTGATATCTTGATAAAAGTTTAAGGTAGTTTAAAAATTCTTTATTAAAAATAATAAAAGGAAATGACAAATTCTTAGATTCAGGTTGTTTTTCATTGAAAAAAAGTAAGAATAGGAGATATTTTATCCACTTAACATTTGGAATGTGAATTGTATAACCCACAGAGAAAACACATTCACTCTAGTCATAGACACTGTTCAGGTTGGGTTGTTTCACTGAGTATGCATATTATATTTTTGCCTGCAAAGAGAAAGAAAGCAGTAAGAAGTCCTATCAGTAGGGTCCAAACAGCTGGGACATCAGTTGCTTTGTATACATGAAGCCCTGCCTTCAGCATCCAAAACCATGTGGTATGGTGGCACATGCCTGTAATCCTAGCATTTGGCAGGAGGAGCAGAAATTCAAGATCATCCTTGCCTACATAGCTAACATGAGCCAGTCTGGGAGAGAGAGAAAGTAGGGTAAAAGCAGTATGCCCTTGTTTCTTATGAGGAATTCCAAGTAAATATATTTCCCCCACTCCAGGCATGCAATAGCTTCCCAATATGAGCTCAACTTAGTGATTTGCGGTCTAAGAGTATTGAAAGGGAAATACACTACAGTATATTTACTATAGAGAAACCTAACAAATGTTCTCTTGGGCATATTAAGGTAGGAAAAATGTTGAAGATAAAGGAAGTTCCCTACATTCAAGCTATTTCAGGCCAATGAAAGGAGACACTTGAAGGTTTCAGTCCTTTCACCTTTACCGGAAACTGCTATGACGGGGCTAGCTGCTGCCAGGGACTCCCCACTTTATCTTTCCTGGCACAAACACTAGGTGAACTGGCAAATTAATTATTCATATTCTAGAAAACCTGAGAGATAGTAAGGAAGGTGAAAAAATATCACTGACATCTTAAGACGTTCTGTAATGCTTAATGCATTCTGACAATATAAAACAGAGGAAAGGCCAGCCTAGGGACGCGCTCCAAATACAGACAGGAGAAATTCACATGTGTGACAACAGATTTACATGACTAAAAAGACGAAAAGCTGGGCATGAACATTAGCTTGTGACCATTTCAACAATTTCTGAGATGAGCTAAGCAGATAGTTTTTAAAAAGCCAAACACTTTTTTCGTTTCACCAGAAACCAGAAGGCTGGTCTTCACTAAGTAATAGTTAAATGAGAAAGCAAGCTGTTTACTAGCAAGAATTCTTTTTTTCTGGTTTGAGAAAAAGCTGTAGTAGCAATCAAACAGGAGAAAAAAGTTCTTGCAAGTTTAGAAGTACTGCTTTTTTTTTTTTTTTTGAAGACCTCAGGCTGTCAATGTGAGATTTCTTTTTTAGAAAAATGTAGGGAGTGCGACATGTCAATGAGAAAATAGGAAGAAAAAATTGGAAACAGGAATACAACAACATTGAATTGAAAGAATATACTCTTCATTTTTCTGAATATTCTTGTCCTTGAGGAAATGCATTGAGTTTTGCACTTTAATATTGTTAGTCTAAAACCCTTGAAGACTGGATACGGAAATTATGACTTTTTCTTTCTATGACTTTTAATCTGTATATCGGTCTTTCTTCTGGGAACTGGTGTGACTTTTGTTGACTTTCATTTTATTTTGTTCAACTTCTTTCTTCTTTTACTTTGTTTTCTTAAAAAAAAAAAAAAAGTCCAAATTCTGGGAAGGCAGGCAGGGAGATCCCCTCCCTTGCGGTTTGATGTACTATTTTGTTGAAATCTACTGAAAATAAGTAACTTTTAAAAATCCAGTTTCACACGTATTTGATCCTTCCTTGGACTCGAATCTCTTCAACAATGCATGTTAATATATTTTGAATTTAAAAATGATTTAGTTTTAAGATGTCAACACTGGTTTTTACCGACAGCTTTTCCAATGCTATCAGCTCTTTGAACCTGTGCCCAACTTTTCCCATGGCATGAGCTCCAAACCTGCAACCATTAGTTCAAGACGATATGGGTGGGAAATCCAAGGTCGTAAACAACCAAATTAGTAGATTAGGTGAGAGAAAGGGGCAAAATCTAGGTTACAATAAGATTAGTTTTGTTCTGTCTTCTATTTTCTCTCCCAGATAGTCCAGGACATTATTGCCCAAGATTAGCGACCCCTCCCTGCTTGGTGAAAGGGAAAAGATGTAGTGTCTTTAGTATACTAAGTCACAAAGAAGAAACAAAACAAGCAGACAGAAACCACCAGAACGAAGCCGTGATGAGGGCAGTGACAGTCTGTCCATCCATTGTGGGACTAACACAAACGGCAGTCCTGGGGAGCACAAATGGGACCATGTGAAGAACTGAGCTGTGATGGGTTGAAATTAAAAGTGAACACATCTTGAATGTGCTCCCTCCTGATATGTCTCTGGTCTCTACATGGCCACGCCTTCCACAAGGGCAGCTCCGGTCACACTGCCTCCAAGACTTCCATACACCTTCCTCCCACCATGATGAGCCAGCACATATTCTCCCCTGTACTGATGCTCTTTTAACATACATTTCCTTTTTCTTTGTACTGTACACACCATGGCAACCGAACAATAGACAAATTACGATATGTGAGTTTAAAACATGGATCATGTAACACAGCTTTTAAATCCCAAAATAACTACTAAACATAAACAAAACATAAACAAAAATATACAACTAGCTAATGAAAACATTGACAGAAAATCAGAAATTATTTCCTACAGAAAATGAAAAGCAAAAGCAAGAATCAAATAGAAAATACTTTACTAATAATTCTCAAAATAATAACGACAGGGAACAGAATAATAGTACTATTTTTGTTTTCAAAATAAATAAATATTATCGATTTTAATGTAATTGCCAGGTTTTTAGGCAACCTCATTAATAAAAAAAGGTTGGTCACTGTTATATTTCATTACAAAACATAAAAGCTATTCTTGAATTTGACTCAAGTCAATGTGGGTTTCTCCTGGCCTGTTCCCATCCTTGAACTTGTATCTTGTATATGCTTCCAACATTTCATATGTACCCATCCAATGCAATAAACAGCATAAAATGCATATACCTATGTGTTCTAATTTTTAAAACTTATACATGTCCTTCAAATAGTTATTATAGCATGTACAGAATAACCTACCTTTTTTTCTAGAAGAACTATGTGATTTATTTACCAGTGTCTTTTGATGAATGCATGCTTTGTGCTAATTTTTACATTTAGAATCTACACTGTAATGGGTAACTCTATTCATATTATTTCACTGGTGTTTTGAACAGTAGTAGGCAATTAAATTAATAATTTTTGACAGATTTGACACCCTGATATTTGCTTGGATTTTCTCTGTATTACGTTAATTATTTATTTTGCATTTTTTAGAAAGAGAGGCAGGGGTGAGGGGACAGAAGAATGCACCATATGGTGCAAGGATGGAGATCAGAGGTCAACTTTCAGAAGCCAGGGTCAGTTTTCTCTTTTGATCACATGGGCTTCTGGAGACTGAACTCAGGCTGCCAGGTTTGCAGCAAGTGCTTTCTTACCCACAGAGTCATCTCCTCGCCCCTAAATTATTTATCCTGTAAATATGATTTTAGACAGATGATTCACACTGGTCGTTTAGGAAGCCTTCTGAAAATGGACATCGAATTCCAAAACAGGCATTTGTACTGTGAGTGACAGAACTCAAAAATGAAAACCACTTCTGTATAGTGCTAAATTGGCCATCTGTAATAAGAAAGATTGTTTCTTGGCTTTTTTTTAGCTTGGAATACTTTGAAGAATTTGGGAAACTGCACATGGTATATACTATGACTTGCATTTTTCTACCAATCTCTATAAGCTCTGGAGCCACACAAACTATTTGCATTTGTAACAATCCAAGTGGAAAACTACTCCAACACTGTACCAGACTGTTGACCACAATGAAGTTGCTAAGGGTTATTTTCATGTTTGCAAAATCCTGAATATTGTCTTTTTTGTTGTTTGTTTATAACATCTTATGTGTTTGTGTTTCATATCTTATTCAAGAAAAATTGTATTTTATTTCCTACAGCACTAATTTTCCTCATTTACAAACATATTACATACAAGCTGAGGAATATAATATGATATCTCGAAGGGTCATGGTTTGAATTAGTTGTCTCCTCCAATAGGCTCATGTGTTTGTATTCTAAGCTGTTAATGTTTGGGAAGGTCATGGCATCTTTAGGAGGTGGAGCCTTGCTGGAAGAAGGCATGTCACAAGGGACAGATGGACCTTGAAGATGGCTAGCCTTGCCCTGTTTCCACTAGTAGTCTGCTTTAGTAGTTTACAGTTTGCTCTCTTGGCCTCCATAATGATGTGTGTAGTCACCTGAGCCTCTTTAAGCTTCTTCAGCCCACCATACCTTTCCTGCCATAATAGACATATGTATCTCCCCTCTGAAGCTATAAACCAAATAAATCTCTCTTTCTCCTCTTGAGTTGCATGAACCTGAATGTTGTCTCATAGCAAGAGTACCAAGTCCTTTATGTATTTCCAAATTATTACTTTGGAGGTATAAATAGGCTAAATGTTGCTTTATATTTAGTTTGATGGGTAAAATAAAATATTTAATTTAATTCACAATCAGAAACACCCACATATTTCTCAAGGAGAACCTCTCCTTTCCATAATTAAATCAACTTGTAAATTTACCAAATAAACACTATGAACAGTGAACTTTCAAACTACTTAACACTACCTCACTGTTTTGACATTTTTTTAAAAAAAACAAATATAAAGTTTTGTGGATTTTTCTAATTAACATTCTGCTGGAAGCCTTATGGTTAACATAAAAGATTCCAAAACATGAACATGTATCTGTAACACGAGCATTATTAGGTGTTGGGTGAAACTGTTGTCAGAGTTCAGGACAGAAAACACAAGAGGGTCATGTCTTCTTCTGGGAGGGGCCACAGGCAGTGTCAGAAATGGAATAGAAAGCGATCCCAGCTCAGTGACAAGCATCTTTCAGTTTGGGAAAAATATTACTTGAGGTATTTACTGGTTTTTATAATATTAAACATATTTACCAACTACTTCAGAATCTACATATTTTCATTAAATGCTAACATTACTGTTATGTAAATCAAAACCATCTGGAGCAATGGTTCAGTTGGTAAAGTACTGAGGGAAGCATGACCACCTATACTTGGAGCCCCAGAAAACCATGCAAAAAGCTAGACATGGTGGTGTGTGGTGCCATTCAGGTGCTGGGGAGGATATGCAGAGAAAGAGGGGCTCCAAAGGCTCGCTTGTCAGCCAGGCTATCCAAGCAGTGGGCTCCAGGTCCATTGAGAGACTTTCTCTCAAAAAATAAGGTGGAGAGACTAAGGAAGACATCAGCCATTGAACTCTGCTCCCACATGCACACACAACATTTCTACCTGCATGTACATGCATACGCCTGCATGAATATACATTCTGCAAAACATTATGTTCACAGATGACAAAAATGTGCCGGTTTGATGACTGAATTAATTAAGTCCATGATAGGTCTTAGGGTACACTCATGCTGTTTCTGAACATTTTAGAGCTTAAAGTTATGGATATCTTGTGCAGGATGTTTTTTAAAAAAAATTCATGACTCTTTTATAGTCTTATCTAATAAATGTAATGAATGGAGCTAAAATTATGCAAGGTTATAATTTTTATGAATTTTCAAGAAACAATTCTTCATTCCAGTTAACCTTGCTACTCAAAAATTTATTCATATGTATATATATGTATGTATGTATGCACACACAGGTATGCACACTTGCGTATACAAGAATCAGCACAAATTTTACAAGTAAAAAGTATTACATTAAATGGTAAGCTACTTTAAATATAAAGATTCGACTTCTTTCCTAAAAATGATGCAGCTTAGCCACCTAGTGGTAAAGCATAAAGTAACACCTTTCTTATGTGATAAAATAAGACTAGCAATCTGTAGAATTACAGGCAGTTTAAATTTACTGGTTCTTTCCTTTGGCAGATTCACAGAACATAATAAAAAACTCAGACACATTTTCTTACTGGATATTTATCTACTTATTTGGGACATAGAGAAGAGGAAAGAAAGGGGGAAGAGAAAAAGAGGGAGAGAAAGAGCGAGAGATCATGAACTCAGGTTGCCAGGCTTGCAAACAAGTGCTTATCCTGATAGTACCCCCTTACTGAACCTTTAAAAAGTCATATTTACATGGCCAAGTATTAATCTTAAGTTAATTTTCATTACAGCTTAATGAATAATGTGATTGTATATCATCTCAACATGCATATGTAACACCCCCACATCCTACACATGCAAACATATGTGAATGGAAAAAAAGAAAAAAATGCCAGGAAGTTATGGAGACAACCCTGTAACTCCTCCTTGGGAGACAGAGCTTGGGAAAGATAGCTAGGTAGATTGGGTAGTCTAGGTGAGTTGTAGGTTTGATTAGAGACCTTGTCTCGAATAAGATGGAAGAGCTATAAAGGATGATTCTTTTGTTTTTTAATTCTCTCTCTGTGTGTGTGTGTGGGGGTGGGCACTGTGTGTCCCTGTGGAGGATCAAGAGTGACTTCAGAAATCATCCGGGATTGATCTACCACCTTTCTGCTTTGTTCTGGAATTTTCCAGGTTCCATCTTCTAGAACCAGAAATGCAGGCCACCGCCATTTCCATCTGGCATTTTTACATGGGATTCAGGTACTGACTTTAGGTCCTCCTGCTTGCAAAGCACTTCTCTAGCCCAGTGAAGGAAGATTCTGAACATTAGTTCCAAGCCTCCATGTGGACACACATGCATGGGTACCCACCCACAGATGTGCAACCACATGCACATATGAAAAGCATCCACATGTGAATACACGCCACTGTACACACACATATGTGAAAATAAAAAAAATCCTAAAAATAAGACATTTCATCAAAATTTCAATTACTTAAACAAGGAAGATTTATTATCAAACCACTACCATTGTAGGTCTGTAGGGAAGGCTGTCCACTGAGAACAGCATTAGAAATGCCACTGATGGGCTGGAGAGGTGGCTCAGGGGTTAAGCCTCCGCCTTGCAGGCGGAAGGTCCTGAGTTCGGATCCCAGATCCCACGTATAGACGCCAGGCGGAAGCGGGGGCGGCCTGCGCTTCTGGTCCTGGTAGGGCGGAGCCTGTGAATCCCGGGGCTGAAGGAGGTGGAGGCGTCCATGGTGGTTCCTGAATTCGTCCGTGGTTCTACACACACACACACGCGCGCACACACACACACACACACACACACACACACGCACATGCGCACAGTTGAATAAATAATAATAATAATAAAAAAAGAAGTGCCACTGATGGTGCTTTAGGAGCAAAGGGAAAAAGAATGCTTACATCTAGATGCAGCTTCTTGGAAATGGCCTTTTGGGCTAAATCAAGAATGATAAATAAGAGAACTCTTCGTAAGGGCAGAAGATATATTTAGATATTGTGCTCAATGCAACTAAAAGCTAAGGGAAAAAAACATGGTGCATTAAAAGACCCTCAAGTAATTTCCCCTGGTTACAAGGTATGTTTTAAGTGTGGGGAAAAGCCAAAAAAGGAAATGCAAGTCATTATCATGACAAGTAGTGGTCTTAGTCTTAGCTCTTCTCTTTTGCTGGGTCCTGTCATGTCTTATGTCTGTCGCACATCAAGCTCACTATTTCCATGTGAGCTTTCTCTCAAGACCTGTCATGATTTGGAATGTGTGTTTGAATCTAACTGAGGCCAGTATTTGAGAAGATTATGACACCTTAAGGAGACACTTTCTTGAAGAAGGCAGTCACAGTGGGCGGGCATTGAGGTTGGTTAGCCTTGCCCTGCTTAAGTGAGTGAGTCTGCTCTTGAGCTTGCATGCAGAGCTCTCACCCTCCATGATGTCTGTAGCGGCTTAGGCCTCCTCCAACTTCTGTCAGGCAGCTGTCATTTCTGCTTTGAAGGACTACGTCTCCTCTCTGGAACTGTAAGCTGAACAAATCTCCCTTTTCTCCCTTAAGTTGTCGGTGTCTGAGTGGTGTTTCACAGCAACACAGAAGAGTAACTGCTACAGGACCTCGATCTAAACTCACACATTCAAGGTAACAAACTTCCAAATCTGTATGCTCACAAGATATAATTTTATCAGGATAAAAGTGCTAAAACTGGCTCCTAACTCCTTGTGTCTAATGAGCATCCGACAGGGTACTAGCAATAAGGATCTGGAACAAAGGTAAGTAATTTCAGGTAGAGGTCACATATGCGAGAAAGCAGCATATAAATGATGAAGAAATTTGATAATGAGGTGGGCATCTAGGTGCCTTTGTGTAGAAAGAAGAGGTAGGTCCAAATATAGGACCTTTAGGAACCCCAATACTCAGAAGATGGGCAAACCAGAAGTCCCAGGAATGCTGAGAGAAGAGGTCTTGAGGAAGTATGATTCATACAGTTAGGTGTTTACAAGAACAGCAAATTGACTAGAGATGGAAAAGCATGGGTCAGTCTAACTAAGAAGTATAGCTGGGAAGAGAGGGAGAGAAGAGGGGTACAGGGAAGGAGTGTACGGGTGTTGGAAATGTGTTCTTGCTGTTTTATAGCACTGGAAGTCTTGAACATATTAAGGAATTTTAAGATGTAGAGAAGAAAGGACAGAGACCAAGAGTCCTAGGGGAGAATTAGAAGAAAAGATGCAGTATGAAGGAGCCTGATTGTCATGGAGAAAGCAAAGCACTCATTATCTGACAAGCTGTGTGCTATTCCCTAAGACAGATAACTATAAATGTACTAAAGAAAGAATTATCTAAGGGCTTCCCCTTCCGCTTATTTCTGAAACAAGTGGCACTCGTATCAATTAGTTGTCATGTTGCTGTGACAAAATTCCCTTGAGAAGCAACTGAAGAAAGGAAAAGGTTCATTTTGGCTCACTGCTCCAGGATAGTCAATCATGATGGGGAAGTCATGGTGGTAGGAATTTGAGCCAACTGGGCACACTGAAACCACAGACGGGAAGTTGCTCAGCTAGCTGCAAAGAATGGTGTTGCTCATATTCAGGGTAAGCCTTTGTACCTTAACTAAACTAATCTAGAAAATCTCACATAATCCAGAGACTTGCTTCCATGGCCACTGTAAATCCCATCAAGTTGACGATGCAGCGTAACCATCACACTCATGAAGCAGCTAAGTGGTAGAAGAAAATGAACAATCTGAGGCTGAGGAGTAAGCTTTGTTGGTAAAATACTTGCCATGCAAGCAAGAGGACACGCGTTTGATACCCAGTATTTCTGTAAAAAGTCAGTATAGTGGGATGTGCTTATGATTCTAGCACTGGGAAGAAAGAGACTGATGGATACCTGGGCCCTGTTGGCTAGCCACTCTAGACTAAATATTTAGTCTGAATGCTCTCATTCTGTCTCAGAAAACATGGAAAAGCTTCTGAAGAATGATACCCAAGGCTGATCTCTGATCTCTACAAGTGCATATGTGTACCCACCTACCTCCCCACATACTCTCATACATATACCAATAGTCCCAAAAGAAAGAAATTGAACAACCAATAGTTATGTTTACCTTTAAGGTTGTTAAGACCCTAATCACTATTACATGCAAAACTTCCAAACTGTTTTTCATCACCTACAATTAGCTTAATACTTGTATTTCTGATGTCAACTATACTTAAAGCATAAAGAAGATAGAATGCATCCCTTTTAACAGACTCTTGAAATACAAACTGTGTTCTATTACCTCAAAAATTTCCATGTCTCATTCTCCTCTGGAAAGAGGTGTACCAGAATCAAACAGGTCACTGTAATACAGCATCTTAGTCAAAAGAAGTGACTTAGTAAAATAAAATCACTGTTTCCAATAAAGTTGGCACTAGTTGCTCTCCAAATAACATGTCCTTACAAAAATTCAAGCCAAAATAAATGCCTTGGTGTTCCAGAAACAAAAGAATATTTGATGATTTAAAACTATCAGTCTATAAATATCTCAAGAATTGAGAAAAAAGTTGTTGTTTACTATTTTAGCAAAGTATTTTCTGCTTTTTGTAACTTAAACTTTATTTGCTGTGATAATCTCAGTTGGTATTTATTATGAATTACTTAAAATGGATCCTCAGTATCATCATACATGGGAAGTGGAAGTATAAAATAAGAGTTTCTAACATCACATCTCTAAACTTAACCCTAAATTTAACAAGTCAATATTATATTTTATATTTGCATGTTCCTCCTTTTCTTGGGAAAACTGCATTTCAAAAGCATACCAATAGATCTCATACACATTACTAATACTAAATTATGTTAACAAGCAAATAAGGAGTAGCTTATTAAGTGCTCAATATATTTCAAGAGAGGAGATGAAAGAATGAATGGAATGAAATGTTGGTATACAAGTGCCTTTTACTATACAATTATTTAAAAACCAGTCTTAAGTTAAAAACAAACAAAAAACAAAATAGAGATCTGGTAAAATAATGCATCAATTAAAGGTGCCTTTTAACAAACACACCTGGAGACCAGAGTTGACTCTCCAGATTCAACTCCTAAAAGCTGACCTAACATTCACACATGTGCTGCTGCAGACTTCTCCCCCTTCCTATCTTGCATTATTTTCTCAAATTAAAACAAACAAAAAAACCTCACCACTCAGGATGGACTTTTCGTCCTCTGTATTTTGGAAAAAATAACAAGAAAAACATACATAAAATATATTATTGCATGTACATATATGATCCAAGATGACTAACATGTTCAGAGTCCATAGATAGGAAAGATGAAGCAGAATAGACCAAAGCAAAAAAAAAAAAAAGAGGTGGAACAGGTGGTACACACTGCAGTCAGAGGCTGTAAGATATAATCCCTGAACAAATTTAGAAAGTGATGTTAAGATTTCAATCTACAAGGTAACACTGTTTAATGTCATGAAGTTTTCAAAGGCCATCTCAGTCCCTTATTTAGTAAGTTACAGAATTGTATAAAATGAAATATTTCTATTCACAGACTTAAGTGCCAACCACATTTAGGAATCACCATATGTAATGATTAAGTATGAATGTTGTAAATATTACATATGATTTTAGGTAATATTCTCAAATTCATTTTACATTCATTAGACATATAAGACATCAAGATTCTGTACTTAGGTAGATAGTCTGTTAAATAACAGCAACAGAAAAGAACAGGAACAAACCGCATCCAATCAAAACAGGTATATCAAATACTGTTATCTTTTTCAAATTTTTTATTATTTATTCAATTGTGCGTGTGTGCGGATGTGTGTATGTATGTATGTGTGTGTGTGTGTGTGTGTGTGTGTGTGTGTGTGTGTGTAGAACCACGGACGAATTTGGGAACCACCATGGACGCCTCCACCTCCTCGTTTACTCTGCCCCGGGATTCACAGGCTCCGCCCTGCCAGGACCAGAAATGCAGGCCACCTCTGCTTCCGCCCTGAGTCTATACCTGGGGTCTAGGATCTGAACTCAGGACCTTCCGCCTGCAAGGCAGAGGCTTAACCCCTGAGCCACCTCTCCAGCCCCAAATACTGCTATCTTAATACCTCAATCTGTAAAGAAAAGAGAAAGTGACTAAAAAAGTCACTCTAATCCAGTCTTCTGTCCACTTTCACTGCAACATTCTAATTGATACTTCAGCGACCACTGACCCTCTCCGTATGCTCTCTATAGTGTGACCTGATAATTTTTTTTGATACCGACTGATTAGACCACCTAATAAGACAAAACTTTTCTAAGCCTGGCCTGCAACTACCTTTATAAAAGACAAGCTTTTTTAATGGGTCAACAAAACTATGCAATGTAGCTCTCAGGCTCTGAGCCCCAATATACCAGGCCTTCGAGCTGTCCTGCAGCGTGTCCACAGCAGACAGAAGCAGTCAGCATGGGGAGACATCATAGGAAATAGGTGCAGCAAAAGTCCAGTGCCTTCACCTGTGTTTGCCTGCAGGAGGGCCTGAGAGAGACACTGAACTGTAGGTAAAAAGAATTCTGATTTTTGGATAACTTTTGAATCCAAATTTCTTTGTTTCTGTAGAAAGAAAACAGGTTAAAAGACCTCCATTTGATTCTCTGGTCTGACTCCAAACTCTTTTACCTCTTACAGTCCATGGAAATCCAGATCCACAACTCCCCCTCACTCTTTACACTGATTTGGTATGCTGACCTTAAGTTCAAGTACTTCTATTTCAATTCGTTGTCTGCACTAGGCACTTAGGTGCTTTTGTAAACAACTATTTTTCCAAAGTCAGATACACACTGACAGCTGTCCATTTGGTTACCTTTGTTCAAAGCCAACAATCTCAGATTCAACTCATTTACCCTACTAAAGTAGCCATGACTAGGTCATTGTTCTAATTCTATATGGAAATAATTTAGAAGATTATGATTCTAAAAATGCAGAGTCAGCCAGTGAAGACATACCGTCTACTTGACTTCCTGTCACACAATGGGAAGAAGTATAAATTAGTCTACAAAAGTGGCTAAAAAACTGTAATGATGCAAACATACTTAAGCTATTAATTATGAAAAAGTTCTTAATTTAAAATTTTAAATTGCACTGAATTTGCTAATATCAACTACATCTTCAAGCTCTGAAGCAAATGTATAATTACTCTAAGATGTCCTACCAGGCAAAATATTCCTCTGAAAAACTTCCTGACTAATGTTCACTGTGTTTATCATGGGTTATGTACCTGTCTAAAAGAAAAAGTTGAGAAGTACATGAAAATGAGTTTTAAAAATCCAAACGTCTAGGAAAATCTAAATAGTCATTTCCCAGCACTTAAATCTTCATTGTCTTCTAATTATAAAAACTTGAGACTTCACTCTTTGGCTTGAGCTGTAACTTCCACATCAGGGCCATATAATATCTATCTTATTGACCTACTATCTTTGATTGCATCCTTACGTTTTGGTCATCCTTTCATTTAATTTGAAAAATAACTGCTTGTAAGGCAAATCACTCAAAAAATAGTTAAAAAGAAGTCAGGGTACTTAGGTGTATCTTTAGTTGTCTCTCAATATTAAACAATTTATTCAAATACTTCTTTCCCACAGGTTAAAAAAAAGCTACTCAAAGTATCTCAAAAGATCATGTTAGTTACTAATAAAATGTGATTATCCAACATTCAGTTACTTCCTCCCTAACAAAAATATGATGTACTGAAAAAGTACACAATAAACTGTTATATTACTATTTCTATTTGAATGTGGGAAAAGCAGTTGTAAGAAGGGGTGGACAAGCACGGGAGGGAGGTAAGAGAGGAAAAGAGTGAGAGTATTTAGAATGAATTATATACATGTGTGAAACAGTAAGTAATTAATAAAAAGAATTAAAAGATTGTGAAAAATAAATTTACATATACGACGAGCTCATAAAGTGAGCATTATAGGCCTGACTAAAGAGAGAAAAGGTATCAGCCATATGGCAAATTTTTCAAGTGACTATTTTAAAGGTAGCATTATTCTTGGCATATTTCTCTTATTCCTATCAATATGACAAAACAACATTCACTAAGCTTCCCTTTAAAAAATTGTGTGTGTTGGCATGTGTGTTTACGCATTTGCGCCTCTAAGAGTCTTCATGCACATGTGTGTGCGCAAGTGTAGAGCCAGAGATTGACATTGGATGTCTTCCTCAATCACTCTCTACCTTAACTTTTGAGACAAGATGTCTCACTGACCCTGGCGTTCACTTATTTGATTAGACTGGTTGGAAGCAAGTTCGAGGGATGTTCCTGCCTCTCCAGATGCTGGGAGTATTGGCACATGCCTGGTTATTTATGAGAATTCTGGGGATCAAAATCAGGTCCTCCTGCTTGCACGGCCTGCAATTGACCAACTGAGCCATCTGGTCGTTCCAATATAACAACATTTAGAGAGTAAAATGAAGCTACGTATTTAACAATGGTTCCAGAGCAATGCAAGACTGAACTGCACTAGCATAAGAATATATACTAAATATAATTAAAAGTATTCTTGACTGTGTATCCAAATGCTTTGTGAAAGTAAGCAGTATTTGATAAACTGCAAGGAGAACAAATATATTATCACTTCACTAGCTTTTTGTTTTCACATAAGGATTTTTAAAAATATGACATTTGGGAGGCTTGATTATATTTGTACATGGGACAGTATTCATAAAGTATAAACTGGTATTTAATGAAAAATATTGCTTCCAGTGTTGTTTCAAAGTACTCAATTTCCTGCCCAAAACACCCATTTTCACTAGTTTCTGGCCCATCTAAGTTATATAATATATTCTGAGTATGCTATTTATGCATATAAATGTTACACAGGTATGAAGTACTATGCACTTGATTACAGATACTCTCGCTCCTTTCATATTCTACAATAAGCTACCTCCATCATTTTAGTGACTATTTAAAGTTCCGTTTTACAGATGTAAAAACTGTTTGGAGGCCTTTACAAAGAAGTGCTTGAACTGTTTCCTGTAGCCAGTACAATGGCACAAAGAATAAAGCTTCATTTTTACCATTTTCACACATTTAAATAGACTTGTAGGATAATTTTCTTACAGATAGAACTCAAGTGGGGGGCATATACATTAAATATGTTCAAATTCAAATTAACTTACACTTTCTGCAGCAGATTTTATTTGCAATTTTTCATTATGAATGTATCTGTGTAGTTTGCACAGGCTAAAAAACATGTACATTTCCTGTTTGCGAACTGCACACAACTTTTGTTTATCATTCAACTGGATGGTTTACAATAAAAGTTCTTAGTTCCTTGTTCATTATACAATTTAAAATCTCTCAGCTGGTATGTACTTTTAATTTTATTTCTATTTTTCTTCATATGATGTTTCTCTAATGTAATAATACTGTATTTTGAGTTTGAGCTTTTGTGTTTGTATGAGTGTATGTGTACATATGTGTGCACATGTATGTGTGATTGTGTGTGTATGTCAAGGACAGAGGACAACTCCAATTTTCTGTCCTCACCTTCCATCTTGTTTGTGTTTTGTTTGCTCACCATTCTAGCTTGTCCTTGAATTTCTCATGATTCTGACTTCTATTTAGCTGTTGAAGAGACTGGATTACAGATGCAGGCTATTGTTGTATCTGGCTTTTTGTGGGTTCTGGGGATCCAAACTCAGATTCTCACACGTTTGACCTATGTCCCCAGGCCAAAAAGACCAAGTACAATACTGTTTTCTACTAGCAGATTTTTAAAATTTCACTTTTAATACTTATAGCTTTGATCTCTATAGAATGTATCTTGGTATTAAATGAGAACACATGAATTTTTCAGATGACTATTCATAAGTCTCACAACTACTGATCTTTCATTGATCTAATTACTATGCTACATTTTTCAAATATCTACTCACTCTTTGGGTCAATTTGTGGACTGTCTTATCTACTCAGTTTGTATACCATGGTTCTTAGTGTAGGTCAACTATAATTTACAGTATACTGAAATTTTACAATTAGTATCATAACTATAGGTTATGATTTTACAAATAGTATTATAACTATAGGCTAACTATAAGATAAACATTTTTCTTTTTTTTTTAAATTTTTTTTATTATTATTATTTATTCAACTGTGTGCATGTTCACGCGCGCTCGTGTGTGTGTGTGTGTGTGTGTGTGTGTGTGTGTGTGTGTGTGTCTGTGTATGTGTAGAACCACGGACGAATTCGCGAACCACCATGGACGCCTCCACCTCCTTCTGCCCCGGGATTCACAGACTCCGCCCTACCAGGGCCAGAAGCGCAGGCCGCCCCTGCTTCCGCCCGGCGTCTATACATGGGATCTGGGATCCGAACTCAGGACCTTCCACCTGCAAGGCAGAGGCTTAACCCCTGAGCCACCTCTCCAGCCCAAGATAAACATTTTTCTATGCTTAATTCTACCTTCTCATTAAATCATAACTCATGTAAATTGTTCCTCTCCCATAGCACATGACTTTCTTTAAAGAGAAAGCTACTAAGCTTCATTTTTACCTTTTTTTTTTTTTAACATTTTTTATTATTATTTCCGCTCATACAAACTTAGTAGGTACACCGGTTCCCTCCCTCCCTCCTCCTCCCCCCACCCCCTTGTTCCTCCTCCCCTCACCCCTTCCTCCCCATCCCCCAGTGCGCCCCCCCATCCCCGGAGAATCCTTTAATGTGCATGCCAGACTCTTCTCTGGGCCCTCCTCTCCGATGATATACAAGGATCCAGTGGCATTTCCCCCTTTCCCATGTTCCCCTTAAACATAGGAACACTACTGTGGCTGTCAATTCCTTGCCTCCAAGGATCTTGGTGCCTTTAGCAGATGCTAGACTTTGTGAGGTCAACAGTGTGTTGGACATTGCACAAGGCATGTAAAGTCCAATTATGATTGCTTCGGCCCTAACTTGTGTGGAGTATCTTGCATATCATTGCTCCTCCCATCCTTGTGCTCTTATAATCTTACTGCCCCCTCTTCCGCAAATTTCCCTGAGCTTCAAGATGAGGGGAGATTAGGCTGGCCTAGTTCTAGGTGGTTGATATATAGAGTCTCTGAAGTTCTGGATTATGGTTTGTTGATTTTTTTTTGCAGTTTTGCTGCTCCTGCAATGCCCTTCACTCCATCCTGATGGGCATTGTATGTTACCCCCTGGCCAGAGACAAAAAGCTGTTAAACTGGAGTCTTGTTATAATAGCACATTCAAAGGTAGATGTAATAAAAGTAGGAAACCACAGTGAGGGAGGGGTCAATCACCCATTTGCACATTTTTACCTTTTAAGTGTGCCTCAGAGCAATTCCTTCCCCCTTCTCTCTGAACGTGAAAGAAGAAAATGTGGCCATGTCTGGGGGACATGCTGAAATCACAGGTTGATGCCATCCACTTGGAAACCAAGCAGTCAATATTTCTCTGCATCATGGATAACTTTTAATTTGATTGATTCCTTCTCATTATATATTAAATCTTGATTTTCTATTTCCTTATCATATACCAGGATGCCTCATATTCTACTCAAAGACTGACCACATGACATATGTAAATTTCTTTTTTCTAGTTAGTATTAACTATAATCAAACCCAATAGATTGGAGTATCAGACATGTGACTGATAAGCATGCACATGTGATCTTTGAGGGGAAATAGGAGAGAAAGACCCTCTACTATGATATTATTCAGAAACAACAAACTGAACAATTTCTAAACACAGGGCTGACAATATATTAATAGCTCAATGCAGACTGCTTGCCTAGCATGAATGGAACACTAGGCTCAATCCCCAGCAGAGGAAAAACCAATGAACTATTAGTAACAAACAAAACTGGCTAACAATTACCAAAATACAAAACTTGAACAGGAATCTGCTACTTTTAAATACCATCGCAGGGCTAGAAAGATGGCTCAGTAAAACCACATAAGCCTCATGACCTGAGTATAATCTCTGGAACCAGCAAATAAAGGACTGGGCAGCTTGCAGTTGTAATCCCAACATTCCTCAGCTGAAATAGGAGGTAGAGACAGGGATAGACAAGACACTCAGGCCTCAAGAAGGTAGGAGAGAACTGGCTTCTGATTGTTCTTGGATCTCCACACAAAAACTGTAGCACATGCATTACACACACAAATAAAATAAAAACAACAAAATAAATACTAGCACATATATGTTAAATAAGGAGTAAATACATGTTAAATAATAAGCACAAAATTTTATTTGATTAGTTTATAAATAGAATTTTCAACTCATAAAATCACTGACAAAGACAGAATCCTTAAAAAAGATAAATAGCTAAAAACTAAAAATAAATGATATATTTTTATAAAATGAATCATTTTCATATCGAGAAGATACAAATTTCTTGTTTATTTAATTTATTTAGCAGTTAACATGTATGAGTGTGTGTGTGTGTGTATGTGTTTATGTGTATATGCATGTATCAGAGAGTACTGTGTGTCCCTGTGAAGGACCAAGGGTGACTTTGGGAATAATCCTGGATTGCTTCTACCTTCTTTTTGCTTTGTTCTGGGATTTCCCAGGCTCCACCCACCAGGGCCAGAAGTGCAGGCCACTGCTGTTTCTGCCTGGCTTTTTTATCTGAGACCTGGGATCTGAACTCAGGACTTTCAGCTTCCCAGGCAGAGTCTTAACCCCTGAACCATCTCTTCAGCCCCAAATTTCAGTTTTAGATCATTGGAATTCAATTGCAGCTCTACAATACTAAGAATAAATAATAAGATAGTAAAAGAACAAATATTAGATAAAGGACCAGAGGTAATAGCCTCAAGAGTAATCAAGGAGCTTGGTCAAGCAGGGTCAGCTATATATAGTTCATTAAATGAATGTGAATCTTGTGAGTTTGCCATGAAATAATGAAGTTACCAATCTAGAGATTAAGAGATAATGTAGGAGGAAGGAACACTTACAATTTGGAAATCAGCATGTCTTTTTCATCATGAATTTCATATTTTTACTTATTTTTGAACTTCACAGGGAACAATTACTGAATCCAGCTTGGATGGTGTTGAAAAGCCCAATATTTTGTGGCCCATCAGTTTTATCACAGTTCACCTTTCCAAATAAATTCAGTTGGTGATATTTAATAGTCAGAAGTCCTTATTTGTCTTCTAGAATGCAATACTTTGCGAGCAAGTTTAAAGAACAAGAGTGAACATCTTGATTCTATTACAATGTTTCAAACTTCTGCAACCTGAACTCTCAAAGCCATTACACCTAAACGGGATACTATTTCTATTCTATTTTTCATTTGTCAATCTTAACCTAAGAGTATTTCCATTCTACACTCTGGATAAATTATCTTTCTTAGCATCACTCCACTGGCAATGAGCATATTTTCAAACATATCCAATGACTTTCAAAAAAGTGGCATACAGAACAATGCCACGAGTCTCAGATCTTGTTAGAAAAAAAGTCCTACTTTGAATCATGTGCCAAGTAGCAATTTCATACTTCTACCATGCATATTTGTGGCTGAGACATAGAGAAGAGGCTGAAAGTATTGGGGACAAATGGCACTTGGTTTACCATTTACTTACTGCTATCATACCCTGGAAACCCTACTGGGCTTTCAAAGTCTTCTTGTAAGTTGCAAATAAATTCCAAGAGCCCATTTACTAGTTTATTGGAAGTCTAGGTTAATATAAATACACACAAATATTTAAGTTCTAAACTTAGAATTATATTTAAAGTAATATAGAAAACCAGGAAAAACAAGTTCAACAGATATATTTAGCAATGTAGCAGCTTTACATGGTAACATTGTAATAAGAGTATACCCTTTTCATTCTTCCTATTATACAAAGAAGTGTAGTTATGTAAAATTCCAGGAAATCCAAATACCTAAATGGAGAATGGCAGATACTATAGTCTATTAGAGAAATACTACAATGAAGCACTGTGTGTGCAGCTGTTTCAATTAATAGCACTCAGCACTAATCTTTTTTATTTGATCATAATGAAATGAACGTCTATAGTTAATTTTGAGTGATTAATTTCCCAAGCTTATTCACATAATGATCGCTGTGTTAAAAACATTATATATCAAACAGTGAAACAAGTAGCACAGTAAAATGCTGAATGAACAGCAATAAAATGAACATACAGATGGTCCCCAACTTAATAACAGCCCAATTCAAGGTTTAACTTCATGTAATGGGCATGCATTAGAAATTATAATTAGATTTTTGACTGAATCTTCTCCCAGGATAGGGATATGCACAATGGCACCCTCTTGGACGGAATGCTGAGAGGGATAGCAAGCTGTGGACCGCTTTTACCTATGTAGCTAAGTTATGCAGTTTGGTGGCCTAGATATATTAAATACATTTGCAATTCATGATTTTGGGATGTAATTCTTTCCTAAATTCTTTCCTTCCTTAAATAGGAAAATTCTTTCCTTCCTTAAAAAGGAAAATCTTTCCTTCCTTAAAAAGGAAGGAAATCCTGTTTTTCAATAACATAACCGAAGCTCGAGGACTTTCTGTTAAGAAATAATCCAGACGTGCAGAGACAAACCCACATGTAGAATCTAAAGTAAAACTTGCACAGACACCACAGTGTGGACTGCCAATAACTGGAGGGAGGAAGAATAGGGACATAATCAAAGGGGACAAAGTTGTAGACATGTCGAAAAAGTAAGTTCCAGAGATCTAATATGTAGCAAGATGACTGAAGTTAATAAAACTGAATTACATGTTTGGTTTCCACTATCTGCAGAGCCTGCATTTCTAGATTCAATTGTGGATCAAAAATATTCAGGAAAGAATGTGTGTACGTGTGTGTGTGTGTGTGTGTGTGTGTGTGTGTGAATATGTACACTTTGTTTTTTAATTGTTTCTCATTATCACAGAGATTTACATAGCATTTACATTGTATTAGGTATTTTAAGAATTTAGAAATGATTTACAAAAGATGAGTGGAGATACAGCTCAGTGGTAGAATGTATGCTTAGCACACAGGAGGCATTGAGTACAGTGTCAGAAACTTTCTTTTACATTAACATAGTCACCTTAACCTGTTTTTAGATTGTCTACGCTGGCTGGCCAGGGAACCTAGACTCTGCTGTCTGTTTTGCAGGTCTGGGATTACATGCACACACCACTACCCCTAGATCGTTACATAACTCAGTTAAGTGTGCAAGCCCCTTTCCCAGTTCCAGAATAACCCTTGACACTTCTGATACCACAAAGGCTGATATAGCTCACATTACATTGTCTTGGCCTCTTATTTTTCACTAGTTAGAAACCTTGAAATTGGAAATAAGATTGTGCTAATAAAATAAACTAATTAGTTGAAAGGTAGGTTAGTAATTAGTAATTAGTAGGAAAGGTTTTGATAACTGCTAATGCAAAAGTCATTTGTTTTTACACACATGCAATGAAATTTTATTCAATTAAAAAATGAAAATTCTGAGTAAATGGATGGAAAGGGACAAAATTATACCAGGCAAGGTAAATCAGGTCCAAAAAAGACACCTGCAACATACCCATTTGGAGATATTAACCTTGATGAAGCCGTTCTTTTTGTTTATGGTGAAATACCTTCCTTAGCTATGAAATCAGAAAGGGAAGGAAAGGAGGACTGCTCAAGACAGGGATCAGTAGCACACAGATTGGTAAGGTCGGAGAAGGGCACTGAAAGGCAGGAACACAGGGGTTGGTGTGGAAGGCAGAGCATATGAAGGCTTATGAAAATCACAGAGATTGTAACACAATTAAAAATCGGAGATACTTAAAGCACAGTGTGTAAAAGTCAATTTCTTAGCATTGTACTTTAATATACTTTCAGTACCAGTATTCTTAAATATCTGCTAAACTTTTGTTGATCTCTGTAGTATTCTGCACACTGAAGGTGAAGCAAGAATGTCGCTGGGAGCAGACAACACAGCCTGTTAACTTTCCTTTGGCTTCTCCAATGAGAACCATCTTCCAGTCCATGAAGTGGTGCTTTCTCATCACACTTCACTGGCCATAGTTCTGATCCACGGCAGCCATATAAAAAGCAGGCAGTAACCTTAATCCCGGTGCTGGGGAAGCAGAGATGGGGGATCCACGGGGACTGCTGACCAGCAGTCTAGCCAGCTGGCAAATTTTAGGTTCCGCCGGAGACTCCACCTCAAAACATAAGGTAGAGCCGCAGAAGGACACCTGCGTCAGATCTAGCCTGCACATGGGTTGCAGTTAGTCTTCTTTGGCTGTGAGTCAACACTCATACACCACTAAAGGAGAAAGGGGTATTCATTTGGCTTGTGGTTTCAGAGGGCACACAGTTCATGGCTGATGACAGGAGCAGAAGGGAGGTTCAGGTCACCATAGCTATCAAAAGTCAGAAAGAAGCAAGAGCCAGGGAGGAAGCTGGGTGGGTGATTAAATCTCAGGATCCAGCCCCTGTGACACCCTTCCTTCAGCAAGGCTCTCCCTTTTAAATGTATAACCTTCCCCAAATTAACACCAGCTAAGGATTCAGACACATGAGCCTGTCAAACCATGACGACATGCAAGAGTGTGCACCTGAATGAACATGTATGTGCACACACATACACACACCTTTTTTACTCTCTCACTGACATACATATGCAATAAAAAAGTTACGCTGAGTCTCAAGTAACTAAAAATAATTGACAGAATGTTTAAAATGGTCACTGAGAGAAAATGATCAATATGAATAACCATTACTCATACGACACACAATTTTTACTTTTTTTTTTTACTTTTTATCTTGTTACTTGTGAAATGAAAGCTGAAGCAAGCAGAAATTTAAGGCTTATCAGTGAAGAGACCAGACAGTGTAGGTTACTGATGTGCCGGAGGCCAGAGCGAAAGGGCAAGGAAGGGTTGTCACCTAGCACTTGTCCAGTGAGGGGTGGAGACTGTTAGCCAGAGAACAAAGTCACCGGATCAAAAACTGAGGAGAGAGGACTCTCGGATGTATTTTCTTCCTTTTTTAAATTATTTATTCTTCTGCAGTTTCACACATACATATAATGTACTGTGAGCATGTCCCCATTATCCAATTCCCCTCACTACTGCCTGACTTTTCTTTCTTCCCCTTGTACTTTCGTTTATTTTTATTTTTATTTTTCTTAGTTTTACAAGCTCTTCCTTCTTTCCTCTCTCTCACTCTCCTAAATGTCTGCTTATATGGGTCCCATAGTTCCCTTTGGATTATCTGCTCTAGTGGAGGCTCAGGCCTCTGTGGCAGATTAAGTGGCCCTGCCTTGGATAGATCCATTGAAAAGGATACTCCGCTTCACCTGTCTAGCCCTAGCCTCTAAGGCGTGTAATTATTTCTCCTGAGATCCTTGATAATCCATGGGAGAATGTTGATATGTCAGCCACTTACAATCTTACTGACCCATCTTCTGCAAGATTCCCCAAGCTTTAGGATGGGAAGAGACTTATTTGGCCTGATTCTGGCTCTGTGGTTGGTTGTTACTCTACATTGTGGTTGGTTGTTACTATTTCACTGTTTTCCATTGCACTAAATTGCCTCATTTGGGTGTTGAGATCTCTTATCTGGCATGGGGTCCCTTCCAAGGGCATTGGGTTGGGATGTATTTTTCTTAATTCATTATTTGTATTAACACCAGTCTCCAGAGTGGGCTCCTGGTATCAATAGGTACTTTGTACCCTACAGGCACTAATGCAATTTTGATGTGTATGTTGTTCCCTGAAGATCTAATTGTAGAGCTGTGCCACCCTGAGATCACGGTAATTATCACTGTAACTCTAATTCCTCTAAGTTAGCAGAGAATTCACGTGAAAGCTGACCGTGCAAGCCCAGGAGGAAAAGGTAGAATGGCTGAGAACCCATTCACCTGCCTGGATCCTCAAGCTCTGAGGTCAAGTGACCAGGAAGCTTTACATTTTTAACCCAATCAAGTCAACAGGCAAAGAAAGTGGTGTTTTTAAATACCAGATAAAAAACAATGAGTTCTTTAAGTAATGCAGCAATTTAAGTGTACTAGAAAATAAACCATAAAGCCTTTGTTCAGACTTCTTAAATGACTCTCAGTGTCTCTTGACCTGGCCCCAAGTCTAGGAGGTTTCTATCAACACCTGTTTTTTACACATGAATTTCTCCTTCCAAGTCCTCAGCAGGTATCTAACCACCAAACCGCACTGGGCTGTTTGTACAAATAGATCACTTCTGGCTTCTGGGCTCTGTCAGAGCACCAACAAATGCCCTTTCACGATGGATTATGAGGAATGAGGTAGAGCACGGAGGCAGTGGATGCTGTGGGTCTGTCTCAGAGTGCCTGAACTGAACTTCTGGGCACATCTCCCACTCCACTATGAAACAGATGGAGGATGAAAGGAACAGGAAAATCAGTATCCTGCAGGGTAAGGGACAGAACATGAGCTTAGTCACTGGCGCTTTTCTGTGCCGGGCTTTGTCACCAACAGTTTTCACTCCAGAAACTCAAACATGCAATGGAGAGAAACTAGCTTTCTCATCTAATGAATAAAATGATTGATCTACATGTCCTTCAAGTCCCTCAGAGCTCAAAGGAAAAAATAATATTACTATACTGAATCAAAATTCTGACTATCTGAAATGAAAGTTCTGCACAGTAAAAGAATCTCATAGACAAGTTAAAAAGACAAATAATACATCTGGCAAAATAGCTGTACATCATGTCACACAGCTAAAGTTCATATTCCTAAGCCAAAAAACACTTGTAGGAAAAATAAGATAGAAGTATTGCCTTGACTATATAAAGATGCTCAGCCAGGTTCTTTGTAAGAAGTATGAAAATTAAAACTAGAGCATAACTTCCTTATTCATCTCTTATGGGCCAAAATCTAAATATTCAATACAAATAATAAACAGCATATTTTGTTGATAAGATTGCATGGAAACAGCTTCACACGTTATTTGAGGGAATGCAGAATTATATCTATGGTATGATATCTATAGACAAGAATTTAATGAATAATAAAATTTCCTGTCCAGGTGTTTGTAATATGGGGAAAAAAGTTCTGTCTACTTTCTGATCCACAATTACAATTCTAAGAATCTTTTCCAAATATATTACAAGAAATAATATAGATGATCATGAACTAGACAATAGTTGAAGAAAATCTAGTACAATATCATATACACAGCTGTAAAGGAACCCAGACCATCTTTATACATTATGTGATGATTTCCATGATAAACTGTTCTATAAAAATAGTAAAGTAGAAATTGCAAAAAAAGAGAATACACATGAATATATTTATAATAGAAGCCCCCCCCCTTTTTTAATTACATGTAGAAGCTGGAAAGATGGCTCAGTTAGTAAAATGTCTGCTACACAAGCATGAGGACCTGAGTTTGGATCCCCAGCACCCATATAAAAGTCAGCTTTCTGGCTAGTCAGTCTAGATGCACCATCAAGCTTAAGGTTAAGTAAGGGATCCTGTCTCAAAACATAAGGCGAGAACAAACAGAGGAAGACACACAATGCTGACTTGTGGCCTCTATGCAAGGGCACAACACCTGCACAGACGCCATGATCACCAACACAACACACATGCACACACATACATTTTTTAAAGGGGAGTTACATATGGAAGTGAAGTGAAAAAGAATAGTTAGATCAGCAATAGAGGTTTCACGTGCTCTTATAAATCTGAGCTGGGAAAAGCAACGTGTGCCTGCACTGGCTGGTAGTCTTGTAAATGATCAGGTGTTCCGTGGCCCTGCTGTTTCTTCTTTGGTAATCTGAAAACGGCAATAGTGATAATAGTCACACCTTGCCAATCAGCAAATACATCACCACTATTCTCAAGGTGGTTTTTGTTAGCATGCCACAGGAAATGTAGTGACTCTAGAAAAGTCTAAAACTGAATCAAGCAGTCCCAAAATGAAACAGACCTAATAATAAAGTGAGTGGGTGGCATTATGATACTGAAATAAGCTACTTCATGATTTTTAAAAATTTGTATTTTGTGTGTGTATGTATGTGTATGTGTGTGTGCATCAGAGGGCAGGCACAGTGTATTCCCGAGGAGGACAAAGATGACTTTGGTAAATCATCCTGGTTTGCTTTTTCCTTCTTTTTGCTTCACTCTGGAATGTCCCAAGTTCCACCTTCAAGCCAGAAATGTAGGCCACTGCCATGCCCACCTGGCATTTTCACAGGGAATTCTGGGTCCAATTTAGGTTCTCTGCTTGCAAGGCAGAGGCTTAACACCTGAGCCATTTCTCTAGCCCGATGAAGAATAATTTTTAACATTAATTCCAAGCCTCCATCCATGTGGATAGTAAGTTAACATCTCATTTATGGATGTTTTTAGCTGTGTTCACTGAAAATGCTAGAGATGACAAAATGGTAACCAATCTAGGCACAATAAGCATTCACTGGACACCAGCATTCAGTCAGCTGTAAGAAAAAGACTACATAGAAAAGTTGTACAGGAAAAATACAAAATGTAGGAAGAACCTATTAAAGACTATGGGGATGGTATTCAAAGAACTCACAAGAGAACCTGAGGATGCTCTCACTAGCCAAAGATGGGGGAAATTCTGTGCAAGAATAACTGTCATGGATGGAAATACATGAAATATATTCAAATCCATATGCTTATGATGAAACTCAAACTTATGTTCACACAAACACCTCATTGGGCTACTCTTGGAGGGTGACAAGCTTATTGCTCTAAAGACTGGCAAATGCATCTATCTGGTTTTTTTTTTCCTTATAAATGGTATCTGAGGATAAGCAGATAGTATAGGTGTGGTTTTCTTTAAAGAAATATCTCAACTAATTAAAAAATGCATATTAAAAATTAGGACTATCACCATTTTAAGACCTATCATGAAACAATAAATCTATGTCTTCACAGAAAACACATTCTCATTTGTTTGAACCACATTAATACTCTAAACAGCCAACCTTTCATGAGAGAGATAAGCCACAAGAAAAAGCAGATTGAAGGAAAATGAGTTACACAGGTAACTCAGCTTTTCAACACATAAGTTGCCAGTAGGAAAGAGACTGAGATAAGAAATCTACATCAAAATGTACATGTTGGTTAGTGATAACTCCTGAGCCTGATCAGAAGGATAAGTCAACTACAGAACATATATATATATATGTGATAATGTCTCTAAAACTCATACCCATGAGATCTGTCTGTACATGTAATTGTCATTATTATATGTATGTGTTGCGTATAAAAGATAATGTGAACAGAGACTGAAATGCTGATGTTAATAAGAAATGACTGTCATTTTACATTTAATAATTTTTTTTAAAGAAGGACTTCTTATCTTCTGGAGATATTGATTAAAATATCTGTAGGTGAACTAGTAATACATAAGTTTCAAATTTTGTTGGGTCAGCAATGGATGGGAGATTGAATCACAGTGAACTAAGATAAGAACGCACTGGGTGGTTGGCACACAAGTGTGCATTGTAGCCATTATCCCTGCTTGTAAATAAGATGAAAATTTTCTGTAATTAAGTTAAGAAATATGAACAAAACAACAAAAACTTAGGTAGCTAATATTAGCAAGCTTATACAAACACTGATATCAGACCACACATTCCAACTAGGAGTTCATCACGACCTGTTGGGCTGTGTTAATGAACCCCAAACATTGTACACACTGTCATATCCTTCAGGACTACATTATTACATCAGTGGGCAAAGAGGCCAAGAACCACTGTGAAAACACCTTAAGGATAGGAATGTTGTATTATTCACTGAGTATTTACCCAATGTCTGACATTTAAGAAATTCTCAAGAAATATTTGTGAATTAACGAATGACCCAGGGCATGCAAATGAACAGACAAGCTTAATAGCAGCTAACTGTTATATGTGTAAAAACATCAATTCCTATCTGGTATTAAAAACCCATTGAGCTTGCTGGGGTGAGAGGGCAGGGCTCTCTGTTTCAAGTGGAATAGGTTTCCTTCAGAAAGCCACAGGCTAGTCATGTTTAACAGCTACAAGAAAACACCCAGAATAAAAATAGTTTAAAGCACACAATTGGGTGTGAGTGTGGCCAGCAAATACTCTGATTCTACAATCTGTTTTGGACAAGACAAGGCTTCTTATGTGACTAACAAATCAAATGGTAGAAAGATTCCAGGTGCTGAAGTAAGTATACTATTTGCAAAACAGGCTGAGCATCCAAAGTTTACCAACAAGACACCACATTTCCCAAAGCTAAAAGAGAATATAGAATGACAGAGAGCCACAAGTATTTACAAATTCCCCAAAGAAGGCACACAACCACCAAGTGCGGAATTTTGTTTTCTCTTTTATTTCTAAAGTATGAAATGAATCAAGTTTACATTCTGACTGCGGGGGAGAACAGGATACTTCAAGTGAAAGAACAAATTTAATTTTAATCTGGGAGTTTAGAAGTTCCTTACTCCAAAGTTTCATGGTGTTGATGAATAAAGACACGTAGACAAGCTAAGGTGGGAGGCTCTGGAAACAGTACAAGAAGCCACAGATGAACCAACTGTGTACAGGGACAAAGTGTGAAGTATGAAGAGCTGAGAGCTAATCTTCTGAACATTTAAAGTTTCTATATATCTAAAATACTAAATAAAATTCTAAAACATGTATTTCTACAAACTTGTTCTCTGAGCATTGAAAAGCAGTACAACCCACAGTTTCAGAATCATACGCAAATCACTCAGAAGACAACTGTGTTCACTCACTTATCTGTGATCTTGTACACATGCAGTAGAATTCATATTATAATTGCAAAACCTGTTCATAAAATTTCCAAATGACAAAAAAACTAATGGAATATCAAATCCCTGGTTCACTTGCTAATCTGAAATGATATAAATGTTCTATTTCAAACCAGGAATGGAAGTGCGCTTGTGCAGTCCCAGTAACCAGGGGGTTGAGGCAGGAAGACTGATGTGAGTTTGAGACTGGCCTGGGCTACACAAGACCCTTTTTCAAAGCTAAACAACAACGAAATCAACCAAACAAATAACTTTTTAAAAAGCCATATTTCAAATATATCTAAGTAGTATTTAAAGATATAAATGAAGATACAGTATTTTTAATATGGCAGTCAGCCAAGCTTTTAAGAGTGAGATGGGAAAGCATGTTTAATGCACACAAAGGCCTGCAAAGGGAGGAAAGATGAAGTGACAAACCTTTATTTCATCAACTTGACAATTAGATAATTTAATCGCTGATCAATCCCGAATCTGTACTACTTAATTCTAGATAGATTTAAAAAAATGATGTCCTCTTACTGTTCACCTGTATAGTTGATGTGATTTAGATCCAAAATGATGAAATTAAAACTAAAATAAACCTTGGTCTTTCAACTTTCTGTCATTAGATTTCTTAGATCCTGAAAAGTGATTATAAAATTGCTAAGGCTATAAAAAAGAACACTAATGAGTGAAACTGACAACAACAATGTCTATTTCTCCCTTTGAAAGAAAAATGTTTCTAATTGGGATGAGCCAAGATCCTGGGAGAAGAGGGCACTGTAAGCTAATCTCACAAAAAGCAACTGGTTTCTTTTCAAGTAAATGTAACACCCTCACATATATACCACATTTGAAGATTATCAAATGAGAAGTTTCTGAACTATAAAGTAAAACCCAATTCAATGCAGATTTAAAGTCATTTACCATCTGTGGCGTGCTTAAGTTCTGACTCTGCTATCAAGTTCACAGATTTCCTACATTTGTCTTAAAATTCAAAAATATCTAACCTGAAAAATCTGAACTAGTTAATATTATCAATTTAGTTTATTAGCCTCTGAGGGTCTACCCTAAAATCCTGATAAAAATTTACCTACATTTTTACCATTCTTCCTTTAGATCAAGCCTAAAAATTAAAAAAAAAAAAAGAACTGGAATAAGTTAGTTAAGAAAAATGTATATAATAATGGTTGGTTTAAAAGAATTCTGCTCTTATTTTTAATATTACCAAACATTTTTAACCAGCTTACACAAGCATATGCTTTTTAAAAATAAAAAGGGAGAATCATCATCCCAAGACGAGCTAACACTGGAGTAATAACTTCCAAAATTAAACACAGAAAGAAATGGTACGTGGTTAAAGCTATTAATATATATTGAAGACAAGAAAAGTTTATTTTTCATAAGAAAACAAGGTTAAAGAGAAACCAAACTGATATTGTCTGCCTGCCCAATAGAACTTTCCACCATAATTGACACTTAGCACCTCTGAGGGGAGGAGCTTCAGCTCAGGATAAACTCACGCAGTCAGGGAGAAACAGTATAAATACTGCAGGGCAGCTGTGGAGAGAGCATTTTCTGCTGCTCACCTGGGCAGACGAAGCCCAGGCAAGCTTACAGACACCAGCTCCAGGAACTCCCAGCGCTCAGGTAAGCTTATGGGTTGAGGGTCACAGTGGAACGCCACGTTAGCTTATTTGGAAATAAACTTCAACAATTTTTTGGGGCGGGGGAGGTGCAAGTGCATGGTTTTAAAAAATGACTTTCTATCAAAGTGCACTCAGAAAGTTTTGTTGTATCTGAATATAAGCAGAATGCATAAATTTTTCCTAATGTGACTTTCAGTGCCTCCTAAAACTGCCAGATAGATCAGGCTATGTCAAAATATCCAATTTACTAATATAGCCATCTAATGATGAAGTTGGGAGGGCTGGTTTTATTTCTGAATAATTATTTGAACATAGCTTCCAAAAACTACTAAGCCATATGTTCACAAAACAAAAACTTTTCTTCTGTTCATTTATGAAATATAAAAGGTTGAGTAGGAAAGGAGATAACTATAAAGAATTTACATGTGCAATGTGAAGAAAATAAAACAGGATAATAACAAGGCTGTATGAAATTTTTTTTCCAGAATCTATCTGAAAATATGGTGCCACAAACAGCTCTGTTACTGCTAATGTTTCTGAACTTGGTTCATGGAGGGTTTTATCCTGAGCGGTATGAAACACCCACAGGTATAAAAGGCCCACTTCACAACACCAAGACACAGTTCTTCATTCCTTACGGCATAAAGAGTAAAGGTAAATTGAACTGTGCATTTTGCTTGTTAATAGAGTGAGCTTTTTCTAATGTACCACTTTCTTAATCTTAACGATGCCTTCTACTTTGTTTTTAATCTATTTTAAACTCTTGAATTAGCCCAGCTTATTACAACAAAAGGATGTGTAAAAAATAGGCTTGAACAAGAACATTAATATTCCAGTGCAAGAAGTGTAAGAGACATAGCTGAGTAATATCAAGGGCTTGTATGTAAGAAGATCTTTTTTTCTCTCAAAGAACACTTTTACACAACAGAGTAACTGTCCACAATGTAGAAATATTCATTCAGGAAATTAAGTTAAAAATTTTAACTAAAAATAATTGTACAGAGACTACAATGTTAATGTATTTAATTATTTAATCTTTTGTTTTTCTAAAACTCTACCTTGCAAATATTAAACAAAACTTATAAAAGAAAACCTGATGGCTCTCAAATTTAATAGGCAAATGAAGTGATGATTTTCAAAATGTTTACACAATCTTACACAGTGTGTAGTGATGCTCAGCCTTAATAGTAATGTTAGCTGAGTGACTTCAGGACTCCAGCTTCTGTCTGCTGATGTGAGTCCACATCTGTCAAGCAGTTTGTGCCTTGCTATTATGACATTTAGATACTTCTAGTTCTACTGTGAAAACCTTGAAGAAGGAAGGACAAGGCTGGGCCATGTCTTTGCTAATTCCATTGACTAGCATCTGGCACAAATTGTCCGTAAAACATCTACTTAATAATAAACTGTCTTGCAATTTCTGCTATGTAATACTTTTTCACTTTAGTTATGTATTTGTCCCATAAATAAAACTAAGGCTATTTGTCTTGAGCTTGAAATAGTATGCAATTGGAAGCAAGCATTTTTGCATAAATGAAATGTTTGTCTTTTTATGAAGAGGAAATTTTAAATATTTCATGAAAGATAGCTTAATATTTAAAAAGTACACCAGACACTCTTGAATGCCTGTCTCATAATACAGATAAATTGAGAGAGAGAGAGAGAGAGAGAGAGAGAGAGAGAGAGAGAGAGAGAGAGAGAGACAAAAGCTAAAAAAGAGAATAAAAAGTCAAGCCCACTCATCAGGTAGAGACTAGAGGCAACAAATGCACTTTGTAAACCTCAGACATATGCACTGGATTTAGTACTCACTGATCAATTCAGACTTTTAAAATACCTTACCAAGCTCAAAAAAGTCCCGAATTCAAAATAAAGCACACTTAAAAGGCTGAAAATACTTTTTGCCTTCCCTTTTTAATGTACATGAAAATGTCTTCTTGACAGATTAAAAAACTCAGAAATTATATTTTAAAAAAAGCATCCTACCTTAGTCTCTTTTCTAATTAAGCACAGAAAATACACTGTCGTCCACTGCCAGGCATTACACATTAAAACACAAAAGCCCATAATATATTTACAGAGATTCAGAAAGTTCCTATGTATTCTCTAGGCAGTCTGCTTAGCAGATGAAAGGCAGCCAGAACACACTAAATTGTTTTCCAGGGGATTTGACTGTGTCTGCTAGGCAGATATACACACCACCTCTCAGGAATCAGTCACTAATGCAATCTGTGTACACCTAAGAAACTCAGGTGGCTGATTTTCCTGAGGGATGGTATAGCCTAATATTTTCTCAGGTGCCAGGTTATACAGGACTGCCCTGCTAGTGCTCAACAAAAAACTGGAGGTCTGGTTTCAAACAGTGTCCAGCACAATCACTTTCATTTAGACTAGTTGTGCTCCTTGTTTCAACAAAACATATGTCCATAAAAAGACAACTAGTTTTTTGTTGGAATAGGATCCTTATAATCAGATTCTAAGACAAATCCCAATCAAATACTCTGCATTTGAAAAACTATGCTATTTTACCCGAATGTGCTATGTGCAAAGCATCAAAATTTGTACACATAGCTCCATCATGAGTGTGCACTGAATTAATGAGACCTATGTTAATTTATGGAAACTTTCCCATGTTAACTTTTCTTGTATTCTTTGCCTTAAAGCTGTTTTCTAAAAAACCTATAGGAATGCTTGTAAGATGAACTATAATCCAAGTAGTTTAATATACAAAGATCCTTAAATCTAAAACAAGTATTTTCTTGTTCCATCATATCTGATCTAATGTTTTTGTCTCTATTTTATATACTAAATATTTTTCAAATCTCAGGATTACCTATGAGAATATTAATAATTACTGTTTGTAATTACTCATATGCTAACCAATTGATAGAGATTTTCAAAAATTTAATATCCTTATATACTAACAACTAATAGTTAAAGGGAGATATACTCATAAATTGGTATCACAGGGAATTTATAATTTATTTCAAGTCTTTGATAATAATTCTCCTTTAGTTTCTATTCTGCTCTTTAAAGTCATTAAAAGTTCAGAGGTTTTTTTTTTATATATTAAAAAAAGGTCGCTAAAAAGTAACAGCTATAGAATTAGGAGTGTATGTTGCCTACATGTGAGGGTCTGATTTTGCTATCTAGCAACACACACACACACACACACACTCACACACACACACACACACATACACACAAATTATTTGAGCAAATTATTCAACATGACTATTCTCATGTCAACTAAATTAATATTACTACATTACTACGAGCAATTTTCTAACACTATGAAAACCTAAATAGTATGACTACTTTTTTTCTCAAAACTGATGAAGCATAAAATAATTTTCATATAAATTTCTGCAAGCAGGCAAAAGTCACATGCAATTATGTCATCTTTGCTAGTTATTAAAGACTTTCTCTAATAAAGAATACTTCATGTAGATGTTTATGACGACTACTGCCAACATATAGACATGGAACTCTTTCTTCGAGTAATGCCCCTGAAGAACCAAATAGCCCTTAAGCACATCTTTAAAGCACTTATGGTATACATACACTTTTCTCTCAAGTTTCTCTAAGCTACATTCTGTGCTTCCTTCCACACACAGCCCAACAGTAGCTCCTCCTCACAGAACTGAGTAAAGGATAACTGAAATAAGTTTAGCAAACCATGAAAATATTTTGCTCCAATGAAACCACCACAGCTTTATGAAACCAAACAATGTTTACTGCATGTAGATGGTCACCTCAATGCCATCTTATGTACTTCATCAATGCATTATGTCTGTTTGCTTCAATTTAAGTCAATAAGCCAGAAAATAAATGTTCACAATATATATTGAAGCCAAAAAGAAAATCAGTGTAAACCTAAATAGGACTTGATTTCATTTCTCATTACACCTTCCAGAATTTTATGAGGAAAGACTGTTTTTTTTAAAATTCATTTTCCCCTTTTTTTGTCTTGTCTTTTTCTGTCAAAAACCTTTTTATCACTACCTTTCTAAGTAGATAATTTTCCTAAAACAATTGTGATAAATTCACCACCACTGCATGGAAGGAATTCCTCAATGTCAGCTTATTTTCATAGACAATTAGGATGTTATTAAAGAATTATGCAGCCCTAGGCTTCTGAAGCCATCTTATCTAAAAGCATTTAAAATAAATATCCATGGTATTACCTGAACCCATTCACTGCTGTTCTGCCCAAGATGCACAAGGACTGAATGCACTCTAGGGCCTGCTCTGATTCATGCTTTAGAATCAGTGGTCACCTTTAATGTCGCTAACAATCCACATGTTTGGTGGTGTGTCTTTCAGGTATTCCAGTAAGAGGGGAGCAAGGCATTCCCGGTCCACCAGGCCCCACTGGACCTCGAGGACACCCAGGTCCATCAGGACCACCAGGAAAACCAGGCTATGGAAGTCCTGGACTCCAAGGAGAGCCAGGATTGCCAGGACCACCAGGAATTTCAGCTACTGGGAAGCCAGGCATGCCAGGCCTGCCTGGAAAACCAGGAGAGAGAGGACTACATGGGCAAAAAGGAGATATTGGACCAGCTGGCTTACCGGGGCCCCGGGGCCCTCCGGGGCCACCAGGGATCCCTGGCCCAGCTGGAATTTCTGTTTCAGGGAAACCCGGACAGCAAGGACTTACAGGAGCCCCAGGGCCCAGGGGATTTCCAGGAGAAAAAGGGGCACCAGGTGCCCCTGGTGTGAATGGACAGAAAGGGGAAGCAGGACATGGGTCTCCTGGTCGTCCAGGTGAGAGAGGCCTTCCTGGCCCTCAAGGTCCCGTGGGACCACCCGGCCCTGTTGGTGTGGGCAAAAGAGGTGAAAATGGTTTTCCCGGCCAGCCAGGTATCAAAGGTGAGCGGGGCTTCCCAGGAGAAAGGGGAGCAGCTGGCCCCCGGGCCCACAAGGTCCTCCTGGGGAACGAGGTGCAGAAGGCATTGGGAAGCCAGGAGCCCCTGGGGCCCCCGGCCAGCCAGGCATTCCAGGATCCAAAGGCCATCCTGGGGAACCGGGAACAGCTGGGCCTCCAGGGCCTCCTGGTTTTGGGAAACCAGGTCTGCCGGGTATAAAAGGACAAAGAGGACCAGCTGGCCTTCCAGGGGGTCCAGGTGCCAAAGGGGAACAAGGGCCAACAGGTCACCCTGGAGAGCCAGGTCTAACTGGACCCCCTGGGAATATGGGACCCCAAGGACCTAAAGGCATCCCGGGGAACCATGGTATCCCAGGTGCTAAAGGTGAGACTGGACTCACTGGGCCTGCAGGGCCCCCTGGGGCTAGGGGAGCAAGGGGTCCCCCAGGGTTAGATGGAAAACCAGGGTACCCCGGAGAACCAGGTCTCAAAGGTCCCAGGGGTAACCCAGGGTTACCAGGCCCAAAAGGTGACCCTGGAGCAGGAGGACTTCCTGGTCTCCAAGGTCCTGTAGGTCCAGCGGGAGCTAAGGGAGTGCCTGGACACCATGGTGAAGCAGGTCCAAGAGGTGCCCCTGGAATACCAGGTACCAGGGGTCCCACTGGACCACCAGGTACCCCAGGATTCCCTGGGTCTAAGGGTGACCCTGGAAACCCAGGTCCCCCTGGCCCAGCTGGCATAGCAGCAAAGGGCCTCAATGGGCCCACGGGCCCGCCGGGGCCCCCAGGTCCGAGAGGACATGATGGTGAGCCTGGTCTCCCAGGTCCTCCCGGGCCCCCAGGCCCACCAGGCCAAGCAGTCATGCCTGATGGCTTTATAAAGGCTGGCCAAAGGCCTGCACTTTCTGGGATGCCTCTGGTCAGTGCCAACCAGGGAGTCACAGGAATGCCCGTGTCTGCTTTCACGGTCATTCTCTCCAAAGCTTACCCAGCAGTAGGTGCTCCCATTCCATTTGACAAGATTTTATATAACAGACAGCAGCATTATGATCCAAGAACTGGAATCTTTACCTGTAGGATACCAGGAATATACTATTTCTCCTACCACATCCATGCGAAAGGAACGCACGTTTGGGTAGGTCTGTATAAGAATGGCACCCCCGTAATGTACACCTACGATGAGTATACCAAGGGCTACCTGGATCAGGCTTCAGGGAGCGCCATCCTCGATCTCACAGAGAATGACCAGGTGTGGCTCCAGCTGCCCAATGCTGAGTCGAATGGCCTATACTCCTCCGAGTATGTCCACTCCTCTTTCTCAGGGTTCTTAGTGGCTCCCATGTGAGCACATTCCCATGGAACTGACCTAAGCCCAACCTCATCCCGCCCATGATGCATAGGAAGGTAAGCTAAAAGTAATGTGAGAAATTTTACTTTTCTAAAACATGGATCTGAACTTTCAGACTAACACATTTCCTCCAGTAAAAGTGAGCAACATCATGTGAAGACCCTCTTGAGTTTCTTTTTAGTCAGGATCCTAAAGCCCTTGGGGGTTTCCTGAGAACTCATTCAGTAGCTAAAAATTTTACCATGAGGTCTATTAAGTTAAAAAAAAATCATCACAGAAAAAACAGACAGAATTCTATTTAACTTATGTTAGATTTATTCCAGAAACTCAGCACTTTCTTTGAAAATATGAATATGAGGAATTCTAGGACACATCAGGAAGAATTACAGAATTTTATAGAACATAAGAATACTTGAATATCCAAATTTAAATAACACTGTATACCCTAGAATATTTCTGATGGTGCATTACTCTAAAGCTTATATGGCCCCTTTCATCAAAATCAATTCAAACACACAGGTGCATGTATACTTTTGAAGCTCTCAAAGAAGCCAAAATATTGTGCTAGAATTAAACTGAATTACAAGGTGCTTTAGTTGTGAACCTTTGCAAAGTTTCTGTAATTGCAGGAAATCTGCATACCTGGCAAACTTAGAAACAGATGTCAGTCCTATTTTTATTTATGCAAAACAAGTATGATTAATTTGAATTAATTGTTTGCTTAATCTTTATTATTTGATTTTATGGGTTTACAGAACATTAGCATAGGTAACTTGTGCCTTCCACTCTAGTAAAGCATAATTAATAAGGTTTCAAAATCTGACTAGAAATGAAAAGACATTATTTATTTATGGTCTGTACTGTATTTTTATATTACTGTTTAAAACTTTTAAGCTGTACCTCACTTATTAAAGCATGAAACATTTAATCTACTTGTTATTATCTCAAAGCAATAAAATGACATCAATGGATTTTTTTGAAGGCTGAATTTACTGAACGGCAACAATCTGCTACTCTCAACCACGCTTTTAAGGCTTTTTGTTGCACAAAGTTAACAAAGAAAAAGTGAAGTGGTGGGTGGCTTTTATAGCTGTCATGGGTATGTCACACTGTAGGAGATGGGTGGAGAGGTATCTAAAAGTCACATGTGGCCTATGAGCCAGGATCAGAGCTACTAAGTAGACACAGGAAGGCAGATAACAAAACAAAACAAAAGCCCTTGGAGCACTGCACTGGCTCTATGTGGGATGGAAAGAAGCAGGAAGCATCAGAGAAACAGCTAATTTGAAAAACATCCTACAATTATTATTTGTTGCCTTAGCACATTTTAGTCGCAATGTTTAAAATTATTTTGATAGCTTGACATACTGAAAGGAAGCACACAATTTTTAAGTGTCAATCAAAAGGCAACTAGTTTCCAAGTTGAAAAACACTGCTTTTAAGCAACCATCAGTCCACTTGTTGAATCAAGACATTTGATTCAATCATTGGGGTAATGTAACATCAAGGCATCTATTTACTCCTTAGAAGCCTTTGTGTGAAACCCAAGCAAACATGTGGATAAAAATGTAGAACCTGGGGCTGGAGGGTGGCGATCACTCTGCCCCATTAACTCTACCCCGCCTAGACCACCCACTCCTGTTCCTCACACAAGAACAGAAAGCTATCAGAAGGCACTTCATTCTCCTTTCCAGCAACTACATTAATGATTTCAGGAGTCACCAGCCCTCATTCTCAAGCCAAGAGACAGCAAAACGGATCTGGCTCTAAGGAAGGCCCAGAACCACACTGCTGACAGGCATATAAAAGACAGGGCAAAAGCATAACTCAGAATACTGGCAATTGCAATCATAAGCAGACACAAAGAAAGGAACCTCTTAAAATGTAGCAGAACTAACAACATTTCACCAGATTATATCCTAAGTAAGGAGCACAGCAAAAGAGGCAACATCTCTCTAGTTCAGTAGACACGTGGCGCTTAACAAACCTCTACCCGGAAGCCTCTCTTCATGTTACTCACCCTTAAAAGCTGACATTTTAAAATTGTGTTGTATACCAGCAACTATATCCTTCCAAAAATCAAATGTTTTTTGACCTCTGTTCTGCTAAAAAAAGAAATTTCCAAATGTAATCATTCTGTTTCTAAGCACAGTGGTGACGGCAAATAATTAAAACATTACTGGATTCTAACGTAGAAATCTATGGCTTCAAAAACATAATAGAGTAGTAAGTTCTTGCTCTTCTGAAGGTGTTTCAGACAGAGAAACAGTTCATAAAAACCACTGCTATAAGTCTATATATTCAAATATCACTAAATCGTAATTTAGCTCACAGAGCTCAAATTCAGTAAAAATTCCAACTTATTACTTGTTCTAAAATTTACAGTTCAAACATCCTAGTTATGGGTTCTGCAATATCAGAATGTGTTACTTAATATGTCGTGGCATTGACAAGACCACGAGACCTGAAGCTTTGAAGCTCCAAGTGGCTCACTTCAGAGTTCAGTATCACTCAGCTGAATCTCAGCATGGAGAGCAGCGATGGGTCACTGCAAGAGGCTGAGTGGCATGCAAATTCCAAAGCATTTTACACTGGTGAGCAAACAAGCATTACTTCAAAACACACAACTCTATAGCCCTTTGCTTCTGGAGCAACGTGTTCTATCTAAAAAAGACCATTGGATATTTGTATGTAATTATACACATTACAAGACACTAAGGACTGAACTATTCTGAGTGGAAGGTGAGGTTCAGCAGCGAGTGAGCCCCTCCCCATCATGAACTCTGGCCCCTGGAGGGGTACAGAAGACTCTGCTTTTCCCTTTTTCTTTTGGCAGCAGCCACAAAATGAGAAGCAGATCCCATTTCAGATTAACAAAAGCTTCCACTATGCTGAGGATATGTGTCAGGGGTGAAGTGCTTGCAGCCCGCAGAAGCCCTGATTTCACCCCCCAGTACTGAAACAAGCAAAATAAAACTTTCACAAACACATGGTTGAATTCAAAATTTAAATTGTGATTTTAAGGACAACGTATGTCAAAAGGATTACAAATGGTTTGTAAACCCATTTATATTCGAAGTATCAAACTAGACATAGCTTGCCAAAGCCTAAAGTCAATGATTATCTTAAAATATTTCTATGTTTACAATGATTACAGCACATAGAATTCTTTGAACAATCTTTTTTTTTTTAATTCTGCTCAGGAAACCAAGAAAATATTTTGTAAAGCATATTTTCCATTTTCCTTTTCTAGACTTTTGCACCCCCTACTGGAGAATAGTTTTATTTTTTCTCTGATTGCCCTCCTCTAAAAAAAAAAAAGATACTGCCATTCCATTTTCCAAAAATATTTTGACCAAATTCAACATGTTTTCTTCTTCGAACACTTCTGAAACCACCAAAAGAAAATTAAATAAAATCTCAACTAAAAATTTATGAATAGTTGACTCTTCTTACTTATGTTTTGTGTGTGTGTTTTTTTTTAATGAGTGCCCACTCACCTTTGTTAAGGAGTCCACCACTCTGGCACACAGAAGAGCTCCTGGCAGGTCAAAGTAGTTGTCATAAAAATAACACTTTCCTAAAAGAAAACAAAACTTTTAAATTGGAATGAAAAAAATCAGTGTCTCATGCATATAGAAAACAAAAACTTAGTTGAAAGAATACTGGATTGCAGTTTTTGAAAAGCTTTCACTTCTTTTGAGTTTATTTTTGTCTGTACAGGCACTGGTGTGGAAGCCAGAGGACCCTCCAGGTGTCATTCTGCACCGTATCTCACTGGCCCGGAATGTGCCAACTAGGCCAGGCTGCCTCAATTACAGGCCCCAGGAATCCAGCACTTCTGCCTCAGAGCTGGGAATCTAAGCGTGTGCTACCATGCTAGTGTTTTTCCCCATTGAGTTCTGGGGAATAAACTCAGATCATCTACTAACTGAACTATCTTCCCCAGTTCTTCTTATCTTTATTTGGGAGACAATCTGCCTGCTTAATGTTCTTCCTTGAATAGCCAGAGCACCTGATACTCTTTGCTAGATATGCAGACACTGTAAGAACTTTCCTAAGTAATTTCAGTGAAAGACCCACTTCGAATGACATGACATCACTACAGGATATCTTCCTGTCTTTAAAGGGATGCTAACACTTTGAAACACTGCCAGAATAAAACATGACATCTGTAGGTTAAGCATTTCATTCAAACATAATTGAGCTGTAAAACGAGAAAGCCTAGAAATAGATGTAGTACCAGTGTAAAATTATGGAAACAGAAAGAAACCACAATTTAGGTTGTTAATGTCACTAAATTTCACAATATAGTAACACTTGAGTCCCACAAAGTACTCCACATACAGTGATGTCTTAAGATCCCTGCACTGGATGGTCCATCTTGCAGACTGCATCCAACTTCTATGCTATTTCAGACAAACAGCAATACAACCTAAGATGATCGGTGATGACAGGAATAAAAACCTCTTAATGATGTGTATGGTGGCCTGAGCACAGGACAAGTGTACTCCTTACCTCTTGGCAGAAGGGACTGCATCTATTCTATATGACCTTGGGGAGAAGTAAACCTGAGTACTTCCTTGGCATATATCATGTCTGGATTTGCTTATCCTTAGCAACACTTGACAGCTCATGTCACATCCGTGTGGCCCAACAACTGACTCCAGCTGTGCTGCTGAGGGCCACCATCACACCACAATCACAGGCATCTACCTTGCTATATCTCAGAGGCCTGGCGACTACATGGTCAACACAGTCAACTCAACTAAGAAGCCAGTGAACAGACTTCCCAACTCCTGTCTCTTCAGACATCTCAGCAAATGCAGTCCCATGTTCTAACCTGCAACTTTATTTATTAAGTTTGCAGGGTATAGGCTATAACACATGTGTGGAGGTAGAGGGTGGGTTTCAGGGATCAACTCAACTCATCAAGCTTAGTGGCAAGCATTTACCTGCTGAGCCACCTCGCCAGTTCTGTTCTTCCACTTCTGTATTTGAATTTTCTGATTATATACTCTGACTATATTTAAATACAAGCAAAGTATAATTAGGCTATGAAACCAGTGGACTTTTCATATATTCCTCTTTATACTGAAAGCGTTATTCTTAAAACAGATGAGGTTTCCTTTGCTATTTTACAAAACTAGACCTACAGTCTGACATCCCAGGCACTGTGTACCTGCAAGGGAAGCTTCCCCCCAATCAACCCAAGTAAGAATAGATTAATTCTAAGTCCATCACAAGCTACTTCTGGATAAATAAAGCAGGTGGGGAGGAGGGGAGAGGAGGAGAAAGACTGAAAAGGAAACAGTGCCCTCTGGTGGGCAAAGCAGTGAGCAAACCAGCAGGACTGAGTACAAGCTCTTTCCCAAAGCTAGGAACTATCTCCTTCCAGAACTATCTCCCCCTGAAGGAATTTCCCCAGGGAACTGCTTTTCAGATAGATTGGAAGAACTTATTTGCAATTATGGCCTCTGAAAGAACAGTTCTCTACCGCAACTTGAGAAAGGCTATTCAATCTTTTAATTTGCTGTAGTATGTGAAAAGCATTCTGTACCTGACCCCAAAGTCTGACTTTCTTACCAATGAACTTTAGAGAGGCACTCATGTTATGTGTTGACTCTTCAGTTCACCGTAAAAACAAAAAACAAAACATCTCAAGAAATGGCAAATATAACAAGACAAATAAAATAGTGACAAAGAATAAATACAACTATCTTTAGGTCGCTAAGCTTTCTTAACATTGCAGTGTGGCAGAAAAGCACAGAAGGGCTGCGGCAAAAATGGAACAAACGGAGAAGTTCCTGTCTTGAGATGGTCCTTCTATAAAAAAAGATTCTAACCATTCCATATTAATACATACATCTATGTCTATAAATACTTTCTGAAATATTTCTTCATGTTTAGTTTTGATGAAGCTCTTCAGAAACTTGGAAAAGATGTGTATTCATTTTAAATATAATAAATGGCAGAAGATACAAAGAAATGAGAAGCAGCAATAATGAAGTGGACCCTGGGAACAGGAACAGGAGTGGGGGGCAATTTGTAGACAGGCAGGGGAGATGGACCAAGGAAATGGGGAACAGCAAGGCACCATCTACAGCGAACCAGTGTGACTAAGGAAAGTATCCCCCATAGGGCTGGTCTATACCCCAGAACAGGAGTGAGCATGACTGGTGAAACAGTGAATACGCTAAGAACACATAAATCAATGGTGGACAGAAACCTAACACCATTCTGCTATCAAAGTCATGCCTACCTCTTGTATAACTTGCCCAGTCGGAAGGTCAGAGAGTCTTTCTTGTGTCTTTACACTACAGGTACACAAAGAAAAGGGGAGTGGGTGCAAGACAGGTCCTACCTGAGTGGCAGGGCATGCCAGTGTCCGACACAAAGTGCTTCCACTGCTTCTTGCCATAGGCCTCTGCCAGCGCCTCTGGAGTCATCATCCTGGTGCCATGGCTGGCCCTGTTGGGAGAAGAACCCCATGTCAACACCTCTCTTGACTATTTCTTCTCAAGCATTGAGACCGGGGGTCCCTGAGGCCACTGGCGTTCAGTTATGTTCTTCTTTTTCTTGAGACAGGATCTTGTTACGTACCTCATTCCGGACTTTAACTCATGTTCCTCCTGCCTTGGCCTCCACGCCTGCCCTTGGGCCGCCACACCCAGCCACTATTCTCCTTTTTATAGATTTGGTCTTCAGCTGAGATTGATTTAATCTAGTCTGAGACTGTACAAGGCCCTTATGGGTATCAAAGCATACAACCCAGATACTCTGCACATAGACAAAAAACACTTGCCACTCAACCCAAGTAGGAGTCAATCAACTTCAAACCCATCATCTGGATGCTCTGAGATGTCTCTCCATAGCTCTAGCTCTTCCACCACTCCATTTCCCTACTAGCAAGAGAGGGAGAGCTGCCCACTCTGAGGTGGAGGCTGAATAAGATGCCACTCTTTCCTAGAGAAGCTGTGGCTTTATCAAAAGTTGACACGAGCTGATAGTGGGGGCATCTGCTTGTAATCCCAGCTCCTCAGGAGGAGAAGGCAGGAGAACTGTAAGCATGCCTGTGGCCCTGTGTTCTACCCTAATAACACACAGAGACATGTGCACAGAGACAGACAGACAGAACTATTACTGGAACAAGTAGAAAATAATGGGCAGGAAGCTGACTTTAATTGCTGTAAAGAACAGGTACCAGAGCTAGCGTATGAGCCACAGTAGGTCACAGGAGTGGCAGGCAATGGCACCAAAGGGACAGTGAGGATATGGAAGAACCTGCCCACACGAGGACACACAGCTGATGTTGTGGTAGAGGAATGTGGCAAGACAGGACATGAAGACAGCTGGTTTCTACACTCGCAACACAGTTTTTACATTGTGTAGATCTTGTAAAGACTCTTACATAGTTCATAATGAAAATATACAGGGCATTTTATTGTGGTTATCAAGATAACTGAAGGAAAAAAATGAAGAAAGACAAACAGGGGAATATGCAAGGTTCCTTCTTATAAAGAAGTTAACATTTTAGAAGGCTGTATGTCTAGAGGGAAGAATCCTAAATGGCGATTGTGAACAGATGAGGACTATGCTGTTTAGCTGCTATTAGGCTAGGCAGGAAGGCCAGCTAGTCCCTGGCATCCTCCTGTCTCCACACCCATCCTTAAACTGTGATTACAGTGGGTGATGGGGATCCACGCTTGGGTCCTCATGCACCCACAGCAAGAGTTTTTATCTGTTGAGCCATCTTCCTAGGCCCCTTCACAAACAATTCCCTTACCTGAGCACAGTGCCATCATCTGCAAGCTTAATGAAGGTCCCATCTTCCATATCCAGGGCCAAACCCTTGCAACTAGATGGAAAAGTGTGATTATTAATCAACTCATACATTTAGTTCACCTTGGAAACAATCATCTATATTTTCAAATCCTGCCTAGGCAAATGATATGTTCATTAAATATGAAAGAACATCCAAGAACTTAACATTAAATGTCACTAAGGAGCAGATATGCAGGGAATGCCATTCAACAGGCCAGCAAAGGACTTGTGTTCAGGATTTTAAGGAGAACTGGAAGAAGAAAAAAACAAAAAAACAAAAACAAAAACCTTGTTAAAACGAGCAAATGCTTTCCCATCACATAAAGCACACATATATAAACACAAACATATGCTCGGATATGTGCATCCACATGCCACACACACATGTCCAGTGTAAAGCTGGGTTCTTCACTATAGCATTTACTATTCTACACTGTGTAGAATCTGGTTATAAAAGTTATAAAAACTTACCCTCTGGGTAAGGCATATTATTGAAAAGCAATAAAAGAAGGTCAAACACTAAGTTTTTGGTTCCTTGTAATAAAAGACTTGTGGGATCTGGGGAGAAATGAGTATAGATTCACAATTATGAATAATAAAAGCAAGGCAGAATCACGGCCTGGAAATACCAGGAGAGTTAAACAGAAATGAAAGGGCACTGTAGATACATTATTTACTTTCATTCAAAGTTAAATGTCCAGAGCCAATCATTTCACAGAGCAAGAACTTTTATTTTACTCAGAGAGACGGGATATATCAAGACTAAACAAATATTAGCAGAATGTAAAACACATGAACATTTTACGTGTGTTTTCATGATTAATTTCATACTAAACAATTTATTAATGTTTAATTTTGAATTGTGTGTGTGTATGTGTATGTGCAATGAGGGTAGATACCAGAGGTTGACATCAGGGGTCTTTCTCAATCACTCTCCACCCCTTTCTTTGAGACAAGGTCTCTCACTGAGACCTGAAGCCCATAGATTCAGCTGGACTGGCTGCCAGTAAGCCTTAGGACTGCCCTTGGCTCCTCCTCACCAGTGCTAGGACTACAGGTGCCTGCAGTTACTATGCCTGGCTTTTTGCCAGGGTACAGGAGTCCAACTCAAGATCATCACACTTGCACAGGAAGCACTTTACTGATTCCTCATCACCCCTGACCTAATTTCTTTTTTAAAGAGACTAGGATTTACTATATTGCCCAACTAAGCTTGAATAGGATCCTGGGCTCACACCATTTTTTTGCATCAATATTTAAGTAGATGGGGTTATATGCATACTTGCATTTATACACTAGCATGCTTGACTAACCTGAACAATTTACAGCGACTTATCCTTTCTGGTTTGATTTTATTGTTTAAATGAAGAAGACAAAAAAAAAAAAAAGCTTTGGCTTTGGCTTGAAATTGAAAATCATAAATCAGGACTGAGCAATAACAGTCAGACAGGAATATTAACTAAATTAGAGAAAGTCTCTTATTATTCAGTCACTTGCTCAAAACATGATTTTCTTTCCTTTCTTAGAGTTCTGTATTTAATGATAATAAACAGTTTTACAGGATGCAAATTTTAGTTCTAAATAAGTTCTCGTGCTCTTGTGACCAACTTACACTACATGCATACACAAAACCACACCAGACACAAGCTTTTAGCTCATTTTCATGATGAATGTGTCTAAGCCTACTCAAAGTAAAAAAAGAAATTCATTAAGCCCCAAACTCTCTGTAAGGCACTTTGTCTCAATTTCATATTTCATTGTCAACTTTCATTGAAAAGGAAGCATTCAAATTTTATCAGCAATAGTTTAAAAATGTATAAGAAATGTACAAACAAAATAAATAAATGATCTTACCAAAAGTCCCAGTCCTCTGGGGTCAGAGTGAGCAGTTCCCTATCATACCCTTTCTCCTTGACTAGGAACTGAGCAAAACTACTGTAAATGAGCTGCAAATAGGAGAAGAAAAAAAATTAAAATAAAATTCATTATTCATTCTTAACTTCACACACCTGAAAATCTAATGTATCACTAAAGGGGCCAGTAAGAGGGCAATGTCTGTAACTATACAGTTCCGGAGCTTAATCCCCTTTTGCAATTGATTTATCTACCCATGGGAGCCCTTATCCAAATTATACCATCAGCATACAATTATACAACTGAGAACAATTAATAATTGTATTTCCAAACTCTAATGCATTGGAGGCCATCATTAAGGCTTGATAGCTCTTTGTAACTTATTAGAGTAGAATGTTACCAGGACAACATGCAGTATATTCTATATCTGTCATTGCATCCGCTTTGTTCATGGCTAGAAAAGCCAGACTGAGGGAACTGAGTGAAACACATGACCAGGCAAGTGATTTAAATAAGGAAACCCAAAGCTTCTATCAGATACAAGTAGTAGTTTATTTCTCCATCAAAATTCAAACAACTCGGCACAAAGAACAAAGGAAGCCTTTGGCTGAAGCAAGCACATGGATCAATGCTCCAATTGTCCACAGAGCAGACTGGGAACAATAATAAATCCTAAATACCTGATCTGCTTTGTTTGTTTGTTTTTAATGGTGTGACTTGTTGCTAGAGAGATGACTGTGTATATAAAGTGGTTAAACATGAAAGTATAAAAAACCAAGTTTGGATCCCCAGCACTGACTAAACATTGGGCAGTGGTGTGTGCCTGTATACCCAGCACTAGTAGGAAGAGGAGGGAGAGACAGTTCCCTAGAACTTGCTGGCCAATCCGTCTAACCAAATCTATGAGCTCCAAGTTCAGAGAGACTGCCTCAAAAATGGAGAACAGCTGAGCAAGATACCCAGTGTTGACCTCTGGCCTCTATATGAAGTTGTATACATGTGCATGCATATCCACATTAACATGCACACTATACACACAAGAGAAGTGGCTCAACTTTCAAACAACTGTGATGATCCTGCCTCAGAAGAACAGCCTCAAGCCACCGTCAGATGCATTTGAATCTGAATCAGAACAATGGTCCATGGTGTGAATGACCCATAGACATAGACACAATGAACACCTGGACTCTTCTTTAACAGACATGAGCCTATGATAAGCTGCGACAGTGGTATGCCAAAAAGGGACTGATGGCCTAATGAAAACAGTGATGTGAAGGTCTCAACACCATCGCCTGGAAGATATGGCAGAGTGGCTTCAATCTCAGGACAAGGAGAACAAGGTAGTACAGATGATGAGGTGACCACATTCTGCAGGACCTGGGGTGCTGGTGTCTAAACCTTAGGAAATGAATATAGGGAAGCAAATACTCCTGTCAGAAATGCTCTCTATCCAAAAGTTAATTCAAATCAGTAAACCTACATGGACACAATGGATCCTTTCTCCAGATCAACTGCTAACAGTTCCACAGTAATCTACCTATCAGCAGTTCTGTTATGGAGGGGGTTCAGAATAAAAGTGTTGCTTTTTAAAATCACCAGATTCCAAGAATATTGGGAAGGAAGGAATGTGGGGGGCACTTGCAGGAATCTGGATGCCCAGGACACTGGAAGACACTGACATATATGTTGGGAAAAAAAAAATGTTAAATTCCAAGGTGCATGGACAATAAAAAAAAAGAGTACACATCATGACCATGTCTGAAAGGCCTAATGCAATGGGGTTAAAAGATAAAGTGCTCAGAACAGTGCTTGGCATAAGGAAAAATCCAATTTAAACACTTACTATTATTCTTCAGTTCTGTATTAGTCATGAACCAAACAGCATCACTCTTGACTTTAGCATCTGCCCATTTCCGTGGTACAAATAGTTACACCTATGGTCTGCTTTAGGCTGCTAACACATTAAGGACTTGCAAGCTTCCTGAACATTTGAGACATTTTCACAGGCCCCTGACAGCCAACTGTGAGGCACATTACTGTCTCTGGTGAGGGCAGTGAGGGGTGCTAGAACAAGTGTCTTACTCTTTGGGGATGAATGCAACATAGGAGCGGATCACTTCTTGAAAGAGGCCTGTCAATCAGAAACTGCCCACAGGAGCATCCACAGCTAGGTGAATAACCATATGTAGGGCAGAGTTCCATCCTCGGAACTCTTTGGTTCCCTCTTAAGTTTGGCAAATAAAATTAAAATAGTCTGGGTGAAAGTACAAAGTCTAGATAAAAAGCATCTGGCTTTTTTTTGGACACCTTCTGTGTCATAACAAAAATACTTCAGAATTTGAATCTTAAACTGAACTGGGTATTATATTTTAATCTGGCAATACTACAATCCTGGTATGTGGTAAAAAGGAATACTTTAAAAAATGAAAAGATTTCTCAAATTAGTTTAGATTTCCAGCTTGCCAGAAAAAGATTAGAAGAACTGGCAATGCTGAGTTCCTTGTGGTTAATGTTGGCAGGACTAGAGTGTGGCCATTACTTCAGATGGGATACACACTCTTCAGCGCCAGACTTGCCAGCCTCTCAACCACACATGAAGCCCTTATCTGACCTCTCAGTCTGCAATTCCAAGGCACAGTGGTATCATCTGTCATATGGCTCATGATCCCACTTGCACATCACATCACACACTTGTCAAATGTCCAAGAAGAGAAGGCATTCACAGTTCTCTCCAATTCAGTTCAGCTGATCCCCACTAACTTCTCCAGAATCTTCTGAAGTTCCCCACCATCTGAACAACGCCTGGTGGTTCACAATGCTGTTCCTTAGAAACTCCTACCTTTGCTATGCTTTGAAATGTTCCCTTTACCTGAAACCTGCCAGTTCCACAACCACTGTAAAGATCCTGCCCCAGGTCTCTCCTCAAGCCACACTGCCCTGCTGGGGTGACCAGAGAAAGAAGTAACTGCTAAGTCACTTAAGCTGTCCACATGGCTATCATCATTTTACAGTGACACATACATATTCTCCGAGAGGTTGGAAAAATTCTGTGACAGCTAATCTTCCTCCTTCGATTGGACTTAGAATCATCTCTAAGAACTTATCTTTGGGAGAATATTCAGAGAGTTTTAAGTGAGGAGGGATGGTGTATCTTGAGTGTGAGCTGTATCCTCCTGTGGGCTGGGACCTAAAATTGAATTAAAAAATGGGATGAAAAAGTCAGGGGGAGCAGGTAGCATTCCAGACTGCAGATGCAAAGTGACTCATGGGAATAGATCTCTATAGGAAATGAGAACAGTGAGGGAGACCAGAGGAGATGAAGCAAGGCCACAAGCCTGAGTAAGAAACAGCACATAAGATGGGGAGCCTGAACTGCCTCAGATAGTCCTATGACACAGCAGATTCATTTGGACCCGTGAAACCTACACTGCACTCTGCATGTAAATCCACCACAAAGGACTTTCAAACCTAGCCCACCAAGGACCACCAATCAAAGGTCAGACAGGAAACCAAAAGAAAGCTCCATTTTCATTGCTCCCAAAAGTTCATAAAAGAGGCGCCCAGGGTTAACAATCTTTGGAGCGAGATCTGGAGCTGTCTCGCTTCTCTCTGGTTCTCCCAAGCCGACAGAGTCTCCTTACTCGCCCGAGCAATCAGGTGCTTCTCCCTTCCTTTGCTTCTCAAAAAACCTCACTTAAAAAATGTTATTCTTCAATTTTGGAATGCAAGAGCCTGTACTAATTCTGCCAATGTGACCAGATGCCTCGTACTCTTGTTAGCATGCTTACAGAATCCCATAAATTCTGACCCAAAATAAATGCTTTCTTCTTATCTGGTATTTGATCACATCAAGGAGAAAAGAAACCAACACAAATTCTGTCACTTCATCTAATCAGAACCTTCATTAGAACAGCAGCTGCGCTGTGTAACAGTCCCTAAAGCCCTCTCACTTACTCAATGCCTTGTGGCAGCACTACCAAGCTGACAACAACACGGTAAATGCTAAAGCCTAGTGCTCACTGAGTGTTGGGAGAAATTTTGAAACCTGGAAGTGGAGCTGGGGCAAAGTATAAAACTTCAGGGTGGGCTTAAGGGATGGGGATGGGGCTGGCTTCCTGTGAGGAAAGTAAGAACAGAGAGCAGCATGCAGCAAGACGAAGGTAACTCAGGTTTTCAGTGCAGGGCTAGAAATGTACACGGGAAAAAAAATCACAACTCTCACCTCAAAGGGATAAGAGGTTGTTTATTCTGGAGCCAAATCTGAGCGACCATAGCCCAGAAACAGAGTCAGGGTGTCCCAAAATCCATGTTCTGCTGTGGTTTAAGTTTCCTGAGGTTTTTAATAATCATGGAACAAAGTAAACTATAAATTAAGACACTGGCAGAGACATCAGAGGGGCAGGTTGCAGCAAAAGCAGGGGAGATCTGGCTTGAGATAATCTGGCTTTGGACTTGTAACAGTTCAGATTATCTCTACACCTCATAAGGCTCTAACAGTCAATCAGCTTGCAGTAACAACAGCTTCTCTCCAGGAACATACAAAAACAAACTTTATACCATCTTCCTGCTACAAGGTTGCCTGCCACTCACAGAGAGGATGCCTGAAGATCTGTGTGTGCTTGATTTCTGTATCCGTGACTCTATCCTGGTGCTCAACACACTCTGGGACTGAAGATTTCCACACTAAACAAGATCTGAAACTCACTGTTTTCAACCTTTAAACACCACCTGGATTCAAGACTTGTACGAAAGATCCCAGAGGATCTTATTTTCTGAGATGTTCACAGATGCACAGTGGTTTAACAACAGTCCCTGTAAGGAGAGGTGAACACAGATGAAATGTGTCTGAAAACAACAAACTAGATAGAAATATGAAAGGCACAGAAGGAAGGAAAATAAGAATCAAAGATACAGGGGAAGGAATAGCCAAAGGGTCAAGATGTAAAGGAAAACTTTCCAAAGTTAAATGTCACTAAGGAAACCAGACCTGTGCAATCAGCAAGTAGAAAGTACAATGTTAGGAAAAGCACACTCAAGAAACTCATCCGTGCATAGAAAGCACACAGTAATTCAGGAGCCACTATTGACTTTTGAGTACGGAAGGGTGTGCCTTTGATGTGACCAGAAAGAACAGCACTGGGGATGTCTGACCTGAGATCTAGAACTCTAGAAGCTTCATTTCTAGAAGCTTTCTAGCTTCATTCTGGAAGCGATCTAGAACTCTAGAAGCTTCATTTGAAGCTTCCAAATGATGTGGAGTAGCACACAATTGCCCCCCCCCAGCAGAGGTCGCTCACCATATTACATATTTGTTGTCCATTTAATTCCTGCACTAATCTTTAACACAGTTGAAGAACTTGTCCCGTGTCACAGTGCTGGTAATGTGGAGTTAACTTAGGACACCCATGTTAGGTAGGTTGTCTGCAGAGTGCTGCTTACATCTTTCTCTGTAATCGTGTTAATTCTTCCGATACCGGTGAAAACAAACAGAGAAGGACGATTAACTTGAAGGTACAGGCCTAGGATCTAAAACACTACTATTCTCTTACCGGGCCCAGGTTTCGCTGTTAGAATTACTTTATCCAAAATACATAGCCCACGCAGAACGTGAACAAACGCTTGTTTTATCCTCTTGGTAAAAGCGAAATTAGTGTTAAAATCTTAATGATCTTTCTCAGCCAGTTTCTTCACTGGATAACCTCTCCTGGCTGCCGGACTTACACTCTGACAGGTGGTGGCTTGGGCGTGCAACAGGAAATGGGCATCCACGTTTAACCCGAGTCCAGCTGGTGCCCGGAGACGTGTAAAGAAACAGCAGGACCAGAGATCGGCAAAGACGCACCCGTGTCCCGGGCTGGCCGTTGCTCTGATCTGAACCAGCCGGATCTGCAGAACCTGCCTCTGATCTGCCCCTTTCCTTCCCTCCCCTCCGGGATCCCGGCGGCGGCCCACGCCGACCGCTCGGCGCCGCGCGACCCACTTCCGCCCCGCTCCGGAGGAGAGGATCCCGCCCGCCGCGACCCTCCGCAGTGGCGCCACTCACCCGAGCGGTCTCGGGCAGGTTGTAGCGACACAGCGTGTGGTCTAGATCGAAGCCCACCACGTCGCAGGCGGCCAAGGAGAAGTGTTCCGTCATGGCTCCGCGGACAGCACCGGAGCACGTCGGCGGGAAAGCGGCGACGCGAGCCGGCGGGACAGGGCGGAGAGAGGCGGCGGGTCGTCGGACACGGAACGGGGCGGGGCGAGAGGGGGCGGGGCAAGAAGAAATGGGCGGAGCGACACGGTGGGAGACCCCGACCTCTCCCCGAAAAGGGGAGGGGCTAAAAGGGGCGGGGCAAGAAGGAATAGACAGGGCGAGAGAGGCGGGAAGAACCGGAAGGGTTGGGGATAGAGTAAGATGGAGTGGGCGGGGCTTAAAGGGCAGGGCGTGAAGGTAGATGTCTCAGAATGAATAGGGCGGGACCACAGGGGGCGGGGCGCCTGGGGACGGGGCGGGGCGAGGCGGTGGAGGTCAGAGGACGCCTATGACGGAACAGGGAGGGATGGCAAGGGGCGGATGCATCTCCGGCGAGCGGGGGTAAGAAGTAGTAGGCGGGACGGAACCTTTTTGGATGCAAGCGAGTTGGGGGGCGAGCGGGAGACCGAAGATGCGAGCCTGGAGCGCCTGGAGCCGAGAGGGGCGGATCCTGAGGATGGGGCGGGCCTTCTAGCGGTGGTCGCCCCTCGGGCTGGAGCCCCTCTTCGTGGGCGCGTTTCTCTTGGCCCCCTGGACGCGTCCTGCCGCTCTGCGTGCTGTATGGACAGTGACCTCCACACCCATCCCACCCTGTCTTCCACCGGTCTCGCACCTCCGTCTGGCTGGGGCGGAGCCTGCATTGCCGGAGCTGAAGCGCCTTGTGAGGCTGCTGGCACGTGGCCCTTGCTTAAGTTCACCATGGAATTGTTTAGGACTCGCTGTCACCTTTCAAACACACCCAGCATCCTAGTTAAATACGACCCTTTATTCTACTCTGTGGAATAGTGTAAGACACTGGAGAAAATGTGAATGCACGACTATCCCTCTGACCCAATTAGCCTACAGCTTGGTAGTGCTCTTTGGTGTATTGAATCAAATGCTTTACAGTCCATAGTTTGCTAGGCAATAAAATTTGAAAGGCTCTCATTGCCTTGGCTCACCTCTGGAATAGTTAGAAAATACATTGGTCAGTTTCAAAAGTTACTTTGCCAAAAGACACTGGTAAAGGCTGGTTATTATCTGGTAATCTTGTTTATAATTGCATTGAATTTTTCTATGAAGACATCAAAAACTTCCTATAAATAGACTAGCACACTAAACAATCTTTTGGAAGCAGGTTTTAAAGTTTAGAAAGCACAGAGTGACTTGAGTGATAGTATGCTGAGTTCTTCAAAGACTGTGTACCTACTAGTTTAGATACATAGAGAAAAAGTGAAATCATTACAGACAATGGATGTCATAAGGCAATTAATGTCTCAGCCCCATATGTGTGTGTGAAAGACTAGAATCTTAAGATTTTTGTAATTTAGAAGAGAACATACCAATCTATTATCTTTACATTGCTGTTTTAAATTGAAAGAAATACTTCATCTAATGATAGTAGTCATGGTGAAATGAAAATATACTTGATGGAGGATTACATTTAATCCTCATAAATACTCTTATGAGACTAACATACCAATAAAGGGATTAGTTTAGTCCAATAGATACTGAAATTGGCTAGAGTTTTTATAATACCTAGTGAACTAGGTGAATTAAATTGATAACTTGTTTCATAACTCTCAAAAACTTAAAACAAATCTCAGGACTTGGAACAGGAAAGAATCTTCAAGGTGACTGGCTAATTGGCTAGCAATTTGAGCTGTTGGTTAATAAGACCCTCAAACACTTCACTGCTGAACCATGAGGAAAGGCTGGTTTGTTTTGTAGATTGCACCCCTTTCCTTTCCAATCTATTGCTCCAGGAGTTTTGGCCTCCACCTTTTTACCCATATCTGTAATGGAGCGTCTCCCCCAAATTGACCTTCAGGTTATGGCCTCAGGCTAATAGACCAATAAAGGAATTAATTAGTCCAATAGATAGTGGACTCATTAGATTAAATTGTTAACTAACTCTCAAAAACTTAAAACAAATTTCAAAAATCCTTTGGAAGAGGCTTTTTAAAAAATTGTGGTAAGGGGGCTGGAGAGGTGGCTCAGGGGTTAAGCCTCTGCCTTGCAGGCGGAAGGTCCTGAGTTCGGATCCTAGAACCCACGTATAGACGCCAGGCAGAAGCGGGGCGGCCTGCGTTTCTGGTCCTGGTAGGGCGGAGCCTGTGAATCTCCGGGCAGAATAAACAAGGAGGAGGTGGAGGCGGTCCATGGTGGTTCCCGAATTCGTCCGTGGTTCTACACACACACACACACACACACACACACACACACACACACATACACACATACATACACGCGCACACGCATACACACACAATTGAATACATAATAAATAAAAAAAATTAAAAAAATTGTGGTAAGGGGCACTTTAGCGATTCTCAGTATGGTGAATGTACCAGGATACTCACTGCCAGAAGGAGGAATGTAAACTGCTTATTTCTTGACGACTTAGTAGAAACTTTCTTTTAAACAATTCTCCTTGATGTGAACTGAGGACAGAAAACTCTTTGAGAGAAAAGGGAACATGGGGGGGGGGGGGAACATGTGTGTAGCCATATAACCCGGGGCTAAAATTGGCAAGATGTGGCATCAACAGTCATCCCTGGGCTAAATAACTACTATTCCTCATGTTCCACAATAGAATTCTTAGGCTAGAGTCTATGTCATGTATAGAATTATCCAGTTATGCAATCTGATTGCCCCACTCATTTTTCCTGTGCACTAACACCAACTTCCAGTTCCAGGGAGAACACATATTCTGGCTCCATTTCTTACACGTCTCTGAGCTTAAATACAAATATTCACTTTGGTTCATAAACTTCTTTTCTTTTGTGATTTTTTTGAATGTGTGTAATCACATGTATATGGATGTACTTGTGCGTGCAACTGTGTGTACAGGAGAGTACTTGAGTGTGTGTGGTTATGGAGGTCCAAGGATAACCTTGGAAATCATCTTGAATTGTTTTGCATCCTCCTTGCTTTGCTCTGAGATTTTCCAGGCTTTGCCTTCCAGGGCTGAAATTACAAACTGTTACCATATCCACCTGGGATATGTGGATCTGAATTCAAGTCCTTTTGCTTTCAAGGCAAAAGCTTAAACTACTGAGCCATCTCCCCAACATTATTTTCAAATAAAGTTCCTTTCTTTTGCACATAAAAAGCTTTATAAAATGCCACAGCTTTTCTGCTATGGACTGAAAGTCCCATCTTCCACTCAGAAGCCAATTAATTTGTTACTTTAAGTAACATGTTGAATTATGTGTGTTATAGAATGAATTACAACTTTAAAGTTCTAATAATTGCTCTCAGGCAAAGGTATTTTAGGGAGTTTTATTTAAAACTTATTTATTCTTACTCAAATAACCTAAATACTGATTTTGTGATTACTTAGCTTAAGTTTTAGATTCTGAAGTGATCCACTAAGGAATGATTTGTGGATTTATGACATTGTATTAAACATTTGCAATACTATAATACTTGCCAAAGTATTATTTTGTACATAGGGTAAGGCCTTTTCAATGGTTTAATACATGCTTTTCTTTTTTTTCTTATTTGTGTTGTGCATGTATGTTTGGATATACATCTGGTGTGAACAAGTATGTATGTGCATGTGCATGCTGCGTGTGTATGTGTGTGGTGGTGGTGTGTGTGTGTGTGTGTGTGTGTGTGTGTGTGTGTTGAGACCATAGATTAACCGAGGCTGTCATTCCTCAGAGAGAGCTTCAGGAATCCTCCTGTCTCTGCCCTGCTGATGCTGCGTGTGATTCTGCGTCTGCACTGGCAGGCTCAGGGCATCTAACTCAGTATTCACGCTTGAGTGGTTAATATACCAACTGAGCTATCTCCCCAGCCTGCAAAATCAGACTTTTCTTAATATTCCTAAATAAATCTAGGAATGCTCAGCTTTTTGTATTACAATAGAAAAATCACATATCTTCTTTGGCACCTAATTTGTTTAAATGGTATAATAAAGTTTACTTAATATTTTCAAAGAATGATAGAATTTACAAATACCTTAAAATTAATCTTGATCGTACTTAATACCACCACCAAAAAACTGCTTTGTAATAAAATTTTTGGCCTTTAGATGGCAGTAGTTCTGCACTGGGGACTATTTTCCGTTTATTTTGTAATCTGTAGACCTTTTGAATTTCTTTTAAAAAGTTTTTAAGAAGATTATATTTACCTTTTGGTGTTGCAGACATGAAATTAGTGAATTTATGACACTTGCAGTCTACATCTCCAGTCCCACCCCATCCTTTTTCCCTTACAACCCCTCATCTCCCCTGTCAAATTCTCTCCTATTTCTAAGTCTCTTCATTTGTTGGGTCCAGTTTCATCTAGCTAGCCGTTGATAACATGTATCTGACATGAATTTCTTAATTGAAATATTCTTTATTTTCCAGACTCTCACTCTTCTATTGCCACAAAAGAGAAAGTTGCTTAGATATTTTATTGTGGTGTGCATGTATGTGTGTGTGTTTGTGTGTGTGTGTGTGTGTGTGTGTGTGTGTGTGTGTCTGTGTCTTTATTTTGATGGTAGAGAGACGGATGGGGAGGGAACCTTCTGGTAGTACATTTGTGAAGGTTTATTTTTGTTTAGCATATTTGTGTTTGGATTAAGAAACAAATGATTTAAGTGTGGAGTGAATTTATTTTGAAGAGAGATAAGCACATGTTAGTAGAACATTAAATTGCAGTATCACGATGCAAAAAAATCTCAAATAATGAAGCAATGGATTGAAATTTAATTAAGATAAATGTCAAGTTTTGTTTTCAGGCTCAAATAAACAGCTTCATCATCATATGATGGAAAAATATTAATTGACTAGCAGTTAAGTTGGAAGTCTGTGTTGATAAGCTCAAGTTGAACTCAGGTCCTTTTTGAACCCTGTTTCTTGAACTGACAGTCATTTCACAAAACTTTTTTTGCCTCTGGCTTCCTTTTGGGGTATGAGGATTCTAAGTTGCAAAAGAACTAACATTGACAAGAACCTATGGAGAGAGACTTTCATTAATCATCTGTATGCACTTACAGCATCCAGAGTGGTTAAGTAAATTTAGGACTTAGGGTAATCCCAAATCCAGTGGAATGGTATCCTTACAGAAAATTTGGACATAAAAAATGATACTGAAGGTATACAGGAAGAGAAAATGCCTAGTCACAGCAGGAAAGAAAGGAAAAACTAGAACACAATGGGAGATATCTATAAGCCATGGAAGGATTCAGAAGAAATCAAGCATGCTGACATACTGACCTTACATTTCTAGCTCCCAAAACATGAAAAATATGTTTTTTTCTTTTCTTTTCTTTTCTATCATTTTTACCTACAATGTTTGGTAGCTTTCCGAAAGACCCAAGATCAAGTTTTTTCTTGGATATTGCCATAGTTCAATGTCTCAGTTCTCCCTAATACTGCAGATAAGCTCCAAGCGTGAGTAAGCAAAGCCAGGTATGATGCCTGGAAAATTCAGTAAGAATTTACAAATGAATGATAGGTTGATCATTTCATCTCTTTCTCTTTTTTTCTATAACATAGCTTTGTGAAAAAATTATTTCTAAAACATGGGGAAAATTTGGAATAAAGAAATCTTAGTCAGTTCTTTAGTATTATGCAAGTTTTAGTAAAATCTATAAAGAAAGATATGATGGAAACATACCAGGCCTTATCTAGGAATTGACATTCCTAAGGGACTTTGGGGAACTGGTTAAGTGTTTTGGAATCTGAAGCATTTAGGCAATGACAGTAACATGTGTGAGCAGATTGAAATGTTTCCTACACACAGCTATGTGCATCCCTTTTCTTCCATTTATGTCTTGATAATTAAAAAAATTAGATACATTAAAGTTTCGAGTTTTTCAGGGTAACTGAAATGAAAAAAATTCAATAACTTGTGTGATGCCCCTCCCCCAGTCCTAAAATTAGAAATGCTTACTTGTGTAGTTTCTTGTGACTCAATCATGAATTTGTAACTTCTTTGTCTAGAGATATATTTTTTATCTTCTATTATTATTTTGTTGTATGCTGTTTGTTGTGCACATGCATGTGTATGTAAGGTTTAAGTTCTGGTAGGTATAAATGGAGGATAGAAAAGGATGTTCAGGACTCTCCTCTATCACTTTCTCCCTTATTCCGTTAAGACAGGGTCTCTCATTGAACCCAGAGCTAAGCTGGCATCCAGCAAGCCCTAGAAATCCTCCTGTTTACACTCTGTACCGTGTTGGGATGGTAGGCAAGTAGTCATGCCTAGCTTTCTATGTGGTTGCTGGGGGTTTGAACTCAAGTCTTCATACATAAACAAACCAAAAAAAAAAAAAAAAAAACCACTGTTATCTGCTGAACCATCATTTCCCAAGCCCTGTCTCTAGACTTTTTGTATACTTTCCTTATTGTCATGACATAAGTGTAACCTAGAGCTAGCCAGATGAAACTGATCAACCTATCATTCATTTGTAAATTCATACTGAATTTGCTAGGCATCATACCTGGCTTTGCTTACTCACTACTAGGATGCTCATCTGCAATATTAGGGAAAGCTGAGGCAATGAACTACGGCAATATCCAAGAACAAATTTGATCTCGGGTCTTTGGGAAGCTACCAAACATTGTAGGTGAAAAATGACAGAATCCATTTTGCACACATGTTAATACATGTTAGTATGTTAACATGTTAATACATGCTCATATGCGTGAATTTGTACAACAAAATAGAAATACTATATGGCAATATTACTACATTTGTTTTTAATTTTCTTGTACTTAAAACAACTACTGGGAAGTTTTTTGTTGTGGTAAGAGACTGCTCTTAAATTAAACCTTCATTTCTCACAGGTTTAGTTGACTTTTATATTTTAAGGATCCTTTCCCACAGTCTTGTGGTCTAAGATGTTCACTTACCATGTCAGTTCCCTGTGAAGATTTGCATAACTTCCCATTAGCCTATTGCATCTTCATGGATAGGTTTTCCTGACAGCAGAGCCTGAGAAAAGGATGTGTCTGTGGTTGTACAATAGGAGGTAATCTCAGAAATCAGCAGAAAAGTAGAAGGGAGAGAGATTGACAGCAACACTTCAAAAGGTCAATATCAAGGCCACCCTTGTAGGCCCCAGCAGCTCCATACCGCCAGAATGCTTCAAGAAACACAGAAGAGCCTCAGAATTGTCTTCCCTAAGGAAAGCTGACTACTTATCCACTGGCTCCTTTTCTGTCTTGAGTAAGGATTTCCTACTTAACCACCTTTCAATCTGGTCTTAGGCTTGGGTTCCTACAGCTTTGCAGAAGGCTTGGGAAAAGGGCTTCATAGAATTCTTCTGGGTGGGCTCTGCTAGTGGGTTGTGAATCTGAATGTATGTATGAGTAGCCACGTCTGAACTGTAACTGAATTGAGAATCGGACTAAAGGGATGTGAAATGGGGCATCGGTGCCATCTGGGGCACCAGCTATTCTTGTAAAAGCTTAATCAGTTCAATATAGTGGTAAAATTTATGTCACTTATAAGACTTTATCTGTGAATCCTGTCTCCATCTGTTGGTCAGTCTGTTTGCAACTCCCTGTTCATCCCACGCCTTCTCTTTTTGTCCGTCCTGCAATCTACTCTGCCTTAATATAAAGTAGTAAAATTTAATGGAAGCTAACACAATTGTTTTGATTCCAGTGTTTTCCAAATGTGTGCATGTCATGGTTTATGTAGAAATTGGTTGTGTTTATTTGGCATGCTGGGGCAAACAGGGATCATGAAGTTCTGGGCATCTGGTGCAGTCCCTAGGATAAATTGAGTAATACCTTCACATAAATATAACTGCTGGCTGGACATATTAGCTGAAATACTCTACTGAATCAGCTGTTTATTTTTTACTTTTCTTTTAAAACAGTAAACTCTTGGTTTCTAACTTCTTTGTTCAGCTAAGCAAATGCCTACTGAGAATCTATTGAGGTCCAGGCACTGTGAAAACTATTAGAAACCGGCAGACAAAATGGCAGCTTCCATAGAAGGGTCCGTAGCACAAAGAGGAAATGAGGCATGATCTGACAGTTGCAATAAAGCTCTGTGCATAAAATAGAGAAAGTGGCTGAGTGCAGAGTCGCCTAACCGCAGCTGGTGGTCCCGTGGACGCAGAAACTGCCAGTTCCCCAAATTCATAGTGGAAGGTGTGCCTGGTCCATGGGGTCCAATGGGGTCCCTTCCATGGAGGCATAAAGGCTGAGTCTCCTGGAATGTTACACTTCCTGAGAGAGTGCGTCCATCCCTGATCCTCTTCAGCCCCAGGACCTCGAAGATCAGCTTCTTGGTAAATTTTTAAGTCACACATTATGGGGTTGCTGGACAGACTCTCAGGTTTCCTTAGCCTGAGGAAGAAGGAAGTTTATGTTTTATGCCTTAGACTAGATAATAGTGGGAAGACAATAATTATCAACAAATTTAAGCCTTCAAATGCTCAATCTCAAGATATTGTTCCAACAATAGGATTCAGTATAAAGAAATTCAAATTATCCAGTTTGTCTTTTACATGTTTGACATGTCAGGTCAAGGAAGATAACAGAAATCTCTGAGAACACTTTTATAAAGACGGGCAAGCCACTATCTTTGCCATTGATAGCAGTGATAAACTAAGAATGGTTGTGGTCAAAGAATAACTGGACACTCTTCTAAATCATCCAGATATCAAGCACCAATGAATTCCAATCTTATTCTTTGTGAACAAAATGGATCTCAGAGATGCTGTGACATCTGTAAAAGTATCTCAACTGTTGTGTTTAGAGAACATCAAAGACAAACCCTGGCATATTTGTGCTAGTGATGCTATTAAAGGAGAAGGATTACAGGAAGGAGAGATGCTAAGAAGGGAGAAGATGAAGGAGAACAGAAGACAGACAGAGACAGAGACAGCACAGGCATTCATACCATGAAGTTCAGATCAGATCCAAGCTGTGAAGAAATAGTGCTGGATACCTCAGCCATTTGGATTGAAGAAGTATATCTAAAGAACAATTTTAAATGCTTTAAAAAGATATTTGTGCAGCCAACAATATAATCTTCTTATATGAATGCTGAATAAGCTTTCTAAGTCCTTAGAATTTGAAGTATGCTAATCTAGCCATTAAATGTAGGAAACCTAAATATTCCCTCACCTCTCTAGAATTGAACCAGCTTCTGGTAAAGATCTACATTGGGTCAAAATTAGAATATATAAATATCAGTCACAAAGCCATCTCAATGTCCTATCATGATTTATATGATTAATATAACTTTTTCTAAATTGACTTTTTAAACAGTATGATTTTAAAATATGAATTATGCTTGTGAAACAAAAGTACAATTTTTAAGGGAACACATGTAATTAACATATATCAAATTTTTACTATCAATAAAACAAAAAAATTAGATGTAAAAAAAGTAGAGAGAAGCACTAGCTTGGCCAGTAATACACACTTATTTTACGTGCTCTGTCTAGAAATACTCCTTCCCCATTTAATTACCTTCTTTCCATTCCCATGCAAGCTATCTCCCATATGACCCTGGAAATAATGGCAAATATTTACCTGAAAATGTCTCCACTTACAAGCTGCTTCATTCTCATCAGTTCTGTTGACAGCCTTCTCTACTAACTATATGTTATTTCAGACTGGAGAGTTTGTTTCATTCATCTTTGTACTTCAGTGACCAGCCAACGCACACCTTGGCTTGCAATATCCATTGAGTGAACAAACCATTCCTTAATTTTAGTCTTATCCATTGCGAGATTTACAATAGCCACAAAGAAGCCATTACTCAGAGGAAGGGACACTCTATTTCACTGAACCTCCGAGTTTTATGTTTTAATCATCAGTCATGGTTCACATGAACAGGATTTTAATTGCTTAGCATCACAAAGCAAATAGTATTCTGACAAATGTTAGTTTTTAGTTCTGTTAAGTATTAGTATATGTACATCAGTTGCTAGCTTTTCATTTCTCCATTGGTAGACTCTTAATTGCCCACATCAAGGAATCACATGTAGGTCGAGTAAATAATTACAGCATAAATATGGCTGAAGCTAACATTTAGGGAACACAGTACTATGTTATATATGTATGCATTTGTGTGTGGGAGAGCATGCGTGTGCACATACGAAGGCCAGAGGTTGATATTAGTGTCAGAATTTTGTCTCAAACTCATTTTTGAGTTTCATTGAATTTGGAACTCACAGACTGGACTAGGCTGGCCAGACAGTAAGCTTCAGGGTTTTGCCTGTTTCTGCTCCCCAGGGATAGGGTTACAGATACCTGCTGTCAGGTCCAGTTTTTGTGGGTTTGGACACACACATTCACAAAAACACATCACATGTGCATGGAGGTAGGGCTTGTCAGTGAGTAGAAAAATAGAAAAGATCATTGAATTCCATGTTCCAGACTGTTGCATGGGATAAATGTGCAACTGGTGTGTACACATGTGCTTATGGGCAACAGTAATACTGAGACCTGTAGCAGAACAAAAGAGATTCCTGGTCTCTGACCGAAAGCAGTGTGACATTCTCTAGGGCCCAGAAGATGATTTAACATGTAAGAAATATTTTTAAAAATTGGCTTCTTCTAAAAGCAAGGGAATATATGGATGGGTATAATGACTAAGAAAAAAGTTAAATGGTGATTACATATCAATAAATCAATGGTGTGTCTGCCTTCATGTGAGGCATTAATTTAGAGAAAGATCATACTGAGTTAGCACTGAGAATTTCTATGAGGTTAAAATCACAAGGCTTGATGGGAAGTCACGGGGATGAGCAACCTTGTTTCTTGAGAAGCAAGTTAAGTGAAAGGACGTCCTCACAGAAGGAAAAGAGACCTTGGCACTCCAATGGTCACTTACTTCTCAGGCATAAGCATGCCCTGTGGGAAATACTTTAGGTACCTCGGGAACTAACTCCAGCTTGGTCTTCTTTACCTTGTAGCTTCAGGTAAAGTTTTGTTTTGGAGTAAGAGTGAATCACAATACCATGAGTGAAATCATATAGCATGAGATGTATAATTTGTCTCTGTTTCTAAAAGAATTATTCTGTTCATTGAAATGCTGGGACCATTTAAAATTTTTGTTTCCATTCTTTCATTTTAGAATATATGGATGTTTTAAAATAATCCTTGGGTGGCTGGAAAATGTATCGAGAGATGAACTTTTTAAGAAATGAAGGTAGCAGCATCCTAAATCTATGCACCCACGAATCTTCATTCCTTTATCCTCCCAACAAAGTCCCTTCTCTGACAAGTTCAGATTGACATTATCAGCAGAGTGAAAGCTATTTATGGCTGTTGTTGCTATTATTATCATTTTTATCATTTAATTTAGAGAAAACTCAGGATGATATAGGTAAAAGTGATCTTTCTGCATGATCATTTGTATAGCCAGCTCACAGTACCAAGTTAGGCAGAGAAAAGCAGTGAGAATTTATTTAAAATCTGTAGTCTGGGCTTGGGAAATGGAACATTTTGGAAAGTACTTTGCCATGCAGTCATGAGGACCTGAGTTTGGATCCCTGGTATCCATGTAAGAAGTCAAGCACAGTGGCAAGTGTCTGTAATTCTAATGCTGGCATAGTACAGACAGGAGGATCCCTGGGACCCACCAGCTATATAGTCTTGCTGAATTGGTGATTCCCAGGTGTAGTGAGAGATCTGTCTTAGAAAACTAACACTAGGTGGAGAGTCACAGAGGAAGATACCTGACACCAACCTCCACAATCTCAGGCTCTAAAGTCACATACACTTGTATGCATGCACACACTCACACACACATACACACACACACACACACACACGCATGCACACACACGCATGCACACACACACACACGCACACACACACATGCATGCATACATACACATGCATGCACACACACACACACACACACACACACACACACACACACACACAGATATAAGATAAATGACCTCTGAGCAGTTACATTGATTTATTAGTTTTGTCACCAAAATAAATGTAGCGACCAGCCAAAACAATTCAGATTAGTATCATTAGCTCTTTCCTACCTTTGTTTCTTTAATATCGCTATATCAATTTCTCATTTATTGCCAAAAGCAAAGATGTAGCAATCTAGTGATATTAAAAAAATCAAGAAATGCTGTAACAATTAAAAGTAACATAACTAAAGTACAAACTGAGGAGTGACTGACAGAAGAGAATGATTTAGAGTGATCCGGGTAATAAATAATTTTGCCATTTGCCATTTAGCATTTATGGCTTTCCATAAATGGTCCACATAGTTTTGCATACATACAAATACACAGCACAGTCATTCCACACTATAAAGAAAATGAATAATTTCCCTATAAATAATTGTAGAAATGTCTTACATCAGTTGACAATAATCCTATGAACTTCTGATAAGAGTATTTATAACAGAAACAGATATGCACTTAGGAGATGGAATGTATAATGAAGCAACTACAATACTAAAAATAGAAGCACACTGAGAGAATTACACTAAAGTAATATATAACATTGCAGAATGAGGAAATCAATGGCATGAAATATCAAAATATCAATGTCAAGTAGAGATTGTTATGTGCCAGGATTTTATGTTTTTCTTATTATACTCTACATAGTACGACAGACTCTCCCATGGGGACTGAGTCCCTCCAGCTTTCACTATTACCTCTTTTATTCTTCCCAGCTGATTCACTTCAGCTGCACCTGTAACTTGAGGGTCCTTGACTTTACACACGGGGCTTCTTCATGAAGTCTACAACAGCTTATTTTGCTTTCCTGCAGGCCTTGGGTTAATGGTTCCTCTGACCATCAAGACCAAGGATGAGTCCCTTTCATGACATGAAAGAAATTACTTTGTAATTGTTGTTTCAATCCCAATACTTCATACCAGCCAATAAACCATGTCAGAGCAGGGACTTTGTCTACCTTGTTCCTGTTCTTATCTCCAAGACCAGATATGATGATTAGCATGTGGGTAATAAAATTATAAATAAATTATAAAGGCTCGATAAACTCTTTTAATATTTATTTTTAAATATTTTATTGATGATAAAGACAGAGAGAGAATATACATTTATGCAACAGGTGGAGATTAGGAGACTATATTTGAAGGTCAGTTTTCTACTTCCATGGTGTAGCTTCAGGAATTTATAAATTCCGGTCACACCAGGTTTAGTAAACAGGTGCCTTCACCTGCTGAATCATCTCAATGGCCCAAATGTTTGCTTTTTTTAATCACTATTCTTTTCTTGTTACCTTACATTTTCTCTCCATTTACGGATTTTCTATCTGTTGAATGATCTGCATATCATGATGTCTATCACACAGAACTCAATCTGTTGGTTGATTTGCTATGTCATAAATTAGGAGTCCAAGGCTCAGGAATCAAATCACTTACCAAGGTCACAGAACTGGATAAGGACACCAGCATTATCCTAGTTTTTGGTTTTTCTTTCCCCTCTTTACTTCTTAATTTACAATAAGGGATGCTCCTCTCATTGTTAAAGGTAGAGTAAAAATCAAGTCCCCAGAGAAGAGGAGGAAAAACAAACACCAAAGACATTTGAAGTGAACCAAAAAAATTTTTAAAGTAAATATTATTATTATTATTATTATATATGTGTGTGTGTGTGTGTGTGTGTGTGTGTGTGTGTGTGTGTGTGTGTATGTGTGTGTGTATCAGAGGGCACTGTATGTGTCCCTGTGGAGGACCAAGGGTGATTTCAGGGATCATTCTGGATTTTTCTTCTACCTTCGTTTTGCTTTGCTCTGGGATTTCTCAGGCTCTGCTCACCATGGCCAGAAGTACAGGTAGCTGCAGTTTCCTCCTGGTGAAAAAATATATATTCTTAACTGGCACTAGTGAGGACCTAGTGTAAAACCTTCACAAGCATTCCCATCTGTTGCCTCACTGGATTTTTCCCAGTGATCCATGTGGCGGAGATATTATATTTTCCTCATTTTTGAAGAAGAGAAAATGAGCGTAATAGGATTGAAATGAAACAAAATGCTTCAAACATCTTGTGATAGGGAGTAGTTGTAGAAAAGTAAAAAAAAAATCAGAGAACCTAGTACAGAGTCAATTCCTTGATTTATAGTGAAGAAATGGGTGGTTGATGGTGTGTAAGATCCAGTTTCTCTCTGCAAACACAGAGGAGTTTAACAAGCATGTCATTAAGAGAAGAATTAGCCAGGCCTTTGTGGTCCACTGAATTCTCTTATGCAGAACTTGTGGGTATAAATGGCTCACTGACTGAGTCTTACCCCACAGAAGTTTTAATATGGTATATAAAGTTTTTCTATATGAAATTCACAGAAAGATTTTTTTTAAAAAAGAAACGCCTCAAATATTTAGCTCAAATTTCATTTGGATTCATCTGACTGCTTGAGGAAATACAACTGGTTGGGTACATTTTTTGTCTGTCACATAAAATAAAGAAACACAGCCATGTCTCATTGTTTAGAAGTAAGGTGACCAAAAGAATATACATGAGACTTTCTCAGTTTAAATACTGGAAATTTTGTGTGCCAGGAGACCTTTGGTCCCTGATAAGCAAGTACGGTAGTTAACCAGTAAGTCACATACAAGTCCCAATCTCACTAGCATTAAAAAAACAAGTAAACAAAGGTGTCTGTCTTTAGGGATTTATTTGGGTCAGTCCCAATCTCCTGGGCTTTGCAGAAGAAAGCAGCATTCCTTAAGCTCTAAGTAGACAGACTTCTCTTAATCAAGATCTTGTGAAACAGATCCCCACATTGTGTGTTAATTCTTCCCAAGGTTTCCGAAGGGATTCCAGAAACCTAACTAACCCTCTGCAGCAACCCTGCTGACCAGGCACCAGTGATGTCCAAGTAAGTGCTCTTGGCTCCCTTGTGTCTGCGTGGAGGACAGAGGACAGGACCTGTCTCCTCTCTGACAGTTTGGATCACCCCAGCAGCAGGCAGGAGCCCAGAGTTTAGACTCTGGTGTCAGTCTCCTTATTAATTCCCTCAGCAGTCCTTGGCATCATAACCAAACATCATTTTAATCTCTCAGTCTGTCAACTCTGGATAATTCTTAGCGATCTTGTAGTGTTGTTGTGGGAATTGATTAATATTTATGAACACATTTAAGTGGAAAAGTGCAGTATAAATATTACTGCATAAATTGAAAAATTGTTTCCTACATAATATTATGCACAAGGAAAGTAAGCCATGGCCTGAAGTCTTCTTGGAACAATTTGAAAATGGTGATCAATTATCTGCTGTTTCCACTTTCATCTTTTATAAGTATAGAGTTTTTGTAATTTAATGTTTTCAACAGCAATTTCTGCTAAATCTATTTTTTATTGTTGTCATGCATTGATTTATTTTGTTTCCTGTTAAATTCAATGCATCTCCCTTTTGCCAGTTAAAATTTGTAAATCATTGACTGTGATTTTCCTCCATTAAAATTTGTCCAGGGTGCTGATGACATTTGTCATTACTTAAGAATAAGTATTGAAGTCACTGTATAAAAGAATAGAGATTTCTGTAGTCAAGTTCATTGTACATCAGATTTGTATGCCAAGAATCCTTGCTTCATTCTTGAATCTACTCTAGTAGAAACTCAAGGATGAGGATAAAATTAGACATATATTTGATTGAAAGAAAATTAGATTTAAATATAATAAAGTTATGTTTAAGTGTTTGTTAAGTTTTTGAATCATATAAAATAGAAGGATAAAACCTTTCTCATAAAATTTGGATTATTAGGGACTGGAGGGATAGTTTAGGGGTAAACCTTTGTCTCAAAAGCTAAAGGATCTGAGTTTGGATACTAGATCCTACATAAAAATTCTTGGGGGGGAATTAGGATGGCCTGCATTTCCTGCCCTGGAAGGCAGAGCCTAGGAAACCCCGGAGCAAAGCAACAAATTGGAAAGGCAGTCTAGAATTATTCCTGAAGTTACCTGGGCCTGGGACACAGGAACACACAATGTCTTCTACATACACTGAAACATTCTCACCCACATCAACACACACTACATATCCAAACTTACACATGCAAAAAAAAAGATTTGTAACAGTATTAAGTGTCAAAATATTTTTAATGGGAAGTTTTACAAATGGGAAAATAAATGTATCAAATATGCTAAATTTAGTGCATATCAAAAACTTTATTTTATTTATCTTTTGTTTTATATTCTTTCATTGTTTTTGTCACAGGGTTTTCATGTAGCCCAGACTGGTCTCAGATCACTAGGTAGTTAAGAATGAACTTGAACTCCTGATTGTCTGGCCTCTGCCTAATGCTGGGATTATAGGTATGCACTATCATGCTTGGTTAGAGATATTATTTTTTAAAAAATCATCCTTGAGTTTCTACTAGAGTAGATAACCTGAAGGAAACTGGAAGGCCCACACAAGCAGACAGGCAAGAGGGTGGGAGGGAAAGATGGATTGGTGAAGGGAGAAGAGAGGAAGGGGGAGGGAGGGAAGGGCAGAGAAAGGATGGGAATGGAGAACCATTATTTTGTTTAAATATTAGGAGAATTCTTAATAAAAACATTCATCCTCATGTCATTGTAACATGGGGTCATTTTAACAATTTAATATTCAACTGCTTCCATATCATGTCAAAGTTTAAGTTCAAAATTAGTATTGTATATATTTTCTTATAACTCCTCCATTACTTTCTCTATACTTCACTGCTATTTTTGTAACGATGTCGACAAGGTCTAGTATGCTGTGCATCACCACAAAATGTTGCACTACTTAATGATGGCAGCATTTGAGGGCGAGTATCTCAGAGCATCAAGGTTTTAGTAAAATTGACAATGATGCAAGTCTGGTTCTCAATAACCCATGTTTTGTAAGATCGGATCACATTGAAATCATTACATTCATAAAATATGTTCTTGATAATCATTTTCACAAGTGGATGGTTAAACACAATATCAAATTTTTAATTCCCATCAACAGCTGTACTTGGCAGAGCTAAGAGATACATTACGAGATCTAAAACAGAGTACCAGAAATTCTTGGTAAGGTCACTGAGATGGTCCAGTGAGATATTGCTGCACAAACTTTGCAACCTGGTGACTTGAGTTCAGTCCCTGCAACGTATGTGGTAGGAGAGACTCCTAAAAAACTGTATTTTAACCTCCATGTGCTTCATTTATATGACCTCATTCCAGGACAGAAACTGCCTTTGATAAACTAGCAAATGAATGTTTCGGTCACTGGAAACATTCTAATTGACTGGCAATAACTAGGCAAAAATTTCAGCAAATTATCATCTGTCATTAATGATGTACCTACTGCTTATAGGACAAAGTGAAGAATGAAGAAAAAAGGGAGATTTTTCCACATTCCATGCTTTTGGGCCCAATATAATAGAATGGATTTATAACAAAATTCACATGTTCCATTTAAGGTTTAATTATCTGAAATTTCTCTTAGCCGTAGAGACAGAACAGTCAAGCCTATTGTAATATTCTAATGAAGTTGAATAAGGCACAGATTATAATGCCTACATTGAGCCAATGAACATTCTTCATTATATACACGGGGGACAAGTTATACCAGTGGTTTAACTTTAACTGAAGAATAGCAAACTACTTTTACAAAGCTTTATTACAAGTGAATGTGGTTACTTAGATTATTCCCCAAGGCACATTAAGCCCCTGAGATTTTGTTACTTTTCCAAAATGGGCAACTCCAACTTGCAAGACTCAAGACAATAATTACAAGTCTCCAAATTGCTGTGCTATGTGTGACAATACACATAATACAGCATAACAGATTTTTCAATATAAATGTTATAAAAACATCATTTTTATGAACTTAGCTATTAAGATGCCAAGTATGAAACAAATACCTAGCCATTCTAAAGAGCCTTTTATTAGTTTTGAAGGTTTATTAAAAGAACTTACTGAATCGAAGCAAAATATTTCTTTAGCCTTGACTGTTGTGGGAATTTAAAAGAAGAATAGAACTATTTCCTAAAATTGATGAACAAATAGAAATAAGTGCTTAAAGCATAAACATAATTAAACAAAAAGTATTTATATGATCAGTTAAACTCTAAATGTATTTACTTAGAGATAGTCCAATAATAAAATAAAGAACCCAAGTATATGGCTTATTCATTAAGATACCAAAATAATGTTTCTCAGAGTAGAAAATTCTTGAAGCTCGGCCTAATTACTTGGCATAGACATTGGAAAATTCTAAATCTGGGAAGTTTGGTATACAGATTTTTTTCCTTTGTTTTCATATAAAAACTTTGTACGTGTAACTAAAAAGTTGTATTTTCTGTTGTTTCTAACAGCTAGAAGTTTTGCAACTTGCATGTTAGGATATCTTTTTAAAAGAAAATTTTGGTTGGTTTTATCATAATTTTCTTTCTTCTTTAGGTTACAATTTTTAGCTTATGCTGGTGATACATAATAATGAGGTTCATAGTGTTTCTGTGGTTCAGGTTATATGACCTAATTAAATGGATAAGAAGTAATTTGCTATTACCATAACATAAGCCTAGACCAAGAAATGTAGCACTTGAATTCTAGTCCTAGTCTCTTGGATATTCAATGCCATACCAAAATCCACCTTAACCAAATAATTTTCTTCTTCCATCCCCAAGTTCCTTACCCTCATTCACACCAACAAGAATTGTTTATAATCCTCTTTTGACAGAAGCAGCAGCTGTGTGGTGGCGAGGAGAAGCCTCCTGTGCCTGGCTGAGATTCCTGACATCATTCTCATTAGTACTTCTGAGTTCAGAAATAAGTCACTTCATATTTCTGGGCTGTTTCCTTCACTCTAAAATGGGGTAATTGGCTAGCTGGTCTCTAAAAATTTTTAATTGGGATAAAAATATGGACAGGTAGATGACAGCACACTTTCCAAGGGAAGAATTGTCAGCAGCGATGTGCTGATGTCTTGCTCAGAGAAAGAAGATACAAATCGAGTTGCTGTTCTTGCTGTGCAAGCTGTGGTCTTCGGTGCAGTACTGTGAGCATCACATCCAAGTTGACTGGCAATATAGACATCCAGGCTCATCTCAAAGCTCCTGAGCAGGATCAATGTTTTACAGATGCCCAGATGGTTCATCAGCTCATTATAGTTTAAGAAGTACCCAAGCTAAATTGAACTTGTGAATGTTGATATCCACCCAGTGATACCATGTCAAAAGCGAGGAAGCTCAGACTAGATGCTCAGACTACCAGTGGATTTCTCCTAATTAGCTGCAATTCTCACCAGCTTGAAACCCTTTCTTTTTTGGTCTATGATATTATGCAGAGTTGAGCCAGTTTTTTTTAATCTGGATAAGATATTTTGAGATATCAACAAAGTTAATCTTAATTGATAAAACACATCTTTCCCCCCTCCTTATTTTGGTTTTCATGCTTCAGTTAGTTATCTCTGGGACACTTCGTATATTTTACTCTTTATGTTTTTTAACTTATATTCTTGACTAAGTCTCCATTTATATTGCTTTCCCCCTCCCCCAGCTGCTAACTACCCACATGACCATATGGATAAGCTTTCTTTATTTCCAACATATGTACATAAAAGGACTCCTTTTCATTAATAGAGAAGTTGCAGATTCTCAATCAAAATGTTAATGATGCCGTCAACTTACATGGCTTATGTAGTCATGTTCTCAGATTTGCCAGAGGTGCTATCATGTTCAAAACAAAATCAGGAAAAACACTCCTCTACTTGATATATCAGGCTAGCACACACCCATATCTTGGAGTCAGCAACTTTCTTGGGAAGTAGAAATTTGCTTAATATTTTAGACGTCATAGTACACACACTTTTAAAAGTGGTTCCCTATCATTAGATGCCATTCTTTTTGCTTTGACATGGGATGATTTGTCTCTTGGAGGACAATATCTGATCAATACTTGTTTTAATTATTTGCTATCAGATAAATCTACCTCCCCAAGTTACCTGTCCTCCTAGTTGAATCTATATCAAACATCTATCTATTTGGTATTCTCACACACACGAAAATAATGATCTTACTATTATATAAATACATTTTGTCCTTTAAATTCTTTAGATTATTTTTATTCTTTGATACTTTCACATATAAATAAAATGAATTTATGAGTTTCACCTCTAACTATCCAAAGTCATCCCCATGTGCTGTCCCATTTCATACTTTCTCCTTCCCACCCACTCTTCCTCCTACGTTCACATTTGTGTGTGTGGGGGGGGTGTATGTGTGCACATACATTGGGGGGCACTAGGTTTCATTTAGGATGCTTGTACCAACTAGTGTCTGAGAATTTGCTGGGATGTGGATGACTTAACCTGTGGGTAAATCATTGAGGAAAGAAGCTCCCTTTCCTGTCTGGCATTGATCTTTAATAGTCTATCAGGAAAGTGTAGTGTTTCTTGAGATCTTCCCTCTTCTATGATGAAATGTTGATAGACCAACTATTGCGCAGTTCTTGTGGAAGTGGACATTGCTCCAGTGAGCTCTTGATTTGTCAGTCATTCTGTCACAACCAGAGGATACTGCCTGGGAGCACCTCTCCTTACCCTCAGGCTCTCATATTCTTATTCCCCCCTCTTCTACAAGGTTCCCTGAGCCTTGGGATGGAGGGGTGATTTAGTTGTCCTGTTTAGGACTGAGCACTTCACAGTCACTTAATCTCTGCTTTGGCCAGTTGTGGTTCTTTATGAGAAACTCCTCCATTGCGAAAAGATGCTTCTTGGTTGAATGGTGAAGCTATAATCTATGGTTATAACGATGTTAGTTTTCCATTAAGTACTTATAGTTAACACTAAGTATTTTGGCTCCCTTTCTCTAGCCAGGGTCTATGGTTTCTTCTTCCATGGGTATGATCTTTTCAATTTTTGTAAGATACTTTGGTGTTTTGCACTCTTTTGGCACAAAATTTCATTACAAATTATCAATTTTGTTTACAGACCAAAGCATACTTTGTTGACAGTAGTGCAACAAAGTTCACACATGCTTTTACATTAGTGCTTTTCTGAGAGGACTATATAAGAGAATATTGAGTAGAAATGGAGAAAGAACCATATAGCTGGAGAGGGTGAGTATTAAGAAATGATGGATGCAGTAGTAGTCATTGGAAAGTAACTCTGGGAAAAAAAGCAGAGGTGTTTAAATGGGGTTTTCAATGTCATTCTCTATAGAATGGAGTGTAACAGATCTCTTCACAGATGCACAGAATCATAACTTTAGCAATATATTTAACAATGCTTTTGAGTTGAATGCACGGAATGGGTTTTGCTTTTATTTGGAGCAAAGATAATTAGAGAATATGGTCATCTTTTAGGACTATTTTTGGTGGCACAATGAGAGGGCAGCTGTGTCTATGATTCCTAGTTGCCTGTTTACTTTTTCTCCAAATATAATTGCTAACATATATATTTGGTACTTGCTGAGTCCTAGAGGAGGGTATCTCATTTCGTTTTTCTCATTAATTCTCAAAATAATATAGGGAAGTAATTGCTGAAGAATTCACAGCATTTTACACATAGAGCAACTAAATTCAAGCAGTCAGTAATCTTACAGACCACAGCATCAATCCACCTATCTATCCACCTATTATTTTGCCTCCCTATGGCAATGTATGATGATTTTTCAATTCCATTCAGGGATGCATATCAATGAGCAATGATATTTGGATCTTTTCTTCCAGTTAGCTGTGATTCTATCTGGTTTCACTCATATCTAATGCATATTTAAAAATCTTCCTATAGTAGCAATTGGATAAGAATGAATATTTTGACATGTGCTCAACCACAACAGAGCCATTGCTCTGCTAATCTTACTAAGCACAGAGAGTTTAAGATAAGTCAAGAAACTTGAATGAGTAGCAGCAAGAAGCAGGGTCAGTAATTGAGCTCAGTGGGTAAGGCACTTGCTCACAGTCTGGAGACCTGGGGTCATTCTCTGGAAACTAACATGAAAAAGGCAAGAAATAACTTCTGAAAGTTGTCTTCTGACTCCCCACTCTTGTGTCATGGCATTCATCTCATAATAAATGAGAATAAGAAACATACTTTGATTCTAGCAATGTGAAGACTCATGTGAAGAATGCCCCACCACTGATTTTTTCTATGTTAAATTTGTTAAAACATTAGAGAAAGAACTAGAGAGAGATATCTTAGGTGCTTTGGTTTTCTATCATTTGGGGGGAACTGTAAAAGGCATCTAACAAATTAGAGAGGCACTTTAGTATTACTAAATAACTTTTCTGCTAGATAGATATGAACTCTGATTGAAGAAGTGCCTACTTAAAGGGCAAGAACGATTCACACTTGAGTGAATCATAAGTCCATATATATATCTCTGTATTTACTATATAATATATAAGTATGTGTGTACACACACACACACACACACACACACACACACACACGAATGCATCCATGTATCTGGGCCCACGAACCAGCATGCAGGAAACAGAAGTGGGAGCAGTAGGAATTGATCAGACATCAGGTCGGAGGAAGCCTAGGATGTCCTCCGTCATCTAAGCCAATTTTATTGTAGCATATATGAGTATTTATAGGAAAAAATCAAAGAAGAGAAGAGCCAAATTTTTTGTAGGATTATGTAAAATGATTCCAGGTAACAAAGAAAAGGCAAGAGTGTTGTGTGGGACCAGACATGATGTCTCCAGGTAGAGTTAAAAGCAGGCATGACACTTAGTTGCTAAAAGTGAGTGGACAATGAATGTCTCAAAGCAGAGTAACCTGGTCCATGCATTAACATATCTCAAATGTAGGGAAGGAACTGTAAGGATAAGTTTTAACCACACCCAGTTCTGAGAAGAACAAAAGCAATCTAAGAATAGACAGGAGGTTAACTCAACTCCCAGAGGAAGGAATTCTGCCATTGTCTATGCAGATAAGAGGCAAAATTCAACTTCCAAAGGGAGGAATCCACCTGACAACTGTCCATTTTAGATGAGAATGTGTCATTCTCCAGAGAGTAGGTTTTAGGCCTGACAACCCCACACCCATGCAACATGGTCACACACACATACATATGGCCTCATGTATCCCAAGGCTGGCCTATAGTTAAAGATAATCTGAATTTCTGATTATCCTGCCTCTACCTCCCAAATTCTGGGATTTCACTCTGTGTCACCACACCTGGTTTTGTTATTTTAAATTCTATTTGTTTTTGACCTGCAAGGCATTTGGTCTTAGAGCCTCACATGTGGTCAGCATACGTTCTATTGTTGAACTACTTTATGGCCCAGTTTCCACTTATAAAAATCAGCTGCCTCTGGGAGAGCTATACTGAAGTTTTACTGTTCTATTAGAAAGTAAGTCCTCCATCTAATCTCATCTATGCAGGTAGCTGTAGAATATTGTTTTCAAAATCTTACTGAAAACTAGATATTTTATGCCTATTTCATGTCTTTGACAGTGCCAAAGAACAAAACAAAGACTTTAATATAGGTTTTTTTTTTTTTTTTTTTTTAAGCTGAGTTGATTTACTGGCAACCAAGGAAACTCATATCAGTAAAGAAATTCACAGAGTAGTTCACTGTGGAGAAAATTTATGAGCTTTCAAGTGTTAAAAATGAAGTTTCATGGCTAGGCTCTTTAAGAACTGAAGTATATTCTTTGAATAGGACAGAATGCGTTCAGTATCCAGTGCTGGCCACATGTTTATTGTAGTCTGCTGTCATTGGTCAAGAAAGATGCTGTTAGCTGTGGACAGGAATGTTCTGGCTTAGTGAACCTCAAAGTTTGAGTCCTTTAATAGTTTTAGATGGTCAGAAATCATTTGTGGAAATACAATATCTGATTCTTACATATCCTAAGTGCTGCTGTAAATTATCATTTTTCTTTATAATAAAAATTCTGCATGAAAAATAAGTTTAATTTGGCATCCTACTTTTTCTTTTTCAAATGCAAGTGGTTTCTAGTAATCATTGCTTTCCTTCAATTATAAATATCATTTATATATTCTGGTGTTTTTCTGGTCTGAAGATTAGTCTCCCTTTCACCAGGAAAACTAGAATATATACAAAAATAGATTGTTGCCATCTGCTTCAAATACTACTGATTTTATTTCTTATCATTGCATCATCATTTTCTGTGAATATAATTTGAGTTCTTTATAACGTATTCCTTACCCTGCAGCTCATTGTTACAAAGTCTTGTCATTTCCTCTAGTGTTGGGATAGTGTCTACTACCATCAGAGGCTAATTAAATGAGTAACTGGTGAAGGATAAGATGAAACAGATGGAGCATCCCAGGGAACAAGGTTATATTATAGCTAAAGAAAGTATCAGAGTACTATCTGGAGCAAAACAGAAGATTAAACTGGTGAAAGATGCCAAGACTCAAGTCCAAGGGATCGGAGTAGATTGGTTTGGATCTGCTTATTTAATAGCATTAGCCAGAAACAGCTGGACTCTCAAAATTCTTCCATTAAACTTAAGAATCATATAAATCTGGTCATTAGCCTCTCAGCAATAATGACTGGATATCATCATTTGAGCTTTATTTAATTTTAAACAAAGATATCTTACATTATTCCAATAAAAACAAAAACTTTGTGTATGGTGCCAATTTCTTTCTAGGAGTAGAATTTTCTGCTGATCAAATAGTATATGTGTACTTAATGCACTGTTTAAACTGATATGATTTTATCAATTTTTGATATCTTAACTGTATAATAAATATCGATTGTCATCTGTTAAAGCTTAAACTCTGGGAACATAGCACTGAAGAGGATAGATGAGGCCACACTTTCAATGCAGGCATTTTCTAGAGAAAACTATAACGAAATGAAAAAATTGGGTGGCCCGAAACAACAGAAATGTACAGTCTCATGATACAGCTATTGGAAATGAAGGGGTCTGCAGTTCATAAGTTTCATAAGCTCTATAAGTTTCTGCCATGTAGGCACTAATTAAACCCATTAGTTCAGCAAGACACAGAACAATATGAAAGTAGAAGGGGACTAGTTGGGAAGAGGAACAGGAACAACAGGAGTATAGAGGAGGACAAGAGAGGACAATGGAAAGTGAATATGATAAAATATATTGTATACATGCTTAAAATGTTTTAAGGAAACCCATTGTTGTATATAATTAGTTTATGCCTTTAAGATCATCTTAGAAATAAGCATTATTAGGATACTTTGAAGGTAGGAAAAGGGAGAAAAGTTGAAATGTCATATCATATAAAAGAGTCAGATTGAACAAAGGTCAGCACCTTCAAATGATGATATGTTTGGGAACTTTGAGACTGAGTCCAAAGTGATAGTTTGGAGATAGAATAGCTATGATACTTTGCTTATTATTATTTTTTATTTTTATTTTTTGGCATCTATCTTTCTCTCTTTCTAAATATGTGTGTGTCTGTGGGTATCAGAGGGCACTGTGTATTCTTATGAATGCCCAAGAGTGACTTTGGGAATCACCCTGGACTGTACTACCTCCTCTTTGCTTTGCTCTGGAGTTTCCTAGGCTCCATCTTCTAAGATAGGAAGTATAGGCTGCTGTCATTTCTGCCTGGTGTTTTGACAGGGGATCTAGGATCTGAACTCAGGACCCTCTGCTTGTGAGGCAGAGATTCAACACCTGAGTCATGTCTTCAGCCACTTTTCTTTCATTTTTTTTTTTATTGCCGTACAGTATATAAACCTCTGTTCTATGTACTGAGAATGTATTCCTATGTGAGTTGGCAAAGAAAAGTCTGGTCTTCTACTATGAAAACTCTCTTGGAAATCTGGTGCTGGAGTCTTGGCGAGATGCTCTGGAGAGGACAGGTCATTTGGTATCCTGCGGGGGAAGAGCCATACCGTGTCTTATACCATTAGCTACCTTGTTCTCTTTATTCCCTTTATTCTTTTCCAATTCCATCATACAACTGCTAGCTTATGGAGTATTTACTGTTCAGTTTATTTAGAAACAGAACCCTCTGAGTCAGGCATGGTAGATCATGCATCATTTCAGAATTCAGGGTGTCCCTGAAGCAGAAGGCTCACTGCAAGTTCACAGCTAGACTGGCCTATGCAGCAAATTCCAGGTCAGCCAGCGCTGTAGAGTGAGATCCTGATTCAAAATATACACAAACATACAACAAAAACAAAAAAACTAAGGCAAACCAAAAAATTCTCTGCAATTCTGAGTACTGTGTCAGCTACTATCCTGAGTATGGAGTATCATTTTACATTGTCACCAGCCATGTAGGAGCGAGAACACAGCACACCCTGCAGCTATGTAGTGTCAGTGAATCACTTCTCTTTCATCTCTGTCCTCAGTTGTGATGTTGTTTATTTTAGCCACTGTGACAGGTGTCTGCTGCTATCCAATTAGAGTTTCATCTGCCTTTCTTAAAGGCTAATGGTGTTGAATATCTTTTTTTTCTTTTTCTTTTTGTTAAATATCTAATTATTTTCCATTTGCTTATCTTCTTTAGTGAAATGTCTATGTCTCTTTCTTATTTTTAAATTGGATTACCTTTATATTTTTGGCATGTCTGTGTGTGTGTGTGTGTGTGTGTGTGTGTGTGTGTGTGTGTGTGTGTGTAAGAGGGCACTTGAATGTGTGGGCCTGTGGAGACCTAAAGGTGATTTCAGGAATCAACGTGAATTTCTCTACCTCCTTATTGCTTTGCTCTGGGGTTTTCCAGGCTCTGACTTCCTGGTCCAGAAGTGCAGGCTGTTGCCATTTCTGCCCTTTGCTTTTGTCAGAGGGATCTGGGATCCTAACTCAGGTCCTTCTGTTTGTGAGATAAAGTCTTAACTCTCGAGCAGTCTACCCCAGATCAGTTATACTGCTTTTAACCATTGAATTTTGTGTTTTTTCTCATATTCTAGTGTTTGTTCATTGCCAGATAATGTTGTTTGTGAATTTTTATTATTATTTATTCAATTGTGTGTGTGTTTGTGTATGTATGTATGTATGTGTATGTGTATGTGTGTGTGTGTGTGTGTGTGTGTGTGTGTGTGTGCAGAACCACGGACGAATTCGGGAACCACTGTGGACCGCCTGTTCACTCTACCCGGGGATTCACAGGCTCTGCCCTACCAGGACCAGAAACGCAGGCCGCCCCTGCTTCCGCCTGGTTTATACGTGGGGTCTAGGATCCGAACTCAGGACCTTCCACCTGTAAGGCAGAGGCTTAACCCCTGAGCCACCTCTCCAGCCCCCGTTTGAGAATGTTTTATGTATTATCTACCTTGTCATTTCATCTACTTAACAAGGTTTTGTATGGAGAAAAATTAATTTTGGTGATGCTCAAATTTTTTTATATTTCTATGGATAGTGCTTTTGTGTCACATCTAAGAATTCTTTATCTAGCCATAGATCCTAAATATTTCATCCTATTCATTTTTTCTAAAAGTTTGCTATCTTTACATTTTACATTCATGTCAATGATCCATGTTAAGTCTAATTTTGCCTAAGATGGGGTGTTTAGACTGAAGGTTTTTTTAAAACTATTTATGGATATCTAATTGCTCTAGGATCATTTGTAGGAAAGGTATAATTATGTGAGCACATTTCTGGGTTCTTTTCTGTTCCATCAATCTATGAGTCCGCTGATTGTACCAAGATGTTACCAAGCGGTCTTCATGTCCATAGCTATCTTGATATCTAGTAGGCTGGATTTTGCTCTTTTCATTATAGTGTTTTTAAAAGAGCACAGCTTGAGAGGGTTATACTCTCAGAAAATCACCTTGTGTATAAAAAGATTGGTAGGATCTTCAGCTGGATCCCTAATTTGGAGATTACTAAAGAAAGAACCATGGATGTTTTCAGTTCAGTCAACATCCATGAAATGGAGATAAAGTGGATGAAAAAAGATATTAAGCAATATGAAATTATGGAATTAGTCACTGGTCTCCAAGTGGTTGGAGACAAAGAGTTGTTTAGGAGGCTTCCTATGATTTCCAGTGTTTTTCACCAAATCAGAGAATATATAACAATGAATGGTTTGAGAAAATGAAAATTATTGTTACTTTGGATCTGCTGACCTTCTACTATGAAATATTCTTTTAGGTTGTATTCCATCCTATAGGCCACAGTTCTGTGAATTGGGACCTCAGCATGTCATTTTCAGATAGAAATGTAGTTTGGAGAGTAACTAGCAATGAAAGTGATGAATGAAATTAACGTGGTTGTCCATTGTATATTATTAGAAGAAATGGTTAGCCAAGGGTTCCAGCCATGACTCCTAGTAACAACAACACTGAGACATAGGAAAGGGAATCCCAACTTATAAGACATTGGACAGTGTCAGCCTCATAGAAAGCTTTAGAGCACTGTTTGTTGGGTAGAAGATTGGTTGGCGAAGTGAAGCTTGGAATAGGTGATTTGATCTGGCAAGTTACGTGTTATTTGTGACATTACATGACTTGGCAGTGGACAACGGTAGATTGTACTCTAAGAGCCGCAAAGAGATGATCGAAAAGGAACATTCAGCATTTCTTAGAGAAATTTGCCTGCAAAAAATTTTATTCATTTGTGTCTCTTTTCTTTTTCTCACTTTCATTGTTCCCTTCTTTGTATATCCTGTCCTTTTTTTTTTTTTGTATTACTTGAGAGACTTGAACTTGACTACAATGCTTTGAGGAAGACAAGAAAAGAGATGGGATCAGGTTCATAAGGGGATGAAGAGCACAGACATGAGATCTGGCCATCTCTTCTGGCTCAGCAGGAAAGATTTGTCTTAGCTGCACATAAAAAATCAAAATCAAAATAATTACATACAATATAGATAGGAGAAATTATCTCTTATTTTGCCAAGAAACTTGAAATTTGTAAGCAGATATTCATAGATCCTAGCAACATACGTTCTTTTGCTGTTTTCCTTCTTTAGGCACACGTGTGTGCATGAGTGAGTGCGTGTGTTCATGCATGCATGTGTGTGTGTGTGTGTGTGTAAAGTTTTATGCAAACCAGGCTGGCTTTGAACTCTTCATTCTCTTGCCTCCAGTCTCCAGTGCTGGTATTCCAGGTATAAAACACTATGCCCATTTTCCTTTTTTTGTTTTTAAGGAATGACTGGATTCAAGATGTTTGCGGGTATCTCAATTGATTTCCAGGTCAGAGAAAAGAGAAAGTCGGGGACAGAAAGGGAGTAGGTCTCTCAACTGAGGCTACCTCCCTAGGGGCATTTGCCTGAAATTCACCTAACCATTTCTCTTCACTTTTCATGGGTCATTGTTAGCTTTAAGAAGGGCTTCTGGAAAGTATGGCTGAATAGTGAGATAGAAAAAGAAATACCATCCAACAAGCAGGTAAAAATTTTGTCCCAAGAGGAAGGTCAATGAAAATATTTGCTTTCTGTAAAAGAATACTGTTTTTTTTTTTTTGTTTTGTTTTTAATGTAATAAAAGGAACTGAATTAGCTAGCAAGTAGATTTGGAATTTTACTGACTTTCTCTGACAAGGTAATCAGAGAAAGAGAGAATCTATTGAGATCCCAAGAAGAATGGTGGGTGGCTTAATGCTGTTATAAGAAATTGAGGAGAGCTGAGACTGACTGACAGGCCAGTGAAAGAATGTGGAGCAGCTGAGGCTTGGAGTAAAACTGAGCAGTGATGGGACTTGGCATAACAGTGTTCAGCCAGCCAAGACAAGGGTTAAATTCATTTAAGGTTGTATGTACTGGGGATGGGGGATGCACAGCTAGAAAACCTCAAAAGGCAGAGAAATTATTTTTGGCAGAAATGGTTTAGAGGAGTGGGATTTTTTTTTTTTTTTAAATTCAGACCCAAATGCAGGCCAAAATCTGCAGGGAAGGAAAGGAATGCTGAGTAAAAGAATGTCAGAGGAGACAGAGTCAGATGTGGGGACAGATAAAGCTTATTGGGGGACCCAGTCAACTAATTTGGCAGAGCAGGAGGGCTGATCTCGGGCCCTAATGGAGCTGGATGCTGAAAGGTTTCATCTGATAAAGACAGGGTAAAGTACGCATTCCTTAGCCTTTTTTCTAAGGAATGAGAATCTGTTGAAGGTTATTTTTTTAAAATTTTTTTATTATTATTAGCGCGTGTGTGTCTGTGTCTGTGTGTGTGTGTAGAACCACGGACGAACTTGCAAACCACCATGGACGCTTCCACCTCCTTCTGCCCCGGGATTCACAGGCTCCGCCCTACCAGGACCAGAAGCGCAGGCCGCCCCCGCTTCCGCCCTGGCATCTATACGTGGGATCTGGGATCCGAACTCAGGACCTTCCGCCTGCAAGGCGGAGGCTTAACCCCTGAGCCACCTCTCCAGCCCTGTTGAAAGTTATTGTGCAAGAGAGTGACTTAAAATATTAATGCACTAGAAGTGCAGTAGATGGAAGAGAGGGACAGCATCAGAGGAAACTGGTTTAGGAAGTTGTGAAGAAATCCTGGCTTAAGAAGTATAAGAGAAATTGGGAAGGAACTGAGAGGTGACATCCAAAAGTCACTCTCTGGGCTGTGTTCCACCTGGTAGACATTCACTCACCCCAACATCTGGCTGTCTTCTTTCCTGTCTTCTTTCCTCCCTCCCTCTTTTGTTTCTTTCCTTTCTTATTTCCTCTGATCTCTTTCTGCCTTTGTTAATTAATTAATTCAACCTCCTGAGTATCTGCTACTTCCATGGAGGACATTGTATATAATGCATTGAAGAGCCAGAGGAGATAATTCTACTCTCTGGAAAAAGAAACAAAGGATCAAGTAAAGGAACCAAGTAAAAGCATGTACTCAACTTTAAAACCCAACTAACCTGGAGAGGGTTCTGCTTGAACCTAACAGCTGAGGTTGCTTCCAAATCTTTCAATTCCAGATTATGGCAGGATTGCGCTGGGATCTATATCTATATGTCCAGGTTCTTGTGTTGGGAGTTGAAGATTAAAACCAGAACACATGTAGAGGATTAAGGCAGAGTTTATTAGAGGAGAGAAACAACGGAACTCAAGGACTCCAGATGCGGAGTGCCATGAGAGGCAGGGGCCTTGGAGAATTTATGGACTCCAGGCATGGAATCCATGAAGGGCAAGGAGCTAGAAAAGAACTCATAGAGTCTAGATGTAGAGTGCCGTGAGGGTCAGGCACCCCCTAGAATTCATGGACTCTAAACATGGAGTACTACAAGGGGCAAGGGAGCCAAAGATGACTGGCAAGGTCCAGAATATTTGTACCCTTAGTCAGGCCTGGGAAAAGTGACGTTTCTTCATTGATTAGGCCCAGGTTCTGCAAACCTGATTGGAGCTTTTGGACCTCTACATCTCCTTGGTCTGTTCATATTGAAGCCCAACCCCGCTGATCTTTTGCCTGACTCCATGGAAGGGCTTAGCTACAGTGGAGAACAAATCTCCTTATCCTTTTGTGAACAGAGGGTTGGAGGAAGTTAGCTAATGGTGTGTTCCTTCAGGGTAATCCCAGCAGTGGGTGATGATCTTACAAGACCTTCAGAGACCATCCCAACATGGCTGCTATAAAACTGCCTAAAGATCATGTAGATGTCTCAGAAAAGATGCCTACAATGCTGGGACATTAATAATATAACCAGAAAGCTGCCAGGGAAAAGGAGGGGCAGATTACAGGGGCACATGGAGAGAGTTTGGGGAGCTACATGGCAGTAGTGAGGGAGCATGAGGTTGGAGGAATTATCGAGGCATTGTGTGTGATTTTTTTAAAACCTATTTTTTCGATTCATTTATTTCCAGGGGTGGGGTACACACATGCATACCATGATGCACAGGAGGAAGTCAAGGATAAGTTTTTGGAAGTTGGCTCTCTCCTTCCACCAGGTGGGCTTACTTCAACTGAACTCAGGTTTCCAGGCTTGCAAGCAGGCGCCTTACCTGCTGAGCTCTCTCACCAGGTCTTGTGTGCAATTTTTAAAAGTTTAGGTTTTATACAAAACATGATGGAGGTCATTGAAAGATTATAGAATTATGATATTGTTTTAAATTTTATTTTATACATATATATTAAAAAGACTATATATATATAAATGTGTATATATATATAAATGTATATATAAAATCTATAAACCAGAGGAAGTGCCATCTTGGGCTTTGGAGTCAGATGGATTCCAAATTGCTTCTCATCATTCAACTACTTCTGGCTCTATGACTTTGTGTGAGGTACTTAGCCTCGACTAAACTTTAGCTTCTTCTTTTGAGGCTACCTTCTTCATAGGCTTCCTTCTCTAAATGATGCATCATCTGTACTGCTTCCAACATGCATGATGCTTGAATCACGCAGAATGTCCTCTGAACTGATAACCACTAGTGCCTGTATCACCCTAATCATTGCTAATACCATAAAAGTCCCTCCCTTACAAACTTCTTTCATCTTTGTCTGTAAGATAAGCTGAGAAAGACATAAATCAGAGGAAGGAAAGCCATGGAGGAAATTTCTGGAATACTCTTAATAAAGCGTTTTCTATTTTTTGTTTGGTACCTAGCTATTATTCAGATGAAATAAAAAAATTGAGTTTGTAGAATAAATGAAAAGGAAGACCGAGCAGGCCAAAGATGATTGATTAGCTAAAAGAAATCAGGAAGTAAGTCAAGATGCCTGCAAGGCTTCAAGCTTGGGCGACTGGGAGAACTCTGCTTCCATTGACATGTGCAAACCCTTTCTTACTGTTGGCTCAGCTTCGCAGGCTGCTGCTTTGCTGACATCTTTGGATGGTTGACTGCCTTTTCAATTTCATTCGCTTGCTCAGTGGCTGTGTTGTACCATTTGCTACTTTGTCTTCTTCCAGAATGTCTTGTCCTAATCACAGAGAAGGCATATTAGAATTTATTTATTTATTTATTTTATTTATTGTGTGTGTATATGTGTGTGTGTGTGATAGCACACTGTGTGTCCCTGTGGAGGACCAAGGAATCATCCTGGATTGCTTCTACCTCCTTCTTGCTCTGCTCTGGTATTTCCCAGGCTCCAACCGTCAGGGACAGAAGTGCAGGCCACCACCATTTCTGCCTGGTGCTTTTATGTGGAACCTGGGATCCAAACTCGGGAACTTCTGCTTGTGAGACAGAACCTTAACCCCTGAACCATCTCTCCAGCCCCGAATTTAGAATCTTGAGTGTTCTGAAGTCTTGAACTTCATATACAGATGGGTATGAATGCATCTCTCTGCTTGCTTCCAAATCTTTTGGTTCAGATGATGTAGATGTGTCAGAAAAGACTTCAATATCTGCAAGTGTGGAACATTAATAATAGAATACTATGCTTTCACAATTCATATTGTTTTGAGTACAGAATATTCTTCATTGTTGTAGCTATATTGTTACCACACATTGGAACTGGGTCTGTGTCTCCCGTTCAGCCACCTGACATCATTAAATTCATAAGAATTCAAAGTGATGGTGGAACGCAGAAAAAAGGTAATTCGTCCAAGATGGCCATATTAGCAGGAGGTTATTATTTTTTCTACAGAAGTCCAGGCAGAAGGTTAAAGTTTAAGTAGAAGTAGGAGTTCCATAAAACTAAGCAGTTCTGCTCCAAGTGTGGCTCTGCCCACTGTCTGCAAGGCGGTCAGAGCTGTGTGACATTTCCTCTGCTGGGGGAGGGATGTGAGATTCCTGGGAAGTTCCAAATTCCAGGTTCCATCCTTTTGATAGTCTTGACAGCCAGAGTGGTGGGGGAACGTTACTGACTGGTTGCAGTATCACAAATTATTTTTGTCTCTGTCTAAAGTAGGGAATTATTGATCCATTCCATTTTAAACAAAACCATGAAAACTGGCTCAGTTTTTGGCTTTTCTCTGCAAATTGCTAGTTCTACTCTGATACAAAAACTGTTCTAACCAAATGATTTGTCCACTAGTGCTTGGATTTAGAACAAGGTAACAATAGATGGGAGGCCCACAATTCTCTGGTTCAACTTCTTTCTTTTTGAGTTCGATGACTCTTATTACCAATAATATGTTGCAATCTGGCAAAATAAGAGGAGTCTTGATGTTGTCTTAAGGTGGGTTAGCGAGGCTCAAGGTTCTGGCAATACCACAATCACAATGATTGTTTTAAGAGTGTTTGGAGGAGGGTGCAATTGAATCCAAAGCCTCCCAAATACTAAGCATATGTTTTACTACTGAACTATATGTCAAACCCTGAAAGAGGGTATAGAGCAAGGCTTGCGGTGCTCTCCACTTTCCCAAGTGACTATGTGTTAAATGACACAGTTGCTCTTAAGGTCTATGGAGAGAGCTGCCCTGGACTAGCAGAAGCAGGGGAATCCATTCGCCAGCATCAGAATGTCTCCCCCCCCTTCAGCCTCATTCCATCCTAAGCTCCTGCCACCACTACCACCATCACTTGGTGAGTAAGAATTAGTATGCACCTGGCAGCTAACTCCACAGGACAGAAAGCCCTTTGCCTTAGTTTCCCCCTAGTCTGCTTGTGAGTGGATTTCAGAAATAGCACACAGAGGATGGGAAAATAAATGCCTTTGTGGGGAAAAGCAACTTTTCAAGTTCTCAGCATTTAAATCAGCTGTTTTCTTACTTTTCCAGACTGTGGCTATACACTGAGCCTATTAAAAATCTATTCTCAGCTATTAAAAAAAAAAGGTAGGGACCAAAAGCTCTTTCTCAATGGTCCTTTTTCTGGTAAGAAGCAAAAATACCTAAACACACCAATTTTCCTTTTTCCCATTACCTTTACCAATAGCAAAGCAATCCTCCTTATGTTTTGGGAGACATAGCTCTCTGTTCTGAATTCTTTGTAGGGAATGTAGCAGAACAAAAAGCTATCTGATCTAGCCTGTTTATCCAGGAGAAAGAAGCATGGACTTGGGCGGCTGCTTTAAGAGTCTGGCTCCCAGGTAAGGGGGCTGGGCTATCCTGGGTGCCAGAGAAGGGAGGGGTGAAGGGGGAGGCCCCAGAATCCCATTTAGATCATCGACAGAAACCAGGAAGTAAGGAGAAATTATTACAGTCTGTACATAGCTCAGGATGTTAAAGGCAATAACCTTCACTGCATGGTTATTCATTAGCAAAGGGGGAAGCTGCGATGGGATCAGGGCTGGTGAACCCTCAGAGGGAGGCTTGAAGCCCGCCTTCTGGTGCAGGCCAGGTATGGAGCTTACTCCGAGTTAGAATCTTCCTCTTGCTAACTTTTTGTCTTGGGGCAGAGGGAGAGGTGGTTTTGTTCTGTTCTAGGACCTAAGTCTAAATCAGGCCCTCTTGATTTTATTTTACTCTTTTATCTTCGTGGTGGGGTTCCCAAGCAGACTGAGCTAACCAGCTGTCCAGTCTCCACTCTTGGCCCCAGGGCAGCAGCTCAACACAGCAGGGAGTCTCTCCCAGCTGATTGCTGAGGCCAGGTTCTGAAGCTGGACTCTGTGAACCCTTCACGGTGGTGAGCTGGAGCTGATCTGGAAACTGCCCGGTACAGGAAGAGAAAGTGGATCGGCGCAGCCGGTGGGGAGAGGGAAACCCTCTCCCCCGCTCCCTGCCAGGGCACCATGGGCAACTTGTGTCAGAGGGTCTGGGCGCACCTGCAGTCCTGTTTTCCCTGCTGGTCCCAGGAGACAGACAAGTCGGTGGTGATTGAGAATCCAGGGGCTCGTTGCTACCCCGAGGCTCCCAGGTCACAGGAACCCCAGAGAAGCCAAGGCCCCTACTTTGTGGCTCTGTTCGATTACCAAGCTCGGACCGCAGAGGATTTGAGCTTCCGTGCAGGCGACAAGCTGCAAGTCTTGGACGCGTCCCATGAGGGTTGGTGGTTGGCCAGACACCTGGAGAAGAGGGGAGCCGGCTTGGACCAGCAGCCGCAGGGCTACATTCCTTCCAACTACGTGGCAGAGGATCGAAGCCTCCAGGCAGAGCCGTGAGTAACCCAGCCATACTTTGTTTCTTCTCTCTGGGGGCCTGGCAATGAGCATTCCTCCCCTTTGCTCACAACCTTCTCATTCCAGCGTTGCCCAAGACGCCGCACTGCTCAGAAGCCACTAAGTGAAATATTTCACTTTTCCAAAGTGAGGGTGAAACTGGCAGGCCATTGTTGGTGGACTACTTTTGATTCAGTGTATTTAATACTCTATCTACCTCTTGTCTCCCTTTCAAAACAGAACTGCATTTCTTTTCCTGTTGAAAACATAGGTCTCTAAGCCACACTTTCTGAAGTCTAGCTGCTTTTGTTCGCTGATTTAACTTTCTAAGCATTCCAGGGCAATGCTTCCCTGGTAACCACAATGCCTTTTATTCTCCTTGGCTTACAGGATAGACTAACATAGAAGGTAACATTTGTATTGTATTCCTAGATCCCAAGGTATGCTGTTCAAATCATAGCTTTTGATCCTTAGGATTGATTGCAAACTAGGCAGATGCAAATTTTAACAAGAAAAATATTTCTTCATATCAGTGCGTAGACATTTTATCCTGAGAAAAACATGATCCAGCAATGATAATAACTGGTGTCATGTATCCTAAGTGGTAGTTAGTAGTTTTTCATCCTTGTAAATATGGGTTACCGAAGGTAACTTAATAAATCTGATAACTAGTTATGATTTTAATTTGAAACGTTCCTTGCCGGATCATGTTCTGAACCTTGTTCCCCAGTTGGTGGTACTATTTGGGGAGCCTGTGGACCCTTTAGCAGCTGGGGTCGAGCTGGTGCAAGATCTCTAGGGGCAGGCCTAGGTTGGGCAGGCCTCGGTTATGCCTGGTCCCAACTTTCTGACTCATTCTCTGGTTCTTGGTCCACTGAGGTGTGAACATTCAGGGGTACCCGCTTCAGCCACTTTGACGCGAGCAAGCGGTCCTGGCCTTTCCCACCGTGAAGGACTAGGACCCTCTGAAACCAGGATCCCGAGAAAACAGCAGCAACAAAAGCGAAACCCAAATTTGATCCTATGATTTAGAGTGAAGAAAAGAGGGAAATTGTATGTGCTTATTCACACCACATCCATCTATCAAGTTGTAGACAGGGCTGCGAGTATGTTGAGTGGGGAAAGCAGGAAAGGATATGTTAGCAGTGCACGGTTACAAAATGAACAAAACACAGTCGCGACAATGTGTATGTGGGATGTCGTGGGATGGGAACGGGTAAAGACTGTGAGAATCACCTTTGGTGGTGAGTTCCGATGAAACCTAAAACTGACCGTCTCTATAGAAATAGGCCAATTTTAGAGATTGTCTCTCTGATGGAGGAATTCACTCATGTTGTCATGTAAGCGATTTTTTCTTTAAAGCTGTGTGAGCTGCTTATCCCTTATTTTCCTAAGAAATAGTCTAAAGTGGCACCCCCCCAACATTGTTACTGGTTTCCAACTGTATGTCCATATAGGAAGGGTATTTGTACCTAACTGTAAATTAATTAAAATTGAGACTTTTGATGAATATAATTGATTAGTTCTCAGATGAGACAATACTTTAGCTGGCTGTGGTGATATATACATGTAACCAGCAATCCAGAAGGCTAGATAAGAGGATTGCTGCAAGTCTGAGGTCAGGCTGGGCTATATGGTGGTTTCAAGACCATTTCAGGATACATAGAAAAAACTCTGTTTCAAGGAAAAGGAGAGAGAGAGAAAGAGAGAGAGAGAGAGAAAGAGAGAGAGAGAGAGAGAGAGAACATCTGAATGAACATACTAATTTTCTATAATTTACATATTTTCTTACTCAATTTCACATAGAAGCATGTAAAACTTAGGGTGCTTTTAAACCAAAAGAAAATATCTTTTCTTATTTACTAAATGCTTATTATGTGTTTTCTCTATATGGTTTCTTTGTAATGTAATAAATGCACTATGTATTTCATATTTATATTTCATTTTTAGTGTAATATCAACAAAACACTTTTATAAATTGATAATGAAACAGAGCCTTGATCAGATTTTTAAATGGTGTAGATGAGGAAACCGAGACAAGACAAATAGTCCAAAGGTGAAGGGATTCTGGATATCTAATTTACATTACTAAGTTACATAATTTAAATTGCCTTTGCCTATGAGCACAAAATAAGGCAGTTGAAGTACTATGGGATTTTTTCAATTTTTCAATTCTTGGGGGCTGTCTGTGGCCGAGAATACTTTTTTCTTCCTCCACATAGTAGGTTGTTAACATGTTTCCATCTGTCACTATCTATCCACATTTCCATGGTGTATTGCTCTCAGGATCCCCCAAGTTCCTGCAATAATCAGTCAATGCTAGGGCGGGCTGCTCACTTCCTTATAGGTGTACACAGGATCTTGCTGTGGGCACCCAGTTACTTCTGACACCTTGCCATCATGTGGCTGCACTGTGTTTAGTGCAGATTGTTGAAAATACTTCCACTCCATTTTCAAGAGAAGAGATTTTAATTTAGCAGCTTTCTGAGTGAGAAGTGTTCAAACAGGCCCACACAGGACTTCTTATCTAAGGACTCATACACGAGCAACTTTCGGTATCGTCAACGAGATTTTTTTTCAACTTATATTTCATTTTTCCTTTGAATACCATCAAAGTTAAGGTGGTTAGCTGAGCTCAGTAAGTAGAACTGAAGAGGAATAATGTCTTTATTCACTTAGGTGGGTTGAGTAGCAATGGAAAACCAATGAAAGGTGGTTGTCTAATGTCTTATTAGACCAGTTTTTAATAGATGTGCATTAGTGCTCATTTGTTTATGTCTTCATGCTTGACTTGCATTAGTAAGAAATGATGCATGAATTCTACATTTAATAACACCAGGGAAAAATAGTTGAAAGGTTTAGTTTGTTAATTTCTCTCTTTCTGTTTGTCTCCATGTGTCTCTTCTTAATACTTAGACATAAAGATATTACGATAATCAGACGATTGTTAAGAGAAACAAATTTATTGATAGATTGTTTTTCCTCTTGAAAATACTTTTAACTTCCCTGAGTATCTTATATTAAGTGAGACCACAGCCTAGTTCTTAAAGATTTTTATCTCTGTGAAGAACAGTTGTATTCATATTATCTTCAATTTGAATTTATTCCTAGATCCTCTTATAGATAAGTGTTTTTCTTCAACAAGTTACATCTGGAATCCATTAAAACTGTAATTCTTAAGGTCTTATTGCTCAGAGCTCTTTTGAAATATATTATCCAATATTTTTGAATGCTTTATGTGTGTGTGTGTGTGTGTGTGTGTGTGTGTGTGTGTGTGAGAGAGAGAGAGAGAGAGAGAGAGAGAGAGAGAGAGAGAGAGAGAAAGAGAGAGAGAAAGAGCCATGTATGTATGCATACTATGCCATGGCACATGGGTGGTGATTAGAGGGCAACTTTCAGAAGTCACTTCTCTCCTACAACGTAGGCTTCTAGGTATCAGACTCAAGTGGCCAGGTTTGTTAATAAGCACCCACTGAGCTACCTCACTGGCCCCATTATTCAGTGTTTTTAAAGATATAGTTAAAGTGATTGTTACTAGAGTTGAATGTTGAATGTGTCTCAGACCCTGTCCTTCTTATCCTTTGAGACATTGTCTCCGGAGATTATCAGCCTGCTTCTGCTTCTTTAGGGCCAGAATCACAAGTGTGTGCCACAGTGCCCATCTTTTCTTTAACTTGGCTTCTGAGCCTTAAGCTTCATTTTCCTGCCTTCAGGGCCCCAAGTTCATCAGCACTGACAACAACAAAGACAATAGCAACAAAACAAAAATCAAATTACTAGAATAGCCTCCCAGCTTTATTTTTTTTTTTTATTAAAATCCATATCTTTCTTTCTCATCAAGCATTCTTACTTGAGGATCAATAGCTATGCTCGGAGGCCGTCCTGGGACTGAGAGAATGACTCAGCAAAGTCAGAGGAAGTGGTATTTGTTTTATTGAGTGTATAACTTAGCTTTCTGTTTGGAAATGTCTCAGCATTTCCGGTTTCTCTCTGCCCTTCCCTCCCCAAGCTTGAGGAAGGCTGATCTTTGTGCTCCAGGAGGGCTAGCAGGTCACCAGTACAGGGTTATCTTTGTTGTGAACATCTAGCAAGGGGCAAAGTAAGAGGTGTGAAGTTTTATATTTCTGTCTTCTCTACCACTTAAAGGCAAATCCATCCTTCCTTCCTTCCTTCCTTCCTTCCTTCCTTCCTTCCTTCCTTCCTTCCTTCCTTCCTTCCTTCCTTCCTTCCTTCCTTCCTTCCTTCCTTCCTTCCTCCCTTCCTCCCTTCCTCCCTTCCTCCCTTCCTCCCTTCCTCCCTTCCTCCCTCCTTTCTTCCTCCCTTCCTCCCTTCCTCCCTTCCTCCCTTCCTCCCTTCCTCCCTCCTTCCTTCCTCCCTTCCTCCCTTCCTCCCTCCTTTCTTCCTCCCTTCCTCCCTTCCTCCCTCCCTCCATCTTCTCTCCCTCCATCTTCTCTCCTTCCCTCTCTCTGTATGAGGGCGGTGTGTAACCAGGAAGGCCCAAGGGTGACTTCAGGAGTTGTCTTAGATTGCTTCTACCTCCTTTTTGCTTTATTCTGGGATTTCCCCAGGCTCTGTTTTCCAGACTTGGAAGTTCAGTCTCATGCCATTTCTTTCAGGTGTTTTCTTATGTGGGATCTGAGATTGGAACTCAGGTTTTTCTGCTTTTGAGGCAAAGTCTTAACTCCCGAGCCAAGTTTCCAGTCCCAGTTTCTACTTTTTTTTTTTTTTTTTTTTGCATGTATATCATCTTAAGGGGGTTGCCTTGAAAAAGAAATTAAGAATAGATTTTTAAAAGTGGTACTTTGGGACTTTTAAAAATGTTACAGTATTATGAAGTATAAAAATGATGTCCTTTTAGATACATTTTCTAACTTGTGTTTCTCTTTACAGTGTTCAATGAGAGTTCTTTTGAGACAATGTACAGTCCAAGGCCATTGCTAGTGCCTGGTTTAAAGAAGGAAGACAGCTGGCTTTCTTCTAGCATATTTTGAGAAAAATCTTTGCCTTGTCATTTGAGAACAGTGTGAGGTTTCAGTGCTTGGTGACTTGAATATTGCTGAATTTAGCGATCATCAAATACAAATTATACACAGTTTTCATAGTCATTGAAATCCAGATGTTAGCTCTTTTTTTTTTTTTGAGCTGGGATATGAAATTTTAAATTAGGTTAGTTGAAGACAATAAAGTTGTTCTGTGTTTGCCTTTTTTTTTTTTAAATACTGGGAATTGAATTTAGGGCCTCATGCATGTGAAGTAAATGCTCTACTACTGAGTTACAGCCACCACCTAATAGAGTGGTTTTTAAATTAAAAGTGCTATTAATTAAAAAAAGGAAAAACATAAGAATATTTGTAAACCAAACTGGTCTAATAGAATTTATCTACTGTGAGCAGTGAAGTCACTAGAAAGTCACTGAGGATATTGGGCACACAATTGTTCTTCATCTAGATTGTATCTTTTTTTATGCTCAAAGGACAGCAAGTAACAAAGTGTTGAAATGAAAGTAATGAATTTTCAGTTCTTCTCTGATACAAAGTGTATTTTAACATTATAATTTTAGAAATCAAGTAGAAAGAGATTTACACATATGAAACTAAAATACATATGGGTACTTCTGAAAAATATATCTCAGATAAATCCAAGAATTTTAAAACCAATAATTTAAACCAGTTAATAGGATATTTGATTAATTAAAATAGTTGTTGTTTGATTGTATGTGTATGTGTGTGGGGAAGTGTAGGCATATACTCATGAATATTTACATGTGTGTGCAGTAGCACATGGATACATATATGCATATTTCCATGTGTGAAGGAGTTTGTTCAGATGTGTATGCATATTCACATGTGCAAGGGAGTGTGTGCATATGTGCACGCATTTTTACAGATGTGAGGGGGGTGCATGCATATGTGCATGTGTATTTACATGTGTGCAAGTCCATGCATGTGTCAGATTGACTTGTGCCTGTTAAGGCCAAAATTTGATGACAAGTGTCTTGTTTGTTTTCTCCACTTTTATTAAAGCTGAATCTCTCAACTGAACCCAGAGTTTGTCTATGGGCTGGGCTAGCTAGTCAGCTTGTCTGCAAGTTCCCTGTCTTAATCTTCTGAGTGGTGTGATTATGGGCAACTCCCATGCCTGCTGAGGGTTTTTATAGGATCTGGGGATCAGAACATTGGTCCTCGCCCTTACAAGTCAAAACACCTTATACACTGAGCCATCTCTTCATCTCCCAAAATCATATTTGCGTGCCATGAAATTAGATGAGAATGTACGTTATTCAATGATTGTGTAACCTGTAGATTTATGGTGTATCCTCTCTATTGTTTGAGTTACTTATCATATGACATTCATTATGATATAAATTAACAATGTGACAAGTATGTTATTTGTCAAAAATAGCATGCCAACTATGGTACTTTTTTTACGATGGTACTGTGGTACTTTATGTTAATATGGTATGTTTATGGTCATAAAACTTCATATTAATTTGTTGTAGAATGAAGTTTTACATATATTGCCACCATTTTAAGGAAAATTATAATTAAGCACTAGTTTAAATTTTGTTAGCAAGATAGCAGGACTGCAAAATGCTCTTGTTTAAGCCATATTCATACACACATACTCATAAAATACAAAAGCTATGTAGAATAAATGAAGGGAAGAATCGATAAAAGTACATTGAAATCACAGTTAAAGTTGAATCAGTAGGGTTTTAAATAATTTATAGTGATAAAACTTAATTCTCTTATGCATAGGCACTCATTAACTTTGGGGTAGGTGCAAGGTATCAGCTCCACTATAAAAGGCATTCTGAGAAGCACCAAACCACAGTTTGGAATCATTAAGATGAGAGTCATCTTTTCTACAAAAAGTCATAACGTTGACAACACAATGAAAGCTTCATTTAAAGTGTTTCATTCAGAACTATCCTCTGTTTAGTGAGAGTATTGATTATTTTTTTTCTTTTTAGGTTTTCATCAAATTACTAACAATGGAAAAATTTTATGTAAATGAAGTCAGTAATAAAATACTAATACTAAAGTCTAGCCTAAAGATTAGAACCTAAATGTCAATTTGATTGAATTTACTTTTTGAACACAGAAGAGTTCACCTGAGTTCCAATTAGCTTATTTTTTGTTCAGGTGAATTTAAGTGCTTGGTTGTCTCTGTTGACACATACTGGTGCTCCTAAAAGGTAAGTATCTCACCAAGCTGACATTTTCAAACTAGATAATCTATGGAGATGTTGCACTAACTTGTTACCATGATTTTCTTATTAATTCTGACCATTAATAAATGAAAACCAAATGATTGCCTCAATGAACTGGTTGTCTGCTAACATTAGTCACTTTGGAGTATCTGACTATGAATATTATAAAAATAGTCTATACATTGATAACTAATATGCATATGCATAACTAAAACTTATGCTAATATTTTGTGGTCGGGGTGGCTAGGTTCAACTATTTATAGAGTAGAATTTTAATGGAATTCAATGCTGGGGATTCTGTGTGTGTGTGTGTGTGTGTGTGTATCAGAGGGCACTATGTGCCTGTGGAGGCACAAGAGTGACTTCAGCAGGTATTCTGGATTGCTCTACCTCCTTTTTGTTTTCCTTCAAGGTTTCCCAGGCGGAGCTTTTCAGGATGGGGAGTATGGACCCCAGACATTTTGTACCTGGCATTTTTATGTGTGATCTGGGGTGTGAACTCAGGTCTTTCTGCTTGTGAGGCAGAAGTTTAACCCCAAAGCCATCTCTCCAGTTCCACTGGAGTTCTTGATCCACACTATGGTGTGCTTTCAAGACACAGAATTGGTCTTAAAGGGTCTGTATTTGAATCCATTTTTCATGACTTACCCCTGAAATCCTGAGCATATTGTTGACCCTCTGCTTCTCATACATAAAATAGGAATAATCATATTCAAATTCCATAGGATCATTGTATGATGTGAGATTGTTCCTGAAGGATCTAGCACAAAGAACTTGTCTGTTACAAGGCTTTATCAACTGTTGTGGGTCATTCTGTTGATAGCATCTCCATTGCTGTCCATATGATTCAACACTTTGCATTCTAGTCAGAGCTCATGACAGTTTTTCTCTATAGTAGGTGTCCTTTCAGTCTTGGGCAGTTCTATATTCTCCCTTACCTTGTCTGGAGACAGGCTTTTCTATCTGCTTGTAGCCTCCTATACCTTCCTTTCCTGACCAGCTAAAACTCATTATCAGATCTCACCCTCCCATTTTTTCTTTCTCCCCAGTCCTACCCTAGCACTCTAAAATACAATAATGTTCCTTTCTTAAACATTCAATATGTTTGATTATTATTGCGAATTTAATTTCTGCAAGGTTATAAACTACTGATGTTAATAATGGGAAGCTGAGTTGGTGCTCTGCTCCTGCCTTGAATGTAGTGTGGTGCATATGCATAAGAAGCACCAGCTGGGTGAATGAATATCTACTACATACTTTGGGTCTTTTAAAGAGCAGTGGACAGAATGATCCCTCTGCATTGCTTTTCTACTTACTGGGAAGTTGTTCATTAAGGACATCAGTCATTATGTCTCATCTCTATGAATTGTTCATATCTTAATTTTTGATTTGACTCCCACTCATAATAGTATAATGTTTAGGCTCCAAGAAATCAGTTCTTGTAATCTACCCCTTGGGACAAATTCAAATATTATTCATAATACAGAATGAATATAAGGGCAGAAAGAGATCATGCATTGTATAAAAAGCATCTAAAATCATATACATACAGATTAAACATTCATTCAAAGTAAAGGATTCACTAAGCAGAGCTTTTAAATGGACAGAAAACCAAAACCACTTTACCAAATCAATGTTGTGGAGCCAGAATTATAATTTCATGTTTAGGGGTGATATACATAATTTAAAATAAGTATGTATAGGAAATCTTTTTCATCTCATGTATATTGAAAGTTTGACTTGAGTGCATATTAGTAGAGTTTCACGATTATATTAAAAACACTCATAAAATATACATGTTCTTTTTGCTAATTTTTTCCCTAATTAACTCCTAATTTCTCTTCAACATTCTGATTCCCATTTTTAACGGGGTCCTTAGCACTTCTTAGCACTGAGAGGGTTGAGCCACTTTCTCTAGGGAAGGTAGTTATGCAGAGTAATATCAGCTTTAAAGATATTTTAGGACTCCTTAAAGCTATTTCCAAAGCCTGCAACTTTAGGTTGTGACTCTTTCTTTGAAGATTAATATAACAGAAGAATTTTGCTAAAATGCATAGATGCAAGTATTGATCATGTGACATATATTATCCCTATATTGCTTATCTAGTTTATTTAGTCAGATACTTTCCCTTGTATAAGATCTTTCTGTTATACTGTCATGTTTTCCTACAAAGATTTTTTTCAGTTAGAGATTTTATATTTAATGACTGAAATAATATACATGCCTACTGTGTTGGATGTTTATATATCTTTTTAAAATTCATATGACTTTTTATAATAACTTCAAATCTTGAGAAAAATATTCTCAATCCAAGATTTTTTCTCATGATTCCTTGGCTTTTTCTAGAGTAAGATGAAAAACATAATTTGAGAAATGTAATGGCTCAGAACATTGGAAGTTCAGTCCATATGCATAATTTGAAGGAACTTAAAATCATATCAAGAATAGTTCTATTACAATGGCTATTGCATAGCTCAGTAACTTGACTTGGATGGTTAGGATGTCATGTGATGGTTCCGCTACAGGGACAGCTTTACCATCAGAGTCAGTGTCCTTGTAATGTTGATCTGATCTCGAAGGCATCTTTTTCTCATTGTATAATTGTGACACGTTGGTGTGCATTGCCTTGAGTGTGGCACTGGGCTATTGGTGATGCTGCTTTCTGGTCCATGCCTGTGGTACTTCTGAGAAGCAGGGTTAAAACATTTTCTCTTCAGTCTCTCCAGAGCATTTCTCTGTGGTGTGTTCTCTTTCTCTGTGCACCACTACAGATGTGCTCCTGGATGCTTATTGCTACAAGGCATTGATAGAATTTTCTCAATTCATTATTTCAGCTTCCTGAGACTCTAACATTTCCTGAAAGCAGAGTCCCACTTTGATTATCTATGACAGAAAAACAGTCCCTGAGATCAAGTTGCTATACACAAATGTTTACTGGATCCCTTTGAAAGAGGAGATGTGTGTATAATTGTGCAAGTAAATCTCTTTGATGAGGCAAGAACAGCAGGGGAATGAAGATGTAACTGGTAAAAAGGCTGTGATTACTCCAGTGAGCCAAGATAAATGGATTTGTGATGCTTTTGCCTTGATCCATCACCATCTCAGAGGGCTTTGTCCAATGTTTCTTGTCTGGGAGATGGTTTATGTATTATGGGTAACACCCAGGTCTACCCATAAGCACCAGGACAGCTCCTGCTCTCAGGGTTTTCTTGGGTTCTTTCTACTTTCCCAGCATGGATAAATGCTGACTATTGCTATAGGAGTAGCACAAACTGCCTACCATGGAAAAAAAATGCTCATTTAATACATAAATGGAGAAAATAATATATGGATGAATGGGTGTCTGTAGAAGAGATCAGTCTTGATGGGGGAAGGGAAATCATACCTTTCTTTCATGACTCAGTTGGTAGGATCCTCTTTCTGGAAGGCATCCTCATGGAAATAGCTCATAATCTGTTGTCATATGTTTATTGCTAGTAAAACAATAAGGTCATAGAATTGACATTTATAGAGGAATTACATTGCATGGACCAAAACACAAATAACTTAGCTTGTATTGTTTACCTTAGGACGACTCAGTGAGGCACACACTTTTGCTATACACATTTGCATTTGTAAACGTTCATGGAAAGCTAAATAAACATCTCAGTGGGAAGTTATTTGGCTTAATTTTGATTTGTAGCACTGATTTAAAATAAAAAATAGAAGTAGAAGAGAGTAATCTTATGACAAGATGTAAGACTTAAGGGGAAAGGAAATAATGAACATTTTTATGTACTTTCAAATACTAAGCACACAAAACCAATTTAGTTCTTATAATAGCTTGGTCTAGCAAGTTTTCATATCACCGATTTTAGGCTTAGAAAATTGAAACTGAAATTAAATAGATTCTAGTGTTGTCTTATCTGGTAAGTTGTAGAAGTAAAAGTAAATTAGACGAAGGAAAGAGAAAGAGACTGGCATAAAACTGCAATTTCTAAATCAGGCAAAATGAAGAGAAATGTTATTTTCACACAGTAATTTCAACTCATGTATCAATTTTTGGCATGTCGAACTTGAAGTTTTAGTAGGATATATCAATGAAAATTTCCAGGACAAATTTTGAAATGAAAAATACAAAAAGGAAGTAAGTAGGTTTAGTAAAGATGGATTTAGAAGCCACTTTTATCAAGTTGTTATAGTTGTCACAAGAATATATGAACCACAGAGTGTTGCAATCTTTATAAGAACTATAGGAACCATAGAGTAAAAGCCTAAGAGACAGAAGAAGGGAAATAAAGACCAAACCTTTAGTCCTGCCCATTGTTTACCTGAGCAAGTGTGATGTATAGATTATGGTAACTACTCTATTTGTTCATATGTCTTTGTTCACACATTTGGGTGATCTTCTGTCACATCAATGATCAACTAGATCAATTAACTTCTTTCATTTAAAAGGATAGTAGCATATATGAAATGAGCAAAGAGTTTGTATGTTGGGATTGCTTCCTGCTGCTCTCGGAGTTCTATAGCTACCATGGGTGGGGGTGGGGGTGGTTAACCCATGCGAAGTTCCAGAAAAATGTGAAGAGCCAGTCTTATCTATTTGACTCATGAGCTGACTAGAGACTCATGATTAAGCCCACTATGATTAGTAGAACCCTTCTGAAATCACTAACCTGCCTCATATTCGTCAGCTAAATAGTTATTATGAAGCAAATACAAACCAATGCAAAGAATGGCCACCAAAGGAAAGAGTAAACTCATAAAAGTAGGAGGAAAATCAAAGGCATTCTTTTCAAAACAAGTTGATAGGATGCCAAGAAAAAGGTCTTGGGTCAAATGCCAAGGAACGGTGAAAGGAATGAGGAAAAGGTGGCGTCCATTAGATTTGCCAGAGGATTGTAGCTGCCACTAAAAAGTAGTTTCATAAAGTAATCATGGGCAATGGCATGCAGTAAAAAAAAAAGGAACCCTGCCTTTTCTATTTTGGAGTCTTTGTTCATAGATTTAGGCTGGTTGAGTCATTGAGAAAGTATAGTAGAGTTCACAAGAAAGATTGAAGGCATTCCTTAAAGTCATAATTGAGGGAGATGGAAAAAAAATGGAGTTCTGCCGCCTCTAGTTCCAAAGTCTTCAAATCCTAAGGTTGTTTGGTTAGGATGTGAAGAATGTTGTATCCTTTCAAGGCTATCAGTTGGAAGACATCGATATTGTCTGATAGGGTTAAGTATTTAGCAGTTGAGGTACAGTGAGAACAAATTTGGGTGCATATTTACCTCCATCAGCTTCCCCAAATTGTTTAAAAACCTATTATGTTTTCTCTTGGGGTACACTCTCAATGTAGCAGTCAGATTGTGGGTAGAGTGAGCTCAGTGCTTAAAAGAGAAGCAATAAATGTATGTTACTTTGAAAGAAAGAAGTTTGTGATGGAAATCTCACAGTGGACTTACAAAACAGTAGCTAAAAGAGGCATTGGGATTCGAACTTGCTTAGAAGTACTGAGTCCGGTTAATAACGTGAAAATACTCAGTATATAACTGTGTATTTGTCTGTACATTTAAAACTCCCTTTCTGTGGTATATTAGACAAACTGAATATATGAAACAAAAAGTCAGAGTGCCCTCTGAGTCACCTCTCCTGGGAATCTACCATGCAAAAGAGGAAAGCAGGGCATCTGTGTACTTTCTGGAAGCCCTGGAGAGTGGGTAAGCCTTGGTTTTCTGCTCCTGTATGCTAGCGAGTTTTCTCCTTGTTAGCTTCAGACTATTATAATACAGTGGATAACATGGTATTTCAGATAAAACAATATAAAAATAAAAATAAGTAGCTCGTATCTCTGTGTTTTGTAAAAACTGATATCAAAACAGGTTGCTGCTACATATCATTGACCCCTCAAAGTCTAGCATGGACTAAAGGCACTAGGAGCCTTAGAAGCAAGGGATCAACAATCACAATAGTGTTCCTATACTTAAGGGGAACACAAGAAAGAGTTCTAGAAATGCCACTGAGTCCTTAACACCTCATCAGAGAGGAGGACCCAGAGGAAAGTTTGATATACTCATTAAAGGATGCTTCAGAGAGGGGGGGAGGAGACACTGGGAGAAAGGGAGGGAGGGGGGAAAGAAGGGACAAAGCGGGGAGGGAACAGGGAGGGCCAGGGAGGGGTGGAGGGAGGGAGGGAGGGAGGGGACAGGGGTTCCTATTATGTTTGTATGAGCAGAAACAAAACAAAACAAAACAAAACAGGTTGTTGCTGGTTCTGAAGTTGAGTCTGAATTCAATTGAGTCACTTTGTATCCTGTCTTATCACAAGGCTAACTTAGGGAAATAGTAGTTTAAGAAAATAAGAGTTCAAGCTGATTAGTCTCAGTCTTAGCTGGTTCTAAGATATCAGGAAGCAAAGTATTTACTTGATAATTAGTAGAATTCAAGGTATCTTCATAGATATTTCTTTTGTTTTCATTCTTATTTTTTTACTTTTGAAAATTTGGGGGCTTACAGCCTACAAGCCCATTTTCGAAATTGTTTAGTATTATAAAATGTTCTGTTTTATCAATACTTTTAAAAAATGAGCCTATGTGGAAGTTTTAAGATAAACGATGAATGAACATTCTTACAAACAGCTAGTCAAACACACTGATACCAGCAGTGAGCTTTTGAGATTGCTCTTCTGTGCCCATCCTCGCAGCAAACCCTTCTTTCCTCTAGAAAGTGCTGATATAACTCGACTTTAGAAATGAGTTTTTCAGCCGGCCCTTAATGATAAAGGGATAATTTGTGCTTATTTGTTGAAGAAATATTACACGATTAAGGAAATTATGAATTGATGAATGAGTTTTGGCAGCATAATGCTGAATTAAAAAACATTTCAAGAGATTACATATGATATTATTTATATATAGTCCCAAGATAAGGAAAACCTTCATTAAATTTTTAATCTTCATTAAATTATGAGATGTTGCAGCTGGAGATGTAGCTCAATGGTAAAGTACTTACTTTGAAGCCATGAGACCCTGAGTTCACTCCATATCCTTGAAAGGAAAAATAGCTAAAGATCATTTATAGTCTGTCATAATAAGACAGGTGTCAACTTGACAGTTGGGGGTTCGAGCTCTGGGCATATTTGTAGAGAATTAGTAGTTGAGTTAAACTCAGAGTGAACATGCAGGAGATTGTCTAGTTAATGGGGAAGGCCCAGCCCATGATTGGTGGTCCTGGGCAAGTGAATAAAATAGACAGAACTCTTTGAGGAAGTTCGCATCCTTCTGCATACTTTGCCGGAATGATGATCTGGCAAGTAAGGCTTGTCCTTCTCTCAGTCATTAAGTGGATATAGTGTGGCTAGTTCCCTTGGCTCTTGGTGTTGGTGTGGACTTTCCTGTAAAACTGGATAAGGATCCATAAGAGAAAGTTAAACCTTTGTTCCCTTAAGCTTTTTTGTCATAATTTTATCAGCAACAATGCAGGCTAACTGCAACATGCCAAAAAGTGAAAGGGTAACAGGCATGATAGCCATAAAATCAATCATGAGTATGTGGAACTCATGATCCACCTTCTTTATAATATTTTTTGTTTTAAATTAGCCTGTAGTATTATATTGCTAATATAAATATGAAAGACCTAAAATCTGCTGACTTGTGATTTCTGGTGTTATCATCATTAGACTTCACCATTAGAGTTCATTGTGACTTTCACAGCTTCTCCATTCTGTGGCTACGAATCCTTAGAAAGACCATGACTCTCATAGGTTATAGGAGCATATTTGAGATAGTTCATAAACCTGTTCAAATTACACATAAAATTTCTAGGTGTGTTTAGAATAAGGGGTTATAGATATGATACCAAAAAGAAGTCATGTCAAATGAGTGTAAGCCTCTGTATTCTGAAATTAGTATAGACCAAAGTTTAAGATTTGTTTCTCTTGAAAATTTGATTTGCTTCCTTATAGCTGGTACTATGAATTTATTATACTTTATAGTCTTTGTTTTCTTAATTGCTGAGAAGCTTAGAGTCCATTTATGTGTTTTATCTTAACCATATTTGATCTTAACCTGGTGTATTCTTGCTCTCACTCATTTTCCTTTTAGAATTCCTATTCAACAGAATGTGTATTTTTTTGTAATTCCTGTAGTAGAATCTATTTAATGCAGAAATAATTATCAACATAGACTTAATTTGTATCCTAAAACAAAGTATTAAAGAATTTATAACCTATATCGTATACTAATAAAAGAGGATTTTTTAAAAAAAAATTGGCCTTCTCTGTCTTCTTGGGAAACTGATTATGAACCAGGAAGACAAGAGGTTTGCTTGTGGGCTGAGACGCTAATCCATCTTTCCTGGTTCTCTTGCTGTGTGGTGCTTTCTCCTTTTGCTCCTTTTACCCTCTTTTCAATTTCAGTTGGGAAACCTTTGTTTGCTGGGGTATTTGACCCAAACTTCCCACATCTTTTCCTTCCAGGTCACCATGTCTTATCAGCAGAAGAAGGTAGGGAAGTGCCCTCATAGGGTCTTTATCACTCAATAAGAGCCAGGTATATTAGAGGAGAAATTCCAGGTATGAAGAAAACAGGAGTCCAAGATTGCAGGGCACTATTGTGGTTTAAAGTGCAGGAGAAGGAAAGTCATATGGAAAGAAGGTGTGCAGAAATGACTCTACTCAGTAGCAATATAAGCAAAATTGAAAGAAAATAAACTAATATTTGAGCAAAGCAAAAAGAGAGTGTGTAAGAGGATGTAGTGAGATAAGAAAGACCGATAAGCAGATAAGAACATGTTTTGGTTTGGTTTGGAGGAAATGTCAGCTCAGGAATCTCCTAAATAAGGAAATAAATCATTACACACACAGGCATTCAGAGAGGTTCATTAATCTATCATTGTAAGTGTTCTTTTGTTGCTATATATTATACTAAGGAGACATGCAAATTCTTAAATTATGCTTTATTGTTATGTCCAAAGTGAAGATTACATAATTCTGGTCATTGTCACTGAAAGAGTTAAGGCCATTTCTGCTTTCACTCTACCTTCTTTATCCATTCAAGTAATTTGTCACTTGGGGGTGTTGGTTATCTTTTGTAAAGTAAAAAGAAGACCCACAGAAATATACAAACTTAAGGGAGACTTCAGGGACTTAAATGGGTTAATCTATACACAATAAACAAATTGGGTAAAGCAAGATGTTATTGATGGAAGAAGTCTTTTGCACTGGCTGGATAAGCAAGGGAGTAAAACAAAAGACTTCTGTTGGGAATTGAACTAAATTAATAACTTTACTTTGATGGCCAGGGATTCAGGAAATCTTGAAGAAAAAAAGCACTGGTACATTAAGATAGGTCTGACAGTCTCTATTGAGGGAAGCATAAAATACATGTAATTTGAATGACTGAAAGTTCAGATATTACTATGTTAATAATAATAAAACAACCCTTATTCTGCTGGCACATTTGCAAATCAGAAGGGAAAATTTTTTTAAGACATTGGACTGTAAAGTCAAACATGAATTGGAGACATTTTATATAAATTTTTGTACAGTTCCAACAATCCGCCTCTCTGTTCATTTATATTCACAGCTAAGGAGATTGATATTAATCTTGTAAAGCTCTCATACATCTCTAATGGACAAAATACTGTTTTTTCCCTTTTCAAAGAGATATTTTCAGTTGACTTTAGTTTAAAAGTCACTTTTCAGAAGCAAAGAAAGAATATCTCCTAGGAAATGTTTGCTCAACATTCTTTGAAGATCCAATATTTCAAATGCATTTTTACTTCAAATGCATTTTGTAAAGATTCTAATTGCATTGTGGCAACCTGGCAAATTGCTGAACACGTGTAGTGGTTTAGCTTTAAATTCAAAAGCAATCTCAGTTTATTTTCCAACCTCATGTGTTTAGCTATGGACTTGACATATTTAAGCTACTTTTGGCCACTATAATTTTGTGCCAGTGGAAAGATATGGTAATACATGATGAATATTTCAGTAATTTGGTAGAAGGGCAGTATATTTGATAGCTAGTGTAAGATGCTTTCTGCATTTCAGGTTCTTAGCAACTCACCTTAGCTTATGGTTGTCAGCCTGTGTTGAAGGGAAGAGCCAACCAGCCTATCGTAAGAAGAGTCTTTGTCCAGACAAGAAAGGAACCTGATTTAGTTTTCAGAAACAAAGTTTTTGCTCATGCTTAGATTCTAAAAAGAGCAAACAGGTCTCTGCCTGTTCCTTTTTCTCGGATGGAAAAGTAAAAAGGAACCATATGTAGTAGAATCCACAGGTAATGAATGATCCAGAGGAAGAGAGAAAGAGAATGGATGTTGGGAGGGTGCCAGAGAGGAGAATGTGGAGAAGAATCATAAAAGAGACAATAGTGCTTGAATTTCTCTTACAAAGGAAAGTAGTAGCAAGTGTCCAGAAATCTGTGAGCGTTCTCTACTGTAAATAGAAACCATAGAAACGGACGTTCACCTGCTCACTATTTATATGTAGGTAGTTGTTGCAACACAGTACATTAGCTCAGACATCAATGTTGAAGAAAAAAAAAAAGAAAATCAGGGCAGTATGGTTTAAAGCAAACATTTAATAATCCTTCTGCTGAGGGACCATTGAGTTGAATATTTGATTCTGTGATTAGGTCACGGGTGGCATGACAGTTTCCCATGCTTCTTTGTTTCTCCATTCAGGCATCTGTTATATTTTGTCCAAATATTCCAGTAGTCAGGCACTGACGCCTTGCTGGTCAAGCACAGCAGTAGATCATCACTTTGAACCAGAATCTTCGATCAATGTTATTACGGAGCTTCTGGAAAGTGTGTTGTAAATGGATGGTGGGAGTGAGCCATGGCTGTGGTTAAATTAGAAAAGAATAAGGTTGTTAGCAAGAGTGGAATGCTCATGATTCTTAAACATTCTGTGGGCTCAACTGAAATTGGATATATAGGTATTGATTTCTTATATAAATTCTTGACTGCTCTTAGGTTCACCACTATAATTTAAATTCTGGTTAGTAAAGAATCAAATTATTTTTTTCATAACTGGATTTCTTCTTAGAAGGCCACACAGAAGCAAGCAAATCAAATCAATATTCTTAACTCTTATAAAACAAGTTTTGACTCTGCTATCCCTTTGGCTACTGCACATGAAACTTCTATCCTAAACATTACAGACAGCTCTTTGATTGAAATGGTTGTCAGAACTCAGAGTGTATTTTTTTCCTTTCCTTTCCTTTCCTTTCCTTTCCTTTCCTTTCCTTTCCTTTCCTTTCCTTTCCTTTCCTTTCCTTTCCTTTCCTTTCCTTTCCTTTCCTTTCCTTTCCTTTCCTTTCCTTTCCTTTCCTTTCCTTTCCTTTCACTTTTTAAAAAAAGATTAAAAATATAAAAACACTTGTTAAACTATAGAAAACACCTCCCCCAAGCTACCACTTCACCTCAAAAATGATCAGCACAGGGGAATCTTATCTCATATTTTTATTTCTTTCTTTCTCCACTTTCACCACTGCAGTATTTAAAAGCAAGTCCTCTGCTTTAATACTCTAATGTGCAGATGTAGTTCTACCTGATAATTCTTCCCAGTCTCTAAAAGATATGCAAATGTCACAATAAACAATCAGCATAGCCATAATATAATTATCAGTCCTGAAACAAAGCAACCCTGCTCCCTCCTATGAGCTTCCTCCTATGAGCTCCTTCTACTTTTTGTTCTCAGCTCTTTCCATAGCAAATGCCCCTCCATTTGCTGAGGACAAATACCCAATTTCCTTTGTCTTTTCACATCTCATTTCCTAGCAATATGTACCTTATTTTATCCCCTTCAACTGTATATTCACAAATCCACCGTCTCTCACCATTTGATTCAACCCATCTTCTTTTTTCCCTGTGACTTACTGTGGTTCGGTGTGTTTGTTGACTTCCCGATTTAGCCCTTATCCTTTAAACAGTCTGTGCTCAGCACAGGAAGCAGAGTGACCCTATCAAAAGGCCAATAAATAAATAAATAAATAAACTTTTATGATCCAAATTCTCCACCATTTCTTGGCCCATTGGGGAAGTCTCTGTCTCTCTGTGGTGACTTACAGGTCCTGAGGCTTCCTGTATTCCACGTTCCTCATGATGTCAACACTCAATACTCAAATCTTGGCTTCTTTTACTTTTGCCACAAACTTCTTCCTGATGGTAAGTGTAGAGGCCTAGCTGAAAATTCACTTTGTAACATTGTTTAAAGTCTCAGGTTCCAAGTTTCTTGTGCAGTAAATTCACAAGAAATAGAAGAAAATTTACTGCTTTAAATATAACATAAAAACTGGAGAACTTTTCAGTCCATCTCACAGATCAAGAACCTTACTCATCCTAAACCCCTGATCTGCAATCCAGGTTGGGGATGGTCTCTATGTTCTTTATTTCAGAACTAGGGGGAATTGTCTTTTTTCATTTGTGTATATGAACATTTATTCTAAAATACTGAAAAACAGCCCGTTTTACATTTTGTAGATACTATGGGAAAGACTACTGGACTTTTTAAGATCAATTTGCTTGTGCTGAGATTTCATTTGTGTTGCATTTCCTAAAATACTGGAAAACAGCCAATTTCACATTTTGTAGATACTATGGGAAAGACTACTGGACTTTTTGAGACTTCAATTTGCTTGTGCTGAGGTTTCATCTGTGTTGCATTTCCAAAAGGTTCTTATTAATAAAAGGCAGCCAGTGTTTCTTGTGTGGTCTTAAGAACACAGTCTTTCTCATTCAGAGACTGTGAGTCCAAGAAGGGAAAATTGGACAGTTGAAGAAAATAGTCTCTAGTGTATTTAATAACAAGAAGCTATGCTATTAATAAACAGGCACGTAGGTTTTAGACTGGGCATTTAAAAACTCCACAATTGCCTTTTTAATATCATATCTTTAAAGAAGAATTTTTGTTTTTTAGTGAATTCAATGCAATATAACTTTCAATAAGGCAAAATAGTGTGAGTACTTTTGCAGTGCTAACACACAAAATCAGTCTGAAAGATGTGTCTCTCTCCCTAAGGAAATTAAACAGAGCCATGAAATATGAATGAATATGTGTTTGCTGTAATGTACTTGACATTTCAGTTGTAATTAACAGAACCTCTAATATTAACCAACATTTATTAACATCATAAAGCGCTTGAACATGAATGTAATAACAATGGTGAGTAGATTATGAACATTCAATGATCCATTTCTTGTTTACTGGAGGTTTCTCTTGGAAAGCTAAATTATTTATTTATTTTTTCCACTCAAACAAACTTGATAGGTACCCCATTCGTCTCCCTCCCTCCACCCCTCCCTGGATCCCCTTGCTCCCTCCCCTTTTTTCCCCTTCCTTTCCCCCCTCCCTCCCTTTCTCCCAGTCGGGGGGGGGGCATTCCTGGAGCATCCTTTAGTGTGAATGTCAAACTTCCCTCTGGGTCCTCCTCTCTGATGAGGTGTAAGGACTCATTAGCATTTCCTGGAGCTCGGAAAGCTAAGTTATTAAGTTTATTAAACATACCAAAATGTTACCGATTTTTCTTCTGTGTCTGTTCTGTGGTTGTTACACCTTCCTCAGGATGTCCTTGGCACTCGCAGTAGGGGGTCTCTGGTAATTGAAATCAGCAGGCTTTAAAGGAGGGTGATTGGAGAGGGGTGGGGCTACATTTGGGGACTGGTATTGTTATGTTAATAATGTATGCTTAAAAATGGACCCAAGAGTTTGCTACTGGCTGATGATAAAACTAGTGAATGCTCATTACAAGATTTCAGGGAATACTGACAATGTAAGGGAAAGTAAATACCCAAACCTTTAATGAATTTCTTACTTGCATATCAGTTTTCGAGAAATTGTTTGCCTGTATATATTATGTAGGAATTACATATTTGATGTGAATATATGTATCTCTTTATATAGATTTTTGGAAAGAAAAATGAAATTTATATACATGCATACACACACTGTGAAACCTTATCTTATATATACAGTAGAGCTTAATGTTATTTTTCCCTTGCATGTATGTGTAGCTTATGCATGTATGTGCATGTGTGCATGAGGCCATACTCAACCCTTGCATGTACATAGAGGTCAGAAGTCATTGTTGAGAATGGCTAGCCAAAGATCTCTACTTGTCTCTATCTTGCAGCACTGGGATTTTAAGTCTGTATCTGGGTATATGTGGGTGCTAGAGACCCAAACTCAAGTACTTAATGTGTGTGTAACAAACACTTGACCAAGTGATCTCCTCTTTAGCCTAGTTACACCTTTTATTTGAGACCAGTGTTGTTAGTTCCAGAGTTAAAACCTATGTCAATAAGTAGGTGAAAGAGAGAATCAACAATAGTGTGTACCAATGGAATTTTTCATTTCAAATTTTTTTTCTTGTTCTGCACATTATGCAAAAGGACAAAGTATGTCTAGTCATGAAGAAAGAGAGAATATGGAAGGATAAGGTCATGTTCTCCATACTTTATAGTTATAGGTGGATTATAACAATGATGGGCATTCTATAGACACATCAAGAGGAGATAAAGTTACTTATCATTTTTCATTCAGTTCTATTTTACTCTTTATACTAGCCCTATAAGAAATGTACAATTATTGGATTGGGGATTTAGCTCAGAGGTGGATTGGTTACCACTATAAAGCCCTGGATTCAATTGCCAGCACTGCCAAAAATAAGTATAGAACTATTATTTCATCTTTCACAGATGAGGAAACTAATGCCAGTGGTCCTACACATGTGAAATATACTAACTTACAGAATTAGCTGACTTTGGATTCAAGTGTGAACAGAGAGTGGCAGTGTGCCTCCTAACACTGTTTCCCATCCTTGTAATGGAACCAGTGTGAGATCACACTATTACCAGAAGTTTATAACATATAAAGATCAGGGGTAACAAAACATGATTGGGAAATAGACTGTAACATATGTATAACTACATATGACGAATGATAGTGTGTTGTAAGATACTTCTAAGGTCAAAATGATAAAAATGTCCTTATAAGCTTTACTATTTCTCAAAAGAATTGGCTTATTTTGAAAATATGCCTATGATTTGGACATAAGTTCACAGACTTCTTTATTAATGGGAGGAGTTTCCTATCAGCATCTATCAGTGCAGGGTTACGCCAACATTCCAGCATAGACTTTAAGATAAGGTTTCAGATATTTTTCTAATAAAAGCTGAAGAAAATCCATTTTGTTTAACCCCCAATCTTAATATGCAGTCACTAAAACTTCAGGTAATTAAAACATAAACTTATTACAGCCATTATGGATGAGTTACTTTCTTTACTCCATACTTGAGCTCCTACCAGACCTCTAAGAAGTGTTAGTATCTCTGTAGCTCCTTAACTGCAGAAGCAGCACTTGTCAATGTGAGCCATTTAAAAGATGTTCTGAGACCTCACTGATTACAATTTCTCCCTTTCCTGGATCTGAAATTCTTGCTATTCTTTGTTTTAAAACCTTTTCTCCAGCAGTCTTTTTATTTCTTTTGAAAAGGAAGGCATCTTTTTTTTTTTTTTATTTCAGCTCATACAAACTTATTAGTACACCAGTTCCCTCCCTCCCTCCTCCTCCCCCCGTACCCCCTGCTCCTCCTCCCCACTCCTCTCCCTCCCCATCCCCCAGTGCCTCCCACCCCAATTCCCAGAGAGTCCTTTCTTGTGCATGTCTGATTTTCCTCTGGGCCCTCCTCTCCGATGACGTACAAGGACCCAGTGGCCTTTCCCTGAACCCTTTCCCGTGTTCCCATTAGGTATAGGAACACTGCTGTGGCTGCCAATCCTTTGCCTCCAAGGATCTTGGTGCCTTTAGCAGATGCTAGACTTTGTGAGGTCAACAGTGTGTTGGACAATGCACAGGGCATGCAAAGTCCAATTATGATTGCTTCAGCCCTAACTAGTATAGAGTATCTTACATATCATTGCTCCTCCCGTCCTTATGCTCTTACACTCTTACCGCCCCCTCTTCCGCAAATTTCCCTGAGCTTCAAGATGGGGAGAGACTAAGCTGGCCTAGTTCTAGGTGGTTGATATAGAGTCTCTGAAGTTCTGGATTGTGGTTTGTTGATTTTCTTTTGCAGTTTTGCTGCTCCTGCAATGCCCTTCACTCCATCCTGGTGGGCATTGTATGTTATCCCCTGGCCAGAGACAAAAAGCTGTTAGAGTCTTGTGATAAAAGCACATTCAAAGGTAGATGTAATAAAAGTGGGAAACCACAGTGAGGGAGGGGTCTATCACCCATTTGCAAAATTGTTACTTTTTATCTGCCAGACTATATGCCCTCCTCTTCTGGTGAGATCACTCCCCCTCAGTAGTAAATGATCAGGAACAAAAGTCTGTGAACTTAATCAGATGTCTCATTACTTATTTGGGTCCTTGGTGGAGGCCTATTTTCCCTGCTGTAACATGGTCCCTTCTCTCCTTCTTTCTGGTGTGGCCCTCCTACCCCATCCCTCCCGTTCATAATCCTTGGAATTACTGTCTCTAGGTGGGCTGGGTGGGTTTGGTACTAGGAGCCACCTATTAGGGAGTACATATGGCGCTTAATTTTCTGGGTCTGGGATACTTCACTTAATATAATTGTTTCTAATGACATCCATTTCCCAGCAAATTCCAGTAATTCATCATTTTTGATGGCTGAGTAGTACTCCATTGTATAGATGTACCACTGTTTCCTTATCCACTCGTCAACTGTTGGACATTTGGGCTGATTCCATGACTTTGCTATTGTAAACAGTGCTGCTATGAACATGGTCGTGCTTGTGCTATCGAGGTGAACCTCTGCTGTATGGGGGGTTATTCCCAAAAGTGGAATAGCAGGGTCATATGGCATTTCAATCTTTAATTTCTTTAAGAATCTCCAGACGGCTCGCCAGAGTGGCTGTATGAGCCTGCATTCCCACCAGCAATGTAGGAGAGTTCCCCTCTCTCCATATGAAAAGGAAGGCATCTTACTAGGAAGCAGATGATATCTATAGGCAACTCATATTTGCATATCCACTCTTCAAAGAAATTGGGAGCAGAACCGGTAGGTCAGTCTTTTAACTGTTGTGTCAGAGATGCTGGTAGTTACAGGCTTTGATGAAGGTAAAGTTTACAGTCAGAGTCCATATAGTTTTACTTTCTAGTTAAGAAAAACATTTATTTTTGAAAGAATGGGGAAGAATCTAGAGTAGGTATAGCAAAAATTAAATCAAAAAGGAGCATCATACAAAAAATGTGTTATATATACAATTAAGCTTTTAAAAGCAGTATTTCTTTTTTTGTATATAAGAGTGTGGTGTGTGTGCATGTGCAAGCATGTTTGTATGAGTTTGTGCATACATGTACATTTGGGCATGTAGGTATGAATGTCTGATGTTGATATTAGGAATCATTCTCTATCACTCTTCCACCTAATTCTTTTTGTGACAGCATCTTTAATCAAACCCAGAGCTCATTAAGAGGGTGAGTCTGGGGGCTGGAGAGGTGGCTCAGGGGTTAAGCCTCCGCCTTGCAGGCGGAAGGTCCTGAGTTCGGATCCCAGACCCCACGTATAGATGCCAGGCTGAAGTGGGGGCGGCCTGCGCTTCTGGCCCTGGTAGGGCGGAGCCTGTGAATCCCGGGGCAGAAGGAGGTGGAGGCGTCCATGGTGGTTCGCGAATTCGTCCATGGTTCTACACATACACAGACACACACAGACACACACACGCGCGTGCACATACACACGCACATGCACACAGTTGAATAAATAATAATAATAAAAAAATTAAAAAAAAAAAGAGGGTGAGTCTGGCAAGGCAGTTTACTCTGGGGTTCCTCAGTCTCTTCCTTCCTGTAGATTTACAGGTGGACCACTGGCATTTTACAGAATTCGAGAACCCAGAATCCAATCGTTTTTACCTGTATGGAAAGTGTTTTAACCATGAATTATTTTCCCAGTCCTAAAAACTAACTTTTGTTTACAGTATAAAGCACAGATTTTAAGGTTCTATTTAAATAAGCTTGATGATTACATAAACTTATGGGAATACACATTCATATAGTCTAGTATAAAGAGAAGGGTTAAAAAAGCTATTTAGCTGTGCCATACATCATTTTGATATCAGGTAATTAGAGAAATACATTTTAAGAGAAGTATGTTATAAGTAAAGGTTTAGTAATTGACATGTGTGACAAATATGGCAATTGTGCAAACACAGGTTCACAGGAATGGTTGATATAAGGCAGAGGCCATGGGAAAAAGGTTATGTGAAGTATAATTAGCTAAGATGTGTAACTGTATTTCACCTCCAAAAGTGCTGTTTTTTTAGGGGCTTGGTGTGGCAGGAAAGGAAGGATGATATGCTTTCTGATTTCTTTATGTACCTTGTGATTTGCATGACCACTATGTGTAATTAAATAAAACTAAATTGATATTAATGAGCAATCCATTGACAAATTCTCAATAGCAAGAATAGGAAAGTTTTAAATATGTTCAACATAAATACAAGCATGTTGTAATACAAAGATTTTTTTTAAATTTCCACTCATACAAACTTAACAGGTACACCGGTCTCCCCTCTCCCTCCAACCCCCTATCCCCCTGTGCCCCCCTCCCTTCCACCTTCCCTCCCCATCCCCAGTGTCTCCTCCTCCCATCCCTGGAGCATCCTTTAATGTGCATGCCAAACTCTCCTCTGGGTCCTCCTCTACAATGAGGTGCAAGGACCCAGTGGCATTTCCCAGAACCCTTTTCTGTGTTCCGGTTAAGCATAGGAACACTACTGTGGCTGTCAATCCCTTGCCTCCCAGGATCCTGTGCCTTTAGCAGATGCTAGACTTTGTGAGATCACTGTTGTTTAAAAACTATAGCAGACATTAGCTTTGAAAGCACAGAAAAAGTTAAACCTAAAAGATATAGAAGGAAAGAAAAAATAAAAACAAATAGTCATATAAAAAGAAGCACATGAAAGAATCAAGTATAAAAGTTGATTCTTGTCATGGGGACATGGCTCAGGGGTTAAAGCATTTGCTGCACAAACAGAAAGACCAGACAGAGTTCTTATCCCCATATCCTGTGCAAAATATTTAGTAGGGTTGGCAACCTGTATGTAATTCCAACCCTGGAAGGGAGAGCCTGGGAATTTCCAGAGCCAGCTGGCTATCCAGACTAGTCTTCATGGTAGGTTCTGGGTTTAATAAGAGACCCAGACTCAAAATAATAAGGTGGATAAGTGATTGAGGATGATTCTTGATATCATCCTCAAGCTAAATAATATGCACATATATACATGTGGAGTACTCCTCCACACATGCAAAGCACACATGCATACATGTATCCACCTCCTACACATGTACACATAAGAAAAAGCTGCTTTGGAAGAAGTAGAAAAGATGGTAGCCTACAGCAGCACTAAGCTAATACAAAATTAATCAAAATAATAAAAAACAAACTATCAACATCAATTATCAAAAACAGAAGCATAATAATACAGGCCTACTGTGAACAACTAAATGACAATTTGGCAATTTGCAGGAAATATACATGTTATCCAATCTAGCACTAGAAGAAACAGAAAGTTTTAGCAAACCTATGTTTATCAGAGAAATTGTATTCATAGCTTAAACCATCTCACAAAGAAAACTGCGTGCCTCACAGGTGATGTCTACCAAAGTTAAGGAAAAAGTAGTCATTCTCATGTGCAAAATTTTTTAGAAAACACAAGAAGAATACTTCCCAGTTCATTTTGTGAGATCAGAATTACCATGATACCTCTCTGAAAAACATCATAAGACAATTATAGATGAGTATCTCCCATGTGCCCCTATGCAAAAATGATTAAACACATTAATAAATCAAACAGTAAAATAAAATTAAAAATGCATTGCAATCAAATGAGATTTATCCTGGAAACACCAACCTATATTTGAAAATCATCGATGTAATTAAGCATAATAATGGGCCGAAAAGAAAAATTCCACAATCAGCTCAATAGATGCAGAAACACCATCTTGAAAAACTAGCATCTACTCATGATTAAGCACACACACAAGAAAAACACTTAGCAAAATTGAAATAGAAGAAAGATCCCTTAATCTTAAAAGGAGCAAGAATAAATACTCCCCACATCATACACAATATACTCAGGAGAGCACAGAGATGCTGTAGTCACAGACATCAAAGGAGACAAAGTTTACAATTAGATTTCTCCTAATTTTACCATACAATTTCTCCTAATTTTACCATACAATTTGAGGGAGGGAGAGAGAGAGAGAGTCATAGACAAGATCATTTTCAAGAGAGTGTGACAGAGCCTTGAGTAACTATAACAATGTCCAAAAAGCAGCAGCATAGCAATAAATTATTTATTTATAGATAAGTAAGAAAAAAAGTGTGCCCCGTACTCAGGGGAATTCTGCAAAAATCAATGCTAGGTAGAGTCAGATGTTGAGTTCACATGTGGCAAAAACACATGAATAAATATCTAAGAAAATGGAATGTAAGATTAGTCAATAACCATAGTAGGAGTTGTAAATGTTACTAGTCAACAAAGAAACGCAAATAAAAGGAACCACAAAGTAACATTTCATACCCAGTAGAACAGTTAAAATAAGGATACTCATGATAACACATGTTGGCAAGAATATGGAACATCTCACACATATTGTTGTAAGACGTTAAATAGTGAAAGCTCTTTAGAAAACCATTTTTACAATATTATACACAGTTAGACATCATTTACCCAATGACATAGCAATTTTTCTCTTGGATATTTAATTAAGAAAATTAAAACATCCTATTCACAAACAGACTTTCTCAAAGGTGTTGATAGCAACTCTACTTAAGTGGAAATAGCTCAATGCCCATCAATGGAAAGCTGGAAAAATAAATAGTGCTACAGATGTACAGTTTAGTAGTACCCAGCACTAAAAATCAGCAAGCCAATTCTGCAGTGTGGCTGAGTCTTAAACCATGATGCTAAACCAAATAAGCAACATGTACATGCATGAATGCAAAAATAAGCTAAATATGCTTAAATGGCATTAAACATTAATTTTGTAAAAACTATATACAACAATATGAAAAAGCAAAGGAAGGGCCTGTTAACCATTGCTTTAAGACTTTTCAATTATCAAGGAACAGATGAAAGTCTAATTTGAGTAACAGATTAGTAACAAAAATACTAAAGCAAAAAGAAGAATAAAATAATTTTATCTATCTCCCTCCCACTGAAACCCTTCCCCTACTTTTTGTGTGTGCTCCATGTTTTGACTTTGTGTTCTTTCAGTCTTTGCATGACAATGATTTTTGCAATACTGTTTTTAAACTTTTTAAATTTTTGCTTGTGTGTGTGTGTGAGTGTGTCATTGTGTCTGTGTACATCAAAGGACAGTATGTATCTGTGGAGGCCCAAGGCTACTTTGGAATCATCCTGGATTGTTCTACTTCCTTATTGCTTTGCTCTGGGGTTTCCCAGCTCTGCCTTCTGGGACCAGAAGTACATTTCTGCTGGGCATTTTTACATAGCATCTGAACTCAGGTCTTCTGCTTGCGAGGCACAGGCTGAACTCTTTAGCCATCTCTCCAGAACTACAATACCATTTTTCATTGAATAAAAATGTCAATTTGGTCTTATTTTTGTAAGTTTGATCTAATTTTGCTATTAATGTATTAGAAAATTTTCTTTTAATTTCATTACTCATTCTAGATAATGGAATGCTGGGATGTTTATTTGAATCTCATTTTGCTTTCTTCTTTCCTTTATGCTTCCAAATTTACATCTAAACAGATATTAACATTTGTTGAATGTCATTAAAATTCTAATTTTAATTCTAACCTAGCCTCCAGGAACATTTTTATACCTTAAAGAGTTTCTCTTGGGGACTGAGGTGATGGCTAAGAGGTTAAGTCTCTGCCTCAAAAGCAGAAGGACCTGACTTTGTATCCCAGATCCCACGTAAAAATGCTGCTCAGAAATGGCTGTGTCCTGCACTGCCCGTCCTGGAAGGTAGAGCCTGAGAAATCTGAAAGAAAAGCCAAAAGGAGGTAGAAGAATCCAGGATGATTCCTGAAGTCAACCTTGGGTCTCCACAGGCACACTTAATGCCCTCTGATATACACAGACACACACACACAAACACACACACGCACATAGCACATACTCACGCAAACTTGCTAACTTAATTAATTAATAAAAAACTAGAAAACAAAGAGTAGTTCTAACCAGCTGATAACTTCATTATTCAGACCCACCCTGTAAACAGAATTGTGACTTGGAGATTGCATAGAGATCAAGGACTGCTTTGACCATCTTCCTGAACATGGACACTGCTTACTACTTGCATGACAAGCAATAGCCTTTCTTTTAGCTCTTGTCCCCCTCCCTCTCAGCAAAATGGGATACGGAGGAACTTTCTCTGATCACTCTAACTTGTCAGGAGATGAAGCCATAATGTAGTTAATGGAATTGTAAAGTCTGTGGGTTCCAAAAGTTATCCTTCTTGGGATTCTTTTGTCCCCTTCCTTGTATGATTGTGGTAATCTGATGGACTGTGATGTCATCCAGGACTGCTAAACCTGACTTGCTCTTTGGCTCTGTAGACCTATATGCTGGATGCTTCTCTGCATTCTTGGCTGTCTGTCCGAGTATATTTGCTCAGCTTTAGCGTTTAACTGTAAGTCTCACATGCCCAAATAGTCATTTGCTCATCATTCACGTATTCCTTCCACGGTATGAGGAGTGTAGTTAACACCAGGTGTTGTGTTGGGCCTAGGATTTGCAATGACAGGCTAAAACCATTGGCTCTCCAAACTTGAAAGTGCTGTGGAAGAGAGTAGGACTTAATCAAATAATCCCCCAAAGACAGGAAACCAAGAACAGGGGTGTGAAGGGATGGAAAGGAAGAGTGCTTGGACACACCTGATCTGAACAGGAGGGCTTTCTTTCCATGGGGCTTTGCGCTCAACTCCAAAGCTACATAGGAGTCAATGGGAAGAAAACTTTCTGAGTGAGGAATTGGATGACATTCACCTTGGCATAAACCCACCCCTCAGGTGTGCCTGGTTCCCTACTTTAAGGCTTCAGAGAGTTTCTGTCCTGTGTGGCCTCATTCCAACAGTGGGAAGATTTTAAACCTGTAAGATTTAAAATCCTTTTTCTGACATTATGAAAGACAGATCAAAGTTTACTATGTAATTCACTGAGGGTCCTATTCCTTAAACCCCACCTTTTCAGCCCCAAATAAAGAGGTTAGCATGATATTTTGGTACCTGGGAAAATCCTTCCATTCTTCCAAATTGTGAAATGTAATGTTACTGAATTACAGTTTGCTAAATAGGCAGCTATTAAGGAAGATTGATTTCATCTTTCAGAAGCAATTCCAGCAGCCTTCCCTTGCATAAACAGGGCTGTACTTTGTAAAATGCAGCCCCCGCGTGCCTGGCTCAGAGCCCCCACCGCTCTTGGTACCTTTCACTTCCTGAGTTCCACTTTAGACTTGTTGGCCGTGTTTGCCTTGTACACAATCTTCCTGAAACATTGTTTAGAAACTGAAATTTGACAACGGAAAACTAAAGGGAGTTCCTCTTCAAGTCAGTCCTCACCCAGGTTCTGAGGGGGACTGTGGTGGTGTAGAACCCCTCCTTTGAGTGCTTGTCCCACAGCAGTCCTGAGGACTAAGGCTATAATCCATTCGTGCACGTGTCCCCCCTTTTTTCTTTTCCAATTCTTTGTAAAAATAAGCAGGAAACTATTTTTCAGATTTCAGAGAAATCGGCCAGTGCTGGGAAGCCTTCCTTTGTTTCCTGACAAATAGCTTGTCGACACCAAAAACAAAGGTGCATTTTTCTGGCCCTGTCCTTTGGAGAGAAATCAGTGGCTTTGTGAACATGTTCAGCATCTGCCATTTTAAAATCTAGTGAGTGGCATCTACTTGGCTGAAAAAAACAGCCTTCACTTATCAATGGTAGTGTTTTAAATGACAGTTAGGAATTCCACAGTGTTTGGTGAATATTCCATTTGAAATAGTCCATTACGATTTAGCATACTTGTATTCTGTGTATAATTATTTTTCACGAGTCATTCCTTTCTCTATTCAACGGATTCCTATCTTTTCATTGGCTAAAAAAATCACAGAACCTGAGGAATTCCTTTCAGAAAGTCTGTGGCTTCTGGTGTTGTCCTAACATACACATCAGCGATAGGGATGCTGAAGAAATGGGCATTGTTTATTTCTTAATTAGAAACAGATACTAATGCACATGGACAACGCTGAAGTTAGGAAAGCTGGCTTCCTTCCTGTGGTGGCTCTGAAGGAATCTATCCAACTTTGTCTTCACAGCTCTATTTATTCTTCTGATTACTGTGATTTAAGATATGCATAGGAAAACCCTTTGGAATTCCCCTGCCATGGCTGGCTGCATATTGAAAGTAATTTTAAAAACATGCCTCACCTCCACTTAACTTGGCTTTTCCCTTCTCTTCATTCATTTTGCTCATTTTGTAGCCTGGCTCTCTCCATTAGTGTGAACGCCACAAGGACAGAACATTTTGGCAGCTGCCTTACCTTATTTCTACCACTAGAATTGTGCATGGTACACAGTAGGTGCTCAGTAAGCATTTGCTAAGTGAACAATGATGGCTGTGCTGGGTAGTGTATTCCTATGATACCTCTGGTTGCAGCTTTTGTTTGAAGATGGGGGAAGGAACGGCTTTAGTGCAGCAGGTGATTCGTTTCTGTCACAGGCATCTTGGAAAATAGAATGAAATCATGTTCTTTCTCAAAAAATGTAGATTTGTATCAAAACAGATTTGTATATCCATCTTCACAAAAAACCTTTCCTTCCAGCTCGAAAGATTTGACCAGTTCGCCTTTTATTCCTTCTCTGTTGATGGATTGCTCCTTGGTTCTATCTTGAACACTTCACCTCCCAAATTTTTCATTAAACAAATTTTAAAGAACAAGTCACATTTTCTTCTTATTTTGTTGAACGAGGAATCTAAAATTCCTTACATGAGCTATCTTTAATAACTTTGTGACATACCTTTCAGATGGTGAAGAATCTCCTTCCACAGAGTTCATAGTTTCCATATGGAATTGCCTGGAAACATCAAAGACCTACATATAACTAACTTGGCTTTCCCTTCTTTTGCTCTCATGTCACTCATTTTCTAATCTGTATTTATACATACATACATATATATCTCCTTTTTCTTGCACAGCTTTGTCTATCAACAAGTTTGCTCAGTTACGGAGTTGGTTCCTACATGGACCCACACCCAACTGTTCTTCATTTCTTTGAGTCCTTCATCTCTTTCACATTATTCAAAGTATATTTTCCTTCTTAAGAATGCTTTCATCCATGACCAGCTAAACATCAGTTTCTCTGACTGTACATAGTCATAATTATTTGATCTTTTTTTTGCTTTTTCTTATTAAATTATTACTCAAATTAAATTTTTATCTCTTTTTAGACTCAAAGAATCTCAAAACAACAGTAAATAGGCCCTTCTTTTTCCTTTTTAATATTTTATCTATATAGCTTAATGAAGTTAATATTTAATGACATTTTAACATATTAAGTACATAGAAGACCACATAACTTCCATTTATAGGTTTAAAGTATATTAGGTAACATAAAGTTTAAGTTGCCTTCAAGATGTTTGCGATATTTTGTTTGTAATGGGAAATTGAATTCATGTCATCACCCAGTGTTGACATGAAAAGTACCACTGCAGAAGCTTGCACATGACCCCTGGTTTTGCTAATATCTGCTCTAATGGTGGGTTTCTATGCCACTAACAGCCATACAATATTTTTACTATCACTTCTGGTCTAGGCACAAAGAAGACAGATACCCCTTCTTTTCTTTGTAAAAATCCTAGATCTGCAAAAACAGAGTGGGCTGCCGAATCCAAAGCACAGTATTATTACATCATCCCAAGTGGGCACATACACCAATTATTGCCTGCTAAACTTGTCTTAGGTATTTGATAGTAATTTCCAAAGAATGTGTAATTTTGTATTTCATTCAAGAACACTTAAAGTTTTTCAAAAGGAATATCATTCATGACACTGGGAAGTCTTTAAAATTAAGGGAAATAAAAACTTACTTTTAGTTTTCTCCCCCATTTTTGGAAGTAGGAGACTAAGTGGTACTCTGATTTCTGAAATTAAAGCTTTGTATATATAAATTATACTTCTATACAAAGACTTAGTCAGAGAAGTAACGAATGATTATTTGTAGGACAGTGTATTTCCTGTGCATTTTACAGTCGATTGCTATGCCCTCTTTGAATATATATGACTCATTCTTCTGGGGCAAAAAGATTCACAACCACTCAACAAAGACTAAGTAGATTCATTATTTACATTCATATTTTAAGACTGATGATTAACAATGTCATGTGTGTGTGTGTGTGTGTGTGTGTGTGTGTGTGTGTGTGTATGTGTGGGTGTGTGTATAGAAGAGGGCACTTGAGTATGAGACCCAAGAAAAACTTCAGGAATCGTTCTGGATTTTCTTTCTTCTTATTGCTTTTCCCAGACTCTGCCTTTATCTGGGATGTGGAGATTTGAGCTCAGGTCCTTTTGCTAGAGAGGCAAAGGCCTTAACCCCTGAGCCATCTTTCTAGCCCCTATTTTTATTTTTAAAGGAGCCATCAGTGTTTGCTTCCACTTCCTTTTACACAAATTGGGATGGTTGTGAATGAAACTGCGATGAAATAGAATATCTGTGTGAAGCTTGTTGTCCTCTTTGAGATTTTTCTTGTGAGGAGTTACATCCTTTTGAAAATTAGACTCAGATTGTAAGTAGATAATTTTGTGAACAGTCACCTCCTTAATAAGGAAATCACAATTTAGTTCCTTCAAAAGTCCCCCTTTGTGGTGACTATAGAGATATGTAGTAGCAACCACAAGAAAACAACCTAGAATGGACTTCCTGGTTTCTATGTGGCTAGGAGTCCTACTTCAGACACTTAGAGTGATGTCACTTGATCAATATTCTTCACATGAATGCAGCCCACAAAGCATTATTGGGAAGGAAAGAGAAATCAGCCTCATTTTTGATCTCTATGTTCCTGGAAGAAAAGAGAGGTCAGATAGGAATCTGTGGTCTAAGGCCAATTAACATTAGAACTGCCCTCAAACTGGCCTCTATTGCTAAAGCAATTTATGCTGGAAGCTATGTGGCAGGCACAAAGATGATGACAGGTTTAATCTAAAGCGTGATGTCCAGAGTAAACACCATGACTATAAAAGCCCTTATCAAAGTTCAATGTATTAATAGTTTCATCAGTGAGCATTTATTTAACAGATCCGAAGGACCTATGGCCAGGTCTTTCTGCCAGAGATATGTAGAGTTATCATACTTGGTTTGGGATCTAAGCAAGTGCGTCAAAACTCCAGAGCAAAACAAAGAGAAGATAGCTTAATTCAGGGTAAATCCCAAAGTCACCCTTGGACCTCCACAGGCATGTACAGTACCCTCCGATACAGAGACATACACACATAGACACACATGCAAAAAAATGCAAAAAAAAGCACTCAAAAACAAAACAAGTAACAGTCACCACAGCATAATGACCTTTTTTCATAGGCCATGCATTGGTTAGCTCCATCTGTCATATTTGACTAAATATGACTAAATCTAGTGAATATGACCTGAGTGAAGGAGAGACTGAACTGTGACATGGGACAGTTTTCTTATATGATACGTGCAAACTTTAATACAAAAGAGACGACCTGGCACTGTATTGTCATGACAAATGGGGAAATAATGAATTGGATGAAGATTTTGGGGATGCAGTTCTGACAGAAAAAAAGGACCACAAACTGTATCTGAATTTTATTTCTTCTCTTTTATGTCTTAGATGGAAAGAGAGGCAGAGATCGCCTAGCTTAGTGTGAGCCAAGAGAATAGGGAGTGCAGGAAGAGTTTATAGATGGGGCAGGGCCTCATGACCTGGAAAGGACCGAACTTCACAAAGGCCTTCTAGGCAATGTTGTTGAAACACAGATCGGTAGATGCAGCTGAGTGATATAGAGCCATTATGGCTGCCAGAGCCTTTCAAACAGAAGGTTCTTGTTTAGCTAGGACTGGATGTGAGTGTGCTCTGTGGACTGTAGATGTTCTGTGCTACCGACACCTCTGAAACCTCACTGGTAAAGACAATGGTCGTTCTTATTCTTTATGCCACACAGAAGGTACACATGGCAATAAAGGTAACTTCCATGTACAGGATTCATTCAGGTTCTTTTCTCCACAGGCAGTTTGTCAAGTCGATCTTTCTTTCCAGGTTCTTGGGCACACACCAACTTTTAGTTTTCTGAGGTTGGTTTAGGTAATTATATTTTTCAGGACCTACCTATAGAGGTTGGAAGTTAGCTGCCAGGGTTTTAGGGAGATGTTAGAAAAGGAAATTAGAGGTTAACTCTTAATACGCTTTAGCCAGCAGCTACTGGGCATGTGACTTCTCTTTGAAAGTGGTGGTGTGGGGAGGGTATGGGGGAGAAATTATCCACATCTGACTAGAATTAAAAGTGATCTCAACAACTATTTATGCCAGTACCTGATGTAGTGAAGGTTCCCATAAACAAAATTAAAAATATCCTAAAATGTGGCATATATATTTACTTGTTGATTTTTCAATACGCTGACATTTAATTGATAACTATTATTAAGATGTTTATATTCAATGATGCTGCCAAAGTTCATTTTTTCCTTCATGCTAATTATACCCTCCCCCCTTTTTTAAAAAAAGTACAGAATCTTCAGTTTATCACGCTACTGATTTTGTTGGTCTTTTTCAATTAGCCTACTGCCACCTGGTGGTAGCATGTCCTGGTGAACATTTTAAGTATAGACTTAACAGGTCGCTTTCTGTAGCTTATTCTTGAACGATTGTGTGTGTATGTGTGTGTGTGTGTGTGTGTGTGTGTGTGTGTGCGTGCGCATGTGTGATGTGTGAGTGTTCATGTGTATGTAGTTGTGTGGGTGAGAGTGCATGCATGTTTGCCTTAGTGTTGTGTGGTCAGTGGAGGTTGAACTTAGCCTTTCCACCTTGTTTGAGACAGGGTCTCTTTTCCAGTGTGTAAGTTAGATTAGGTGGCCTGTGAACTTCCGGAGGTTCTTGGGTTCCCTCCTCCATTTCCCATGGATGCAGTGGGCTTGAAGATTCTGATTCCTCTGCATTAGTCTTTTAAGGGAACCCTAGGGCTTAAACCCCGGTTGCCAGGCTTGCTTGGCAAGCACTTTTTATCGCTTGGGCCATCTCTGCTGCTCTTGAATAAACCACTTTCGAATTTCTGTGTTTAAGCAAATGTTAAAGTGATCCCAATTTGAACCTTATTGTAAGTATGGACTTTTTAGAGAAGAATTCGGAGGAAAAGTAAAAGTCATCTGGTGTCATTTTTATCATCATCTTTTGCTAATCACAGCGAAATATACACATGGAAATTTTGGTTCGTTGGTTTTTTAAGATAGAAGCAAATGTGATATCCCTATTACTTTGAAGTTTGCCACTTTTATGTAGCAGTGCTTACTGATACTCCTATGTCAGTATTATAGACATTTAAACACAGCAAACATTTGATAATTATTTATGAAATACATGTTTTTGGTATGCATATATGTTCTTGCCTGTGCATACATATGTAGAGGCTGGAGGTCAATGTCGAGTGTTTCCCTCTCTCTCTCTCCACTTTATTTTTTGAGATAGGATCTCACTGAACCTGGAGCTTATTATTTCTGCTAGACTGTCTGGCAAGCAAACTCCCAGGATGCCTGGCTCTGCCCCTGGGCTCCTGACCCCCGGCGCTAGGGTTTTAGGTATATGCCACCCTGTCTTTATGAAGATGCTGGGGATCTGACTCAAGTCCTTATGATTGAGCATCAATCACATCACCACTGAGATAACTCCCCAGCCTTTCAAAATACATTTCAAGCTTCAGTCACACACTTTTTTCATCAATAATAAGCATTTTTTTATCTCAAATTTTTTTCTCCGAAGTTAAATGTTACCATTGGTCTGTCTTTTTTTGTTAATGTTAATCTATATCTCCTGTCTTCTAGTTCATGATGTGTTGTAATAATATATGATATTTTCATTAAATATCAATAAAGTGTGTGTGTGTGTTTGTGTGTGTGTTTGAATGTGCTTGGTTTCATTTTACTGGATAATTTTTCTTATGTAAGTATTAAACTTTGACTTAATTCTCTAGTATAAATTTCTAATTTCTTTCCTCTTTCTGAACCCAAAGTTCTCAAATTTTAGTGTACATTAGATTTACTTGGGAGACTTATTACAGCCCAGAGTACATACAGGACAGTGCAGAACTTCTACTTTAGTAGGTTTGGAATGAGACAGGAATTTTCCATTGTAATGTTTTTATCTGACGCTGATATTCCTGGTCAGGAGATTCCCATACTGAGAATCATCATGTATATGATTCTCCATCAGTAAGTTCATGTGTCACATCATATTTAGATCCCTTATTGTCACCATTGTTTATCACCTACAAGAAAAGCAGCTTAAAGAGATAGAGCCAAGATCTGGCAAGATGCTTCAACTGGTAAAGGCACCCCCATGAAATCCTGGTGACCTCAGTTTGATCCTGTAACCTACATAGTGGAAGGAGAGGAATTGCTTCTGAAAGTTGTTGTCTGACTTCTTAAGTGTACCTTGGCAAGCTTATGCCCATCCCCCTCTAAAAATAAACAAATAAAATATGAAAAGAGAGTGTTGAAAATGCTGTGGTGAACAGTCAGGCTTGGATTATGGATGCCAATCTAGAAATGGCCCAACAGGGCTTTTTTTGTCTTTAAATACTGAGCTGAGGCCTGGGCCTACCAGGACCTTGGACCTCATATTATGGAAGAATTTTCATGGGTACAAAGGTCTCTATAATGACACATGCTCTAAGCATTATGATTCATAGCAGGTGCATCATCTTTGAGCATGAAGGGTAGCATTATAGTGCCACTACATGCAGAAGAGAGTTTTTTATTTATATTCTTCCCTTCCTTATGGGAGTGCAGCCAAATGAGTTGATATATCGAGTTGAACATTATAAAATAGTCATCTGATAAAGTAATTGTATCCCTCTGGGAAACAGAAGTTTAAAACTGCTGAGATAGAGAAAGATCTAAAAAGATTGCTATATGGATTTTGTACAAGTTCAGTAAAATCATTTCAACTCATCATTTTACTTACAAATCCTACTTGCTTACACTAATTTACTGGGTAGACATGTATTATTTTATACTTGATTATCCAAAATACAAATGTAACTTATGCACATAAAGTATATAATAGAGTTTACACATGAAAACAAAATATAGGCAATATAATAATGATTTTAAAAGGCAACATGCTAGACAAATTATAATGCTTATAAAGCATTACATATTTATATTTCATGTTACTGATGTGCAATCAAAGCCCTTTGAATCAGGAAAATGCATTGAGCTGATCAGTATATTTATTGTTTTTGCTTGAAGTAAATGTGGTATTATTGCAATTTCTGGGAGTGGAGTAGAATGCTTGGATGTTCTAACAATGAAGCTTTCACTAATCATGTCCATATCTATAAAAACAATGTGCAATTTTTGAAATGTGCGTGCTTCAATTCCATCTAAATGACATCTCAGTGGTATGTGTCAATCTTTAACTTCTTTTTGTGTTCAGTACAGTTTATTTGTTTTAATTTCTGTGTGAAATTTCATTTAATTTTCACAACTGTTTACTCTCTCATTGTGGGAAATTAGGTAGTTTCCATTTTTTCTGTATAGTCTGGGGATCGAACCCAGTCTCTTGTGCCTACTGGGCACGAGTTCTAATGAGTTACATGTTTGACAAATACTTTCAGCTTGCCAGCATTAGGATTCTTCAGTGAATTTTTTAGAACATAAGATCTTTATGTGCATTGTATACTGTTGCATGTGTTGTAGACATCTATATTTGTTTCATATGGATTGTTGGTGGTACCAACATCATTATTGAATCATACATTTTATGTTTGAATCGGTTTGAATTTTAATGATTACATTTAGTGCTTAGAGTGACTCTGATATTAAGGATCTGTAATTCTTGGTTGGATCACATTTAAAAGTTTTCTCTGTATCTGACTCATATTTCTGGAAGGATGAGGGGGAGGGTAAAGGGAAGAGGATGGGGGTGGCTCCAAGAACACTTTCCCCGGCAAAAGTACCTTTACATAATCTGCCCACTGATTTAGTTTTCCTCATATGAATAAGTTTCTCGTTGGCATACGAAATCACCATATTATGGTCGGCTTTTGCAGTGGTGGAGGGGAGAAAGAAAGGAATCAATGTCTGGAGAAATCCATTTTAATTGCTCACACCTCAATAGGAACCACAGGAACCCTTTAGCAGGAATATTTGCCTCCTACCATCCAGGAGCATTATCTGAGGCAGTAAACAGTTTGATGTTGATGTGACGAGCAATTTTAGGTTTGGGAACACGTAGCCTTACATGGCCATGTCTACACAGGCACAAGATCTCAGCGAGAATGCAGGGTGAGAAAGTGTGTGGAACAGGCACCATTCAAATTCCTGTGTGATTTATGTTTATGAATCTTGGTGTGGGTTACTGACATCCTATAAAAGTTATCTCCAGTGTTAAATTAAGAGCTACCATTTATATCTGTAATAATTTCACTCAAGAATATAAAATGTTTTTGCTGTTAGAATGAGTTTTTACAAAGCGTCTTTCTCTTTAAAATGAATGCTGATTGGTTATTTAAGATTTACATCTCTCTTTCTCTCTCTTTCTCTCTCTCTTTAGGTGGTTCTTTGGCGCAATCAAAAGAGCAGATGCAGAAAAGCAGCTACTATATTCAGAGAATCAGACGGGTGCCTTTCTAATCAGAGAAAGTGAAAGCCAAAAAGGAGATTTCTCCCTTTCAGGTATGAGCTTTGTTTTGTGTGATTGGAGTAATTTTGAGAATTTGCCGTTATGAACTTTGCAATGGAAAAGTGTGTGTGTTAATATAAAAATTTCTCCTTATTTTTTTCATAACAACACCAAAATTAAAACTATGAAGTCATTGAGGAACCATATAAAAATAAGACCAAAAAAAAAAAACTCTGCAAAGTTTCCAATATATGCACTTTAGATTTGAGGAAAAAAATGGTCCAGGGTTTGGCTACATTTTTCACTTGCACATTCTCTAACATCATTTTAGAGAAATGATAAGAAAGAATAAAAAAATTACATTGGTGTTCAAATTGACCTTGCTAAAATCAATTTCATTTTTTCTTTCTTCTTCCTATCTTCCTCTTCTTCTCTCCCTCCTCTTTCTCTGCTTACTTCTTTTCTTCCTTCTCTTCCTCTTCCTTTTCTTCATTCATTTCTCTGTATTTCACTTGTCTTTATCTGGTAAATAGAAAACTAGTTGAAATGCGGAATACAAATGCATTTAATTGACCTTCTGGATATGCAATCTGGTCAAATATAGCTTTTCAACTTGGGACCAAGTGTATGATTGTACTGTCTCAAGAAAACAAAGGCTTAGGAGACTTGAGGAGCATTTTTAGCATTTCAGAGGACTACCTTTACAACTTTGTTTCAGACGTCTGTGTGTCTGTCATGGTTGCAGTGTCACAGAATATCCTTTCTTAAGACCGTCCCACCTCCATACTGTCCCATCTCCAAATGTGTGGCCTTTTTTTTTTTTTGCTTCATTCAGATGTCTGCAATGCACTTTTTGCTTATATTATCATCTTCTTTAAGGAAGTAGTCTGCTTCTCTGACTGTAAACCTTCTGGGGTGGGAGGGAGACTTTTCCTTAGTTTCTGTACCCTGCATACGTTAACCAAGATTCTGTGTCTCTCATGGAGTCTTCCTGGCTCTTCATGGTAGAATACGAGGTGACCTTCAAGATGCCACACGTGAGCTGCATATTTTAGGATGTTTGGCAGGAACTCTGGAAATACATGTTGTGCATATTTGGCAACTGTTATCCTTTTATAGACCCACTGGTGTCAAAGGTCAGGGAAGGTCGGTTTGCACTGGAAAGAATCAAGGGCAATGTTGCTGATACAGGTTTTGTGGTGGGTCTGTCCTTAGTTTCCAAACATTTTGGCATCAAATTAATGCAATATTCCAGAGTTACATTTCCTCAATTCCATTCCCACTTATTCCAAGGAAAAGAGGAGGAAAGGCTATTCTGATTTCCATTCCTGAAATGTGCCTAACTATAACGAACCTCTGATCACTATAGCTTCAGAGTGGTGCACATCTGAAGTGAATAGAATAGTGAATAGAAATGAATACTTTATATAATCACTCTTCTTCTTGTTGTGAAAAGTTATATATAATATGACAGTTTAAAGAAAATAATCTAGAATATCATTTTCTGAATTTGCATTTTGAATATTGAAATAATATTCCTGGCATATTTATTTATACACACATGTACACTTCATACATGCACACTTCAGTGTATAGGAAACAAAAACCTTGACTTTGTTATCAACAATGATCTATCTATCTACCTATGTATCTATCTATGTATTTATCTATCTAGTTATATCTGTGTATATATATTTATAACACAAACATGTATATGAATACTTAAATATACATGTGTGTAATATGAAGCAAATTTAGATTTTCTTATTTTTTTGCAGAATCCTATGAACATTTTTGCATGCCTTTAAATATTTTTTCCATACTATAGATTTTAGAAGCTACATAACTTTTTATTTATTTGAATATGTTTGATATATTTCTATGTTCTACAACCTTGTTATTCCAAAATATGACAGTGGACCTTTTTGTTGGTAAATAGTTGAATATCTGTGTATGTAACTTGTATGAAAATACAACTTTCAGAGGAGGAAAATTGAATCTTTTTGAATTCTGTATGCTTAATTAAAAAGCTATAAAGATGTTTCTTAGTGAAATGCCCCTGTATCTGTTTATATACCTTTACCAATATTTATATATCAAATTAAGTGGTATTTATTCATTGAAAGCTATATTAAATGTATCAGATAGGCATAAACCATAGAAGAATATTTCTATGAGGATAGCAAACTGCAAGTAAAATTACCCGACTCATAGCTTTGAATAATGCTTAGGCTATAGAGACTGTTTGGAGTACTCTCTGTGAAGTATATTATGGAGCTAAACAGCTTTACAGGCTTAGAACGAAATTACCAAGATATTGGCTGCTATGTGCCATGAATACTCCAGAGCTTGCTTATGGATTTAGGAAGCTTTGTAGAACTTGCTTGGAGACCAGCATATCATTATAGATTCTTTTTCAATGAAGTCAAGCAATCTGGAGTCTTTCAAACAGATTATCTGATTGTTGTGTATTCACAGGGGAATAAAGTAAATGCATCTGATTACGCTCTACTGAAAGGGAAATTTTCTTATTAACTAGAGGGAAGGCTGTGCTGGGAAAGAAGTAGAAAGAAGGTCTTCAATAAATCCACATTAAACAACCATATAGTTCAGCTGCTGACCGACGGTGATCACTAAGGATCTTCGGATATAGCACTCATAGATTCATTTCTTAGTGTGGTGGTTTTCTTAGTCGGAATTGATGGGCTTCAGTTTTGCTGACTGTGGTGTCATTAAAAGGCAGCAAATAATATCTTTTTCCTATTTCTCTTTCCCATATGAGTTTTCCCTGTAAGTATTGTCTCTATTCCTTGGGCAGCAATGGCATGTAGCTGTCAGAGAAAAGCTTCATAAGATGGCATGATTTATTGATGCCGGGGTGGTTTCCGCTCTGAGAAGCGACAACCCAAGGTTGGGGTGGGTACTAATTGGGCTGTTGTGGTCTTTGCATGCCTGTCGACTCTTGTGAGGTCTGAAAAGATCAGAAAAGAGTGTTAAGGGCCGTGATACCCCTCATAACTGCAAGATACTAATTAGTTGTGAATTACAGTGGACACTTTTTGATATTCCATATTACATGTAGTAGCCAGAAATCTGTCTTCATTAGATGCGTGACAGGTAGTTTTTGTGGCCCTACTGTTATTGGTCTTTGGCAGTGAATTGTTTCTCAGATGAGAAATATAATATTCTGGCTGCATGTCAACTGTTTTGGCTATTTCTGCACATCAATCACTTACTTAAAAGGAAATTATTATCACTGATTGCCATTGATATTAATTTGATGTTTGATATCTTACGAAGCATTTAAATTCTTTTTTTTTCTTAGCATTTAAATTCTTGTTGAAAGTACTCCTTGAAGGAAAGTGTGTGCCAAGGGCTAAGGAGGACTAACCCTGAACTGCAGGCAGGTTTTTCAGAAACATTCTGCAATTGGCCTTGTAGTTTTGCTTTAAGTAACTTTACATTTAAATCCTACAGGCAGGCTATCAGATTCATAACCTTTGAAATGATTTCAAGGGAAAAGGTCATAGTACTAGATTGCAGATAGTTGAAAACAAGGTCCACAATGCCATCTCAAAGAGGATAGTGCTTTTTATGCATTAGTTCAACAAACGTGGGGTGCGTCCACCATGTGCTAGATCCTCTGCTAGGTTGAGGGCAGCAGAGCCCAACAAGGAACAATCTTTGAATTCTGCCTGGAGGAAGACCATGATGTAGTTGTCATGTGAGAAAAGAGAGCTCTCCCAGGGAATGTTGAAGAAGGCTGCCAGGAGGAAGAACCACTTAAGTTCTGTGGCATTTTAGGTTGAAGGATAGCAGTGTGGGAATGAAGGCCATGAGTATTCTTAGCAAACACACTACACAGAGTTGTTGGAATATCTGGTGTTCTGTGGAGATGTGGGAAGAGTGGCGGATAATGCAGAGGTGTGTGTGAGTGTGTGTGTGTGTGTGTGTGTGTGTGTGTGTGTGTGTGTGTGTGTAACAGAAAATGAATGCAGAGGTGGAAATAGCATATTCAGGGCCTTGTGGACCATGGTGAAGATATTTGGGTCTTATTCTTCCTAGGGATATTTTAAGCAGATGGTAATCGATACACTCTGTGTTATTGTTAGTGTATTAGTTCCTTTATTCATTGTTGTGACAAAGACATGTGAAAGTAGCAACTTAAAAAAGGCAGAGTTTATTTCACTTTGTAATCTAGGGAACAGCTATCATGGTGGTGGGCACGTGAGGTGGTTGGTCATGTGGTGTCAGCACAGTCAGGAATGGAGAAAGACTAATCTGGTGCTCAGTTCTTTTTTTTTTTTTTTCCTTTACTCAATCTGGGACCCCAAGTCATGATATGGTGCCACTCACATTCAGGATGAGTCTTTTGCTTTGCAGTTAAATGTCTCTAGAAACACTCTCAGTGACATACCCAGATGTGTGTGTTCTAGGTGATTCTAAATCCAGTCAAGTTCACACGGACATAATAATTTCCCTTTTGATGGGAGATATGGGTGAGAGATTTATAAACAGCAGTTTGGGGGAAGATAGAGGAGCAAACATTTTTTGCTGCAGTCTGGAGTCAGAATAGCAAGGCAACATCTCTGTTGTTTGGACAGAGATGACAGATTGCAGGCTTCCGTTTCAACATAGGACAGTCCTCAAAAGTTCCTTTCTCCACCTCTCCTTTTTATAGGCCAAGTGCACAAGTGACCCTACAAATGAAAAGGATTTATGTATTGAATATTTTGGTTTTAGTGTTTAAGTACTTGCAGATTTGTTTGGTACCAAGGCCCTTCAGATACCTAGTGAAATTACAGTTCCTCTTGCTCCGAGTAACCTATGGGACCAGAGGAAACTGAGCTCAGTTGCATCTTGAGTTGGGTGATGGTGGGTCTGGTAAGTGAGCCATTTTCCATGCAATCAAAACAAAACAAAACAAAACAAAACAAAACAAAACAAAACAAAACAAAACAAAACAAAACACCTTAGACAGTCATACTTTGTCTCTACAAATATTAACCTAAACTAGGACAGAGTTAGGAGAAACAGGGAAGGAAATGGAGATTAAAAACTGTCTAAAAGATGAACTGACAGGAATTTATGACTAATCAGAAATGTAACAAAAGAAGAAAGAAAATTTTAAGTCATTTTAATTGACAATAGAATAATATGGAAGGCTTCAAAGTTATAAGTAGTTCAGAGTTCTTTCTGTGAACTCTGAGTAGAACATTTTCTATGATAAAATACTATTATAGTGATCACATAAGTACCATGAAAGTATACAGGAGTTTCACAGCAGTTGCTTATGCTTGCTTTGAAATCTTTCTATGAGAATATCCGATGTATCCACTTCTGCAGTGGCATACTTTAACTTTAAATGTACCAGAATTTTTAAGCACCAAATAAGTATTTTATTTATCAAAGTAGCTCTTTACTATTGTTAAAAGTATTGCATGAATGGTAAAACTGCCTGTATAGAAATAATGCTCCCATGTGTTATAAAGGGTAATATCAACTTGTGCGAGTGGCCAGAATTGCTTGGAGTGACTTTCTGAATGCTTTGAATGATGAATCTGAGTAACACTATGGATTTCTGGCATTGTACATATTTATTCATGCTTACACATTAATTCTGAAGACAATTCCTAAAGTAAAGCACACCGAGGTGGCTTAGGGAGATGCATAGCCTCTCATATTGACCTTGTGTATATCCTACATGCTTAATTTGCAAACTCAATAGTTTACTTATTTATGAGCATATCTTTTGCTGATCTTTAAGCAGAAAAGGCTTTGTTATTATTTCTGTGTTATGCTTTTCCTATACTTTCATACTTTTCCCATGGTTTTGTAAGGGCGTAGATATTCAAAGCTCTCTAGAGTATACAGAATAAGCAAGGTCATCCACACCTCTTTAAACAAGGAAGCTTGGGCCTTGCAAGATCACAGCTAATCTTCTTATCTGTTTTGGTCTATACTTATTATAGAAGGACAGTTTTATGCCTTGAAGGTCAGGTCAGTGTTTTTCCAGGTAATATGGCTGTGGTAGAACTGCTCATTAGTGCTGCCCACCCATCTTTCTGTCAGGCAGAATTCAGTTCAAAACCTGCTTTATATAGCCTGCTCAGCAGCCATCATTGCACTGAAACTTCCAAGATCTGCTGATTCATTTAAATATAACTCATATTAAATAAGGTGAAAGGCCTTATCTTTTATTATCAGTCCCCCTGAGTCATTCATTCAATTTTCATTTAAAGTTACTGTAGAATCTGTGGTCACTAGAGTTAGTGTTAATTTTATTACCATTAACCAAGAATGTAAATACAATTGTATATCTAAAGTAAAGCAAGTATTAAATGACTGGAAAGAATTGTTACTTTAATTTATCATGTAATGAAAATCTATGGATTCTGGGAGCATTTTGATATTGGTTAAAGATGTTTGGCTTTTCCAAAAATGCACATGCTGCAGAAAGGAAAAACTTATGTTAATAATTCCAGTATCTCATATAAAATGTATTAAATTTTAAACATGTTGGTGCCATCTTAGAAAATGCCTTTTAATTAAAGTCATAATTTAGTTACATTCTTCTTAATTGCAAATATCACTGACTATAATAGTGAATGATTTCTGTGAACTATGGTATGTGGTGACTTTCCCTAGTGTTACTGCTGGCAAATTATGTTTCAAATGTTTTAAATCCTCTATAAAGTTAAATTAGCATTTCATTACACAGTATATTTATTCATGTTTGTGTCTGTACATACAGATGAACAGGCAAAGTATTCTTTTCTCTCTGACTGGGTCATGGAGACATCTTTTATTGAAAACCCGTTACTAGCACCTTTAGAAGTTATAGTATTCTTTGAGGAAATTATCTATTTTCTCCTTTTTCTGCTTTTTTGTGTACCCATCATCTTGTCTCATTGAAGTTTTCTTGCTTTGCTTGCATTATTTTAAGTAATTTTTTTTGTAGCTGAAGGAAAGCATGGCAAATAAATGATAGACTATCACTCTTTGAACAAAACTTTGTAAAAACCAATTTTGTTTTTTAATTAAGAATTTAAAAAAATTTTATAAACAAAATGAATTGCTGTCCATTCTCTTTCCCACCCTCCCCCTTTTACTCCCTCCTACCCTTCCTTCCTTAATCCATCCCTGTCCCTCCAGCTCTCATGACTCTCTGCTTGTGTGGACCATAGGGATCCCTTTGGGTTGTGTTTACTAGTAAGGTATCAGGCTTCCATGGAAGTATAAGTGGTCTTTCAGCGGGTAAACTTACAAGTGGAAACATGTCCCTGTAGTTCCCACTACATATATTTATTTCTCCTGAGGTCCTCCCTAGTCCATGGGAGAATATTGATAGGTCAGCTGTTCTATAGCCCTTGTAGGGATAGATCTTATTTCAGTGAACTCCTAGATTTAGCAGCCTGCCTTGAGTGGAGTATACCTCCCCACCTTCAGGCTCTTTCAACTTTACTGCCCCTTCTCTTTCTGTAGGTTCTATGAATCTTAGGATGGGAAGAAATTTGAATGACCTGATAGGATTGAACATTCTAGAGTGAGAAGGAGTTGATTTCATATAGAGGTCACTGACATTACTGCTTTTGCAATCATGCAATCCACTTCCTTGTTTTTTTTTTAAAGTTTATTTCTATCAAATTGAATTGATCCTTTATTTATTTTGTCTCATGTTTTCTTTATAGATTGATAAGAGCTACTTAACATTTCAAAATTTTTGAAATTTTATTTGTTTTAATAATTGTGTATGTTTATGATGGGTGCGTGTGGGCATATGTGCCATGGTGCATGTGTGGAGATCAGAGGGTAACTTTTTACAGCCTGTTTCTTCCACCTTGTATGAGTTCCTTCCATGGAACTCAGGTCATCAGACTTGTGTGGCAAAGTTTTATCTGCTGAGCCATGTTGACAGCCCTAGCTACGATGTTCTGAAATTAGTATCCCTCACTTTCAATTCATCTATTCAAGAACATGCATAAGAATCCTAGTGTCACTGTAAACCAATCATACTCATCAGTGATATGTTAGAATCTGGACTTTTTCTTTCACTTTCTGTTTCCATAGGAACATAGAGAAACTGAGACATGATTAACTATAGCAAACTTTGACCTTCCTAGATCAGGTCTAGCCTACAAAAGGGAAGCATGTACCTTTGCCATGGAGATGAAAGACAAGCTATTGTGGAAACCAGGCAGCCTCTCCACTCCTGTACGGAATCCACGCGATGACCCTGGCCTTCTCGAGTGGTAAATGTGTAACTCAGTCATTTTCTACATCCAAATAAAATAGAAGCTCCCAGATCAACAAATGTGACTCGAATGAAATAACACAGTGCGGGTTGCTCAGTGAAGCTGACTTTTCAGCAAAGAGGAAATAAGAACAATGTTCTCCTGGGACTATTTTCATGCATTCTTCTGGTTAAACAAACATTAACTACTTAGCATTGCTGTCACAGTCAATTTGTGGTGGTTTAAACCACAAGAAACGATTTCTCACTGTTCTTGAATCAGGGACACCTGAGATTAAAGGTCCTGGCAGATCTGGGTCTAGAAAGGGCCTTCTTCCTGGTTTGCTAACAGCTGCCTACTTGCTGCAGATTCAAATGACACGAAGCTCTCATCACCTTCTCTTCCTATAAAGACACTAGAAGGGCTTGTTCTTTTTGAGCTCTTCCAGTTATTTCCCAGATAATTCTCTAAATACCACCATGTTGCAGACTAGGGTTTTAATATATGAATTTTTGGGGGAGAGTATGAAAACCTTCAGGTCACAGCAGTTACAAAGCACTGAATTCTGTTTCTCATTGCTAGCAAACCTGCCAATAGAAAACACAATGTCTTCTAGCAGAGTTGGTGGCAGGGGCCAGTGTTTGGAAGACATTGGAAAGAAGATTAGAGGTGTAGCTCTACAGTGAATGAGCTCAAAGGAAGTACGCACTCAAACATGGATAGAGAATAGACAGGAGCTTATGTTGTTTCCAGCTAAGCATCACATCTCTTTTCGCTCAGGATTATTATTAAAGAAAATTCATGAAATTATGGATACTTAGTGACAGAATTTCCCAACCTATGATCATAAACAAAATTCTTTGATATGCCAACAGTCATTTGTAGAACAGATGGTTCAATAGTCAAGCATATATAGAACACCCCGTGTTACATTCCTTGTGTCTTGGCTAGACAAAAATACCTTAAAGTCTCTGAGACATCTCATGACAACAAAATTAGAATTATTTAGTGAAGAATTTTCAAAACTGCTTGGTCATAGAATTGAAGGAAAATGATAGAGGGTAGAGTAAAAATGAAAGGGAAGAACTGACCTCTATAGACCAGATTGACCTTTACTGAAGTCAATGAGGGGTGTCCAGCATACTACCAGGCCTACAGGGCTTACTAAGAGCACACTTGGGGGCTGCTCTAGATAGATTTAAGTATACTGTACTATGAAGGTATTGACAGTTCTGTGGGGAAAGGGTTACTGGCCTGTGTGAGTTAGATTTATAATACCTTTATGAAGATACTAGGTCAGAAGGAATTTTGGGTGGAGATGGTAATGTCACTGGGTTAGGTCATGTTTCAGGTGGGTATAGTTCAAGACATAAAATTTGAAGAACAGAGGGGATAGAAGAAGGGGATGTCCTGCTGTCCTCTGGATCTCATTCAAGAACCATTTGTTTTTTATATAAAACATAGTTTGAGGGGGAAAATAGTAGCATGAGAAATGACAAACAATTATTTGAAAATGTGGAAGAAAAAATTACTAAAAAGAAGAGAAGTAAAAATGTGAAAGCATTTGATTTGAAATCATGGGATATAAGAAAGCATGAGGTCTATGAAATGAAGCATAGAAAGTACCATGGAAAGCATGAGATAGAAAACAACTGAATGGGATTTGAAAGATAACTCTGGAATTAAAACTCTGACTGGTAAGCAGAAATAGTGGCTTCATGCTCTTCTGGCTCTGAAAGGCAGAGCCTGGAAAATCCCAGGGTGAAACAAAAAGGAGGTAGAAGCAATCCAATATGATTTCTGATTACCCTTGGATCTCCACAGCCACACACAATGCCCTTTGGTACACACACACACACACACACACACACACACAATGAGTTAAAAAAAGAAAAAGAAGAATGTCTCTATATTAGCAATATAAGGAACATACTTGAAAAGCTTTCTGCAATGAGCAGAGTCTGTGAGGACATAGAGTATGTAAAGAAGAATCATATATTTGATATTCATAGAATAATCAGATGCAAACAGTAGTAAGTAGGCAGTAGATGAAAAATTTCTTGAGCATCTTAGAAAACAGAATAGAAGAAACAATTTATAGGTTTGAAAGGACCCAGAGTTACAGACAAAAATATATGAAAAGATCTGCATGCATGCTATCTTTTCAAAACAATTGATATCAAAGATAGAAAAGGTTCCATGAGAATTCAGGAAAAAAATTAGTCATAAAAGAACAAAAATTGACTTGACATCATAATTCTCCTTCACACCATTAAGTACCTCAAAATTACTGTCAGTGTACAGTCTCTCTTTTGTCTTAACATTGATAATGTTCTAAAAACATTTTTGACCTAGTGCTATTGATGAGGTTGATAAATTACCTTCTTTTACTTATGTTCTCCAACTGTTAATGGTTTGTGACATTCTCCTTTGCTTCCCATCACTTGTGGATTTGTCTGCAAACATCCACTTCTGCCTGGGATTTCTTGCCACCCCAACTCAATGGCTTTGGCTATTGTACACATGTCGTGGGCTTTTATTCTCTTCCAGTATCAACTATCGTTATTCAATTTAGGAAATTTCACACTGATGCAACAACATTGCTTATTACAGAATACACACTCATATCTCTTCAAATTTTTTCCCTAATTTTTTATTTGTTTAAATCTTTTAATGGAATAAGGATTATGCATTGCACTGGGCAATTCTATCTCCTTTTTTGCTTCCTAGAAAAGGCAAATGTTCTCAATAGCTCTGCTTGACAACTACATAAATTCTTCCTTACCTTGCCATTTCAATCTTTCATAGTCCTGTAGTTTTATTGAAAGTCATCTTTAGCCCAGTTTTTCTTCCTTTCTTATTTTTCACCTTTTGAACTAGCATCCACAATAGAAGATGTCAATAACATTTTCAAATAAAATTTGTTATCGCTTTTCTCTCTTTCCTCTCTCATGTCTGTTGCTATTGCTTCTCTCTCTTCTCTCTCGTGGTCTCCTTGTATCATTCTCTACATCCCTTTTCTGTTTTCCTGTGTCCCATTGTGCAGCACTTTCCTCAAAGTCTCCTTTTCCAAGCTTTTGTGGCCTCCCTTACAGTTCCATAGCCCATACCTGCTCTCACATTCACTCATACACATACAAATAAACATTATAAGCTGAGATTTGCATCTGAGAGAGAACATGTGATTTATGTCTTTCTGAGCTAAAATACTTTCCAATTTCCTGATTTCATGATTTACCTTTTCTTTACAGTTAAATAACACTGGTGTGTGTGTGCGTGTTGTGTGTGTGTGCGTGTGTGTGTGTGTGTGTGTGTGTGTGTGTGTGTGTGTGTAATATTTTCATTCTCCATTCATCTGTAATGGACATCCAGGTGGGTTCCATTTACTTGATATTATGAATAATAAAGGAGTAAATCTGTAAGTGCAGATATTTCTGAAGTATGATACAGAGTTCTTTGGGTACATGCCAAAGAATGGCAAGTACTTTTGATTTCTTTTGAGAAGGCTCCATGCTGGTTACCCTAAAGGCTGCAGTAGTTTACCCTCCCACTATCAGTGAATAAAGGCTCTTCTTTTCCCATATCCTTGCCAGCATTTGCTGTTGTCTCTTCTCTTAATAGCAGCCATTCTGACTGGGGTGTGATGGAATCTCAAAGCAATTTTGACTTGCATTTCTCTGATGTCAAAGGATGCTGACACATTCAAAAAGACTTATAGGCATAGCCTACTCTTTCCTCTGACCTTAAATCGCACTTTGTCTCCTGAATCATACCAACTATTAGACTCCATGATTGAGTCTAACACTTTTGGTATTGCCAATTTTTTGTTTGTACTTCTTTGAACAAGGTACACAGATCTCATCATAATGTCTACAATCCAGATTCATTGTTATTTTTAAATAAATGCTAGTCTTTGAAGATTGGACAATTTTGAAAGTATGTTGCTGATTTTTTCTTTGAGTCTCCTTGTTCACCTGTTATGGTTTGGATCAGCTGGTAACCCAAGGACTTATGTGTTGAAAGCTTGGTTGCCAGTCAGTGGACTTGAGGCAGAAAAATGGATCATGAGCACTCCAATTTGAATACCTGAAGTCATCAATGAACCATAACTAAGTGGGCAGTTAAGGGTGGATTCTTATGCAAAATGGTAACTGGAATGTGACTACGAAGGTTGTTTCTTGTTCTTGGTCTCTTGCTCTCACTCTTACATTCTATGGCTGCCAAGACGTGAGCTGTCTTCCTCCATCATAAACTTCCACCATGAGGTCCTGCTTTACCACAGGCTGGAAAGCAATGGAGTCAGCTAGTCACAGACTGAAACTTCTGAAAACTGGATCAAGAACAAGTGTTACCATCTTCCAAGTTTTTAATCTCAGGAATATCATCAGAGTCATGATGACTGACTAGCATACATATGCAGAAGGAATTTTCAAAAAAATTGGGGGAGATTTTAAATTATTTTATAACAGTCATTTGTTCATCAACTAACTTACTCATTCACTGTAGAAATTTTGTATTTACTCTGTGACATAATTGTGTAAGGAAGGTAATAGGTTATAGTAGGTAAAGTATAATAACCAGTGACTTGACCCAGAGAAGAGAGCAACTAACTTTCTGGAAGGGTTTAAAAGGTGGGGGGCAGCAGGGGGAGCGCCCATCCCACTAGTGAATAACAGTGTAAGGAGCCCTGGATGCATGGAAATTATTTTTCTGTTTAGATAATGTCTATTCATAAGGACTTCTCCACTTTTGAAAGATCATGTTATGCTCCTTATATAAGAGTGGAGAAATATGTTCTACAATCTATTTTTGAGCCCTTTAAAAATACAGTGTCAATCTGTATGTCCTTTATCCATTATGGCCAGTGTGTTGAAATAATAACAAAGATATTGCATCATGCACAGTATAGCTGTGTTTTTGGACAGTAAGACAGGATCAGAACTGATATAGGCAGTCTTCTCTAGTTTGGGGGCCCATGTAACATTATAAATTAATGAATGATATGCTGGAAGAGAGAGAGGGAGGGAAGCTCAAAACTCTTGAGCACTAGAAGATAGAGAGGCAGTGAGAAGGAAGAACACATCAGGCTATGACAAAATCCAGTGATTCACAAGCCTTTCAGTGCCTCGTGTATTCTGTGTGAGACATGTGAGGAATCTTCATAAAAAGCCCTTAATTGTGGCAGCTTCCCTTGATCCCCTCATTGAAAGTCTCCCATTGGAGGTACTTTAATCAACACATACTCCCTTTTGTAGAATGTCGGGAAATGGCATTATTGAACAAAACAGCATTTTTAGGTTTGTTCATGTTTTTAGTTTTCATGACCCATTAGTTTACAGGATTTGTTTGCACAAAATAACCGAAAAATGTTTCTAGAAAATTGTACTATAAATGAAAACAAAAATGACAGTTTTATTTTATTTTATTACTTTATATCTTATTTATTTGAAAGAGAAATCAAGAAGGCACATGCACATGTGGAGGTCTGAGGACATCTTTCAGGAGTCAGTTCTCTCTTCTCCAGAGATAGAACAACTAGGTCTTCAGGTTGCATGTAGGTGTCTCTGCTCACTCAGCTATCTTGGTGGTCTCAGTTATATTTTATTGATCCCAAAAGATTGACCAGGTTTGGAGAGATGGTTCAAAATTTAATGTGTTTGCCCTAGAAGTAAAAGAATTGGAGTTGCATTGCCCCCAGATCCCAAGTAAAATGTCAGTGGGAGTGATGACTCATCTGTAATTCTGGCCTGGGAACACAGACACAGGGAATTCCCAGAGCAGGCTGACTAACCAGACTAGGTCCCTACCATCAAACCCTGAGTTTGAATAGAAATCCTATCTCAAAAAGAACATGATGAAAGAGTGATTGATAATGATTCCTGATACTAATTTCAGGCCCTCATACACTTACATATATATACAAATGTGCTTACCTACATACAAACATGCACACAAGCATATCCCCCTACATACACATGAAAATGGGAGAGAAAAAAACTAAAAGATTGATCAAAGCTTAAATTTTCTTAATGATTTAGACATCTAGTATCTATGTGGCAAGTGCTATCCAAAATGTGTTCATGATGTAAAAAGTGAATAAAATAAATACAATCTAATTTAATAAGATAGTAATTCTAATTTTAAGTTGTATTCAAAATCATGTATGCATATTAGGTAATTTGGAACTATTTATCAGTATCCCATCAATCATGAAGTCATTTCTAATGCATCTTAGACATGTGCTTTGCATTACTTTACTAGAAACTTTGGCACAGCAAATGCAACTCGAGAAATCATTCTGTTGTCTTAAAAGCTATGCATGACAGATACTGAATTTATTTTCCTATTTGTTTCTGCAGGGCAGGGGTTTTCTTTCAATCCCTCCTTTCTGCAGAGCTATCTCCTTGCCACCTGCAGATGTTTGTATAAAAGCTTTGTGAAAATTGAAATATGGAGGATGCAAAAACATAAAAGAAGGAAAAATAAGCAAAAATTATACTCTTATTTGCGTGTAATTACAGTGAGCAGCATTTTTTCTGTATCTCTATTGTAAGTATAGCCCTAAGTACAGATGATTCAGGTCTTAAAGAATGTGTGATGCATTCACTCATTCATTCATCAAATACTTATGTAATGTCTTTCATGTGCCTGGAGTAATTAGAGTACTGGGCTATCATGGGAACAAGACAATATCTTGTATTGATTGTCTTGATATCAAGTATTAAGACAATACTAGAATCACGAACATATATACTAGATGACAGTAAAGGTGAGTTGCCAACTAAACAGAAAGGACATCCTCATATGGGAAAGATAATTTGTGTGTGTGTGTGTGTCTGTGTGTGTGTAAGTGTGTGTGCAAGAGGGCACTTTGAATGTGAGCACCTGTGGAGGCCCAAGAGTGACATTGGGAGTCATCCTGGATTGCTCTTCTTCCTTATTGCTGTGCTCTGGGATTTTCCAGACTCCTCTGTTCAGGACCAGAATTATAGGCTGCCACCATACCCACCTGGCACTTTTATATAGGCTCTGGGTTTCTGAACTCTGATCTTTTGCTTTTGAAGCAAAGACTTTAATCCCTGAGTATGTTTCCCCTCCAGTCCCAAAGACAACTACTGATAAATTATGTTACTCTGCTTTTGAATGTAGAAAAATGATCAACATTGGGAGAAACATTTTATTTTCATTCTATATAGTGATGATGGACTGGAAGTAGAGATGAAGATTGCTTCTTTACATCGGGAACTTGGAAAAAATTAGAAAGCAGAGTTTTATGCTAAAATTATCTTGGTTGGAAGGATAAGGTCATGAGAGTTTTGTGTAGGATCTTCCATTAACAGTGCTGCCATTTATGGCAATGAACCAGGCAGAGAGTACCAAGTGGCAGATTCAGTCCTGAAATAGTGTCTTTAAAGTATTTTTAAAAATTGTGTGTGTGTACTTTGCATGTGTGCTTGCGAGTGTGTGTCTTGTGTGTATGAATGTGGTACATTCATGATATGTTGCACATTAATAAACTCAGGTGTCAGTTCTCATCTCTTACCTTGTCTGAAATATGTTCTCTTGTTGTTAGCAGCTCTATGTATTGTAGCCAGATTCTGGGGTCCCAAAAATCAGCAAGGAGCCAATACCGCTGCAATTCGCATGAGGGCTTTATTTGCAGATTCAAACCTGGGCTCATGTCTGATGGATACCAACATGGTGGTATCAAGCCGGAAAAAGCATGGGCCTTTGTCTGGGAGAAGTTTTTATAGTGTACTGGCAAGGGGAGGGGGCTTGCAACTTAGTAGTTAGGTGATTGGTTGGCAGCCAACAGTTTTGGTGGGCAGGGATTGGTGTTGTGGCCCCTCCCTCCTTCCATGAGCAGTTTGAATTGCAACCTGTATTATCCACAACACCTGGGGACAGACCTCTAGGTAAGGGGAGGAACAGGGAGTGGGCAACTCCAGTCGAGCAGAAACATTGCTCAGCTAGGCACGTGGGGACACATTCCAAACTCCCAGCCTATCTATAGTTAGAGCGAATGTCCACGCTGACTAGAGAGCTCCACTGGGCCTCATAAGAAAGCTATATACATATGGAGAAACATACTTAGAAAGGACTAAAAGAAAACCAAAATTGGGTTCTAGGTCTCCTCATATGTGGCTAGTGAGCTACACAGGATTTCTCTTTCTCCACCCCTTTTTCACTGTAGAATCCTTGGAATTACATGTCCCGTTGAACCCAGCATTTATTTGTTTTCTGTGGATTTTAACTCAGGTCCTCTTACTTATGCGACAAGGGTTTTACCCACTGAGCCATTTCTCCAGCCTCTGATTTTTTTCTCCCACGTTTTTTTTCCTAATCACACAGACTTAATAAGTACTCCCTCATCCTCTCCCTCCCCCCTTTCTTCCCCCTCCCTTCCCCCATTATCTCCCATTGCACTCTCCCCCCTTCCCTTTCCTTTCACTCCCCTCCCTCCCTCCGCCTCTCCCAGTGCCCCCCCTTCCTTCTCCCCATCCTCTGGAGCATCCCTTTATATGGGTGCAAACCTCTCTCCAATTCCTCCACTCTAGTAGCAATGCAGGACTCAGTGGCATACCCTGGGGCCCCTTCTTGGGCTCCAGGTTAGCATGAAAACTCTATTATGACTGTTTAATCCTTTGTCTTTAAGGATCTTACTGCCTGAAACCTCTCCTATGATCCATGCTAGACTTTGGGATTTTGTTGACATGTCAGCTATTATACAGGTCAGGTAAAGTCCAATTCTGGCTGCTGCAGCCCTAACTTGTATGGAGTACCTTGCATATCCTTGGTCCTCTCCATCTTTAGGGTCTTACAATCTTGCTGCCCCTTCTTCTGCAAGGTTCCCTGAATTTTAAGATAGGGAGAGATTTGGCTGGTTTGGTTCCAGGTGAATATTATAGAGTCTTTGGAATTCCAAATTATGGTTTGTGGTTTTCAGTTTTGCTATTCCTGCACTGCCCTCAGCTGTATCTTGATTAGTTGTTGAAGTCATCTCTTAACCAAAGATAAAAGACTGTTTAAATGAAGATCTTAGTATAAGAAGAGGCTCAAAGGTAGATGGACGAGTAGGACACAGCAGTGGGGGAGGGATCAATGTCTTTGCCAGATAGGCTGTCATTCTGTCAGTCCCTATACCCTTCCTGATTGGTGGGATCAAACCTGTTCAGTCCCAAGTAACCAGGAAGGGAAGTGAGAGTGAGCTGCACCAGATGTCTCCCTGCTTGCATGCAATAAATGACCGTGGCCTATTTTCTTTACTGAAGCTTGTTCCCCATCTTTCTTTTGAAGTCCTCATTCTCCTACCTTCCTGTTTATAATCCTTTGTGATTACAATGGGTATTACAGAGATTTGCCTTTGAATATGTCATAAAAAGGATTTGGAATGAGGATCCACTTATTAGGGCGTGCATTCTGTGTCTGGGATAATTCTTCAATATGCTTTTTTTCTATTCCATCCATTTCCCAGCAAATTTTATATTAATTCACCTTTTTTTAAATTAAATTTTATTTTTTTATTTCTTCCACTCATACAAAGTTGATAAGTACCCTGTCCCCTCCCTCCTTCCACCCCTCCCTGGATCCCCTTGCTCTCTCCCTCCTTTTCCCTTTCCTTCCCCCCTCCCTTTCTCCCAGTGCCCCCTTTCCCCCATCTCTGGAGCATCCTTTAGTGTGCACGTCAGACTTTCCTCTGGGTCCTCCTCTCTGATGAGGTGTAAGGACTCAGTAGCATTGCCTAGAGCTCTTCCTTGTGTTCCCCTTTAGTATAGGAACACTATTGTGGCTGTTAATTCCTTGCCTCTAAGAATCCTAGTGCCTGCGATCCATGCTAGACTATGGCAGCCCCTGATTTTTGATGTGTTAATTTAGTTAACTTTTACAACTCTGGGAAGCACATTTTATTGTTAGCATCAATTTACTGATGAGGAAACTGAAGTATGGAGAGATTAAAGTCGCTTATCTGAAGTTGCAGAGATAGAAAGGAGAGAATTTAAGAATTTTAGTGAGGCATTCAGGCTCAGAGCTTCTGTAAACATCCACTCTACTGTGGATAAGAAAAGAGTGCTCAGAAAGGCTTTGTAAAAACTGATGAAGGAATATGAGATTGGTTGTGTTTTAAAGTAAACAGTGTGGCATCACGTTATAAAGTATTAATAAACATCCATTCTTCCAGTATTCGACCTCTTCTTCCAGCAAACTCTTTCATTATTGTTTCTGAAGAGACTGATGAAGAGAAGTCATGTATGGGGAACCTTTGGGGGCAGGAGATTTGGAGGGAGGAAGCAAGCTGAGTGGTGGTAGCTGTGTGAAATTTTGGGAACAATACCTCTTGTTAACATGCAAGGAACTCTAACTAAATTTAAAGGTATTTGTTGATAATTTTCACAGTGGCCCTGCAAGGATTTTTTTTCTGCTCTGCTCTTCAAAGGAAGGAACACAGGTTTAGAGGGGATGAGTATCTTGCTTGCATATTGGTGGCAGAGCTTGTTTCCAACCCAGCTCTCTTGAGATGAAGCCAGATTCTTCTCTCCCTAGTGCTTGCTGGCAAGGAATAGGTTTAGGGTCCGTTGCTTCTCACCGTGTAGTAAGCCTCCACACACAGGTCTCTGGGAGTGAGTTTACTGAAGTGTTCACGAACTGAAATGTAAGCATCTCTCTGTGAAGACCTTTAAATTGCTTTTGGGTCAGCACACTGAAACAATTCATAAGTAGGTCAAAAGCATGGACGTCTGTCATGTGGTTCTAAGGTTAATTTAAGCAGCTTTTGGAGTCAATTATCCCATTTATATTTTGGCTGAATTGGCACAGGGTAACAGGTATATTGTCTTTCAGTTGGAATTTCATGGGAAAAAAGTAAGATAAAAAAATTCACTTAATAGATCTTATTCTGTTTGGGTCTTCTGTAGATTCTTCATTCATTTCTATACCGACATAATCTTCAAACATCCTAAAACTCTGTGTTTGTTCATCTGTGAACTGCACTAAATGCATATGGTAACTTAAGATGCATCAAATTTAATTTCTTTTATTTATAAATAATATATAGATATCTTGGGAAGTTTGTTATATTGTAAACTTGCTATCATAGTTAGGCACAGGTGTCAACTTGACAGTTGAGGGATTGAGCTCTGGGCATATTTGTAGAGAATTAATGGTTGATTCAAGCCCAGAGCAAACCTGGAGTAATTGTCTAGCTAATGGGGAAGGCCCAGCCCTTGGTGGGTGGGATTAGGCCCTGGAATAAAAGTCAGAGAGCTGGTTGAGAGAGTTGGCATTCTCGTGTACACTTGGCCAGACATGCTGGTCTGGCAAGTAAGGATCGTCCATTACATAGAAATGATGTGGCTAGCTTCCTCAGCCTCGTGTTGGTACATGCTCTCTTGTTAAGCTGGACAGACTATAACCAGACTCTCAGTAAGAAAATAAACCCTTTGTTCCCTTAAGCCATTTGATGGTGAATTACCAGCAACCAGGCAGACAAATTGCAACACTTGCAGTAATCATTTTTCAAGTGCTACCTTTTATCTCTCTCTCTCTCTCTCTCTCTCTCTCTCTCTCTCTCTCTCTCTATCTATCTATCTATCTATCTATCTATCTGAAAGAGGAAGGGAGGAATGTAAATGCAGAGAAATAGAGAAAAAAGCATGAAAGAGAAAGTGAGAGAGAGATAGAGAGAGACACATAGAAAGAGCATAGCATTATGGTGAGTGGGTAAAAGTTAGAGGACAACTTTCAGAAATCAGTTCTGTCTTCTAGCATGTAGGTTTCCAGGGATTGAACTCAAGCCACCAGATCTTTGAGCAGGTGCTTTACCCACTAAGCTATATCCCTGGAACTACAATAACTTTTTAGAAACAGAATTTAGAAGTATAAGTGAAGTTTGAAGTGTAAACTTTTGGGTGTGGTGGCACACCTTTGTAATTCCAGCCCTTAGAAGTCTGAAACAGGATTCTTTTAAGAGCTTTTTAAAAAATTATTTATTTATTTATTCAATTGTGCATATGTGCGCATGTGTGTATGTATGTGTGTGTGTGTAGAACCACGGACGAATTCCGGAACCACCATGGACAGCCTCCACCTCCTCCTTGTTTACTCTGCCTCAGGATTCACAAGTTCCACCCTACCAGGACCAGAAATGCAGGCTGCCCCCGCTTCCGCCCTGCGTCTACAGTGGGGTCTAGGATCTGAACTCGGGACCTTCTGCTTGCAAGGCAGAGGCTTAACCCCTGAGCCACCTCTCCAGCCCCTCTTCTAAGAACTTTTATTCATACAGTGTGTTGGCAGGCTGAAGGCTCAAACAAACTGGACCCAATCTATGTTTCAGTGTTCTGTGACTTTATTGCTGAGTGATCTTGAACAAACTATTGACACCAACTACCTTCCTTTACATCAGGGTTGCGGTAATTATTCACTGAGATCAAAAGCATATAAAGCTCTTGGAATCATGTTTGACATCCAATAAAAGCTCAACAAATATTAGTCATGATGATGAGAAGACAGATTTGTGCTACAAGACTAATAAAGAAATGAAACTATAGTCTTAAAGAACAAACACTCAAAGTCCAGGAGGGCAGGAACAGTGCAGATATACAACAGCATACAGCAGCAATGCTACGGAATGAATTCAGTGATAGAAGCAATGTGCATGGGAAGACTCAGGGCCAAGGTAGCTGCTCCATTTCTTTAGACTAGAAAGCTTAAGGAAGGAAGAGTTGCCTGTGCCCAGATTTATACATAGTATGCAATAGTAGAAGGATTCTTATGGAAGGTAACAATTGTTGAAGGTTTATACAAATGAACAGGAAGCAAAAAAAGTGAATAGGAAACAGATTAGTGCCTTCTAGGCACTAATAATAATTATAAATAAGAATTTAAACCTTGAGACTGAAGCATAGCAGAGAACTGTGGTGGGAAAATACTGGAGCTTCATAGATGACAACAGTAAACTCAGATATGTGTTCTAAAAAGACTGCTCTGGTGATCATGAAGGTAGACAGTGATGTTGGAGCCAGGGAACATCTGGCCTCATGGAAACACTCGATCCATCAGAAAGATGGATCTGGATTAATAGATTGGAAGCAGTGCTAGGTGACAACAATCTAAAAAAACCTTTCTGTTTACAATAGAGGGAAGTAGTGTAACCCATATGGTGGGTGTTAAGAGTTTCACTGGTTTTGAACCATAACACTGATGCTTACCTGCTCTGTACCTTGGGGCAAGTTATTATCTCTGTGAATTAGTGTTTTTGTGTGCATATGTCATTGTGACAACAACTGAGAAAGTCAACTTAAAGGAGATAAGATTTTGCCTTAGGGTTTTATAAATTTTGGTGTATGGTTGTTTGGCTTCGTTACACACAGGCTGTTTCTGAGTCTTTGTTGAAGCAGTACATCATGGTGGAAAGGCATGGATGAGGAAAGCTGCTTACCTGATGGTATTGAGGAAACATGGTGGGAGAGAAGAGGACAAAACATACCATAAAGTCACACCCAGTAACATACTTCCTCAACCTAGACAGACAGAGTGACTCATTATACTTTAAACTCTTCAATAATTAATCCACTGATGAGATTTGGTCCCTCCTGACCAACTGCCACTCAATGTCCTGGTCTCTGTACATTGCCCTCTTGGGTACTAAGCATTCAACACATGAGCTTCTGGGGAATATTTCCAAATCTAAACCACAACACAGAGAAAAATTGATTGACATGGCTAAAATTGATTTTTGGATATTTTAGCTACTACTCACCACATTTTCTCAGGGTTTCATGTTTATTCTGTTTAACTTGTCCACTAACTACTGCAACTAGGAGAGGAAAGGGGAAATAAAAACAAAGCCCGAGTTCTAAGAAGAACAGGGATTAGCTTTGAGTTCTTCACCACAGTTAGCTGAGCTTTGAAAGGCATTCAGAAAGTTTTGGGATATGTAACATCCTACTTGGAAATTAATAAGCTATCACTAATTTTTTTGGTCAGGAAATAGACAACAAATGGTTAATGGATTTTGCTATTTCTGCTGACTTTTGTAGTTTACTTTTCTGGGTTGGACTTGGATTCTAGCCATGCAAACAATTAACAGATTATTTTAAACTTCTAGGTTTTCTTCCCCTTCATTATAAAAACCTAAAAATTATTAAATCACATTGAAAATTTACTGTAGTTTGCGTATTATATTCTCTCCTCCAGTGTCTTTTCTCCAGTAGAATACTTTTCTCAGTGAATGTTCAGTTAGTCCTTTTTAGGGAAATCTTTCATACTTTGCAATGTCAAAACTTAGGTGAATAGAAATCCTACGAAACCAGCTTATTGGCAGTTGGGCCAATTGTTGGGCAGTTGACTTCATTAGCAATTCCTCTGACATTCATGAGGATGCATGCCTATCACACCACAAGAAACTCTTCCATATATTTAGCAAATATGTCATGCTAGTTATGGCTCACCATTTAAGTTGTGCATGTATTTACTAACAGCTGAAGAAGAGTTAGTTGACTCTAAGTGTCAATGTTGAAAGGCTGTATAAAATTCAGCTAGACTTCAACAACAAAAAAATGAAACGAATGCTTGCTGAGCATCTAATGGAAGATAAGTATCACAATTAGAAGTTGGTCCAGCCAGGGGTTCTCCAGCAGATAAGGAAAGGAAAATATATTGTATATCTTACTGGTTTTTGAAGACAAGCAGAATTATGATTTTAAGTATTAAGTTAACAAAAATGAGTTTCATTGCTTCTGTATAAAATAATATTCTGTCTCACATTAGAGAGTGTTTTGAGCTAAATATATAGATGTCTTTAGGTGGTTAAGTTTTGTATTGCTTCTCTAAAAAGAAAAAAGAAGCTGGAAGCATTATGTGAATGCTCTTACTTTAAAGTCAGTGTATCTTTATTTCTTTATTATAGTTGGTATAAAAAACAGATGGAGTAAAACACCCACAAATCTGCCAATTGCATGGTTAGCTTCATGTTGGCAAATTTAATCATCTCTGTCCATATGCAATTATGGTTTCCATAAGAAAACCTCAGCTGGATTCCGTTAGCAACAAAATATTCTGGAACATGTAAGATGCCAGATGTATTCTCATGTTTGTAATAATGATATTCTCTTAATTGTATTTCCCATTTATTTCACTTACTATACTATATATATTTTCTTTCTGGTAGGTAATTTTTACAGTTACCCAGCTTTACAATTAAGTCTCAATTCTCAGATTTACTGCAATTTAACAGTAGTTTAATCCTATAAAAATGCTACAGTGCACATCCTAATGCATATTACCTTTTCTCTTTGGGGTGATTAACTGTGTTGTTTCCGTTTCCCATGCATATGCGTTTATTGAATTTCAGATTTGAAATGAGCTCACAATAATAGACTTTATAAGAGCCATTCAATTGTAGTGTGTTGCTCTATTTGCCATTAAGCATGTTTTTCATGATATTGACTATCATATTTTCTGTGTTTTTCTTATGAGGATCTGTAGAAGGAATTTCTCATTTGCAAGCCAGAAAAATCTCTCTCTCTCTCTCTCTCTCTCTCTCTCTCTCTGTTGCTTATTGACATTAATGAGTATGTTTCTATCTTTACTGTGAGATTGAAAGGCACAAAACCAAATCTTCGAATCTTTGGCTTGTCTTTTACCAATTTGATGGACATCTGAAGACACCTATGAAAATAATATTTGTTTTATTCCTAGAACTATTGTGCCATTTTGTTTTTTGTCTCAGTCTTTACATATTTATTTTTAAAATACAACAATATCCTTAATTTTTTAATTCATATTTTATGGTACTGGAGAATGAACCCATATTTTATGGTGCTGGCAGAGAGCCAGGCACTCTGTCACTGAAGTATGTTATATCAACTTCTATACATTTGTTTTAAATTTCCTAACATTTCATGATATTTTGTAATTTATACAAATCTTTGAACCTCTCTGAAACAAGGCAGAGATATAACTAAATAAATTCATGTAAACATTTGAATTATTTCCTTAGTGTAAATTTTGAAAAGTAGAAGTCTTGGTTCTTATGTTACATTGTATCTTGCTTGACTCAATGACAGGTTTTCTGCAGGAAAGGTAGACAATAAGATCCAAGAATGCTAATGTCTGGTGATTTATTGCAGACATAATACCAAGTGAAAAGTTGGAGTCCCAAGAGGAATAAAGCGTCAGGTTGCTTTTCCAAGAGTCTCTGCATTATCAGCTGCTGAAAAAGTGCTATTTTTGTGTGCAATGTCATCAGTAGAAAATTTTCATTGAGATTAGCTGACAAAATATTGACTGCTACAATCACATATTGTAAATTAAAAGGCACTCATTTGCTTTAGACACCAGATGTACAAACAGTAAGCTTGACATTCCATTCTGAAGATTTAGGAGTCAGCTAAATTAAATTAAATTGAGGGGCCAGAAATTGAAGGGAAATTGGCCTGTTTCTTTAACACAGTTGGTCTATAGGGGTTTTGAGAAAGAATCGACAGTTTTCTCAAAAGCATAAGTGTGCTTCAGGCTCATGATTTCTGTGCAACCTAGCATGGAAGGACATCTTATAGATACATCACCTTTTACTGTCAGTGGCCTGACTTGGCTCTAGACAAGAGACAATCTTGGAAAGCCCTCAGGACACCCAGAGATCCTTATTCCTTCAGTAGCTTTCATCCTAAGACTTTCTGAGCCAAATGACCCAGACACCTTCTTAATGAATCTTTACCTAACTCAATTTACCAGTTTAACATTAGTGATCATTATCTATACCATGCTGAAAATTCCTAGTTGGGAACAAGGTACTGTTAGAGACCCTCTAGTTGAGTTGTATGCAAAATATAAGTCAGGAATCTTTGTTTCTTTGTGGATTTTATTTTTCCCAGAAAGGAGAGCAATTCTACATGATGCCACTTAATATTTTGCAATAGATACATGCTTTAATTTCAAACTTATTTGAAATGAGAGTTCTTGATTTTCAGTACTTTCCTCAATCAACTGAGCCATATTGTTTTACTCAGTATGGGAACTGATTATTATCAGTCAGCAGAAATAAGGTTCTGCCCAGATGATGCTAGAGACCTGCTGAAAAATGAGAATTTGCTCAGCTAACCATTTATCTGTAAAATACCAAACTACTCATTATACTGATATTTTTCACTGAAATGACTAAGTATTTGTGAGCCTTCAACTCAAATCCTAGAAGTAGAAATTCATAATAAAATGAGTATGTGCTTTAAATTCTCTGTTAATGTGAGATGTGACAGGATAATTCCATTATGTGTTATTTACTCATTGGTACAGACCAACAATATATATTCTTAGACAATGGTGTAGGGAGAACCACCCAGATTTTGTCTTTGGCATGGATTTGAACAGCAGAAACCAGTCGTTTATAAGTTCAGAGTGAGAATTAACAATCATTTCATTATTAAATTTGTTTGGTAGTAGGTGTTATGTAGTTATTACTATGCAAAGAGTAGAAAAATGTTATTTTGGAAGTGTCTGTCTTTTGTTGACAAGGCTATTTGATAATGCTGATATTGTAATGCAGTACTCACACATTGCATGTTACAGATATCTATCATCCTTTGTGAATAATGACACTCAAACTATTCCTGTGGGGGTACAGAGATAGGATCATTATTCTCATTTTCTAGATAAGGAAGCTGAAATGAAATTCCTTGCCTAAGGTCAAAGAACAAATCACTGGCAGAATAAGATTAGGGCAGAGAGTTCTTGATTTTCAATCCTTTCCTCAATCAACTGAGCCATATTGTTTTACTCAGTATGGGAACTGATTATTATCAGTCAGCGGAAATAAGGTTCTGCCTGGATGATGCTAGAGACCTGCTGAAAAATGAGAATTTGCTCAGCTAACCATTCGTTTATCTGTAAAATACCAAACTACTCATTATACTGATATTTTTCACTGAAATGACTAAGTATTTGTGAGCCTTCAACTCTACTTAGGGTGTTTTAAAGTTAGTTTTTGGAGCTTCTGCTTTTTTCAAATTCTAATTTTGGAATATTTTGGCTTTCATAATTATTTAATATTCTTTGAACACTATGTTACCAGTGTAGTAGAGTTGGGAAAGATTTTTCTTTCAAAGAGATTTATGATAAAATCTCACATCATTCCTTCAGTCGTTGATAACTGCTTTGCTAGTATTTGAGACTGGGTAAAATAAAATCTCAACGTTGAGAGAAAGTTGAGCTTCTGGACCTGTCACCAGCTGCATATAAATGGATCTGTGTTTGGCAAAGAAGATTGAAGTCTCAGATCACATAGATACCCCATCCCCTGGGCCAGGTGACCTGTGGTGTAGTCCATAAGTAGTTCTATGCAGAGATAAAAGAACTCTTTCAGGAGCCAACAAACCTTTATGTTATGCTTAATATATGGTTGTATGCATGAGTACAATAGATCCTATTTCTTGGACATGTTCTGGTAGATTAATCAGTTGACAAGTGAAACATTCTCCTCTAGGTCACACAACATAAATGAAAGAAAACAGGTAAACTCAGGATTTGTAATAACTCAATGTAATTATGATGTTACGGAGTTTTTGATGGATGATTCCATTATATTTTGTAGTTCTACACACACACACACACACACACACACACACACACACACACACGCACACACATACTACTAAAATGCTTAACTGATCTAATTCACAGCAATTCATATGAAGAATTTCATAAGCATCATTACCATTTGGATTAGGTTAGGATTTGGGTTGGTTCCATATTAAAAATCACAAGACACTGCAAAAGGAATAGCCCATCCATTTCTCACTAATTCTTTTTTTTGATTATGTTACTTTTAAAAAATATTTATTTATTTTTCCACTCATACAAGCTTGATAGGTACCTCATTACCCTCCCTCCTTCCCTCCACCCCTCCCTGGATCCCTTTGCTCTCTCCTCCCTTTTCCCCTTCCTTTCCCCCCTTCCCTTACTCCCATTGTCTACCCCCCATCCCTAGGCATCTTTTATTGTGCATGTCAAACTTCCCTCTGGATCCTACTCTCTGATGATACATACATAAGGACTCAGTAACATTACCTAGAGTACTTTTTTAAAAAAGTTTTTAAAAAAATTTTATTATTATTATTTATTCAACTGTGCGCATGTATGTACGCGCACGCTCTGTGTGTGTGTGTATGTGTATGTGTAGAACCATGGATGAATTCGTGAACCGCCATGGACGCCTCCACGTCCTTCTGCCCCGGGATTCACAGGCTCCACCCTACCAGGACCAGAAGCGCAGGCCGTCCCCGCTTCCGCCTGGCGCCTATACGTGGGATATGGGATCCGAACTCAGGACCTTCCGCCTGCAAGGCGGAGGTTTAACCCCTGAGCCACCTCTCCAGCCCTAGAGTACTTTTTTGTATTCTCCTTTAGTATGGGAACACTACTGTGGCTGTTAGTCCCTTGCCTATAAGGATCCTAGTGCCTGTGATCCATGCTAGACTTTGGGGGGGTCAATGATATGTTGGTCAATGCGTAGGTCATGCAAAGTCCTGTTATGATTATTTCTGCCCTAACTTGTGTGGAGTATCTTGCATGTCATTACTCTTCCCCATCTTTAAGCCCTTACAATCTTTTTTTAAAATTTTTTAAATTTATTATTCAATTGTGTGTGTGTGTGCATGTATGCACGTGTGTATGTATGTATATGTATGTGTGTGTGTGCAGAACCACGGACGAATTCGGGAACCACCATGGACCGCCTCCACCTCCTCCTTGTTTACTCTGCCTGGGGATTCACAGGCTTCGCCCTACCAGGATCAGAAATGCAGGCCGCCCCGGCTTCTGCCTGGCATCTATACATGGAGTCTAGGATCCAAACTCAGAACCTTCTGCCTGCAAGGCAGAGGCTTAACCCCTGACCCACCTCTCCCGTCCCCTCTTCCGCAAATTTCCCTGAGCTTTGGGATGGGGAGAGATTAGGCTGGCCTGGTTCTGGGTGGTTGATGTAGAGTCTCTGATTTTCTAAATTATAGTTTGTTGATTTTTTTTTCCAGTTTTGCTGCTCCTGCACTGCCCTTGGCTCCATCCTGATGGTCATTGGATGTCGCCCCCTGGCCAGAGATAAAAGGCTGTTAAAATAGAGTCTTGTTGTAAGAGTAGATTCAAAGGTAGATGGAATAAGAATAGGAGACCTTGGTGAGTGTGTGGGGGGTCAGTCTCCCATTTGCAAAATGGTTACGTTCTATCTGTCAGACTCTATGCCCTCCCTTTCTTTTTTTAAAAATTTTTTATTATTATTATTTATTCAACTGTGTGCATATGCGTGTGTCTCTGTGTGTGTGTGTGTGTGTGTGTGTGTGTGTGTGTGTGTAGGACCATGGACGAATTCGTGAACCACCATGGACGCCTCCACCTCCTTCTGCCCCGGGATTCACAGGCTTATGCCCTCCCTTTCTAGTGAGATCACACTCCAACAGTGTAACCAAGAAGTGACCAGGAAGGAAAGTCTGTGAGCTTAACCAGGTATCTCATTACTTACATGCGGTCCTTGATAGTGGCCTATTTTCTCTGCTGTAGCATGATCTCCTCTCTCCCCATTGCTGGCGGGGCCCTCCTTCCCCTTCCCTCCCATCTATAATCTTTGCAATTACTGTAGGTATTACAGAGATCCATCTTGTCTCTAAGTGGATTTGGTACTAGGATCCGCCTATTAGGGAGTACATATGGTGCCTAATTTTCTGTGTCTGGGATACTTCACTCAATATAATCTTTTCTAATTCCATCCATTTCCCTTCAAATTTCATTAATTCATCATTTTTGATGGCTGAGTAGTATTCCATTGTATAAATGTCCTACATTTTCCTTATCCACTCGTCAACTGTTGGACATTGGGTTGATTCCACGACTTTGCTATCATAACAGTGCTGCTATGAACATGGTCGTGCTTGTGCTATTGAGGTGAATTTTTGCTGCATGGGGGATTATTCCCAAAAGTGGAATAGCTGGGTCATATGGCATTCCAATTTTTAACTTTTTTAAGAATCGCCAGACAGCTCACCAGAGAGGTTGTATAAGACTGCATTCCCACCAGCAATGTAGGAGAGTCCCTTCTCTCCACATCCTCTCCAGCTTTTGGTGTTGTTTGTATTGTGGATTTTTGCCATCCTGACTGGGGTGAGATGATATCTCAGGGAAGTTTTGATTTGCATTTCCTTGATGGCATGGATGCGGAGCATTTTTTAAGATATTTGTTAGACATTTTAATTTTGTCCCTGGTAAAGTTTCTTTTAAGTTCCAAGGGCCATTTTTTAATTGGGCCATTTGTTTCCTTGGTGTTTAGTTTTCTAAGTTCTTTGTGCACTCTGGATAATAGAGCTCTATCAGATATGTGATTAGTGAAGATTTTCTCCCATTCTGTGGGTTGCCTTTGTGCTCGAGTTATAATCTCTGTATCTGAACAGAAGCTCTTTAATTTCATAAGATCCCATCTGTTGAGTGTTGGTTGTAGCAACTGTGCTATTGGATTTCCGTTTAAGAACTGTTGGCCTAGTCCAATCAGCTCGAGGGAGTTCCTATCCTTTCAACTAAGGTTTTTATAGTCTCTGGGGTTATATTGAGGTCCTTTATCCATTTGGAATTAATTTTTGTACATGGTGACAAGTACGGGTCCAGTTTTAATCTTCTGTATGTGGAAATCCAGTTTGCCAGCGCCATTTGTTGAAGATGCTGTTTTTTTTTTTTCCCATTGGATTTTTGGTGCCCCTTTGTCAAAGATCAAATGGCTGTAGCTGTGTAGGCTTATATCTGGGTCTTCAACCCTTATCCATTGGTCTGTGTGTCTATTTTGGAGCCAGTACCAGGCTGTTTTTATAACTATGGATTTGTAGTATAGATTAAGGTTTGGTATGGTGATACCTCCATCAGCGTTTTTTTTTTACTCAGGATTGTTTTTGCTATTCTGGGTCTTTTGTGCGTCCATATGAATTTTGAGATTGGTCAATTTCTTTAAAGAAATTGCTTGGGATTTTAATTGGTATAGCATTGAATGTGTGTATCGCCTTTGGTAGGATGGTCATTTTTATGATATTGATTCTGCCAATTCAAGAACATGGGAAGTCTTTCCACATTCTGGTGTCTTCTGCAATTTCTTTCTTTAGGATTTTATAGTTTTCATTGTAAAGGTCTCTTACTTCCTTGGTTAGGTTTATCCCAAGGTATTCATTTCTTTAGTCACTATAGTAAATGGGATTGTTTCTATCAGGACTTTTTCACTTCTTTCATTCTGGGCATATAGGAAGGCCACTGATTTTTGTATGTTTATTTTGTATCCTGCCACCTGCTGAACTCCTGTTTTAGTTCCAGGAGCATCCTGGTGGAGTTTTTGGGATCGCTCAGGTATAAGATCATGTCTTCTGCAAATAGAGATAACTTGATTTCTTCCTTGCTGATTTGAATCCCTTTTATCTCCCTTTCTTGCCTTTTGGCTTCAGCCAAGACTTCAAGTACAATACTGAACAGAAGTGCTGAGAGTGGACAGCCTTGTCTAGTTCCTGATCGAAGTGGGAATGCTTCAAGTTTTTTCACATTGAGTAAAATCCTTGCTGTTGGTTTGTTGCATACAGCTTTTATTATATTGATAAAGGTTCCTTCCATTCCAACTGTCTCTAAGGTTTTGATCATAAAGGGCTGTTGGATCTTGTCAAAAGCTTTTTCTGCATCTATTGAGGGTATCATGTGGTCTTGGATTTAGGACTGACTTATATAGTGAATTACTTTTGTTGATTTGCATATGTTGAATCAACCTTATGTGCCTGGAATACTTTATCCCTGTGGATAATCTTTTTGATATGTTTTGGAATCAGATTTGCTAAGACTTTGTTGAGAATCTTTGCATCTGTGTTCATCAGAGAGATTGGCCTATAGTTTTCTTTTTTAAGTGTATCTTTATTAGGTTTTGGGATTAAGATGATATTAGCTTCATAGAAAGAATTTGGTAGTGTTCCTTCCTTTTCTATTTGATGGACCAGTTTAAGGAGTATTGGTTTTATTTGTTCCTTGAATGTCTGGTATAATTCTGTGCTGAATCCATCTGGTCCAGGGCATTTTTTGGTGAGAAAATTTGAGATTACTTCATTGATTTCCTCATATGTTATAGGACTATTCAAATAATTCAGAACTTTCTAATTCAATTTAGGTAAGTTGTGCTTACTTAGGAATTCATTCATTTCTTGGTGCTGGAGAGGTGGCTCAGGGGTTAAGCCTCTACCTTACAGGCAGAAGGTCCTGAGTTTGGATCCTAGGCCCCATGTATAGACACTGGTTGGAAGTGGGGGTGGCCTGTTTTTCTGGTCTTGGTAGGGCAGAGTCTGTGAATCCTGGGGCAGAGTAAACAAGGAGGAGGTGGAGGCAGTCCGTGGTGGTTCCTGAATTCGCCCTTGGTTCTACACAGACACACACACACACACACACACACACACTTGAATAAAAAAAATTTAAAAAAAAAGAATTCATCCATTTTTTTTGTATTGTCAATCTTCACGGAGTATAGGTTTTTGAAATATGACATTATAATACTCTGAATTTCTTAGGTATCTGTAGTGATAACTCCATTTTCATTTCTAATTTTGTTAATTTGGGTTTTCTCTCTCCTGCTTTTGGTTAACTTAGGTAGGGGTGTATCAATCTTATTGATTTTTTCAAAGAACCAGCTTTTTGACTGATTGATTCTCTGTATTGTTTTCATAATCTCAATTTCGGATATTTCTCCCTGATATTGCTAATCTCCTCTCTTCTAGTGCTTTTGGCATTGGATTTCTCTAAAGCTTTAAGCTGCATTGTTAAGTTATTTATTTCTGGTGTTTCCATTTCTTTGATGTAGGAATTAAGAGCTATGAACTTACCTCTAAGGACAGCTTTCATTGTATCCCAAAGATTTTGATAAATTGTGTTTTCATTATCATTTGCTTCCAGGAAATATTCAATTTCCTTTGTAATTTATTCCTGAATCCAATTCTCTTTCAGCATCATAGTGTTAAGTTTACAGGAGTTAGTGTATTTTCTGTCTTTTGTTGTATTGTGGATGTCAAGCTTTAGACCATGGTGGTCTGATATGGTACAGGCTAGAATTCGAACTTTCCTGCATATGTGAAGATTCATGTTGTGGCCCAATATGTGATGTATTTTGGAGAAAGTTGCATGTGCTGCTGATAAAAATGTGTATTCTTTGGTGCGTGGATGAAAAGTTCAATAGAGATCTGTAAGGTCTATTTCAGTAAGCGTTTGATTAAGTTCCAAAGTGTCTCTGTTAAGCTTTTGACCTGTTGATCTATACCATGTTGAGAGGATGGTGTTGAAATCTGCAAGAATTATTGTTTGGGGGTTGATTTCTCACTTTAGACACTGTAGGGTTTGCTTTATGAATGTGGAGCTGGCCGTATTAGGTGTATATATGTTCAGTATTGTGAAGTCTTCCTGGTGAATTGTGCCTGTGACTAAAATGTAGTATCCATTTGTATCTCTTATGATTTTTTTTAGTTTGAAGTTCACTTTGTCCCATAGCATAATGGCTACCCCTCCCTGCCTGTTTCCTGGTTCCATTAGCTTGCAGAATTTTGGACCAGCCTTTTATTTTTAGGATGTGCCTATGTTTTGTGGTGAGATGAGTTTCCTGAAGGCAGAAGATTGATGGATTGTGGTTTTTAATCCAAGTTTGTAATCTGTGTCTTTTGATCAGTGAGTTAATACCATTGACATTTAATGTTATAATGGAGAAATTATTTTTAATTCTGGACATTTTTTATGTTTAGTGGCTTTTGTAAGTGTATTATTTGGTTTTTAGGTTTTGGTGGTATTATACTTCTTTTCTATCCATCTGGATATGCTTGTTTTTTCCTTCAAGCTTGAGTATCATTTCTAGCATTTTTTGAAGGCCTGGTTTGGTAGACATGTAAGCCATCAAGTTGTCTTTGTGCTGGAAAACTTTTCTTTCTCCCTCGATCATGACAGATAGTTTTGCAGGGTATATCAGTCTGGGTTGACATTTTTGCTCATTTAATACTTGAAGTACGTCTCTCCAAGCTTTTCATGCTTTTACTGTTTCCATTGAGTAGTCATTTGTTATGTTAATAGGTTTACCTTTAAAAGTATCTTGTTTTTTTTCCCTTGAAGCTCTCAGCACCTTTTTTTTGTCTTGAATGTAGAGTGTTTTGACTATTATTTGCCATGGTGAGTTTCTATTTTGGTCATATCTGTTTGGGGTGCCGAATGCCTCTCCTTCTTTAGATGAGGGAAGTTTTCATTTATGATAATTTGAAAAATTTCTCAGGTGTGGTATTATGAGATTCTTGCTCTGGTATTCCATGAATATGCATGTTAGGCTTCTTCAGGGTGTCCCATAATTCTTGAATATTCCTCTGAAGTATCTTTTTGGTTTTAACAACCTCTTTCATTGAGCTGGTTAATACTCCCACTTTGTCTTCAAGATCTGAAATTCTATTTTCTGTTTCATTGGTTCTGCTGATAAGACTCTCTGTTGAGTTTTGGGTTGAAGATAACTTGTCTTTTAGCTAAATTTTAAACTCTGCCTGAAACTGTTTTAACTGCTCTGGGCTTATTTTTGTTTCTTGAACTGTTTTTCTCAACTCCTCCAACTGTCCGTTGTGTTCTCTTTCAAAGTGGTAGATGTGGTTATTTAACGCCTCTTGGATTTCCTCTTTCATGGTATTGATTATGGTAATGATCATGCTTTGAAAGTCCTTATCTTGGGCCTGGCTTTCTTGGCTATTTTCTGTGAATTTGTTCTGGTTAGAATCTATCATTATGGGGTTAATTCTTTTGGTGGGAGATTTGTCTTCTTGGGTTTTGTTTCCCATTGATCTGTGTGCATTGTTGTTTTGTCTCTTAAGACCTTTCAGGTTTCTGTGTGTTTTTGACTGAACTGATTGAGTTGTTATTACTACTCTCGGGCAGTTACTACTAGTGTTTGCCTTGGATTTGAATACGTTTTTTTGTTGTTATTATTATTTCCTAGATGATGCTATCAGACTGTTAGTACATCAATTAAATCAGTTTTAGTAGACTGGGGTGAATAAAAGTATGGTAGTGCACTTTTATGATTTAGTACCTTGATGATATGTGAGGGAGAGTGGTATAATCCCTGAAGTTGTATATGTTTTGGGAATGGCTATATGGAAAAGTTAATCTATAGTGATTAATAATTGAAAGGAGCAGGATGGTAAAAAGGGGGGGGTTTACTTATCTTTGGCCTGGATGTGAAGAGTCTCTCCCATGTGAACGGATGATTTTAGAGGACTTCAGATGTATGGCTTTTGTCCCTTAGAACTTTGCTTGAGTTTCCTTTGGACTCTGTTGAATTCTGAGGAGCAGTGTGTCCTCCCTGCACCACAACCGAGGGTCCGGGATGGACCCGAGGTGTGGAGGGGCTGATGGAGATGGCAGAGCTCTTCACCTGGGATTTGGGCATGGCCTGCCCAAGCTCGGGGCAGCCTGGGTGTTGTTCAGGCTGGTTGTTTGGGGGAGCTGGGACGACCGGGTGCACCTGGGGGCTTCTGGAACTTACCTGGGAAGGAAGTCCTGAGCGAGCGTCCTGTCCTGTGGGAAGGGCAGAGGGACTGATGGGATGGGGCGCATTTTGCTGAGACCTGGGGCGTGACCCGCCCAAGCTCCAAGCTCGGGGCAGCCTGGGTGTTGCTCAGGCTGGCTGTTGGGGGGAGCCAGGCGAGGGGGTGCACCTGGGGGCTGCTGGAACTTACCTGGGAAGGAGGTCCACCAGCGAGCCCCATTTCTCACTAGTTCTAAGATCTGTGGATTTATTATAATCCAGACTGACAAATATTTACTGTGTGATCTCCATCACTGGTAGGCTGAAATTGTTTTAGAAAAATCAATTATTCATTTTGCGTTTACTACTCATGTAGTAAATGTATGACTCTATGTAATATCAAAGGTGTCTGTAATGTGAAGAATTTCCCTGATGTAGTTTCTGGGGGTTTTCAGTGTTGTTAAGATTGAATTTGAATGAATTACATAAAAGTTTATCTGTGACTCATGATGTCGCAAAGAAGTAGAATAATTATATCTTCATTGTATTTAAAGAAATGTAAGTGTCCTTTAGTAGTATTTATTTATGTCCATCTTTTGTCTTTTAAAAATAAGACTCCAGAGTTGGTTAGATGACTCATTGGGCAAAGTGCAATCTTGAACACCCGATTTTGGATCCCTTCTACCTATGTAAAAGCTGGGTAAGGTTGTGAGCATCTCTAATCTTAGTCTAGTCTAGGATGTAGAGACTGGTAGATCCTGGGGGATTTTGTACCAGTCAATGGATGTCTCCAGTTTCATTGAGAAACCCTGCCACTAACTCCAGAGGGCAGGGTCTAGTCCTTGCTAGAGTGAATGTGCAAAGAGGGAGCTTAAACAATACCCAGAGGGAGGGTCTAGTTGCTAGAAATTCATAGGAAACATTCATAGGAAAAACATTCAGGTGGAGCTAAACAGTTTGAAGATAAGAATTAGGATACATTAAAAGACTACAAAAATAAAGAAAGCAGAATATAAGAGGAGAAAGCAACAATTATCAGAAATGATTGAGCACATGAATGCAGAAACATTTGAAAGTGTGGAAATTCTTAAAATGTACCTTTAATTTAATGGTGAAGAAACAAGGTCCAGGAAAACTGGCATGTGTTTTGACTGTGTACTAAACTGTAACCTAAATCTTACATCTTTTAAAACAACACTTTTACTATTAAACAGAATTACTTACTGTGTTTAAAAACTCTTTATTTATGGCCAATACTGTTTTTAAACCGATATCAGCATAGGTTTTTTTTTTTTTCTGTGTATGTAGATGTAGGGTGTGGCATATGTATACAGGTTTAAATGTGTGTGGGTAAATGTGAGTGTGAGAGTTTACATACTTGTATGTACTTATGTCCAAGGTTGATTACAACAACCATCCCGGATCAATCTTCCTCTTTATTCTTTCAAGACATGGTCTCTAATAAACCAAAAACTTAACAATAGATCTAATTCAGTTAGCCATCTTGAAAAGCTGAAATTACACATGGACTACCCTGACATTTTTTGTGGGTGCTGGGGATATGAACTCCATTCCCCTTGCTTGCACAAGTGCTTTAACTGCCAAGCCATCTCACCAACCTTATTTAGGCTTTCTTTATAATCACTTGCATTTGCCAAAGTTATATCAATCATTGTGATTTTCATCCTTTATTAAAGAAATAGCAAAGCATTTAACTCATATTCATCTATTGACATATATCACTAGCATGAAATCCATTAGATTTTGTAGCCCATTTAAAAGAACACACAACCCACTACATTTGGAACCAGAAGATAGTCCATCATATCTAAAATAGGGAGAATTTTAAAAATTGCTTTTCATCATTTCCAATTACAGACTCATTGGCTTGCTTGACACCAGAGCTATAATTTATACACTTTCCTTTTTGATAAACAGCAAGGCCTAAATTTTCAGGCCAATAATTTATATAAATTGAAGGTGTACTTTTTATTTTGTTATGCTTCTACTTCCAGTGTCCTTTATTGCATTGTGGCGAAATGAATTGGACTGACACAATACTGTTTATAGCACTCTTTGATTTTTTGCTAACCTTTTAATCCATATACAGGAATCTACTATAAGCTAAGTTCTCTATCTTAATAAGAGCTCTATGGGGTGATGATAATACAGTGTAATTAACTTTAACCTAAGAGTCATACTCAGTGACATTGGTATCTTGACAGATTAGAATACAGGAACGTGTTCTCAACATTTAAAAAGTTCTTTCAGAGCAGTTAAATATACTCGTGTTCTTTGCATTTTAATGAAAGAAAGGAAGATGAAAATTTTCACATGTATAGATGGATTTAGTTTTACTGACATGAACTTGGACAACTGGTCTACTATCTGAAACCCACTAAGTATGAATCCTAATTATGCCACATCCTCATCTTTATAAATAACAAAATCTACCTGATATGACTGTTAGAAAGATACATAATCATATGAACTGGGCTCAGAAGAGTGATAGGTTCAATAAATGTAGTTATTGTAATGTGTTTAAATGGAAATTTTGACAGATTCTCAAATAAAATAGGAGTAAATGTCCAAAGTCAGCTTCTTATACACAGAGTTCACAATGGAATAGGTCCTGTTGCTCTTGGATCCCCCACTTTGTTAATGACTTGAAAAGGGTTCATGGAGACAAAGGGAGGACAGATTTGATTGAGGATGAACATTGTGGTTATACCATAAATTCCTATTTAGGGCTCAAGGATGAGAGGAACTCCTAAACATAATTACAGGAAATTTCAGGAGGTTCATTCTTAGAGTTCTCTCTGCTCTGTATAGTTGGGAATCAGCAGATGGTGCTCAACACAGACCAAGAAGCCAGTGTAGGGTGTGGTAGTGGACTAGGAGTGACATGTGCATCATTCTTTCCTAGCAATCACTCTTGAAGACAAAGTTTGCCTCATCCCCTCACAATACTGTCTCAGGACCACAAGTGAATCTTCTTCATGAGCAAAAGTACAAGGAAGGAGACAGGGTCTGGGAAGTTTGGATGGTTCAGTTGAGTTTTAACAGGCTTCTGATAGACATGGAGGGTGACTTCTAGGGGAGAATTTGGTGACTTATCTGTCAAAGAAAGATGCTGGGAGCCTATGGGATGCAAGCAACCTCTAGCTGAGCAGGAAATCCTGTAGGAGTGTGGAGCTGCAGATGGCTTGAGTGGTCAAGGAAGGAGCAGCAGGTCCAAGCACAAAGTTTACTCTTCTTGCTGTCTTCCAGGCTTACCCCTCCTTTACCATAACCTGTTTTCTCTTCTCCCAGTCTGGACACTCAGAACTCAGCAGGAGTGGGCCAGGCAGCAAGAGAACAGAAGAGCAAAAGCCATTTTTTATATCCTGCTTTTCAGGGCTGTGGGAGTCAAGAAAATTGGACATTAATGAAGCAGCAGTATTTAGGTTAATATCTTGGACTGGATCTTGTAAGTTGGAACTGAAACTATGTAGTGAAATTAAGACTTTCTGATAATGAAAGTGAACACAAATGCTTTTCTAAAGTTTTTCATTTAGGAATTGAGGATTATAATCCTCACTCAATGTAAATTAAAGTGTGATAGCATGAAAATGAATGGTAGGTGTCTAAAGTATTAGTTATACTATTATATAAAGGATGCCTTCAAACTTGGCATTGTATTTGTATGGTTTTTACTTTTTTGATATTTAATATGAAATGTTTGTGTTTGTAAATAGATGTATATGTTCACATGTGTAGTATATGTGTGCATGTATGGTATATGTACACATAATGGGTGTATGTGTGTGTGGTATATGTGCATATGTTCATAAATATGTATGCATGCTATATATGTACATGAATGTGGTATATGTGTACATGGGTATGTGTATGCACGTGTGTGTGTGTGTGTGTGACCAGAGTATGACATCAGTGTCTTGCTCTGTGACTATCATCTTATTCTTTTAAGACAGCATCTCTCACTGAATCCAGAGCTGTGCTGATGGCTCTGGCAGTCTTCTAGCATCTATTCCTCTCCCAGTGCTAGGGGTACATGAGCATGGCCATGCCCTGTTATTTCATGTGGGTGCTTGAGATTTAAATTCAGGTCCACATGCTTGTGCAGTAAATGCATTACCTGCCCAGCTACCTCCCCAACTTCTTCCCTGCATTTTTACTCCTTATGATGAATGCTCTTAGATCACAGGGCAATTCATTCATTGATTTAGAAGGGTATTTTCTTTAGAAGATTTCTCACAGTGTACACTAGAACATCTTGCTTAACATTAATGTCATTTGCATACATTATTGTGAATTTTTTATCCCAGATGAAAATTAGGTAACATTTATTTTAAATTCCCAGCCTTAAACATATCAGTATTCATTTAAATTCATGTGTGGTATATGTACTAGAGGGGTTCAATTCATAAGAATCAGTTTGATGAATATTCATAGAGTGGTTTACCCATGTAGGGACACCCAGGCACATAACACAGTATTGCTGACTCACTACCTAACTCCTTTGATCAGTGCTGTGCCTTATTTTTAGGCTTTTGCTGATAAAATATATTTCTATATGGCTGAGGTTCATTCATGTTCTTATGTGTGGTTATAGTTTCCTTAATTAAAATCTGTTCATATATTCCACTGGGCAAATGTACAAGAATTTATTAATTAATTCTATTATTTATTGGTTGATGGCTATTTGGATCATTTCCAGATAAAGTCTCTGAAATAATGCCTCCAGACACATTCTTTTATATGTGCTTAGGTGAAAATAATGTGCATTTTTATTGGTGTGATGCTTAGGAGTGGAATTACCACCATTACGTTCAACTTTAATAGATAGTATCAAACAGTTTTCCAAAGTGATTATAAAAATTACACTTTTACCAATCATGTATAAGAGTTATCTCACTTCCTTGTCAGGATTCGATATGATTTTCCTTTTTCTTTTTGATTTTTCTGCACTTTATCTAATTATGTAGGTTATATATGTATGTATCAATAAATCTTTCTATCTAGAGAGAAAGAGAGGAAAACAGGCACATTTGTGGGTTCTAGGGATTGAACTCAATTCATCAGGTTTGTACACAGGTGGCTTTACCCACTCAACCATCTTTCCAGGTCTGATTTTCTTTTTCATTATGGTTAATCTGGTGTGCACCAATTATTTTCTGAAGAAATTTTGTCCTAGATGTTATATAGTTTTGGGAAAGGAACAATCTTCTGGGCACTGTTAGTTTCAATTCTCAACCTGACATCTAGGAGGCAGGTCTCCAGACCCACCTAATAGATATTCTCATAAGTTAATGTTGACCTCTGGGCATGCCTATGAGGGAATGTCTTGATTACATATTTGATGAAGGAAAACACAGCCCACTTTGATGAGACTTTTCCAGAGTAAATGCATAAAGATGGACAGAGTTGGTTGCTAGCAGAATATAAGCAAGCAAACAAACATGCACACATTATGTTGTTCTTTGTTCTTAACTGTGGATGTAATGTGAACAGTTATTTTGTCTCCTGCTGCTGTGGCTTCCTGCCATGGTAGACTGCAACTTTAATTGTGACAGAATTAAACCCTTTTCCTTAAGTTGCTTGGATCAGGTATTTAGGGGCAGGGATGTATAATGAAGCTAAGTGGGCATGTCGTACTCATCTTCTTTATGTTTATGAGTATACTGTACAGTTTGAGTGCTTATTTGAAGCACAAGCTTCTATATTTAAAATAACTCAGTGAGGAAAACAGGGAAAACAAAACAAAAGCCTTGAGCTGATCCACTTAGAACCCAGGGACAAAATTATACTAGAAATAACAAGAACTTGGACTTCCCAATAAAATGTTGGCCAGAGAGGTCTTAAAGGCCCCTAAACATTATAGACTTTTGCCATTGCTTTTGGTTTCTCTCCAAAAACTGTCAATAAGATCCTATTACTGAAGATGCAACACAAATAAAATCACAGAACTGAGCAAATTATATCAACTGGACTGTTCTGAGGACTTTTTCCTTGCTGTTTAGCTTATACAGTACTAAGGAATACTGTAGAAGCTGTTGGGGGAGAGAAATAATCAGAAGCCCCATCAATGGCATGCCATCTGTAAGTTGCAATATAAATAACCATGGCAACAGGGGACCACCAGTGTAATAGTGGCATGAGTATCAAGGAGACAACCAACAGCTTTCTAATTGGGTTTAAGACCTGCTTGTCAGAATGATACACATTCCTGTTACTGGGAACTAGAATAAGAACCTAAAATAAGTGAAGGACATAGATCAATAGGGAAGACAGCTAATAGACCTATAGGTGGGAATACAGTAAAACAAGTTGTTGTGTAGGTAGCTGTGATTATACCCAAAGAACTCACAGTGTGTGGAAACTCACAGTGAAAACTTTTGGGTCTAAAGTTGGATGAGTGAAGAAAAATGCACATATCAATGGGGCAGAAGAGAGGTAACTTGATATACCATAGAGGCCTGAATCCCCCACAGGAGTAAATAAGCTAGAGCAAACCCTGAGGTCCATTGAGGCATGCAGGTGGAAGGGTAGGAGTGGGAGGGAATGGTGAAGGGAAGGGAGGGGATGGAAGGGAGAGAGGGAGGGAAGCAGGGATGAGTACTCAATATGCTTGTAAAAGTAGAAAAAAAGAATTCAGAATAGTTGTGTTTGTGGTCATTTGCTTCTCAATAGTTATCAGTATTTTAAGAGAAAGAAGTGTTGTAATTGCATAGTCAATATTTTGAATGTAAGTGCAGAAAATGTGATTCAAACCAATTGAGCCCAAAGTAATCCACCTTTGAGGTTGACAAGCCAGACAAGTCTGTCTTGGCAAGCTTTACTTTCTGAGTCAAAGTTGCTTTCCACTGGCCTCTTTTTTTCTGCTAACTTTGCTCCCTGCCTAGTATAAGAACTTTACCCATAGTTCAAAGCTCCCATTAGGTTAAAAAAAACAAAGTGAAGATACTCCCTCCCCCACAAAAGGTAAAACCAAAACTCTTGTCTTTCTGGGCTCTTAAAGTAGGCCAGCAAAAGTAACTCAGGGAATGAAAGGTTTCTTTTGCCTTTAGCTTTATGATTACAGTCAGCAACGGTGGGATGAGACAGAAGCAGCAGCTAAGAGGCAGCTCAGAAAACTGTATCCACAGTCAGGAAATAGAGTGGGAGGTGAATGCTGGTGCTCAGTTCGCTCTCTCCTTTTTATACATTCCATGATTCCTGACTATGGCATGATACTGCCCACCTAGAAGATAGGTCTTCCTAGCTTAACTATTAATGTAGACGTAACCCCTCACTGACATGAGCAGATTCTAGATCAGATTTATTTGACAGTCAATGTTGAGCACCATATTGGGCCTTTCTCAACTAAGGGTAGGCACCAGGTCCCCTTACAGCACTTGCTTTTAAAGGAGCAAGTATTCTCTGGGGTATATGGGAATGCTGTTAACAAGAAACATGGCTGGTGGTAGGCAAATTAAACACAGCGTCCCCTGTAAGTCAGACTATCTAAAAGTGATGCAGTGTATGTATACCTATAGATCCCGTAAGATTTATGTTTGGATGAAACAATATTGAGGGAAAGTTGCACATGTAGCCACATCATTTCAGGTCCTGTGGCACTGCTCTCATTGACCGGTCCTAGGGATTTTCTGTTATCAGCCCACACTGAAGGACAACTTAACGAACAGCCCTGAGGGATTTCTTAGAGAATCATGAGATAGTGCAGAGGCCTCTCTCTTCTATTGCCGTCTCCATGTTATTAGATTTCACCAGAGAAACCATCAGGAAGAGTTGAACCGTTTCTAAACACCTTTGTGATTTTATCTCAGGGACACTGTGATTTCTGAAATCAATGAGGATTTCTGCCCTATACTGCTTGAATGATAGACTCAATTCTGTGGCTTGTTTTAATGAAATCTAGAAGGCTTGGAAGCATGGATGGGATATTGTCTGTATTACCTCACTCCTCAATTTTTATACTATATTTTCTTTAGTGTGCTTTGATTCTCACACCAGGGGGAGGAGTATATAGGTAGTTTTTGTACATTTTCCATTTCCTACTGTGCTTTATGAGGCAAATTTGAAATAATATATAGCATTTGATAGTATTTATTTTGCATTCCAGTTTTAGATGAAGGCGTTGTCAGACACTACAGAATCAGAAGACTGGATGAAGGGGGCTTTTTCCTTACCCGGAGAAAAACTTTTCCGACGCTGAATGAGTTTGTGAGCTACTACACCAAGACAAGTGATGGCCTGTGTGTCAAGCTGGAGAAACCATGCTTAAAGGTGACGTACTTCCATACTGTGTCCTTTATAATTAAAGTTTTCCTCACAGTCAGAAAAAAAAGGTCATTGGTTACTAAAAGCAGGAATAGGAAAACTAAGGTCACTGGAGTGATGCTGTTACATGGTCATTTCATAATTTTTTCCCCTAAAGACATGTTCATTATTTTCCATCTTTGGTTGCTTTTGTGCCATGACTGTAGTGTTTAATAGGTGTAATAGAGAGACATGATGACAGATAGCAAACACGTTATAGTCTTGCTGTAGCCAAATTAAGAAAAGCAATGAAAGAAAGAAAGATTTATTTCGCCTCATAGCTGCAGGGGATTCAGTCCATGGTCATTTGGCTCCATATGCTTGTGAAGAACATAGTGGAAGCAGTGGATGTTGGAGGAAGTTCTTCTCCTCATAGAGGACAGGAAGCAGAGAGAAGTAGAAATATATGCAGTAGCTAGGAAGAAACATAGTTCTAGGGAGACACCCCCAGTGACTTATTGTCTTTAAGTCACCTCTTATTTCCTTTAGCTACTTCCTCAAATGCTATCATATCATGTATGTAGCAAAAGCTAATCTTTTGATTGGCTGACCGCTCCTAGGATTTCACTGTATCTGGAAATGTCACAACAGACACATCCAGGGGTCTATCTCACTAATCCCTTTGTGGTTTGTAATACAATCAACTAGACAGTCAATATTCCCACTATAGACCTATAGAATGTCAGGGGCATTGGTGGATGGTGCCTAGCCCTTGCTAACAAAGTATTTATTAGCTAAATAAATGAGTCAACTATGTACATAATACATAAAAACAAAGAAATGACACAAATGAATTTAGTAACAGTTTGATTTTGTAAAAATATACAATGCATATAATAAATACTATGGCCAAAGAATGCAGAAAAGATTCGTGTAAGTGGCATTTCAGTTGAGTCCTAATATTGAAAGGGTCTCATTTAGCAAAGAGGCAGAAAGAAATTACTGTGGACTCTGTGAGGATGATGCAAAATGCTGATGAGATGGGTGGACATCAGGTTGTGGGATTGGAGAGAGAAGCTGTTTGAAGACTTAACAGTACAGATTCTCATGATCACTTTCCTGTTTTAAGTAGTTAGAATACAATTAATAATATTTTTTAAAAGTAGTCTTTCTCTTAAAAAGTACCAGGCTATTGTTTTCAACCAAAATGTTCCATGAATCTTTTGTTCTTCCATTATTTGGGAAACAGATCCAGGTCCCAGCTCCTTTCGACTTGTCATATAAAACTGCGGATCAGTGGGAGATAGACCGCAACTCCATACGACTTCTGAAGCAGCTGGGGTCTGGTCAGTTTGGAGAAGTCTGGGAGGGCCTGTGGAACAACACCACTCCCGTGGCTGTAAAAACACTGAAACCAGGTATGAGAATATCAAAGGTTAAATGGTGTATTTCGGTTTTTTTATGAGCACAGTTTACCACTGTAAATGCCCATGGGACATGGGACAGTCAGTGCTGAGGGCAAGCAGGGAGTATCATCATTCTCTTTACTTTAGGCGACTATAACTTATAGACAGGCTTTAAAATAGAAAGGAAGAACGGGCTCTCTGGGTCAGCTAAACTTACAAATATCCCCAGTTCAAGGTTTAAACAATACATTTCTTCTCAAGGTTAGATCTAAATCTTCTCATGTCCCTTTTGTTCCCAGCCGTTACTAAAATTTACTGACTGAAAAATACTTGGAGCATCAGTTATGGGGAGCACTGTTCTTGCCATGCAGCATGAGGTCCTAAGTTAAATTTCTGTGTAAAAGGCCGGGTGTGGCAGACACTCCTGGAATCCCTTACTGGGAAGGCTGAGCCAGGAGGATGCCTGGGGATTGCTGGCCAGCTAGCCTAGCTGAATTGGTGAGTTTCAGGTTACATCAGAGACTTGGACTTACAAATGAAAATGAAATGTGGTAGAGGAAGACACTGACATTGACTACTGGCTTCTACATGCATGTGCAATCACGTGCATGTTCACATGTACACGCAAGTGCACATGGAGACATACATGCATATGTTTACATCCACATACTCAGATGGAACATCGGCGTTATTCAATAAATAATGAGCTGTACCTGAGTCAAATTAAGATGAACTTTGTATTTGAAATCCAGAAACTATTTTACTTTCCATCTTAATTTTCTCTCTCGTGGCCAGTTAAAGGACTCTATGATCAATATTTAGTGGTAGCCAGTTTTTATGCTCTCTATTTAAAAGATAATGTAAGAGAACTTAGAGAATTTAAATAGCTTTCCCAACACTGGTTGTTTAAAAAATACTGAGTAGTTTTTGAACGACTCCATAATTCAGTTTTATGATTTACAAAATAGATATGATAGCAATGAAGCAAATCTAGTAAAATTATTACAACATTTAAATTGGATAATTAGCAGAAAGGTGTTGTATAGTATCTGGTTCATAATGATCAACAAAACATAATATTATTATTATTACCAAGATAGCAAATGCCAGAGATGAGATTTTGATCCATGGAAGCAAATTTTCTTTTTTTTTAACTTTAGTTTTTACTAGCTATTTTTCAATCTCTAAAAGGTTAACCAAGTACTCAGCCAAGGGTTGGTAAATTTTTCTGTCAAGTTAGTAAATATTGTAGAGTTTTCATACTCTAGTGTTACAGCACAAAAAATAGACATGGTCAATAAATAAAATAATATGCATGATTGTATACCAATGAAAGTTAATTTATGGACATTACCTCTGAATTTCTTATGATGCTTGTATGACATCAAAATTTTTTACTCATCTATTTGTTTGTTTATTTATTTATTTATTTGTGTGTATGGTTTTTTAAATTTATTTTTTCCACTCATACAAACTTGATAGATACCCCATTCCCCTCCCCTGGATCCCCTTGTTCTCTCCCCCCTTTTCCCTTTCCTTTCCTCCCTCCCTCCCTTTCTCCCAGTGGCCCCTCCCCTCCCCATTCCTGGAGCATCCTTTAGTGTGCATGTCAAACTTCCCTCTGGGTCCTCCTCACTGATGAGGTGTAAGGACTCAGTAGCATTGTCTAGAACTCTTTCTTATGTTCCCCTTCAGTATAGGAACACTATTGTGGCTGTTAATCTCTTGCCTCTAAGGATCCTAATGCCTGTGATCCTTGCTAGACTTTGGGGGGTCAATGATATGTTGGTCATTGCACAGATCATGCAAAGTCCTATTATGATTACTTTGGCCCTAACTTGTGTGGGGTATCTTGATTATCATTGCTCCCCATCTTTAAGCTCTTACAATCTTACCACCCTCTCTTCTGCAAATTTCCCTGAGCTTTAGGATGGGGAGAGATTAGGCTGGTCTGGTTCCAGGTGATTAGCACAGGTTCTCTGATGTTCTGAATTATGGTTTGTTGTTTTCAGTTTTGCTGCTCCTGCACCACCTTTGATGCCATCCTGATTGGTACTGGATGTCGCCTCCTAACCAGAGATAAAAAACTGTTAAAATGGAGTCTTACTGCAAGAGTAGATTCAAAGGTAGATGGAATAAGAGTAGGAGACTGTGGTGAGAGGGGGTCAGTCTCCCATTTGGAGGATGGTTACCATCTACCTGGCAGACTCTATGCCCTCCTTGAGTGGTGAGATCAAACCCCTTCAGTTGCAAGTGACCAGGAAGGAAAGTGAGTGAGCTTAACCAGATGTCTCACTACTTACTTGCGGTACTTGATAGTGACCTATTTACTCTGCTGTAGCATGTTCCCCTCTCTCCTTAATTCGGGGGGGCCCTCCTTCCCCTTCTCTCCTGTTTTTAATCTTTGCAATGACTGTAGGTATTACAGAGATTTATCTTTGAATATGTCACTAAGTAGGTTTGGTACTAGGATCTACCTATTAGGGAATACATTCACTTCTTAATTTTCTGTGTCTGGGATACTTTACTCAGTATAATTTTTCTAATTCCATCCATTTCCTGTCAAATTTCATTAATTCATCTTTTTTGATGGCTGAGTAGTATCCTATTGTATAAATGTACCACATTTTCCTCATCCACTCGTCAACTTTTGGACATTTGTGTTGATTCCATGACTTTGCTATTGTAAATAGTGCTGCTATGAACATGGTCATGCTTCTGACATTGAGGTGAATTTTTCCTTTATGGGGGATTATTCCCAAAAGTAGAATAGCAGGATCATATGGCATTTCAATCTTTAACTTCTTTAAAAAACGCCAGACTGATTACCAGAGAGGTTGTATAAGACTGCATTCCCACCAGCAATGTAGGAGAGTCCCTTCTCTCCACATCCTCTCCAGCTTTTGGTGTTGTTTGTATTGTGGATTTTTGCCATCCTGACTGGGGTGAAATGATATCTCAGGGAAATTTTGATTTGCGTTTCCCTGATGGCTAAGGATGTGGAGCATTTTTAAAGATATTTATTAAACATTTCAATTTCGTCCCGGGTAAAGTTTCTTCTGAGTTACCAGGCCCATTTTTTTAAACATTTTTTATTATTATTTCTGCTCATACAAACTTAGTAGGTACACCGGTTCCCTCCCTCCCTCCCCCCCCCACCCCCTGCTTCCCCTTCCCTCATCCCTCCCTCTCCATCCCCCAGCGCCTCCCCCCCAATCCCCAGAGAATCCTTTAATGTGCATGCCAGACTCTCCTCTGGGCCCTCCTCTCCGATGACGTACAGGAGGAACCCAGTGGCATTTCCCTGAATCCTTAACCTGTGTTCCCCTTAAGCATAGGAACATTACTGTGGCTGTCAATCCCTTGCCTCCAAGGATCTTGGTGCCTTTAGCAAATGCTAGACTTTGTGAGGTCAATAGTGTGTTGGACATTGCTTGGGCATGCAAAGTCCAGTTATGATTGCTTCGGCCCTAACTCATGTGGAGTATCTTGCATATCATTGCTCCTCCCATCCTTGTGCTCTTACCCAGGCCCATTTTTTAATTGGGCCATTTATCTCCTTGGTGTTTAGTTTTCTAAGTTCTTTGTGCACTCCGGATAATAGTGCTCTCGGTATCAGATATGTGGCTAATGAAGATTTTCTCCTGTTCTGTGGGTTGTCTTTTTGCTAGTTTGCAATTTCTTTAGCTGTACAGAGCTCTTTAATTTCATTAGATCCCATTTGTTGAGTGTTGGTTGTAGCAACTGTGCTATTGGATTTCTATTTAGGAACTGTTGGCCTAGCCCAATCAGCTTGAGGGAGTTCCCTACCCTTTAAACTAGGGTTTTTATAGTCTCTGGCATTATATTGAGGTCCTTGATCCATTTGGAATGAATTTTTGTACATAGTGACAAGTACGGGTCCAGTTTTAATCTTCTGCATGTGGAGATCCAGTTTTGCCAGCACCATTTGCTGAAGATGCTGTTCTTTTTCCATTGGATTTTTTGGACTCCTTTGTCAAAGATCAAATGGCTATAGTTGTGTGGGCTTATATCTGGGACTTCAACCCTTATCCATTGATCTGTGTGTCTATTTTGGAGCTGTTTTTGTAACTATGGATTTATAGTATAGATTAAGGTTTGGTATGATAATACCTCCAGCAGTGTTTTTGTTACTCAGCATTGTTTTTGCTTCCATATGACTTTTGAGATTGGTCAATTTCTTTAAAGAATTGTCTTGGGATTTTGATTGGTATAGCATTTAATCTATATATTGCTTTGGGTAGGATGGTTATTTTTATGATATTGATTCTGCCAATTCAGGAACATGGGAGGTCTTTCCACCTCTGGTGTCTTCTGAAATTTCTTTCTTTAGGGTTTTAAAGTTTTCATTGTAAAGGTCTCTTACTTCCTAGGTTTATACCAAGGTATTTCTTTTTTTTTTAGGGGCTATTGTAAATGGGATTGTTTCTCTTAGGTCTTTTTCACTTTTTTTGTCCTGGGCATATAGGAATCCCTGATTTTTGTATATTTATTTTGTATCCTGCCACCCTGCTGAACTTCTGTATTAGTTCTAAGAGTTTCCTGGTGGAGTTTTTAGGATCACTCAGGTATAAGATCATGTCGTCTGCAAATAGAGATAACGTGACTTCTTCCTTGCCAATTTGAATCCCTTTTATCTCCCTTTCTTGTCTTATGGCTCCAGCTGAAACTTCAAGTACAATATTGAATAGAAGTGGTAAGAGTGGATAGCATTGTCTAGTTCCTGATCAAAGCAGGAATGCTTCAAGTTTTTCCCCATTGAGTATAATTCTTGCTGTTGGTTTGTTGTATACAGCTTTTATTATGTTGACAAGGGTTTTGGTTGATAAGGGTCTCTAGGGTTTTGATCATAAAAGGCTGTTGGGTCTTGTCAAAAGCTTTTATGCATCTATCGAGAGTATCATGTGCTCTTGGACTTTGGACTGGTTTATATGATGAATTACATTTGTTGATTTGCGTATGTTGAACCAACCTTGTGTGCCTGGGATAAAGCCTAGTTGATCACAGTGAATGATCTTTTTGGTATGTTTTTGAATCCGATTTGCTAAGACTGTGTTGAGAATCTTTGCATGTGTTCATCAAAGAGTTTGGCCTATAGTTTTCTTTTTTAAGTGTATCTTTATTAGGATTTGTAATTACGATGATATTAGCTTCATAGAAAGGATTTGGTAGTCTTCCTTCCTTTGCAATTTGATGGAACAGTTTAAGGAGTATTGTTTTAGGTGTTCCTTAAATGTCTGATAGAACTCTGTGCTGAATCCATCTGGTCCAGGACATTTTTTGATGCAAAGATTCAAGATTACTTCATCAATTTCCTCATATGTTACAGGAGTATTTAAATAATTCAAAACTTCCTGATTCAATTTAGGCAAGTTGTGCTAACTTAGGAATTCATCCATCTTTTTTTGTAATCAAATTTCACTTAGTATACGTTTTTGAAATATTACTTTATAATTATCTGAATTTCTTAGGTATCAGTTGATAACTCTATTTCATCTCTAATTTTGTTAATTTGGGTTTTCTCTCTCTTGATTTTGGTTAATTTAGCTAGGGGTGTATCAATCTTACTGATTTTTTTCAAAGAACTATCTTTTTATTTAGGTGGAGTCTTTGCATCCTTTTCCTTATCTCAGTTTTGGATATTTCTCCCTGATCTTGCTAATCTCTTCTCTTCTACTGCTTTTGGGATTGGATTGCTGTTGTGTCTCTAAAATTTTAAGCTGCAAAGTTATTTACTTGTGACATTTTCATTTTTTTAATATAGGCATTGAAAGCTATAAATTTTCCCCTTAGGACAGCTTTCATTGTGTCCCAGAGATTTTGATATGTTGTATTTTCATTATCTTTCACTTCTAGGAAGTCATGAATTTCCTTTTTCATTTCATTCTGAACCCATTTCTCATTCAGCATCACGGTATTTAATTTCTAAGAATTAGTGTATTTTCTGCTATTTGTTGTGTCATAGATGTCAAACTTTAGACCATGGTGTTCTGATAGGATACATACTATAATTTTAACTTCCCTGTATATATGGAAATTCGTTTTGTAGACCAATATGTGGTCTATTTTGGAGAATGTTCCATGGGCTGCTGAAAAGAATATGTATTCCTTGGTGTTTGTGTGGAAGGTTCAGTAGAGTTCTGTTAGGTCCATTTGAGTCAGGGTTTGATTTAGTTCCAATGTGTCTCTGTTGATCTATCCCATGTTGAGAGTGAAGTATTGAAGTATTATCATTTTGGGATTGATTTTTTGTTTTAGATGTTGAAATGTTTTGAACCAGCCTTTTACTTTTAGAATGTGCCTATTTTTTGTGGTGAGATATGTTTCCTGAAGGCAGTAGATGGATGGGTTGTGATTTCTAATCCATGTTTATAACCTATGTCTTTTGATTGGTGAGTTAATTCTATGGACATTTAGGGTTATAATGGAGAAATTACTTTTGAGTCCTGACATTTTTTGTCTTTAGTGGCCTTCATATATGTATTATTTAGCTTGTAAGTTGTGATGGTATTATTCTTCCTTTCTGTCCTCCTGGATATGGTTGTTCTTTTCTTTATGCTTGAGTATCTTTTCTAGTATTTTTTGAAGGTCTGATTTGGTAGTCATGTAACCTTTCAAATTGTGTTTATGGTGGAAAATTTTTCTTTCACCTTCAATCATGACTGGTAGTTTTAATGGGTATATCAGCCTAGCTTGACATTTGTGTTCATTCATTACTTGAAATACGTCTCTCTAAGCTCTTCTGGCTTTTACTGTTTCCATTGAGAAATCATTTGTTATTTTAAAAGTTTCCCTTTTAAAAGTGACTTTTTTTCCTCATGAAGCTCTTGGCACATTCTATTTGTCTTATATGTGCAGTGTTTTAACTATTATTTGGTGTGGCAAGTTTCTATTTTGGTTATAACTGTTTGGGGTGAGGAATGCCTCTTTTATTTGAATGGGCTCTCTTTCTTTAGATGTGGAAAGTTTTCCTTTATGAATATTTGAAAAATTTCTTCAGGTGTGGTATTTTAGGTTTCTTGTTCTGGTATTCCATGAATGTACATGTTAGGCTTCTTCAAGGTATCCCATAACTCTTGAATATTCCTCTCAATTTTCTTTCTGGCTTTACCAATCTCTTTGATTAAACTGATTTTTTTCTTCTATTTAGTCTTCAAGATCTGATGTTCTTTTTCTGCTTCCTTAGTTCTGCTGATAAAACTCTCTGTGCTGTTCTGGGTTGAAGATAACGTGTCTTTTAGTTCAAATTTAATCTCTGCTTGAGATTGTTTTAACTACTCTATGCCTATTTTTGTTTCTTCAGTTGCTTTTCGCATCTTCTCCAAGTGCCTGTTGTGTTCCTGTTCAAATTGGTTGATGAGGTTATTTAAATCCTTCTGGATTTCCTCTTTCATTGTTTTTTTTAATTAATTAATTAATTTTTTCCACTCATACAAACTTAATAGGCACCCTGGTCCCTTCCCTCTTCATTGTTTTGATCATAGTAAAGATCAAGCTTTGAAAATCATTATCTTGGGTATGGCTTTCTTGGCTATTTTCTGTGCATTTGTTCTGGTTGGATTCCATTATTATGTAGGAGATTTGTAGGAGATTTGTTGTCTTGATTTTTGTTTCTCTCAGATTTGTGCTGTGACCTGGGCATTTTTTGTTTTATCTCTTATGCCCTTCTTGGTGTGTTTTTGGCTGACCTGAATCAGACAGTATTACTACACTTGAGCAGTTATTGCTAGGTGTTTGTTTTGGAGTTGGATGTGTCTGTCTGGTTTTGCTTGGTTTTGTTTCCTAGATGAGGCTATTAGACTGTTAATGTATCAATTAAGGCGGGCTTAGTAGACAGGGATTGAAGATTAGTAGGGAAGAGCACTTTTTAGGATTATTTCTTTGGTGATTTGTGAAAGTGGATGGTTAAGTCCCTGAAGTTGTGTGAATTTTGGTGTGGGTTGTAAGGAAATCTAAAGCAATGTTGATTAACAATTGAGAGTAACAGGAAGGTAAAAAGGGTTTACTTATCTTAGAGCTGGAAGTGAAGATTCTTTTCCGTTTGTTAGGATGATTTTGGACGTCCTCAGATGTATGATGTTGGTCCCCTAACCTGTTGCTTGGGTTTTCCCTGAACTCACAAGGAGCAGTGAGCCCACTGCAACCCAGAACGGAAAGTATAGGGTGTTTTTTTAAAAATGATAGTTTTTATTTTTTACAATTTCACACACACACACACACACACACACACACACACACACACACACACACACACACATATATATATAGTCCCTTTGCAATCCTCTCTCCTTTCCCCTCTCACTGAACTCCTTCTTCTCAACAAATCTTTCCTTACTTCTATATGTGCGTGTGTTTGTTTTGCGTGTGTGTGTGTGTGTGTGTGTGATTGACTTTAATCAGGGTTATTCATGTAAGTGTGGATAGGGTGTTATTTACTAGGGCATGGACAACTTACCAGTGGCTACAAAAAATGAATTCCTCTCCTTCAGAAATCATTAACAATCAACAGTTCCTCTAGGGATGGGTGGGTCTTCATTAGGCACCTCCCCCTTCCTTGATGGAATTTTAAAGGGCCTGGCTTTATGTAGGTCTACACAGGTATCCACAGCTGCTGTGAGTTCATCTAAAGCATTTCACGGCAGGCTCCACCTACTCTGGCTCTTTCATTCTTCCTATCTCTCTTTCTATGATGATTCTGAACCCTAAAGTGGATGGCATAAAGTTTCTGTTTTGGATTAAGCACTGGACAATAATTTATGCTCAATTCTCTGATTTGACAGCAATTTATGCTCAATACTTTGACTCAATACTTATGTGCCTTGACATTAACCATTGTTTATTGCAGAAAGAAACTTCTTAGACCAAGTTTAAAAGAGTTAGTAATGTGTGGCAATAAATATAAATATTTCAAAAGTAGTTTGACACAGTAGCAGGTTGTCTCTAGGTCCAGTGACCCCATGGGTTTTGACCAGATTTATAGTACCAGGCATGAATTCCCTCCTATGGAGTTAAACTCAAACCCAATCAGAAAGCAGCTGACTACCCCCTGACAGTCATGCCACTATTGCATTGCTGGACTTATCTTGCCTGGCAGATGGCCTTGTGGTATGCAGGGTCCACAACAGGGCACTACCATTGATGTGTTTCTTCCTCTAGCAGCTTGCCCAGCATCCTCACCTTAACACTTTGCAAACTAGCCAGAAGGAAAGAAGCCTCCAGCACAGTTCTAGTTTGACTTCTCAATGCTGGGTTTTTGATAATTGCTGTTATATATCACAAAATTCACAGAAACATCAACATGGACCCAGATATGAGGGTTACAGACTCAATGTAATTCCAAGATTTGGGAAGTTACGCAGTACTCAAGTTGACTATGCTACTTTAGAAAGTAATTATAGTTAAGGATGAAATAAAAATCACTTTTTTCCCCTTTGTAACTTACCTTCATTAGCTTTCTATATGACTGTTAAGTTCTTAGGACAATAACTTTATAGCTGATTGACTCTAAGCACATAAATGAACTATTAAACATTCTTTGTGGTATGGGCATTATGAAAAAAACTGCAGAGACACTAAGTGCTTTGTGAAATGAAAATGTTAAGATCACTTGGTGTAACAGTTAAGACCATAAGTTAGGATAATGTGATATCTTTGGACAGTTTATGAAACTTTCTGCATCTCTTCATCTGGACATGGAAATCATCATAATAACTAATTTGTTATTAACAAACAAACAAAAGTTATGCCAATGAGTTATTTTTTTTTCCAATGAGTTCTTAATAAGTGTTAGCTTCCAAGGTTTCCAGCAGATGCAAGAGTTGAGATTCAACATCTGAACATCCAAGTGTTACAACAAGAGACACATGTGTGGCTAATGCCACTAGACATGCTGTCCCAGCACTGATCCATTCTCAATCACCGTACTCATGTAATTTCAAATCCTGAGTTTGTTGATAATCTGAGATGAAATTTCACTGTCCAATGTAATCAGTTTTCTCCAAAATAAACAGCGAGCTGCTCTTTCTAACATTTCTCTCTAAGGAATGCCCTGTAGAGGTCAAAAGAGAATAAAAAACATCATATTTTTATACCAATAAAAACCACGATCATTTGCTCTGCAACAAGAATAATTATTATTGATTTACAGTGTAATAGCAGCAAACAGCTTTAGTGATTGGTTAAATGTTTTCACTTTACCAGGGACATTAATCAATCTTAGCAGCTATTTATTGCCTGGCAGACTACCATGCAATAAAGATGAGTCTGAAATCAACTCCCACAGTAGCTTTGACAGGCAAAAATGAATATTTAATGTTGTATTACTAGCTCAGTTGAGACTGGGGGTTTTTTGCTTTGCAGCTGGTCAACTACAACCTGCATGGCCACTGAGGGCTCTGAGCAGCCCTTACTTGTAGAGGATCCTGGTGCACTGTGATTTCAGAGCTTGCTGATTGGGATTGTCTAGGGTCTTACATAAATTGTCTGAGTCATGATCATAATTGCCACTGTCATTGGAAGTTTCATGAATCAGAGTCTTTTTTGAAGATAGTTATATCATGTTATTATTTAACCAGAGGCCATTTATAGCTATGAAGAATAAAATGATTTTGTATGGTTTAGGTGCCTCTTATCCTGGTCTTTTGGAATGTATGTAGTAAGCTAGTGATAGAGTTAGAATATATAATGAGAAAGAGAACAGACTTATTTCTTTTGCTCTTTGAGGCTTTGCCTTATTTCCTTCTTGGTCAATGAAAAAGTACTTACAGGTAACCTGTTTGATTTCTCAAGAGTATACAAATAATAATTAATGATAGTAATAATTGGAATTTATTGGATTCAAATGTGCTAGACAAGTTAACAGTGCGTTAACTTGCTCAAGATTACACAAGGAAATAGTAGAGCTGAGATTGGTTCTTTCAAAGAGTAGATTGCATCACTACTTTGTATGAAATGTCTGTGGGTCCTCTTCTTAACTTGATGTTGACACATGAGCTATACCACTAAATGTCCACATCTATGTTCAAACGTCAGTTTGTGATGTCTTTATTGTGGAGTAAATGATGGTGTCTGAGAACCAATGGAAATGGCATTTGTATCATCCTGAGTGAATATTGATTTAAAATGACAGTATTTCCCCAGTTACAGTGATAGTGCTGGGACATTATAGCCTAAAAGACATAATATATGTTAAAATGACTGCTAAATATAAACTTCAGGTATGATTTCTCCTTTTAGACTTTCTTTGATGGTAATGGTTTGACAGATTCCATGGTGAATGAGAAGTTTAAGTCATTTGAATGCAACTTATCTGCTGATTAGTCTTCAAAACAGACCCCAGAGATATTTCTCTTATTATTTGATCAAACTTCTCAGGCTCTGACTATGGAAGCAAATAATGCAAGGGAAAGCCTTTGATATAGATTTCACACTAAACAGGTAATAATTATAAGTAGGACATATTCATGTCCTTGACTCACTGGAAACATAGGGTACAGAGCAAACAGAAAAGATTCAAGCAGCATTCTCAAAAAGCCATATGTATTTATCCCCTACTGCTAGTCCTACTCTTTTTTTTCCTAATAGTGGATACATATGTTGTTTCAGGGAATTTTCCAACTGTTCCCACAGTGAGTGTCAGAACAGGGCAGCGGTCAGTCTTTCGTGGGTGTGAAACAAAGATATCTGACTGGAGTTATTATATATTCTCAGTCCATTGATGTTTACATTAATAGATGCTCCCTTTGTCTTAAGATACCTGTCCTTACACACCAGTCTCTCTTTTCATTTTTCATATGGACCTGAAACATTCCTCTTCACCTGTGGGTTGTAACACATAAACCACACATCCTTGTTACAATGGTACATGTAATAATTAGGTTGTCTTGGCTGAACTGATTCTATTCTTTGATAACTCTGAAGATTTGTGACACTGATGCTTTTACATTACTGAGCAGCAGGAAGCAATCTTGATGATTTCCACCCTGCCTCTGTGGGGTAGGAATGCCTCAGCGGCATCAAGTGATTTCCTTCTCTTCTTGTTTCAGGTTCAATGGATCCAAATGACTTCCTGAGGGAGGCCCAGATAATGAAGAGCCTGAGACACCCAAAGCTTATCCAGCTTTATGCTGTTTGCACTTTAGAAGATCCAATTTATATTATTACAGAGTTGATGAGACATGGAAGTCTGCAAGAATATCTCCAAAGTAAGCGATGGACTCAATAAAAGAAAAGGAGGAATTGTGTGTAGCTGTCCCATAAATGTCAATTTAACAAGCCTTTTCTAACCCAAAGGATATTTAAAATGTGTATATCTGTAAGAATGAATGTTATAACATCAACAAGCTCAAGTGCTATTTAATAAGATAAATTCTATATACTCAAAAAGAAGGGAAATATTTACATCATGGAAGATGAAATTGCTCACAATAGACATAGCACAGAAGCTAAATGTAATGTGGGAAATTGGCAAAGAAGGGCTTTATATCCATTTTCTGTACTAACTAATTGAACACCGACTAATTATATAGAACTTGCAGATATTGAATCTTTTAGGGGAAATAGAGAAATATATGTCCTATGGTGCTTTTAACTTTGTATTTGATAATATTGCATACATGGATATTTAAAAATACTTCCATAGCTAGGCAACATCAGAATTTTCATACTAAAGGTAGAGATGTACTATTGCTGTGATCTTTCACCAACTTCCTGCTGTCAAAGAAGATGTAAGGGCATTGTAAGATTTTGATGCTTATTATAAGTGAATAATTCAATAAATAACAAAATAATAAGCATTAAGATGAGATGTTCAAAATTGATATAAAATACTAAGGGAATAATTCATGCTTGAAAAATAGGCTTTGTCTTTGATTTCTTGAAATGTCAGAGCAAGATTGATAGAGTATATGAGGAGGTGAGAATAATGGAACACAGGTTTCAGAAAGATGAGAGTGTTCTCTGATTTCAGGGTGACTTGAGATACTGGTAATTTTAAATTGCAAAACAAAAGAAGAACTACAGAGATCACACCGTGGTTTACAACGTGCTGTTTAAAACAGACATACTGAGTTTCCTCGTATATTGTGGTCAAATTTAGCAGCTTCAGCATATGTGGACCACCATAGGAAGAATAACTTTACTGACTCTTACCTTAGTCCCATAATAAGGCAGAAGAAGAGTAATTTTGTGTTCTATCTAACAAAGTGCTCTGTAAGCATCACCTATAATAACCAGAGTAGACAGGATTGTCAATTCTCAGTATTCAGGCCGACTGAGATCATTTAGTTCATTTATTTCATTTAGCTTCCAAGAAATTCACTCAATGGCTTTTCTCTGTTTTCTTATCAACTCTGTTTAGTCTGTGTGGTTTTCCTCATCTCTAGGACTTCTCAGCAACTGAGAGTTCTCATGGACCCTTTCACCACATAATCCATTCACTTGTAAATTTCATCCAGTCTCATTTTTTTTCAATGCTTATGCATTAACAATTCCCCACATTTTTTATTTCTTCTTTACTTATAACACTATTCCTTATTGACTTATTTCTTGATTTCTCCACTTGGAGGATCTGTCAGGCTGGATAATTAGGAATGTTTCCTTGAAAGATCTCAAATTGCTCAAGTCACATGAACAGTGAGTCATTTTATGTCCTATTCTGTTTGTACAAAATAAATTGGTTGGTGTCTCTGCTCTTTTGATCTCCTTGGCAGAGAAAGAGAGGACTAATTTCACCCTGACCTTATAGCTTCTGTCCAGAAGTGACAGAAGTCAGTGCTCTGCCCTCAAAAGGAAATTAAATGGGACATAGAAATACAATTCTCTAAAGTTGTTAACAGGAGAAAAAAATCGTACATGGTCCTAATCATATGCACCTATTTCAAAACCCTAAATACATACCCTAAACTCACCCTGTGTTCTTCTTAGTGATCTGCTATGCTTGCCATCTTTCCCTCTATGATAAGGTCAACACCCAGGGCAAATGTGTTAGAGTCATTTCTACTTCCCACAAATCCTATCTGCTGGCTTTCAGATACATTCAGATTTTACCTTCTCTCAGCATTCCCACCCATGTTCTAGCTATCATTGTTTCCATCGTGAATTCTGCACTAGCATCCTCAATGGCCTGCTAACTTAAGTTCTTGTTTCCTTTAGTCTTTTCTTAGCTCAATAAGAGTTACAGTTACCATATGAATCAGCTTCAGTTTTCAAAGACTCATTGATCCTCATCCACTTAGCTTGTAAGGTTCTCCTTGATCAGGCTCTTTACTCTTCAGTCCTCATCTCCAACCGCTTTCCTTGTTTGCCCTGTGTCCCTGACTAGCCTTCTGTGCTTGTCCTTAATAGCCTCTGGAAATGACTTTTGGTAATATTTGTGATAATAAACTACTTAAGATAGATGAATTTGTTTCCCAGCATCTAATGGATAGAAGTTGTTTACTGATACATGTTAATTGAATAGCTAAACTGAGTTCATCTGTAACCTGATAACATTGGGACTTGGAGTCGAGATAGTTTTGAGTCTGTGATATCAGCTAGAAATGATCTGGTCAGTATACTGAAGACTCCTGAGGCCTTTTGATTTTTGTGACTTGTCATGTGGTTTACTGAGAGTTCAATATGAACCTTTTGCTCTTCTGGAACCTTGTTCTCATCAAAGGTAAATTTACTAAGTCTTTATCTTTTTTATTAATACATTTTTATTATTATTTCAGCTCATACAAACTTAATAGGTACACCAGTTCCCTCCCTCCCTCCTCCTCCCCCCTTACCACCTGCACCCCCTCCCCATCCCCCTCCCTCCCCATCTCCCAGTGCCTCCCGCCCCAATTCCCAGAGAGTCCTTTCTTGTGCATGCCTGATTTTCTTCTGGGCCCTCCTCTCCGATGACATACAAGGACCCAGTGGCCTTTCTCTGAACCCTTTCCCATGGTCCCCTTAGGTATAGGAACACTGCTGTGGCTGCCAATCCTTTGCCTCCAAGGATCTTGGTGCCTTTAGCAGATGCTAGACTTTGTGAGGTCAATAGTGTGTTACATAATGCGCAGGGCATGTAAAGTCCAATTATGATTGCTTCGGCCCTAACTTGTATGGAGTATCTTGCATATAATTGCTCCTCCCATCCTTTTGCTCTTACACTCTTACTGCCCCCTCTTCTGCAAATTTCCCTGAGCTTCAGGATGGGGAGAGATTAAGCTGGCCTAGTTCTAGGTGGTTGATATAGAGTCTCTGAAGTTCTGGATTGTGGTTTGTTGATTTTCTTTTGCAGTTTTGCTGCTCCTGCAATGCCCTTCACTCCATCCTGGTGGGCATTGTATGTTACCCCCTGGCCAGAGACAAAAAGCTGTTAAACTAGAGTCTTGTGATAAAAGCACATTCAAAGGTAGATGTAATAAAAGTGGGAAACCACAGTGAGGGAAGGGTCTATCACCCATTTGCAAAATGGTTACTTTTTATCTGCCAGACTATATGCCTTCCTCTTCTGGTGAGATCATACCCCCTCAGTAGTAAATGATCAGGAACAAAAGTATGTGAACTTAATCAGATGTCTCATTACTTATTTGAGTCCTTGATGGAGGCCTATTTTCTCTGCTGTAACATGGTCCCTTCTCTCCTTGTTTCTGGTATGACCCTCCTACCCCATCCCTCCTGTTCATAATCCTTGCAATTACTGTCTCTAGGTGGGCTGGGTGGGTTTGGTACTAGGAGCCACCTATTAGGGAGTACATACTGCGCTTAATTTTCTGGGTCTGGGATACTTCACTCAATATAATTGTTTCTAATGACATCCATTTCCCAACAAATTCCAGTAATTCATCATTTTTGATGGCTGAGTAGTACTCCATTGTATAGATGTACCACTGTTTCCTTATCCACTCGTCAACTGTTGGACATTTGGGCTGATTCCATGACTTTGCTATTGTAAATAGTGCTGCTATGAACATGGTCATGCTCGTGCTATCGAGGTGAACCTCTGCTGTATGGGGGGTTATTCCCAAAAGTGGAATAGCAGGGTCATATGGCATTTCAATCTTTAATTTCTTTAAGAATCTCCAGATGGCTCGCCAGAGTGGCTGTATGAGCCGGCATTCCCACCAGCAATGTAGGAGAGTTCCCCTCTCCCACATCCTCTCCAGCATTTGTTGTTGTTTGTATTGTGAATTTTTGCCATCCTGACCGGGGTGAGATGATATCTCAGGGAAGTGTTGATTTGCATTTCCCTGATGGCTAAGGAAGTGGAGCATTTTTTAAGATATTTGTTAGACATTTTAATTTCATCCCTGGTAAAGTTTCTTTTAAGTTCCAGGGCCCATTTTTTAATTGGGCCATTGGTTTCCTTGGTGTTTAGTTTTCTAAGTTCTTTGTGCACTCTGGACAGCAGAGTTCTATCAGATGTGTGGTTAGTGAAGATTTTCTCCCATTCTATGGGTTGCCTTTGAGCTCGTGTTACAATCTCTTTATCTGAACAGAAGCTCTTTAATTTCACAAGATCCCAACTGTTGAGAGTTGGTAGCAGTGACTGTGCCATTGGATGTCTGTTTAGGAAATGTTGGCCTAGCCCAATCAGCTCGAGGGAGTTCCCTTTCCTTTCAACTAAGATTTTTATAGTCTCTGGCCTGATATCAAGGTCCTTGATCCATTTGGAATTAAGTCTTGTACATGGTGACAAGTACGGGTCCAGCTTTAATCTTCTGCATGTGGAGATCCAGTTTTGCCAGCACCATTTGTTGAAAATGCTATTCTTTTTCCATTGGATTTTTTGGGCCCCTTTGTCAAAGACCAAATGGCTGTAATTTTGTGGGCTTATATCTGGGTCTTCAATCCTTATCCATTGATCTGTATGTCTATTTTGGAGCCAGTACCAGGCTGTCTTTATAACTATGGATTTGTAGTATAGACTTAGGTTTGGTATGGTGATACCTCCAGCAGTGTTTTTGTTACTCAGGATTGTCTTTGCTATCCTGGGTCTTTTGTGCCTCCATATGAACTTTGAGATTGTTTGGTCAACTTCTTTGAAGAATTGCTTTGGGATTTTGATTGTTATAGCATTGAATTTGTATATTGCCTTTGGTAGGATGGTCATTTTTACGACGTTGATTCTGCCAATCCAGGAACAAGGGAGGTCTTTCCACCTTCTGGTGTCTTCTGCAATTTCTTTCTTGAGGGTTTTAAAGTTTTCATTGTAAAGGTCTTTTACCTCCTTGGTTAGGTTTATACCAATGTATTTCATTTTTTTAGGGGCTATAGTAAATGGTATTGTTTCTCTCAAGGCTTTTTCACTTCTTTCATTCTGGGCATATAGGAAGGCCTCTGATTTTTGCACATTTATTTTGTGTCCTGCCACCCTGCTGAACTTCTCAATTAGTTCCAGGAGCTTCCTGGTGGAGTTTTTGGGATCCTTCAGGTATAAGATCATGTCATCTGCAAGTAGGGATAGCTTGACTTCTTCCTTGCCGATTTGAATCCCTCTTATGTCCCTTTCTTGTCTTATGGCTTCAGCGAAGACTTCAAGTACAATATTGAATAGAAGTGGTGAGACTGGACAGCCTTGTCTAGTTCCTGATCGAAGTGGGAAAGCTTCCAATTGTTCCCCATTGAGCATAATCCTTGTTGTCGGCTTGATGTTGTTTTATTATATTGATAAAGGTTCCTTCCATTCCTACTGTCTCTAGCGTTTTGATCATAAAAGGCTGTTGGATCTTGTCAAAAGCTTTTTCTGCATCTATTGAGAGTATCATGTGGTCTTGGACTTTGGACTGGTTTACATGATGAATTACATTTATTTATTTGCGTATGTTGAACCAACCTTGTGTGCCTGGAATGACGCCTACTTGGTCCCCATGAATGAACTTTTTGATATGTTTTTGAATCCAATTTGCTAAGATTTTGTTGAGAATCTTTGCGTCTGTGTTCCTCAGAGAGATCGGCCTATAGTTTTCTTTTTTAAGTGAATCTTTGTTAGGTTTTGGGATTAAAATGATATTAGCTTCATAGAAGGAATTTGGTAGTGTTCCTTCCTTTGCTATTTGATGGAACAGTTTAAGGAGTATTGGTGTTATTAACTCCTTAAATATCTGGTAGAACTCCTAAGTCTTTATCTTAAAGGATACTTAGCATACAGAAGGGGATATATATATATATATATATATATATATATACTATACACATATGCACACTATATATGATATATACAATATATACACATATATACATATATTTATACTACACACACACACACATATATATATATACACACTATATATAAATATATTATTCCCTTGCCAATCAAGAGGTATAAGGTTGGTAAAATAGTTGGTAAAATGAATCTGTCACTGGTAAGTAACCTGTCTTTATAGATGTTACTAAATTGAAAGTCGCTTTAGTAAGAGCATTTAATTAATTAATTATTCTTTTTAAAAATTTTTTTTATTTATTATTTATTCAATTGTGCATGTATGCATGTGTGCGCGTGTGTATATGTACGTGTGGGTATGTATGTATGTGTGTGTAGAACCATGGACTAATTTGGGAACCACCATGGACGCCTCCACCTCCTCCTTGTTTACTCTGCCCAGGGATTCACAGGCTCCGCCCTACCAGGACCAGAAATGCAGGCTGCCCTTGCTTCCGCCTGGCGTCTATACGTGGGGTCTAGGATCCGAACGCAGGACCTTCCGCCTGCAAGGAAGAGGCTTAACCCCTGAGCCACCTCTTCAGCCCTAATTATTCTTAAAATGAAGATTATCACACATTTGTGAACGTTTGCTACCAGTTTTGATCCCTGATAATTGTGTTAGACTTGAGCTCACAGGCAGTTCTAGGCCAGTGCACCAATAAAGATAGCGAATGTGTATTAGCCATCTTCTCTAGCACTGCCAGCACTAAGCCTGGCAGGGAAAATGTTTTCATGTCTTCTCTAACAGGGTTAGATGCTTAATGTCATATTTGAAAGAAACATGCATGTCATAGTTGTTCAACTTACCTGATTTTTTTGGGGAAGCAGAGTAGCTTTCTACAAAATGAAAAAAAAAACCTGTCAAAAAAACTTCATCACTGAGAGCAGTTGATGACTGGTGTTTCTTATTGAAATTCAAAGGAGATAAATATCCAGAGTTTAGTTTGTTGGGCTTTCTACTTTTCTCCTTAAACATACTCAACACGTATCAGATATTTAGGTTCTCTTTGAAGAGTTGCAAAAAATTTTCTGTTTAATCTAAATCAATCCCAAGCCTGCTGCTCATTATTACCTTGGACATGCTGATTTGGCAAAAGTAGAAAGGCACATTATTTTCATTGAGATGTTCTTCAACTGAATATAACTACTTAATGCTTGCTGCTTGGATGCATAGAAGTGTATCTACTGTTCTTTATTTTTGTCTGCTCGAGTCATGTAAGTTTAGAAGAATAACTTATAATGAATTCTGAAAATATGAAATTCACCCTCAAACATGCCATATTAGAATCTGTATTCTATAACTTATCACCTCTTCCTGTGAGTAATAGAAACCCTGTGAATTATAAAGAATAATAAACAACCATCTGTGTAGTTGTTCTGAACATCAAAGTAGGTGATTTACTGGAAATCAACTATGCGAGATAGGAGTAGGAGAGGACATGTATTTTTTTTTCTTTGAAAGTATTGTAGTACTGTGTGACAGACAAGTTATTTTTAATATTACAATATTAACTTAGCTAAATTTTCTAACACCTTATGAGGTTGAGTATTATCTGCATTTTGCAGTTAAAGAAACAGGTTAGACAACTTATCCAAGATGCAACTCTTGGTTCCATTGGTCCATGGTCACTGATTTTAATGACATGCACAACACTGGTGTTATTTTTCTGACATCAGTCTATATCTGCTGCCAGCTGGTCTGCAGTCAACAAGTACTATCTCACAGTTGCTGTGGTCAGGAATCCAGGCGTGGCTTAGGGGCTCTAAGAGCTCAGACTCTCTTGGGGGACTATGACTAAGGTGTCAGTTGGTTGCCAAGACCATCTCTCATGTCTCACAGTGTTGTGAGCAGGAGATGGTTCCTCTTCGCTCTTGGATTGAGAAAGTCAGTTCCTCGTGTTCTTTTATAGATTTCTCTGTGTCCTTGCTATGCGGGCGTGAACAACTGTGAAGGCAAGAGTGATGTCTGCCAATGAAATGAATACACAGTCTTTAGTGATTTAATCTTGAAAGTTATGGAATGAATCACTGGGTTAAGCATCTAACCCAGAGAAAAGCGATGGCTACCAGGAGGCAAGGACTCCTGGGAACTATTTCAGAGCTGTCTACTGTGCATGACTGGCCACCAGCTTGTCCTGATCTCTACACCCTTAGTTTTTTATGAGTGAATTTCGTATTCAAAGGCATGGCTGTTTAGCCTACCAGGGCACCAATGCTATGCCACTACATTGCACTCTGAGTTGTATTTTACTTTCATGCTGACATCCTGTTTTAGATCAAACAGTAAATATTAGTTGCTGAAACATGAAATTCAAAGCTCTCAGTGTTTTCACATGCAAAATCAATAACTTTTCACATGGGTTACAATGTTCTTTAGGTGGCTTTCTTTAAGAACTAGTGAACAATCCAATTTCAAGGTTTTTATGTGTGCCCTAGATGAGAAGACATATAGAACAAAGTAACTAATAAGCAATTAGTCACATTTAAATATTCTGCTTACCTTATAAAAGTATATGTATTTACCTTATAAAAGTATATGTACACACTCATGACATTTAAGTCTTTCCCATTTATACATTCTTTAACTCTATTTTCATTTTTATTGGAAGATACAGTACAAGGACTGGAAGCACATGAATCATAACCAATAGTATGGCATGTAATCATAAAGCTAATAAGCTAGCAACTGTGTAGCCACTGCCAAAAGACATCTCCCAAATACCTGACTCCTTCAGCAATCACAACTCTTCCTGATTCTGTATTTTATGATAACTGCTTGCTTATAGTTGCCAGATTTTTACATTCTTTTTTGGGGAGGGGAGAGGGGCGAGGGGTAATGGGGAGGATTTTAGGTATCAACACAGGGCCTCAGGAATGAGTTCCAGCACTGAGCTGATTCTTATTCTTATCTCCCATACAGAAGGAGTTCAGAATTCACCCTGTTTCCTGGCTGTCTTGACATTCTCCTTTTCCATTCAGTCTCCAGCCACTTGTACACTGTCTCTGTTAGGATTCCTGCCTCTGAGATCACATTGACGCTTCATTATTATTATATCTAGAAAATGCCTTTTAGTTCTTATGGCATTTGATTATAATGGTGATTTTTCTCTTAAAACCTTTGACTTGTTACCAATTCAAACCGGTATTTTTCAGCTTTCCTGAAGGGTTATCATTCTCTGCCTACCCTAAATGATGGTGTTTCTCATCAATGTGCTTCTTCCTAGGAATCTAACAGATCCGTTCCTACTCATTAACCACAACCATTAAATTTGTACCTGTAGATGCAAATTCATTTCTGAGCTGCAGCCCCACAGGCTGGTCTTTTACCATTTGCACATGAGCGATTAAAATGTATCTCTAGTCCCAGAGAGCAACATGATTTCATTTTTGCATAGGAATGATTATATTAATAGTTACGGTCTACTGAATGTTTCCCAAGTACTAGCCCCTGTCTTAAGGATTTTTTACATGCATTAAGTAATTTTAAATTTCATTTTAATAACTGCTACTCTAAGATGGTTATTATTATCATTGTACAGATGAGGAGATTGAGTCTTTGGTTGCTCAAAGTCATAAAGCCTTATGAGACACAGCCTTGATCTTAAATATGACATTGCAGTTACTTTTCCTTTTTAATTTATTTTTAATCTTTTAGAGTTTAAAAGATGAATTAAAATAAATTAAAAAATAAGTAATTTTCACCCGTCCTTTCCCACTGTGAAACTTCTTCCCTACAAATCTTTCTCAAATTTCACTTCTTTCTTGTTTTCAAATTATCCTCATGGTCATAAGCCTAAAAGACTCTGTGCTATAATATTTGACTTAGGTATACAAGGATAATGTTTTTTTTGTGAACTCTTCTCTAATTCTCTAGAAATTTAAAGATACCTACCAACAATGTGGCCAATAAACTTAAAGATGACATAAAGCTGCAGAAAGTTGTCACAAAGTAACATTGACACCTTTTACTAATAAACAATGTGATTTCATCCTATAAAGTTAAATATTTAATTATGTAGAGACTTGCTAGTGTCCTGTGTCTATTCCTGAAGAGATGAGTATCCTGTTCTAAGAACATCAGGTTGAAAGGGGGAAATGTAAAACATATAGCACTTGTGGATGCTACATTTTATAAATAAGTACATTTTATAAATATGAAAGTTTTATAAATACAAAATCTAATATATTTTATATATTAGTGAGATATTTTAGTGGGATAGTTCTAAAGACACACTGCATTATAGATTCCATGACTAAAATTAACCTTTTAAATGAAGGTAGAAGCATCCATGTGAATTTCCCTAATCATATGAATTAGAGACATGATACTGATACCTAGCCATAACTGGACCCTCATTAAACTGTGTTTGGATTATGTGATTTTTTTTTGTTCTTTTCTTGGAAGATTAGTGACATGGTGCTTAATTCTGTTGATAATTGAATCATAATAATTCTAAGTTCACTTCAGCACTTCAAAAGTTTTCTAAAGTAAATATTTTATTTTCTCTTTGTTTAGATGATGCTGGGTCAAAAATCCACCTGACCCAACAGGTAGACATGGCAGCACAGGTGGCTTCTGGAATGGCCTATCTGGAGTCCCAGAACTATATCCACAGAGATCTGGCAGCCAGAAATGTCCTTGTTGGTGAACACAATATCTACAAGGTGGCAGATTTTGGACTTGCAAGAGTTTTCAAGGTAGATTTAGCTTTGTTTTAGTTTTTGTAGCATGCTAAAAACTAAACAGATTAGTAGGATCACAGGTCACTATATTTTTCGCCCTGGTATGCTGACACTTGCCTATAATCCCAGCCCTGAAGAGGCTGAGACCAAAGGATAATTATTTCAAGACCATCCTGGTAAACTTAGTGAGATTCTCTCTCCCAAATAATAAAAACGCTACACTATGTGTTGTGTGCATGTGTGTGGTGAGTATAGTCATGTGTGGGTGCTTTCATCTGTGTTGGGTACTCCTTGAAGACGTCCCCACTTTATTTTTTGAGATCAGGTCTCATATAGAGCCCGTACTTGCCATTTATGCTACACTGGCTGTTTAGGAACTCCCCAGAATGGGCTTTTTTCTTCCCCTCAGCACTTGAGTTACAGACATGAACTGCCACACCTTACTTTTGTGTAGTTGTTGGGCATTTGAACTCTGGTCTTCATGCTTGTATAGCTAGCCTTTTATCTACTTAGCCATTGCCATAGCTCTCAATCATTGTTTTTTTTAATATTCTTCCCAATCCCATTTTGTGACATCATTTCAAAGACACCAAGAATAACAAATAGTAAAAGGTATTTAAATTTGGATTCACGCTTGGATTTCTTCATTATTCATTAAAAATATTAATGTGAGGGCATGAAATACAACAAAGGAACGATTTTCTTTTGGCACTCATCATCTTTATAACTTAATTATAAATCTACTAAAATGATTTATTAATCTAAATAAATTATTTGGATTCTGTGTTTTTTAGCAAGTGATTTACATAATTATCAGTGTCATGGTTCTTCAATACCAACTATAAATAAAGCAAAGACATTCCTTACCTCCTTTTTTTAATTTGTAAAGAACATATGTAAAGCCAGAATCTTCATGAATTCTATGCATAGCAGAATGCTCCTTCCAGCATCTTATTGGCACACAGTAGGTTCCCAAGAAATATTTTATTAATGACTTTCCATAGCCCTTTCCAAGAAATATTTTATTAATGACTTCCCATAGCCCTTTCAGTCTCATATGTCAGATATAGACCATTTGCTGCTGTAATTACCAATTGATCTAAGCTTGTCTTGAATATCTCCCTTTAAATTTTCATGTGAAACAGGTTATAAAAAATGAGTGCAGCAAAAAAAAAATTACTTACACTTGGCTTGAATCCTTAATGCATTAACAGGTAGATAATGAAGATATTTATGAGTCTAAACACGAAATAAAACTGCCGGTGAAGTGGACTGCACCTGAAGCCATTCGTACTAATAAATTCAGCATTAAGTCCGATGTGTGGTCATTTGGAATCCTTCTTTATGAAATCATTACTTACGGCAAAATGCCTTATAGTGGTGAGTAATTAGTTCTGAAGTGGATCTTTCTGCTGCAGGTCACTTACTTAGGTGTAACTTTAACTGTTTTGTCCAGACTTAGAGGGCAGAGTTATGATCCTGACCATACTATGTGCCTGTGGGAGCTTGATAGATAAAATTTGATGGTGATAATTTGCATTAATGAGGTGGTTTATGGTTTTCTTCTCTTTTGCTCGTGAACTGCAGTATTATAGACATAACTTGCTATAGGATCTAGTTTAATGTCTACAGCTGGGGAATTGAATGGTAGATCTCATGGCTTCATTAAAGAAAATAATTTGCTCTGTAACCTGAAATTTTAGCTTCTGTAAGTTAAAGATCTCATCTTTCACTTCCTTGTGTGTTCTATTCTGTATTTCTTAGGTATGACAGGTGCTCAAGTAATTCAGCTGCTGAGTCAAAATTACAGACTTCCACAGCCACCTAACTGTCCCCAGCAATTTTACAGCATCATGCTAGAGTGTTGGAATGCAGAGCCCAAGGAACGACCAACATTTGAGACCTTGCATTGGAAACTTGAGGACTATTTCGAAACAGACTGTTCATATTCCGATACGAATAGCTACATAAGATGAACCCTGAAAAAAAGTAGAAATAATGAAGATGTAAAAAAAGTGGATCATCAGCCCAGAAATACAATTTTATCAACCAACTATGAACTCAGTTTATTTTGACAGATTCTGGTGTAGGGTAAACTCAGCCATGTCTGATATAAATGATTGTAGCCACAGTGTATTGAGTGGGAAGCACTGCAGGACAGTCTAAGATGATGTATTATTTTTTTCTCACTGACTGGTGAAATCAAATATACTGAATGAAGTTATGTTTCTTTTTAAGAGAAACTTACATTTCTATTTATTGCTTGAAATGTCAATCAAGAGAATCAACAGATGATAGTCAATTTCTACTCAGTGACTGTGATAGCATTTTCCTGTTTACTAATTAGTGTGGTTATTCATTATTCTTCTAAATTGCTGAATCACATCAGGCTGTTATTATGAAGGAATGTGATTGCTTTGCTGCACAGCAGGACCTGTGCTTTGAGATTTTCCCTCTCTTTTAAAAATATTCTGTAACTACAATGATGGTAAAGCCATGTTAAACGACTTGATTGTACTTGAAGTAATTGCACATATTTTTCCTATGCATAAGAAAATGAAACAGCTGTTGAGTAAAAGAATTAAAACCTTTCTGGTTTTGTGGGAGGAAATGATGGAATTTTTCTCTACCTCAGTGTATGTCATCAGAGAATCAACTACATTAGTTTTAATCTCTTAATGTTAGAACTGGGTTGCAAAACTGATGTGCTGTTATGTACAGAAATATAGAAGAACTCTTAATAGTGCACAAGGTCTGAGAAATAGGCATGAAAGTAGTTTAGGCAAATAGGATGGTGGTAGGATTGATATAGATTTCTAATCAATTATAATACAAAGTAAGCAAATAAGCCAGTTTTAAGTTGACTACAAAGAAAGATAAGCCCTGCTCAGATCTAAAGGTTATGAATAATATCTGAACCTGGTTATGAACTGCATGACTTGTATCTTTTGTCTGCTAAGATGTTAAGATTTTCACTGCATTAAATTTACATCAATCTTGGTAACATTGCCATCTTCTTCAGCAATGGATATATCAAATTATCTGCCTCAGTATGACCAGCAAGATTTCCAAAGTGGTTTCACAGTCAAATATATATTTAAAGATTTTTCTGATGCATAGTACTGAGGGAACAAATGAAAAGGAAGCAGAATATTTCAAGCATATCTTTCATCTCTCTTTAAAAGAGAAGAATATGTCTAGATAGTCATAGGAATCCTCAACCAAAAAAAAAAAAAAGAGTAAATTCTTGTAATGGGGCAACAAGAGGCAAAGAGAGCATTAGGCACATTACTCTTCGCAGTTCAGTGATGTCACTCAAAACCCGAGTCCTTCCTAACCCTCCACTCTGCATTTGTTCACATTCTGCCTGTCCACATTCTCATGTCACAGATGGCTGTCAGGGTAAGTGGGGCTCCTTGTTCTCATCTCATCTACCCAGAGAAAAATGGAAAACCTTTCTTCTAAGCTTTATCCTTAAGCAAAAGTTATGTGCCCGGATCTGTACCAATAATGTACTTAATGTGAATGCTGTGTGATGATTGGCTAAGATGAGAGTCTACCACTGAAACTGGGGATGTGATTAACTTGCCTAAGACAAGTTATTTGCTTGAATATAATTAGAGAGTTGTTTCTGCAAAGGCATTCGTTAACAAAATTTATCTGCAACAATTAACTGTCAGAATTAGTCTATGTACATGTGTATGGATATAACTATTGTCGTGGATGTGTGTGTGTGTTTACAACTCAAGGTTTTCTTAAGACTAATATGGGTCATGTAGCGATAATGACTGTAGAACTTATATAATTAAAAATGCAACATAAAGTGTCTGTGGATGGCGTGACCCTAACAGGGCATCTAGACCACCTCTCATCCCAAGACTCAGGAAACCATGCAGAAGAAGGGACTGTAAGAATGTTAGAACTGGATGACAGGGAGAAGTAATGTCACCTAGTAGCCTTTGTTCCTGCCAGGGTTATTATATCCATGAACTCAATGCAATGCTGTCTACTTCCACTAACCTTCTACAATAGCTAACCTAACAACACTTGGGCATGGAATAGAGAAGATTCTATGAGACAGGACATCATCCTGAAGAACTGCATGGGATTAGTACCAGACAAAAGAGAAGAGCAACCCTGTACTCTATACAGTTTCACACCAGTGGGCCATTGGCGCCCTACTAGTGCAGGCATCTTAAATGGGACCCAGTGGTTCAAACATGTAGGGAAAAGTAGGGGACAGAATGAATCAGGCTGAGGGGAAAATGGGCAGACTAGTACAGAATGCAGTGTTCATTGATGGTGATAAAAACACATAAAGTCATCGCCAATATATATTAAAATAAAAACAGCTATAAAAATTGAGATGGGGTCAGCATTCACATTTTAATCAGTTGATTGCATATAGGATAACTTTGATTATTTATTTCAAATCATCTAGTCTAACACAAACAAGGAACAGATTATATAACAGCTGGCTAAATTAAAATATTTCCCTTTTCCTGATTTCATTTCTTCAGGTTCACTTCTGCTTGGGAACATGTAGAAATGACAGAAATATTCCAATTTCATTGTATAGATTCAACTGCTATACATTTCACTTTTTGTGGTAGCTGATACTAATAAATTTTCAGTACAATCAGATTTAGAAATATGAAAAGGTTATCCTTTCCTGTTTTAATACCACCTGAAACTCATTTAACTTACTGTGTTTGATTCTTGGGGACGTTTATGCTCAAAGTTCTGTCAAAGCAATCTATTATTCTTGTTTTTACCCTGATGGATCATGGAGAAAAATAATGGATTCAGTTATGAGAAGCAGTAATAGATTTTTTTAACTGACATAAATTTCTCTCCTTGTATAGAATAAAAGGATCAGGAAAAGATAAGTTGAATTTCCCACAATGAACCAGCTCTTGTTAAATTTACCTCCCATAAATTGTAGCAAAGCACTTTCCATGTAATGTTTTATTTATGTAAGCCTGTTATTTGGAGGTAGTGGTGAGGGATGTGAGCACATCATTTTATGTGGTATTTCAAATCGCTTTTGACAAAAACCTTAAGAATTTTTCAATAGAAAAATTCAAAATTTTATTAAGCCTTCTTTTAAGAAAGTATGGAAAGAAATATGTTTAAATTATGGAAGGTCAAAGAGGCCCAGAATGGAGTACTAGTGGTTATGGACAGCTAAATATTTGTTGTTAAAAACAAAACTGAAGTTACAGTGAACAGCTGTTTAGATCTTGCTGTTTGAATAGGTAGCTGTAAGGATATCACTGCGTTGGGCCTGCAGATAATAACCAAAAGATGGCGACTCCCAGCTGCTGTCACATGTGTCTGTAGACTGGCCACATAGATCTAGGGAACCATGAAACACACCAATTCTTTTGACCCTTTAATGGCTTAAAAGAAACCCTGCCCTTGGAAGGATGTCTTCCTGTAACCAGCTGGAATTTCTGAGAAATGGGATCCTGTTGGTATCCCATGGTGTGTCACAAATATGTTGTCTGCAATTACATTTTCATGATGTAGTTGAGCATCACAATGGGCCAAACAGTTTTGCTGGAAGTCTATTTATGATGAGCTTTTAGGATATATTTTTCTCCTTGAGAAATCCTGCTGTCATAAATGTAATGTAAATGGGACACCACCTGAGATCTGCGTGCTACATGCCTGCCAGTGCCCATTTGGATTTTCTACATCAGAGAGAACAGCAATGGCATTAGCATGGAATGTCTTCATGTTTTGTTATTCTAGTATATGCAAGATACTGGCAGCATTACATCATGCCATAGCATGGATATACAGCCATCAGAACTCCTACAGAGAGATCATGGAGCTCTCTTTTTCCCGTGGTAATTTCTTCAGGCAGCTTTCCTCTGGAACTCAGAGGACTATGGGGCTGAGTATCCTCAGGTTTTCTCTGAGCACTGAGTCTGACAGAACTCTCAGTACAGTTCTTCTCATTTTGAAAGGCCTGGACAGCCTCTTTATGATCCCAGTAAGACCCAGGATTCCTCAAGAAATGTCCAAGCAGTGTGTGAAGGCAAAGAGATAGGAGTTGGAGTCAGATAAGAGAATGGTGCGATGGGAAAAACACGAAATCACTGACGAGCTCTGCCAGTACTTTGCAGAGATGGAGAGACACAGAGAAGAGTGAAATACAGCCACTGGTCATCAGAGTCCCCCTCTGAGCCACCCCGAAGATGGCACCAGGCTGAGATGACAGCTTGTATGGGAACAGTGATCCCAAAACCCTGCCATGGAAGTTGCGGTGCAGCTGAACTTTGACAAATACCGAGACAGATATTAGCTCAAGTACTGGCCTGCCATGCTCCTGAAGTTCTGAGCTCTGGGCACAGGGATCCCAGGGAATGCTTCCTGAACAGAGTCCCCAGTCTCACCTTTTTCTTGGATACATTTTTTTTTTAGGGAAAGAGACCCCTATACTCATACAAATATGTTCACCCAAGTCCTAGTGGGCTCCTCACAGGGTGGACATGAGCACTCTATCAGTCACTTGGAATTCAAACAGGAAGATATAAATATATATATAATTATTATTACCAGCAGGATACATATAATACATAATATACAATATATAATATATATTATATATATAATATATTATTGCCAGTTGAGAAATTATCTCTTGATATAAAGTAATAATTGTGTACTTTCCACCAGTTCCTGATCTTGTCAGCAAGTGTCCAGTTCATTAAAGTTCTTCATCAGAGGAAAAAACTGTAAATGGGGTTTGTACATCAGTTGCTGAGGATGTTCATGAGCCAGTGCAGTGGGCTCTCCCAGAAATGTTCAGTATTACTTACATTTGCTAGCACCACTAGTAGAGAATTTTTGGTCTATAATCTTCATATTGAAAAAATTCAGTATTGTAAGGAAAACATAAGTGGAACTTTTGATGAAAAATACTTGCAAATCATTTAAAAACCTTGATCCAGCAATATTTTAATTTTTGCATTGTCACTCACTGTGTATATTGTCCCATTAAACTCATTGTAATTTTTATCTTTCTTATTAATTTACTGATTTTTTTAGGGTTGCCCTAAATAACACAGGATGGACTCAAACTCACAATCATTTTGCTTTTGACTATCACCGTGCCACTACACCCAGATTCTCTTTCTTTTTTATGCTGAATTGTTGGTATATATCTCAAATCATTGATTCCATTTAGAAATAAACTGAAGGGAAATAGAATATATTATTAAGCCATAAAGAAGAGCCAAATTTTGTCATTTGTAAGAAAATGTATGCCACGGGATAACATCATGTAACACAAAAGAAGCCAGACTGGGAAAGACAAATATCATGTTTTCTCATATGTAGGAACTTAGAAAACAATGACCTGAAAGTAGAAGAGAAAGTATAGAGATAGGAAAAAGTGGAAGGAGTCTGCAAAGGGAAGATGAGAGAGAGCATGAAGAAGCCCAAAGATGGAAGTTATTCTGCTCCTTGATGGAATGGAAGCTGCTATGTCAGCACTGGGCTGTAGACAGCAGAAATTCTACTTAAGGGAAGGACAGATATTGTACTATTCTAGTCATGGTTACTTTAAGCTCTCTTTTCAGAATTTAGAATACCTATTCCTGCATAACATCTTGTTTGCTTGACTCCAACACATATTATAAATTATCTCAGATCTTATGTGCTAAAACTCGGGAGGAGTCCTGTGGTACTGCATTTCCCTGCCCATAAGGCCATTTGCTTAGATGTCTAGCGCCCATTAGAATTGATTATGGCCTCGGGTCTTTCTCATCTACACAATATTCCAAGAACAATGGCCTGTCTGCTTACATGTTCCACAGCCACCAGCAGTTCTTCCTGCAACATACCTTTTGTGAGGAGCCTTCTTCCTCCATAGCTTCCTGTGGGTGATAAACATGCCCCAGCTCTCAAATATTCCCTGAGAGATGGAAGACCTCTCATTCAGCCTTCTCACTATTCTTTTCAGTCATTTCTCCCTTCTATCCTTGGCATCTTTAGTATTTTAGGATATTGGTATTTGATAGGGAGGGGATAAGAACTGAAGACTGCATTTCCAGAGCTCTGGATGTTAGAAGGTCAAAGACAAAAATTTAGCTTATGGTTTTTTATTTTTCAGCTGTCATAATTCTCTGTATGGACAATCGTTTTTGTGGTCTATGAGCCTGAGTTGTCAGAGCCAAGAGATGGACTGGGAAATATATCAGTGAGTGTCCTAAAGTGCCACATAGGGAAATTAAGAAAAAGTTATTCATAAGGCCATTAATTATGATGTTCTAAGTGTTATAAAGGAGAATAGTGAGAACCTGTAACTAGAAGACAAATGAAGGAAGTGATACATGTCTGTTGACTCAAAGAAAAAAAACTGCTCAGTAGCTGTTGGGAGACAATAGACATGGCAAAGACAAGGACTGTGCAAAGGTAAGAGAAGACCATGCATCTTAATAATGGAAGGAAAACTAATTTGGAAGGAGTGTGAGAGTGAGGAGAATTGGACCCAAGTTAGGGCTGGCCAGAAAGTCCTGTCTGTCCCAATTATGGAGAGCCTTATAATGGGTTCATAGTTTTTTATTTCTAATGGACAAAGAAGCATTTATATTAGGACTGTTACTTTAAAAAATATTTCCATGTGACATGTCTTAGATGTGGATAAGAATGGACATGGAATTAAGGCTCAAGACTATGGGTCTTTTGAGTAAGACATTATACCATCATTTAGGGAAGAGGTTGGGGACGATAGTGCCACACGGATATTTTTTCCTGAGTGGGTGTGAACATGAGAGGAGACATAGATAGCAACTGCTGTGATTTTGGGATTCACAAGGTAGGTGTGTGTTTCTAAACGTGAAACCGATTGACCCTGCTTGAAAGGTTAAGGATGGTTACGGGGAGCTATTTCAGTAGGAATCAGTACTTAAGTAGAGAGGAGCAACATTTTGGGACTCTAATGTGAATGAATAACATAGTCTTTGGTTGTTAAACTAAATATCTTTTCACTAGGGAAATATCCACATGGAATAAATTAAGAACATATCCTGAAAAGGTGTACCTTTTATTCCAGAAATAACCATTGAACAAATTTAATGAAGCTCATGGTGACATTTTTTTTTACCATTTCAGAAGACTGATCTTTGCTAGTGTTCTTTGAATCAGCAAATTTGTTTTCTTTGGAGATAGAAGTTTTCCTTAGATTAGAAAAGCCAAAGAAAAGAAAAGAAAAATTACAGGCAATTTCAAGTAATTCCAAGTAAAATGTCTATGCATTTTCTTGAATATTGATGTCAGCTCTAATTGTCCAAAGTGAAACAATGTGGGTCATTGCAGGTGAATTATAAAATCTGTTAAAAATATGATAAAATAGTGTCAAGAAAGTAATAAGAAACTGGATTTAATAATTCTGGGGGAAGATATTTCAGCTACCTCCAAAGCATAAGATTATAGGCAAAGATAAAAGAGGAAGAAAGAGAAAATGACAACAAAGCAAAGGTGAAACTATTTTAAGAAAAAGTATTATCATCAAAGTCTTTGGAAAAGTGTTTCTTCTTTTATCTGCTAGATGAGCTTAAGAATAATAGAGAAATGTTCTCATTTGGCTTTAAAATATGCTCAGGCAAAGCTCAAGTTTTAGGACCTGAGTGAGAGAGAGGAGATTTTTGTAATAAAATATTTATCTAGAATTATCCTCATGAACTTCAGAGTATCAGAAGCTCTTCCCTTATTCTGGAAGGAAACTCAGAGGCAAACAATAATAAAAAGCCAAGAACATTTAGTCATCTGAGAGATTTTTCCTTCAAATGCAACTGCTTTGTGGGCTTTTCATCCTTGCAGAATTACTCAAGAAAAGACCAAACAAAATTAATGTGGAGAATTATCTTGTTTCTCATATATTAGAGAAACTTGGAGCACTAAATGTAGTGAATCAAGAAAGTGTAAGTTGAGATTGTATTTTGTGACTGTGCATTAAAGTCATGAAGCACCTACATCTTAATATTGCACAAGTGGGAATGGATGCCAGGTAGCACCAAAAAAAAAAAAAAAAAATTAAGCTGCTTGGTAGGTTAATGTCATGAGTTCTCCAACTGACCAGCAGATGGGGGCCCAGACTACTGCCAAAGAGTTCACTACAGAAACAAACACAGAACAAAACAAAATAAAACAAAACAAAGGATCTTAAAACTAATCTAAAATTTTCATATAAAATTCAGTTTGAGTGAACAAAACCACTAAGGAGGGAAGCAGAATTGAGGGGAGAAAAAATAGGGGGATGGTTGAGAGGATTTAATCAAAATGTACTGCATGTATGTATAAAATTGTCAAAGAAAGTATTGAATTTAAATAAATGAGGAAAGATCACTTGATTCTCAGTACATGTGTTCAGATGTGTACCTAACCTAATGATATATACTTCTAAGCTGTGTCCACGATATAGAGAAATGCAGTATTATGCAGTTAATGGTTCACTAAATTCTATTAAAATAACTTTGAGCACTCTTCACCCAAATTACTGTATCACCTTTTTCAACGTTGTTTTTATATTTGATGTGTAGATGATAATATTCCAGCTTTTGTTTTTATGTACATTTTATGATGCATGCTGAATATATTCCCTCATGCTGAATTATATTTCAAATGAATTGAAATACTTTTTATCGGTCTACATCTCATTCTTTGCTTATTCACTCATGTTAACAAAGAATTATGAAAAGATTGTGAAATTTATTTTTAAAAAGTATAGGCATTTAGATTAATATTAATCTAAAAAGTAAAACGATTTGCAATAACTTGCAAACTGACAACATATCACAGTTCATTTTTTCCATCATAAGAGAGTTAAATTATTATTATGACAGTGAAAATCATGCAATTTTCTCCCTGTTGTGTTTTAGAAAATTTATATCAGGAAACAGTTAAACATGGTGTGCTATTTGTGGTATTAACTCTTAACTTAATGTAGGATCTTACAGTAATTTTAGTTTGTACCATTAAATCTTTAATGTATTTTCATCATAAAATTTAAATACTAATGGTTAAATATTGATTCGTTGTTAACATTTTCAACATATCTAAATCACAGAGATGCTTTTTTGGTTGATCTGAAAACCAGTGGAGCTATGCTTTATTTGCTACTCAAGATATGATTAGAGATGAGTGTGTTGGAATTGGGGAGATGGCTCAGGAGATAAAGCCTCTGCCTCAAAAGCAGGGAGGGACCTGAATTCAGATCCTGGGTTTCATGCAAAAACATCAGGCAGAAATGACCCTGGAAGGCAGAATCTGGAAAACCCAACAGCAAAGCAATAATAAGGTAGAGAAATTCAAGATGATTTCTGAATTCACAATTATACCTTCGTAGGCACAAATAGTGCTCTACCACACACACACACACACACACACACACACACACACACACACACACACACAGAGTTAGATCAGTGTGATGAATAGGAAGTGTGGTATCCTTAAGGTTCATTATATACTGGCAGACAGATATCTACTGATATAACAAATTAAAAAAGTGCATGCACTTGTACATAAATGACACTATATCTTTTCTTTTTCATCTTTGATGTTGCTTTGCCATGTTCTCGTGTGGTAGGATACCCTTAGAAGATTTTTTTTTTTTTTTGCAGGACAGTCTTTACTTTTTTTTTTTTTAACATATTTTATTATCTCCGGTCATACAAACTTAATAGGTACACCGATTCCCTCCCTCCCTCCTCCTCCCCCGACCCCTCTGATTACCCTCCCCTCACCCCTTCTTCCCCACCCCCGAATGCGTCCCCTCCCCAATCTCTGGAGAATGTGCATGCCAAACTCTCCTCTGAGTCCTCCTCTCCGATGACATACAAGGACCCGGCGGCATTTCCCTGAACCCTTTCCTTTGTTCCACTTAGGCATAGGAACACTATTTTGGCTGTCAATCCCTTGCCTCCAAGGATCTTGGTGCTTTTAGCAAATGCTAGACTTTGTGAGGTCAATAGTGTGTTGGACATTGCACAGGGCATGCAAAGTCCAATTATGATTGCTTCCGCCCTAACTTGTGTGGAGTATCTTGCATATCATTGCTCCTCCCATCCTTGTGCTCTTACACTCTTAGCGCCCCCTCTTCCGCAAATTTCCCTGGGCTTCAGGATGGGGAGAGATTAGGCTGGCCTAGTTCTAGGTGGTTGATATAGAGTCTCTGAAGTTCTGGATTACGGTTTGTTGATTTTCTTTTGCGGTTTTGCTGTTCCTGCAATGCCCTTGGCTCCACTCTAATGGCTATTGGATGTCATCCCCTGGCCAGAGATAAAAAGCTGTTAAGCTAGAGTCTTGTTATAAGAGTATATACAAAGGTAGATATAATAAAAGTAGGAAACCATAGTGAGGGAGGGGTCAATCACCCATTTGCAAAATGGTTACTTATGATCTGCCAGACTATATGCCCTCCCCTTCTGGTGCGATCACACTCCCCAGTTGTAAATGATCAGGAGCGAAAAGTCTGTGAACTTAACCAGATGTCTCATTGCTTACTTACAGTCCTTGATGGAGGCCTATTTTCTCTACTGTAACATGGTCCCCTCTCTCCATGTTTCTGGTGTGGCCCTCCTACCCCATCCCTCCTGTTCATACTCCTTGCAATTACAGTCTTACAGAGATTTATCTTTGAGTGTCTCTAGGTGGGCTGGGTGGGTTTGGTAATAGGAGCCACCTATTAGGGAATACATCAACGGCGCTTAATTTTCTGGGCCTGGGATACTTCACTCAATATAATTGTCTCTAATGACATCCATTTCCCGGCAAATTCCAGTAATTCATCATTTTTGATGGCTGAGTAGTACTCCATTGTATAGATGTACCACATTTTCTTTATTCACTCGTCAACTGTTGGACATTTGGGTTGATTCCATGACTTTGCTATTGTAAACAGTGCCGCTATGAACATGGTCGCACTTGTGTTATTGAGGTGAAACTCTGCTGCATGGGGGGTTATTTCCAGAAGTGGAATCGCAGGGTCATATGGCAATTCAATCTTTAATTTCTTGAAGAATCTCCAGACATCTCGCCAGAGTGGCTGTATGAGCCTGCATTCCCACCAGCAATGTAGGAGAGTTCCCCTCTCCCACATCCTCTCCAGCATTTGTTGTTGTGTTGTGGATTTTTGCCATCCTGACCGGGGTGAGATGATATCTCAGGGAAGTTTTGATTTGCATTTCCTTGATGGCTAAGGAAGTGGAGCATTTTTTAAGATATTTGTTAGACATTTTATTTCATCCCTGGTAAAGTTTCTTTTAAGTTCCAGGGCCCATTTTTTAATTGGGCCATTAGTTTCCTTGGTGTTTAGTTTTCTAAGTTCTTTGTGCACTCTGGACAGCAGAGTTCTATCAGATGTGTGGTTAGTGAAGATTTTCTCCCATTCTGTGGGTTGCCTTTGAGCTTGCGTTACAATCTCTTTATCTGAACAGAAGCTCTTTAATTTCACAAGATCCCAACTGTTGAGAGTTGGTAGCAGTGACTGTGCCATTGGATGTCTGTTTAGGAAACGTTGGCCTAGCCCAATCATCTTGAGGGAATTCCCTACGCTTTCAACTATGGTTTTTATAGTCTCTGGCCTTGTATCAAGGTCCTTGATCCATTTGGAATTAAATCTTGTACCTGGTGACAAGTACGGGTCCAGTTTTAATCTTCTACATGTGGCGATCCAGTTTTGCCAGCACCATTTGTTGAAGATACTGTTCTTTTTCCATTGGATTCTTTGGGCCCCTTTGTCAAAGACCAAATGGCTGTAATTTTGTGGGCTTATATCTGGGTCTTCAACCCTTATCCATTGATCTGTATGTCTATTTTGGAGCCAGTATCAGGCTGTTTTTACAACAATGGATTTGTAGTATAGACTAAGGTTTGGTATGGTGATACCTCCAGCACTGTTTTTGTTACTCAGGATTGTCTTTGCTATCCTGGGTCTTTTGTGCCTCCATATGAACTTTGAGATTGTTTGGTCAACTTCTTTGAAGAATTGCTTTGGGATTTTGATTGGTATAGCATTGAATTTGTATATTGCCTTTGGTAGGATGGTCATTTTTACGATGTTGATTCTGCCAATCCAGGAACACGGGAGGTCTTTCCACCTTCTGGTGTCTTCTGCAATTTCTTTCTTGAGGGTTTTAAAGTTTTCATTGTAAAGGTCTTTTACCTCCTTGGTTAAGTTTATACCAATGTATTTCATTTTTTTAGGGGCTATAGTAAATGGGATTAAGTCTCTCAAGGCTTTTTTACTTCTTTCATTCTGGGCATATAGGAAAGCCACTGATTTTTGTACATTTATTTTGTATCCTGCTACCCTTCTGAACTTCTCAATTAGTTCCAGGAGCTTCCTGGTAGAGTTTTTGGGATCAATCAGATATAAGATCATGTCATCTGCAAATAGGGATAGCTTGACTTCTTCCTTGCTGATTTGAATCCCTCTTATGTCCCTTTCTTGTCTTATGGCTTCAGCGAAGACTTCAAGTACAATATTGAATAGAAGTGGTGAGAGTGGACAGCCTTGTCTAGTTCCTGATCGAAGTGGGAATGCTTCCAGTTTTTCCCCATTGAGCATAATCCTTGCTGTGGGTTTGTTGTATACAGCTTTTATTATATTCAAAAAGGTTCCTTTCATTCCTATTGTTTCTAGCGTTTTGATCATAAAAGGCTGTTGGATCTTGTCAAAAGCTTTTTCTGCATCTATTGAGAGTATCATGTGGTCTTGGATTTTGGACTGGTTTATATGATGAATTGCATTTATTGATTTGCGTATGTTGAACCAACCTTGTGTGCCGGGGATAAAGCCTACTTGGTCCCCGTGGATTATCTTTTTGACATGTTTTTGAATCCTATTTGGTAAGACTTTGTTGAGAATCTTTGCATCTGTGTTCATCAGAGAGATCGGCCTATAGTTTTCTTTTTTAAGTGAATCTTTATTAGGTTTTGGGATTAAGATGATATTAGCTTCATAGAAGGAATTTGGTAGTGTTCCTTCCTTTCTATTTGATGGGACAGTTTAAGGAGTATTGGTGTTATTAACTGCTTAAATGTCTGGTAGAACTCTGTGCTGAATCCATCTGGTCCAGGACATTTTTTGGTGGGAAGTTTCGAGATTACTTCCTCAATTTCCTTATATGTTATAGAAGTATTTAAATAATTCACATCTTCCTGATTCAATTTAGGTAAGTTATGTTTATCTCTTTTGTGTTGTCAAATTTCACAGAGTATAAGTTTTTGAAATATGATGTTATAATTCTCTGGATTTCTTGGATATCAGTAGTGATATCTCCATTTTCATTTCTAATTTTGTTGATTTCGGTTTTCTCTCTCTTGCTTTCGGTTAATTTAGCTAGGGGTGTATCAATTTTATTAATTTTTTCAAAGAACCAGCTTTTTAACTGGTTGATTTTCTCTATCATTTTCTTAGTCTCGATTTCAGATATTTCTCCCCTTATTTTGCTAATCTCCTCTCTTCTACTACTTTTGGGATCAGATTGCTCTAGTTTCTCTAAAGCTTTAAGCTGCATTATTAAGTTATTTATTTCTGATGTTTCCATTTTTCTGATGTAGGCATTAAGAGCTATGAACTTACCTCTTAGGACAGCTTTCATTGTGTCCAAGAGATTTTGGTAAGTTGTATTTTCATTATCGTTTGCTTTCAGGAAATCTTGAATTTCCTTTTTAATTTCTTCCTGAATCCAGTTCTCATTCAGCATCATAGTGTTACGTTTCCAGGAGTTAGTGTATTTTCTGTCATTTGTTGTGTTGTGGATGTCAAGCTTTAGGCCATGTTGATCTGATAGTGCACAGGCTAGAATTTCAACTTTCCTGTATATGTGTAGATTCGTTTTGTGGCCCAATATGTGATCTACTCTGGAGAAAGTTCCGTGTGATGCTGAGAAAAATGTGTGTTCTTTGGTGCGTGGGTGAAAAGTTCGATAGAGATCTGTAAGGTCCATTTCTTTAAGGGTTTGATTAAGTTCCAAAGTGTCTCTGTTAAGCTTTTGACCTGTTGATCTATCCCATGTTGAGAGGGCGGTGTTGAAATCCCCAAGAATTATCATTTGGGGGTTGATTTCTTGCTTTAGACGCTGTAGGGTTTTCTTAATGAATGTGGAGGGGCCCGTATTGGGTGCATAAATGTTCAGTATTTTGAAGTCTTCCTGATGAATTGTACTTGTGACTAAAATGTAGTATCCATCTGTGTCTCATGATTTTTTTTGGTTTGAAATTCACTTTATTAGACAGCATAATTACTACCCCTGCCTGTTTCCTGGTTCCATTAGCTTGCAGTATTTTGGACCAGCCTTTCATTCTTAGGATGTGTCTATATTTTGTGGTGAGATGAGTTTCCTGAAAGCAACAGATTGATGGGTTGTGATTTTTAATCCAAGTTTGTAATCTGTGTCTCTTAATCGGTGAGTTAATACCATTGATATTTAATGTTATAATGAAGAAATTATTTTTAATTCTGGTCATTTTTTATGTTTAGTGAATTTTGTAAGCTTATTATTTTACATTATGTTTTTGTGGTATTATACTACTCTTCTGTCTTCCTAGATACAGTTGTTTTTTTCTTCAAGTTTGCATATCATTTCTAGCATTTTTTGGAGGTAGACATGTATCCCTTCAAGTTGTCTTTGTGCTGTAAAATTTTTCTTTCTCCCTCGATCATGACAGATAGTTTTGCAGGGTATACCAGTCTGGGTTGGCATTTTTGCTCATTTAATACTTGAAGTACGTCTCTCCAAGCTCTTCTTGCTTTTACTGTTTCCATTGAGCAGTCATTTGTTATTTTAATAGGTTTGCCTTTAAAAGTGACTTGCTTTTTTTCTTTTGAAGCTCTCAGCACCTTTTCTTTGTCTTCAATGTGGAGTGTTTTGACTATTATTTGCTGTGGCGATTTTCTATTTTGGTCATATCTGTTTGGAGTGCGAAATGCCTCTTGTATTTGGATGGGCCTCTCATTCTTCAGTTGAGGGAAGTTTTCATTTATGATAATTTGAAAAATTTCCTCAGGTGTGGAATTTTGAGATTCTTGCTCTGTATTCCATGAATGTGCATGTTAGGCTTCTTCAGGGTGTCCCATATCTCTTGAATGTTCCTCTCAAGTACCTTTTTGGCTTTAACTACCTCTTCCATTGAGCTGGTTAATTCTCCCACTTTTGTCTTCAAGATCTGAGATTCTATTTTCTGCTTCGTTAGTTCTGCTGATAAGACTCCCTGCTTAGCTTTGGGTTGAAGATAGCTTGTCTTTTAGTTCAATTTTAAACTCTGCCTGAGACTGTTTTAACTGCTCTATGCCTATTTTTGTTTCTTGAACTGTTTTTCTCAACTCCTCCAAATGCCTGTTGTGTTCCTGTTTAAAGTGGTTGATGTGGTTGTTTATTTCCTCTTGGATTTCCTGTTTCGTAGTATTAATCATGATAATGATCATACTTTGAAAGTTGTTGTCTTGGGTCTGGTTTTCTTGACTATTTTCTGTAAATTTGTTCTGGTTGGAATCCATCTTTAAGGGGTTGATTCTTTCAGTGGGAGATTGGTCTACATGGGTTTTGTTTCTCATGGATCTGCACTTTGACTTGGACATTGTTGTTTTGTCTTCTAGGGCTTTTCAGTTTCTGTGTGTTTTTGACTGAACTGATTCAGTTGGTATTACTACACTTGGGCAGTTGTTACCAGTGCTTGCCTTGGGGTTGGGTATGTTTGTCTTTTGTTATTGTTATTTCCTAGCTGAGACTATTAGACTGTTTAATATATCAGATAAATCAGGTTAAGTAGATAGGGGGTGAGTTTTAGTATGGTAGTGCACTTTTACGATGTAGTATTTTGGTGATATGTGAGAGTGAGTGGTGTATTCCCTGGAGTTGTATATGTTTTTGGGGTGGCTGTATGGAAAGGTTAATCTACAGTGATTAATATTAGAAAGGAACAGTTAGGTGAAAAAAAAAAGGGGGGAGGTTTACTTATCTTTGGGCTGGATGTGAAGAATCTCTCCCATGTGATAGGATGATTGTAGAGGTTTTCTGATGTATGGCCTTTGATCCTTAGAATTTTGCTTGAGTTTTCTCTGGACTCTATTGAATTCTGAGTAGCAGTGTGTCTTCTGTAGACCACTGTGTGGGTCCCTCGTGGGCCAGAGAGGCAGAGGGGTTGATGTTGTTTACAGAAGTCTTCACCTGGGGCCTGGGACTTGGCTTAGTGGCCCTCCCAAGCTCCAGGGATGGAGGAATGTGAGCAAGTCCTGTCCAGTTGGTCGGACAGGCGGCCGGGAGGAAGAGAGGGGCTGGGGCCGGGGGCGGGGCACAGGCCTAAGCCCGAGGTGGGCCGGGGCGTGGCGCAGGGACACGGGGCGACCGGGGGGTTGCTGGGGGGCGGGGGGGGGGGTGTGTGGACCGGATGGGCTCACTCATCTGGGGATGGCGGCGAGGACCGAGGTGGCGCGGGAGGGAGAAAGGGGGCTCAGTCTCTGCTTTTTTTTTTTTTTTATTATTTATTCAACTGTGTGCATATGCGTGTGTATGTGCGCACGCGTGTCTCTGTGTGTGTGTGTGTGTGTGTGTGTGTGTGTGTGTGTCTGTGTATGTGTAGAACCACGGACGAATTCGTGAACCACCATGGATGCCTCCACCTCCTTCTGCCCCGGGATTCACAGGCTCCGTCCTACCAGGACCAGAAGCGCAGGCCGCCCCCGCTTCCGCCTGACGTCTATACGTGGGATCTGGGATCCGAACTCAGGATCTTCCGCCTGCCTGCAAGGCGGAGGCTTAACCCCTGAGCCACCTCTCCAGCCCCAGTCTCTGCTTTCTTAATGGTGGAAAAATATTGGTAGAAAATTGCCTTTCCACTTTGCTGGTCTTTCTGTGGGAGATTCCAGAGAATGCCAGAATCCCGTGCATTTGTAATGTAGAGTTAAAAGTAATTCTTTGGGCCTTTGGAGAAAACATGTGATTTACCTATGCTTTTAACAGCACTATGTCAACAATGGGTCATTGTAGGGACAGATACATATAGGAGAAAGGGAAGGGTGGAAAAGTTTCAGAGAAATCCAGGCTCACATAAACTCTGCCTCATTTTCTTTTCAGACTACCCATGTTTGCCAAGGAGTAGGCATTGAGATCAGACATAAAGAGAAGAAAGGCAACTAGGAAGAAGAAATAAAAATTATGTAAACAAAGAGACTAAGAGAATATTAGTGGAAGAAAACTTGTTCTCTCTTGAGACCACATAGGTTAGATTTATAGTGTCTATTTCAGTCCAAGCCAGGGATTTACTGACAGTTCTTTGCCAAATCAAATCACTTAATTTTATAACCTTTTTTTGCTCCCAGTAAAATATTGTTAGTATTTATGAATTACAATGAGGTTTTCATGAATATTTCATGAAGGTCTTGAAATATTTGGATCTAAACATGTTGGCAAATATAACCAACATTCAAATACAACTTACTGGGCCTTGAATGGATGGCTAGCTCTGCACTAGCATTCCTCTGCTATAGAACATATTTCTGATCTGTCTCCTTTTACAAGTTGGTGAGTGTTGTGTAGGTAAGAAGAGCAATCTGATGTTAGTAGGGACTGTGAATGTCCTGTGAATGCTGAGTTACAAACAGATGAGTGAGTGCTCTTGGTGAAACTGCTTTATTCAGTATTCAGCACTTTTTGAGGGTCTACTCTGTGATAAGGGATTGATTGTGTCTTGGGAATGAAACTGAAGTATAGTGTGGATAAATCATGGGGCTTTGCAGTTGAACTCATTGGATTTGAGGTATACATACTAATTGTTAGTTATTACCTTGGACACCTTAGTTAACTTTTTTTTTGTCTGTTTAATCTGTGAAGTGGATTTTTATTTAGGTTAAAACTTGTTTTGAAGATTGAGAAAAAAGCACATTGCACAGTGCCTGCTGCAGGGCTCTGCAAGCCTGTATGCTCCTGTAAAGACCTAAGATATGGAGTTATGCGATGTCTCGGTGAGTAAAAGTGTCTGTGTCCAAACCTGGAGACTCGAATTTGAACCTCAGAGCCCACATGATGGAAGAACAGAAACAACTTCTGAAAGTTATTCTCTGACTTTCCTACAAACCCTGTAGCTGTAGCCATGTAGCCCACGTAGCCCATGTGCGCCTGTTCTCTCTCTCTTGAATTGAAATAAGTAAGCAAAATAAACAAATAAATGAGTATTTTTTAAAAATACTAGTCCTTTTAGCTATGAGGTTCATGGGAAACTATATCATGCTTCTACTGAAATTTGTGTGGACCATTATAACAGCCCAGAAGCCACATTGAAAATCAGAGTGGAGGATTGGGCTGGGTTGGGAGAGGTTGAGGTCATGATTTGATGTGTGAGTTGTCTTCCACAGGTGCATGTGCTTGAATCCTTACTTTGGGAAGGTCATGGCACCTTTAGGAGGTAGAGCCTTGATGAATGAAGGCAGTCACAGGGGGTGAGCCTTGAAGTTGGTTAGTCATGCCCTGCTTGAGTGAGTGAGTCTGCTTTTGAGCTTGAAGCAGCTCTCTACTTCCATGATGGGTATAACTTAGGTCTCCTCCAGCTTCTGCCAGCCAACCATGCATTTTCTGCCTTGAAGGACTGTATCTCCCTTCTGAAACTGTAAGCCGAATAAAACTCCCTTTTTTCCCTTTAAGTTGCTTGTGTTTGAGTATTGTCTCATAACAACAGAAAAGAGTAATCAATACGGAAGTCAATATCAGATTTTGAATGGAAATATGTACTGAGTCAAGGACATCATTTCAGCCTGGAAATATGTTGGCGTGCAAGTACAAGCTAGACTTTAAGAATCAGGAGACGTTTGCCCCAGAAAACATAATGAGCCCTCAACCAATGGGTCGTCTTTTAGGATGTGAAAGACAAGTTTTATATCTTTTAGTTTTTAATATTTTTAGTCTATCAGCAAGTTAGTAGCTCAGTTTTTAGGAATCTTTTATTTTTTCAAATTAACAAAAATTATGTTTAATACATTGTATTCTATCTTCATCTACTATACTTTTAAATAGCTTACTTAATTTTATATTTTCTTCCTATTTTTAAAAAATATTCTATTTACTTCTAGAGAGATGAGATGAGAGGGGAGAGAGAGAGAGGAGACAGAGAGAGAGAGAGAGAGAGAGAGAAGAGAGAGAGAGAGAGAGAGAGAGAGAGAGAGAGAGAGAGAGAGAGAGAGAAATACACATTCCATGGTGAGTAGATACAGGTTAGAGGACAGCTTGAAAACCAGTTCTCTCTCTTCCCCCATGTAGGCTTCACATTGAGATCATCAGATTTCTGAGCAGGTGACTCATCTACTGAACAATCTTATCTTCTTGACTTTATTCCTATTTCTAAAAAAATTATTGAATTTCAAATTCCATTATTCTCATGAAATGTATTTATTTGCTCCACATTTTCTGCAAATATTATGGAAAGAAAAGAATTGGCTTAGGTGAGCTTGTTTAAGGAAAGCAGATGTTTGGTAGAGAGAGCTCAGTGTATGAAGGAAAGGCTTATTTCTGAGTAATATAATCTTGAGCATTCTATGGCTTTAAAAGTTATGCATCACATGGAATAGTTAATATGGAAGTGCCTAGTTCATAGAAGTTTTGAACAATTTAGGCTGAATCCAGGCTATGCTTATAAACAAAACCCACTTGGAGTTTAAAACAATCTTTTTTTTATTTATTTCTGCTCATACAAACTTAATAGGTACCCCGGTCCCCTCCCTCCACCCCTTCCTGGACCCCCTTGCTCCCTCCCCCTTTTTCCCCTTCCTTTCCCCCCTCCCTCCCTATCTCCCAGTGCCTCCCCCCCCATCCCTGGAGCATCCTTTAATGTGTATGTCAAACATTCCTCTGGGTCCTCCTCTCTGATGAGGTGTAAGGACTCAGTTGCATTTCCTGGAACTCTTTCTTGTGTTCCCCTTAAGTATAGGAACACTATTGTGGCTGTTAATCCTAGCTTCTAAGGATCCTAGTGTCTTTAGTCCATGCTGGACTTTGAGGGGTCAATAATGTGTTGAACATTGCACAGGTCATGCAAAGTCCTTTTATGATTGCTTTGGCCCTAACTTGTGTGTAGTATTTTGCATATCGTTGCTCCTCCCCATCTTTAGGCTCTTACAATTTTATTGCCCCCTCTTCTGCAAATTTCCCTAAGTTTCAGGATGGGGAGAGATTAGGCTGGCCCAGGTCCAGGTGGTTGATATAGAGTCTCTGATGTTCTGAATTATGGTTTGTTGATTTTTTTTTCAGTTTTGTTGCTCCTGCAATGCCCTTGGCTCCATCCTGATGGGTATTGGATGTCACTCCCTGGCCAGAGATAAAAAGCTGTTAAATTAGAGTCTTGTTATAAGAGTATATTCAAAGGTAGATGGAATAAAAGTAGGAAGCCACAGTGAGGGAGGGGTCAATCACCCATTTGCAAAATGATTACTTTCTATCTGCCAGACTATACGCCCTCCCCTTCTGGTAAGATCATACCCCATCAGTTGCAAATGATCAGGAAGGAAAGTCTGTGAAGTTAACTAGGTGTCATATTACTTACTTGCAGTCCTTGATGGTGGCCTATTTTCTCCACTATAACATAATTCCCTCTTTCCTTGTTTCTGGTGGGGCCCTCTTTCCCCATCCCTCCTGTTTATAATCTTTGCAATTATTGTAGGTATTACAGAGATTTATCTTTGAGTAGCTCTAAGTGGGTTTGGTACTAGGATCCACCTATTAGGGAGCACAGATAGCGCTTAATTTTCTGTTTCTGGGATACTTCACTCAATATAATTGTTTCTAATTCCCTCCATTTCCTGACAAATTGCATTAATTCATCATTTTTGATGGCTGAATAGTATTCCATTGTATAAATGTACCACATTTTCCTTATCCACTCGTCAACTGTTGGACATTTGGGTTGATTCCATGATTTTGCTATTGTAAACAGTGCTGCTATGAACATGGTCATGCTTGTGCTATCGAGGTGAATTTTTGCTCTATGGGGGGTTATTCCCAAAAGTGGAATAGCAGGGTCATATGGCATTTCAATCTTTAACTTCTTTAAGAATCGCCAGACGGCTCGCCAGAGTGGTCGCATGAGCCTGCATTCCCAACAGCAATGTAGGAGAGTTCCCCTCTCTCCACATCCTCTCCAGCATTTGGTGTTGTTTGTATTGTGGATTTTTGTCATCTTGACTGGGGTGAGATGATATCTCAGGGAAATTTTGATTTGCATTTCCCTGATGGCTAAAGATGTGGAGCATTTTCTAAGTTATTTGTTAGACATTTTAATTTTGTCCTTGGTAAAGTTTCTTTTAAGCTCCAGAGCCCATTTGTTTCCTTGGTGTTTTGTTTTCTAAGTTCTTTGTGCACTCTGGGTAATAGAGCACTATTAGATATGTGGTTAGTGAAGATTTTGTCCCATTCTGTAGGTTGCCTTTGTGCTCAAGTTACAATCTCTTTATCTAAACAGAAGCTCTTTAATTTCACAAGATCCCATCTGTTGAGTGTTGGTTGTAGTGACTGTGCTATTGGATTCCTTTTCAACTAAGGTTTTTATAGTCTCTGGCCTTATATCAAAGTCCTTGATCCATTTGGAATTAAGTCTTGTACATGGTGACAAGTACGGGTCCAGCTTCTACATGTGGAGATCCAGTTTTGCCAGCACCATTTGTCGAAGATGCTGTTCTTTTTCCATTGGATTTTTTTGGCCTCTTTGTCAAAGATCAAATGGATGTAGTCGTGTGGACTTATATCTGGGTCTTCAACCCTTATGCACTGGTCTGTGTGTCTATTTTGGAGCCAATACCAGGCTCTAAAACAATCTTTAACATAGAAGGATTTCCTCTGACGTTGCATGTTCCTCATGTATAGGTAGCAGGTAAATAGTTCCTCATGTATAGGTAGCAGGTAAATAGTATACATTTCAGGGAGACAGACAAAATTCCTCTAGTTTAAAGCATGGTGTCTCACTTCTTAACAGGCAGCAAGATGAACATTTTTCTAAGGAACACAGAAGGTGGTGTGGTGTGGTTGCACACAGATCACCTTGTGTCTGTTGATCTATGTGACATAACTTTCTGCCTCTGCTTCCGACTTCCATGGGATTGGTGACATGAGTGATTGTGAAGACTACAGTCTTCAAGCCCAATCAAAATGCCTTCTCCAACCATCTGTTCACAGAACCAGTTTTTACAAATAATCAGGTGGTGCTGAATCTCCCCTTGAAACTTCCCTACAGAGAAACACAAATTCACATGTTGGAATGCCTGCATGCAAGATGATAAAATCAAATGGATGAAATTCATTTTCCTTCAAGGCTGAGTTTTACAAGGATTCTTCATCATTGTGAAGATACCATTCCATTCTCTTAATGTGAAGTCAAAGAAGAAATTACCTGGGGCAAGGATCATTAGAGACTGAATTTAGGATGAATATGAATCATTTCATATTCCTAAACTAGATTAACAGTATTTTGTTACCTCAGTGCTCATCCAAGTTTCCAACAGAAGTTTTATAATATTCCTAAGATGCACACGAAGCTCAATGTGGTAAGATCAGTTATCAGGTCTTTTGATTTAGAACAGGAAGCATGAATGTCAAGACAGGCTGATTCTGAACACATTATGGGCTAGTTCTATAAGTTGAGCTTCCTGAACCATAAAGGGAATTTTCAGGTCAAATAAATTTATTATTATAATCAAATTCAGTTACCCTCAGGCTAAATCTTCACTCAAGGTCCCACGATGATGCACTCTCTGGAGCTTTCCTCTATTCTGAAGATGGATGTTTTAGATTAAGGCACTGGGATGGCCGATTTATTCATTCATTTTCATTCACCAACTATTTATTAAGAACTTATTATTGCCAGGTATATTCTAGGCACTGGAGACAATGGAACAAAGAAAACAAGTCCTTTCCCATTTCGACTTTGCCCTGTTTTTTTTTTTTTTAATGGATAAGTACTTAAGCTTTATTGTTTTTACTATCATTTCTTTATTTTGTACTGGGGAACATATGACATGGTGTCTCTATGAAGGTCAGAGGACAACGTGTGGGAATCAGTTTGCTCTTTCCATGTGTAGTCTTGGGATCCAGGTCAAGTTTTCAGAGTTGACTCAAATTCCTTGGTCTGCTGATCCATTTCACCAATCCAAAGGTTCAGAATACCATACTTTACATTAGGAAAACTATACCAAGGAACTGGTGATAATTTGAACTCTTTAAACAGGGAAACTATAAAATTACAAATCCTATTGATGCTCACATAGACATTTCACTAAGTTTTCCCACAAGGATTTGTCTGACTTTTGTCTAGTTTGCAATGTTTTTCTTACTATGTCCCCCACTCCCAAAATCCACTCTCTATTAGAGGCATGTGATTATTAGAAGGGCCTTGTGAGTCCCCTTGATGTCAGGGAACCTGGATTTTACCTTGGACTGGGGAAAGGGTGTCTCAAAAATATTGCAATGAACTGAGTAGATTCTCTCTGGAATACATTTCGTAGGTGTATTTACTATAGAATGACTCAATGATGTTTCAGAATGTGGCATGCTGCATGTTCATCTAGACATGTGAAACCGACCTTATTTTTCTGTTGTTTTTTCGTGACTTCCCATTCCTCTATATCTGTGAATTCTCTGAGAAAACAGGGTATTTGATATCCACTTACTTTACCTTTCCTAAGTATGTGTTGAAGTTTGTGGAAGTAACTTGCATAAAAATGTGATAACTGGATAATTGCTAAGATTATGAACAGGAGGGATGGGGAAGGAGGGCCACACACAGTACAAGGAGAGAGGGGACCATGTTATAGCAGAGAAAATAGGTCACCATCAAGGACTGCAAGTAAGTAATGAGACATCTGGTTAAGTTCACAGACTTTCCTTCCTGATCATTTACAACTGATAAGGTATGATCTCACCAGAAGGGGAAGGCGTATAGTCTGGCAAATAGAAAGTAACCATTTCACAGATGGGTGATTGACCTCTCCCTCGCCATGGTTTCCTACTTTTATTACATCTACCTTTGAATATACTCTTATAACAAGACTCTAATTTAACAGGTTTTTATCTCTGGCCAGGGGGTGACATCCAATACCCATCAGAGTGGAGCCAAGGGTATTGCAGGAGCAGCAAAACTGAAAAAAAATCAACAAACCATAATCCAGAACATCAGAGACTCTATATCAATCACCTGGAACTAGGCCAGCCTAATCTCTCCCCATCCTGAAGTTCAGGAAAATTTGCGGAAGAGGGGGTGGTAAGATTGTAAGAGCAAAAGGATGGGAGGAGCAATGATATGCAAGATACTCCACACAAGTTAGGGCCAAAGCAATCATAATTGGACTTTACATGCCCTGCGCAATGTCCAACACACTATTGACCTCACAAAGTCTAGCATTTGCTAAAGGCACTAGGATCCTGAGAGGCAAGAGATTGACAGCCACAGTAGTGTTCCTGTACTTAACGGGAACACAGGAAAAGGTTCTGGAAAATGCCACTGGGTCCTTGCACCTCACGGAGAGGAGGACCCAGAGGAGAGTTTGGCATGCACATTAAAGGATGCTCTGGGGATGAGAGGGGGAGGTGCTGGGGAATGGGGAGGCAAAGGGGAGGGGAGGGGGACATAGGGGGATAGGGGGTTGGAGGGAGGGGGGGACTGGTGTACCTGTTACGTTTGTATGAGTGGAAATAAAAAAATGTGATAACTGGAATCAATTGGCCTTTTTTAAAAAAAATTAGTTTGGTTGGTTTTATTCTTCTATTTATTCTCTTGTTACCAATGAACTTCAAAGATAGGTTTCTACAGCAAGACAAATGGATGGCACAAGAAGCCTCTAAGTGAATAGAATCTTTGTCTCATACAAAATACAAAAAAAGGAAATTGGTTGTTGAAACTCTAAGATAACAAGCTGGGCATGCTGCTTCATGCTTGCCATCTCATCACTTGGGAGTCTGAGACAGGATGATTGCCTTGAGCTTGATGCTGTCACTTGGGAACTGAAGCAGAAGTATTGCTTTGAATTTCATGTCATCCACGGCTACACAGCAGAGGATTCTGTTGAAAAACATGAAAATAAAATAAAATTTTTAAAAAATCACCCTCGAAACCATAGTATCATTTATAGCATCAGTACATAAAATAATAATGAAAAAATGCTGTGACTTCAGCAAATGCCAGTCTCTTTCCATTAAGCTTTCACTTTTCTCATTCCATAAACAAGAATATACTATGAGATTTGCTTCTTGACTTTCTGTTCCTCTCTAAAAATTTCTCCGTTGCAGCTGTGATCCATTCTTTTGGTATTACCTATCATACATACACAGGTTTAACAACTCCTAGTGCTTATTGGATGCAAGGCTGACCCTTATCTGCTTGCTTGGACCTTTTGTGCTCTGCTTTGTAGGGTGAAAGGCTGATTTCTATCTTCTGCATCACGCTGGCATCCTTAGCCTGTGGCCTCTGGTTGGTTTTGGACAATAAGCAGATGTAAGATGAATGAGTTAGGTAGCTGACTTCTTACCACTCTTCAAACCATCTGTCTGTCCTAACTCTTGCTTGGCTGCTTCTTTCACCATTAACTCTAGACATAAGTAACATCACTTCTTCCTTTTACTTGTTCTTTTTCTCCTTTTTAATATTATCATCATTATCATTATTATTATGTATGTATAGTGAATATGTGCACAAGTGCATGTGCATGTATGTGTGTACACGCCATAGTATGTGTGTGGAGGTCAGGTGACAGAATCTTTTCTTTCCTCTCATCTTCAGCTTGGGTTCTCAAGATGGAACTCAGATATCCAGGCTTGCATAGTAAATATTTCCCCACCCCAAACCACTTCATATGCTTATTTATCTACTTATTTCTAATATTTTAAAACAAGGTCTCATGTAGTCTCTAGAGAGGATGACCTTGAATTCCTGATACAGTTGATTCCATCTCCAGAGTACTGGAATTGCAAACATGTGCTGCCTTTCCCTGGTTCTTTTCTTGTTTTTACATATCTACAGTTGAGGACATCTTCCTCCTTCTAATTTGCATGGCTTTCTGTCTCTTTTGAATTACTTAATCCCCCAAACTGGTGATTTTTTTATACTGGTGATCTTGACAAAGGCAACTTCTCACTTGACACTGGAGACCATACCACATTAAGTGTTGGAGCTTCACTGGTGAATAACATAGATAATGCTTTAAGTTTGTAATGCTGACATCACGATGCCATATGTTGGTGTATGGGCACAGCTGACAAACTAGGCCAGTGCAAAAAAAAACAGTTGCTATTTAGGGTAACATTCATGATATTGGGCTGGAGAGGTGACTCAAGGGTCAAGACTCTGCTTTACAATCAGAAGGACCTGAGTTCAGATCCCAGATCATACTTAAACACACAGAAATGGTGGCAGACTGCACTTGCAGCCCTGGAAAGTGGAGCCTGGAAAATCCCAGAGCAAAGCAAAAAGGAGTTACAGCAACCCAGGATTGTTCTGAAAGTCACTGTTGAGCCTATACAGGCACCCACAGTGTACTCTGACACACACACACACATGCATACACACACATACGCACACACAGGATTTATGTTTCCAACAGGGTTATGTTAAAGACAAGCAGAAGCAGATACAGGGTTTTGAAGTATAGACACAATAAGACTTGAATGTCTAGAAATAGGCTAGCCATATAAAGAATAGAAGAGAGAAGAATCAGCAGGAGAGAAGTTCATGAAGATCTCATGCATAAAGTCCTTTGTTAGATCTGAGACTGTCTACAGATAGCTAGTCAATCCTCAGTATTTGCGGCTTCTGTATTGGAGATTCAAAATTATTTGAAAAAAGAAATTGCACTTGTACTGAGCATAGACACACTTTTTCCTTGTCATTTAGCAATTTATATAACATTTTATGTTAGATATTGCAAAAAACCTAGATGCAGTGTAAGATATATGGAAGGTTACACTAGGATTCAGCATCATACATAGTAGGGTACTGAGGCCAATCTTCAATGAAAGAAGCTCCTTACAACTTACATTCCCTCACATAATCCTTATGAAAATCTTTAAAAAATGTATATCTCAAATTTATGGAGACAAAATTTATGGCTCTGAGGAGATACAGTCTATTGTCATCCCAGTGTTGGCTGACCCAGAGACAATTTTGTCATTTATAAGACATTCATCTTGCATCTACTCTTGCTATTGACATTGTGTGGGGATAAGCTTTGACTCTGCATTTGCTTTGACTTGACTTATCCCTTCTCTCAAAAATGGATCCTTGCGAATGGATCTTCCAAAGTATTTCTTGGATATTTTTTGTTTTTCCATGCACATTGATGATGTTATAGTGTGAATAAATGTCTTCCTCCTCTTTGAATCACTATTTTCTGCAGTATGCTCAGACCTTTCGTCCTTGCTTCTGAAGGGAAGATATGAGGAAGTTGCTATATTTATCTTCCTCTAAAGCCAGTTCATTTTGATGTTTTCCTTTTTTTGAATATTTCTGACAAAATGAAGCATCATATGTCTACTCTGTGGCCTACTACATGTTTTTTTTTCAATGTCAGTTTTCTGTCCTTTATTTTAGGTACATAGAGAATTAGAAGTTTAAGTGTACCATTTCCCACAAGAATAAAGCTAGGTGAAAGTGTTAGTTATGCTAACATTACTAATATTTGGAAGTTTTAAGTTCTATAAAATATTATGCCTCTGTGGTTGAACACACATTTATAAATAAGAGAGCTGCATTCTTATTTCAAACTCCGTCATGCTGATCAAGGAACAACAACCTAGGGCACTTAAACTGTTTTCTTTTTTTGGGGTAATTCTATTATGATTTCATTTACTTTGCTCAGCAGTATCTCAGCTAATTTGAATGTTATACTTTACTGTAAGAAATATATTTAAGAAAATTACTGCATCAATTTAGTATATATGTATTTTTTAGCTAGTACTATGCAAAATACATTTTTCTCGGTGGTACAGTCTTTTCCTTAATGGGGTTTAAAGTTCACCAGATTTCAACATTAAGTTCAGATAAATTTATGTGGTGAGCAGCAGAAGGAGGTATTATAGGATTCCAGACATATGGGTACATAGAAACCACCATCAATTCATTCAGCCCTTGAATTTCCCTTTGGTAATAGAGTTTGAATTTCTTTCCTTTAGCCCAGAGCTATTCCCTGGTTCAGTGCTTAATCTTCACTTATGCCTTTTAGCATTAAGAGGCTGCCAATATTTGTCTGAAATTAAGGATTGAGAAATCAATGTTTTAAAGAAGTGCATAGTTACTGATCTCCTGTCTTTACTTACCTTCAGAATCACTTCTACCTCAATCAATGCAAAGTCCAAGGATTCATTCTTCAGGATCCTGACCTTTTCTCCAACATCTTCTGTTTGGACAGCCTATTCTGTCTTTTGTTGCTCTGTGTCTTGGAGTAATCAGGAGATAGGGAGCAAGTACCTAGATTTTTCAAATCTTCTAGAACTTATGCTCAACAGTTAAAGAGCTTGCCCTGGAAGCAAAAGTAGCAGAATTCTGGATCCTCAGATCTCACACAAAATGCTGAGTTGGTGTGGTGGTCCACTTGTAATTCAGTGTTGGAAGGCAGAGACTGGAATTCTGTAGAGAAAACTGTGTAGCCAGATTAGTCCCATTAGTTATCTCTGGGTTTGATTAGAAAGACTGTCTCAAAGACAATACAGTGAGAGAGAAATCCAGGATGATTGTAGATACTAACTTTGGGCCTCCAAGTGTCTCTCTGAAACATGTAAACATGCATACATACATACAGGCATGTATCCTTCTTCTTATACAGGCATGAAAATGGAAAAAGGAAAATAAAAATATATGAGCTCCTTGAGGTAGCCTTGTGCACTTTAGCATTAATTATTTCTCCTTGGAGAAGTCAATTTTGTATAAATTATGTACATATTTCTTAGTTTGTATTGCCTAAGAGCTACAATATACACAATCACACACAGATCTAGTCCTCTCAGTCATCAGTATCACCTCTCACACAACTTAAGCTTGGTGATGCCAAATTCAAATGTGTGTACAGAAATGAGTGAAGAAAATTAAGTTAAACATACAAGGCACTTGTTGTAGGGAGGAGTGGGGACTACAACAGTTCCATTTTTCTCAATATTTTTCATTACTGCACAAAATGAGGCTCCTGGATTAACATGCAATTTGAACTGTGGCAAATGGACCCAGAAGACATTTTTAAACAGTGTTGTGATATCTATTGTGTGTGTGTGTGTGTGTGTGTGTGTGTGTGTGTATGTGCGTGTGTGCGTTTGTTTGTATAAGGACACTGTGTGGGCCTGTGAGGCCCAGCAGTGACTTTGAGAATTATCTTGAATTACTCTACCTCCTTTATGCTTTGTTGCAGGATTTCCCAGGTGCTGCTTTCCAGGACAAGAAGTGTAGGCTGGCTCCATTTCTGCCTGGCATTTTTATGTGGGATCTGGGATATGAACTCAGGTCCTTCTGCTTATGAGAAAGAGCCATAACTGCTTGAGTCATCTGTCTGGATCTATGATGTTTAATTTTATGCTTGAACTGAGTGGACAATGGGGGTTTCCAGATGATCTGCCAAGATTTCAGGTTGAGATTGATATTTAAATCAAGAAATTGAGTAAGGCAAATTGCTTTCCCAAACACTTGTGGGCCTTATTCAACCAATTTGAATAGAACAAACAGATGATTAACAGGGAGTTTTAATTGCTCCTGTCTGGTTCCTTGAACTTGGACTTGGTCTGAAATATAAGCTTCTCTTCAATTAAGCGTGAACTTTCCAGTTTTCACTGTGGCACATATATCAACTTTTATAATTCTCAAGTTTTTGGGTCCTTCAAAAGTCTGTAGACCACCGACTTTCCTAGGTTTCCAGTTTGTTCATAAAAGGTCTTGGGGTATCAAAGCCTCTGTAACTTCATGAGGAAACTATGTTTACATTTTTGTATGCACGTATTTATCAGTTAATGCCTATCATTTAAATATCTCCTATAACTTCAGTTTACTTGAAGAATATTAATGAATGCAAATGTTTATAAGTAATTGCAAATTGAAATAAAATAACAATGTGAAGTTCATCATAATAAATCTGAGGGTCAGTGTTGTCATTTCAATACTTTCTATTAAATCTGTAAAAGGACAGAGAAATACTTTCATGGCTACTCAGTAACTCTCAAAGTTGTCTCTTTCACAATGACAATATGGCATCAAGTGAATATTCAGGGCAATATCAATAGCCTTTCCTTATTGTTTTTGTCCATTTTAGTGATCTTCTGTAAGACTCCTATCAAGAAAGGTCATTCTTTCAATGACAGCAAAAATTAGTGTCTTTCCTTGGAAAAGTATTTCATAAGAAAGCTGATATAAAGTGTAAGTGGATCTGTTTTTGGCCAGAAACTATAGGAAAATGCTTCTCTTTTCAAAGCTTTTGGTTAAAATGTTTGTTTAAAGCTGTGCTTTAAGAAATCAAAAGATTGGGTTGGAGAGATGACTCCAACCTGTCAAATACTCTTGTGCACAAATCTGGAGATCAGAGTTTCATTCCTGAAGTCAACATGGTAGAAGGAGAGAACTTGTTTCTTAAAGTTGTGGCAAGTATACCTGCCTTTGTCTCTATGTCTCTTTGTCTCTGTCTCTTTCTCTCTTTCCTAAATAAATAAATATTTAAAAGAAACAAAAGACTTTCCCACCACTAAGTTATATAGAAGTCTGCAAAACAGACAGATAACTAAAATATTCTAAGCCATAGTCATAATCCTGGAATCATACTTGAATAAAAATGAGTCATGGGAAGGGGACTTTGGCATACATACTTGGAATTCAGCCTTGCCACTCTAAAACAAAGATCACATGTTCAGATCATTTATTGCTGCAGTGAACAGGAGCAGCTCAAGAAGTATGGGTCACTTAGGAAGTAGGTTATGTTCTTAGTAACCACAGATGTTTTGTGGAGGAACTAGGGCTTATGCTGATAAGGCACTGAAGTCTCAATATCTTTAGTGTATTCAGTGGAGACCTCTGAATTAGAGGAGCCAGGTGATCATGTTGTGGCAAGAACAGCAGGGGAGAAAGTAGATACCCTGAGTATAGACCATGCACTTGAGAAATTTACCTATTAAAGGAAGAAAATCAGCTTATTGTCAACAGCGTTTAGTGGAATGTCTTTAAGGTAAATAGAGGGAGAAGAAATATGAAGGCCGGATAGGCTGATATATAGAGGGAAGAATAAGGATATATGAAAAGCAGAACTAACCTGGGACAGATAAAATAGAATGGATTAGGTCAAGATTCTGCAAAGAAAAACAAATTATGAGAATGATCAAGGAGATTCCATCCCCTGGGAAAGAGATTTATTCTGATAGACCAAGAAGATCAATTATTTGGATAAAAAAATAGAAGCACACTTATCAAATTTGTGCAAACTCCCAATCTGTGAGGAGTAGCTAATATGATTAATAATAGAGTCAAGATTCAAGAAGTCGGCTTGGAATGTGGGAATGATAAATTGAAACAAACAAAAGGAAGTATTATGATGATAAATGTGAAACTTCCCCTTTCTATGAGAATAAATCACTTAAGCATAGAATGGAAGAGTAATGACTTAGTATCATTCCATGCAGAAAAAGGCTAGCATTTTTACTTACAAAGCACTTGTGAATTCATGATGGCAGCAGAGTAAGATGATTGCTTTGAAGAGGATGTAGCTATAGATTTAATGATGGAGACAGTGCGGGGTCTGGCTCAGAAGTTTATAATTTGATACACAAAATGTACAAAACCAGAAGTGGGCAACAATCTGTAATTGAAATACCAATTACATAACATATGATATACTCTCATAAAGACATACTCTTCAGCTATAAGAACAGTGAGTCAGCTTTCTGTATATTTACTTGGAAAGATATTCAAGATATGCTATTAAAGGAAAAGTGACTGTGTGTAGTAGTACAGATATGTTGTTTTATTCATTTAAAGCAGGAGAGTGAGAAAAATATAATCATGTTTACTTTTATTTGCATAAAGAAACCCCACATTAATAAGAAAATTTAAAAATGTGTTTATCCATAGGAGGCAGAGTGCAAAGGGATTTGGAATAAGATGCCTCAATCTGCTTTATCTATTCACATATGCTAGTATCATTAAATTTTAAAATATTTTGAATGAGAAAGAGGAGCTTGAGAAAGACTGGAATTAGAATGGAAGGAATAAGATCTATGCAAACTGCAGAACTATGTTCTTCCCCATGACAAGGTTTACATTGTATTTTCTTCTCCTTTCGAGACTGTAAAAAAATCACACTTGTCATTTAGTAGTCTGTTAATTTATATATTTACTGATTGATTGTGCAGCAACAAATGTATATATGAATGACATGGTATATCATGTCCCAATTGTAAATGAATAAATCTTTTTTATGTCACAGAGCAACTTGACTTTTTTTGGTTCTGTTATCAAGTAGAACCAGTGAATAGCTATTAAAGAAAGAGAGAAAAACATCAGTATGCTCTGTCAAGATGAATTCTTGAAAGAATATTTTGTAGGGACTGTCAAGTGAAGTAAGACATCATTTAAACGTGCATGAGACTCAAGTAAGAATCAGCATGTGAGTCAGAGAGATGATTATAGCACAATGCAATGAATGCAGCGACAAGGTCAGATGACAGAAGCTTATAGAGTGCTGAAAAAAATCAGAAAGGATGGTGTATGAGTGAATTTGGAAAGGAGAAAGTTCTTTGCTTGGCAGACTTCAGGAAGGCTTCTGAAACCTTTCCCAGGCACACAGTATACTGTCTTGTAAAATTCAGCTTTCTCAAAGAGCTTGACTGTTAATTTATTAAGATCCTTCATCTTTGATATCTGATTATGCTCCATAGCTGGATGAGTTTCTCATGTTTTTGTTGTTTTTTTTTTATCATCCTGCAAAAACATGTAAGAGCACTGTGGCCCATGTTTGGCTAGAATCCTTTCAGGAATCTAGCCAGAACCTACTGTACTCCTGGAAGCTCCTCTTAGTAATTTTGCATCATCATAGTACTTGGTTGCAAGTTCTAAGGTCCTAGTATATTTGTGGTTTAACACAATTTCTCCCCCCATTGCAATAATTCTATACTTTGTTCTCAAAATAAGCTTCCTTCTCATGATGTAACAAACATCATTAAGTGGTTTCATTAAGAGGAACAGCAAACCTAACTTTAATATCCAAACAAGGAGGCAAAGGAAGGGCAAGAAAGACACAGAGGAGGAGGGCAGAAGCTGAAAGCCAGGGAGTATGTTATCTGAACCTTGAGTGACTCACTTTGAGGAGCAGGTATCAGGGATAGGAGGACACATAGCAAGAAAGCTCTACAGGCATCTTGAGCTGTAAGGAAGCTGTTTCCAGTATTCAGCTTGATCTAAATGGGAATTACTCTCCATAGAGGTTTGCATGTTCAAGACCAGGGAGGCTATTAGCCTCTAGTTAGTAACGTGAGAAGTCAGATGGCTTGGCCTCAGAATTTCAGAAAGCATGTCGCTCTTCCTTGAAGGGCATTGCAGGAAGAAAAGAGGATGGAAACTCTTACCTCTTGATGTGTTTTCTTGGCATATTGAAATTTTGCAGTATTTTTTCCACCCACAGCACTGTTTGAATTCATTTGGTTGGTGCAGCATCACTACACTCAGGGTATAAGTGCTCATTGTTCTAATCATGGGGAGGGAGGGTGGATGTTGAAAGTGGGTAAACTAGAGAAAGACTATTTGAAGAGGATGCTGCTGACATATATTTGGAAAGGGTCTTGTAGCCTGTAATGGGCTTGAATAAACATTACATACTTGGAGGTTTATGTTTCTCTAGGGATAGTCATGTAAAAATCATCTTATTATGGAGGGAGATGATTATGTTTTCTCAAGTAAGAAAAGGAAAGAAAAGGAAGTATAAGCAGTGGCACGTGCATACACACACACACACACACACACACACACACACACACACACAGAGTGCCTTTCCAGATACACACAAACAACAATGTCATGTAACTTGCCTGAAATCACTACTGTTCACTGATCAATGACACAAGCCTTTCTTTTTTGTATTATTTTTTTATTTTCCTGCTTTTGAAGCATATTGAGTACTCATCCCTGCTTCCTTCTATCTTCCTCCCTCCCATCCCCCCTCTTCCCTTCACCAATGCCTCTCACTCGCTCCCACCCTTCTGCCTGTATGCTTCCATGGACCTTAGGATTCACTCTAGTTTGTCTACTCTTGTAGGGGTTCAGGCCTCTATGGTATATCAGGTTGCCTCTTTTTGGGTCACCCTATTGATAGGTGCATTTCCCTTCACTCATCTAGGTTTAGACCCCAAGGTTTCCACTGTATGTTCTTACCTTTCTTGAGTTTCTAGGTAGCCTATGGGGGCATGTTGGTAAATGACACAAGCCTTTCTTACATTCAAGTTTTAGAGTATTTTACCAGAAGATTTCTTTTTCTTTTTTCTTCTATGATTTTTTTCTATACATTTAAAATTTTAAGACATTTTCAAAAGTGACACAAAGAAAACACAGTGGGATTATTTTCCTCTTATATTTAGCCAGAAGGTCCTCTGGCTTGTTAAGAAAGAATCACGGGGTAGCAGCTTGCCCTTTCCATGGGGAACCCTTGTCTGCTGTAGAGATTTGTCCTGTAGTTCAGAGACCTGGTGGCGGCTGACAGGGGAGTTAGAAGAACACAGGCAGTTTCCTGACAAAGCAGGGAAGTCTGGGGAGAAGTTAATTCCCTGGGGACCATGGGAACCAACTGTGACACAGAGCTAACAGCTTCCAGAGGGAGCACGGTGGCCTGGCTTTTCCAGATGGCTCCTTGTAGGCTCAGGGTCCTCAGTGGGAGACTGTGGAAGGAGCTGTCCAGGAAGCAGGAACAAGTAAGAACAATGAGTCCCTTCTGATAGCATGCTTGCCCAGAAGAAGAATCCAAACTACTGTCACCTCACAGCAGGGTGTTGTCTATCACAGGGCTCAGCTGGTCTCACCAGACATTTCCTTTGATGTGAATAATTATGAATACACTAGATACAATCTTGCATATGTTCCATTCTTGGGCAAAAGTCATTATACCAATTACCAGCATCACGACAGTGTGTGATTACAGTCATGCACTAGAAGTGAGTGTGTATGTGGGTTTTAGCCTCATAAGAAAAAATGCAAACCCTGCACATATGGTACCATATTAAGGAGTTATGGAGAATAGAATTTAACAGTTTCAGCTCCCCTCTTCTTGTGTGTATAGTTTCCTCCCTACTTGCATAAATGTTTGTGCTTGCAAGATGGGTGGCAAAAATAAAACACACAAAATTGATTTTGCAATAGCAATGGTTTTCTGTTTTTGATCTTCTTCTCACCAATAATTTTTAACTTTTATTTTAGCTTTTCTAATATGTTGACTATGTGTTGCATCCAGTTTTCCTTTTTGCCTTATTACTAACCTCAGATTTCTTAGCCAATCACAGAGGCATAAGATTTGCCTGCATTTGGAAACCACTGTGGAGCCCAGTGGGATTTTTAAGGACATTTTGGTTATTCATAGGTCATGAAATATAAAAAGGATAAAAGGACATTTTTAAATGATGTTTTAAGGCAGATGTTACCAATTGTTGAAGCAGTCTTGCAATCACTATTAAAACTGCTCAATTTGAAAAAGCCCTCAAATTTTCTCTTATCAAAGGTAGTAGAAATTGATTCTGTGTTTTTTTGATAAAGCATGAGACCCAGTTCCCTATGCCTGTCACAGCCACCTTTTGGAGCCATATGCCAGCTACAAGGAGGAGACCCCAGTGCAGCCCTGTCCTAAAATTAAGAACGTTTTCTAGAAAAATAAATTTGTTGTTTGTATTGTGGATTTTTGCCATCCTGACCGGGGTGAGATGATATCTCAGGGAAGTTTTGATTTGCATTTCCCTGATGGCTAAAGAAGTGGAGCATTTTTTAAGATATTTGTTAGACATTTTAACATCCCTGGTAAAGTTTCTTTTAAGTTCCGGGGCCCATTTTTTAATTGGGCCATTGGTTTCCTTGGTGTTTAGTTTTCTAAGTTCTTTGTGCACTGTGGACAACAGAGCTATATCAGATATGTGGTTAGTGAAGATTTTCTCCCATTCTGTGGAACTTAAAAGAAACTTAACCCTGGATGAAATTAAAATGTCTAACAAATATCTTAAAAAAATGCTCCACTCCTTAGCCATCAGTGAAATGCAAATCAAAACTTGCCTGAGATATCATCTCACCCCGGTCAGGATGGCAAACATCCACAATACAACCAACAACAAATGCTGCAGAGGATGTGGAGAGAGGGGAACTCTGCTACATTGCTGGTGGGAATGCAGGCTCATACAGCCACTCTGGCGAGCTGTCTGGAGACTCTTAAAGAAATTAAAGATTGAAATGCCATATGATCCTGCTATTCCACTTTTGGGAATAACCCCCCATGCAGCAGAGGTTCACCTTGATAGCACAAGCTTGACCATGTTCATAGCAGCACTATTTACAATAGCAAAGTCATGGAATCAACCCAAATGTCCAACAGTTGACAAGTGGATAAGGAAACTGTGGTTTATCTATACAACGGAGTACTACTCAGCCATCAAAAATGATGAATTACTGGAAATTGCAGGGAAATGGATGTCATTAGAAACAATTATATTGAGTGAAGTATCCCAAACCCAGAAAATTAAGCACTGTATGTACTCCCTAATAGGTGGCTCCTAGTACCAAACCCACCCAGCCCACCTTGAGACACTCGAAGGGGGTGACATACAGTTCCCATCAGGATGGAGTGAAGGGCATTGCAGGAGCAGCAAAACTGCAAAGGAAAATCAACAAACCACAATCCAGAACTTCAGAGACTCTATATCAGCCACCTAGAACTAGGCCAGACTAATCTCTCCCCATCCTGAAGCTCAGGGACATTTGTGGAAGAGCGGACGGTAAGATTGTAAGAGCAAAAGGATGGGAGGAGCAATGATTTGCAACATTCTCCACACTAGTTAAGGCCGAAGCAATCATATTTGGACTTTGCATGCCTTGCAATGTCCAACACACTATTGACCTCACAAAGTCTAGCATCTGCTAAAGGCACCAAGATCCTTGGAGACATCCACAGTAGTGTTCCTATGCTTAAGGGGAACATGGGAAAGGGTTCAGGGAAATGCCACTGGGTCCTTGTATGTCATCAGAGAGGAAGGCCCAGAGGAGAGTCAGGCATGCACAATAAAGGACTCTCTGGGAATTGGGGCGGGAGGCACTGGGGGATGGGGAGGGAGGGGAGAGGGAACAAGGGGTTTGGGGGGAGGAGGAGGGAGGGAGGGAACTGGTGTACCTATTAAGGGAGGGAACTGGTGTACCTATTAAGTTTGTATGAGCAGAAATAATAATAAAATGTATAATAAAAATTAATAAATTTTTTTAAAGGAATCAATAAGCAAAACCTGTAATAAATAGGGCTGGAGAGGTGGCTCAGAGGTTAAGCCTCCGCCTTGCAGGCGGAAGGTCCCGAGTTCGGATCCCAGATCCCACGTATAGACGCCAGGCGGAAGCGGGGGCGGCCTGCGCTTCTGGTCCTGGTAGGGCGGAGCCTGTGAATCCCGGGGCAGAAGGAGGTGGAGGCGTCCATGGCGGTTCGCGAATTCGTCCGTGGTTCTACACACAGACACACTCGCGCGCGGGCACATACACACGCATATGCACACAGTTGAATAAATAATAATAAAAAAAATTAAAAAAAACCTGTAATAAATAAAGGGTTTGTGTAGCTTGGGAAAAAAAAGAGATTTTAGCCCATAAGTTATTTGTTTTTGAAATAATTAGTCACATTTTGTAGGTGAAATCTTTATCCAGGGAGGTCAGGTGACCTGCTGAGCACAGAGTGGGAACCACTGCTGAGATTCTGATTTACAAGCTAGGACTCAATTCACCTGTTTCCCGAGGGGAGGGATTCCTCTCTAAAAATCCTGCTTTGAGCCACTCTGATCCTATTTACAGCTGTGTATATACAGTGACATAAAATGAGTGAGAAATCAGAGTGTCCAGAGGAGGGTGAGGGGAAGACTGAATTTGTATTTTTAGGGGTCAGTCCTCTGAAGAAGATTTTTTTTCAGTCACTGCCATTCATCCTGAAGTATCATTTCCCTCCCAATTTTCATGTTCAGTTATTCTAGAAGAAATGATAGAGATATGGGTGAGCTAAAAGATGCAACAACCCACTCTCAGATGGAGGGGGACATAACAAGTCAAATTTGTACCATATCCAGCATTCCTGGGTAAATAAATTTTTAAAAAAGTTATAAATTTCTATTTTTTTCTTTGACATTTTCATATTTAACAAAATTAATTTATGTGCTTTTACCCATAATCCAATCTCATCCCTTGCTTTCATGCTTTCATCTTTTCAGTCAGTGTCCTTCCTAGTTGCATGGCTTTTTGCATGTGTAGCCAATTTGGGTTTCATTGGATGACTTATCAGTGAAAAAAAGCACTCATTAAAGAAGATCCTTTTTCCCTGTTTAGCATTCATCTTAGATAGTCTCTATGGGAGGTGTATTGTTTTTTGAGATCTTCTCTTATCCATGATGGAATTTTGACAAATCCACTATTGCTCAGGTCTTGGGGAAGTAGAGATCACTACAGTGAGCTCTTGGGCAGCCCTGTCACATGTGCCTAATCCTGCCTGTTCATATTGTAGTGAACAAATCAGCTTGAATCCATTTCGGTGTTGGGCATTAAATTTTCATATTTCTTCCTGACTTTCACTGGAAGTCGGTATGTGGACCAGACTTAGTGCTTGCTTGTTTTTATCTGAACAAATGTCTCCATCCTCACCAAAGGATTTTGTGTTCTCTTCCCCCTTTCTCTTCCAAAGGACCTGTCAAAACTCACAAATGTCATGTTAATGTTTTATGGGCAGGTCATCCCGCCACTTAGGAAATGGGAGCACCACTTCAATAATTTACTGTGTGTTTCTGCTCTACTTTGCTTGGTTTCTGTAACTTTTCAGCAGTGGAAAACCAAACAACAATGGGGTTTTTAGGCAGTGTGCCTGTCTCAAGAGCTTCATCCACTTCCAATTGCTTCCCCCAACTCGTTAAATGAAAAACTCAATGTCTATTTCCTAGTCATGGTGAGAGCATGAGCTTGTTCTATGAAGCTGTGTTTCATGCTGGTGTTTTCCCTTGTATATTGAAAACTTTATTCCACAGTTGCTTTGATAATTGAGTAATGGATGATTCTAGCTACTTGCATTGACATTCTTTAATTTTTAAAAATGTCCTTCCATTGGTTTTCTTGCTTTTGAAAATATCAGTCTAATGCTTTGGTCTACGTAAGATAACTTTTGCTCTCTAAATGTCCTGAGAATTTTTATCATTATCTCTCTTTTCTTTTTTAATGGGGTTATCTACTGATTGTATTTTTCCATAATTAGAAATTCATTTTATATTTGCTTGTTTACTGAAGATTCCAGTTATAAATGTCTTGGCTTCTCAGTTCAATTAAAATATCTGGGCTGAGAAGAGAACACATACTGCTTTTGTGCAGTTAGATGTACACATAGACAATCTGGCACACAACAGACTCTTAAGTTCTTTTCACAGTGAAAAAACGTTATAATAAGCACAATTTGCCTTTTGTTCCATATGTGCTGTGGTGGAAGGAAGAAAAACCTGGCAGCCATACAATCTGCAGCTGATCCCCAGTTTTAGCCTGGCTTCTTTGGAGTCATAGTCAAGGAGTTCTGCTTTCTCTCTGTCTCTTTCTCTCTCTCTCTCTCTCTCTCTTTCTACCTATGAGGCAAAGATTCTTATTCTTGTCTGTCACCTCATAAGATGTGGGTGAGGCTAAAACAAGCTTCTGTGTATCATGTTTCATAAATAGACATCTTTTGACCCAATTTACCTAGCCATAAAAATGGCTCTTGATCTCTAATACATTTTATGTCTGTAACAGCTTTTTGGAAAGCTCTGAGCCAATGCAAGTCCAAGTGCCCACATACCCCCCTGTCCCCCAGGAGCAGCATATTCTCTGATCTTCTAGAAGTGTCAGCCTATAAATTCAGTTCAGTATGATGGTCAGAGAGTGGAAGGGATGGTGGAAGAGGAGTGTTTTCTGTTGTTTTCTCTAATAAAAGGATGTGCAGCGCCATACCCTTTTTGTGTGGAAACTCTCATCTTAATACAGTAAAAGGCAAATGATGCAAATGATGAAGAATCCTAAGCTTCCAGGTCATTTAATTGAAATGAACCCATGATTTTCTTTGGAGATGAACTTCTAGAGCAACATTTCTTCTGTACAGAATCCAAAGCCTTGGATTTATCAAGCCAAAATCTAGCATCCATTATAGAAAGTACAATTTTTATTATGAAACTCCATATTTAGAATTTTATGGTAAATAGGATTACTTTTTCATGTGGCACTAAATATGATGGAAGCTATTGATGACCTTGAATATGCCATCTTGCCATATATTTAATTGATATGATTCTGGAGATTTCCCAAACTTTATATATGCATCATATTTTATGGTCTCTCTCATCAAAGGGGCTATTGACTTGATATGAAGATATTTAGTAGTGAGGCTTAAGTTGCATATATTTTGTGTTTGTAATCCATTTTATATTATAGTCATTCAGGCTTATCTATTCATTGATAAAAGAGATTGACATTTCATTTTTTTCTTGACCAACAGTCTCCTTTATTCTAAACATATGAACCTAAAGCAGTACAGAGGTTGATATATTTTGAATAGACATGACATTTTTATTATTAAATTTTTATAGTTTTATAAGCATATTGAGTACTTATCCCTGCTTCCCCCCATTCCCCCTCCCACCAATACCTCTTCCCTTCCCTTCCTCAATCCTTCCCACTTCTTTCTGTCTGCTTCTATGGACCCTAGGGTTCCCTCTGGATTTGTCTACATTTTTGAAAATTTCTCTACTTTTACAAGCATATTGAATACTTATCCTGCTTCCCTCCCATCCTTTCATCAATCCCAACCTTCAGCCTGTCTGCTTCTATCGATCCCAGGGTTGCCTGTCGTGTAAAGTACTCTTGTGGAGGTTCAGGCCTCTGTGGCTTACCAACCTGCCTCTCTATGGGCCACCACACTGGTAGGGGCATTTCCCTTCACTTATCCAGCTTTACTCCCCAAGATTCCTACTGTTTACTTCTTCTCTCTCTTAAGTTCCTTGATAGTCTATGGGGACATGTTGATATATTAGTCATTATGCAGGTCTGGTAAGGACAAGTCTCACTGTAGTGAGTTCCTAGATGCAGCAGTCCTTTCTTAAGTGGGATGTCTTGTCTAAAGGTGAATCTTGTCATCCTTAGGTTCTTACATTCTCACTGCCTTCTTTTCTGTTAGGTTTCCAAAGCTTTAGGATGGGGAGATTGGGTTGGTCTGATTATGGATGTGCCTTGCTAAGTCACTGGTACTGTACATTATGGCTGCCATTGCTGTCCACTTTGATGCTTTTCTGTTGTTTTAGGCTGCATCTTTCAGGGTGTTGAGAGTCTCTACTTCTCTTATAGGAGAAGATTTCTAGGCCGAGTGTTAGGTGCTCTTCAAGTCTATGAGTATAATAGTAGCTATTTTACAGAGCAGTTTGGTGTATTGTAGTCCTACTCATAGGTACATTGGCTGTTTTTCATATCTATCTTTTTAGATTCTTGTTCTAGTTAACAATAACAGGACCCATTTTGATAAGTGGGTCTTGAGTCCAATCGGAAAACTGTTGGTTGTCTCCTTGATACTCATGCCACTATTACTGGCATTCACCTGTTGCTATGGTGATTATCATTCATGAGAATTTAAAGATCTCATGCATGGGGCCTGTGATTATTTCTCTCCCCCAGTAGCTTCTACAGTATTTCTTGGTATTGTGTAAGCTATGTAGCAAGGTGAAAGTTCTCAAATCAGTTCTAGTTGACATATTTTGTTGATATTCTGTGGGAATCTGATATTCTAAACCATATAATTACTTGAACACAAGGGTTGTTTAATAAATACTTGTAGAAAACCTGAGTAACTGTACTCTGATTTTCATAGTGAGATGTTTCCTCAAATAACCTTACAATGTTTTCTCTCCCACAGTTGTCTATTGTAAAGTTTGAAATAATCCAAATTCTTTGGTCTGTTTATGGTGATTTCATGTGACAAGTTATTTTATATGTCAGACTGCCCGTTTCCTTACCTAGAGAATAAAGACTCTGTCACGCAATTCCCAAGTTACCTTTCAAGTTATAAGAAGTAGATCCCTTTGCCTTTCTAACCCTACTTCCTAGTTTTATATGTGGTTCCTCCTGCCCAGCATCTTTCTTATGACAACAGAAGAGCAATTGTGGAGTACATGCCTTCCCATTTTACCTGGTTTAAGCTGTCCAGGAACTTCCTCATGGTTCTCAAGCTGAAATTAGATAAAACCATTCATGTGTCTATATGGGTAATTTTATGTATGTGTGTAAAAACTGGAAAAAAGTTGGTAAAACTAGATACTCTTTATCTGTAGATGGACTGCTTTTTTATCTAACTGGGGAAATACGTTTATTGAAACAGCAAGGGGTGATTGGCAGGCTCTGGAGATGTCTACTTCTGTCTGCAGTTTAAGATGCTGAGAGAGGGAAACTCACAGTGTCTTGGAGAAGACAGTTGAAGGACACGGGGAAGAATTACAAGCTTGGGGAGGGGAACACGCTTTATTTGTTTTCCTTAAATACTTTATTCTTCTGTCCAAGGAAATGACTTTTGTTAACTTCACCTAAATAATGTTACTAGGTAGAAAAAGTGCCATACCTTAGGTTGAAAATGTTTACAACGGAAGCTATAATTATAAATGGAGCATATTATTTTTCCATGGGAGGACTACATGAACCACTTCTGCATGCATTCCAGGCAAGGGGAAGTATTCCTAGCAGTCAGCAGAACAAGTTTTTTTTTCTGTACTATGTGGAGGCCTAGGCTGAAGTGTTCAGAGTTCTAATGGCTATTTTTTCAGTTTTGGCCTGGACTTGTGCAAGAACTATCCCCCACCTACTTTCTGCTACTTACAGACAAAAATCAGTCATTTGCCTCTGCTAGATGTCATCGACCACCAGATCTTATCAGCACTGTCTGTAACTGGGTTATGGACACAAGTCACAAAGATAATTTAATGTACCAACTAACACTGCAGAATAACCTATTATTTGATGGTTTAATATTGTGATATATGGGAGAAGCAAGGAAAAAAAAGGGAAAGGGAGAATAATATCATATCGAGTATCTGTTAGACTTTTAAAAGAGAAAATATTAAAGGTCACAGACATATAAATTTGGGTATTGCTATTAGTTATTGAGGATTTCTTTAGTATCAACACATATAGTTCTATAGTTCTTCTCTTTGAAGGAGGCAGGGCTCTAAACAATGTGCAATTTTTGGCAGAGAATCGCTGAGTGATCTTCAGTCCCAGCTGCGGGGTGATTGATGGCTCCTCGCTGGAGAATGCTCTTGGGAGAGCTTTCTCCCCATCTTCCATCTGGAGCTGCTGGGATACTGTTCACTGATGATGGCTACTGACTGTGCTGCACTGGCAGGACCCCTGTGACAAGGAGGGTTGGTGGCTGGGGAGCTGGTCCAGAATCAAAGGATGCCAGGGCAATAAATGGAGCTGAACACAGAGCAGCCAGGTCTCCTCAAACCTGATGGGGTGACAACTCAAAAAGAAAGATGGTGCATCCTTGTGGGGGGAGTCACTGGGGGCGAAGCACTGGGGGATGGGGAGGGAGGAGAAGGGGAGGGGGGAGCAGGGGGCTTGAGGGAGGTGAAGGGAGAGGGGACCGGTGTACCTGTTAAGTTTGTATGAGCGGAAATAATAATAATAATAATAATAAAAGAAAGATGGTAAAAATCTTTCAAAGCCACCAAACAGACATATTGTGTTCCTTGTCCTTCCACAGAGAGAGTTCGCGTCACAGAGATTTCAAATTGCAGCACCATGCAACCCACAACTATGATGATGGTTCTGTTTGACCCACTGTTTTACATACATGTAGCTACTTTAGACTGTAAGCCTGTTTGAGGAAAGGCACCCAGTGTTCATTTAGACACGACCATGGCAAGCACAAGAGATACATTCTTGGTGCTAAGAATCTGCAATTGTTTCGTACCTGAGAAATGCCAGATCACAAAGCCATGCACACATATGTGTACATGTTCCACACCTACACTCTGACTTAGTGATATCTAGCACTGTAAGAATAGAGACTAGAATAAGAATATGTACAGACAAAACAGCACAGAAAAACCCCTGCAAAGGATAGTCACATGCGGGGACACATTCTACCGCTTCAGAGGTAAGCTGAATACTACATGCTGTAGGGACAGAAGACTGCCTAGGAGAGAGGACATGTGTGGGAGCGAAGCCAGCAAGAGACTTGTAGAAACCTTCTGGGGAAGAGAGTCACAAGCAGAGCTTATGAGGAGAAGGAGCTGTGATTCATGTTTACTTATTTTTTTGCAAGACAGGGAGTGTTGCTTTTACTCTTCCTTCTTGGCAGTCTAGTCTTGCCAAACATGAGACAATCATTTATATTTTGTAACTTTTTTATTATTGCATACATGAATGTAATGAATGTATATTTCTACCCATTAACTCCCAATCCCATCCTCCCTCCTTTCTCCCTAATGACCCTTCATTTCTCCTGCCAAATGCACACTTAGTTTCAAGTCTTTTCACTTATTTTTTAATGATAAATCCATTTCCTGGATTATGCTCATAGTTACAGAGTATGGCATTTAAAATATCCCAGGATTGAGAAAGGTGACTATTTGAGCAACATCCTGAATTGGGTTAGAATCAGGGCAAATCTGGCTGGCAGAGTAAACTTTGTAAGTAGGGCTGATAATTTGGTGAGCTTAGTTGTACTGGCAAAATTAAAATGACCATTGGAGGTTCAAGGAAGGAGGTATGTAGGCGTCCTCTCCACACTCGATCTCCAATGTCAGCAGAGAAAGGGGGCAGCCAGAGTAACTGTATCTTTTCCGTAATTCCTTCTGGGGAAGTCTTATTATTTTTTGACAGGATTGATGGGTTGAATCTAAAACCCTTGTTATTATTATTATTATTATTATTATTGTTGTTATTATTAGGTATTATTTTATGTTCCCATTTTTGTTAAAAATCACATAATGCACTTATTTTATATTTAAGTCCGTTTTTAATGATGCTGTTTTGATTTAAAGAAAATGCTTTTTCAAGGCAAAGTCACATTGTTTGTGCATTTGCCTTATAGATATTAAAAAAAACAAACAAACCAAAACTGTGAGGGTACATGCTAAGATTTTATTAACTGAGGCAAGTCTAAGCAGGCTTTCAATTATTAACACTGGGACATGGTAAAGGTGCTAACTGACTTCTCATTTGCACACATTGTTTTTTATTTGCTTGTTCTTTAATATCCCTAGGACAATACCATCACATAGAGATTAAAATGGCTTAATTACATTAATGAACCTTATATGGTTAATGGAAGGATGAGCAGGGATTTGAACTAACTCTGGGCGGAAGCCTATTTTTTTTTTTTCATCACTCATTTTTTGGATTTTTACTATGCAGAAAGAGTGATAAAACTGGAATATAAAGTACCTCAATTATTCTTAGTTTGGCTCTAATAAAAATTTTCAAAATACAAAATTAAAGCAAATGTCTAAAATTAGAAGTTTGACTACTAAATATGAGTTTAATTTCTGAAAATTTCTTTTTGTTGTGGGAGTTTGCAACCTACAAGCAAAGACCGCTGCTTGAAACTTGCACATTTTCTATCTACAATTGTAGAGAATGGGAATTTTCTTATTCCTTCATAAATGCTGCTGCTGTTTTACTAAATGTAATTACATCTGGCTTTATTATTATATTATATATGTAGCTCCAGTGAAAATGACATTTTTTAAAGGACATTTTCCTTTCTCAATGAAGTTCTATTGCTTTTTAGCATTAACTGATGAATCATTTTGATTACCAAACCACTGATTTTAATGGGAAGAGCTTTTCTCTGAGGTCTATATAGTGTTTTGGTGTGTCTGTGGGTCAGCCATTGCTCTTACAATTAATTTGAGGCCACAATGGTTTAGGGTACACAGGATGGAGTAAGCTGGTGTTTTTTGAGGACAGAGAAACTTCGGCACAAGCACAGTAGACATATATCCAATGCTGTCGACATTCGACCTCAGCCCTTCAATCTCAGAATTGTGAGACAGAAAAAAAATCCCCACGGTTCTGCTACATCACCCAACTGTGCTGCTTTGTTCTGGCAGCCCAGGGAAACTAATGCAGATATCAACACAAAAATCGAAAAGGTTCTTCTCCAGTGAGCATTTTACTTTTATAGGACCATGGTCCTGAGTGCTCCTCCTCAACAGCAGCCAGACAACATGCGTGTGTCTGTTTGGAACATTTTTTGAAGGCAAACCATTTCCAAGCATGTCCAATTTCATAGTTCTAAGTCTATTTGGATCACATTTTCATTGTGAAATGGCAGAGGAAGACTTTTTGCTTCAAGAAAAAAAGCATGTGGGATGCGAGACACTGCACAGCATCAATACAATACATGGGATCCAGTGTATTGCCCATATGGGATGAAACAGGAAGCCACTACAGGAAAGGTAAAGGAGCCCATTTTGCACACTTCGTCACTTATGACAGAAAAGACCATCTATTCTATATTTGTTCGCCAATAAAAATAACTAAAATTAATACTAATGATTAATAAAAACACGATAGTCATTTAGTAAAGCAAATAGTAAATGGACACTGTGTATTTGTTTCTTTTATTGTTTCTGCAATACATGGCTGTATGTTTTTGCAAGTTTTCTCTGCTAAGACAATGTACAATATATGCTATGAAGTAGATTCAAGCTAAGACGAAATTCAAGCAAACATATACAAAAAACCGTTTTTGCTTATTTCCTAGCAGTAGAAAGTCTATTTTGAAGAGTCTGTGGTGTGTGTGTGTGTGTGTGTGTGTGTGTGTGTATGCGTACAATATATGTGTGATATATGTCTGTGTGTTGCTGTGAATGTGTGTGAACACTGGGTGTACATATGTCTTGCTGCACCTATGGAGGTCAGAAGACAACCTTCAGAAGTTGCTCCTCACTTGTTCCACCTTGTTTGAGACAGGGTCTCCTTTTTGTTGCATAAACCAGGCCAGTGAGCTTTTGAATAGTCTTCTAGTTTCTGCTTCCCATTAGGAAATTAGGAGATGGGGACACAAAGGGCTTACAGATGCACGTGCCACTTCATCTAGATGTTGCATGAGTTCTTCGGATCTGAACTCAAGTCATCATACTTGTGTGACAAGCGCTTTTGTGCACAAAGCCATCTCCCCCAGCTTCTCTTTATTGTGAAGTGACCATTTCATCAAGGGGATTTTATAATCAGATGCCTTACTCAGAAGAAGTATAAAAAAATGAAGAGACATGAAAAATGAAGTAACATGGAGTGGCTTCTGAAGTCAAACTTCAGTGCTCACTTGTGCTGACATGGTGTCACCATGGCTGGGGATTTGTCTGCAGCTATCCCTATGGGGTCCTCTAGTGTGCTCTAGGAAATCCCACTTTTAGAGTGGGATTCTGGGTTCCTGTGTACCTCTGGGACTCTACCATAATTTAGTACTGACTTTTATAGCAACCCAACTGCCCACAATTGAGTACTGGGGTCTAACCAGTTGATTTCAACAATGATGATGTAATAATGTGCCTATAGTATGTTCCAAATTTCATGACTTCATGTCCTTAAATGCCTTTTAAACTTCTACTGAAGGTAGAACTATTTGTAGACTTTCTTATTTCTGGCTTATCACATTTTTCTTGTCACATTAGGAAATTAGCCCCCAAAAAACTTACATGGAATTTTTTTTTACTCTAGCAAAGATATATCGAAATGAAAACACAAGTTTTTTTTTCCTTGTGCAGTCTTTTAAAAATGTCATTGTAGGTAAACAGTATTTCCATTGCTTCTACTATGACCTGTAATAAGCATAGTTACGGGTCACGTGACCACAGGGTAACGCCATCTTCTTTGGGGCTCCAGTGGCAGAGTCTCCTTTTGTCTTACTGAGGCTATTCTGCTTCATATATTTTATCCAATTCATCTTTGATACTCAGCTTCTGTTGTTTGAATTAGGTGTTCTATTTATTTTACTTACAACCAACAAATTGCCTTGTGTGTATGTGTGCTTCTCCTTCAAAGCTTAGCATGGAAACACCCCACTAGAGGGCGTCATTGAACTGCAACGGTAAGTGACTGGAAGCCTTCCAGGTTTCTTAGGTCTTTGCAGAGGGTAACTTGAATTGTCTGGCTGGTAAGGGAACTCAGGGTTGCAGCCCAGATCCTTCGGGTTGATGTATCTAAGTTGAAAAATAATAGGCACCTTATGCATTTAAACTTCAACAAGTGAAACAAACAATTCCTCACAGACGAGCATGTCCCTGTCTACATACATAAACACACAACACATGTGCATACAGAGCAAAAAGAAACTCCATAACGAACTAAAGATAACCAGCTTTAGTAGAAATAACATTTTCTCTGGTGTTCAATGAATTGAAGATGTGCGGCTTTGCTTTTGGTTAGACAGATTATTATATTTTTCATCAGGAAGGTTCAGGGATCAGCATGTTTCCCTAAGCCTAAACTGCTCAACTTCATTGCGGATCACTAGGTTTGACTGTCAAAATTCCAGTCTACATGAGCCACAATATTAAATCAGACCACGTTCACCTGGACAGCTTCTAAGTCTCCACATTTTTTCCTTAACATTCACATGAAGTTGCTTGCTGTGCTTCTGATGTTGAGGGCTTCTAAACTTTATATTGTTTGAGTGTCAGTCTCATTGTATAACTGTTAATCTGAGCTGCTGAAAATATTTTAGCCTGCTTTCTTTCATTAGGGTCTCACGTAAATGACACTGGTGGTGCCCTGTTTGGGTTTGAAAATCTGCTATTAAAGAATGATCCAGACTCCTTTACCCTCGCTTATGGAGGCATTTCACACTCTTTAATCAAGTATATATTCCGGTCTTTTGCTTTCACATTGGCACCTTCCAAGGTTGAGTGGTCATAACAAGGTAATTAATGACAGTCTTACGGATTAAAAACCTTCTTAGAAAGAGGAGGGCATATAGTCTGGCAGATAAAAAGTAACCATTTTGCAAATGGGTGATAGACCCCCTCCCTCACTGTGGTTTCCCACTTTTATTACATCTACCTTTGAATGTGCTTTTATCACAAGACTCTAGTTTAACAGTTTTTTGTCTCTGGCCAGGGGGTAACATACAATGCCCACCAGGATGGAGTGAAGGGCATTACAGGAGCAGCAAACTGCAAAAGAAAATCAACAAACCACAATCCAGAACTTCAGAGACTCTATATCAACCACCTAGAACTAGGCCAGCTTAGTCTCTCCCCATCTTGAAGCTCAGGGAAATTTGGGAAGAGGGGGCAGTAAGAGTGTAAGAGCAAAAGGATGGGAGGAGCAATGATATGTAAGATACTCCATACTAGTTAGGGCTGAAGCAATCATAATTGGACTTTGCATGCCCTGCGCATTGTCCAACACACTGTTGACCTCACAAAGTCTAGCATCTGCTAAAGGCACCAAGATCCTTGGAGGCAAAGGATTGGCAGCCACAGCAGTGTTCCTATACCTAAGGGGAACACGGGAAAGGGTTCAGGGAAAGGCCACTGGGTCCTTGTATGTCATCAGAGAGGAGGGCCCAGAGGAAAATCAGACATGCACAAGAAAGGACTCTCTGGGAATTGGGGTGGGAGGCACTGGGGGATGGGGAGGGAGGGGGTGGGGAGGGGAGTAGGGGGTACGGGGGGGGGAGGAGGAGGGAGGGAGGGAACTGGTGTACCTAATAAGTTTGTATGAGCTGAAATAATAATAAAAATGTATTAATAATAAAAAAAACCTTCTTAGAAGTGTCGAGTTGGCCTGCAATGTGGCTGCTCAGGCGCACGTCTTGTGTGCTGTTATGTTGACCATGTTGAGATCATCAGCACACACTAAGTTTGACTTTAGATAAAACGATGAAATTGATGTCCTTCAGTTATTCTTCCATTTCTTGCAGTTCGCCTGCATAGTTGCTGATAAATGACCATCAAATGGCTTAAGGGAACAAGGGATTTATTTTCTCTTATGATTACTGGTTATAGTTCTTAGTCCAGCTTGATGGGAGAGCACGCACCACACCAGGCCAGGGAACTGGCCACACCATGTCTATGTAATGGCTGAGAGAGGGACGATCCCTACTTGTCAGACCAACATATCTGGCCAAGTGTATACAAGGATGCCAACTTTCTTAACCAGCTGACTGTATTTTATTCTAGGGCCTAATCCTACCTACCATGGGCTGGGCCTTCCCTGTTAACTAGAAAATCTCCTTCAGGTACGCTCTAAGTTAAGCTCTGGGCTTAACTCAATGACTAATTCTCAACAAATGTGCCCAGAACTCAAACCCTCAACAGTCAAATGGACACCTGTGCCTAACTATAACAGTTCTTTTTAGAATTATCGTACCCACCCCATGGAGGTAACTATTAAGTACTCTCAATTGTTACTACTTAGAGGATCATGATAGTTTTGATGAATTCCTTACTTCATGTTATTTATAAGATTTTTCTCTCTCATCTATGGATTTTATTTCCATATATAGTGTTCAGTTATACTAGATATATATATATAGGTTCTCAGAAATTCTTTATACCCTTAAAATTATTGAGGACACCATTAGATTTTGTTTATATGATCATATTGACTGAAATTTATTGCATTGCATAGATACATTGAGAAGATTCCAAAACATTTATTAATTTCTTTAAGATAATACTAAATCCCTTATTTGTTAGCATGCCAAAAACATTGAATTGCTTTTAAATATAACCAATATATTTTAAATGAAAATATTCCTGAAGGTGCAAAATTATCGAGAATTTTTTTTCACAAATTTTTAATGTCTACTTTAACAGAAAACAGCCACATTCTCCATCTCTGCTCTGAACTTGATGTGGCATGAAGGCAAGTGATTTGATCTCTCACAGATGCACTCATGTGAAAGGGAGTTGCTTAATTGTTTATTCATGTAACTGTGGATTTTCTTTGATACTATTTAAAATAGTGATAGTTTCACAGCATGTAATTGCAAGATACAACCACAGCAGATATCTTCTTGTACTTCATTGAATTAAAAATCCTGCCTTCTTTGCACTTGAATAGATCTTTTACTCAGGCATATTATAACAGTTATTCAATCAAACCCTAGAGTCTCTCCTGATTCTCTTTACTGTTAACTTTTTGGGGCTGGATAGATGGCTCAGGGGTTAAACTTTTGCCTTGCAAGCAGAAGGACCTGAGTTTTGATCCTAGGTCCCACAGTAAAAACACCAGGAGGAAGGGCGTTGGATTGTACTTCCGGCCATGGTGGGTGGAGCTTGGGAAATCCAGCAAAGCAAAAAGGAGGGAGAAGCAATCCAGAATGATTTCTGAAATCATCCTTGGTCCTCCACAGGGACATACAGTGCTCTCTGACACACACACACACACACACACACACACACACACATACACACACAATTAATAATAATATTACAAATCTTCTTTTGATTAGTCACTTGCATCTAGTCTGTTAAGACATATTCTTTCCTGTTGAGCCCTAGGAAGATCAATTGAAGGCATTAGCATGACAAGCAGCTGTGCCTGTACATAGTCCTCACCCCAGCTTTTTCTCCTGTATTTGCATGCCACATGAATTCTCAAATGAAATTAAGATTGTGAAAGTTGGCATTGGTGTCTTACATCACAAAGCCCTGGCTACACTTGCCTCTTCTGGAATTTCTCCATCTGAGTGACTAGGATCAGTTGCTTAGGATCTCTGAGCTAGAGCATCTCCACTGTAAAATATGTTGGCATAGCTTAGAAAAAAACTCTGAAAAGATACATAGTCTAACCTACAATTTCTCAATATATAATATTCCTTTTTAATTTTAAAACGCTACCCCCTAAAACTTTACCATTTCCCTGAAAGCATTGCCTGTCATGTTAGAGTGAGTCTTTATTATATTGTTACTTGTAGTACCTTGTCTGAAACATAGCTGATAATTGTTGTTGGTTGAAAAAAGTTAAATCCGAGTAATTTATAAATGCTACCTTTCCTTGTTCTATTAATGCTCATATTTTTTTAGGCATTCCTTTAATTATTGAAGATTTTACTGATTGATTATAAAATATAACTACTCTATAATAGCTGAACGTGCATAAACTACACAAAAAATTAGCTTGGATTGGCAGAAAGCTCAGTAAGTAAGGCTTACTTACATTCTTGGTAACCTGAGTTCAAACTCTGGAAGCCCACAGGTACTGGAAGGAGTACACTGACTTCTAAAAGTTGTCCTCTGACTTCCACCCATGTGCCATGGCATACATACATACTTATGTCTTTTGTGTTTCTCTTAAACAAATGAATAGATAATAAAGAAGATTAACTTATGATATATTTCAAATTGGCAAAGTCCATAGGAGGACATTTTAAAAAATCAGATTTTTTTTTAAGATCAATACGTGTTAAATAGCCCATGATGAGACTGATGAGTGCTATCTAGTGAATAACACCTGTGCAGGTTTTGGCTGTGGGTCTGGAGGGGAGGATGCATGACTTCCACTGGATTGCTCAAAGAGATCTGTACACTGAGTAAGAACCACAAGTAGAGAGGATGATAGGAAGCATGAAACACCAGCAATTGGCAGGTTCTGTGGCAGAGTGAGTGGGAGAGAATTTTTCAAGTAGGGGAAATTTGAGGGGACATGCAAGATCACTGGTCTGAACTTAGGAATGAACTTTGAAAATAAATGATCTGAAGTCCATAACTTTGAACCTCTACTTGAGCTCTGAACAAGAGCCAATAGATAAAATCTTTAGCTTACCATACTTGTTAGAAAGAGTTTTTCTGGAGCATCCCAGGGGGTGGCTGCCGACAGCAGGGACTTACACAAAGCCTCTGATTATCACAGCCTTGGACTTTGCTTCTTTAGTGTAAGTCTCCTGAGCTTGTCTTTTGTTCTTCGTATGTTCTCAGTATGGTGCCTTTTATTTTTAGAATAGACATCAGAATAGATCTAAAACTGGAACCTTGTGGTTTCGCCTTTTTAAAAAGCAGAGAAAAAGAAGGTTGTTCTTTTGACCTTCTGACCCCTTTTGAAAACATGTTTGTTACTACAATTTTTATCATGTTCCCTTTGAACTTCAAATTGACTATGTTGTTAGTTTAACCAAAACTCAGTCAAATGTTAGAAGAATCTCTTGATGACCTAAGCTCTCTGAATGTTAGATCATAGACATGTGTGGCAGGAGTGGGAAATGAGCAAGGAACAGAGGAACCAACCATCCTCAGAGGACATGCTAACTAATATCTTTGTGGTAAAACCAACCTGTGACACTTGTAGGTCCCATCTGGCTAGGATCCGGGAACCAATTCTCTTTCCGCAGGACAATACTATGTTTCCCATTTGTCGACCTTTCTCAGTCCACTCCCATTGCTAGAGAATCTTGTTGCTACCTTTTTCTTCTCAGGAACTTCTCCAATAATACAATGAATGATGTCAACCGTCTCACTCAAAGTGTTATTTGTGAGCCCACTAGTGGCTGAAGAATAGGAAAGGATGGGATGCTTGCTAATACCAAAGAATCAAAGTCATGTTGAGGTGGCCAGGGATCTGTTCTGTCTTTAAATTGTGTGTGTGTGTGTGTGTGTGTGTGTGTGTGTGTATGTGTGTATAAGAGGGCACCATGTGTGCTTGTGAAGGCCTTAGGGTGACTTAGGAATCATTCTGGAACATTTCTATCTCTTTTTTTTTGTGTGTTACTCTGGTTTTTCTGAGGCTCCACATGCCAGGTTGGAAGTGCTGCCATTTCTTCCTCACATTTTAACATAGGATTTGGGATCTGAACTGAGATCCTTCTACTTCTGAAGTAGAACCTTAACTTTCGAGCAATCTCTCCAGTCCTCTTTGTTTACTTTTTGAGATGGGGTCTTATGTAGCTCAGAGTGGTCTTGATCTCATTAAGTAGATGAGGAAACTTTGGCCTTTTAATTCTGCTGAATGCTTGGACTCAACCATGTCATATTCAACCATGAGTTACTGGGGATTGAACCCAGGCCCTTCTGCTTGTGAGGAAAGTGCTTTCTCCAAATTTGGAGACACATAAACTACGAAGCTATGGAAAGATCACATACCATGTTTCTTAAAGCTTCAGAGCTGTATTGGATATACGAGGCATGACTGTGTGGTCTAACTTGCTCACATCATTCAATGTAATTTGGTGCATAGTACTGGGCTTAAGAATTTGTGTGAAAGGCTTGGGATAAATATCTTGACAGCAGAGGACGGGAAAACACTTCTGGTCAACTGCATTTCCCCTGGGATGTTTCTTCATTAGTGCATGCGTGTAATTTGCTGAATTAACAAGACTTGAATCTGTGATGAGGATGTCAGATTCCAGGTGTCACCTGGTGCTCTAAGCTGCCTGTTTGATCAGGATATTATCACTTTTTTTGAATTCCTGTTTATCCATTTTTCTCATGGGTAGCTTTCATAAATAAAAGCAGAAATTTTTAAAATGTACAAAATTCATATTTTTACAAGCACTAAGAACAGTATACATCTTGAATAGTTATTGAAGACAGCTTTCTTTCATGGTTTTGATGTCTTTCTTCTTTACATTAAGATCACTGCTCCTTTCTTCTGGTTGTGACTTAAAAGGGAGACATCCTGAGCTTTTCTCTCTCAATTGCTATCCAATTAAAGTCTTTAAGAGCATGTGTGGCTTAGGCTTCTGAATGGCCTTGGTATTTCTTTCCTCTGGACGCACCAGCCTCTCAGCTACTCTCAGATATGTGGGTAAGTGGGAAGAAAACTTTTTCTTGGAATCACTTAATTTTTCTCCCTGCGAAACTATAGACAGCATTATATATCTTGGCAGAAGTCTACCTGTCTCTCAGAAGTGTGCTTCATTTTCTTCCTTCTTTTTTTTTCTTTTTAACAGATTGTTTTTCTTGCTATCTGTGGCTGGAGTTCATGTGTGTAGAGATTTAAGTTCTTTGTCATATATCTAAGAATAACCTCTTTGGGAACAAACTGTTTTTTGACAGGGTGTTTCTGGTTATATGAAGCAGTTTTTAAAAATGAATAGCTTTAGGAACTGTTTGACTTCAATGCAGGCTTTAAACAGATTTAATGCTGTTTTTATGATAGATATTTTGTTTTCTTGAAAATGCCATCCGTATTTCACATTCTATGAATAGCTCCAAGTATATCTCTTTCCTTTCCTGCGCCTCACTTATTCAGGCTAGGCAAGATATAATGGCCCTAAAATCCTTGACTTAGGTTTTTCCCACATATTGAACGTGTTTTAGGAATAAAAGGAGTGGAAGAAAAAAATGAATGAGTGTGGGAAGTACTAAGTAAAGTGATTTGCACTTACTGCTTTTGTGAAGGGCTGATACACATGTAGAAACTAAGAGGAACAAGAATTCTGCACAATGTTCTCTAGGATATTTTAGATAATGGAAGTCTCATTCATGGACAAGTCCTTCGGTTTTTAATTTCTCCAGTTAGTAGAGGCTCCTGGAAGTGAATTGGGAAAATACTATGCTTGTTTTATTGCATATAGACAGTGTGACTATCTCTCTACATATCCATCAGCAGCACACTGAGCCAGCCAGACATAATGACCCAAGCCATTCATCTCAGCACTTGGGGGTTGCAGGTGGAGAATCATGAGCTCAAGGGTAGTCTTAACTATGTAACAAGTTCAAGGCCGCCAGCCTGAGTTATGTAAGACCTTCTCAACAAACAGTAGCTCATATATAGCACATGTATCCACATACCTCTCTAGAATAAATTTCTGGCTATGTGAGGCACTATTCTGCCAGTCCTTATGTATGGATTAATGCCTATGTGGGGGTGGGCCATTCCATGGCTGAGTGTGTAGGTGGGCAGAGATGATTATACTTTGTGTCAGTCATTCCCGTGGATGACAAGGTGAGAATTGGTTTTCAGTATGATTGGTTGCAGGCCAGCATACGATGGTAACTGGCCTTAAGCCAAGATGACTATTTCCTTACCAAATTACACACATAGAACTGCTGGCATAGAGAGTTACATTTAAAAAATTGCGAGAAAGTTAACTGTGAGAGTAGAGTGGAAATTGGAGCTGTGTAGAAGAGAATATATGTAATTGAGGTGCCAGGGGCTCCAATACTATGGGTAATTGTAGCTTCATTGCTTAATGTATGGGAAATTTGTATAGACTAGGACAGAATTGTTCCTACTTATGCATTCTCTTTTGCTTATATCAGGCAATGACACACCAATTATCACTGCTCAAATCACTTAGTGCTCCAATTACCATTCTATCCAAAGTGTGTGCTTTCGATTTCAATGCCTAACATCAGAGGTAACTTGGGAAATGATGTTTGGCTAATGGCTATGAGCTCCTTAGTCTCCTTTGATGACAGCACCTCCCTTCATGTATGCTGTTGAACGTGAATAAAAGTATAGCATTGTTTCTTAGGGGAAGCAAGTAAGTTATTTGACACAGGGGCTACAAGCCTAGTCCCTGGTGAGATCTCAGTGTCCGCCTGTATTTATAACTCCTTCGGGTGTGTGACAGATTATATAATCACAGCTGAATCCCAGGAGGAATGTTTCCTGGATTATCACCGTTTTAGAGGCAGATCCATGGCACAGACGAGGCAGAGTTAAAGTGAGTGGAGTAGAAGCTGACAGGTTGTGAAGGTGAATTAGCTGCTCAGGTGTCAGGGGGCACACATCACCGCAGGGGGTGGTGGCAGCAAAGGTCTCTTCTAGGTTAGCTGCTGGGCCAATTAGACACTGATGGCAGCAGAGGGCTATTTTGGGGGGAGGGCGGTAGCATAAGAGGCCCTCTGAGATCAGCGTCAGCTAGGTGGAGGCAATGAGCATTTTGTCATGATGTAAAATCAACGACACTTTTTAGCTTTCTCCTTACAGACTATGTTACAAAACCACACTAGAAAGTTTCAAATTTTCCCAAGGACAGTTCCTTTCATTAAGATTTAGAGAGACAAAGATCTAATGTCTTCTTTCATATGCAAAATCCAGGTTAAAAATATATTTGGTATGAAAGCCAAAGTGGAGTCTTTGAAAAGAAGAAGGAAAGTAAAGAAGGGGGGAGGGATTAGAGGGTTCTGAGGGATTGGTATGAATGAAGTTCATGATATGCAGGCAGGAAGATGACATCTTTTTGTAAATGATTATGTACTTATGATAAAACAAAACAAAACAAAATATGGGCTGGAGAGATTGGTCAGGGGTTAAAGTCTTTTCCTTGTGAGTAAAAGACCTGACTTCAGATCTCCAGATCCCACACAAAAATGCCAGGTACATGGCAGCAGCCTGCAGTTCTGACCCTGGAAGGTGATCCTGGGAAACCCCAGAACAAAGCAATAAGAGGTAGAACAATTCAGGATGGTTACCTCTGTCATCCTTTGTCTTTTACAGCCATAGGCACTGAAATGCTCTCTTGTACACACACACACACACACACACACACACACACACAGACACACACACACAATTTCACCCTTCCACTTTTGTATCTTTATGTACTTTCCTTCTTTCCCTTTTGTCATCAGTCCTTCTGGGAACACCAGATAAGCCCTTGAAGAGTTGATATTACAGTGAGATTTTTTAGTTCTTGATCATATTTTCCCACTGATCCATTCTTGGGATCTGGATAGTTATTTCTCTGTAAAATGTAAATAGTTTATGCTGTAATCATAAAATAGCATAGATGTATTTAATTTTTAGTCAGTCTATTTAAGAACCAATAAAATGAAACATTTTAAATCTTAGTTTTTATAATATCTCACGTGGTTATTCAAATAAAAGAATACATATGATGTTATAAGCAAAGTCCCCACAAAATATCATATTTGTATTAAAATATTACTGTTTAGCATGTGATGAGAGTTTCCAACCATGCTGACAATCCTGGATGGTTGTTTCATGGGTACGTGCATGTGAGCACAGATATCCCCAGTGCCTCATGGAGTTGGCTCAATGATCTTCAGCTGATACCCAAGTAAGCAGACACTCAAAGCCATGTATAAAAGGCTAAGTATTTTCATGTAACCTACACACATCTTCCTTTATACTTTACACCCCCCGTGGATGATTATCTAACAATTCAATGTAAATGAGCTATCTGTTGCACTATATTACATGGAGAGAAACGATTAGGAAGAATGTCTTCTTGTTTTCATACATATGCATGTTGTTTGTTGAGTCCATGGGCTGTATTTTTGTGGGCTTATATCTGGGTCTTCAACACTTATCCATTGATCTGTGTGTCTATTTTGGAGCCAGGCTGTTTTTATAACTATGGATTTGTAGTATAGCCTAAGTTTGGTATGGTAATACCTCCAGCAGTGTTTTTGTTACTCAGGATTGTCTTTGCTATCCTGGGTCTTTTGTGTCTCCATATGAATTTTGAGATTATTTGGTCAACTTCTTTAAAGAATTGCTTTGGGATTTTAATTGGTATAGCATTGAATTTGTATATTGCCTTTGGTAGGATGGTCATTTTTACAATGTTGATTCTACCAATCCAGGAACAAGGGAGGTCTTTCCATCTTCTGCAGTTTCTTTCTTGAGGGTTTTAAAGTTTTCATTGTAAAGGTCTTTTACCTCCCTGGTTAGGTTTATATCAAGGTATTTCATTTTTTTAGGGGCTACAGTAAATGGGATTGTTTCTCTCAAGGCTTTTTCACTTCTTTCATTCCGGGCATACAGGAAGGCCTCTGATTTTTGCACATTTATTTTGTATCCTGCCACCCTGCAGAACTTCTCAATTAGTTCCAGGAGCTTCCTGGTGGAGTTTTTGGGATTCCTCAGGTATAAGATCATGTCATCTACAAATCGGGATAGCTTGACTTCTTCCTTGCTGATTTGAATCCCTCTTATGTCCCTTTCTTGTCTTATGTCTTCAGCTAAGACTTCAAGTACAATATTGAATAGAAGTGGTGAGACTGGACAGCCTTGTCTAGTTCCTGATCGAAGTGGGAATGCTTCCAATTGTTCCCCATTGAGCATAATCCTTGCTGTGGGCTTGTTGTATACAGCTTTTATTATATTGATAAAGGTTCCTTCCATTCCTACTGTCTCTAGTGTTTTGATCTTAAACGGCTGTTGGATCTTGTCAAAGGCTTTTTCTGCATCTATCGAGAGTATCATGTGGTCTTGGTCTTTGGACTGGTTTACATGATGAATTACATATATTGATTTTCGTATGTTGAACCAACCTTGTGTGCCGGGGATGAAGCCTACTTGGTCCCTGTGAATGATCTTTTTGATATGTTTTTGAATCCGATTTGCTAAGACTTTGTTGAGAATCTTTGCGTCTGTGTTCATCAGGGAGATCGGCCTATAGTTTTCTTTTTTAAGTGAATCTTTATTAGGTTTTGGGATTAAGACAATATTAGCTTCATAGAAGGAATTTGGTAGTGTTCCTTCCTTTGCTATTTGATAGAACAGTTTAAGGAGTATTGGTGTTATTAACTCCTTAAATGTCTGGTAGAATTCTGTGCTGAATCCATCTGGTCCAGGACATTTTTTGGTGGGAAGATTTGAGATTAGTTCTTCAATTTCCTTATATGTTATAGGGCTATTTAAGTAATTCACATCTGCCTGATTCAATTTAGGTAAGTTGTGTTTACTTAGAAATTCATCCATCTCTTTTGTGTTGTCAAACTTCACTGAGTATAAGTTTTTGAAATATGATGTTATAATTCTCTGGATTTCTTGGGTATCCGTAGTGATAACTCCATGTTCATTTCTAATTTTGTTAATTTGGGTTTTCTCTCTCTTGCTTTTGGTTAATTTAGCTAGGGGTATATCAATCTTACTGATTTTTTCTAAGAACCAGGTTTTTGACTGGTTGATTGTTTCTATCATTTTCTTAGTCTCGATTTCAGATATTTCTCCCCTTATTTTGCTAATCTCCTCTCTTCTACTACTTTTGGAGTCAGATTGTTCAAGTTTCTCTAAAGCCTTAAGCTGCATCATTAAGTTATTTATTTCTGATGTTTCCATTTTTTTTGATGTAGGCATTAATAAGAGCTATGAACTTACCTCTTAGAACAGCTTTCATTGTGTCCCAGAGATTTTGGTAAGTTGTATTTTCATTATTGTTCACTTTCAGGAAATCTTGAATTTCCTTTTTAATTTCTTCCTGAATCCAGTTCTCATTCAGCATCATATTGTTAAGTTTCCAGGAGTTAGTGTATTTTCTCTTGTTTGTTGTCTTGTGGATGTCCAGCTTTAGGCCATGGTGGTCTGATAGGGCACAGGTTAGAATTTCAACTTTCTTGTATATGTGTAGATTCGTTTTGTGGCCCAATATGTGATCTATTTTGGAGAAAGTTTCATGTGCTGCTGAGAAAAATGTGTATTCTTTGGTGCGTGGGTGAAAAGTTCGATAGAGATCTGTAAGGTCCATTTCTTTCAGGGTTTGATTAAGTTCCAAAGTGTCTCTGTTAAGCTTTTGACCTGTTGATCTATCCCATGTTGAGAGGGCAGTGTTGAAGTCCCCAAGAATTATCGTTTGGGGGTTGATTTCTTGCTTTAGGCGCTGTAGGATTTTCTTAATGAATGTGGAGGGGCCCGTATTGGGTGCATAAATGTTCAGTATTGTGAAGTCTTCCTGGTGAATTGTACCTGTGACTGAAATGTAGCAACAATCCCAAAATACCACACCGGAGGAAATATTTCAATTCATCATAAATGAAAACTTCCCACAACTAAAGAATGAGAGGCCTATCCAAATACAAGAGGCATTTCGCAATCCAAACAGATATGACCAAAATAGAAAATCGTCATAGCAAATGATAGTCAAAACACTCCACGTTAAAGACAAAGAAAAGGTGCTGAGAGCTTCAAGAGAAAAAAAGTCACTTTTAAAGGTAAACCTATTAGAATAACAAATGACTACTCAATGGAAACAGTAAAAGCAAGGAGAGCTTGGAGAGACATACTTCAAGTATTAAATGAGCAAAAATGCCAACCCCGACTGATATCCCCAGCAAAACTATCTGTCATGATTGAGGGAGAAAGAAAAGTTTTCCAGCACAAAGACAACTTGAAGGGATACATGTCTACCAAACCAGGCCTTCAAAAAATCCTAGAAATGATACTCAAGCTTGAAGAAAAGAACAAGCGTATCCAGGAGGACAGAAGGGAAGTATAATACCACCAAAACATAAACATCAAACAACATGTTTACAAAGTCTACTAAACTTAAAAAATGTCCAGAATTAAAAATAATTTCTCCATTATAACATTAAATGTGAATGGTATTAACTTGCCGATTAAGAGACACAGATTACAAACTTGGATTAAAAACCACAATCCAACAATCTGCTGCCTTCAGGAAACTCATCTCACCACAAAAGATAGGCACATCCTAAGAATGAAAGGCTGGTCCAAAATTCTGCAAGCTAATGGAACTAGGAAACAGGCAGGGGTAGCAATTATGCTTTCAGACAAAGTGGACTTCAATCCAAAGAAAATCTAGGGAGTTTCTAATAACCTTCATGGAAACATTTTATTAGGTGTAAATAGTAAGTGACCGCTTTCATGGTATACATTTCTCACACCTCCTCCCCAGTTCAGTTCTCAGAATTTTTTCTCCTTCATCTTCTTGATTATGACTTAGGGTCTTCTGAAGAAAAGAAGCTTAAGTGATAAGTATGCTCTTTGGTTAGGAAGAAGGTGTGTGTGTGTGTGTGTGTGTGTGTGTGTGTGTGTGTGTGTGTTTGTGTACCTGCGTTTCTGTCTGTGTCTGTGAGTCTGTGTGTTAATGTAGCACTGAGGCCACAACATGTGATTCAGTCTAGACTAGTGAGATGCAAATCTGTGGATAACATCACTTGAGTTGGGCATCTTCAAAAAAAGTTCATACCGTAGAGCTACTACCCCTTACTGCCCTATGTCTGCTAGAAATATCAACAAACCAATAAGCAGCAGAGATTTATAGCTACTGTAGTGATGTCTCTGAAGATCTTCATTATTTGGGATAAACATTTATCCTAATAAAATAAAAACAACCCAGTAGTTGCTATGCATGACAGGTCTTTCAAAGAAGCTTAACATGGACCTGCTAATGGGGCCTCACTGAGGTTCTTTGTGAGAGAGGTTTTAGCTGATGACAGCTCTGTAAATATTTTTTTGTAGAGGGCTTAGGGTGACATCACACTTATGTAAATGTTTTAGAGAAACTGAGATGATTTTCCTGAGCAAACTCTGGTGTTTCTAGTAGAGGTAGAGGTAGAGTGCTGAAGTTTAACTAGAATACTTGAGGCAAAATAAAGATCCAATTCTCAAGTTAGGTATGGTGGCACACATGTAATTCCAGCACTTAGGATGATGAATCTGAGGCTGGCCTAGACAGCATAGTGAGAAATATTTCAAAGGAAAAATAATCCAACTCTTAAGGGTTTTGTGCAGCATCATTCTCCCTCAGCAGTTTAGTTTTTACTTTGTTCTTAGGAAGGAATGCTCTTCAAGATGCCAACTTGAAAATGGTCCCTAGTGGCTCTAAGTTCAGATCCTATTAGCGTGGAAGAGACGTCACTACAGTAGCTATAAATCTCTGCTGCTTATTGGTTTGTTGATATTTCTAGCAGACGTGGGGTAGTAGCTCTACGGTATGAACTTTTTTTGAAGATGCCCAACTCAAGTGATGTTATCCACAGATTTGCATCTCACTAGTCTAGACTGAATCACATGTTGTGGCCTCAGTGCTACATTAACACACAGACTCACAGACACAGACAAAGACACGGATACACACACACACACACACACACACACACACACACACACACACACCCCTTCTTCCTAACCAAAGAGCATACTTATCACTTAAGCTTCTTTCCTGGTGGAGGAACACATTTATTAATCTTTGGTAGAGATACACATCACACATGTTGGAAAGGACAGTGCAGGATTCATCTCCTTCAAGACAGCCTTTTTGTAACCATTGCTTAGAATAGCCAGGGGCTGCTTAGTTGCAGCCTCCTGACAGCCTTGTACCCCATGCGATTATGCAAAGAGAAGACAGGGCATTTGTAGTTGTAGCTAACCTTCCTTATAACAAAGGCCTTTTGAAAAATAAACTAAAGTCAGAGAAAGGGAAAGACTGCCACATTTCATTAGATGTGCTGACAGAATCTTTCAAACTTGATTGCTTTTTAAGACCTAGGACTTGGGAAGAGTGATTAATGATTCTTCAGGGCTTGCTTTTAGAACATTTGAATTCAAACTAATAATTATTTCTATAAAATTACATAGTTATCAGAATTTCAGAGAAAAAGCCTTAGATAGGTGAATTTAAAACATTTGTTTTGAAACATACATAAACCAATTCTGTTAAGGTATTATGAAAGGTATGAACTATAACTCCTTGCAACAAGTTTGTGCTTCTGCATCTCTGATTTCCAAATGACAAACAGGAGAGTTGAATGTTTACTAAGTTAATATACAATCAAACTCATATTGACAGGATCATTATTGCAATCATCTGTCTATTCCTGTGAGGTAGTATAACAACACATCTGAAAAGGGAGAAAAATGGTATTTATTTGACTTATGGTTCCAGAGGGGACATAGTCTATTATGAATGGAATTGTATAGTTGAATACTTGGTTGAAGGTAGGAGGAGACTAGTTTAGACTACCTTAGCCATCATGAGGAAGAGGAAGCAAGAGCAAAGAAGGAAGCAGAGATAAACCAGCTGAAGGCCTGACCCTGTGAGGTGCCAGCACTCTATCTTTTAAAGTTGCCACAACCTTCAAAAACATTATCACTAGCTAGGTGTAGCAGTTAGCCTGCATGGTTGCTGATAAATCACTATCAAATAGCTTAAGGGAACAAGGGTTTTATTGTCTCTTATGATTACTGGTTACAGTTCATAGTCTAGCTTGATGGGAGAACATGCACCAATGACAGGGCTGAGGGAACTGGCCACACCATCTGTACGTAATGGTTGAGAGAGGGATGATCTTTACTTTCCAGACCAACATGTCTAGCCAAGTATACACCAGGATGTCAATTTCCTCAACCAGCTCTCGTTATTTTATCCCGGGGCCTAGTCCCATCCACCATAGGCTGGGCCTTCCCCATCAGCTAGACAGTCTCCTACAGGTTTTCTTTGGGCTTAACTCAACCATTAATTCTCTACAAATATGCCCAGAGCTCAAACCCTCAACTGTCAAGTTGACACCTGTGTCTAACTATGATGCTAGGGACTCAAACATATGATCCTGTAGAAGTGTGTGTGGGGGGCTCACATTTAAATGATGACAATCTTTATTTAAAAACCATGAGAGCATAATTGAAAAATGGCCCTGAAAGGGAGGCAGTTTTATTCCCCATTGAGAGCAACAACATGAGACAAATACACATCATGAGTCAAGATAACAAATGCCTTCAAACAGTCTGAGAATAGATGTGAAAACAGAGTCAGACCCATTCCAGTCTGTGGGCAGCTGGGTAGGAGGGTTTGATGTGCCTTCCACAATTGTACCGGGAAGGTGAAGTCAGTCTTATTGTCTCTTGCGTCTTACATGCATGATTCTTATGAATTCTTTTATAAAATGCTTCAGTCTTCTCTAGCCAAAAGCCATGTTGTTTATGATCCTTATTGTAAAGGAGGACTACATCCATTTTTCATGTAGCTGAACATTATTTTGAGAATCTATTATGAGTAAGGCATCATGCTATAAGTTTCCAATCATATTCTGGCAAGGGAAAGAGATAAATTAAGAGTTAAATTCCTGACATCGATATATGATGGCAACTAAGGTTCTGAGTGACAAAGCTAGCAGGTGGGAGAGCTAAAGACAAATCCAATGTGGTAGGACTGATATCCATTGTCATGCTTACTCTGATGATCAAACAGCATACATGTATCTGTGGGTACATAGGAACACTGAGGAATGGAATCAACTAGACCTACGCATGGCTTTCCAGCATGGCTCCCTAGACTTACCTTTAAACAATTATCAAGTACTTGAATGGAAGATGACTTTCTATGACAGGCAGAAGAACATCAGAAAATAGAAGTATTTGAGTCTGGTTTTCCTTTATTTCTGACAAACTCCCTCCCAAAATAGTCAGATCAACCAAGTAACCAACCAGCCAGCCAGCTAACACACCATCCATGATGTTAGGATAAATGGTTCATCTGAGCCTAGGAGACAAGTCTGTAGGCTCATCTAAGAAGTAGCCTCTGGATTAAGATTGATCTCTGGGCATGTAAATGGGTCGTCTTGATTCCATTATCTGGTGAAGGAAGACTGTCATAGGCACAAGTGTCAACTTGACAGTTGAGGGTTTGAGCTCTGGGCACATTTGTAGAGAGCAAACCTACAGGAGATTGTCTAGCTAATGGGGAGGGCCCACCATGGTGGATGGGATTAGGCTCTGGATAAATCACAGAGAGCTGGTTGAGAAAGTCAGCATCCTTCTGTTCACTTGGCCAGACATGCTGGTCTGGCAAGTAAGGATTGTCCATCTCTCAGCTGTTATGTGGTGATGGTGTGGCCAGTTCCCTTGGCCCTGGTGTTGGTGCATGCTCTCCCATCAAGCTGGACTGAGAACTGTAACCAGATTGTCAGTAAGGAAATAAATCCCTTATTCCTTTAAGCTGTTTGATAGTCATTAATCGGCAACCATGCAGGCCAACTGCAACAAAGACCCAGTCCATTGTGGGTAGGACCATTCCCTACTCCACCTAAAGATGGAGAAAGTTAGCTGAGCATGGTTAAGTAGCCAAGCAAGCATGAGTGAATTTATCTGTTGCCCTTTGCTCATGCTGTGGATGTGATGTGACCAGATCCCTTGATTTCTGCCATAGTGACTTCCTTGCCACAATGAATTGTAACCTGGAACTGTCAACTAATGAACTCTTTTCTCCTACTAAGTAATTTGGGTTAGGTATTTTGTTGCAGCAACAGATCACGAAACTAAAACATCAACTCAAAGTAAAATGTTCCAGAATCACTATTACTGATTAAAGGACGCATCAGTTGTTAAAAACTGGGTGTTAATTAGGTAGGATGCTTATTTCAGAAAGAGACATGAGAAAGATGGGTTTGAGGTAGAATTTGTGGCAAAGGCAAAGAAGCAAGTTAGAAAACACCTCTGGAATCTGTATGGGAGGTGAGAACTATCTTAGTATAAGATAGCAGTGATGAGGAGATGGGGAAAAATTGACAGACAGTTGAGACACAGGATTGATGAGCTTTGAAGAGCTGTGACCTATGGTAAGTCAAACATTGAAGATCATACACTGGTTCTGCTTCATGTCAAATGTATGATCTGAGCATATTGTCATCTGTCAAATAGGGCTAAAAGCTGAACCTACCCCTTCAGTAGCCTTGAAGACAGGGCATGCCTGCAAGGAAAGGGTTGAAAGCGAGCGTGCTGTGCACGTTGGCTTCTCAGTGCATGTGAGGAACCGGGAATCACTCGCTGGTGATTTGGTGGATGCTGCTGCAACTACTTGAGATGGGAAATACAGAGGCAGCTGCTTTGGGGGGGGGGAATATTTTCTATTTATTGGGCTTTACAAAGTCTTTAGGATGGGTTCTTAGGTAGAAGTCAGAGGACAATTTTCAGAAGTTATTTATATCCATCATGTGAATTTTCCAAGAATAGAACTCAAGTCACCAGGTTTTCAGTCAGGCACCTTACCAGTGGAGTTCTCTCTCCTATCTTGTAAATGTACTTTGTGGGTACAGACCTGAGACTTAGATGTGACTTGTGAGGCCCAGTGGAACCCAGGGAGTGGTTGGTATATCTATAGAAGTGTCATGGGAGCTGCAGGTGAAGAGATTATCTACAGGAAACATTATTAAGGCTCCAGAGACTGAGAGTTCAAGGCCAGTCTGAGTTAATTCATTAGAGAGCTTAGTCTACATCATGAAACCCTATTAAAAAAGGAAGAACAAGAGAAAGCAAAGGAATAGGAAAAGAAGAGAGAATGGAAAGCAAGACATAGGCTAATCAGTGAGGAAATGGAAACAAGAAATGAGAGAGTGAGGTAGGTAGGGTACTGGAGGGAGTCTTAGTGCATCATTGGAGATACCTTGCAATTCTCAGCTTACTCAGCTCTTCTCTTTTGCATGGGGTAAAAAATTAAACGTGAGTCTCTAACTGGAAGTGGCTAATAGGACAGGAAGTATTCGTTTTAGGAAACATTCACCTGATAAGCAGGTCAGCAAAATTCCTGTTTGCTTGTGGGTGGGAGTCCAGAATCTGGCCTTCGCCAAGGCACAAGGCTTCTGTACTAGGTGAGAAATAGCTCCTGCCTCTTTACACTGTATGTTCCTTGAAGCAATGGATAGGTAAACTACAAAAGCCTTTTCCTTCATTGCTCCTGAAGACAAAGTCTCCCACATCCTGACTTTCCATACTCTGCACAGCTGCCCTGCAGGATTTAGTAGTGGAAATGTTCAAACCTGTTCAAAAAGTCAGAATAGCCTTCCTTTCATTTCACGTGACATGTGGCTTGTGACTGCACACTAGTGTGAATATATAAATGGCAAGTCAAAGTGCTTTGGTTCTGTTCTTGGCTGTGAAAATTAAACATAAAATGTACATATTTCTACCAGTGCTTGCTTTCTCCTTAACAGAACCGGAGTTTCCATCTTATTGTATCACTAAACAGGACATTTTGATTTTGAGCTAGTCTTCATATTGATTAAATGCTGTAGAAAGTGTCTGTGATCTTAACACTAGAGTATTTTCATATAAAGTAAATGTCATCTTTGAGTTCAAACTACTTATCTTATTTTTGGGGTTTTAGTTTTTTCCAGGGAGAATAAACCAGGAAACAAGAGATTATGTGGGGAATTTGGTCATGCTGGTTTGAGCAAAGAGGATTTCTTTAGCAGTGCAAGAACTTCTTTTACGAAGAACTTCTGGATCATTTTTCTGCAGATTGTCTCTTCCAACTTGGGATATAGACATAGAAACATAAGTTTATCAAATGCACCATTCTTCAGAACTAACATATATATACCACTGTCATCTCTCGGAGATTAATGTGCCTATTTACATCCTAATTATTAAAGGGCTCCTGTGGTTTTACCCACAGTGATGTTTTGTTGCTTCACAGTGTGAAGAATGAGTTCATAGCAAAGGCATACAGATGGAGCAATGTTGTGAAATGTGGAGGCATTTGTGGGTATCATGAAAAACCTAACATTTTAGATAAAAAGTTTCACCTTTTCTTTAGTTTACAAATTTTAAATGTGTGTAGAAGACTATATTTTTCACAACTTTTTAAAATTCAGTTTCCTGTCTAGATTTTTATTGTGTGTTTTTTATTTACTTATTTATTTCTGCTCGTACAAACTTAATAGATACCCTGTCCCCTCCCTCCCTCCACCCCTTCCTGGACCCCTTGTTCCCTCTCCCCTTTTCCCCTTCCTTTCTCCCCCTCCCTCCCTATCTCTCAGTGCCTCTTCCCCCCATCCCTGGAGCATCCTTTAATGTGTATGTCAAATTTTCCTCTGGGTCCTCCTCTCTGATGAGATGTAAGGACTCAGTGGCATTTCCTAGAACTCTTTCTTGTGTTCCCCTTAAGTACAGGAACACTATTGTGACTGTTAATCCCTAGCTTCTAAGGATCCTAGTGTCTTTAGTTCATGCTAGACTTTGAGGGGGTCAATAATGTGTTGGTCATTGCACAGGTCATGCAAAGTCCTATTATGATTGCTCCGGTCCTAACTTGTGTGTAGTATCTTGCATATCATTGCTCCTCCCCATCTTTAGGCTCTTAAAATCTTATTTATTTATTTATTTATTTTTTATTTCTACTCATACAACTTTAACAGGTACATCGGTCCCCTCCCTCCCTCCAACCTCCCACCGCCCTATGCTCCCCTCCCCTTCCCCCTCCTCCCTATTCCCCAGTGCCTCCCCCTCCCATCCCCGGAGCATCCTTTAATGTGCGTTAGGCTTTTAAAATCTTATTGCCCCCTCTTCTGCAAATTTACCTGAGCTTCAGGATGGGGAGAGATGAGGCTGGCCTAGGTCCAGGTGGTTGATATAGAGTCTCTGATGTTCTGAATTATGGTTTGTTGATTTTTTTTTTCAGTTTTGCTGCTCCTGCAATGCCCTTGGCTCCATCCTGATGGGTATTGGATGTCACTCCCTGGCCAGAGATAAAAGGCTGTTAAATTAGAGTCTTATCATAAGAGTATATTCAAAGGTAAATGGAATAAAATTAGGAGACCATGGTGTGGGGGGGTGAGTCTCCCATTGCAAAATGGTTACTTTCTATCTGCCACAGTCTAGATTTTTTGAGCTTATCATTGGTGATTTTCTTTTCTAGAGAATTGAGTTTTTGAATTCAGCAGCAGTGTTAATTTAACAAAAACAGAATTTTCCCAGAGAGACTATTTGGTTATTTAATGTTCTCTCTCTCTCTCTCTCTCTCTCATGCATGTGCTCATGCATATGATTGCACAGATGTGTGGTGGACAGAGGTTGATGATAGTATCTTTCCTTGATTGTACTTTACCTTTATTTTTTGAGACAGGGAATATCACTGATCCTGAAGCTCATCAATTGGAATGGAATGCCCACCCAGTGAATTTCAGGGATTACTGGTCTCACATCCCTTCCACTAATGCAGGGGTTACAAGCATGTGCTCCATGCTCAAATTTTTATATGGCTCATGGGGATCCAAACTTACCTTCTCACATTTGTGCAATTGGTTCTTTACCGGCCATAGAACTATTTAGTTGTTGTTTAATAATATTATAATCCAATCACCAGTAAGAGAACCTTCCATATGTATACATACAAAAGCATAAAGAGTTAAATACTTATTTCTAGTTCAGCAACAGAAATAGGCAAGGGAAGTGGAAAACAACTTTCATCAAAGACAATAATAATGATTTTACTATATTCTCTTTGTGTAAGGAAAGTGGAAGCTCATTAAACAGCAGCTTAGCTCTTTTTGTACAGATTTTTAAGATTTCATGAAAGTTTTCAAGCAAATCATTTAACAAAAATCTTATGGTTGTGCTGAGGAATAGAAAGTTGTAATAGCAGCTCATGGGATGGTGGAGTTGGCTAATTGTTCTTCCTGGAAATATTGTCCAGCAACAATGTTAGCCCTGACATTTTTCTTCTGTATCAGTGACTAAATAGGTCATGCTATGTATGAGTCATTTACATATCTATGTATTATCTATATTCTCGTTATATTATTTATCTATCATTTATCTGTCAACCATATCTATTATCTATCTATCTGTCTATCTATCTATCTATCTATCTATCTATCTATCTATCTATCTATCTATCATCTACCAACCTATCTATCATCTATCTCTCTTTCTGTTTCTCTCTATAATCTACCATCAATCTTTATCATTTTGCTTCATGGAGTACTTGGTTAGGCCAAAAGCTAACCAACATGTTCAAATACTGTGAAATCCAGGAAAACATAACACTGGTTTCACTAATAGCATTCAAAAGCCCCATTAATTTCAAACATGCATTCCATATATGCAAATCTCATTAGCAATGGCTATGATTTGATATCTCATGAGAGTTTCACCTCCAAGTATGGTGCTATTAACTGTGAAGTATTTCATTTTAATGTTATCATTGCTTACTCAAACTATAGGTATAAGATTGTTCTCATTTCAACATTTCTTTTAGTCTTATAATTCCATTTTACTATCTTAAATCCACTTAAAATGAATTATTAATATAAGTAATAATAATTTAAATAATGATGTACAAATTCTTCTGTTTTGTTAAGACCACTTTAACTATAGATATGTACCATGCATCAATGGATACAGTTGGGGTTATGAAGTTCTTTCTAATCATTAGACATGCAAATTTATTAGCTAAATGTTTTAATAGCTTTTGGCATAGTATGATAGTTCCAGTTGTCTTTGTGTATTGCTTCTATAGCTAAGTATTGCAGAGTAGCTTAGAAAAGAACAACAATTAGAAAAATATGGAAAGAAAATCTTTACCAGATTCTTTATTGGGATAACTTAGCATTAAGAAGCCTTTTCCAGGGTCTCACTCACTGCTTATTGCTCGATAAGGATCACTGATGAATTGAGCAGTAATTCCACCCCAGGGTACAGTCATCAACTGTCACAGGTTTAACAGAATGGAACTGGCCGCAGTCAATAAGGCCAGCAAACACCCTCAAGGTCCTAGCTAAAATGCTGTTATTGATTCTGGAGGTAGCTCATCTTTCTACAGCTCAATATCCTTAACTAGTATTCTAGTCTAATATTTTTAGATAACGCATCTTTTCTTGACTGTTTTCCTTGGGGTGTGAAGACAGTCTGTTCACATTACAGTTTAATAAGGCTTCAGTAGAATCCTGAAACGATCCCCAATAAAAGGCAATCTCCTATCTCTTTGCTGAATGTACCCTGGATTGTATTTTGATTTCTTCCTTTCGTTGAATTCTCTTGCAGTGTTACTGTAAGAGATCTAATTGCCTTTTGTTGAGCTGACCATTTGCTGGAATTTGCTTTCTTTTTTGAACTTGGGCTGTGCTGGTGCTCTGCAGCATGAATGAAATCCCAGAGAAGGCTGCATACTTGGAATTCTCTTGTTCTTAAGCCTCGCATCCCCACCAAGAATTCCCTCTGTAACATATGCAAAAATGGGTTTTGTCTCTCTTGACCACTTTCAGATCAGAATGTTCAGTCTGTACACGGGCACTAATCTTGCATTAAGTCTTCTTTTTTGTAATGGATGAAGTCTTTCCATACATCCCTCTTTGCCCCTCACTCTCAGTTTGATGTTGCCTTAAAGCAAGCAGGATGTGTTTATCTGTCATATGACTGGTGTGTGAGAGATTTGAAATTAAGTCTATTAAGACTCTTGTTTGAAGTAAGGGCAGGAGTAGCCATAATTGGACTTTGCATGACCTGCACAATGACTGACATGTCAATGACCCCCCCTCCCCAAAGTCTAGCAGGGATCACAGGCACTAGGATCCTTAGAGGCAAGGGATTAACAGTCATAATAGTGTTCCCATACTAAAGAGGAGCCCAAGAAAGAGCTCTAGGCAATGCCACTGAGTCTTAACACCTCCCTAGAGTGGAAGACTCAGAGGGAAGTTTGGCATTCACATTTGGGAGGGGGGAAGGGGAAGGCACTGGGAGAAGGGGAGGGAGTGGGGCAAAAGGAAGGGGAAAGGGGAGGAGGGTGCAAGGGGGACTGGGGAAGAGTGGAGGGAGGGAAGGGACCAGGGTACTTATTGAACTTATTTAATTGGGGAAAAATAAATAAATATAAATTAAAAAATATGAAATCCCCCCAAAATAAAAAAATAAGATTCTTGTATCACTGGCCCTTCAGTCTCTCTCTCCTCCTCATTTCAGTATTTAAGAATTGAAGTTATTTTCCAAATATTCCAAGTATGCTCATATCTATCAGTATCTCCTGTAAGTAGTTTGAAAATGCTCTTTGTAAATTTCTTAAAGGCAGTTCTCTTGTCTTTCTTGAAACTCATCTGAAAGTCTAGTAGTGATAGTGTGTTTTACACTGAAATAAGTGTAAAATAAATACTTTCAAAAGAAATGATGAAAAATATGTTCCTAAAATATAATTGATAACTTTATAAATCAGTGAGTTGTCTGAAGTAGCAATTGTTTCTGCAATCACTCAGAAGTATTCTTAGCCTTTGAGCTTGTGTTACAATCTCTTTATCTGAACAGAAGCTCTTTAATTTCACAAGATCCCAACTGTTGAGAGTTGGTAGCAGTGACTGATGCCATTGGATGTCTGTTTAGGAAATGTTGGCCTAGCCTAATCAGCTCGAGGGAGTTCCCTATCCTTTCAACTATGGTTTTTATAGTCTCTGGCTTTATATCAAGATCCTTGATCCATTTGGAATTAATTCTTGGACATGGTGACAAGTATGGGTCCAGTTTTAATCTTCTGCATGTGGAGATCCAGTTTTGCCAGCACCATTTGTTGAAGATACTGTTCTTTTTCCATTGGATTCTTTGGGCCCCTTTGTCAAAGACCAAATGGCTGTAATTTTGTGGGATTATATCTGAGTCTTCAATCCTTATCCATTGATTTGTGTGTCTATTTTGGAGCCAGTACCAGGCTGTCATTATAACTATGGATTTGTAGTATAGACTGAGGTTTGGTATGGTAATACCTCCAGAAGTGTTTTTGTTACTCAGGATTGTCTTTGCTATCCTGGGTCTTTTGTGTCTCCATATGAATTTTGAGATTGTTTGCTCACCTTCTTTGAAGAATTGCATTGGGATTTTAATTGGTATAGCATTGAATTTGTATATTGCCTTTGGTAGGATGGTCATTTTTACGATGTTGATTCAGCCAATCCGGGAACAAGGGAGGTCTTTCCACCTTCTGGTGTCTTCTGCAATTTCTTTCTTTAGGGCTTTAAAGTTTTCATTGTAAAGGTCTTTTACCTCCCTGGTTAGGTTTATACCAAGGTATTTCATTTTTTTAGGGGCTATAGTAAATGGGATTTTTTCTCTCAAGGCTTTTTCACTTCTTTTGTTCTGGGCATACAGGAAGGCCTCTGATTTGTGCACATTTATTTTGTATCCTGCCACCCTGCTGAACTTCTCAATTAGTTCCAAGAGCTTCCTGGTGGAGTTTTTGGGATCCCTCAGGTATAAGATCATGTTATCTGCAAATAGGGATAGCTTGACTTCTTCCTTGCCGATTTGAATCCCTCTTATGTCCCTTTCTTGTCTTATGGCTTCAGCTAAGACTTCAAGTACAATATTGAATAGAAGTGGTGAGACTGGACAGCCTTGTCTAGTTCCTGATCGAAGTGGGAATGCTTCCAATTGTTCCCCATTGAGCATAATCCTTGCTGTGGGCTTGTAGTATACAGCTTTTATTATATTGATAAAGGTTCCTTCCATTCCTACTGTCTCTAGTGTTTTGATCATAAAAGGCTGTTGGATCTTGTCAAAAGCTTTTCCTGCATCTATCGAGAGTATCATGTGGTCTTGGACTTTGGACTGGTTTACATGATGAATTACATTTATTGATTTACATATGTTGAACCAACCTTGGTGCCAGGGATGAAGCCTACTTGGTCCCCGTGAATGATCTTTTTAATATGTTTTTGAATCCGATTTGCTAAGACTTTGTTGAGAATCTTTGTGTCTGTGTTCATCAGAGAGATTGGCCTATAGTTTTCTTTTTTAAATGAATCTTTATTAGGTTTTGGAATTAGAACGATATTAGCTTTATAGAAAGAATTTGGTAGTGGTCCTTCCTTTGCTATTTGATGGAACAGTTTAAGGAGTATTGGTGTTATTAACTCCTTAAATGTCTGGTAGAACTCTGTGCTGAATCCATCTGGTCCATGACATTTTTTGGTGGGAAGATTCGAGATTAATTCTTCAATTTCCTTATATGTTATAGGACTATTTAAATAATTCACAACTTCCTGATTCAATTTAGGTAAGTTATGTTTACTTAGAAATTCATCCATCTCTTTTGTGTTGTCAAACTTCCCAGAATATAAGTTTTTGAAATATGATGTTATAATTTGCTGGATTTCTTAGGTATCCGTAGTGATAACTCCATGTTCATTTCTAATTTTGTTAATTTGGGTTTTCTCTCTCTTGCTTTTGGTTAATTTAGCTAGGGGTGTATCAATCTTATTGATTTTTTCAAAGAACCAGCTTTTTGACTGGTTGATTTTTTCTATTGTTTTCTTAATCTCGATTTCAGATATTTCTCCCCTTGTTTTGCTAATCTCCTCTCTTCTACTACTTTTGGGATCATATTGCTCTAGTTTCTCTAAAGCTTTAAGCTGCAATGTTAAGTTGTTTATTTCTGATGTTTCCATTTTTTTGATCTATGAACTTACCTCCTAGAACAGCTTTCAGTGTGTCCCAGAGATTTTGGTAAGTTGTATTTTCATTATCATTCGGTTTTAGGAAATCTTGAATTTCCTTTTTAATTTCTTCCTGAATCCAGTTCTCATTCAGCATCATAGTGTTAAGTTTCCAGGAATTAGTGTGTTTTCTCTTGTTTGTTGTGTTATGGATGTCCAGCTTTAGGCCGTGGTGGTCTGATAGGGCACAGGTTAGAATTTCAACTTTTTTGTGTATGTGTAGATTCGTTTTGTGGCCCAATATGTGATCTATTTTGGAGAAAGTTCTGTGTGCTGCTGAGAAAAATGTGTATTCTTTGGTGCGTGGGTGAAAAGTTCGATAGAGATCTGTAAGGTACATTTCAGTGAGGGTTTGATTAAGTTCCAAAGTGTCTCTGTTAAGCTTTTGACCTGTTGATCTATCCCATATTGAGAAGGCGGTGTTGAAGTCCCCAAGAATTATCGTTTGAGGGTTGATTTCTTGCTTTGGACGCTGTAGGGTTTTCTTAATGAATGTGGAGGGGCCCGTATTGGGTGCATATATGTTCAGTATTGTGAAGTGTTCTTCGTGAATTGTACCTGTGACTAAAATGTAGTATCCATGTGTGTCTCTTATGATTTTCTTTGGTTTGAAGTCCACTTTGTCTGAAAGCATAATTGCTACCCCTGCCTATTTCCTGGTTCCATTAGCTTGCATGATTTTGGACTAGCCTTTCATTCTTTTGATGTTAAGCCCATTAACCTTTAATACTATAATGGAGAAATTCTTTTTAATTCTAGACATTTTTTATGTTTAGTGGATTTTGTAAGCTTATTGTTTTACATTTATATTTTTGTGGTATTATACTTCCCTTCTGTCCTCCTGGATATGCTTGTTCTTGTCTTCAAGTTTGCGTATCATTTCTAGCATTTTTTTGAAGGCCTGGTTTGGTAGACATGTATCCCTTCAAGTTGTCTTTGTGCTGGAAAACTTTTCTTTCTCCCTCGATCATGACAGATAGTTTTGCAGGGTATATCAGTCTGGGTTGGCATTTTTGCTCATTTAATACTTGAAGTATGTCTCTCCAAGCTCTTCTTGCTTTTACTGTTTCCATTGAGAAGTCATTTTAATAGGTTTATTTTAATAGGTTTACCTTTTAAAGTGACTTGCTTTTTTTCTCTTGAAGCTCTCAGCATCTTTTCTTTGTCTTTAACGTGGAGTGTTTTGACTATCATTTGCTATGACGATTTTCTATTTTGGTCATATCTGTTTGGAGTGCGAAATGTCTCTTGTATTTGGATGGGCCTCTCATTCTTCAGATGATGGAAGTTTTCATTTATGATAATTTGAAAAATTTCCTCAGGTGTGGTATTTTGAGATTCTTGCTCTGGTATTCCATGAATGTACATGTTAGGTTTCTTCAGGGTGTCCCATATTTCTTGAATGTTCCTCTCAAGTATCTTTTTGGCTTTAACAATTTCTTCCATTGACCTGGTTAATTCTCCCACTTTGTCTTCAAGATCTGAAATTCTATTTTTTGCTTCACTAGTTCTGCTGATAAGACTCTCTGTTGAGCTTTGGGTTGAAGATAGCTTGTCTTTTAGTTCAGTTTTAAACTCTGCTTGAGTTTGTTTTCACTGCTCTATACCTACTTTTGTTTCTTGAACTGTTTTTCTCAACTCCTCCAAATGCCTGTTGTGTTCCTGTTCAAAGCGGTTGATTCGGTTGTTTAACTCCTCTTGGATTTCCTCTTATATAGTATTAATCATGGTAATGATCATACTTTGAATGTCTTTTTCTTGGGTATGACTTTCTTGACTTTTTTCTGTGATTTTGTTCTGGTTGGAATCCATCATTAAGGGGTTAATTCTTTCAGTAGGAGATTGGTCTTCTTGGGTTTTGTTTCTCATGGATCTGCACTTTGACTTGGGCATTGTTGTTTCATCTTCTAAGACTTTTCAGTTTCTGTGTGTTTTTGACTGATTTAGTTGGTATTCCTACACTTGGGCAGTTATTACTTGTGCTTGCCTTGGGGTTGGGTATGTTTGTCTTTTGTTATTGTTTTTTCCTAGTTGAGGCTGTTTGGTTGTTAGTACATCAATTAAGTCAGGTTAAGTAGACAAAGAGTGAATATTAGTATTATAGTGCACTTTTACGTTGTAGTATCTTGGTGATATGTGAGGGTGAGTGGTATGATCCCTGGAGTTGTGTTTTTGGGGTGTCTTTATGGAAAAGTTAATCTATAGTGATTAATATTAGAAAGGAAAAGTAAGGTGAAAAAAAGGAGGTTTACTTATCTTTGGGCTGGATGTGAAGAATCTCTCCCATGTGATAGGATGATTGTAGAGGTTTACAGATGTATGGCCTTTAATGCTTAGAACTTTGCTTGAGTTTTCTTTGGACTCTATTGAATTCTGAGTAGCAGTGTGTCTTCTGTAGACCATTTGTGTGGGTCCCCGGTGGGCCAGAGAGGCAGAGGGGTTGATGTTGATGGCAGAATTCTTCACCCTGGACCGGGGACTTGGCTTAGTGCCCCATCCAAGCTCCAGGGATGGAGGAAAGCAAGTACGTCCTGTCCAGTTGGGCGGATAGGCAGGCGGGAGGGAGAAAGGGGCCTGGGACCTGGTGTGTGGCCAAGGCCAAAACCCCATAAGGGGCAACCTGGGCGGAGCTAGGCGGGGACTCACCTGGAGGCCTGGCAGAGCTGGGAGCGGGAGGTGCGTTCGGGCTGACAAAGGCGGCGCGGGAGGGAGAAGGGGTCCCGGGGTCTCGGGCATGGCCCAGGCTAAAAACCAAAAATATCTTCTCTTAATTGCTAGTGATTTTGACTATTTTTCCAGTGCTTGAGAATGTAGCTCAGTGGTACAATATTTTTCTAAAGTAAAATAGAAAGGAAACATTAAAATATGGTACTGAAAGCTGAATTTACAATTATGTGAATACACCTTGTCAACTGTTAAACTTTCCTATAAGGTACATGACTCAGTGGGGCGTTTGGTCATGATTCCCTAATGGTCACAATGTGTAAGACTTTTTCTTGTGTTGTTCCTTTTCTTCAGAGTGAATTGTCTTCTTTGGGTGCATTCATTTGCTCAAGTGTCTGAAACTCTTTGCAGTTGGTCCACCTCACTTACTTAATCTTCTTGTTTTCAGCATAGTATGTTTAGCAATGTAGAGGCCCACATCTTTAATACAGCATTTCTTTCCAGAAGGGAAACCTGAGTCCTAAATCAGGGTAGAAATAAACTCAGTCACTTAAACACACTTGGGTCTGATTGTCATTAGCTGACTTTGTGTCAGTAGAAGTGCAGGAAAATTTTGTCATTTACAGGCTTTCTGTGATTTGAGTCAATGAGCCAACTTGCCAGGTCAGGATTTTGTCATTTACAGGGTTTTGTGATTTGAGTCAATGAGCCAACTTGCCAGGTCAGGATTGTGTCTGGTGAAGGGAGGAGTATGCTTGAAGAATTTTCCAGATGTAGAGACTTGTACAGTCAGCCATCAAATAGTCTTTGTATGTATTTTTATTGGCCTCGAAGATTTCCTTATTCCTATGTTGCATCACTGGTTTAGACAATCGTTAGTAAATACTTTACCTACAAGTTGTCATCATTATTAATAATTTTATGTAAAACTGGAAGTAGTTTTTGATATTTTTGTTGAAGATGACTTAGATGTGGAACATCTAAGATGACTTAGATCTGGGACAATGTCTTGCAATGTTTGAAGTCTTGAAGTAATACAAAGAAGGGAATGAAGTAAGTTTCCTTTCCTTCTCATCCCTTTATCACTATGTATCTTGTACAGAAGCTTAGAGAGAAAAGAGAAAATGAAGAGAAGAAGATGCAATTCAATTAATCAATATTCTAAATTTATCTTTTGGCAAATAAGTTCTTGCTGCTTAATTCTTTATCTTCTTTCAGAGAAGCTACAAATACAGGTAAGAGAGAAAAGAGTCAGTTCTACCAGAAGTTCTGATAAAACCTACAGCATTCTATTTTTTTCAATTGAAGTATCTTTCTTTTTCTTGTTTATTTTTCCACACAGGGCCTCAAAAGCTGAGGCTAGCTTTGACTTGCCATGTAGCAGAGTCTGACTGTGAACTCCAGATTGTCCTGCCTCCACCTGCCAAATGTTGAAGTTACTTGTGTGCACCCAGCATGAGGAGTCTTTATTTACAGATTCCTTTAAGTTCCTCCTTTCAGGTAATCCAAATGATTCAACTCAGAACTCTTTTTCTTTAAAAGATATTTGCTAATTTTAACTTTAAATAGATGATGACAGCTCTCAGTTCCCTCCACTCCGCCGCCCAGGACGCGCACGCGGTCCAGCCGGGCCTCACCCCGGGACCTAGGTAAACTCCGTCCTGCCCACCCCCAGACCTCCAGGCCGCCCAAGGGACCCAGCTCCTCCCACCATCCAGCTGGAGCTGCTGCGCAGAGCCTGGGAGGAGGAGGACACCCCCTCTGTGCCCGGGCCTCGCCCCCAGGTCCCCCAGGTTAAATAGTGCCCCGCCAACGCCCCATCATTCCTTCCCCCACTCCGCCGCCTGGGTCGCAGGGTCTAGCCTGGACTCACCTCGACCTAGGTAAGCTCCGTCTCTGCCCAACCCCAAAACACCAGGCCAAATAATTCAGTTTAGTGAAAAACGCACATAAATTGAAAGAAGATCTTAAGAGTTAAAACTACAATGCCAAAGTCAAAGTGCAAATACATGAAAAACAACACTCAAGTAAACAAATCTCCCACTGAAGGAATTAATCCCATAATGTTAGACTCCAGCCAGAACAAACCCATGGAAAATGGCCAAGAAAGCCTGACCCAGGATAACGACCTTCAAAATATGATCATTACCATGTTCAATACTATGAAAGAGGAAATCCGGGAGGAATTAAATAATCGAATCAATCGCTTTAAAGAGGAACACAACAGACACTTGGAGAAGTTGAGAAAAACAGTGCAAGAAACAAAAACTGGCATAGAGCAGTTAAAGCAGACTCAAGCAGAGTTTAAAACTGAGCTACAAGACAAGTTATCTTCAACCCAGAACGCCACAGTGAGTCTTATCAACAGAACCAACGAAGCAGAAAACAGAATTTCAGACCTTGAAGATAAAGTGGGAGTACTAACCAGCTCAATGGAAGAGGTTGTTAAAGCCAAAAAGATACTTGAGAGAAATATCCAAGAGATATGGGACACCCTGAAGAAGGCCAACATGCGTATTCATGGAATACCAGAGCAAGAATCTCAAAATACTACCCCTGAGGAAATTTTTCAAACGATCATCAAGGAAAACTTTTCTCATATAAAAAAAGAGAGGCCCATCCATATACAAGAGGCATTCCACACCCCAAACAGATACGACCAAAACAGAAGCTCGCCACGGCAAATAATAGTCAAAACACTCCACATTCAAGATAAAGAACTGGTGCTGAGAGCTTCAAGGGAGAAAAAAACAAGTCACTTTTAAAGGTAAACCTATTAAAATAACAAATCACTTCTCAGTCGAAACAGTAAAAGCAAGAAGAGCTTGGAGAGACATATTTCAAGTATTGAATGAGCAAAAATGTCAACCCAGGCTGATTTACCCTGCAACACTATCAGTCATGATCGAGGGAGAAAGAAAAATCTTCCAGCACAAAGACAATTTGAAGGGATACATGTCTACCAAACCAGGCCTTCAAAAAATGCTAGAAATGATACACAAGCTTGACGAAAAAAACAGGCATATCCAGGAGAACAGAAGGCAAGTATAACACCATTAAAAGCAAAGCAATATACTTATAAAAACTAGTAAACATAATAAATGTCTGGAAGTAAAAATAGTTTCTCAATTATAACATTAAATGTTAACGGAATTAACTCACCAATTAAGAGACACAGATTACAAATTTGGATTAAAAATCACAATCCATCAATCTGCTGCCTGCAGGAAACCCATCTCACCACAAAAGATAGGCATGCCCTAAAAATAAAAGGCTGGTCAATAATTCTACAAGCTAATGGAAGCAGAAAACAGGCAGGGGTAGCCATTATGATATCAGACAAATTGGACTTCAAACCAAAGAAAATTATAAGAGACACGGATGGATACTACATTTTAGTCACAGATACAATTCACGAAGAAGACTTCACAATACTGAACATATATGCACCCAATACGGGCCCCTCCACATTCATTAAGAAAATCCTACAGTGTCTAAAGCAAGAAATCAACCCCCAAACGATAATTCTTGGGGACTTCAACACTGCCCTCTCAACATGGGATAGATCAACAGGTCAAAAGCTTAACAGAGACACTTTGGAACTTAATCAAACCCTGAAAGAAATGGACCTTACAGATCTCTATCGAACTTTTCACCCACGCACCAAAGAATACACATTTTTCTCAGCAGCACACGGAACTTTCTCCAAAATAGATCATATATTGGGCCACAAAACGAATCTACACATATACAAAGAAGTTGAAATTCTAACCTATGCCCTGTCAGACCACCATGGCCTAAAGCTGGACATCCACAACACAACAAACAAGAGAAAATACACTAACTCCTGGAAACTTAACAATATGATGCTGAATGAGAACTGGATTCAGGAAGAAATTAAAAAGGAAATTCAAGGTATCCTGAAAGCGCATGATAATGAAAATACAACTTACCAAAATCTCTGGGACACAATGAAAGCTGTTCTAAGAGGCAAGTTCATAGACTATAAAAACCATAGTTGAAAGGATAGGGATATCCCTTGAGCTGATTGGGCTGGGCCAATATTTCCTAAACAGACATCCAATGGCACAGTCACTGCTACCAACTCTTAGCAGTTGGGATCTTGTGAAATTAAAGAGCTTCTGTTCAGATAAAGAGATTGTAACACGAGCTCAAAGGCAACCCACAGAATGGGAGAAAATCTTCACTAACCACACATCTGATAGAGCTCTGTTATCCACAGTGCACAAAGAACTTAGAAAACTAAACACCAAGGAAACCAATGGCCCAATTAAAAAATAAGCCCTGGAACTTAAAAGAAACTTTACTCTGGATGAAATTAAAATGTTTAACAAATATCTTAAAAAAATGCTCCACTTCCTTAGCCATCAGGTAAATGCAAATCAAAACTTTCCTGAGATATCATCTCATCCCGGTCAGGATGGCAAAAACCCACAATACAAACAACAACAAATGCTCGAGAGGATGTGGAGAGAGGGGAACTCTGCTACATTGCTGGTGGGAATGCAGGCTCATACAGCCACTCTGGCGAGCCGTCTGGAGATTCTTAAAGAAATTAAAGATTGATTTGCCATATGACCCTGCTATTCCACTTTTGGGAATAATCCCCTATACAGCAAAGGTTCACCTCGATAGCACAAGCACGACCATGTTTATAGCAGCACTGTTTACAATAGCAAAGTCATGGAATCAACCCAAATGTCTAAGAGTTGACGAGTGGATAAGGAAAAGTGGTATATCTATACAATGGAGTACTACTCAGCTATCAAAAAGGATGAATTACTGGAATTTGTCGGGAAATGGATGTCATTAGAAACAATTATATTAAGTGAAGTATCCCAGACCCAGAAAATTAAGCGCCATATGTACTACCTAATATGTGGCTCCTAGTACCAAATCCACCCAGCCCACTTTGAGACACTCATAGATAAATCTATGTATTACCTACAGTAATGCAAGGATTATGAACAGGAGGGATGGAGTTGGAGGGCCACACCAGAAGCAAGGAGAGAAGTGACCATGTTACAGTAGAGAAAATAGGCCTCCATCAAGGACTGCAAGTAAGCAATGTGACACTTGGTTAAGTTCACAGAAGTACGTTCCTGATCATTTACAACTGAGGGGGTATGATCACATGAGAAGGGGAGGGCATATAGTCTGGCAGATAAAAAGTAACCATTTTGCAAATGGGTGATTAACCCCTCCCTCACTGTGGTTTCCTACTTTTATTACATCTACCCTTTAATGTGCTCTTGTAATAAGACTCCAGTTTAACAGCTTTTTGTCTCTGGCCAGGGGGTAACATACAATGCCCACCAGGATGGAGTGAAGGGCATTGCAGGAGCAGCAAAACTGCAAAAGAAAATCAACAAACCACAATCCAGAACTTCAGAGACTCTATATCAACCACCTAGATCTAGGCCAGCCTACCCTCTCCCCATCCTGAAGCTCAGGGAAATTTGCGGAACAGGGGGCGGTAAGATTGTAAGAGCACAAGGATGGGAGGAGCAATGATATGCAAGATACTCCACACAAGTTAGGGCCGAAGCAATCGTAATTGGACTTTACATGCCCTGTGCAATGTCCAACACACTATTGACCTCACAAAGTCTAGCATCTGCTAAAGGCACCAAGATCCTTGGAGGCAAAGGATTGGCAGCCACAGCAGTGTTCCTATGCTTAAGGGGTACACGAGAAAGGGTTTAGGGATATGCCACTGGGTCCTTGTACGTCATCGGAGAGGAGGGCCCAGAAGAGAGTCAGGCATGCACAAGAAAGGACTTTCTGGGAACTGGGGCAGGAGGCACTGGGGGATGGGGAAGGAGGGGTCAGGGGAGGGGGAGCAGGGGGTATGGGGAGAGGAGGAGGGAGGAAGGGAACTGGTGTACCTAATATGTTTGTATGAGCTGAAATAATAATAAAAATGAATTAAATAAAAAAATAGATGATGACAGCTGATTATTTCTGCTGTTGGTGTTTTCAAAGTCAAACTTACTTATTGAGTAAAAAATTCCTGAGAATGTTCAATGGGAAAAAATAATATAAAAGCATATTCCTAATTCTAGAAGTCTTTTTTTGGGGAAATGTCTAGCCACTGCTGTATTACCTTGACAGTCTTGGACTACTGATTTATCTACTGTTCTGGTTTTTGCTGTTTAATCTACCTGCAGCTTCTGCTCTGATACAGAAAACACTACTCTCTCTTTCTTTCTTCCCCTCGCTCTTTTCCTCTCTCTCTTTCTCTCTCTCTCTCTTTTTCTCTCTCTTTCTCTCTCTCTCTCTGTGTGTGTGTGTGTGTGTGTGTGTGTGTGTGTAAGTCCAAGGGTGACTTCAAGAATCACTCTGTAGTGCATTACCTCCTTTTTGCTTTGCTCTGGGATTTCCCAGGCTCTGCTCACCAAGATCAGATGTACAGGCTGCTGCCATTTCTGTCTGTTGTTTTTAAGTGGGACCTGGGATCCAACCTCAGGTCCTTTTGTTTGTGAGGCAGAATCTTAATCCGTGAGCCATCCCTCCATCTCTGCAACTTATTTTTTGAGACAGGGACTATCACTAAACTTGGAGTTCACTGATTTGGTTAGACTGACTGCCAGTGAGCACAGGATCCTTCTGTCTTTTCCTCCCCATGTACCACCATGCCAGGCTTTTAGGATGTGATAGGATGGAAGTCATGTCTTCATGCTTGCATGGCAAGCTCTTTGATGATTGAGCTATCTTCCCAGCCCTCTATCTTAGTTTTTGAGACAGTTTCTCACTGAACATGGAGCTCATAGTTTGGCTAAAGTAGCTAGAGAGTAAACCCCAGATATTTTCCTGTCTCAGCTCCCCACCAACCTCCTGTCCCAATGCTGTCATTGTAGGCATGTGTTACCACACCCAGCTTTTATTTGGTTGGTGGGGCTTGAACCCTTCAAACATTTGGCTGACTGAGTCAACTCCCCAGCTACTAGAGAAATTCTTCCAAGTGAAAGTCATTAGGTTTAAACTCATATTGAAAAAGAGAAAAAGCAAGTGGCTAGTGACTGCATGTAAAAAACAGTTCTTTTTCAGACAAGCTTTGCTCTTACAGACTCTGACTATATTTTCCTCCTTTGCTCTCTCAATTGGTTTTGACAGTCTGGCTCTCGGGGACAGCTCTGGCCAGTCGTCAAAGCAGGCATCTCCCTCAATGATAACCAAATCTAAACAGAGACAAAAACATACCCTTCAATATCCTGATGGATTAATGCTTCTTGGAGATAGCCTCCTTCAATAATTGATTATTTGCTGCAGTTTGACTATATGTGCTGGGGACAGCATGTCTGTTGCCACAACAAACTAATTGAGTAATTCAGTTGACGTGCTTCTGGTTTTTGCAGCGTGGTGAACTTCAGACATGACTGCTGAGCACAGCCATCCTCTTATAACGATACATCTGGGAGTTTTGAGACTTTTCCAGTTTCCTTCACCTGTGACCCATTTTATGGGTTTTCAACATGTGTGAATTTGATCCCAGAAGGGACAGCGCACTTCAGTACCTTGTCCCACAGGCCAAGTGTACAGGCCATCCATTACCCTCTTCCTTTTATTCTTAGGTTAATGACTACATTAAATATTAAATGGGTTTCCGTCTCTAGAGTGCCCATGTAAGTGGTTTTACATTAGCTCATCCACTTTTGGCACTGTCTTTTCTTTGATTTCTGATAAAGCATGTTGCTTCTGTGTAACATAACTCAGGAAATCATGATTGATTTGACAACCATTAATGTGATGTTTAATATTAACCTTCATCTTTAGATATGGAGGAGAAGAAGAGGGAAAAGGAAGAAGAGTCAGAGGAAAAAGTACCTTTACTTTTTTAAGGGCACAGAGATGGAATGATCTCATTAACATACCACAAATTTAACATGTCTCCCTCTTCCTTTGAGCCATTTCGAGATCCCGGATTGTTCAGGCATTGCTTCCAATTCTTCCACACTACACATATTTCACAGAGTTGTAGACTGAGGGAAACACCATTTGGGAACAGAAATATATTGGGAATGAAATCTTCTGATCTGCTGTGATATTTCATAGGGTGTGGGTTTCACCTTTGACTGGCTTAATATTTAAGGAGAATAGGTAATGTGTTATAAGATTTAAGATCAGAGTTAAAGCTTAAGGTCCATGCACTATTATTACCAAGTAGACAGGCAGGCAAACCTCACTGAAGCAGGGTGTGGGAGCAACAGAACTTTCAGGAGAGTGGTTTCCTGTGGGATTGTAGCTGGGAAAGTCAGAGGCATTTGTCAACAATGGTAGTTTTCTGAGCTTCGATCAGCAAAGGAGAGACTTTTTAGAGACTTTTCCTTCTAAGGAAAAATCTATCTTTTTTTTTCTTTTTTCTATTTTTTTCCAATGCTAAGGGTCAAGCCCAGAGCCTTGCACATGCCAGGCAAGGGTTCTTCCATGAAACTACACCTCAGGCCCCTAAAATTTATATTAAAAATATTTTTTACACAGCCTGGGAAATCCCAGAGCAAAGCAAAAAGGAAGTAGTGCACTATAGGGTGATTCCTAAAGTCACCCTTGGGCCCTCCCCCCACACACAGGGGAATGAAACTGATTATGCTTTTTTTTTTTTTTTTTTTTTTTTTTAAATAGGCTTCTGGGTTGGAGAGATGGCTCAGTCTCTGCCTCACAAGCAGAAGATATGAGTTCAGATCCCAGGTCCAAGTAAAAATGCCAGGCAGAAATGGTAGTAGCCTGCATTTCCAGACTGGAAGGCAGAGCCTGGGAAACGATCCAAGATGAAGTCACCCTTGGTCCTTCATAGGGACACACAGTGCCCTCTGACACAAACACACACACGCACACACACACACACACACACACACACATACACACACACTGCAAGATTAAATAATTAAAAAATAGGCATCTATTTATCCTAATTTCCCTTTGGTAAATAGGGAGGAGGAAATTTCTAGGTTGTTGTAGAAGTTGGTTATTTGGTGGGGTGGTGGGAGTGTGTTGTGACTCAGTATTCAGTCACTTTTCATAACCAATCTTAACATCCTTTCACAGGTGAGGAGGCTGGAGCACTGCTCTGTATGTCATGCTTATTAGTGCTGATCAATAAGCTAAGAATAGATAGAAGAGGTATGCCATCATGTCGCAGAAGTATTCAAAATATATAAGTAAACATTTAGAATAGGAAAGGAATTTTTAAAATCCCTCAACTTTCTCATTTCACTCATGAAGCAAATGCTTTCTTTCTGGGTAAAATGTTCATCCCAGAATTTCTAGTTGGCAGTGGACAGTTTGGGGATCCTAGCTTTCATCCCTCAATTTATGTAACATTTAACACATGAGGAATGAGAAAATGTAGATAGAGCCAAATAGCCAGATTATAACTCATGAAGGAAAGCATAATAGATAATCCAGTAGAAGACATTAGGTCAAAATGTGTTGTAGAGTAACTTATGAATCTGTCATCTGCTGCCCAGGCTTGGGGGAACCAGTCAATACATGGTTTTTCAAAAATAAAAAAGTACTTTCTGAAAGGAATCAGACGCTAAAAATTCACTCTTTCTTTTGATAAACTTTGCTTCGTTATCTTCTTGGGAGCTCAGGGGTACACAGATCAACTTTGGTAAAATTTAAGTTCATGTAGATAGATATATAACTGTGTTCATGGGCAAGACTTCAACAAGAAGACTATGTTAATAGCTCTAACTCTCTGGGGATCTACCTGTGATCTATAGTAACTCAGAAGCTACATCAAGCATCAAACAGGTGTGAAATATTCAGATTTTTATCATGCATCCACCACTGAGGCTCTATCTCATTATAGATCCTCATTACTGACACATTAGGCTAGATAATATTTTTCTGTGTGTCATTGTATGATGTTTAACAATATTATGGACCCAATCTAGCCACCAAAGCCTGTTTGCATATTATCCCTGGAGATGGGAGTATGGGAATGTGTCCCTTAGTCAATAGTTACTAACATTAGATAAAACCATTTCAGAACCAACTCCATGATCCATTTGTCCCAGACCATAGTCTGCCTTTGCTTAAGAGAGAAGATATTACTCCAGGTATGTTTCCAGGCATATTAAGCAGGAACTTTAAAAACCAACCAAAGGATAGAGGTGGGGAATATAATAAGAGCAATTAAAGCAAACGAGAAAACAAAAAACACAGAGGAACTGTTACATGAGTAGCACACTGGGTTTTATAAGAAAACTCAGAGTTTTATAAGAAACTGCAGGAAAGCCTAGAAATTAGAAGGAAGTAAGATTTTAGGCTATAAAGACAAAGAAGGAGATGCTAGTGGGTGATACTCAGGGTCAAGATAATTGCAAAAAGACTGGAACCATGATGCCCTCTTAGAAGAAGAGTCCAGGCCTGCACTCTGTCCCCACGATTCTTCCTTGTTTTGCTCCACAGTATAAAATGTGTAGCAGATAAGGACCTAGGTGTTGGTAGGTCCTTACCTGCTGATAAATAACTGTGTTAACCTGTGCAAAAGAACAAATGGCGAATCCTAATTCATAGAGAATTCCATAACATTTTCATGTTTCTTGTCCAGAATATGACATATTTTCTCATTCTTCAGTAATTTTCTTGTGTCCTTCCTCAGCTAATGATACACAAATACAGAAGCTGTATGAATAAGGATACCTGTCTTGGGATAACATTCAAAGGCTTATATACTGATGATGTACGGTAAGAGAGTGATGTAAGTAGGAAGCAGCATGCTGCTAAGGAGTATTTATCATGTGCCATACATCACTTAATTGAACTTCACAGAAAAGTGTGTGATGTGGACACTTTTATTAGCCCTACTTTAGAGAGAAATCAAATTAGAAAGAAGCTAAATAAAGGACCCAAGGTCCTTAACTAATAAGCAGAGGAGGAATATTCTTTGAGGTCAGATCTAAGTTGCTGATGAACTGAAGATCTTGGTCACAGTAAGGTTTTACCTCCAAACACACCACACCAGACTAGATAGAGGTTTTAATGATGTTCCAAAACCACCAGGCCAATTGCAGGAAAAAGGGAGAGAAAGGCCTGGAGGAGAGAAACCAATGGGTTTTACAATCCGAGGGTTGGTAGGTGGGCTAAGGCATCTTGGTCTGGAAGAAGTACCTCACTTTGTAAGGTGATAACCTGACCTTTTGCCCAGCCCGGGAAGTGTGGTCAGGTCAGTACTTGACCTTGACCCTATTGCTGCTAAGGATCAGGTAAGCATGGGCTTTTGCAAGCACCAAGTGGCCAATGGGCTAGTGATCGTGAAGCAGAAGCTCTGTCCTGAGTATGGGGGAAGAAGGACTGGAATTCCATCAGTCCCTGTTTCATACCACCAGATTGTAGGAAGACCACTATGATCGTAATGGTGATGTTGCTTATGATAATGATGATGCCATCTGCTATGTGTTTGTTTCTACGTGTCTGTCTTTCAATTATTACTAACTCATCTACTTGTCTTATAGATGAGGAAAATCAGACCCAGAAAGGAAAATTAGTTCAAGTTTACAAAGCCATTGAATAGCAGAATTAGAATTGAATCTAAGTGATATGTAGTATTGTGCACTTATTATTTACCTGTCCATTGTTCATCTCAACCAGCACCATCACCATCAGGACACACTAATAAGGTTTTGGAGCTGTCAAGAAGTCAATGACACAAACAAGGAACTTAGTACCATTTATTGGAGTTTATCATTCAGGGTATAACTTAGAAGTATGTAAACAAATGATGACGATTACATGCGACAGTATTGTAAGAGACATCTTTGGAGAAACAGACATGGAGGTAGATGGAGAATGCTTTCTGTTTGGAATGCACCATAAATGGGGACATTGTGAGTGATCTGGCTCATAAGCCATGTTTGCACTACAGAAGTCCGCAGGTTGTATAAAAGTAGTGATGATAATGAAAGGAGAAAATAAAACATTTGTGGTTTGCAGCATAGAATGTCTGGCAACACTGGACAACGCAATTGGAAAAGTACCTTCATTAAAGAATATCTCACATGATACAGGAGGAGCTGGGAGCCTTTTAATCTATAGTACTCTTAAATTCTTTCAAGACACAGTGGTGTGTGGTCGCAGTCTCAGCATTCCGGAGACTGAAGAGGAAGACAGCTGTTCAGGTGCTTCAGGTCATCCTGGGAGACAGTGATAGCCCCTCTTTGAAAATGAAAAAGTCATTAAAAAAAGTCCTCAAGGCAAGCGCTCTGTTGATTCTACATTTGCCTCTTGTACAAGTTATAAAATGACATTTTTCTGATGTCTTTGAGTGCCCAGCACATTGTTGGCAAGAATGAAAGGAATCGTTCTCTGGTAGTACTACCTTGCAGCTGCTTTGTGAGTGACACATGCAGAAACCCAGAGCTCATTCCAACTGGCACTTACAGGGCTCTGCTGACCTGATTTAGAGCAGACCTTGACCTGAGGCAGCAAAAGCCCTTATTGAGAAGTTGCTGTATGTGAACGCTGAACTCTGCTTTGTTGCAGCCCATAGTCCTCAATATCTTTCTTTGGTTGCTAGTTTCAGGCTGAATATGCAAGCACTACAGACAGAGTAGAAATCAACAACTGGGATTGAAATGCATTCTAGGATATCTAGCCTGATGTCATGGTTTTTATTTGTCAGCATATGTATAACATAAAAGATAATTAAATCATTTCATTATGGATACTGTGTTTGACATACTTATGGGAAGGGGGGAGTTGTTCTGGACAGCTTGACCTTTTTTTTGTCCATTGGACGTTTGAGTGACTTCTATAGTTTTTGACATGCTGTGAGAACTTGGAGAGATGGGATAGTGTGGGAGGGAACCTCTTTGTAAATGAGGTTTCACCTTGATGCCATCTAATGAGCATGATTATTTTATTTATTTATTTATTTTTTACCTAAACTGTAATCCTTTTGTTCCTTAGTGACAATATAGTGGTTTCAGAAGAAAGACCAATATGAAACTATGCAGGGTGAAGAATCTCAAAAGAAGTCAGAAAAAACAATGATTTCAGTATCAGGTCTCTTGATAGTGTTCCTATTATATTATTATTGGCAAATAATGCACTCTACAAACTCTAGTTTTATAATCTATAAAAATAGTTCTCATGTTGTCTTAAAAGTTAATGAAATTTTTGCAGGTGATTACAGATTATGGACTATGAGACATATATTCCTATAATATACTTTTAATACCAATTGTTGACATTATTTTCATCTCTTTTTTGTTTTTGGAATAATATTTTGGAAATAGTAAATTCTGTCAATAATGAGCTCCTTTCTTCTCTCTCTTGCTCTCTCCTTCCTTCCTTCCTTCCTTCCTTCCTTCCTTCCTTCCTTCCTTCCTTCCTTCCTTCCTTCCTTCCTTCCTTCCTTCCTTCCTTCTTCCTTCCTTTCCTTTCCTTTCTTCCTTGCTTCCTTCTTTCCTCTCTTTCTCTCTTTCTTTCTTCAAGGTGGCATTTGAATGTGTGGGTCTGTTAAGTCCCAGGCTCTTAATTGCCTTGCTCTTTGGTTTCCAGTTTCTGCCTTCCAGGGCTGTATTTCCCAAACCATTTTACATGGGTTCAGGGATCCAAACTCAAGTTTTTTGGCTTGCAACACAAAAGCATCAAACCCTGAGCCATCTCCCAAGCCCAGTGAGCTCAATTTGAAAGAATAAATTCTATGACAGCAAATTCTTCATTCCTCTGTGTGAAACCATGGCCCAGAGTTGGCCAAAAGAGATAGAAATTGTTACTGAACCATAGGGAGGGTTTCTTAGTGATCTCACTGCAGTAATGTGCAATGCACTCAAAGACACCAAGAACTGTCATAGCTCACAGAAGATGTAAATATGGAACCAATATAGCACATGCCACATGAAAATTTTTAAATTTTTTTCTTTGTTTGAGAGCCAGTTGGACTGGGCACTTTGGAGACTCTGTACTTGAAGAAGGAAGGAGGTAATAATACCTACCTTGGAGAATGTTCTCCACAGTAACTTCTTGCAAAGTACTCAGCATCACCTGTGAAAAAGAGCATTCAAAGGATGTTAGCACCTGCTTTTGTGATGGTGATGATAGGGCTGACAAATCTGTAGGTTCCTGTAAGCAGTGTGTAATTTTACTCTGGACTCACTGACAAACTTTTGCCACCATAGACTCATTAATTTGTATTTGAAAATTATCTTGTACAATGCACAGTGCCCTTAATGTCTGCACATTGTGTCTCAAATCACCCTCATTTCTTGTTCTGACAAAGGAGGCTGAAAGATGGATAAATGGATAAAATGTTTGCAGCACAGGCATGAAGGCATGAGTTCAGATCCCCATCACTTCCATGATAAGCCAGGTTAGGGGCTGGGGTGGGAATGGGAGAGTGGGGAATGTTGCCTGTGCTAGCTGGGCAGCCAGAGTAGCAAGAACTGTCAGCTCCAGAATCAGTGAAGGGGCTCTGTCTTGATTAATCAGTTGGTTAATTAATTATGAAAAATATGACATTTAAGTCTAGTACAAAGAATAACTCACGAAAAGAAGATTCATATCTTAAACAATGAAAGGAAGCTGGCCAATTAAGGGAATTCCAGAGGAAACTTTTTGAAAGATGTTTATGAAGATCACAGTGAATGACTTTCCGCCTTATTATTTGAGCCCATTGAACATTTTGTCTCAAATTTAGTCCATATTTGTCAAGGAAAAAGAGAAAGAGTATTTAGTAAGCAAGAAGAAAATTTCAATATGCTATTATCTTCTAAGAAATAATCATTGTTAATAATTTGGTATATACTTTTCAGTTCAATTTTTTAATTCTTGAATTCTGCATATGTGCTTAGCACTTAATTCTGAGAAGATTAAAGTCCTCTCAGGTGAACTTTATTTCAAATTCAAGAGAATACAAATAAAATTTTAAAACAGTTACTTCAGTCTCATATTCCTTTTGTAGCTTTGTTTTAATACTTAATTCAGATGAGAATGTAGTCTTTTATGTATTGCTTTTCAAACTGGAATAACCAACTTTTCTATTTTATCTTCCTTGCACCATGAGCAATAAATCACAAATTGTCACTTCTGCACGGAATGCTTTCTAGTTAAATTACCCTGAAAATGTCCAAAGGGAGAGACATTCAAAGAATGACTTAAAAGAAGAGAGTATATTTGAGTCAAATATATTTCATAAAATAATTCACAGAACATGTCTTTTGTGAATTCTTGAATGTCATTTTGAATATATTTTGTCTCCATCATTGTTCATTGGTCTTATTCCTGCACTTCTAGAAATTGCTGGTAATTACTATTGACATGCCTCCTGTCATAACTTACTATTTACTCTCTGATGCAGGAGATTTAGGAAGCAAATGGGCTAGAATGATCAAATGTAATGGTTGAACAAATGCATTTCCGGAAGCATGGATGCATTACATGGTCACGGCAAGTCGGTGACACACTGTTTTGTGTTTACTTTAATCTGTGGCTCTGCGTACTGACCCGCAACTCACAAAGCTCTGCTCTCTAATAAAATAATGGTGCCATTTTCTTTTCTTTCTGAATTTTAAAGGCCAGTCAATAGAAAACTAAAAAAAATTAATGAATGTACCCTCATATCAATAATTACATGAACCAAAGAAAGAGATTGTTATATTTACAGCAGACTTCCACAATAAATTTAGATGAAGTAGGATATAATTGTTCTTTCAAAGTTCTTATTATTTTTGCAACCTTTCATCAATTGGATATACTCCTCAGAAGTGATAAGATAGGATTCTTTTCCTCCTATTTAATCCTTTGCGTATGGCCATAGGATCATAAAGATGCTAAACATTAACAGCCTGTCATCTCACTTTAGTTCTTATCAGTGGATGATAGAGGGTGACATATGAAAATTCTTCTCTCTTTAGTGGGTAACAGCAGTACATTGGCTTGCTCAGTTTGTCATGTCAGAGAAAAATTGGACTGGACAAGTTGAATAGGCAGGAAGACTTTATTCATGACTGCAACAATAAGGGTCAAAACTATTCCATCAGGGGAGAGAGATTAAACTCAACTTCACTGAAGCAAAATTTTTAAGATATTTTGAGTGCTGTAGAGAGCTAATACAAAGCTATTACAGGATAGGTAGTATGGTGTTTATTGGTGCTTACTTAATTTAGTGTCCTACCTTCTGCAGAGACTGGGAATTAGGGACACTATCTTTCTTGATGACTGCCTTTCAAGGAGATGGCTCACTGGAAACACATTCTTGAGCTGCAAAACTGACAAATTCTGGAAGAATTTATCTCAATGATAAATTCACTAAAATGTCAGTTAAGGACAGAGAGTTAGAGAGAAACCTTCCTCAAGTTAAGTCAGTTGGGAGAAAAGGCATAGGTCATCTTGGACAGTTAATGAAGCCAGATACTCATGAAGGTTTCTTTGCTGTCCAGAATTTTCTCCCCATCTTCCAAGATTTTTGTTGTAAGACTTTTTTTCAGCTACTTATCTTATATTTAACATTTGTTTGCATGTTTGTGTGTGTGTGTGTGTGTGTGTGTGTGTGTGTGTGTGTGTGTGTGTGTGTGTATTACATAAAATTAATTGGCTCTACTTTTAGTGTATGTTGATGAGCTCTTAGGAGAGAGTTCTCTGCCTTGCTAAGAAGACAGCTCCTGGGGTGGTGACATGGCTCAGTAGCTATGCTGCTTACCATCCAAGTGTATGGAAATGGGTCTAGTCTAGAACCCAAGTAAAGTTGTGTAGTGTGTCTATAATTCCAATGTTCCTATGGGGACATGGGAAGCAGAGACTGGAGAATTCATGGAAACTCATAGGCAAGCTGGTTTGGTGTTCACAGTGGAAAATCAGAAGAAACTCTGTCACAAGGAAGGGTGAAAGTGAGGAATCAAAGTCCTCTGACTGCCATACCACCTATGTCCTAGTATGTGTGAATCCACATTCACACATATATATGTGTACATATACACATACTTATACTGTATATACAAATAGAAAAAGCAGCTTTGATGTAAATGAAATGCTAATTTTTAAAATTAGCATTTTACTTTGGAAGTGACAGACTTCAAATTCTATTTCATTGAAAGAAGCAAGTTATAGCACTTAGAATTTTTCAATATATTATCAAATAACATTAAATTTGAGAACATGACAAGCTGCTATGAGCACATAGAAAACATGTTTAATTCTGACTGTGGATGTGAGGAAAGACTTTGTGGAATGGGGGCATTCCATGATTCTTAAAGGACAGTTTGGGGTGTGGATCCATAAACAATAGTTAAAATTCTAACTAGTATAAGGGAGTGATTAAGGAGTGCCAAGCAAATGAAAGCACATTTAGTTAATGAACCTGCTAACTGTATAGAGACATCAGCTAGTATGGGCATAAACGATAAGAGTTTTAGAGATATTCTTGGGTTTCATGACAAAAGTAGACACAATGACTTTCTGTACATCAAGATAAGCAAACAATATATAAAATATTATGGTTTAAGAGTGGAACAGAACAAAACAAACTCTTCATGCATGTGGGAGTTAAACTATGCAAGTAGGTAGGGACATCATTCATTTATAGGTAGCAGTTTTTAGTAGACTCTAGAGTAGGATTTAGATCAAAAGGGCTGAAGAGCATAGCCACATTACTAATAAGTCACATGCCTTTAGAATGTAAGGAAGGTCAAGCTGCAGATTCCAGGACACATGAGATAAAATACAAGTTAGATTCCTACATTTGGCTTATGATGATTGCTTCTCAGGGACAGACAGAAGGTACAGTTCTGTGAGGGCTGTCAGAACAGAACTAAAATAGCTTTCAGTGGGGTAACTATATTCTAGATCTTTTCACAATCTTATGAAAGGTGATATTGCTTAGTTCCAAAATCCTTAAAAGTTGCCTAGGAGATAATAATTAACGCATACTCGACTTATGGGGGCAGAATTTATCCTGAGTCTCTCTTCAGACTCAATAGATGTTGAGTTTTCCCATCAAATTAGTAAATATGGAATGTGACAAGTGCTTCCACTTTGGAAAGGGTCATCTTATGTCCCTATAATTCCAGTAGCCTGAGTTCCAGACTCCCAAACCCCACACAGTAGTTGTCCTCTGGTGAACTATTTTGTCTTAGGAACATTTCATGCCTTAAGGTAACATCTTGAAGTATATCTCTGAAGCTTTCCCACCAATCAGGAGTTATGCAAAGAAGAAAACTCATCAAATAAGCTTGGGATAAGGTAGTGGAAAGAATTTCCTTGCCTTGTGTTGCTTCAGAGATTTTTCATTTGCTTTAGTTTCCGTCTGACTATTATTAAAGTCTGACTATAATTGACCTTTCCCAGCTCTGACTATTGACCATTCCTAACTCTGTTTCTGTGAAAATAAGCACTGGTCTGGATGGTAACAGTTAATAGCCTTCTTTTTCTAAAATACATATGTGATAGCTACTCTTTCTGCTGCTGTGCGACTCATATGCGACTCAAGGGAAGAAAGGAAGATTTATTTAACTTACAGTTCCAGAGGGGAAATAAAGTCCATTACAGTGGAAAGGCATGGCAGGCAGCAGAAGCTGAAGATTGTTCTGGTAACTACAACCATCCCATCATGAGACAGAGAGAGCAAGAGTGAAAGTGTCAGCAGAGCTGTGCTACCCTCACCCGGTGGTCTTCCTCCAGCAAGTCTCCATTCAATAAAGATGCCATGACCTTTCCAAACATTAACATCAGTTAAGATACAAACACATGAACCTGTGAGGGACAATTCACATTCAAATTTTGACAGTATGCTAGAAATTTTCAATTCTACAGGCTGAAAGCAACCTTTGGTCCTTTACAAGTTTATATGAGTTATTTTGAATACTGAGAATATTCTTGCTCGCTTTTCTTTTCCTCAAATTGACCACGAGTACCTAATTACATAAGGAATTAATATATAGTGATTGAATTAACAAGAAGTCACTTGAATGTAAAAGTCATACCTGAAAGCCTTTGTAGCTCACAATGACAGTCTTATGTGAAAGATATCTATTTACTTATGTATATTTTATAAATATCCTTACTTGCTTTTCTTCATTCTTGGACTCAATTACCTTTTACTGCCATATGTTCCAAGTTCATTAAGAAGTCCTAACCTTTCAGACTGAATTAGACCAAGCATATGTCTTTGAAGGATGGCTGCTGGAATGAGTTTATTATATTTTCCCAAAAGATAATCATTTGTCAGAACTTGCTAACCTATTATTTCTTTATGCCTCTTAAATCCCCTTTAGTTTTCCAGAGGGAAGTTCTCAATCTCCTGTTTTTCATGAGATGTAGGATATAGCATTCTTACATATTTCTGAGAAGTCAATTAAGATCCTGGCAAGACTTTTTCTGTATTTATTGATGTGAAAAATGCTGCTGATTCCACAGAATTGCAGTCTCTATGCTCTAAATGCTAGGATTTTGTTACAGAATGAGTTATAAATTTATTTCAACTCCTACTCCCAATTATTGACAGAATCTGGGGGAGAGAACTGTCTTCAACTTTAAGCAGAATAAAAGATGACTTTGTCTCAGGCTTTCATGCTTTAGACACACGTCTAAACCATGTGGTCACATTTCAGATGAACTGAATCCATGCCCTCCTGTCAAAGAAAACAGGATAAAAATAACTTTGTTCGTGATGATTATATCATACATGTGTTTCTTCAACAAGTATTTGTTAAAGAATTAATATTACCAGACACAATGAAAAAACTAAAAGTTAAAAAGGTATAACCTTTAAAAGATCATTTTGATCTACTAGGAGATAATCAGATATTAAAGCAAAATGACACTTAAAAATACAAAGCAACAAGAGGTGTAGGAGTAGAATGATGTAAAATATAAAGGAAAGAAATGAAGACTGTGAGGAAGAGAAGATAATTCGTACAGTAAAAACATTTGAGTTCTTAATTTAGACATGTACATTTTCTTGAATAATAAAATGGGGCTAGAATCAAATAGAAACAGAGTTTCATGACAGGGAAAGCTGATCCAGAGGGTGAAGAGACATTTGTGAAACTGGTGATGATTTTGGTGAGTAGAATAGTAGCTCACTTTGGAACTAAGATGTTCCAGAAAAGTTAAATTGTGGAATCTAGCAAGGTCACATTGAAGATCTGGTGTTGGATGGTAAGCAACATTATTTTGTTATAAGAGATTGTAGAGGGCTGGAGAGATGGGTTAAGACTCTGCCTTACAAACAGAAGGAATTGAGTTTGGATCCCAGATCCCACATAACAATGCCAAGCAGAAATGGCAGCAGCCTAGCACACAGTGTCCTTTGATAAACATACACACATACACACACACACACACACACACACACACACACATACACACACACACACACACAGACATATACACACAGGCACAAAGACCCATATATATATGCACACACAGGCACACAGACATAAAAATAAGAGATAGTAGAGTTCTGTGTTAAGGCATCAGAAGTAAAAAGGGAGAATGTGAAATACTAAGACAAGACTCAGTGGCTGATTGGCTGTGATGTTTTCAGAAACAATAAGAAAAATTAATTTGCTTTGAACAAAGGTGACCACATTCACCCTTGCTATGAATGTAGAAATGAGAAGAAAGAATAGATACATATGCTTTCTTTTTTATGTCTTCATTATTTTGTTAATAATATTTTGTTAAAATGGATAAATCTGATTTTGATCAAAGTGCTTGAGATAATTCTGAATACACATGAACATGAAAATTAAGGAGAGAGAGAGACAGAGACAGAGAGAGAATCTCAAGGCTTGTGTATAACAATAAGGATTAATGATGAAAATTACAGATTTAGACAAGTAGGAAAGGCCTGATCAAATATTTTCTAAATTTAAAAATTAAAATGATTCAAAGAAAACAGGAAGACATTAGAAGAGATTAAATAAAATGCAGCTGAAAATAGTCCATTGCAGTTTTCAGTCTAGGGATTGTTCTGGTGAGAAGCAGGTTCACTGAATTTCAGGGAAGAAAGATGAAATGGTGAGAAGAGATGGAATTGAGACAGTGGATATGGCGAGGCAGTTGCTCCCTTAGGAAGGGTTTAATGGCTGGCAGGAAGAAGCAAGCAGTTAAAGGTGGGGAGGTGGAGAAGACTATAGAAGGGGCTTTATTATTTTTTTTCTCATCTAGCAGAAAATTTAGTCTAATTCCTAGGAGAAAAAAATCTGGAGAGAATTCAGAAGTTGATCTGGCTGCTGGATTATCATAAAAGGAAGAGGTTAACACATCCTAAAAATTGTTTTTGACAGCCATCTTCCAGCATTCAAATGACACACCTACATATGAGGTTAAAATTTTCAGTAGCATGGAAAAATAGGTTAACATTTTCAAAAGCATGAATAAAAACCTGATGTGCCAAAGTTTGAAATACCAAGTTAAAAAAAAAAGAAGAGAGAGAAGCCCATTCACTGGTTTGGGATAGATGTAAAGATCAAAGGACCTGGAACCCGAGGCATGCCTAGGCTTCACAGGGGGACAAGGGGACACTGTGGCTGAGGGAAGCTGTGGAGACAGAAGTCGAAAGGGCTGACAAGAGCAAGAACTTTTATTTATACACATTTTTTTTTCTGGAAAGAACACTATTTTCCATCAGACGGGGATCTACACAATATGAATCTCATTTAATCTATAGCATGGGATAGCTCCCTTTATTTATTTTGTGTGTGCACACACGCGTGTGTGTCTGTTTGTGTGTATCAGAGACACTGTGTGTGCCTGTGGAAGCTCAAGAGTAACTTCTGGAATCATCCTGGTTTACTTCTGCCTTCTATTTGCTTTGCTCTGGGATTTCCCAGGCTCCACCTTCCAGGGCCAGAAGTCCAGGCCACTGCCATTTCTTCCTGGCCTTTTTATATGGCATTTGGGATCTGAACTCAGGTAGGATCTGGTATCTTAACTCAGGACCTTGTGCTTGTAAGGCAGAAGCTTACCCCCTGAGCCATCTCTCCAGCCTCAGGAGTAGCTACCTTTAAACAGACAGCTAAATCTTCAGTTAGGTGCTCTGCGGTGCTTGGTGAAAATGCCTTTGACACAATAGCCACACACACAGAGGGATATGAGGGCAAGAGGGACATGGCTGAATTGGAGAAGGGCCGGGGATGGTGGGAGAGGAGGAGCATCAACATAGGACTCTGAACTTAAGGTAATTTGTCCCAATAGTGTCATAATTGTCTGTTATAAATATCCGACTCAATTTAGAACAGTGGAGAGTTTGTTCATGCCCACAGTTCCAGATTACACTCCATCATGGGCAGGAGAGTCACCAGCAAGAGCCGAGGGAATTCTCAGCTTGTCAGTCTGTCAGAAATCCTACCTAGCTCTCTGGATGTGTCATGGACTGGTGCAGGGAATGGTTTCTTACTCTCTGGAAAGGTCTTCCCACTTCAAGTGACACAATTAAGACAATCTTCTACGGGCTTGCTCAGAGGCGTGTCTTAACTAAATAATTCCTCGTGGTGTGGCAGTGGTCAGCCTTACGAGTATCCAGTGGACAGCTGAGACTGACTGACACCCCACTCTAAAGAAAATGCAAAAATCTCTGGAAACAGTTTCGTTTACTCACAATTGGGGTGAGGGCTGCTCAGCAGAAGCCAAGATGATTGTTGAACATCTGTAGAAAGGCACCCTCCTCACCGCCAAGAATTATTAAGTCTAGAAGTTCCAGTGGTGCTGAGGTTGATCATATTTTTCCTCTGGAAGTTTTGTTTTCACATCATGTTAGGTCACAATAAGACTTATTTTGACTTAGGTTTGCTAACAAGAATACCTGGGATTTTTTAAGTTATCAGTATTTTTATCAGCAAATTTAGGTTTTCTGAACAATTTGAATGGAGAGTACAGAGACTTTGTCTGTGGTCCTTCATTTCCCTAGCCCCTCCTACATGTCCCCTGCTCTTAGTATTTTTCATACCATGGATAAGCCAATATTGACCAACTTAAAGTTGATAATCTATATTAAGGTTCACTTCTGTGTTGTACGTTGTAAGACTTTAACAAAGTTTGATGACGTATTTACCATTGCCAGCTTCCTGAAACTTTATTTTATACAAGAATGTAAATAGGAGCTTGGGACAAGGTTGCAAGCTCAGGTGAAGGCCTTGTGATTATTAAAAAGAGAGACAGAGATGAGAGGCCTCCTAGCTTCCAGCGCATGCTTACACAGCCAGTCTGTGACATCAGGAGAGACTAGCCTTGTGCAGAACTCAATGTGAAGTCTTTTATCAAAGTGGCATCTTAACCATGATTTTCCTCCAGGTGGCACCCGACGTTCCTTCATGTGGTATGGGGCTCAGACACAGGACCTTGCTCACACTGAAGCTTACTCTAGCTTTAGACTGTATCCCTTCACAATTTCCATATTCTGTTTCTCTCAGTATGTCATAAAGTTTCATATACTGTTTTCCATTTGGAAGAGTCATTTTCAGATATCACTACACGTATTCCAGAGTGTCTCCATTTGTTTTCCTTGGAAAATTTCCATGCACTATCACAGATTTTACACGGGATTTTGATCTTTCATTCTACATCTTATATGTCTTGATGTGTTTTTGTGCCTATTTCATTTTTATGTCTGAATAATGTTTCATTATACGATGTAAAATAGTTTTTATAACATTTTTTATTATTATTTCTGCTCATACAAACTTAATAGGTACACCAGTTCCCTCCATCCCTCCTCCGTTCCCCTACCCTCTTTGCTCCCCCTCCCCTCACCCCTCCCTCCCCATCCCCCGGTGCCCCCCCCAATCCCCGGAGAATCCTTTATTTTATTTTTTTATAACATTTTTATTATTATTTCCGCTCATACAAACTTAATAGGTAGACCAGTTCCTCCCCCCTCTTCCTCTCCCCGAACCCCCTGCTCCCCCTCCCTCCCTCCCCATCTCCCAGTACCCCCCCAATTCCAAGAGAGTCCTTTATTGTGTATACCTAACTCTCCTCTTGGTCCTCCTTTCCGATGACATAAAAGGACCCAGTGGCATTTCCCTGAACCCTTTCTCGTGTTCCCCTTAAGCATAGGAACACTACTGTGGCCATCAATCCCTTGCCTCCAAGGATCTTGGTGCTTTTAGCAGATGTTAGACTTTGTGAGGTCAATAGTGTGACGGACATGGCGCAGGGCATGCAAAGTCCTATTATGATTGCTTCAGCCCTATCTAGTGTGGATCAAATCATTGCTCCCCCCATCCTTTTGCTCTTACAATCTTACCGCCCCCTCTTCCGCAGATGTCCCTGAGCTTCAGGATGGGGGGAGATTAGGCTGGCTTAGTTCTATGTGGATGTGATAGTTAAGCCTGGGTGTCAACTTGACACACAGGGTATTAACTAAGCTGGGCTGAGACCACCTCTGGAAAAGGATCAATTGAGACTACTTGAAAGGATAGTACACGCCCTAGATCCTATCAGAACTCCAAAGCTCTCAAAGGATTCTTCCAATACTGCATCATATAAAAAGGAGCCACCAAGGAGAACAGATCCCTTCTTGCAGCTGTGCTAGGAATCGTTCTTCCTTCCGGCTGCCCGGTTCCTTCGACCTTCCAAGACTCCAGGAGTTCTCGAGCCTTCAGCCAGCACCTACTTGACTACCGAACTGAGCAACTAGTTGTGGGCAGCCATCGTTGGAACTACCGCGGCTACTGACAGCCTTCGCTGGACTACCTCGTCCATATCTGTAAGCCAACTCAATAAATTTCATATATATATATATATATATATATATATATATATTCGTTCTGTGAATTCTGTGACTCTAGAGAACCCTAACTAATACAGTGGATGATATAGAGTCTCTGAAGTTCTGGATTGTGGTTTGTTGATTTTCTTTTGCAGTTTTGCTGCTCCTGCAATGCCCTTCATTCCATCCTGATGGGCACTGTATGTCACCCCCTGGTCAGAGACAAAAAACTGTTAAACTGGAGTCTTGTTATAATAGCACATTCAAGGGTAGATGTAATAAAAGCAGGAAACCTTAGTGAGGGAGGGATCAGTCACCCATTTGCAAAATGATCTCTTTTCATCTGCCAGACTATATGCCCTCCCCTTCTGGTGAGATCATACCCCCTCAGTTGTACATGATCAGGAACGAACGTCTGTGAACTTAACCAGGTGTCACATTACTTACTTGCATTCCTTGGAGGTTGATTTTCTCTGCTGTAACATGGTCCCCTCTCTCCTTGTGTCTGGTGTGGCTCTCCAACCCCGTCCCTCCTGTTCACAATCCTTGCAATTACCATATTACATAGATTTACCCTTGAGTGTCTCAATGTGGGCTGGGTGAGTTTGGTACTAGGAGCCACCTATTAGGGAGTACATACGGCGCTTAACTTTCTGGGATTGGGATACTTCACTTAATATAATTGTTTCTAATGACATCCATTTCCCAGCAAATTCCAGTAATTCATCATTTTTGATGGCTGAGTAGTACTCCATTGTATAGATGTACCACTTTTCCTTATCCACTCGTCAACTGTTGGACATTTAGGTTGATTTCATGACTTTGCTATTGTAAACAGTGCTGCTATGAACATAGTCGTGCTGGTGCTATCAAGGCGAACCTCTGCTGCATGGGGAGTTATTCCCAAAAGTGGAATAGCAGGGTCATATGGCATTTCAATCTTTAATTTCTTTAAGAATCTCCAGACAGCTCGCCAGAATGGCTGTATGAGTCTGCATTCCCACCAGCAATGTAGCAGAGTTCCCCTCTCTCCACATCCTCTCTAGCACTTGTTGTTGTTTGTATTGTGGATTTTTGCCAGCCTGACCGGGGTGAGATGATATCTCAGGGAAGTTTTGATTTGCCCTTCCCTGATGGCTAAAGAAGTGGAGCATTTTTTAAGATATTTGTTAGACATTTTAATTTCATCCCTGGTAAAATTTCTTTTAAGTTCCAGGGCCCATTTTTTAATTGGGCCATTGGTTTCCTTGGTGTTTAGTTTTCTAAGTTCTTTGTGCACTCTGGACAATAGAGCTCTATCAGATATGTGGTTAGTGAAGATTTTCTCCCATTCTGTGGGTTGTCTTTGAGCTCGTGTGATAATCTCTTTATCTGAACAGAAGCTCTTTAATTTCACAAGATCCCAACTGTTGAGAGTTGGTAGCAGTGACTGTGCCATTGGATGTCTGTTTAGGAAATGTTGGCCTAGCCCAATCAGCTCGAGGGAGTTCCCTATCCTTTCAAATATGGTTTTTATAGTCTCTGGCCTTATATCAAGGTCTTTAATCTATTTGAAATTAAGTCTTGTACATGGTGACAAGTACGGGTCCAGTTTTAATCTTCTGCATGTGGAGATCCAGCTTTGCCAGCACCATTTGTTGAAGATACTGTTCTTTTTCCATTGGATTTTTGGGCCCCTTTGTCAAAGATCAAATGGCTGTAATTTTGTGGGCTTATATCTGGGTCTTCAACCCTTATCCATTGATCTGTGTGTCTATTTTGGAGCCAGTACCAGGCTGTTTTTATAACTATGGATTTGTAGTATAGACTAAGGTTTGGCATGGTGATACCTCCAGCAATGTTTTTGTTACTCAGGATTGTCTTTGCTATCCTGGGTCTTTTGTGCCTCCATATGAACTTTGAGATTGTTTGGTCAACTTCTTTGAAGAATTGCTTTGGGATTTTAATTGGTATAGTGTTGAATTTGTATATTGCCTTTGGTAGGATGGTCATTTTTCTGATGTTGATTCTGCCAATCCAGGAACAAGGGAGGTCTTTCCACCTTCTGGTGTCCTCTGCAATTTCTTTCTATAGGATATTAAAGTTTTCATTGTAAAGGTATTTTACCTCCCTGGTTAGGTTTCTACCAAGATATTTCATTTTTTTAGGGGCTATTGTAAATGGGATTGAGTCTCTCAGGGCTTTTTTACTTCTTTCATTCTGGGCATATAGGAAGGCCACTGATTTTTGTACATTTATTTGTATTCTGCTACCCTGCTGAACTTCTGTATTAGTTCCAGGATCTTCCTGGTGGAGTTTTTGGAATCACTCAGGTATAAGATCATGTCATCTGCAAATAGGGATAGCTTGATTTCTTCCTTGCCGATTTGAATCCCTCTTATGTCCCTTTCTTGTCTTATGGCTTCAGCTAAGACTTCAAGTACAATATTGAATAGAAGTGGTGAGAGTGGACAGCCTTGTCTAGTTCCTGATCGAAGTGGGAATGCTTCTAATTGTTCCCTGTTAAGCATAATCCTTGCTGTGGGCTTGTATACAGCTTTTATTATATTGCTAAAGGTTCCTTCCATTCCTACTGTCTCTAGCGTTTTGATCATAAAAGGCTGTTGGATCTTGTCAAAGGCTTTTTCTGCATCTATCGAGAGTATCATGTGGTCTTGGTCTTTGGACTGGTTTACATGATGAATTACATTTATTGATTTGCGTATGTTGAACCAACCTTGTGTGCCGGGGATGAAGCCTACTTGGTCCCCGTGAATGATCTTTTTAATGTGTTTTTTAATCCGATTTGCTAAGTCTTTGTTGAGAATCTTTGTGTCTGTGTTCATCAGAGAGATCGGCCTATAGTTTTCTTTTTTAAGTGAGTCTTTATTAGGTTTTGGGATTAAAACGATATTAGCTTCATAGAAGGAATTTGGTAGTGTTCCTCCCTTTGCTATTTGTTGGAACAGTTTAAGGAGTATTGGTGTTATTAACTCCTTAAATGTCTGGTACAACTCTGTGCTGAATCCATCTGGTCCAGGACATTTTTTGGTGGGAAGATTTGTGATTACTTTCTCAATTTCCTCACATGTTATAGGACTATTTAAATAATTCACAACTTCCTGATTCAATTTAGGTAAGTTGTGTTTACTTAGGAATTCATCCATCTCTTTTGTGTTGTCAAACTTCACAGATCATAAGTTTTTGAAATATGACGTTATAATTCTGGATTTCTTGGGTATCTGTAGTGATAACTGAATTTTCATTTCTAATTTTGTTTTTTTTTTTTCTTTCTTCCATTTAGCTTTTTTTTTTTTTAATAATTTTATTAAAAATTTAATTATACATTTAAAATTTTTTTTACCAGTTCCCTCCCTCCCCCCTCCTCCCCCCGAACCCCCTCCTCTCCCTCCCCATCCCCCAGTGCCTCCCCCCCAATTCCCAGAGAGTCCTTTATTGTGTACGCCTAACTCTCCACTGGGTCCTCCTCTCTGATGACATAAAAGGACCCAGTGGCATTTCCATAAGCCCTTTCTCTTGTTCCCCTTGAGCATAGGAACACTACTATGGCTGTCAATCCCTTGCCTCCAGGGGTCTCGGTGCCCTTAACAGATGCTAGACTTTATGAGGACAACAGTGCGCTGGACATTGCGCAGGGCATGCAAAGTCCCATTATGATTGCTTTGGCCCCAACTATTGTTGAGAATCTTGCAAATCGTTGCTCCTCCCATCCTTTTGCTCTTACAATCTTACCGCCCCCCTCTTCCGCAAATGTCCCTGAGCTCCAGGATGGGGAGAGATTAGGCTGGCCTAGTTCTAGGTGATTGATATAGAGTCTCTGAAGTTCTGGATTGTGGTTGGTTGATTTTCTTTTGCAGTTTTGCTGCTCCTGCAATGCCCTTCACTCCATTCTGCTGGGCACTGTATGTCACCCCCTGGCCAGAGACAAAAGCTGTTAAACTGGAGTCTTGTTATAATACAACATTCAAGGGTAGATGTAATAAGAGTAGGAAACCTCAGTGAGGGAGGGGTCCATCACCCATTTGCATAATGATTACTTTTTATCTGCTAGACTATATGCCCCCCCTTCTGGTGAAATCAGGAAAGAACGTCTGTGAACTTAACCAGGTTTCTCATTACTTACTTGCAGACCTTGATGGAGGCCTATTTTCTCTGCTGTAACATGGTCCCCTCTCCCCTTGTTTCTGGTTTGGCCCTCCTACTCCATCTCTCTTGTTCATAATCCTTGCAATTACTGTGTTACATAGGTTTACTTTTAAGTGTCTCAATGTGGGCTGGGTGAGTTTGGTACTAGGAGCCACCTATTAAGGAGTACATACGGCGCTTAATTTTCTGGGTTTGGGATACTTCACTTAATATAATTCTTTCTAATGACATCCATTTCCCAGCAAATTCCAGTAATTCATCATTTTTGATGGCTGAGTAGTACTCCATTGTATAGATGTACCACTGTTTCCTTATCCACTCGTCAACTGTTGGACATTTAGGTTGATTCCATGACTTTGCTATTGTAAACAGTGCTGCTATGAACATGGTCGAGCTTGTGCTATCGAGGCGAACCTCTGCTGCATGGGGGGTTATTCCCAAAAGTGGGATAGCAGGGTCATATGGCATTTCAATCTTTAATTTCTTTAAGAATCTCCAGACAGCTCGCCAGAGTGGCTGTATGAGCCTGCATTCCCACCAACAATGTAGGAGAGTTCCCCTCTCTCCACATCCTCTCCAGCATTTGTCGTTGTTTGTATTGTGGATTTTTGCCATCCTGACCGGGGTGAGATGATATCTCAGGGAAGTTTTGATTTGCATTTCCCTGATGGCGAAGGAAGTGGAGCATTTTTTCAGATATTTGTTAGACATTTTAATTTCATCCCGGGTAAAGTTTCTTTGAAGTTCCAGGGCCCATTTTTTAATTGGGCCAGTGTTTTCCTTGGAGTTTAGTTTTCTAAGTTCTTTGTGCACTCTGGACAGTAGAGCTCTGTCAGATATGTGGTTAGTGAAGATTTTCTCCCATTCTGTGGGTTGCCTTTGAGCTCGTGTTACAATCTCTTTATCTGAACAGAAGCTTTTTAATTTCACAAGATCCCAACTGTTGAGAGTTGGTAGCAGTGACTGTGCCATTGGATGTCTGTTTAGGAAGTGTTGGCCTAGCCCAATCAGCTCGAGGGAGTTCCCTATCCTTTCAACTATGGTTTTTAAAGTCTCTGGCCTTAAATCAAGGTCCTTGATCCATTTGGAATTAAGTCTTGTACATGGTGACAATATGGGTCCAGCTTTAATCTTCTGCATGCGGAGATCCAGTTTTGCCAGCACCATTTGTTGAAGATGCTGTTCTTTTTCCATTGGATTCTTTGGGCCCCTTTGTCAAAGACCAAATGGCTGTATTTTTGTGGGCTTATATCTGGGTCTTCAATCCTTATCCATTGATCTGTGTGTCTATTTTGGAGCCAGTACCAGGCAGTTTTTATAACTATGGATTTGTAGTATAAACTAAGGTTTGGTATAGTAATACCTCCAGCAGTGTTTTTGTTACTCAGGATTGTCTTTGCTATCCTGGGTCTTTTGTGCCGCCATATGAATTTTGAGATTATTTGGTCAACTTCTTTAAAGAATTGCTTTGGGATTTTAATTGGTATAGCATTGAATTTGTATATTGCCTTTGGTAGGATGGTCATTTTTACGATGTTGATTCTGCCAATCCAGGAACAAGGGAGGTCTTTCCACCTTCTGGTGTCTTCTGCTATTTCTTTCTTTAGGGTTTTAAAGTTTTCATTGTAAAGGTCTTTTACCTCCTTAGTTAGGTTTATACCAAGGTATTTCATTTTTTTAGGGGCTATAGTAAATGGGGTTGTTTCTCTCAAGGCTTTTTCACTTCTTTCATTCTGGGCATATAGGAAGGCCTCTGATTTTTGCACATTTATTTTGTATCCTGCCACCCTGCTGAACTTCTCAATTAGTTCCAGGAGCTTCCTGGTGGAGTTTTTGGGATCACTCAGGTATAAGATCATGTCATCTGCAAAAAGGGATAGTTTGACTTCTTCCTTGCCGGTTTGAATCCCTCTTATGTCCCTTTCTTGTCTTATGGCTTCAGCTAAGACTTCAAGTACAATATTGAATAGAAGTGGTGAGAGTGGACAGTCTTGTCTAGTTCCTGATCGAAGTGGGAATGCTTCCAATTGTTCCCCATTGAGCATAATCCTTGCTGTGGGCTTGTTGTATACAGCTTTTATTATATTGATAAAGGTTCCTTTCATTCCTACAGTCTCTAGCGTTTTGATCATAAAAGGCTGTTGGATTTTGTCAAAGGCTTTTTCTGCATCTATCGAGAGTATCATGTGGTCTTGGACTTTGGACTGGTTTACATGATGAATTACATTTATTGACTTGCGTATGTTGAACCAACCTTGTGTGCCGGGGATGAAGCCTACTTGGTCCCCGTGAATGATCTTTTTGATATGTTTTTGAATCCGATTTGCTAAGACTTTGTTGAGAATCTTTGCATCTGTGTTCATCAGAGAGATCGGCCTATAGTTTTCTTTTTTAAGTGCATCTTTATTAGGTTTTGGGATTAAGACGATATTAGCTTCATAGAAGGAATTAGGCAGTGTTCCTTCCTTTGCTATTTGATGGAACAGTTTAAGGAGTATTGGTGTTATTAACTCCTTAAATGTCTGGTAGAATTCTGTGCTGAATCCATCTGGCCCAGGACATTTTTTGGTGGGAAGATTCAAGATTACTTCTTCAATTTCCTTGTATGTTATAGGACTATTTAAATAATTCACATCTTCCTGATTCAATTTAGGTAGGTTGTGTTTACTTAGAAATTCATCCATCTCTTTTGTGTTGTCAAACTTCACAGAGTATAAGTTTTTGAAATATGATGTTATAATTCTCTGCATTTCTTGGGTATCCGTAGTGATAACTCCATGTTCATTTCTAATTTTGTTAATTTGGGTTTTCTCTCTCTTGCTTTTGGTTAATTTAGCCAAGGGTGTATCAATCTTATTGATTTTTTCAAAGAACCAGCTATTTGACTGGTTGATTTTTTCTATCGTTTTCTTAATCTCGATTTCAGATATTTCTCCCCTTATTTTGCTAATCTCCTCTCTTCTATTACTTTTGGGATCAGATTGCTCAAGTTTCTCCAAAGCCTTAAGCTGCATCATTAAATTATTTATTTCTGATGTTTCCAATTTTCTGATGTAGGCATTAAGAGCTATGAACTTACCTCTTAGAACAGCTTTCATTGTGTCCCAGAGATTTTGGTAAGTTGTATTTTCATTTTCGTTCACTTTCAGGAAATCTTGAATTTCCTTTTTAATTTCTTCCTGAATCCAGTTCTCATTCAGCATCATATTGTTAAGTTTCCAGGAGTTAGTGTATTTTCTCTTGTTTGTTGTGTTGTTGTGGATGTCCAGCTTTAGGCCGTGGTGGTCTGATAGGGCACAGGCTAGAATTTCGACTTTTTTGTATTTGTGTAGATTCATTTTGTGGCCCAATATGTGATCTATTTTGGAGAAAGTTCCGTGTGCTGCTGAGAAAAATGTGTATTCTTTGGTACGAGGGTGAAAAGTTCGATAGAGATCTGTAAGGTCCATTTCTTTCAGGCTTTGATTAAGTTCCAAAGTGTCTCTGTTAAGCTTTTGACCTGTTGATCTATCCCATGTAGAGAGGGCGGTGTTGAAGTCCCCAAGAATTATCGTTTGGGGGTTGATTTCTTGCTTTAGACGCTGTAGGGTTTTCTTAATGAATGTGGAGGGGCCCGTATTGGGTGCATATATGTTCAGTATTGTGAAATCTTCCTGGTGAATTGTACCTCTGACTAAAATGTAGTATCCATCCGTGTCTCTTTTGTTAATTTGGGGTTTCTCTCTCTTGTTTTTAGTTAATTTAGCTAGGGTTGTATCAAACATTGATTTTTTCAAAGAACCAGCTTTTTGACTGGTTGATTTTCTGTATCATTATCCTAATCTCGATTTCAGATATTTCTCCCCTTATTTTGCTAATCTCCTCCTTTCTACTGCTTTTGGGATCAGATTGCTCTAGTGTCTCTTATGCATTTAGCTGCATTGTTAATTTATTTATTTCTGATGTTTCCATTTTTTTGATGTAGGCATTAAGAGCTATGAACTTACCTCTTAGGACAGCTTTCATTGTGTCTCAGAGATTTTGGTAAGTTTTGTTTTCATTATCATTCACTTTCAGGAAATCTTGAATTTCCTTTTTAATTTCTTCCTGAATCCAGTTCTCATTCAGCATCATAGTGTTAAGTTTCCAGGAATTAGTGTATTTTCTGTTGCTTATTGTGTCGTGGATGTCAAGCTTTAAGCCGTGGTGGTCTGATAAGGCGCAGGCTAGAATTTCAACATTCCTGTATATGTGGAGATTTGTTTTGTGGCCCAATATGTGATCTATTTTGGAGAAAGTTCCGTGTGCTGCTGAGAAAAATGTGTATTCCTTGGTGCGTGGGTGAAAAGTTCGATAGAGATCTGTAAGGTCCATTTCTTTCAGGCTTTGATTAAGTTCCAAAGTGTCTCTGTTAAGCTTTTGACCTGTTGATCTATCCCATGTTGAAAGGGCGGTGTTGAAGTCCCCAAGAATTATCGTTTGGTGGTTGATTTCTTGCTTTAGATGCTGTAGGGTTTTCCTAATGAATGTGGAGGGATCCGTATTGGGTGCATATATGTTCAGTATTGTGAAGTCTTCCTGGTGAATTGTACCTGTGACTAAAATGTAGTATCCATCCGTGTCTCTTATAATTTTCTTTGGTTTGAAGTCCACTTTGTCTGATAGCATAATGGCTACCCCTGCCTGTTTTCTGCTTCCATTTGCTTGTAGAATTGTGACCAGCCTTTTATTTTTAGAACGTGCCTATCTTTTGTGGTGAAATGGGTTTCCTGCAGGCAGCAGATTGATAGATTGTGATTTTTAATCCAAGTTTGTAATCTGTGTCTCTTGATCGGTGAATTAATTCCATTAACATTTAGTGTTATAATGGAGAAACTATTTTTAATTCCAGACATTTATTATGTTTACTAGTTTTTATAAGTATATTGCTTTGCTTTTAATGGTGTTATACTTGCCTTCTGTTCTCCTGGATATGCCTGTTTTTTTCTTCACGCTTGAGTATCATTTCTAGCATTTTTTGAAGGCCTGGTTTGGTAGACATGTATCCCTTCAAATTGTCTTTGTGCTGGAAGATTTTTCTTTCTCCCTCGATCATGACTGATAGTGTTGCAGGGTAAATCAGCCTGGGTTGACATTTTTGCTCATTCAATACTTGAAGTATGTCTCTCCAAGCTCTTCTTGCTTTTACTGTTTCAACTGAGAAGTCATTTGTTATTTTAATAGGTTTACCTTTAAAAGTGACTTGTTTTTTCTCCCTTGAAGCTCTCAGCCCCATTTCTTTATCTTGAATGTGGGGTGTTTTAACTATTATTTGCCTTGGCGAGCTTCTGTTTTAGTCATATCTGTTTGGGGTGCGGAATGCCTCTTTTATATTGATGGGCCTCTTTTTCTTAGATGAGGAAAGTTTTCATTTATGATGAATTGAAAAATTTCCTCAGGGGTGGTATTTTGAGATTTTTGCTCTGGTATTCCATGAATACGCATGTTGGGCTTCTTCAGGGTGTCCCATATCTCTTGAATATTTCTCTCAAGTATCTTTTTGGCTTTAACAACCTCTTCCATTCAGCTGGTTAGTACTCCCAGTTTATCTTCAAGGTCTGAAATTCTGTTTTCTGCTTCGTTAGTTTTTTTTTTATTAAAAATTTAATTATACATTTTAAAATTTTTTACCCGTTCCCTCCCTCCCCCCTCCTCCCCCTCCCCTTCCCCCAGTGCCTCCCCCCCAATTCCCAGATAGTCCTTTATTGTGTACGCCTAACTCTCCACTGGGTCCTCCTCTCCGATGACATATAAGGACCCAGTGGCATTTCCATAAGCCCTTTCTCTTGTTCCCCTTAAGCATAAGATCACTACTATGGCTGTCAATCCCTTGCCTCCAGGGGTCTCGGTGCCCTTAACAGATGCTAGACTTTATGAGGGCAACAGTGCGCTGGACATTGCGCAGGGCATGCAAAGTCCCATTATGATTGCTTTGGCCCCAACTATTGTTGAGAATCTTGCAAATCGTTGCTCCTCCCATCCTTTTGCTCTTACAATCTTACCGCCCCCTCTTCCGCAAATGTCCCTGAGCTCCAGGATGGGGAGAGATTAGGCTGTCCTAGTTCTATGTGATTGATATAGAGTCTCTGAAGCTGATAAGACTCTCTGTGGAGTTCTGCATTGAAGATAACTTGTCTTTTAGCTCAGTTTTAAACTCTGCTTGAGTCTGTTTTAACTGCTCTATGCCAGTTTTTGTTTCTTGCACTGTTTTTCTCACCTCCTCCAAGTGTCTGTTGTGTTCCTCTTTAAAGCGATTGATTCGATTATTTAATTCCTCCTGGATTTCCTCTTTCATAGTATTGAACATGGTAATGATCATATTTTGAAAGTCATTATCCTGGGTCAGGCTTTCGTGGCCATTTTCCATGGGTTTATTCTGGTTGGAGTCTAACATTATGGGATTAATTCCTTCAGTGGGAGATTTGCTTACTTGAGTGTTGTTTCTTATGGATTTGGACTTTGACTTGGGTATTGTCGTTTTAACTCTTAAGACCTTCTTTCAATTTCTGTTCATTTTTCACTGAACTGAATTATTTGGCCTGGGGTTCTGGGGGTGGGCAGGGACTGAGCTTAACCAGGTCAAGGTGAGTCCTGGCTTGACCGCGCGCGTCCCAGGCGGTGGAGTGGAGATAGACGATGTAAAATAGTTATTCCTTCACTTTATTAAAGACATCTGGTTGTTTCTGAGTACTGGCAGTTATGAATAAACAATTAATGTTTATCCATTCATCTGTTAAGGCTATTTGATTGTTTCTCAGCATTGAAAATTATGAGCAAACTATTATGTGCATGTTTTGTATGGAAATAATTAATTTGAGTAAATACCAAGAAGCATGTTTACTGAATCATATTGTGAGATTTAGGATTTGTTTTTTCTTTCTTTTTTTTTTAACTTTACTTTTGCCTTTTAGAAGAGTGATAACATGCAAAATGGCAATACAATTCTTCTGCCCAATCACTGCTGAACTCTAGGGACTCATTATTTGCTGTCAGTATTTTGAGATTTAACCATTGTAATAAATATGTAATGGCCTTTCATTGTTGTCTTAATATTCAGTTTCCTAATCCATGATGTTAAATGCATTTTCTTTCTTTTTTTAATTTATTTTTTCCACTCATATAAACTTAATAAGTACCCCTGTCCCCTCCCTCCCTCCACCCTATCTGGGATCCCCTTCCCCCTCCCCTCTTTTTCCCTTATTTTCCTCCCCCTTCCTCCCTTTCTACCAGTGCCCCATCCCCCCATCCCTGGAGCATCCTTTAGTGTGAATGTCAAACTTCCCTCTGGTTCCTGATGAAGTGTAAGGACTCAGTAGCATTACCTGGAGCCCTTTCTTATATTCCCCTTTAGTATAGGAACACCATTGTGGCTGTTAATCCCTTGCCCTAAGGATCAGTGCCTGTGATCCATGCTAGACTTTGGGGGGGTGAATGATATTTCAATCATTGAGCAGGTCATGCAAAGTCCTATTATGATTACTTCGACCATAACTTGTGTGAAGTATCTTGCATATCGTTGCTCCTCCCCATCTTTAGGTTCTTACAATCTTACCACCCCCTTTTCCGCAAATTTCCCTGAGCTTTAGGATGGGGAGAGATTAGGCTGGCCTGGTTCCTGGTGATCAATGTAGGGTCTCTGATGTTCTGAATTATGTTTTTTTATTTTTTTCTTCTAGTTTTGCTGTTCCTGCACCGCTCTTGGCTCCATCCTGATGGGTATTGGATGTCATCTCCTGAGGAGCAGTGTGTTCTCCCTGGACTGTGAGCATCCCAGGCGGAAAGGGCTATTGAATGCATTTTCATGCTTACTTATCATTTTTATATTTAACAAATTATTTTGTATATTTCAAAGTGGAGTGCTAATTTTCTTATTGTTCAGTTTAATTGTGCTTTGAGTATTTAAAATGATACATACTTTCATCAGATATGTATTGAAAAGCATATTTCCCAGTATATAACTTAATTGAACTTGACAATTGAGCGTTGAGTCTTAAGCCTCTGAGCTGTGTCTGTAAATTATCCAATTAATGTGGGAACACTTGGCCCATGATGGATGGGAGTATTCCCTAAGCAGATAGGCAAGTTGGAGAAAGCTGGTTGAATATCATGGCAAGATGGCAATACAGGAGATGTGACCCTCTCTTAGGTCTTTCTGTACATATGATGTGGCCAGTTCCCTCTGTTCCTTTTACTGACATGAACTATTCTGTCATTATAATGCACTATAACCAGAAAACCAAGAATAATTCCCCCTTTTTCCCCATATGTCGTTTGGGTCCTGTACTCAGTTGGCAATTGAATCATGAAAATAGCATATAGAGTCTTTGGTACAGCTGAAAGTTTCAATTTCAGTAAGTCAATTATAATAATTTTTCCTTCATGAGTTGTGATTTTAGTTTGTGTCTAATCATTTAAATAACAATGAAAATAAGATGGTTTTAATATAATAGATTTTGCTTGGTATACAAAAACAAATGGATGAACTCACTTTAAAATATGTTTTTGCAATTTCTGCCAACTGATTTCTGAAAATGCTGTCTTAATGCCCTTTTCATTTTAAAGAAAGAAGTTACCTTTCAGAGTTCTCTCTTAATTTAACCCTCAGAAAATGTTTTTTCTTTTATATAGTTTTAGCTTTTTCCTTTGTTAATGTCATTTAGGACATTAATTGATAAATTTTAAACTTAATACTTTTAATTTTGACTTCTCAAGAAGCTGAATGATTATACATTTGTGACAATACTTATCTCATTGCATTTTTATTTCCATATATCACTCTATTTCCATTTTCTATATGAACTTCTGGCTTCTTTTACATTGTTTGGATGTAACCACTCTTTAATGAATATCTTTAGGTTATTTGGGTGATTTTTTCAAGAATGAGAGGCTAATATTGTTTGTCCATAAATAGAACATTTATTACCTGTGCATGCCAAAAATGGGATCTCTAAACTTGAAATTTCCATTTTCTCTAACAATCCAGTACTCTAGAAATAACCACACAAGTGAGTTTGTTATTTTTTACTAGAATACATATTTACAGTCAAAAAATTACCAAAGATATTAATGTATTTTATTGGATTCTGTCTTACCAACAGCCCACTGCAACCATCTGGGCAGAGGCTCTGACTGTCACTTGTACATCAGTGTGTAATAAGCATGTGCTGTTGTGATCAAGCCCTTTCTGCTCTGTGAAGGGGTTGTAGATTCCTTTTGAAATCTCAAAATGGAAACATTATTTGTTGCATGCTCTATAAACAAAATTTTCCCTAAGACTTCCAAAATGATATGGGTTTGGTCAATATTTGGTACAGTATTTTCATTCTTTCCTTTGTTCTGATAGATCTGAATGGAGATGTCAATGTTAAAAAGCAAGAAGGGATCTGAATCCACATCACAAATTTTACACTGGGGACAAATAGGTAAAGTTGCTTCCATATAGATGAACTACAGGCAGTAGATTGAAACCTTGTTAGAAGCTTTAGCTTTAGCATTATCTGTGGAAAGGTCAGATTCCTCTGCAATATTAAATATCTATGGAGAATGCAGATAATTATTTATGAATGTTCTATTTGGGGTGGGGAGTGATGAAGAAGTGAACCTAGAACTGTGTGCATGTGAAGCAGTCACTATCATTAAGCCCTAGCCCTTTTTAGGAAATGGCTACATTATATAAAAGGTTGAAAGTTGCTATTACATAGACAAAAAGAAGAAATGAGAAGAAGAGCACATATCATTTCATAATTCTGCTACATGGGCAATACCATGGTGTCAAGGTTAAAGGCAGGAAGTTCTTTTTTTTCTTTTTCATATATGTGTGTATTGGGTGTCTGCATATGTGTGTATGTGTATTTTGTGTGTGGGTAGGTGTACAGATGTGTGCGTGTGTGTGTGTGTGTGTGTGTGTGTGTGTGTGTGTATCAGAGGGCACTATGTGTCCTTGTGCAGGCCTAAGGGTGACTTCGGGAATCATACTGGATTGCTTTTATTTCCTTCTTGCTTTGTTCTGGGATTTCTCAGGCTCTGCCCATCAGGGTTGAAAATGCAGGCCATTGTGGTTTCTGCCTAGCAGTTTTTTTTTTTTTTTAATATGGGACCCAGGATCTGAGTTCAGGACCCTCTGCTTGTGAGGCAGAATCTTAACCCCTGAACTCTCTCTCCAGCCTCTGAACTTAGGTCCCTTTGTTTGTGAGGCATTAACCAGTGAGCAGTCTCCTCCATCCTAAGGAAATTACTTTTTGGCCGTAAGAGCTGTGAATATTGCACTGCTTGGTCATGGAAGAAACCTCCTAGATATTCCCCTTTCCACTGACAATTCTCCTAAGGCTGAAGATCTTCATTATGTCTGGGAGGGTAAGTGTAGACCTGCCTGTGGGTAAGGAATGGATTGCCCGACCTTGAAAGGGCCCCACGGGTCGAGGTGTCTTTGCCTTTTTCAGTGAATGTAAAAGTGGATGATTCATCTTGCATATTGGAAGTAATGTTAAAAATGTTAAATCTGTCACAGGGAGCTAATCAGTGAAATATTTCATGCTCTATGAGGCGAGAGCAACCTTGAGGCTCTCTGGGAGTCTGGCATGGTAGAATGAGAGCTCACTCAAGTCTGATGGGCAGACTGGGGCCATTCACACTAGTGAGAAAGATGATCACTTCTGCCACAGAAGCTCAGAATTTGACATTCAAATGGCAATTTGCTATTTGTGCTGTGTTGGGTCATCCATCAACATCAATGACACTGATACTTCTGCATAATATGCTTGTATGATATGACATTGATGTCTTGCATTATCATTTTTTAAAATCTAGATTATAGCTCATGAATGTCACATTGTATTTTTGACCAAGAGGCTAATTTGGCATTATATTGCATATTTGTCCTCATTTATTGAGGTGTTTTTGTACTGGACATTTAGGAAAAATAAAAACAAAACCAATTTCAATTATTTTTACATATGTCACTGCATAATAGGACACAGGAGTAGGAGGAGGATTGCTAGAGTTTAGGTGCTCAAGCCACCCTGAGAGGGACAGGAGACTCTGACACCACCCAAAACAAAAATGAAGAAATGAGAAAGAAAAGAATCAGAGAACTATTACCTGTAGTGCTACTTAAGGAGCCCTAAGCCATCCCTTGAAGAATAAGCTGTGTTGTCTCATGGTGACCACTTCAGGTCTACCTGGACAGGTTTATGCTGGAGAAATCCTCTTGTTTGCTGGCTATTTGATCTCAGGCAACTAAATTTAGGCATACAGTTTGCATCTGCAAAACAGTGAGATTATGACTCACTTCCTATATTGCTGTGATACAATAAATGTGTGTAGTGTGTATGTGTATGTGTGTGTATGTGTGCGCATGAATGTGTGTATGTGTGAATCTGTGTGTAGAAGCTAGAGGTCATCCATGAAGGTATCATTCCTCAAGTACAGTCTACTTTATTTATTTATACAGTGTTTAGCACATTGTAAGTTTTCAATAGTAGAACACACAACACACACACACACACACACACACACACACACACACTAAATAGGCATCAAAACACAAGATGTGAAGTGATGGAATTTATTGTGGCATATGCTGTCTCGGCAAACTGCTTCAGAACATGAATTTCAATTCTATAATATTTGAATGAAATTGATTTTATTCTGAATATTTGCCATAGTGTTAGGCCATTATCAATAATAGGTTTGATGTGGTTCCTGACATCACTTTTTTTCTCCCACATTTTTTTCCTAATCATACAAGCTCCATAGGTACCCCCTCCTGTCCTTTCCCTCCCTCCTCCCTTCCCCAATCATTCCCCCTTGCACTTTCTCCCCTACCCCCCTTCCTTTCACTTCCTTCCCTCCCTTTCTCCCATTGCCTCCTCCTCCCTCCCTCCCATCCCCTGGAGTGTCTTTTCTTGTGAATGCCAAACCTTCCTCTGAGTCCTCCATCCTAATGAGGGGTAAGGACTCAGTGACATAGCCTGAGGCTGCTTCTTAACCTCCCTGTTAGTATGGGAACTCTATTATGACTGTTAATCCCCTGTCTCTAAGGATCCTACTGCCTGGAGCCTTCTCCCCTGTGATTCATGCTAGATTTTAGGGGGTCATTGACATGTCAGCCATTGTGCAGGTCATGCAAAGTACAATTCTGGCTGCTGCAGCCTTAACTTGAGTGGAGAATCTTGCGTATCATTGGTCCTCCCCATCTTTAGGCTCTTACAATCTTGCTAACCCCCCCTTCCTAAAGGTTCCCTGAGCTTTAGGATGGGGAGAGATTTCGCTGGTCTGTATCCAGGTGATTAATGTAGGATCTTCGGTGTTCTGAATTATGGTTTCCTGACATCACTTTTATTAGTTATTTTCATGGGGTGAACTTGGATTGAATTATGTAAGGTCTGTCCATTGGACCAGAGGGCTCATTGGCTGTCAGGGTTACTATTTCTGACTACACAAAGTTATAGACAAATGACCTTAAACTGCAGGTTTAATGAGTCTGCTTTAAAAGATTCCTTCCTGTAACTCCACAGAAAGTGCAGCTGAGTTTTGACTTAGGAAAAGCAGAGTGCACTTGGGCTCAGATGCCTTGCATTGTAAAGTTCAGGCAGATGGCAAGGATCTTTTCTGTTTTCTGTGACACAAGTGTGTGTGTGTGTGTGTGTGTGTGTGTGTATGTGTGGCTGTGTGTATGAATCTACATATGGAGGCCAGAGGTAATACACTCTTCTTTCTTTGTTTATTATTTTTCTGGCTATTTTTTTGAGACAGGCTGTCCCAATTGACCTGACATACTAACAGGCTAGGCTGTCCAACCAGTGAGCCCAGGATTACCCTGATCTCTTTCTTTCCAGTATTGGGCTCATAAGTATTTACTGACATGTTTCACTTTTTTTACATGGGTTTTATGTGTGTTCTGGGGTTTTTTAATAATGATGAAAACAGTGAATGCAGCATGTTGGATGAATGAATTTATACTTTTTGTCACTCTTTATACTTCTAATTCATAACCATCTACCATCAACCAAACACAATCATTTATCCTTTTAGTGTGGTCTCATATCTCTATTGTCTACCTCTCCCCATAGACGGGAAGGTATGGAGTTTCCATGTGTAAGGCACAACTTTTGACAATAGAGCAAAGTGATTAACGTTCTTGTCTGAGGTTTAGGTAAGTTTTTTGGTAAAAGCACTTTTATGTTAGAACTCTCCCAACATTAATTCAGCTATCACCAACATTTGTTTCCCTACCAAACAGCTTATATAATTGTTAGGTGACAAAATTCTCATAATCTCATTTACTGTAAGACAGAGTGGACATGTTACATTGACCTTAGTAAACATATAATTAATGTATATTCAAGCAAAATCTTTTTTAAAGTGTGTATATATTGTCTCTTTTTTCCAGCTGGGTGAACTGAGATCCAGAGAAATTAAAATAAACTTGTTGAAGGGCCTGAAGATGTTTGTGTGGGCTTGCAGGAATTCCATCCCCAGATGTTCACTGGATCACATATAGAACATTCTGGATAGGTTCACTAGACAACAACTTTTCTTATTATACTCATTCAATGCTTGCTTGTCAAGCCTTTTTCCAGTCAAGAAACTGTAAGCATTTGGCTCTATCATCATGGTCATTCCTGTTAACTGTCCCTTTCCTTCTGTGTTGGAAGTACTAGTCTGAGCTGCACTGGGGCATTTTGTACTTCTTGGTATAACAAAATACTTGATTCTATGTTGAAAAGACCATGTGTTCAAAAGGACCAGGCAATAGGATCTTTAGAAGCAAGGGGTTAAACAGTCATAATAGAGTTCCCATACTAGCAGGTAGTCCAAGAAGGGGCCCCAAGCTATGCCACTGAGTCCTGAACCCTCACTAGTGTAGATGACTCAGAGGGAAATTCAGCACCCACATAAACAGATGCTCTGGAGGATGGGAAGGAGAAAGCAGAAAGCACCAAGAGAAGAGGAGGGAAGGAAAAGGGGTGAGAGGGAGGGGAGGAGAATGGGAAATGGGGGGGGGGAAGAGTACAATAGGGTACAACAAGGGGGAAGAGAGGGAAGAGGGAGAAGAAGGGAATGTATATTGAACTTGTATAGCTAGGCAAAAGAAATATAATAAAAAGAAAACTATAAAAGACGACCATTGGTGATCAAAACCACAATTTCTGGCAAGACTCCTATGTTCTGTGACATAGGCATTGTCCTGCCCTTTGAATGCACTGTGGAGATACTTCCACGCACACTAAAGCTTCCAAGGAGAGCTGTCACCAGCTCACTCTTGCCTTTCTGCTCTGTCTTTACAGCTAAACCACATAGAGGGAAACTCATCATCCAGAATCTTCACTTGGCTGCTGTCCTGAGCATGTGTAGAAAGGCTCTGTCACTTGTCAAGCACTCTTGATAATTGTAGCTCTGATAACAATAGTGATTTATGATTACAGAGGAAGGATGGGGCAGCCCATTCAGCAGAGTACCAAAGGGAGGGAGACACCTTTAAAAAAAAAACTATTCTCACTACATTTCCCATGGGATCTCAGATTGGGCATTTATGGTACTGAAGTGTTTGTAAAGGAGATATTCCTTTCTTGCTGATCTCAAAAGAGTCAGACATCAGTAAGAACATCCAAACCTATGCACTGATAGCTATGCTCGAAAGGTTACACATTTCAGAGCACTGTGGTTGTTATTAAAGTAATACTAAGTCGAATAGCAGGAAAATACAAAATCTCTCTTATTCCAGTGAATGCCGCTATTAAATCTTCCCTGACTTCACAGCAGGTAATTAGGAAAGCTGGCAAGCATGAAGTAAGCAAACTAAGCCAAATCTGAGCCCCAGATCTCTACCCACTTGGTCAGGGCTTTGCCACCACGGATAGAGTTGTCAGCAGCGGGGCCTTCCATTAAATCTTCACCGCCTGTAGCTTTATAGCCAAATGTGTGAGAACAGGGTTCATCCATTGCATCCACTGAATGTGGAAGGAAAATAATTGGTGCTGTGGTCAGTATTTGGCAGCAAATTTGAGCCCAGTGAACAGCTCTTTCCTGGGTTGACCAGCAAAGGCTTGTGGCTTGCTTTCATCTGCCATAGCATTGGATCTTATGTGGATGTGAAATGGCTGCTTCAGAGCAGAAGTCCCACCTGTGTGAAGCTATCTGGTTCTTTCGTGGACTTTTTTTTCCTTTTAACAATTCTGAGTTTAGGATTGGAGGGAGCTAGGGAAATGACACCAATGTGTGCTTTTTGCTTTTGCCAACTTGGACTCTTATCCCCCACACACTTACCATACAAACACACATACACATCACACATCCTGTACCCCCACAAATATCCCCTCTCACAAACATACAAATACCAAACATACTAAAAAAACACATGCACGTACAGAATCCATTACACTCCCCCCAAAATTATGCATCTCCCCCACAGATATAACATACATATATCCAATTCTTCCTCCTACACAAACACACATACTCCAAACATACACACACCATGCACACACACACACACCATAGCACACATACCATTTTAATAGTTTTAGTCAAAACTAGCAATCAAATAAATACTTGTATAGCTTTGTCTTGTTAAGATGTATTTAAAAAGTGTTTAGCTTCTGGGGGCTGGAGAGGTGGCTCAGGGGTTAAGCCTCTGACTTGCAGGCTGAAGGTCCTGAGTTCGGATCCTAGACCCCACGTATAGACACCGGGCGGAAGTGGGGGTGGCCTGCGCTTCTGGTCCTGGTAGGGCGGAGCATGTGAATCCTAGGGCAGAGTAAACAAGGAGGTGGAGGTGTCCATAGTGGTTCCCGAATTTGCCCATGGTTCTACACGCACACATACACATACACACATGCACACACACACAATTGAATAAATAATAATAAAAAAATTTAAAAATTGTTTAGCTCTGGTTACAGAGGTTTCCATTTTTATTTGAACTCTGAATCTTATCTTTAATTGCTTTTCTTCTGAAAGTAAATAAATAGCTAAGAGACTCAGAAAATGGGTAGTAGATAAAGAGATATTTGAGATTTTCTTCTCCTTCCAATTTTTAATGTCCTTAAATTTATTGATGTCAGTCTGATCAGTTGGATATGGCAGACTTCTTTTCTTTATATTTTGGAGGGAAAAATATCAGTGAAGGTTTGATGAAAGAACATCATGAGCAATATGGAGAAAAATCTTTGCTATAATTTAAAGATTCTGCCATGGGTGAGCCAGGGAAAAATTTCAAGAAAGGCTATTGTTCCTGTAACTCATGTACTGCAAGTAGCTGTGGTTTTACAGAACTGCTGGTCAGATGAAAAAGTTGGTGGAAACCAGGCCAAGGACGGGCTGGAAAATTTGAAGAGAGGAAATAGCTCCCCCTCTCACTCTCTCACTTTCTTTCTTTATCCTTCTGTTTCTCTCACTTTCTCTCCACAATCTCACAGATACAGGTGACCAGAGGAAAAGCTGGTATTCAGCCTGCACTCAAGACATGAAGAAGTTGAAGCTAAGATTCTGGGGGGGGGTACTGAGCTTCCCAGGAGGTTAGAGTAAGCCCTGGTTTGTGACAGTGAGTGAGCTGTATGTACTTGGGCCTGGCACCTGACACAGATTTCAGCATGTTAACAGCTCTGGTTCCTTTAACTCTTGAAATACCTCATTTCTCTTCTGGCTGACTGGAACTCAGGACCACATGGGAATCGGGATTCTAGAGGATGGTTCCAGCAAACCTGAAGTCACACATCTACAGAACAGCCTGCCAGGTTGTCTACAGCCCAAACACTAAGTCCTTCTTCATCAGTGTTAAACAAAACAGAGAAGACCTTTAGCAATATGGATTCTATGCTCCATGAAACAAGGAGTCACATTTACCATTTTTCATATGTACCAATAGCACAAAGGAGCTGTGACGGAGAACACAGAGGCCTGGTTATTCTGGAGATGGGCTGGGTGGTGAAGGCTAAATTCAGCATCCAGCTCCTTTGAAACTGTGGCTTAAATTAGTGTCAATTAAAAAAGGAAGAGGTGGAAAGATCTGCATCATATTTTAGAAGACAATACAGCTTTTCCTGTGAGTGGATGCGGCAGGCAAAGGGAAAGAAAATTAGGGACCATGCCTAGGGCTTTGGCTTGAGGGTTTCATGAGGGAAGTTCAGAGGGATTCAGATAGAATCTAACATCAAGTTTGTAACCTGACAGTTTACAGAAGCGAAATGGAAATGGTATATATGATTGTTCAGAGAAGACATTGGAGAGTAGTAGCTCAGTGGACACCTCCATTTGGGACTGAACATACATGGGCAGAGGTGGAATGTAAGATCATAATGCTAAAAGGGATCTTAAGAAATGCAGAAAGACAGAAGACATATCAGGGAGCAGGAAATAAGCTACAATGTAGGCAATGAATGAACCAGAAGGGTACAACATAAGCAGGAAGAAAGGGAGGAGAGAGAAAAATGATTGACTTATAAAGAAAATAAGTAGAGTGTGTGATGTTACAAAAGCAAAAAAAGCTTCAGCTGGAAGAGAAGCTCAGTTAATGGGATAATGGCAATTAGACTACATATAAGTTTGCAAACATTATGAACCCAAGAAACTTTGTGTCATGGGTTGAAACATGTCCTTCACAGTCTCCCTCACATCTTGAGATGGATTAGTCTCACCCTACTTCTGGGAGAGGTCTGCTCTTGTAGCTGACAGCTTTATTGGATGCGACTTTTCTTTAGGTGTTCTCTCTCAGCAAGAATACACTAATACTGAAATTGGTACCAAGAGTGGGGTATTACTTTTGGACTGTGTTGGGACTACTCATGTAGTCTACACTGAGGCTTTTAAAGTTGAACTGAGTATGTTTTGCATAATGAGATGGCATTGAGCCTGTGGAGGCCAGGGGTAGAGAGAGTATCATGGTTTGAAATGTGTCCCCCATAGTCTCATGTGTTTGGGAAGGTCATGACACTTTTAGGAGGAAAGCAGCCTTGAGGTGGATTAGTCCCACCCTACTTCAGGAAAGGTCTGCTCTTGCAACTGGCAGTTTAAAAACAGCTCTCAGCCTCCCAGATGGATGTTACTTAACCTATCTACAGCTTTTGCCCCCAGCCATACCTTTTTCACCGAGAAAGACTGAATCTCCCCTCTGGAACAGTAAATCTCCCTTTCTCCCATTAAGTTGCTTGACTTGGTATGTTCTCTAACAGCAACAGAAAAGAGTAACTAGTATACCCAGTATCTATGGAGAATGTAAACAGCTTTTGCTTCTGTGGGTTTAAAGATTCCAGGATGCATTACATTAGCAATTAAGATCAATAGCTCAGCAAATAAAGTTATCTGTATGCAAACCTGGTGACCTCAATTGGGTGCCTGGAATTCACATGACAGAAGGAGAGAACTAACTTCTGAAAACTTATCCACCAATTTCTTAGAGAACATCTGCTAATTCTCAATATCTCTATCTGTTTGTCTGTCTGTCTATCTCTGTCTTTCTCTCTCTCGTAAGATAATAAATATTCTAACACTGAGAAACATTTAAAATGTGTACTTATTAGCTTATAATAGTGAATATACATTAATATAATTTTTGAAAAATTACTTCCCAACAAAAATATTGAGAATAATAATATTGTTCATATTTTCAAAACTCTGTGTGTGACTTATATACAAGTCTGATTTTCCTGTCTGTTTCTGCACTCAAGCTGTTGTTCTCTGAGGTTTAGGTTGAAGTAAAGGAAGAAAATCTGGCCTCATAGAAAGTATGCTAGAAAAAAGAGCATCGTTTTAAGAATATTGTGGACATTCTTTTGTTCTACACTGGTGCTTGATAGAGAGAAATTTCTTTTTTCTTTTTTTGTGTGTGTTTTGCATTTGTATATGTGCATGTGTGTGAGTGGGCATGCATATAATAGAGGGCGCTTGAGTGTGTGTGCCTATGGAGGCTCACAGGTGACATTGAGAATAATCCTGGATTGCTCTTCCTTCTTCTTGCTTTGATAGGGTTTTCCAAGACTTTGCCTTCCAGGGACTGAATTATATGCCATTCCCATATTTGCCTGTCATTTTTAACATTGGATATGGGGATCTCAATTCAAATCCTTTTGCTTGCTTAACAAAGGCTTCATCCACTGAACCATTTCTCCAGCCCGGGTAGCAATTTATGAAAAATTAATTGCGATGAAAATTTTAAAACAATTTCAATGAAATTTCAATATTCTGTTTGGTATACTTGATTAGTCTGTCTTACACTTCGAGTGAATTTTTTGCCTAAGCATGACTCTAACATTGTACATTAGTTGCTTGAAAATACTGGCTTATTAATTACGAATCACATTGATCAGACAATGCCACATTCCATCATAAAATATTTTCAAAAACACATTTGTTAACATAATCTGAGATCTTATAATAAAAATAGAATTTATCCCACAGACCTCACAAAAAGTTTTGGGAACCCAAAGATGCATGGATTACATTTTGAGGTAATGAAACAACAATAGAAAAAGGAAATTATTTACTGAATTTGGCAATGCAGTGGCCATTTGAAGACTTTGGAAATGGAATAATTGAAATATGAGCCACAATATGGGTTTCTCCATGGAATGTTCTCCAGAGAATTTCAATTGCTAAATTGGGAAAGTGGCACAGGAGGATGCTAAAAGAAGTTTCTTACTCTTTTTTTCTGTTTTTAAAAATATAAGCACATCTTTGCACATTGATATAAACATTTGAGAAAACTAAAAGAGTCAGCTTCTAGTAGGAGGAAGAGATAATTATGAAAACAAAGTCTCTGTGAAGATGTGAGGCGATTGTACATTTTTTTTCTAATAAAGAGTGCTGATATGTTTTGATGTAAATAGATTTGTGTTCGTGCCTTTTGGATGGCTTTGATTTTCTTAGCAAAAAATGAAGTGAAATTATCATTTATAATTTGCGCTGAGAGGATTGGGCTTTGAATATTTACAAAAACATGTAAGGTATGAAATATTTCCCTGGACATAAGAATAAAGGAAACATCCTCAGATGGCACAGTTATCTGGACAGAGTGGTTTATGGGTATGGATTTAAATGAAAAGCTATTTGCTTGTGTGATTTATTTTTTTCCAGTATTGTACAGCTATTTTGGTTCAAACATGAAGGAAGTAAATGGCTGGTTTCTACAGGTTCCAGTGTTCACAGATTCAGGAAATTAGAGCAGGTAAGGAAATTGAGGATTTTTTAAAAGTTTCTTTTAATGAGCTTTCTTGTGATTTAAACTGATCAGTGAGAGAATTTAATCCATGAAGAACTTGATGGAAAGGGAGGCAGACTGAGGGTCAACAGATTGGAGGCCACTTATGAAGGAGAACATTGCATAAAGATGATAAGGAGAACCAGCAGTGATAAAGGTTGGTATGTTTAGATTTTACTTTTAATTGATATTGCTACTACTAATGGTGATGTGTTCTATGAGATGACCAGGAGAATAATTGTCAAATACAAAGGAGGGAAGAGATTCAGGAAGGCAGTCATAAATTAGGTTGTTTAGTTTATTTTATATTTACTATGTAGCTTTGTGAAGATGGTGGTGTTGGAAAGACCATCACTCATGCACCACTCATGTAAAATCAGATGAAGGATCAATTTACTGGGCAAGCAGACTAGGGGATAAAAGACTTAAAGCTTACATGGAGTTGAGAAACTCAGCAGATAGAGGACCACGGAAAGTTGATGGGAGACTGGAATGGACAGCTACCTAAAATATGTGAGAGATAAAGCTGCAGAGAATAGTTGGGCACAGGTTAAATTGATGATCACTTTATAGCTGATTGGTGACAACAAAAATAGCTTCCTTCACAGAGAAGAGAGTATGGCTAAGAACTTCTAAAGAAAAGCAGTCCTTATAAATATTGGAACTTATCACATTAGCTGAAACCTGTGAGCTGAGCTGTTGATCATTTTCCTTTAACTAATGGAAGGTTAATGTCATAACATAAAACAAAAATAAATAAACTAGCAAATCACTTTACATAATTTGACCTCTAATTTCTAATGTTTTAATTTTTTATTATTTTTTTCATTTTTACAAGCATATTGAGTATTCATCTTGACTTCTCTCCCTCCCCTCCCTCACATTCCCTCCTTTCTCTTCAGCATTCTATCCCACTCTTCCACCTGTATGCTTCTATGGACTCTGGCTTGTCTACTCCTGTATGGGCTCAGGCCTCTATAAGCGTAACTAATTACCTCTCTTCAGGTCACCCCACTGATATGTGCATTACCCTTCAATCATCCAGCTTTAGATCCAAAGGTCTAATTCTACTGTGAATTCCCACTCTATTTGTATAATAACAGCTGCCTACAGAACAGTTTGATGTACTGTCTTCCTATCTATAGGTTTATTGGTTGTTTTCCTTATTAATATATTTCCTTCCCTTTTTTAAAGTTCTTGTTCTAGTTTACAATAACAAGGATGAGTACCATTCTGACAAACAGATCTTGAGTCTAATCAGAAAGCTGTTGAATATCTCTTTTGGTACTCATGCCACTATTACACTGGTGGTCACCTGTTGCCATGGTGATTTACATTGTAACTTATGAATCTCATGTTGTTGATGGGGCTTGTGATTATTTCTCTCCCCCTTTGTGCAATACTGTAAAATACTGCTGTGCTGTAGGCAGGAAGAGACATCCTTAATGGGACATACAAGAAGGGATATTAGTGTTAAAAAAAAAGCTAATTGGAAAGAAATTCCCAGTGGGAGCTTACTGTGTAAGCTATTAGCAGGGAGAAAGTCCTTAGACCAATTCCAGTTGATAACATTTTTCCCATGTTCTGTGATCAGTTTGTGTTGCATCTTCAGTAATAAGGACTTACTGACAGCTTTTGTAGAACAACCAAGAGCAATGGCAAAAGACTATAATGTTTGGGGCCTTTGAGACCTCTCTGACCAACATTTTATCAGGAAGTACCACAATTCCCATTACATCTAGTGTAATTTTGTCCCTGAGTTCTAAGTGGATCAGCTCAAGGCTTTTATTTTATTATTTTCCCATGTTTTCCTCACTCTGTGATTCTCTGCATAAGGACTGCTCATTCTTATTTCTTTCTTTAAAAGACATTTTTTTGACATATTACTAACAAATGATGTTCCTTTACGGTTGCTTCCTACCATTTTTGGATTTTTCTATAAGTCCCTCTGTGCTTCCTATCTCCTATGTCCCTCCTATTTCCCATCCCTTCACTCCTTGCTCTGTATTTTTCTCAATTATTTCCTCCCTTACCCTTGTCCTGAGATCCAAACATTCCTTACATTGACAAGGATATCAGTTCAATCATCTGCATATTAGAGAGAACATGTGGTACTTAACTTTCTGTGTCTGAGATGTCTCACTCAATATTAAAATTTCCATCCAGTTCCATCCATTTGCCAGAAAATTCCATAATCTCATCCTTTCTGATGGCTGAATAATATTCCATTATGCATATGTACCTCATTTTCATTATCCATTCCTCTGTTGATGGGCATATTGGCTGATTCCATTTTTTCACTATTGTGAATGTAATGAACATAGATGAACAAGTATCTTTATAATAAGATGCGGAATCTTTACTTACATTATTTATAATTACAATAGCCTTTTGCCCTGCCAGCATGACTTTATCTCATCTTCTCTTCTCCTACTAGGAGATTTCTTCTTTCCAATTAGGTGTTTTTCTACACTAATATCCCTTCTTGTATATAGTCCCATTGAGTCCCACAAAGGATGTCTCTTCTTGCCTAATTCACATTATTGCACAAAGGGCCTTTTGTGTTAAGCTTTGATTATCAATGGTCTCTCCTTGGGGAGAACACCTGAATTTCTCCCTTTCATAGGTCTTGTGTAGGTGAGTTTGCTTGGTTGTAATGTGTTCATAGTTGTAGTGCTTTTATGTCTAGAGAGTACTGTTGCCAATGCTCCTACCCTGCTCTGGTCTCACCTTCTTCCTGTCCAGTTCTTTGTTGTACTCTGGATTTTGGTATGGGGGAGGAAATGGGGATGCTTTGGATATCATGTTTATGATCACATACTCTTTTGCACATAGTTGTGTTTTTTTATTGATCAATTTCCATTGAGAAAAGTCTTCATGGATATAGGTTAAGATATGCATTATTCTATTCTCTTAAAGATAAGTGTTTGACAGGTGGCATGTTGTCATGATCACTTGACAAGTCAATAATTTTTGTGTTCTTCTCTAGAGGCTGGGCCCTCATGTGTCAATGGCTCTAAGTCAGACTTACGATGACCAGGCATAGCTCCTCCTGATGAGAGACCCTTAAATCCAAACGTAAGAGCAGTTGAATGTTCCACATTATTCATGATTCAATTACACTTAAATTCTTGTCCACATTGGTCCATAGGGATCCTAGTTGGGTAAGACTGTTCTTGGCTTTTGTCTTCTTCAACAGCTTGCATATTACAAGGCAACTTGAAAGTAGTTAGCCTTGGAATCACTTCTAGCTTGTTAGATTCATGTCTTCTGGCCAAAGTGTATATTGTCATCAACAGTAGGGTTTTATTGCCAGATTCAGGCCAGGAACGCAGGGCTGTGGCAATAGCTTACATTGTTTGTGGGAGTCGCAGGACTTCCATAACCAACAGCTCCTCCAGGGCTATCTCACATCTGATGCTTGGGGTATTATGCGGTTGTCTATGTCTTCTAGATGGAGCATTCCTAGGCAATTACTGATGTTTCTACTTCCCCACCTCTTCTTGTATCCATGTGCAGGGTTTCTCCAGTCAAAAAGTATTGATTTTTTTCTGCTGCTATTGTTTTGAGTAGGATATTGATCTCATAGGCTTTGGTGTAGATTTATCTTATAACTTAGAGTTGCTTTTTCCCTGCTCTCCTTTGCTCTATCTCTTCCTCTCTTCAATCCTTGATCAACTTCCTTTGTTGTAAACTTTTGAGCCTTTATGTCCTTTGTATTTTTTTTTATTTCCTCTTCTTCCATGCCTTTCTCATAAGCATTCCCCTTGTATTCTCTTGGCTTTAACATGATTTTCAGTTGAGCATAGAGATTAGGTGTTTCAAAGCTAAAATCCTCATATAAAAGAAAACAGGCTGTTTTTCCTTTCTGTGTTCAAGTTATTTATAATTTTTTTGCATTCCATTCATTTTCCTACAAATTGTTCTTAATGGCTTAATGAATAATATTCCATTGTTTGTGTGTGTTACATTTTGTTATTCACTCATCAGTGAATGGGCATCTAGATTGGTCCCTTTCCTATAAAGCAGTTGGCTAGTCAACCTCAGAAGTTTTATTTCACTTTAACTTTCTTTGAATTTAAAGAAAACCATTGGAATGTTATTCAGTAAAGGATGTGAAAATTTTAAATAAATTGCTCAGCAATTTGCCTATTTACATACTATGTTTTGATATGTTTAGGAAATGATACTCCCCAGTATTAACAAGTCTACAACAAAATTCTCAAATGTACCATTGAATGTATTTTATTGCTTATGGAAATGAGGTAATAATTACTAAAAGTTTAAAATTACTCACAATCTTTGTCTTGAAGAAACTTTAAAAGAGAGTTATTAATGCTGTTAGGAGATATTATATTTACAGATTAGAGACAAACTCATTTGCTCTGATAGAAAGTATGCTAACTCAATAAATCAGAGAAATAGTTATAAAAAGAGTTTATCACGCTACTTGCAATGGTTTGGATGTAAATTGTCCCCTATAGCCTCATGTATTTAAATATCTGATCTTTAGCTCCTGGTACTGTTTGGAAAAGTTATGGAACCTTTTAGAGATAGAGTTTTGTTGGCAAAAGTATATTACTGAGGGTAGATCTTCAGGTTAGATAATCTCTGTCCTGCTCCCTACCACCACCACTGTCTCCCTCTCTTCTTTTTTCTCTTCTTCCTCTTCTTCTTTTTCCTCTGTCTCTTTCTCTTTCTCTTCTTCTTCTTCTCTTTCTTCTTCTCTCTTCTCTTCTTCTTCTTCTTCTTCTTCTTCTTCTTCTTCTTCTTCTTCTTCTTCTTCTTCTTCTTCTTCTTCTTCTTCTTCTTCTTCTTGTTCTCCCTTCCTCACTCTCTCTCTCACACACACACACACACACACACAACCTTATAATGGATACTGTAAAAACCTGAACTTTTGCTTGTATCTCCATGACTACCACCATATGTTTCCCACCACAATTGACTGTATCCTCTCTGGAACCAAAAGCCAAGTAATAAACCTTTTCTCCCTTAAGATGGAGAGAGCATACACTGAAGTCAGAGTATTTTTTCACAGCAACAGAAGAGTAACTACGATTGTTCGATTCATAAATCTGAGTATTTAAATTACTTAGGAAATATATTAAAAGACAAGATGTAACATTATATATTATGACTTCAAATATGTATAAAACAAGATCATTTATAAGACATAAACATATCATTAAAAGACACAAAGAATAAAATGCAGAATTCTGATGATTATGTTTGACAGCAAATGCTGTGGATTCTTTTCTTATTCCTATCACTCTTTAGATCCAAATTTTCTTTATGAGAAGATTGCTGGATAAAAATCTTTAGCCACTATTATAAACAAAAGAATACTGTAGCTCTTTAAAACCTCTCTCTCTTTTCTATCTTGCCTTTCTCTCTCTCTCTCTCTATCTTTGTGTGTGTCTCTCTCTCTTTGCCCCCCTATCTCCTCCTCTCCCTCTCTCCTGTATGTATATCTGTCTCTAGGTCAAAGTCAGAAGGTTTTCTTTGAGAAGCAAAAGACCTTTGTTCTTTAAATGGATTCACCTGCATTGGCAGGTAGCAATTACATATTATTTCCCTTTTAGAGTCCAGGAAAATATTCCTCCTTCCTCCAAAACAATTTACTGAAAACTCAACACTACCTGTGTAATTGAGCAAGTATAATTAATAGAGGGCAAAGAAGTCTTGGGAAATTGGAATGTGCCCCATCTAATAGGCCATTTCAACACTATCCAATTCATATAAAATATTTCTGAAAGACAAGTGGCTTTTGACTGGTCATTTTGCAGTCATAATTCTAGAATTTCTTATTACTGTTACTGGTTAGCAAAACAATTTCAGGATCTTTTCAAGTGATGGAAATCTTGTGTTGGATTAGTGCTTACAGATGTCAGAATACCACCAAGTGTTTTATTTTTCTGAACTGAAAGCAGAAAAATTAAAGTCATATTTTATTAAGTTCCATGTTATTTCTCTTCATTGGAGTCCAGATCTGATAAGCCAGTAGGATCAAATACAAAGGGCTACCAAATAGATTCTGATCCAAAGTTGAGATTTTTCTTCAAAAGGAGCATACTTTTATGTTTGGGGAGCTAAATTTGCTTCATTATTTCCTGTCAAACTCTGTTCTGAGCCTGGGGGTTGAACAGTTATTCTTTTAAAGACAATGAGTCTTCTGATGGCACATTAAGAGATTCTTTTAGGAAACACTGTATTTTTAACATTGGACTAAATCCCAAGATATTTGAAATTAGTCTAAATAATGGTTCAATATCTCCAAATGATGGCTGAAAAATCACACCCTGATTGTCAGGCTCACTGGAAGCAGAGACATAATGGGGACATAGTCCAATACCCTTTAAGAGCAGAATGTCATAATGAAGAAATTAATGGTCAGGGTTTAATGGGCTGGATGCTGCCACTGGATATCATCATAGACAGGATGGTTTCTCAGAATCAACGCCAGCACTAGCAACAGTGCTTCTGTGGAAGTTTGCTTGCAATAAAATTTGATTTAGAGTGATAATTTTTTTTATTTTTTGATGACTACCCTGCTTTTTTTCTCCATCCCTCCCTCCCTTTCCTCCAACCCCAGAGGTAGATACTGTGATGCTAAGCAAGTACTATTACTAGATCTGTGAACACGACTCTCATGTTAATGGATTCCCAGATGGATTGTGAGAATATTTGTTAAGGGTGCAGATGAGAAAAGTCACAAGCTGCTGCTACATTCAAGAGGTGTTTTACAAATATTAGGGAAGTGTTGTATCAATGTGTAAAAAAAATATTTTTAAAGCTTTTTGTGTCAAGAGCAATGTACTAACTTGTGAACTTGCAATTGAAGTTGGGTGAAATTATTATAAGTATATTCGGCTAAAAATATGAAGAATTCCCTCCCAAGAAGTGAATTATATGCAAGACAATTTGATTCTTAAGAGGCCTAAAGCGTACTTTCTCCTTTGTTGCTTTGGATGGCTCCATTGCTTTTCCCCATGGTATTCACTGTGAATACCCAGTTCCTAAGGAATCCCATATGATTAATTTCAATCTTATTTCTGGCTCTACCTTCTCAGTTAGTGCTAGTAACTGCCCATTACAAATGGTTGAATACTCCTAATTCTCAGAGGCCTAGGTCTGAGGGAGCCACGAGGACGCGACTAATCCTCTGTCAAGGTCATAATCCTTGTCCGTGTGTTCATCTCCTCTGAAAGGGTCTCTCCTGTAATTTGCACAGACATATGCAATTTGCATAAACAAACATATAAATAAATGCTTATATGATTAAGACTCTCACTTGAATACAGAGAAAGGAACTGAGAGATTGTTGATTGCAGATGCTCCCTGAATCTCCTATGTTAGTCTTGGCAATCTACAAATGGTTCTCAATTTCTGTTTATCATGTAGGATGGTTTTGGTATTTTTCTCAAAAGTCCAATAAATATCCCTATGCTGGAAAAAATGTGGGTGATCACAGGAAAAGGGTCATATTTGCTACATTTTCACACCCATTGTGCTCTACTAGACACATAGTTTTAAAAAATGATGGAAGAATCAGGATATAAATGGCGCCTAAAACTCCACTGAATACTTACTGAAGGAGTGTTAAGACACTGATGACTTCATTTGGAGTGACTCAAAGTAAAACACAGAACAAAGCAGCATTATTGAATATGGATATGATGAAATAGTAAGAGGTAGGTGAGATCTTTTGAGGTGACTATCAGATCATATAAACCACTTTTTAGGGATGGGGAGATGGCCCAGTGGCTAAAGCCTGTGCTTCACTAGTAAAAGGATTTGAGTTTGAATCCCAGATACCACTTAAAAATGCCAGGTTAATATGGGAGAGATCTACAATTCTGGCTTTGGGAAGCTGAGCCTGGAAAGCCTCAGAGAAAAGCTATAAGGAGGCAGAACAAGCCAAGATGATTGCTCATGTTACCCATGGACCTCCACAGCCACATATTCTCAAGTGCTATCTGGTATACATAACACATGCACACATACACACATGCACACACATACACATGCATATGCACACACTGCACACACACATACATAGAATACACATACATGCACACTCCCATGCCCCCCCCCCAAACCCAACCTTTGTAAAAATCACAACAATCTATAATAAAAGTTGTTCAAGATCTTTGGCTTATGAGGTCCTTTATAATCAGCTATCCCCATATCCATTCAGTCTAATTGATAACTCCACTCTTATGGAACTAATTTAATTTACTGTAATGTGCATGGACTGAAAACTACAAGAGAGATGAAAGAGATTAGCTTGACAGAGCACAGAAGACATCCTCCGAGGTGGTGGCTCTGTCCCTTTGATTTAAAGAATACAGAATGACACGTGCACCCAATAACTACTCTTGATGACAATGTGAATTTAAGCGTTGGTCTTTGGCAGGATCTAAGATCATACTTGGCACTGAAGCCCACTCACACTTGTAGGTATAATATAGCTGTGTCTGTTAGTCACAATCACAGGAACGGTCCCTTGGATAAGAGAGCCCAGACTTGCTAAGTTCTCATTGAGATGAATAATACATTTTTCACTTAGGAGCTTCACGCTTAAAACTTCCAGGTGAATTATTTAAGGTTAGGCTTAGAATGAGATTTGACATTTGCTAAGAAAAGTTTGGAAAGAACTTAAAAGTCAACAGAGAGGTTGGAAAGGTAGATTGGTCAATAAAATACTTGCTGAACAAGCATGAAGGGACGAGTCTGGGTCCCCAGCACCCAAGTAGAAAATCAGGCATGGTGACCAAGCATATGCACCAGCAATTCTAGGACTGGGGATGTGGATACAGGAGGATCATTACATCTCACTGGTCTGAATTGGTAAGCTCCCAGTACAGTAAGAGATCTGTTTCAAAAAAATATGATGTGTAGTGACAGTGGAAAATACCTGATATTGATCTCTGACCTCCATGTGAAAACAAATATGCATGTGTATGAAGTATACACACATATGTGTATATATACACAAAATGTGTACAAATGTATATACCAACACACATGCATGCAAACGCACATGTACACACATATATGAAAAAGTAAAACAAACAGTTGAAAATGGACTGAACCTGAGTTTTAACTTGAATAAAACTGAGACATCATGGGAAAGGTCACAGAGAAAATTAAGAGGGTGATAATTTGTCTACAATAGATGTACAGGTTTAGAGTCAGAAATTAAATTTGCTCTGACAATATTAACACTTTTTCTACCCTGAATACTAAAGAGAAATTTCTAGCTTTATAAGTACTTAATACAAAGTACACAGTACATAACTGCTTTTCAATTATGCTCTCTAACAGTGATAGGAATATGATGATAACAATAGTAACTAATATTGTTGAGTGATTACTATGTGCTAGGTAGGCTCCATTCTGGAAATATAAATGAATTAGCACAATTAATATCATAGCACTATAATGTAGTTTTTCTCTAGCTTTAGAGTTGAACAAACTTAAACTCAGAAAGATTAAGTCATTTGTTCAAGCATGTACCAAGAAAGGTTTAAAATGAATTTTTAACCTTGATAGTCTAGCTGAGGGCTGCGCATACTGAGTCATGACACTAGCCCTCCTTTAACACAGCAAAGATCTTTGTCATCCATTTAAATATCAGCGTTTGCTCATTTTTTTTGGTTGAATTTTTATAAAATTAAAATTTTGGCATGGAAACGAATCCAACAAAGTCTATTCTTGTTCTTCATATATGAGGAAGCTGCTACTTTGGGATGGGAAGTATTGATCTGTTCATGATCTGTCAACTGAGCTGATGGAAGGGAGTGATGTTCATGACTCTAAACCTTCGCTATTTTACTTATCTAAGCACTGTATACTGATAGTTGTTTTGTTGAGACAAAAAAAGAAACAAAAACCCTGTATGTGTAGATTTTTATGCACATACCTATGTGCTTGCATCCAACGCATCCATCCATACATCTACATTAATGCATTTATGCATGCTCATCCATCCATGGGGCGTGTATATACAAGACAGAAGAATACATAGATGTCTATATCCCCTGGCCAGCTTTCTCTGGGCACAGGCTCTTTGTATTGTGAACAGGCTTCTGGGTATCATTTCTGGCTATCACTGGGGCTCCATAGCTTCAGTAGCCTCAGGCCTGTCTATTCATCTTTGTTTCTTTATAGTCGGACAGACTCACATTCTTTTCTTTTCATTTTAGAGATTTGAACCATGCTTTTTTGCTTGCCACACTTCTATTCAAATGCCTATGGTCAATAACTATGAGAGGGATTATCTGCTGCACCACTTTCTTTTCCTTGTTAAGGACATAAAATGAAAAAAAAAACCCTTGCTATCTTGTAATCTTAAAAAGGAAAATCTACATGAAATACTGATTTTAATTAGGAACACGTTTAATGTTCTTACTTATTCCAAGAACCTTTATTTTTCAAATGCCTGTATGTGGTGTTAATTCTTCTTTCCCATTGCATCTAGGTGAGAGTCTATCCTTTATTACCATTACTGCATTTTATTATTTTGTTTTAAAATCCATGGGAAACCACCCACCTACGCCTCTTCTTCCTGTTCCAAGATTAGTTTAATCACATTCTGACTCCAGGTAAGCTGGCTGTTTAACCTTTATCTAGGAGAAAGAACAGCTCATCTTGATTGGTCTCCATCTGGAATCATCAATGCAAGTCTTTAAGGGCATGGACCGTGTGTGGAGGTACGAGAGGGGCATAGACCTTCTGAGACCTCTGAGGGAATAGCTGAGGTGGGCCATAAAAGTCCCCCTCCTGACCTTCTTAGTTTCACCTGTCAATCTGACCCTTTAGGAAGTGATCTTCTAGGCACATTTATGAGGAATTATTTAGTTAAGACAGGTCTCTTAGCAAATGTGCAGGATATTGTCTTAGTTGCTTGTTGATGGGATCAGTCCCTTGACAGACAGAGAGATGGGGGGCAGGGGGCGGAGAGAGAGAGAGAGAGAGAGAGAGAGAGAGAGCGCTATTTGGCAAAGCTGTTAACATGCTGTTAATACTACATAGATCCTGGTCCTCTGCTTTTGCAAATGGATGTGATGTGGCCAGTTCTCTTGGTTCTTGCTGTTAATTTTCTTATGGCAGACTCATGGGCTGATAAAGTACCTTTGTTCCCCAAATCATTTGGGTCTGGAATTTTTTTATTTTAAAATATTATTTTTATTTATTTATTTTTTAATTAATTAATTTTTTCTAGGTTTATAAGCATATTAAGTACTTATCCCTGCTTCCCGCCATCCTCCCTCCCTCCCATTTCCCTCCCTTCCCTTCATCAATCCATTCTACGCCCTCCCACCCTCCTGCCTGGCTGCTTCTATGAGGTATGGTATTTTTTACAGTAATGAAGTTATGGAACTGAGACACTCTTCTTGTTTCCTCTGGGATCTCTGGCACAAATGCTTTCCACTGGTAAACTACAGGAAGGGGCACACACTGAATAGGTAAAGGAAGTGGACCATGAACTGGGTAAGGTGAATAGGCAAGGAAGACTTCATTCGAAGCACTTGGCAAGAAAGACCAGACCAGAATGGTACCAAAACACAGAACAGTAGGATATTTTTTAAAAGTTAACACACAATGCTTGTTCATTTTCTTGTGACATTGGATCACAAACATACAATGACTAGTGTTTAAGTTAGAGTCCTAACATATTTGTCATCTTCTTTATCTTTAACAGTCATGGTGAGACCATTGAAATCTCACCTTTCTATATATGTAGATATATATTTACACATATTAACTGAAGAATGCACTTTAAGAGCAGTAGGAATGAACTAGCAGGAAGATTCAGGAGAATGTTAGGGATAGGTTATTGGTCTTCTGTATTTACTCACAAATGTTACATATCTATAAGTTAAGAGGTAGTTTTGTGAGTCCCAGCAAACAGCACATGTGAAATGAGGCTATGATCCTTCTGTGGATAATATCCATAGGTTTGGGGAGATGGGGTCTCTACCTTCCTGAAGGATTAGGCTTAAAGCCAGGGCTCCTGGCTACTAGAGAAAATCTTCCTTTAAAAACATTTGCATCTCAAAAGCATGGAAATAATTCACAATTAATTTAGCTTTCTAAGGTAAACATTCTAAAGAAACAGAAAGCCCGGAGTTAAATCAAGAAAAAAAAAAAAAAAACAATCTAGCATTTGCTGAAGGTGAGGAGAATGCTTAGGTGACTAATGTCCAGATAATATCAGCAGGGAGAACATTAGAATAAAGAAAAGAGTCAAGTTGCCTTCTGTCCCACCCACCCCTAGACTGTAGCTTCTGCCCTGTTCTCTGCTTATCTTCATAACAAAACTTGTTGGAAGAGTTCATTACAGCCATTGTTGCAGATAAACCATCTCTCTCTTCTTACAAGTCATTTGTTGATGTTCTTTGGTCACTGGGTCAATGTTAGTGGCCAGTTTCTATTTCCACATAGTGCTTCACCTCAGCAACATTCCAGCTACAGGTTTTCTTACCTGACTTCTCTTCCCACCTCTCCACTTGGTTCCCCTTCTCAGGACCCTTAGTTGATTCTTCATCTCAAGCGTGCTTTAGAACCTGACCTTTTGTCCTTAATCCCTTGTTGATTTTTAACTGCATGAGGCTCCAGAAGGAATCACGACCCATTAATTTACCATCCTTTTGCTGGTGACTGGTGTCACTTTGTAAGTACCCTAAACATAATCTTCAACAACTTCAGAATCATGAATCCACCAATCCACCTCTCTGACTCTCCCTAGGTGTCTACAAGACATCATAGGCTTGATTTGTTCCAACTCTTAACTTCCTTTCAATTCAAACTTATACCTCTTCTATTTTTTTTCATCCAAATAGATAGCAGTGTTACCCACCGTTACATAGTTTGGCTATGACTTAGTTATCTATCTCACTTAAAGTTCATATATGAAAATTTGGACTTCCAGGAAGGTGTGGAACTGGGGTCCAGAGATAGTTCTTTGCAGAACCCTTGGTCATGCCAGAGAGAGGCTTTTTATAGATAAGGAGCAAGCATGCCTCATTTAGTTCTCTCTGCTTCCCTACTCAGACATGGGTGAATTTTCTAAAAAATACTCCTGCCATTGCTGTCTGCCTGAGATAGCAGAACTGAAGTGTAACCCTCACAAAGCACCCTGAACCATGCTGTTTGCACTTTGAACTTCCAGAACTGTGGGCTGAATAAACCTCTTTTCTCACAGAAGCTGTTGCAAGCATTTTGTTTCAGTGTTGAATTACACAGTGTTGATGAAAAATTGCTCTAATAAAAATAAATCTGCGAGGAGCCTGCATTTCCTGTTTTCTCTCGCTTTGCACAGTGAAACCTCTAGCAAGCAAAAGTGACTCTGCCTGCAGATATACCCCTTCCACTTCTGTCACCACATCCTGCCAACCCATCATGACTCCTCTGTGCTGTGCTCAGTCTCTGATTGCACTGGCGGTTCCGCATAGTTTAGCTGCCTTGGTCTTTCTAAAACAGCAACCGTTTAGAAACAAATGCCAGGTCATGCAAATCACCACCTGTGCTTAGGATAAATTCCTCCCATATCCGCAACAGGCTCACAAAAACTCGTCCACCTGTCTTAGGTTTCATGTCTCAACAACCTCCCATGCTTAGCCATGTTGGCTGTTCTCTGCTCCTAAAATTCTTTCTCCTGATTTTCCTTTTTTTCCCTCCTCTTTTGCATTCTTTCCCTCCCTTCCATCCTTTCTCTTAAGCAATTTAGGCCTGGTAGAGGATTTCTTTGATTCCAATCTAAGGTGGCTGCTAATGCATTACATTTATTATTTCCTGATGTTTTCTTGCTTGTTTTGCATTTGTCTCAAAATTTGTCATAGTTGTGAATAGTTCCTCATTCTATCCCCCTACATTTGGAATATGGACTAGCTTATAATAATTTCTATTTGAAAATGTTTTTAAGTAATTCCCACAGAGGAGTATTCCCACAGGATAGGCATTCAAGTAAATTTAGTATCCTGTCTGTGACTGGATCTTTAAGTAAAACCTATGTCTATAAAATGAAAAGAAAGGTTTCCTTATGGTATGGCAGCAAATCATGTTTGTAAATGTCAGCTTGACTAGACTGTGAGATGCTCACATAGTGAGTAAAACATTATTTTGGGTATGTATATCAAGATATTTGCAGAAGGGATTAGGACTTAGGTTAGTTGACTGAGCAAAAGAATCAATGTTGCTCAACAGTACAGATAAGTATGGCCAATGCACTAATGGTCTGAATAGAACAAAAAGACACGTGAAGCTTAAATGTGCTTCCTTCCTTCCTTGAGCCAGGACATCCATTCTTTGCTCTGGGGAACCTGTGATTCTGACCCTTGGGTGTTTGGGAATTGGGACTTGTATGACTGTGATTCTCTGGCATTCAAACTGGTTTTCCTGGGTACCTATGCTATAGATATCAGATTGTAGGACTTCTAATAATCAGAAGAGCCACTCCTTCTTTATAAAGATACATATCTATATATTTAAATCTATTAGCATCTATCATCCTCTATTTCTTTGTGTTTATTGTATATCTTATCATCTTGTCTGTCTGTCTATCTATCTATCTATCCATCTATCTCTCTCTCTCTAACCTGTCATCTATGTATTTACCATCTACTAATCAATCTCACTATCATTTACCACCAATGTAGCTATCATCATATATATCTTTCATCTATCATTTATCTATTCTCTTTCTTTCTTTCTCAGTCAATTGTGACATTCAATTGAGATGCACAATTAGAAGAATTCCACATTTTATTTCTGGAGGGAAAACTGACATGTTGTATTCTGATTACATCAGAGAAAAGATAGAGAACAAATGATTAGTCAATAACAGGAATGACCAGCTAGAACAAAGAAGTTCCTATTATAAGGCTTTATAGTGACAGATTTTCAGTAATGATGAATTACAAAGATGCATGTATGTATTGTGGCTTAGTCATGTGATTATATGAGTACCATGTGAGTTCATTATTGTATTTCAAAACTGTGAGTAATAAATAAGCCACTTAACAGTGTTTACTTTTAGTGCCTAGACTAAAATGAGCAAGACTGATAATATTTAATTAGATTGAATTGTTTGAAAAATTGTTGAAGTTCCTTGAGCCAGGACATCCATTCTTTGCTCTTGGGTACCTGTGATTCTGACCCTTGGGTGTTTGGGAATTGGGACTTGTATGACTGTGATTCTCTGGCATTCAAACTGGTTTTCCTGGGTACCTATGATGTAGATATCAGATTGCAGGACTTCTAATAATCAGAAGAGCCTGTGTTGAAGTTACCTATGCTTTACTTCTTTGATTGATCATTTTTAGTGCCTAGAATAAAATGAGCAAGACTGATAATATTTAATTAGGTTGAATTGCTTGAAACATTCTTGAAGTTACCTATACTTTACTTCTTTGATTGATCACTGAGAAAGAATCTTCTAGAGATTTGGTTATCCCTTTTTAATTTGTAAAATTAATCTTATTTATGATAAATAGAAGTAATTTACCAACTCAAATATCAGTGTTTCATATTTATATATTTTCCACATGAAGAGTTAGTTTTCATAGCACAAAAGATGAGAGTTTGGGAAAAGCTAACTAGGTAACCAATTGCTGTGTTAGCATTCAAAAGTGAAGCATATTTAAGTACTTGAGTCTAGTACTAAGTAGGGAAAATTCAGCCCAGGTTGGAAACTGGAAGCTGGTAAAGTACAAAACAGGATAACTATTTTGCTTAATTTATAGTGCAGCTCAATTGAAAATCCCAATTTTTATTTTTACAGAAATATGGAAAATAGATACTTGGTTTTCTGTGAGTCCTGGCTGGCACATATAAAACTATTTGTACAGAATACTGGTTTTTTTTTTGAGTTCTCCATTACCACTTTGTTTTGTTTAGACCCTGTGCTCACTGTGTTTCCTGATCTGTTGTTAGTCAGGGTAGAAATAGTTAACTAATGTCAGGACATACCAAATTGGTATTTTCCTTCCTATTTTAGGCAAACTTATCTCTCTTTGTTTCACAACAGGTTTTTTTTTTTAATGTGTGCACACTTGAAGGATTAAATTGAAGGTTAACTGAAAACTTAAAGTTCTGATCTTTAATATGTTATTAATTTTATAATTGCTATATTTTTATAGTTAGCAGTATTAAACTCACAAATATTTTATCTAAAATTATCTAGCAAAAATTTCAGTAGGAGATATTATTATCAGAATGTATTATGACCTTTTTTCCATATTAATGAGGAAGATTCAAGATTGTTATGGACCAGTTTTCTGCTGACAAAAATTTTACACATTCACAGAAGAGAAACTTTAATTAAGAATCTGAAGTTACTGATAATACACATATGAGCATGCTGTGTATTTACATATTTAGAAAAGTCTGTATGAGAATTAGACACTCTGATTTTTTAAGATACAACCAAAGTTAAGATGGAGAAAAAGCCATATTTTATGCAAAATTTGAAATTAACTTTGAATAGTGCCTTTTCTACTTTGTAATATATTGACAATACTTTTTTATTTTTTATTATAAATTTTTTATTATTATTTCCGCTCATACAAACTTAATAGGTAGACCAGTTCCCTCCCCCTCTCCTCCTCCCCCCGAACCCCTTGCTCCCCCTCCCTCCCTCCCCATCTCCCAGTGCCTCCCCCCTAATTCCCAGAGAGTCCTTTATTGTGTATGCCTAACTCTCCTCTTGGTCCTCCTTTCCGATGATGTAAAAGGACCCAGTGGCATTTCCCTGAACCCTTTCTCGTGTTCCCCTTAAGCATAGGAACACTACTGTGGCCATCAATCCCTTGCCTCCAAGGATCTTGGTGCCTTTAGCCGATGCTAGACTTTGTGAGGTCAATAGTGTGATGGACATGGTGCAGGGCATGCAAAGTCCTATTATGATTGCTTCAGCCCTATCTAGTGTGGAGACTCTTCAAATCATTGCTCCCCCCATCCTTTTGCTCTTACAATCTTACCACCCCCTCTTCCGCAGATGTCCTTGAGCTTCAGGATGGGGGGAGATTAGGCTGGCTTAGTTCTATGTGGATGATATAGAGTCTCTGAAGTTCTGGATTGTGGTTTGTTGATTTTCATTTGCAGTTTGGCTGCTCCTGCAATGCCCTTCACTCCATTCTGATGGGCACTGGATGTCACCCCCTGGTCAGAGACAAAAAACTGTTAAATTGGAGTCTTGTTATAATAGCACATTCAAGGGTAGATGTAATAAAAGCAGGAAACCTCGGTGAGGGAGGGGTCAGTCACCCATTTGCAAAATGATTACCTTTCATCTGCCAGACTTTATGCCCTCCCCTTCTGGTGAGATCATACCCCCTCAGTTGTACATAATCAGGAACGAACGTCTGTGAACTTAACCAAGTGTCACATTACTTTCTTGCATTCCTTGGAGGTCGATTTTCTCTGCTGTAACATGGTCCCCTCTCTCCTTGTGTCTGGTGTGGCCCTCCAACCCCATCCCTCCTGTTCACAATCCTTGCAATTACCGTATTACATAGGTTTACCCTTGAGTGTCTTAATGTGGGCTGGGTGAGTTTGGTACTAGGAGCCACCTATTAGGGAGTACATACAGTGCTTAACTTTCTGGGATTGGGATACTTCACTTAATATAATTGTTTCTAATGACATCCATTTCCCAGCAAATTCCAGTAATTCATCATTTTTGATGGCTGAGTAGTACTCCATTGTATAGATATACCACAGTTTCCTTATCCACTCGTCAACTGTTGGACATTTAGGTTGATTCCATGACTTTGCTATTGTAAACAGTGCTGCTATGAATATAGTCATGCTTGTGCTATCGAGGCGACAATACTTTTATGATACTAAATTAGATAGTTATTTTAAAAGGTGTCATGGTTAGGCACAGGTGTCAACTTGACTGTTGAGGGTTTGAGCTCTGGGCACATTTGTAGAGACTCGGTGGTTGAGTTAGTCCCAGAGCGAACCTGCAGGAGATTGTCTAGCTGATGGGGACAGCCCACCCATGGTGGGTGGGATTAGGTCCTGGAATAAAATACAGACAGCTGGTTGAAAGAGTTGGCATCCTTCTGTATACTTGGCCAGACATGCTGGTCTGGCAAATAAGGATTGTCTATGTCTCAGCTGTTATGTGGTGATGGTGTGGCCAGTTCCCTCGGCCCTGGTGTTGGTGGGTGCTCTCCCATCAAGCTGGACTGAGAACTCTAACCAGGAATCGTAAGAGAGAATAAACCCTTGTTCCCTTAACCTGTTTGGTGATCATTTACCAGCAACCATGCATGCGAACTGCAACAAAAGGAGATAGATTTTATTTTTATTTTAAGCAGTTGAATAATTTTTCTTTTCTTTTTTGTTTTTATTTTATAAGTACTCTGAACTTATTTTTTATCTTAAATATTTTTCCCACCTTCTTTTTTTTTTTACTTTTATAAGCATATTGATTATTCATCCCAGCTTCCTCCCTCCCCACCTCTCTTCCATACCCTCCCTTCCTTTTACCATTCCCTCCCACTCCCTTCCATCCTTCTGCTTGTATGCTTCTATGGACTTCAGGGTTTGCTCTGGCTTGTCTAAGCCTGTGGGGACTCAGGTCTTCATTGTATAGTAAGTTACCACTGATATGTGCATTTTCCTTTATCCAGTTTTAGGTCCAAAGGTTTCCACTGTGAGTTCCCATTATTTTTAAAATTAATCTAGTTAGAGTCATTTTAAGTTAAGAGGAAAAGGTCGATAAAGAAAAAAGTAAAAAAGAAGCCACTGTAGAAATAGGAAAGATATTTTTTCTTCAACAATTTTGTGCTCTTCACTGTTTCTAATTTTGCTTGACCTCACAATTTAGACCCATAGATATTTTTTTCTATGAGAAATGCAAGACATGCTATTCTAAGAAAACTACTGACTAAACCTTATTTTTCAGCATTTTATGTTGATAAAAATAGAACAGTAAGTTGAAATGAATAACTCGAAGAAGCAAGATAATTCTCATCTGGGTTGTAATCTCTTTTTTCCTTTATTTGATTAAATTAGTAGTCAGTTGGATTTGGAAAGTTGTTAATTATTGTATGCATGTTTGGAATTAAATACGGACCCATTTATATTTAATAGGACTTAAATTCACAACTTTGCTTTGTTCACTACAAATAATGGCCCCTGCTCTGAAAGTAATGAGCTTTATTCAATGTATCCAATAAAACTGATGTGAAATTTCACTTCTAAATGGAGTTAGCAGATCTTGTTTATTTTTCATAATTTCACCTTATAAATGAGAAAATAGACTCAGAGAAGCAAATAACTTGTGATCCCATGGAAATTTAGTAAGTGGTTGAGGCTCAGAACTCATTGCAGGGTACATTCTTTTGCCACAGATTTATCATGTTTCCTGAACCTCATCTGGACTATGTTACTGCATTCAAAGAATTTCTAGGCTATATGTTTTCTATCATGGCATTGCACTAGCTTTTTATTCTATTAAGCATCTTTTCAACTTCCAATTTATCTTCTTTTCTTAGCTCAAGAGCTTTGGTTTGGACTGACCACATATACCTGTGAAGCTTATCGGAATCTAGAAATGCTACTTTCTTGGTTGACTACACAAAGACCGAGCTATTAAAATAAAAATGAAGACTTTTATATTGATTTCTATAACAAGAAATAATTTTAGCTTTAAAAATAAAGTGATTGTGAATGGCTTTTTATCTTTGATTTTTTTCCATTTTGTGTGTATATATATATTTTTTTAATTTATTTATTCAATTGTGTCTGTGTGCATGTATGTGTGCGCTCGTGTGTGTGTGTGTGTGTGTGTGTGTGTGTGTGTAGAACCACGGGCGAATTCAGGAACCACCATGGACCGCCTCCACCTCCTCCTTGTTTACTCTGCCCCACGATTCACAGGCTCCGTCCTATCAGGACCCTAAGCATAGGCCGCCCCCGCTTCTGCCCGGTGTCTATACATGGGATCTGGGATCTGAAATCAGGACCTTCTGCCTGCAAGGCAGAGGCGTAACCCCTGAGCCACTTCTCCAGCCCCCATTTTGTATATATTTTTAAAGATAAGACTCATGAATCCTAGGCTGGCCTTGAACTTGCTGTGCGATCATAAATGACTTTGAACTTTCTTCTCCTGCCTCTTCCTTCCAGGTGCTGGGATTACTGTCATTCCCTGTTTTATTTGATTTTTAAGTGGTGCTGAGATAAACTCTAGGGCTTTGTGCATGTCCAGCCCATGTTCTAACTGAGCTGCATCCCAGCCTTTTTAATCTTCCATTCCTGACAAAACTATTAACAATGCTGAACATCACAACCAATGTTAAGTATTTACTACTTAAAGCACATAGGATCGTGAGCAGACAAAGGTCTTGTCTTTACAAAGCCAAGTCGCTAAGCACATTGGATTTAGGAGAGTAGTAAGTGATAAAGGCAACTGTTTATTAATAAAGCAATATTTTAGGCAAAGCAGTCATCCTTCTGTTTAAAATGTAGTTGTTTACCATGCTTCTCTTGTTGTAATCTGAAACTGGACAAAAATATTTGAATAGAATAGATAAAGTTGCATCCATTAGACCTTATATAGCTTTATTTTTATTAATGCAAACTCTTTTTCCTATTCTTGTTGCCATTCTCAGCATCTGTGTTGATGCATTTTTATATTCTTTTGTTTCTTTGTTTTGGCATGAGTGTGTGTGTGTGTGTGTGTGTGTGTGTGTGTGTTTGTGTTGGGGGGTTGTGGTATGTGTGTGTATATAGAAGACAGTACTTAAGTAGAGTATGTGTGCTTGTGGAAGCCCAAGGGTAACCTCAGAGATCATCCTGCATTGCTCTACCTTCTTATTGCTTTGCTCTGGCATTTCCCAGGCTCTGCCATTTGGTGCTGAAATTGAAGGCTACTGTTACTTCTGCCCTGAATTTTTAGGTGGGATATGGCAAACTGAACTCAAGTCCTTTTGCTTTCAAGGCTTTAACCTCTGAGCCATCTCTCTAACCTGCTATTTTGTTTATGTCAAAAGTTCAGTGATCTTGATTGGATACCGGGAGGTAAACCACAGTTAGGGTCTAGCAAGCCTATCTGTGAAGAGCAAGGTCCCATTTAGTTTCTGCATCACGGGTTATTTGGCCATCAGCAAATCTGTGTGCCTCTCAAGCCTGAACGACAAGGCTAAAATAACTCCATTTGTTTTAGCTGTTCTCTGACTGTTGAACTGTAGAACAATTTGGCTTTTGCTTCCTTTGAACACTTAGAAACTAAAGGTATTTAAGTAGAGTTCCGTGTTTCTTATTGTTTCTAAAGGTCATCTGCTCTGACCAAAAAGGTTTCCAGGCAATGAGAAATTGATTTACCCTGAAAACGGAGAGCCTCATTTTTAACTCTTCCTGGTGGCCTTCGCAGGGGAATTAGAACATCCACCTCAGCAGGGCTGACATATTCGGGCATAGATGGGGGTCGAGCCAAGCTATAAACATGTTAGTGTCTCGACAGTGAATTGTTCACCACAGAGATGTCACACTCTCTGGGAGACACTTGTCACAACTACGAGAAGACCTGCTTATCATTCATGTGGTCACTTCTATTACCTCTGCCCAGACTGAGCTGACCTGCTATTAGTGACTCTAATTTAATTTCCCTCACCGGTGTCATGGGTTATTTCTTCCATTACTTGAGAGATTTAATTTACAGGGTAAACTCCATCACACCAGAGAAAGAATTTTTCATGACAGAAGGAACAAGTACCTTTTGAAGATTAAGATGATACCAGCAATTTATCTTGGTCATCTCAGTAACTGGCAGCTGAAACTTCATCGAATGGTAATGTATTCATGTATCGATGGTGTCTCTGACAAGCACTGAGCATTGTGTGTTTCATTGACTTTGTGGATCCACTTTTTGGTGCTGCTCATTTAGAGATTCTGAAGACAGAGGTAAAGTGTGAATTCTGAAAGATAGAGGTTCTAAGGGTTTAAGAATGTGAGGTTTCCAGATTTTATTATAGTGCTTTTAATTATTAATTAGAATATTAAATTAGAACAATAGTGGGAAGGGAACGTGTTTCACTTGTTAAAGAGGTCAGATAAGTCTTGAAGGTGTTTCCCTTTTTAAAAAATAGGTGTCATTTCCTTGTATTTGATTTAAAGATTGTAATGAGCTTCTTGGAATAGAGGATAAACTGATACTATAGTATTGCAAGCTAGAAAAATATAACTATATTTTTATTTAAATATTTTTCACTCATTTTTTTCCTTTTACTCCTCAATTTCAGGCCCTTGCCCAACGTAGTTATTCTTTGCTCTAGCACCTTGGCTTAATGATGAATCAGTCCTTACAGGTGAGCATCACTATGGGCTCAGCCTATGCCGCAGATAAATGGTACTTTGTGTAATTTAATGAAGAACATAAATCAAATGGGAAATGCAGGGACACGCACCTCATTTTTTTGTAGTTGTTAGATTTCTTGAAGTCCTTGTGGTTGCATATATGCACATGTGTGTGCACACGCGTACGTGCATGTGTACATGCAGAGTTGACTTTGGATGTCTACTTGGATGATATTCCACTTTAAGTACTAAGGCAGAGTCTCTTAGTTGAACCCAGAGGTTCCTAATCAGATTGGAGAAAACCTAACCCCAGAGATCCTGTGTGTCTCTTGAGTGCTGGGATTATACGTGGCTACCATACCTGTCTGGCTTTGTCATGGTTTCTGAGATCCAAACTCTGGTTCTCTATGTTTGCAGGGCCTGCACCTTAGCCACTGAGTTGTCTCTCCAACATCTAAACATAAAATTTTCTGAGGACAGAGGAGAGTATCTGTTGAATATTCTCAGAAAATGTGACATAATAGTGAAATTGGAATATGAGAACAGAGGCGCCAAAAGTGACAAGGATGCTAAAACCTAATTAAAAAACTTCAGTTCCAAGAGAAGAGAAAAATAATTCTATGACCTTTCATTTTGTTCAGTTCTTAAGTGGCACATCAGCTCACTGTGTTCAATGCAACACAGGTGTGAAAATTTCGACTCCAGATCTAGAGAATAAAGCCTCTCCCAACCTGTCTCTTCTGACCCCAGCAAGGACAAGGTGGTGAATAGGGCACGCCATGCAGGAAGGAAAATGAGGAATTCCCAGCTACCTAGGGAAAGCAGAGCTGTGTTCTGGGGACATGATTGAACACTGAGTCCTGAGATTACCTACTTCTAGAATTCTAGTTGAGTCAATAGTCAGAGGTCAGTTATTTAGCACTTCAGTTCACTGCCCACATGCTTCAATTTCTCCCTGGTGTCCTCCTTTGAAGGCTTGACCTGGATCCCCTGCCTGGAACACAATGGTGCTCCTGTTGTATGTGAGCCCACTCTTTCTTCTTGCTGCTGTCCTGCATGCCCAACCCAAGGGAAAGCACATCGTGGTTACTTACCATACTTTCTCCTCTGAACCACCTAAACTTCATATTCTAGACCTCATGCTTTTTCTGTTCTCTGCACCAAGGTTTGTTTCAAGGGCAGATTTTCAACTGTGTTCTCACCAGCTGTCTGGATGTCTGAAGGAATTTCCAGAGCTGTGGCTATTTATTACCCCTCATAAATGAGACATGTGTGAATATTTTTTGTCAGTTATTAAGAAGTAGTACATGTATGTCAAAGGCTTCACAGTCACTATTTTTAGTATCACTTTTTGTTCTCTTCCTTTCCTTTTCTGTGTTAAAGATATCATTTTTTACTTGGACCTAGAATTCTGACTAGGATATTAGTGATTTGGTGAACACTGGAAGTTCAAATGACTCTTCTCAGATATTAGAAAAACAACAACAAATCCTGATAGTCTTTTGAGAGTGTGATTAGAAATCAATGAGGGATGGACCAAATTTGTATAGGTAAATTCTGAAGCTAAAAATTTTATTGTAGAATGAAGGAACGCATTAGATCTATATCTAGAAAAAGGCTCATGATGAAAGTAGGAGGTAGATTTTGTCTGTCTTGGACACAAAGGGACAAGAGAATTAGGCCAATCATCAGGAACAGCCTTGAAGATATTAAGGAAAGAGAAACCCACCTGATGGATTGTTAATACCCTGGCTCCTTGAGCTAACTATCACTTAGTTACTATAGCAACTCAGTATCTGTATAGACACAATATGTTGTATTGTTGCAATGTAACTTTTACTAATTTTCTAGTAATATGAGTACAATAGATTATCTGAAATGAATAATTCATTGCAGGTTTGTTTGATTGATTCCTCTGCACACGCCTTTGTCCTTGGAAACCCACAGGAGTAAAATATTACATCTGCTCTTGGGCCTGTCTGTGAATGAGTGGATCTAAATGCCTAGTTGGGCAGTGATTAATCAGATCCAGTCTGCCCTGGAACAGCTGTGTTCAGGACATATCCCCTTGGAGTCAGTCAGAAGCATAATTTACCTTTAGGGATGGCATATGTCTCAATTTATTTTATAATTTAGCCCAGTGATTTTTTTTTCAAACTTTCAAATGCAAGAGACCTTTTGGTAAAGCACCAGACTTGTGTCAAAGATCAAGGTTCTAGATTTGTCCTGCCTCACTGATTCACAGTCTAATCATTGGGAAATCATTTGTGGGGCCCACATTATACTCTGAGATACAGTTTAACTCTTTCTTTCTTTGAGAACTTGGCACATTGTCAGGAGCAACAAATAAGAGCAACTTTGAATAGTTAAGTATATTTCTTCTTTATTCATACATTTTGTTATTCTCACTATCATACAAATTTTGCAGCATATATCCATATGAAAATTGCAGCATTTTTTCCATGCTTGGCTAAATTCTGTTGAGATTTCTCATGTTCATGTGAATACTTGATCTATGATCTTTGAGGAAATGTGAGCAGTTGAAAATTTACCTTAGAATTTTTAGAAATAGCTCAGATAATTAAGATTTATTTATCTTGGTATCTTTCCATGTAAGACAGATGCTGGTGATAACCTTTGTTCTCTGTGTCATAAATCTGAAGTTCCATTTATCTTATCTCTTTCTCCCCTCCATTTCTTCCTCTTCCTTTCCTACATCAAGTTCTACTGCAGTTCTTTTTCACCACAACCAAGAGAAATTACTTTTAGTCATCCTCAGCGCATCCTCTCTGACAGCCTTGGTCAGGTGGAAGATGCAGGACTATTTCCCAGGCAGCCCTTGCTCTTCCTGTGAAGTTAGTTATAGGCACCGACTTGACAGTGTAATGCTGATCCTTTGGAAACATCTGGGGGAGATGTTTCCAAACATCTCCTTAAGAACAACATTGTTGTTGTTAAGGCATGGTCTGAGCGAATCTGAGGGAAATTATCTAACTGATCGGGGAAGACTCAGTCCATAGTGGCTGGGATCACTCCCTGAGAGATAGTTAGGATGGAGAGAGCTGGGTCAGTATTTTGACAGACTAGCAGACTGGTAAGAGAAACAGTATGTATCTCTCTCAATAATTCCTGTGATATATGTAATGATGTGAATATCATATATATAAAGAGAGAGGGAGAGAGAAATAGAGAAGATGTACACAGAAAGAGAGAGAGAAAGAAAGAGAGAGAGAGAAAGAGGGAGAGAGAGAGATGATACTGGGCTGGGGAACTTGCCAGAGTGTAAGGTTGTCCAACTCCAGTATTTTGCTCTTCTGTATTCATACATAGGTAGTAGGGAAGAAAATTGGGGAGAGGCATGACTAACAATTCACTAGAGCATATTCCATAGAGATCTGGCTACTTTGGAACTTAAAAGTCAAGATGTTATAGGCAAGGACTAGTGTTTGAAGTATTCTCAGGTCACAACAGGGCTGCTGCACCCTAGAACCCTTTGCAGTGCTGGGCTGGAGAGATGACTCAGGGATTAAGCCTTTGTCTCAAAAGCAAAAAGATCTGAGTTCAAATCCCATGTCCCATGTAAAAATGCAGGGCAGAAATGGTGGTATCCAGCACTTTCAGCCCTGAAAGAAAGCCCAGAATAAAGCAAGCTGTGATGTTTCCTGAAGTCATCCTTGGACATCAACAGACACACTTGCTTAAGCTGTCTCTTCTAAACACACCCTGCACATGTACACCCCCACACCTGCACCCATACACACAAAAGCACTCTTTGCATTGATGTCCACTCCCCAAAGACCTGCATAATAGTTCGCCTGTCAGTGTTTCACTATGGGTAAGGGAAGATCTCAAGAAACACTGCACCTTCTGGAAGGTTACTGCTAGACAAGGGGGGGAGGTTTGCTCAATGATTTACCCATTGATGTGCCTTCAATACCCCAGCAAGTACTCAGACACCAGCCAGCACAAACATCCTAGATGAAAGCCAGTGGGCCACATATGCAAAAAGATGTGAAAGAGAGACTGGCTGGGAAGGAAAACATATGAAATGGAACACGAGAGGGCATGGAAATTGTCAGTAAGAGGTGAAAACACATAAATTCATTTTATTTATGCATGAAAGTGTCAAAGAGTAAGAAGAATTTAAAAAGCCCAAAGCCTTATTTGCTTAACTTCTCCACTATGATTCCTCTACTAGGGTTAGTTGAGCAGGAATTTGGTGAAGTTTAAGAAAGTCTATGAAGAAGGTGAGCGAGGGGCAGAACATAATGTGTTGGCTCATGTAAATTCATACTTGTTCCATTTTCCTCTAATGAGGAACACCACCATAAACTTGACTGGAATTCAAATACTCAAATTGTGAACACTGGAGTTTGTTTCTCCAAGAGCATTAAAAATGTAAAAAATATGAGTCAAGCATATAACATACATAATGAATAAATTTTATTTTCATGGGTTAAATTTTCCTATACCTCTGCAAAACTGTTTTTTGCATGATTGCTGTCACTTGTGGAGGTATGTCATATGATATAACTAACGAATGTTTATTGAAGGGATAAGAATCTCTCTGAATTCTTGTGGACCTTACTGGGTATAGGTTCTCATTAATGCTAACCACTTGCTTGCACATTAGGGAGCCTTAATGAACAGTAGCCTGTTAATTATTTTGGAATATTTAGAGGAATATGATATGAAGAATATATATGAAGTACAATTGTAAAATTAATCAAGTTGATGCTTCTTTTGCATGCACGTCTCTCTGTTTATGTATGTGGATGTGTGTGTGTACTTGTCCACATGTGTGTATGTATTGGCATATATCAGAATATACTGTGTGTACCTATGTCCACATGTGTATATGTATTGGCATGTATCAGAATATACTGTGTGTACCTATGGAGACCCATAGCTGATTTCTGGAAGTCTTCTGGTTTGCTCTATTTCTTTTTTGCTTTGTTCTGGAGTTTCCCAGGCTCTGCCTTCTGGGACCAGTAGTGCAGGCCACTGTCATTTCTGACTGGTGTTTTCACATGAGATTTGGGATCTGAACTCAGGTCCGTCTGTTTTTGAGGCAGAGGCATAATCCCTGAGGCATCTCTTCAGCCCCCAAATTGACATTTTTTTAAATTTGGGAATGTATTTATAGAGTGATTTTGTAAGGAAGAAGTATGAAAGGTATTAAGACTGGGACGCTGGCTCATTCAACAGACTGCTTACCTTGCAAGCATGAGAACCTGTGTTTGGTCCTCAGAACACATGTTAAAAAGATTGACATGTGGTCCATAGATTGTAATCCCAAACCTGGGGAGGCAGAGATAGGGAGATCCCTGAGACATGCTGGGCAGCCAATCTATTTTAGTTGGCAAGTACCAGGTCAGTAAGAGACTCTATGCTGTCTCTTACCCACTCCACTCCAAAAAATAGGTGAGCGTTATATGAGGTTATCCTCTGACCTACACAGACATGCACTGACATATGCACATGCACCAATGTATATATTTGTATACTTATTTCAGACACACACATACACTCATATGCACACTCATATATATAATACACACATGCTCATACATACACTAATACACACACACACACACACACACACACACTCATACATACACTCAGAGAATTAGATCAAAGAAATTCCAAGAAATATTAAATGCAAAACAATTGATAAGGTACAGAGATGGCTCAACAGTTAAAGCCTTTAACTTTTGAGTTCTTATCCCCAGATCCTACGTAAAAATGCAGGGCAGAAATGGTGGGAGCTTGCAATTCTGACTCTGGAATATGAAGCGGAAGAAGGCCAGAATAAAACAATAGAGCAATCCAGGATGATTCCTGATGTCACCCTTGGGCCTCCACAGGCACATACAGTTACATACACTCCAGTATGCTCACAAAAAAAAAAGTGACTTACTGCACTATTTTTTTCTGATTGGCACTAATAATTTTGATGAATGATTTAGTAAAGCATTTACTTTATGTGTAAATCTGTAGATCTGCTCCGCAAAGTCAAAAGTCTCTTCAGAGCAGGGTGCAAGAAATTAATACTAAATAAAGAAAATAAAATCTATAAACTACAGTTGCATAAGTGGTATGATATAATTACAAAGAATAACACTAAATTGTATGGAAGAACTACCAAAGTACAAATCTGTTCAAATAATTCTATTTTGTCCTTATGTGTTTGAGACCTTATTCATTACATTAAAATATATCACAGCACTCTGATGGACACTAAGTTACTAATTTTGCAATTAATATCAATCAATCTTCTTTCACTTGGGTAAGTTGTCAGATTTCATGTGATGCTCTTACAATATGACTATGAGGTATCACTGTGATACAATACTTTTCAAAAATGTTGCAATTCATGTGTTTACAACTTCCTATAAACATTTCACAAAATGAAAGTGCTGTGAACAGTTTAGCAGACATAGTCTTGCATTTTCTTGCTTCTTTTGGTAGTTAGTAAATTACCATCTAAAGTTCAAAGGCAACCTAGTTCTCATGCTAACTTCTCCCAGTCTAAGAGATATTTGATCCAAATGCCTAATGGACAATATGGCTGGAGACCTAGTTATCATTGGATGTTCTGTTTTTCTTAGCTTCCTCTAAGCATAACCTTAGATGTCACCACAACCTAACAGCATCTCTTCAGCTTCTTTCACCATTATTCACCAAATTTCCTGGTCTGAAGCTTTGCCTTCCCTGCATCTGAAGCCAATAGATCTTATAGGAGGTGTAGACAGCAGTGCTAATGTGACTCCTTTGGCATTGGTCCTTTGGGAAGGATGAAGATAGAAGCTTTCTGTGGATACAGCTACTCCGGATCTCACCCCAATATCTCACAAATTTAGTTCCGTTCTTCTGAGGTTGACATTTATTACCTTCTTAGTGATTAATTATTTTTTTTTTTAGGTTTTAGACAGGATTTTTATTTTTTTATTATTAATACATTTTTTATTATTATGTCAGCTCATACAAACTTAATAGGTACACCAGTTCCCTCCCTCCCTCCTCCTCCCCCTGTACCCCCTGCTCCTCCACTCCACCCCTCTCTCTTCCCATCCCCCAGTGCCTCCCGCCCCAATTCCCAGAGAGTCCTTTCTGACAATCCTTTGCCTCCAAGGATCTTGGTGCCTTTAGCAGATGCTAGACTTTGTGAGGTCAACAGTGTGTTGGAAAATGCGCAGGGCATGAAAAGTCCAATTATGATTGCTTCAGCCCTAACTAGTATGGAGTATCTTACATATCATTGCTCCTCCAATCTGTTTGCTCTTACACTCTTACCGCCCCCTCTTCCACAAATGTCCCTGAGCTTCAGGATGGGGAGAGATTAGTCTGGCCTAGTTCTAGGTGGTTGATATAGAGTCTCTGAAGTTCTGGATTGTGGTTTGTTGATTTTCTTTTGCAGTTTTGCTGCTCCTGCAATGCCCTTCACTCCATCCTGGTGGGCATTGTATGTTACCCCCTGGACAGAGACAAAAAGCTGTTAAACTAGAGTCTTGTGATAAAAGCACATTCAAAGGTAGATGTAATAAAAGTGAGAAACCACAGTGAGGGAGGGGTCTATCACCCATTTGCACAATGGTTACTTTTTAATCTGCCAGACTATATGCCCTCCTCTTCTGGTGAGATCATACCCCCTCAGTAGTAAATGATCAGGAACAAAAGTCTATGAACTTAATCAGATGTCTCATTACTTATTTGAGTCCTTGATGGAGGCCTACTTTCTCTGCTGTAACATGGTCCATTCTCTCCTTGTTTCTGGTGTGGCCCTCCTACCCCATCTCTCCTGTTCATAATCCTTCCCCAATTACTGTCTCTAGGTGGGCTGGGTGGGTTTGGTACTAGGAGCAACCTATTAGGGAGTACATACGGCACTTAATTTTCTGGGTCTGGGATACTTCACTTAATATAATTGTTTCTAATGACATCCATTTCCCAGCAAATTCCAGTAATTCATCATTTTTGATGGCTGAGTAGTACTCCATTGTATAGATGTGCCACTGTTTCCTTATCCACTCGTCAACTGTTGGACATTTGGGTTGATTACATGACTTTGCTATTGTAAACAGTGCTGCTATGAACATGGTCGTGCTTGTGCTATTGAGGTGAACCTCTGCTGTATGGGGGGTTATTCCCAAAAGTGGAACAGCAGGGTCATATGGCATTTCAATCTTTAATTTCTTTAAGAACCTCCAGACGGCTCACCAGAGTGGCTCTATGAGCCTGCATTCCCACCAGCAATGTAGGAGAGTTCCCCTCTCTCCACATCCTCTCCAGCATTTGTTGTTGTTTGTATTGTGGATTTTTGCCATCCTGACCGGCGTGAGATGATATCTCAGGGAAGTTTTGATTTGCATTTCCTGATGGCTAAGGATGTGGAGCATTTTTTAAGATATTTGTTAGACATTTTAATTTCATCCCTGGTAAAGTTTCTTTTAAGTTCCAGGGCCCATTTTTTAATTGGGCCATTGGTTTCCTTGGAGTTTAGTGTTCTAAGTTCTTTGTGCACTCTGGACAGCAGAGTTCTATCAGATGTGTGGTTAGTGAAGATTTTCTCCCATTCTGTGGGTTGCCTTTTTGCTCGTGTTACAATCTCTTTATCTGAACAGAAGCTCTTTAATTTCACAAGATCCCAACTGTTGAGAGTTGGTAGCAGTGACTGTGCCATTGGAAGTCTGTTTAGAAAATGTTGGCCTAGCCCAATCAGCTCGAGGGAGTTCCCTATCCTTTCAACTATGGTTTTTATATTCTCTGGCCTGATATCAAGGTCCTTGATCCATATGGAATTAAGTCTTGTACATGGTGACAAGTACGGGTCCAGCTTTAATCTTCTGCATGTGGAGATCCAGTTTTGCCAGTACCATTTGTTGAAGATGCAGTTCTTTTTCCATTGGATTCTTTGGGCCCCTTTGTCAAAGACCAAATGGCTGTATTTTTGTGGGCTTATATCTGGGTCCTCAATCTTATCCATTGATCTGTGTGTCTATTTTGGAGCAGTACCAGACTGTCTTTATAAGTATGGATTTGTAATATAGACTTAGGTTTGGTATGGTAATACCTCCAGCAGTGTTTTTGTTACTCAGGATTGTCTTTGCTATCCTGGGTCTTTTGTACCTCCATATGAACTTTGAGATTGTTTGGTCAACTTCTTTGAAGAATTGCTTTGGGATTTTGATTGGTATAGCATTGAATCTGTATATTGCCTTTGGTAGGATGGTCATTTTTACGATGTTGATTCTACCAATCCAGGAACAAGGGAGGTATTTCCAACTTCTGGTGTCCTCTACTATTTCTTTCTTTAGGGTTTTAAAGTTTTCATTGTAAAGGTCTTTTACCTCCTTGGTTAGGTTTATACCAAGGTATTTCATTTTTTTAGGGGCTATAGTAAATGGGATTGTTTTTCTCAAGGCTTTTTCATTCTTTCATTCTGGGCATATAGGAAGGCCTCTGATTTTTGCACATTTATTTTGTATCCTGCCACCCTGCTGAACTTCTCAATTAGTTCCAGAGCTTCCTGGTGGAGTTTTTGGGATCACTCAGGTTTAAGATCATGTCATCTGCAAATAGGGATAGCTTGACTTCTTCCTTGCCGATTTGAATCCCTCTTATGTCCCTTTCTTGTCTTATGGATTCAGCTAAGACTTCAAGTACAATATTGAATAGAAGTGGTGAGAGTGGACAGCCTTGTCTAGTTCCTGATCGAAGTGGGAATGCTTCCAATTGTTCCCCATTGAGCATAATCCTTGCTGTGGACTTGTTGTATAGAGCTTTTATTATTTTGATAAAGGTTCCTTTCATTCCTACAGTCTCTAGCCTTTTGATCATAAAAGGCTGTTGGATTTTGTCAAAGGCTTTTTCTGCATCTATCGAGAATATCATGTGGTCTTGGACTTTGGACTGGTTTACATGATGAATTACATTTATTGATTTACGTATGTTGAACCAACCTTGTGTGCCAGGTATAAAGCCTACTTGGTCCCCGTGAATGATCTTTTTGATATGTTTTTGAATCCGATTTGCTAAGACTTTGTTGAGAATCTTTGCTTCTGTGTTCATCAGAGAGATTGGCCTATAGTTTTCTTTTTTAAATGAATCTTTATTAGGTTTTGGGATTAGAACGATATTAGCTTCATAGAAGGAATTTGGTAGTGTTCCTTCCTTTGCTATTTGATGGAACAGTTTAAGGAGTATTGGTGTTATTAACTCCTTAAATGTCTGGTAGAATTCTGTGCTGAATCCATCTGGCCCAGGACATTTTTTGGTGGGAAGATTCGAGATTACTTCTTCAATTTCCTTGTATGTTATAGGACTATTTAAATAATTCACAACTTCCTGATTCAACTTAGGTAGGTTGTGTTTACTTAGAAATTCATCCATCTCTTTTGTGTTGTCAAACTTCACAGAGTAAAAGTTTTTGAAATATGATATTATAATTCTCTGGATTTCTTGGGTATCTGTAGTGATAACTCCATGTTCATTTCTGATTTTGTTAATTTGGGTTTTCTCTCTCCTGCTTTTGGTTAATTTAGCTAGGGGTGTATCAATCTTTTGATTTTTTCAAAGAACCAGCTTTTTGACTGGTTGATTTTTTCTATTGTTTTCTTAGTCTCGATTTCAGATATTTCTCCCCTTATCTTGCTAATCTCCTCTCTTCTACTGGATTTGGGATCAGATTGCTCTAGTTTCTCTAAAGCTTTAGGCTGCATTGTTAAGTTGTTTATTTCTGATGTTTCCATTTTTTTTGATATAGGCATTAAGAGCTATGAACTTACCTCTTAGGACAGCTTTCATTGTGTCCCAGAGATTTTGGTAAGTTGTGTTTTCATTATCGTTCACTTTCAGGAAATCTTGAATTTCCTTTTTAATGTCTTCCTGAATCCAGTTCTCATTCAGCATCATATTGTTAAGTTTCCAGGAGTTAGTGTATTTTCTCTTGTTTGATGTGTTCTGGATGTCCAGCTTTAGGCCGTGGTGGTCTGACAGGGCACAGGTTAGAATTTGAACTTTCTTGTACATGTGTATATTCGTTTTGTGGCCCAATATGTGATCTATTTTGGAGAAAGTTCCGTGTGCTGCTGAGAAAAATGTGTACTCTTTGGTACGTGGGTGAAAAGTTCGATAGAGATCTGTAAGGTCAATTTCAGTAAGGGTTTGATTAAGTTCCAAAGTGTCTCTGTTAAGCTTTTGACCTGTTGTTCTATCCCACGTTGAGAGGGAGGTGTTGAAGTGCCCAAGAATTATTGTTTGGGGGTTGATTTCTTGCTTTAGACGCTGTAGGGTTTTCTTAATGAATGTGGAGGGGCCCGTATTGGGTGCATATATGTTCAGTATTGTGAAGTCTTCCTGGTGAATTGTACCTGTGACTAAAATGTAGTATCCATTCTTTTCTCTTATAATTTTCTTTGGTTTGAAGTCCACTTTGTCTGATAGCATAATGGCTATCCCTGCCTCTTTTCTGCTTCCATTAGCTTGTAGAATTGTTGACCAGCCTTTTATTTTTAGAGCGTGCCTATCTTTTGTGGTGAGTTGGGTTTCCTGCAGGCAGCAGGCTGATGGATAGTGATTTTTAATCCAAGTTTGTAATCTGTGTCTCCTGATCAGTGAATTAATTCCATTAACATTTAATGTTATAATGGAGAAACTATTTTTAATTCTAGACATTTATTATGTTTAGTGGTTTTTATAAGTATATTGCTTCGCTTTTAATGGTGTTATATTTGCCTTCTGTTCTCCTGGATATGCCTGTTTTTTTCTTCACGCTTGAGTATCATTTCTAGCCTTTTTTGAAGGCCTGGTTTGGTGGACATGTATCCCTTCAAGTTGTCTTTGTGCTGGAAAGTTTTTCTTTCTCCGTCGATCATGACTGATAGTTTTGCAGGGTAAATCAGCCTGGATTGACAGTTTTGCTCATTCAATACTTGAAGTATGTCTCTCCAACTCTTCTTGCTTTTACTGTTTTGACTGAGAAGTCATTTGTTATTTTAATAGGTTTACCTTTAAAAGTGACTTGTTTTTTCTCCCTTGAAGCTCTCAACACCAGTTCTTTATCTTGAATGTGGAGTGTTTTAACTATTATTTGCCGTGGCGTGCTTCTGTTTTGGTCATATCTGTTTGGGGTGTGGAATGCCTCTTGTATATGGATGGGCCTCTCTTTTTTTAGATGAGGAAAGTTTTCCTTCATGATCGTTTGAAAAATTTCCTCAGGGATGGTAGTTTGAGATTCTTGCTCTGGTATTCCATGAATAAGCATGTTAGGCTTCTTCAGGGTGTCCCATATCTCTTGAATATTTCTCTCAAGTATCTTTTTGGCTTTAACAACCTCTTCCATTGAGCTGGTTAGTACTCCCACTTTATCTTCAAGGTCTGAAATTCTATTTTCTGCTTTGTTAGTTCTGTTGATAAGACTCTCTGTGGAGTTCTGGGTTGAAGATAACTTGTCTTGTAGCTCAGTTTTAAACTCTGCTTGAGTCTGTTTTAACTGCTCTATGCCAGTTTTTGTTTCTTGCACTGTTTTTCTCAACTCCTCCAAATGTCTGTTGTGTTCCTCTTCAAAGCGATTGATTCGATTATTTAATTCCTCCCGGATTTCCTTTTTCATAGTATTGAACATGGTAATGATCATATTTTGAAAGTAGTTATCCTGGGTCAGGCTTTCTTTTCCTTTTTCCGTGGGTTTGTTCTGGTTGGAGTCTAACATTATGGGATTAATTTCTTCAGTGGGAAATTTGTTTACTTGAGTGTTGCTTCTCATGGATTTGCACTTTGACTTTGGCATTGTCGTTTTAACTCTTAAGATCTTCTTTTAATTTCTGTGCGTTTTTCACTAAACTGAATTATTTGGCCTGGGGCTCTGGAGGTGGGGGGGGACCGAGCTTACCTGGGTCGGCGAGGTTGAGGCCTGGCTCGACCTCACGCATGTCCCTCCCGGGGGGTGGAGTGGAGGCGAAGGCCTTAGTGATTAATTTAAATGAATCCTCATGACCCTACTCAAACTCTTCCTACTTTGGGCATTGTTTCCCCTCCCCAAATTTCCCCTTGAAAAAGAATGATGGGCTGGTCTTCCTTAGGAGGAACAGCCTCAATTATTATTTTCTGGGGCTGAAATAGTTACTGTTGCTTTGAAGGAAACTTTTAAAAGAATTAATTATTGACAAACACATTAAGTACTAATCCCTGTTTCCCTCCACCTCCTTCTTTTCCATTACTCCCTTTCCCTCGTCAATCCACTCCCTCTCTTCCACCTTCCTACCTGGCCACTTCTATAGACCCCAGGGTTCTCTCTGGCTTGTCTACTCCTGTGCGAGTTCAGGCTTCTGTGGCATATCAAGTTACCCCTCCTTGGGCCACCCCATTGATAAGGGTGTTTCCCTTCACCCATTTAGCTCTAGTTCCTAAAGTTTCCACTGGGTGTTCTTATCTCTCTTCAGTTTCTCATAATCTGTAGTGGCATGTTGATATTTCAGTCAGTATGGTAAGGACAAGTCTCAATGCTCTGAGTTCCTGGATGCAGCATCCTTGCCTTGAATGGAATGCTGTGTCCAACAGTAGACCTTTCCATATTTAGGTTCTTACAATCTGACTCTCCCCTCTTCTGCGAGTTTCCCTAAGTCTTTGGATGGGGAGAGATTAGGATGGCCTGATTCTGGGTGAGCATTGCTGGGTAATTAGTATTAGTTCCAGAGGCTCAGAATGGAAGAGTTATTATTTTTGATAAATTTTTATTTAAAAGTTTCATTTGAACATAGTTACCAGAAAGCCCACACTCATTTCTACTGTTATTAATATCTTAGAATGATAATTAGACAAATAGAGCATTTGTCATAATTAATGATACAAATGTTGATACATTATTATTAAGATTTGTGCTGTCTTTAAATATTTTAATAGTCTTCCTCTTAGCTAAAGTCTACTTTCTGTTCCAGGCTCTTAGTCATGGTGCTACTTTAAATTTTATTTCCATGTATTCTTAGGGGGATTTGACAGTCATGATGATAGTTTACCTGAACTGTAGACTACCTCTGATCTTAATTTTCTTAGAAAACTGATTGAAGGAGAGTGAAATTCCAAGCTATTTTCCTAGGGGCCTCTTTTAAATGTTTATTTGCATTCTTCCTATCCTAGCCAGTTTTGTAACCCAGAAACATGTTTCCAAGAATCGAGGTGCCATGGTTTTGGGATGTAAGAATGGAAAGAAAGCAACTGTGACTCTCAGGCTGAGAGCAGGAAGGCAGGATCTACCCATCAACTTCAGAAGGCAAGCACAGTAGCAGAGAAAACATTTACAACTAATCTTTCTGTGCTTTGTGCATCCTACTGATCAAGTGCCTTCCATAATTTTTCCAGTTAGCTCATGCCATTGCTTCAAAATCCTCTACTCCTTTTTCTTCAGCTGAGTTTAGTTTTTCTTCCTTATTGAAACTTTGAACAATCCTCCTCGCCCAATGAGCTATTTTCGTTTCCAGTACAATTTTTGCTTTGGCAATTAACTGCTCATATTTTCCTTTTTATTTTTGATAAACGTGAACTTTGGAAAAGTTAAGGTCAAGGGGAAAACAGACTATGAAGGTTTAGCTATAAAGACTTTATATTAAACTGCCTATTAAACATCTATTATTATATCCATAGATTGAAGGAAATATTCAGAACTCAACTATATGCTTCCTTCTGCAATGGAAAATGAATTTTTTTTTAACAGAGTATAACAACTGGCCAAAGTGAAGAAAATAAGCAACTGCTGATTGCTTGACCTTAAACAAGATATGGAAATTACATCTCACCCCATGGGAGTGAGCATCATGGAAGAAGGGACATAAGACTATAAGAGTCTGTTTGGGGGTATCCTGTCTAGAACATATCTTCTGGGGATAGTAGGGATGTTGCATCCATGAACTCACAACAGTTGTACATGAACTTCCAGAAGACCTGCCCAGGATTTGGCCTGTCAATATTTCACCATGGACAGGCAAGATCTCAGGAGGCTCATCTCTCCCTTCGAGACTATTGTGGGTTAGTAACAGGGAGTAAAAGGAAGTGTTTTCCTTAATACCCACTGGTATATGACTCATGTTCCAGAAGGTACTCAGGCATTTTCCAGTGAAGGCATCTCACATGAAGCTAAGGGCCACACATGCAAAAAGACAGGAAAGCAAAAGGGAGACTGTTAGGAAGAAGGTTTGTAATAGGAAAAAGAGGAAATGGGATTTGGAAAGAAAACACCAAAGGCACATACCTATTCATATATGAAACTCTAATAGAATAAAAATTAAAAAATTAAAAATAAAATAAGATGAAAAAGAAAAGCTATAGTCAGACATTTTATAGAATGTCCTGCCACTGGAATTTGATGCTTTTTCCTCATGATTGTAGCCTTTCACAGTGGATATGGGACTCCCCATCTTGGTGAACCTTGTCTAGATGATCCCTCACAGGCATGCCCAGAGATTGATCTCCCAGGTTATTCTATATCCTCGTCAAGTTCATAATCAGTATTAAACATCACAGCTTACATGTGAGCAATGCCACTTTAATCTAAACTCTGCCTCTGTGATTATTTACTTGGTTGTATTCTCCCTTTTTGAAGGTTGAGTTCTGTACCTATTTTGTAGAATTCTGCAGGATTGGACAGAAAGCTGTATACTCTTCTTTATTAGTTAATTTGATCAACCATTTTAAATCCATGTGATGTATGGATATTTGTGTTATATTTGAGATTATAATCACAAAAGCACTTTATTTCATCACTCAGATCAGAAAGCCCTTTCAGCTGGCTCCTAAGTCACTTTAACATATCTATAACTTTTTGTTACATATTTATTTTTTTGAACACTTACTTTCTGCAACTGTGAGATGCTCTAAAACATCTTGTATAGGTTATGTTTTGGTCCTAAACTCAGCTGTTATTTCAAGGAATCTTTTATTGGATAATGGTGTCATAAATAAACACTTGGGCATTAAGTATACCAGGTACTTTTGAGACAGTTTTGACTATAGGTCCTTTTAGTTTAGAGAACAGGAAATTTATCCATATGATGACATTTTATATACTCACATATTTGTACTTTACCACCTATAAGTTATAACTAAAGCTGTAATAGAAAATAAGTTCATGCTAGTGTATCACATGATCATTTATTAACTAGCAGATTATTCTAACCTTCACTCCTTTATTATCCATGAACTCCTAAACTAGCAGTGAGAATCTGGTTCTTTCCTTCTATTTTTTCATACACTTAACTATTCAATTCCAGAATACACATAAAGCAGTATAAAATCAAGGAGCTTTGGGTTGGGTTCAACATTATCTACTGAGTGCAGTGCTATGCACTAGTCTAACTTTATTATAATGCAGTGATGTGCACAGGTCTAACTTTTCCTACTGCAGTGTAGTGCTATGCACAGGCTAACTTACTGCAGTGCAGTAATGTGCACAGGTCTACCTTTATTAACTGCAGTACAGTGCTACACACAGGTCCATTAGCCTTTAGTTTTACAGAATTTAGTCATGCAAATTGCTACATCAGTGCACTTCCCCCCTCATCTCTGTCAGTTCATTTCATATATTTATAATGCAATTAGTCTTTTGTTGAACATTATGTATTCTATCCTTGAATTTCTTCAATCTCCTAAACAATTTTCAAAATCTTCAAGTGTGCTCTGACTGTTAATTTTATAACTTTATACTTTTTATTGTGTATTTCTATTTAATTTAATTTCTATTTAGGTCAAGCTACTATTTTTGGTGAATTGTGTTCTTATTTGTATTTAATTCAAAACACTTAACTTTCCCTAGAAAGTTCTTCTTTGTTCATAGGCAATATGGGAGTGCATTGCTTAACTTCCTGATATTTAGTGATTATCTAGTTACAGTTTTGTCACTGATTTCTGCTTTATTTCTACTCCATTTGAAAACGTGCTTTGTATGATTTCTATTCTTTTGTTTATTCAGGTGGTAGTTGGACATTGTGTATGGTTCTGATGTGAGTGCTCTGTGAGTTTCTAAAGATGTGTATTCTGCAGTTGTTGATGTAGTAGTCTATAAATGTCAATTAGATCAAACTGACTGATAGTGCTGTTCAAGTCAACTCTATCTTTCCTGATTTCCTACCTGCCACATGTATCAATTACTAAAAGACAAATGCTGAATTCTACTGTTGCAGCATTGTATGCCTCTGTATCTACTACGGGTCTTTGCTTATGCTTAAAATGCTTTGTTATTGGGTGAGTACACACTTAGAACTGTTACATTTTCTGGGAGACTTGATTCTTTTGTTATTTTCTAAGATACTGATTATCATGGGTAATTTTTTGTTTTTGTTTTTCTGAAATGAAAATGAAGACCCAAGTTTCCATTTGATTAAAGTAAGCTTGTAGCTGTCTTTTCTAGAGCTTTATTTTTTTCCATTAATATGCTTGGTTGCAAGATCCTATTAAAATATATGCTAATTATGAAGTCAATATAGTAACAAAGACTATTCCCATGAACACAGATTTGAAATCAAGAGCAGGATTATACTGGTTTTACTATTCAAGGCTTCACACATGTTAGGCAATTCCACTATCCTGGCCATACTTTTTTGAACTATACTCTTATTTTTAAATTCTTTGATAGTCTCATACATATATACCCATGAGTTGAAATTGTTTTTTCACTCCAAATTACCCAATCCATAGAAAATCTTCTTCTTCCCAAGCAGTACCTCCTATTTCATGTCTTTCAATCTACCTATCTTTAGTTATAATGCAGATTTCTTACAGATAGCATATATTTCAGTGTTTTTAATTCATTCTGATAATTTCTGCTTTTTATTTGATTTACTTATATCTTTCACATTTAAGGTGATTTGTTGATATAGTGCTATAGTACAGATTGCTACCTAACATGCTTTGTGACTGTTTACTACTATTTTCCCTTACATTTTTAATTTATTGTGTATGTGCTTGTGTTTATGTTTGTATATATGCATTTGTGAAAGTATATGGATATGCCCATGCCATGGAGAACATGCAAATATCAAAGAACAACTTTTGGAGTCAATACATGCCCATCTTGTTTTTTTTTTTTTTTTTTTTTTTTTTGCTTCTGCCCTGTAGTATACTGCTGGCTAGTTGTCTCTCAGCTTCTGGGAGCAGTTCCTGTGTCAGTCTCCCATCTTTTATTTACAGTCCTAGGATTACAGATATGTACCACTGCATCTATTTTTTTCTCCATTCTTTTATTTTTTTAATGCTACATGGATATAATGGATATAATGAATTCATAATATTTTCAATTGTTACTCCTTATTCCCAATTCTTATCCCCCTCCTTTTCACCTTATAGTCCTTCATTTCCCCTGTCAGATTCCCTCCTATTTTCAAATCTTTTGCCTTGTGCAGCCCACTGTGTTTCATTCTGTTTGTCTTTTACAACATATGCCTGACATGCCTTGTGCTCCAGCAAGTATCGAGATCAGTGGGTGTACCATTGAAGAAAGAAAGCATCCTCCTTTGGATCCCTATCAGCATTAGTCCTCATCAGTCTCTTCGAGAGGTGTGGATCTTGCAGAGATCTTTCTGCATTCATGGTGAGATATTGAGACAGATCCCATGTAATTCTCGTGTAAGTGTACATATCCATCATTCAGCCTTGTATATCACAACTCTGCCATGCCTGGGTACAGAACGCAAGTCCTCAGGCTTGTGGGGCTAATGAATTTTGCCTTTTGAGCCATTTGCCACCTTTACCTTTGGTTTCGAGCACTTGATTTTTCTCTCTTTTATTAGCATATCACTCACAGTTCTTTGCTTCTTTAATAATTTAATGATTTCTTAGCAATTATAATACATATTCAAGCCTGCCTTGAAATAACACTGCATTGGTTCATGAATCCTGCACCCTTCTACGTGCTGTATAGCTATTTCCTCTGAATTAAAACACTTCTTCCTGATGGGAGACTCCTTAAGTGTCAAGGAATAAATGAAATTGACAAGGTTGAGAAAGTTACAAAACTTGGGAGACTCAGAAACTTCAAAACTCCAAAGATTCTTCAGGCCCTTCCCCAAGGTGATATTATCAGTAATAATTGCTGGGGAGAGAAGCCAAGTTGCCTGATATTATTCAGAAGCTTCAGGCATGCAGCTTTTGTGTTATTTCCAGGTGAGGAGAAGCTTTTCTTTCATGCATGTACTTTCCAGTCACCCATGTTCCTGTAAGCTGCCCCAGTAAACACACCACTTCGATAAGTTGGGCTCCTGTGCAACTGTTTCTTTGGTTTAGTATCATTGCTCTATAGCGAGTAAATAGACATTTGATCACCTCTCACTCAGTGCAGGATATTGCCTGTTTTTGGCTATATTCCACTGACATTGCTATCATTACTTCACTTACCTATATGCTACAATCATGTAGTGATCTCTTTTCTTCATGTAAATATATGTTTTGACCTGTATTATCTTCTTTTCTCCTTTGTTTCATTTTTTCCCTCTACATCAGACCTACTGTCAATCAATTCCTTCAGTCTTTGTTCATGTATTATTTCTTTGTGTCTTTGTTACTCATAGATAATTTTTCTGAACATGTAAGTCTAGTATGTGTTCTATTTCACTCATCACTTAAATCAGCTTCTTCACTTTTTCTTACTTGGCTGCGTTTTGCAGAAGTGTCTCCACGCTTTCATTCATTGGTTTCCTGCAGGTAAGTTGTTTCCTCTGTTAATGTCTTCCATGGTGTTTTCGTTGCTTCTGATTTTCTACACACTGAAAATAATATCCCTGAAGATAGTTTTCTGATATTTGTCCTGCATGTGTTTTTTTCCCAAGCTTCCTGGGTCTCTGGTATTTGTAATGATTTTGAAAGTTTTATCTGGCAATTACTATCAAGGACTTTTCTTATTCATTTTCCTGTTCGTATGTTGTATTTCCACTTACCTCTTCTTTGTATTTTAGTCAAGGATACTTCTATTGATGTGGTCTCAGATTAACCAATCTTTGTGTGTGTGATTTTACTCTAAAGCCCACTAATGATGTGTCTGTCACAATATTGTTAATTTCTCATATTTATTTTTGTTTTCTCTCTCTGCTTAGATTACCTGTTTTGCATATTTATATATTGATAAAATGAAACAATAGATTTCTTTTAGAGCATTAAAATTCATCAGAGTTGTTTTAAACTCCTGGTCTACAACCTATCATTGAACCCCCTAAGTCTAGCATGGATCACAGACACTACGATCCTTAGAGGCAAGGGATTAACAGCCACAATAGTGTTCCCGTACTAAAGGGGAACACAAAAAAGAGCTCTAGGCAATGCCACTGAGTCCTTACACATCAGAGAAAAGGACCCATAGGGAAGTTTGACATGCACACTAAAGGATGCTCCAGGAAACTGGGGGCAGGGAGCACTAGGAGAAAGGGAGGGAGGGGGGAAAGGAAAGGGAAAAGGGAGGAAGGTACAAGGGGATCCAGGGAGGGGTGGAGGGAGGGAGGGGAATAGGGTACTTATCAACTTTGTATGAATGGAAGAAATAAATTTAAAACAATGCAGAAAAAAACCTCCTGGTCTAATAATTACAATATGCAAACACCATATCTTGGATTAATTTGTTTTTTCAAGTTGCCTTTTCTTGCTTTTTGTCACCTTTGTAATTTTTTACATCGAAAGTTGTATTGTGCATAGGAAAATCTTATTAGGTCCTTACTGTTAGGATTTATATTAATTATATATATATATAAATTATGTATTTTATATTATATATAATTATATATGAATATACAATTAAAATATGTATTTCAAATATAATGGATTATATCCATTATAAGAGGTTGACTATTTTTAATCTTTGCTGTAGTTTCCAAAGACTTTAAATTCCGTTAGTGTCTATTTTTGTCTTTTTGAATCTGGGCTTCCTGAATATCCCTGCCTAGAAGGTGTGGTTCTTGCAACATTTCTAGTAAAAGTCTGGTATATGCCATTTCTCTTCCTGTGGTTGTAAGGTGTGGACAGTGGTGAGAGGAGATGCTCCAAAATCCTTTTATTAATTGTCTTTCAGAAGCCTGCGGCCTTAATGATTGCATCTCTGCAGCACAGTGTTCAAGCTCTTGTCATACTTTGTGTTGTTCCTATTTAGACCTTGATGTCTGTGGAATATTTCTACTCCTTAGGTGCACTTTTGTTATGTAGAGCACTTTTCCTAATGAGTAGTTTTTTTTCATCTGCATTTGCATGAATAGATTGTGATGTGCATTTCTTGGATCTTTTAAAATCAGAACCACATGGAATTTTTGGTTGTAAAATGCCTATGAAAGTATAGTAGGCTTCACTGAGACTGATGGCCAGAACTGCTTCCAGAGACTCATCAAAATTAACATTTACATGCCTATCAGTTTATGAAGGTATCATCGATATTTTATATGATTGAATCTATGAGATGCACCTACTCCTTCATAGTTCGAGGTGGCAGCATGCTCTCTAATCTATTTTCAATCTACCCAGTTTTTCCTTGAGATCATGAAGTTCTGTCTTCTAAGTTGTTCACATGTTGTAACTGAAATTGAATGATCGAGGATTATTTTTATTTGTTTCCTACAAATGTCTTGTCCAGTCAAGTTCTTGGTGAGAGTGATAACTCACATCCCCAGATGTTTTTTATATCTGTACCTCTAAAAGTTCATTAAATAATATACTTACGCTTTTTAAAAATGCCTTGTTTGAGTCTTTAAACACTACCAGGAAATTAAGTGTGCAAAGTAGAGGCAAAAAGTCAGGCAGCTGTCTAAGGAGTCGACAGTGAGTGTCAGTAGTGCCCTGGGGTGTGAGAGTGTTCCCAACGCGTGGATGACACTGGGCTCTTCCATTAGGTGGCTCAGCCAGCAGATCCCAAGAGATGAGCAAGCAGAGCCTCTGTTGCAGCGCTGACCCAGCAGTGTGAGAACATGCTGACAGCACACAGCCCTGGAGCCTGCGGCAGAAGAGCATCTTCATTGACAGGGTTCACGAATCCAAAGTAATAGACAGGACATCCCCTGCCTCAGCAGCACCAGCCACAATGTATGACAGCAAAAAAGAAAGACAAAGGAATCTCTTATTTTTCTCTTCTTCCCCTGGAATATCCTAATGACTAGAGTCAGTTGTTATTTTTTGCATTATTCTCCTAAACGACATGTAAAGAATAGCATTAGCCATATTAAAGTTTTATTTCCAAGTGCCAGAAAAGAGGCAAACTAAAAATGTGACAAGTGACATCTCTGGGTAAAGATGATTATTTAAGGAGGAAAAAAATAATGTCGAGTAGCTTATTTTAATAAGTCTTAAAAATGCTTACTTCAAGGGAAGTTTATTGATAAACTCCAACTGAAAGTGTTAGAATATTTTTATACTGGATTTGACAAAAAATCATACTATGTGACTGAAATAAAAATATGAGAATAACCTAGGTAAATGAAAAAGTGTGGTATCCTTTATCTGTAGGAGACACGTGCCAGAACCTTCAATGTATTTCTGAAAACTGCCACAATAACAAACTTTGACTTTTTTCTTTTATGCACATAACCATGATATTTATTATTATGTAAGTTAGGCAAATAAGATATTATTATTAACTAATAATAAAAGAACAGTTATTGTAGTGTAATACAATACAAGTTGTACTTTCAGCTCTTCACTCTAAGGAAGCAGTTTATGACTTTTCCTTGGCATAGCTGAATTGCCAACAGCATTACTTGTATTCTCTGAGGCATTACTAAGTAAAATAAAATTTTCTTGATCACTGCAGTGCTAATATGTAAGTAGCTTTGAAGTCTGAAGAGTCTGAGGGGCAGGCAGTGCAACAGTGTGGATATGCTGCACAGAGGTGATTTATGTACTTGGGGTAATACTTTGGGGTAGCAGCAGGTTTCATAACACTTTCTGAAATTATGTCCAATGTAAAATGAATGAACTGAAGGGTGGGAGAGGTAGCTCATGAGATAAAAATGCTTGCTCTGTAAGCATAGAAACTGGAGTCTGAATTTCCAGAAACCCAGGGTAAAAGCTAGATAGGCATGGTAGTCCTATGCAATCCCAGCAGGTGTGGGTAGGTAGAGACAGGTAATCCCTGGAGCAAGATGACTGGAAGTACTAGCTGAAACAGTAAGCAGTGGTTTCAGTGAGAGGCTCTGTCCCAGTAAATAAGATAGAGAGAGACTGACAAACATTTGGTGTCAGTCTTTGGTATCCATATGCATGTGCCTACACATTTGCAAACATGCGTGTGCACATGCAACATGTATACACATGAAAAATGTGTGAACTGTGTATTTGAAATTTTGCATTTAATATTTTTATGCCATAATGAAAAATAAACAACTGAAACTATGGTATACTGTTGATATAAAGGCAATGCTATATAGAGAAAATGTCTATTTAGACAATAAAACTTCTGACCTTCTGACAATGTACTTCTTCCCTCGAGTGTCCTTTGTACAAGTCGAATTGGGAAAGATTCATAACTTATACGATATCCCATTCTTACTATGCAAAAATCACTGGAGGAAAACATTTAAACTGGGTTATACTGTCTGCCATAAAAATGGTAGTGTGCTTCTGGAATGTTTTAGATACAATCTGCTTGTCAGAAAGCATGCCTGATTTCAAATCCACTGGTAACAGCAGGGAATTAAGTTGTAGAACAGGAAGGAAAAAATCAGTGGTATAGCAAAGACTGAACAATCAGCTCCCAGGGTAGCACTGAGTTATAGGGTTTATTTTGATATTTAAACCCTCCTATCATTGTTAATTTCAATGATTTGAAACCATCTATCAGAGTTCTTGAAATATTTCAAGCTACGCAGGGAGACTCTGGTATGCCTCCTGTTCAAACAATGACTTTGAGCTGTGTGGCAGAGAAATGAATTTCAAAGAAAAAGAATGAATATAGCTGCTGAAGGACACACGGTATGAAATTGGGTCTAGGAATAGACCTGTGGACCCATCAATTGCTAGTGATGATTGGTCCTGAGTCTAGACAAGAAATGGAAAATAACGTGAACAAGCAGAGCACGTGGTCTGAACCAGCACTGTGGTGGTGGGGTACAGAATTTGGAACCTATTATTTGGAACCCAGAGAGTGTCTTAATTCACAGAAGGTGCTCCACAATTCATAGAATGTTGGCTGTGGAAAAGCCTCATTCTGCTCTGCTTTGTTGCCCCTGGGATTGAACTGGCCCTTTGTCCAGTGTATTCATGCTATCTAGGCTACTTACGATTAGTCACTTCAAGCCAGGAAACAACCTGACTTGGTAGTGTGCTGCTACATGCCATGGGAAATACTTGAACATTGTCAGGTCTCAAACGTGACTGTGGGGCAGCAAATTGCAACCATGAGCCCAGAGAAAGTGGATGGAGACCTGGGTATTTAACATTATCCCAACAGATTTCCCCTTGGGAACATACTTTGCAATCACATTTATATGCAGATAATTTGCTCATTGGAAATATTCTCAGAACCATACTTGTCAGAAGAATGCAGGGAACAAAGAAACTAGACTTGGGCAGGGAGCACAGCATAACTGCTGTGTGTCATAATAAGAATCTTGGTCTCCCTATGGGCCCTCCAGTTGGATGACCTGCGAAGATACCACAATAGTGTTAATATTCTGACAGCAGGAGAATGTTACTGAATGTGAGGTTCTTCTAGAAGGGAGCATGACCTTAAGAGAAATTTCTCTTCAACCAAGGACAATTGTCAGAGCAGGATGATGTGACCAGCACTGCATAAAGGTGGAAGAAGGAGTGTTGCAATCCAGAGATGGGGTGTCTGGGTGACATGTCACAGCTCTCTCTCTCTCTCTTTGTTTTTTCATTACTTTTTAAAGTAGCATACAAGATAAGGGGTTTAATCATGATTAAATTCATACGTGTACCATTATACTTAGGTCTGATTTGTACCCTTTTATTCAATGAAGAAAATTTATATATAACATGAAAGTCAAGGGGTCCATGAGACACAAGAGAGAAGAGGTTGAAAGGGAGAGGAAAGGGACAACATAAAAGAATAACAGAATATATGTGATGGCATTGTACATATTTTCCTTAAAATGCAGTTAAATTGGGGGGTGAAGCTTAATGGTAGATTTGCCTAATATACACAAAGCCCTTGGTTCAACTCCCAGTGCCACATGCGTGTGCACACACACCACCACCACTACCTCCAGTACCACTGGTGCCACCACATAAAAGAATGAAAAGCCGGTGAAGGTAGAAACAGGAAGAAGTTTCACCCATGAGAGACGTTTCAAGGGCAGACTGTCTATTATGGCATCGTGTATTTCATGCAAGAATTCTGCACTGTGAAATTTGATTTTCACACTCATTGCCTGCTCATTTATGATTCTCTTGTTCATTTCCTAAAGCACTTATCTTTTCTGCATTATGCTTTTTTCATATGAGTGCAACCACTTAAAATATTTAGTGTATGGGTCGTTACTGGCTTTGCAGAGTCTCATTCAGTGATAGCTTGTCCCATAGTGAGCTCATAATGATGCTGATGAGGCCATTTTATTTCATCATAACAAGTGGGACCCCTGAGTGAGTCTACCATGAAGATGCTTTCCTTCAGAGAGGATGTGCAGTTGCCCTCATGGACCAGGGTGCAGTCTCAGTACAGCCACCCCAACTCTGCATCTGTGGGGACCTGGTCTGAGTATGGTCACCCTTGCTCTGTCCCTGTGGTGGTGACCATCTGATTACTTGTCCACTATTCATGTTCTCTTTCTGTCATCTATCTCCAGATTCAGTGGTTTCTCTCTCTCTCTCTCTCTCTCTCTCTCTTCTCTCTCTCTCTCTCTCAAGGAATAAAAGGGAGGCTGGTTAGAGGCTTTTGCACTGTGGTGAAGGGAGCAGTGAAGTGTCTAGATGTCTCTTTGATACCCCTGCAGAGTGACACAGAGACATGGAATGAAGAAAATGAAGGCATAAAATAGACATTTCAGGTTTTTGGATTTTTATACTTGTACAATGGAGGAAACCATACAAAGGTGAGATGAGAAAGTTATATCTGAAGGGTTTGGGAGGAAGTAGTGGATGCTAATGCATCCAGTGGCTGTTAGTTTTAGTTTTTAACTTGACAATTGACAACTGAATCTTTAGGTACACCTATGAAGAACTGTTTAGTTAAGACAAACCTCTGAGCAAACCTATAGGAGATTGTCTAATTGATGTGGGAAGACCCATTTCATAGTGGGTAGGTCCGTTCTTGATCAGGTGGATAAAAGGAGGAAGAACAGGTTGTCTTTGGCACACTGGCAAGCTGGAAGGTACAGTTTGGTTTTTGACCCTTTCTCAGTTCTTGTGGATATGTTGTGACTTGTTCCCTTAGACTTTGCTGGTAATTCTCTGCTATAAAGGATTGTGGAAAGAAATTGTGAAAATGAATAATAAACCCCTTGCTCCCACAAATAGTTTGTGAACACACACACTATGTTACAAACATTGGACTATGAAACTGAGTCACTGTAATCTATACATAATAGATAAAAGCTTAAATACTTAAATATAAATCAGAAGAACATTTATATGCAAAAATAATTCAAGTAACATCTGCCCAACTGTCAGGAAAAATTGTCAACTCACAAATAGTGCAAGCTGAAGTTATTTTAGATTGTTTTTCTTAGTATTCTGTATAGTGGAACATTGTATCTAATATAGAATATGACAGAAATTCCTGATATTTTAAGGAAGTGGATACTAAAAGTGGGATTAGTTATGAATGGAAACTGGCTTGAAACCAGTCAACATCTGTTAGATACATTAAGAAATTATAATAAACAAATTTGCCCAGATTTTTTGGATGACATTTTGAGTTCATTCTTCTACTTTCTGGAAATTATTTAAGTGGGCATGAGGTTCCCTGTGATATTCCAAAGCTTTCATTGATTTTCACCAAAGGTATGTAGGTACATATGACATTAATAAAACTTGTTTATGTTTTTCTAAAGAGTTTCCAGTTATATAGAGACGGTGAGATATGTATTGAATAAGAAATGTCACAAATTTCATGTCTTGGGCTAGTAACACATCTTCAAATAGAGCAGAAAGTTGCTAACTGAACTTGGAGCCACAAACTAGATCTTGGATGTCCATTAACTCATCTACATCAGCTGTGAGAAAAATTGTTTTTCTATGATAGTATCTTTTCTTTTCAAAAACCATAATTCTTTGTGAAATAATATGAAATTTTCATATAAAACACAAAGACAAAAATCATTACTATGGAAATGCAAAACCATTTGCTTAAGATTTTGATGGCAAAGATATGAAATACATTGATTTCCTCTCTCCACAGTTTCTTAGGTGATAACTAAATTTGAAAGAAGATACAAGACTTTCGTACACACATATTTATCTAGAAAGCGAAGAACGAGGTGTTCTATTGTAGATCGTGCATTTCTTGGTTATGATGACTTTTGGCAAATTTCCTATCCTCTCTGAGTGTTCTTTGCTGGAGGTTCCTATTTAGTTATCAGATATAGATACTCATGTTTCATGCATATAATTCCTAAATATTATAAATTTGAAATTAAATATCAAGATAAACAATTCTTAGAAACTGGATTGCTATAAAAATATGAGCACACTAATGACTTTACAAAAGTAAATGCATGTAGAATCAGACTTTGTTCACCAATCTTGTCTCATTTGACCCTGACTTTCAAGCTGCCTATCAGTCTCTAAGATTTTTCTCAACTTTTAATATAGAAATGCTTCCCAGACCTAAAATTTCCCTCAAACTCCATGATTGAACACAAACATTTCCCCATTCATCCTGGTTGTTTGTAATTGATCTTTCACATAAAAAAATATCCATGGCACTCTATATACCTCCTTTCATGACCCGGTTTGAAAGTCAGAGGATTTCAGTGGTTTAACCACTGATAAGTCATCCATGCCTCAGCAAGTACTCTGGCACTTGCCAATACAGACATCTCAGATGAAACCCAGTGGGCCACACATGCAAAAAGATATGAAAACAAGAGGGAGACTGGCTGAAAAGGAGATAGTGTGAAATGGGACAGGAGGTGGGCAGGATTGGGTATTAAGGGGTTAAAACATATAAATTCACTGTACTCATGCTTGAACATGTCAAGTAATAATAAATTTGATGGACCCCTCCCTCAGTGAGGTTTCCTACTCTTATTACATCTACCCTTGAATGTGCTATTACAACAAGACTCCAGTTTAACAGCTTTTTGTCTCTGGCCAGGGGGTGACATACAGTGCCCAGCAGAATGGAGTGAAGGGAATTGCAGGAGCAGCAAAACTGCAAAAGAAAATCAACAAACCACAATCCAGAACTTCAGAGACTCTATATCAATCACATAGAACTAGGCCAGCCTAATCTCTCCCCATCCTGGAGCTTAGGGACATTTGCGGAAGAGGGGGCGGTAAGAGTGTAAGAGCAAAAGGATGGGAGGAGCAATGATTTGCAAGATTCTCAACAATAGTTGGGGCCAAAGCAATCATAATGGGACTTTGCATGCCCTGCGCAATGTCCAGCGCACTGTTGCCCTCATAAAGTCTAGCATCTGTTAAGGGCACCGAGACCCCTGGAGGCAAGGGATTGACAGCCATAGTAGTGATCTTATGCTTAAGGGGAACAAGAGAAAGGGCTTATGGAAATGCCACTGGGTCCTTATATGTCATCGGAGAGGAGGACCCAGTGGAGAGTTAGGCGTACACAATAAAGGACTCTCTGGGAATTGGGGGGGAGGCACTGGGAGAAGGGGAGGGGGAGGAGGGGGTTCTGGGGGAGGAGGGGGGAGGGAGGGAACTGGTAAAAAATTTTAAAATGTATAATTAAATTTTTAATAAAAAAAGGAAAAAAAAAGAAAAAAAAATTGAACAAGTGCAATGCTACTGTCTAGTCAAATAGACAATAGCAATACGATATATAGAGCACTGAAAAAGAATTCAGAAGTTTCTGTTCAAATGCGGCTTCCCCTCCTAGGCTGCAAGCGTCACAAGAACCACAGCTGCTTCACTTCCTGGCTCAGACATGACAAGTTGAGGTCATAACCAACACTCAGTGAGCCAGACTTTAAGCAGGCAGTCTGTGTATTTTATTCCATCGTGTTTGTGGGTCAAGCTATTGAATCATTATTCAAGTAGCTAACATAGCAGATTTTTCCAGTGGAAGAATATTGAATAATATGGACGTTCCTGCATTCTTCATACCATGTGCCATTATGGGAGTGCACAGATTCTAGCAGTCAACAGAAACAGCTTCCATCATTTGCTGGCATGGAGATGATATAAATATAACACTATTAGCTGGATTATATTTTTCCATATTTCCTTCTTTCTTTTCATATTTTCTTATTTGCATGCGTGTGTGTGTGTGTGTGTGTGTGTGTGTGTGTGTGTATGTATTCTACATGATGCTACTTTTAATTGAGACTTTTATCACTACCACCTCAAGCAAGTAAGTCTTATTTCTCTGAATAATGAGATCCTGGAATACATTTGGAATGGTTTTGAATCCACTCTACTATAGCACTGGGAAGCTGCCGATGCTAGATAATATAGTTAATAACACTATAATTTCTTTTTTTATTAATACATTTTTATTATTATTTCAGCTCATACAAACTTAATAGGTACACCAGTTCCCTCCTTCCCTCCTCCTCCCCCCGAACCCCTTGCTCTCCCTCCCCTCACCCCTGCTGCCCCATCCCCCCGTGCCTCCCGCCCCAATTCCCAGAGTCCTTTCTTGTGCATGCCTGACTCTCCTCTGGGCTCTCCTCTTCGATGATGTACAAGGACCCAGTGGCATTTCCCTGAACCCTTTCCTGTGTTCCCCTTAAGCATAGGAACACTACTGTGGCTGTCAATCCCTTGTCTCCAAGGATCTTGGTGCCTTTAGTAGATGATAGACTTTGTGAGGTCAATAGTGTGTTGGACATTGCGCAGGGCATGCAGAGTCCAATTATGATTGCTTTGGCCCTAACTTGTGTGGAGTATCTTGCAAATCATTGCTCCTCCCATCCTTTTGCTCTTACACTCTTACCGCCCCCTCTTCTGCAAATGTCCCTGAGCTTCAGGATGGGGACAGATTAATTTGGCCTAGTTCTAGGTGGTTGATATAGAGTCTCTGAAGTTCTAGATAGTGGTTCGTTGATTTGCTTTTGCAATCTTGTTGCTCCTGTAATGCCCTTCACTCCATCGTGATGGGCACTGTATGTCACCCCCTGCCAGAGACAGAAAGCTGTTAAACTGGAGTCTTATTATAAGAGCACATTCAAGGGTAGATGTAATACTTATACCCAAAAGTGGAATCGCAGGGTCATATGGCATTAGGCAATGGGAGCGGTCAATAATCCATTTGCAAAATGGTTACTTTTTAATCTGCCGGACTATATGCCCTCCCCTTCTGGTGAGTTCATACCCCCTTAGTTGTAAATGATCAGGAACGAATTGTGAACTTAACTAGGTGTCACATTACTTTCTTGATGGAGGCCTATTTTCTCTACTGTAACATGGTCACTTCTCTCCTTGTTTCTGGTGTGGCCCTCCAACCCCATCCCTTCTGTTCATAATCCTTGCAATTACTGTAGGTAATACATAGATTTACTTATGAGTGTCTCAAGATGGGCTGGGTGGGATTGGTATTAGGAGCCACCTATTAGGTGCTTACATATGGTGCTTAATTTTCTGGGTCTGGGATACTTCACTTAATATAATTGTTTCTAATGGCATCCATTTCCCGGCAAATTCCAGTAATTCATCATTTTTGATGGCTGAGTAGTACTCCATTGTATAGATGTACCACCGTTTCCTTATCCACTCGTCAACTGTTGGACATTTGGGTTGATTTCATGTCTTTGCTATTATAAAGAGTGCTGCTATGAACATGGTCGTGCTTGTGCTATCGAGGTGAACCTCTGCTGTATGGGGGGGTTATACCCAAAAGTGGAATCGCAGGGTCATATGGCATTTCAATCTTTAATTTCTTTAAGAATCTCCAGACGGCTCGCCAGAGTGGCTGTATGAGCCTGCACTCCCACCAGCAATGTAGGAGAGTTCCCCTCTCTCTACATCCTCTCATGCATTTGTTGTTGTTTGTGTTGTGGATTTTTGCCATCCTGACTGGGGTGAGATGATATCTCAGGGAAGTTTTGATTTGCACTTCCCTGATGGCTAAAGAAGTGGAGCATTTTTTAAGATATTTGTTAGACATTTTAATTTCATCCCTGGTAAAATTTCTTTTAAGTTCCAGGGCCCATTTTTTAATTGGGCCATTGGTTTCCTTGATGTTTAGTTTTCTAAGTTCTTTATGCACTCTGGATAATAGAGCTCTATCAGATATGTGATTAGTGAAGATTTTCTCCCATTCTGTGGGTTGCCTTTGAGCTCATGTTACAATTCCTTTATCTGAACAGGAGCTCTTTAATTTCACAGGATCCCAACTATTGAGAGTTGGTAGCAGTGACTGTGCCATTGGATGTCTGTTTAGGAAATGTTGGCCTAGCCCAATCACTTCGAGGGAGTTCCCTATCCTTTCAACTATAGTTTTTATAGTCTCTGGCCTTATATCAAGGTCCTTGATCCATTTGGAATTAAGTCTTGTGCATGGTGACAAGTACGGGTCCAGCTTTAATCTTCTGCATGTGGAGATCCAGTTTTGCCAGCACCATTTGTTGAAGATGCTGTTCTTTTTCCATTGGATTCTTTGGGCCCCTTTGTCAAAGACCAAATGGCTGTAATTTTGTGGGCTTATATCTGGGTCTTCAATCCTTATCCATTGATCTGTGTGTCTATTTTGGAGCCAGTACCAGACTGTTTTTATAACTATGGATTTGTAATATAGACTAAGGTTTGGTATGGTAATACCTCCAGCAGTGTTTTTGTTACTCAGGATTGTCTTTGCTATCTTGGGTCTTTTGTGCCTCCGTATGTGAATTGTGAGATTGTTTGGTCAACTTCTTTAAAGAATTGCTTTGGGATTTTGATTGGTATAGCATTGAATCTGTATATTGCCTTTAGTAGGATGGTCATTTTTACCATGTTGATTCTGCCAATCCAGGAACATGGGAGGTCTTTCCACCTTCTGATGTCTTCTGCAATTTCTTTCTTTAGGGTTTTAAAGTTTTCATTGTAAAGGTCTTTTACCTCCTTGGTTAGGTTTATACCAAGGTATTTCATTGTTTTTAGGAGCTATAGTGAATGGGATGGTTTCTCTCAAGGCTTTTTCACTTCTTTCATTCTGGGCATATAGGAAGGCCTCTGATTTTTGCACATTTATTTTGTATCCTGCCACCCTGCTGAACTTCTCAATTAGTTCCAGGAGCTTCCTGGTGGAGTTTTTGGGATCACTCAGGTATAAGTCATGTCATCTGCAAATAGGGATACCTTGACTTCTTCCTTGCCGATTCGAGTCCCTTTTATGTCCCTTTCTTGTCTTATGGCTTCAGCTAACACTTCAAGTACAATATTGAATAGAAGTGGTGAGAGTGGACAGCCTTGTCTAGTTCCTGATCAAAGTGGGAATGCTTCCAATTGTTCCCCATTGAGCATAATCCTTGCTGTGGGCTTGTTGTATACAGCTTTTATTATATTGATAAAGGTTCCTTCCATTCCTACTGTCTCTAGCGTTTTGTTCATAAAAGGCTTTTGGATCTTGTCAAAAGCTTTTTTGTATCTATCGAGAGTAGCATGTGGTCTTGGACTTTGGACTGGTTTACATGATGAATTACATTTATTGATTGGCGTATGTTGAACCAACCTTGTGTGCTGGGGATGAAGCCTACCTTGTCCCCGTGAATAATCTTTTTGATATCTTTTGAATATGATTTGCTAAAACTTTGTTGAGAATCTTTGCGTCTGTGTTCATCAGAGAGATTGGCCTACAGTTTTCTTTTTTAAGTGAGTCTTTATTAGGTTTTGGGATTAAAACGATATTAGCTTCATAGAAGGAATTTGGTAGTGTTCTTTCCTTTGCTATTTGATGGAACAGTTTAAGGAGTATTGGTATTATTAACTCCTTAAATGTCTGGTAGAACTCTGTGCTGAATCCATCTGGTCCAGGACATTTTTTGGTGGGAAGATTCAAGATTACTTCCTCAATTTCCTCATATGTTATAGAACTATTTAAATAATTCACAACTTCCTGATTCAATTTAGGTAAGTTGTGTTTACTTAGAAATTCATCCATCTCTTTTGTGTTGTCAAACTTCACAGAGTATAAGTTTTTGAAATATGATGTTATAATTCTCTGGATTTTTTGGGTATCTGTAGTGATAACTCCATGTTCATTTCTAATTTTGTTAATTTGGGTTTTCTCTCTCCTGCTTTTGGTTAATTTAGCTAGGGGTGTATCAATCTTTTTGATTTTTTCAAAGAACCAGCTTTTTGACTGGTTGATTTTTTCTTCGTTTTCTTAGTCTCGATTTCAGATATTTCTCCCCTTATTTTGCTAATCTCCTCTCTTCTACTACTTTTGGGATCAGATTGCTCTAGTTTCTCTAAAGCTTTAAGCTGCATTGTTAAGTTGTTTATTTCTGATGTTTCCATTTTTTTGATGTAGGCATTAAGAGCTATGAACTTACCTCTTAGAACTGCTTTCATTTTGTCCCAGAGATTTTGGTAAGTTTTCTTTTCGTTATCATTCACTTTCAGGAAATCTTGAATTTCCTTTTTAATTTCTTCCTGAATCCAGTTCTCATTCAGCATCATATTGTTACGTTTCTAGGAGTTAGTGTATGTTCTCTTGTTTGATGTGTTGTGGATGTCCAGCTTTAGGCCGTGGTGGTCTGACAGGGCACAGGTTAGAATTTCAACTTTCTTGTATATGCGTAGATTCGTTTTGTGGCCCAATATGTGATCTATTTTGGAGAAAGTTCCGTGTACTGCTGTTAAAAATGTGTATTCTTTGGTGTGTGGATGAAAAGTACGACAGAGATCTGTAAGGTGCATTTCAGTAAGGGTTTGGTTAAGCTCCAATGTGTCTCTGTTAAGTTTTTGACCTGATGTTCTATCCCATGTTGAGAGGGCGGTATTGAAATCTCCAAGAATTATCGTTTTGGGATTCATTTCTTGCTTTAGACGGTGCAGGGTTTGCTTAATGAATATGGGAGGAGCCGTATTGGGTGCACATATGTTCAGTATTGTGAAGTCTTCCTGGTGAATTGTACCTCTGACTAAAATGTAGTATCGATCTATGTCTATTAAGACTTTTTTTGGTTTGAAGTCCACTTTGTCCGATAGCATAATGGCTACCCCTGCCTGTTGTCTGCTTCCACTAGCTTGTAGAATTGTTGACCAGCCTTTTATTTTTAGGGCGTGCCTATCTTTTGTGGTGAGATGGGTTTCCTGCAGGCAGCAGATTGATGGGTAGTGATTTTTAATCCAAGTTTGTAATCTGTGTCTCTTAATCGGTGAATTAATTCCATTAACATTTAGTGTTATAATGGAGAAACTATTTTTACTTCCAGACATTTATTATGTTTAGTAGTTTTTGTAAGTATATTGCTTTGCTTTTAATGGTGTTATATTTGCCTTCTGTTCTCCTGGATATGCCTGTTTTTTTCTTCAGGGCTTGAGTATCATTTCTAGCATTTTTTGAAGGCCTGGTCTGGTGGACATGTATCCCTTCAAGTTGTCTTTGTGCTGGAAGATTTTTCTTTCTCCCTCGATCATGACTGATAGTTTTGCAGGGTAAATCAGCCTGGGTTGACAGTTTTGCTCATTCAATACTTGAAGTATTTCCCTTCAAGCTCTTCTTGCTTTTACTGTTTTGACTGAGAAGTGATTTGTTATTTTAATAGGTTTACCTTTAAAAGTGACTTGTTTTTTCTCCCTTGAAGCTCTCAGCACCAGTTCTTTATCTTGAATGTGGAGTGTTTTGATTATTATTTGCCCTGGTGTGCTTTTGTTTTGGTCTTATCTGTTTTGGGTGTGGAATGCCTCTTGTATATGGATGGGCCTCTCTTTTTTTAGATGAGGAAAGTTTTCCTTGATGATCGTTTGAAAAATTTCCTCAGGGATGGTAGTTTGAGATTCTTGCTCTGGTATTCCATGAATAAGCATGTTAGGCTTCTTCAGGGTGTCCCATATCTCTTGAATATTTCTCTCAAGTATCTTTTTGGCTTTAACAACCTCTTCCATTGAGCTGGTTAGTACTCCCACTTTATCTTCAAGGTCTGAAATTCTGTTTTCTGCTTTGTTAGTTCTTTTGATAAGACTCTCTGTGGAGTTCTGGGTTGAAGATAACTTGTCTTGTAGCTCAGTTTTAAACTCTGCTTGAGTCTGTTTTAACTGCTCTATGCCAGTTTTTGTTTCTTGCACTGTTTTTCTCAACTCCTCCAAATGTCTGTTGTGTTCCTCTTCAAAGCAATTGATTCGATTATTTAATTCCTCCCTGATTTCCTTTTTCATAGTATTGAACATGGTAATGATCATATTTTGAAAGTCGTTATCCTTGGTCAGGCGTTCTTGGCCTTTTTCCATGGGTTTGTTCTGGTTGGAGTCTAGGTCGTGGGGTGAGGCCCTGCTGGACTCCGTGCGCGCGTCCCAACCGGCGGAGCGGGGTGGGGTAAAGGGACACTATAATTTCTTCAGTAATTAGAAATTAGTTTGCCTTCCCAGTTCCTAAACCAAAATTTGGTATTAAAAACTTTCAATTAATAGATTATTATTTTTTGTTTTAATCACCAAAGATCACTCTCTTTTAGGGAAACTGCAACAGAATACCACAGGCCAGGTGACTCAAACAGCAGATAGCCTCTCCCTAAGTATCAGTCTGTCAACCTTCTATTCAGTCTTATAGAGTCACACTTGTGGCTCTTTGGATTAGTAGCCACCCATGTGACCTCGCAATTTATATAAATGAAGGTAACTCTGAATTGTTACACATGACAGAACAGAATGCCTTTAACTTTGCAACATGTGAGCTTCCATGCCTCCACATGATACACACCTATTTAAAGACTTATTTCTTTTTCTTTTTAAAAAATATTTTGTGTGTGTGTGTATGTGTGTGTGTGTGTGTGTGTGTGTGTGTGTGTGTGTGCATATGATGTGTAAGTATGGGCATAGGTGCCACAGCATGCACAGGGTCAGAGCGAAAATTTGTGAAGTTGCATCCCTCCTTTAAGTAGGTTTTAGGTATCAAACTAGTCTTTACAACAATTAGATATCAGTTACTCACTCAGGAGAAGTCTAATATTAAAATACTTTTTCTTAAAATTTGTATATAGGATCTGCATTTCTGATAAGAAAAACTAAGGAAGGTTTGTGGTTTTATTATCTCTTATGAGTTCTTCTGTGGTAGTAGTGTTTGTCTTGTAACATGTGGAGGTATGGAGGCTCACATGTTATAAAGTTAAGAGCACTCTGTTCTGTCATATGCAACAATTTAGAGTTACCTTAATTTACTTAACAAACATATTACCAATACCTTTTATGCTGAAGAAGTCTTCCAGGTAGCCAAAGATGGAGACGCATTAAATGGAACAGATATTTGGCTTTGCGCTCACTAAGCCCACAGTGCAGAAGGACTTTTGTTTCTTCATGAAAGTAATTATTTTGAATTTTTTTATTGTTTTGAAATTTAAGACAAAACACTACAACCTTTCATGTCTGACAGTACATTCATGTTTCATGATGGCAAGAATCTTTGCTTTTCATTCAAACAACATATGACAAGCACTTATAGCATGCCTGGAACACATTAGATTGTCAATAAATATTTGTGAAATTAAAAGCTACCTTTGGTTAAATTTCTCCTGCATATTAAGGGACCATGAATATGTCACTGGGTGAAAGTTTCGATAGTTTTATCTCATTAACAATAGGAAGTTAGAGCAGCTAGACAGCTTGGCAAGTAAAGGCTCTTGTCTACATGATTGACAGCTTGCTTTTGATGCCTGGAACCTACATGGTGGTAAGAGAGAAATGACTCCTAACAGTTGTCCCCTGAGCTCCTCATGTGTGCTGCAGCATATTCGGCCACACACAAAATAAATTTCAAAGGAATTAGAAAGTCATTTTTGTAAATCTCTTTCTATCATCCACATAAATCAAGTGTTCCAAGTGATACATTTTGATTTCTGAGTATGTGGACAAATCTCTGCTCTGTAATTATCACATACTTTGACAGTCTTTCTTCTGTGACCATGTTTGCTCACTGGCACCCTCCATCAATGAAGCTATTAGAGTGTCCTCACCATTGCCGCATTGGGCCATGAGTGCACACGTGGTTTCTGTATGGTGTGTTGCCTGCTAGTGCTTCTGAGAGCACAACAGTTTCCTCTGGGTGCATCTCACTTCACCACAATGGTGGTGCTCGTGCTCCTTCAGATCCCTTTTGAGAGAAGGATTATCTGCAGATATGATGGCAGGGCTCCCTTCAGCGAGTTTCTGTGCAAGGCCTGGGAAGGGACAGGAGGGCCATGCTGTCCCCTCACATACCTCTTCTCTTCTGTCGAATGACAGCCAGCTGACACACTATAATCTCAGCCTGTTCTACCACTGTGAGATTAGAGTAGACAACAGCATGATGCTCAAGGATTAGATCTTGTCCAATATTACAAAACTAGAACATTGCAGGGGACAGTAGTATTCTATCAAGGCAAGAGCAATTTCTAATCTAATTCTGTTGTAAAGATTTGGCCATGTCAAAAATACTACTTTTGTAATTTTAGAAAACGGAACGTTTATGACTTTGAATAAGAAAACTAACTGCTTGGGTAGGTAGAACACAATCATAAACATGTACTTGTAGCTTCTTTCTGAATATTCTTCTATTATGATGTTGCATATAGTACTATTATTACCATGAAAGTACAAGTAAAGTTCTTACTTAATTAGGGATCCCTTTCTCTCTGGAAGGAGGAAAACTTCCAAATTGCAGGGAAATATTAGCAAATCATCCAGTTATGAATATGTAGTATGAAATTTCAGCTTTTAAGATCTTATGCACTCCACGGATACTCCTTATCCTGTATGCTTTTGCAAAAATTGCATTAGGAGAAATTTATTTCCCATTTCAGTCAATTCAGTGCAACTAGCCACAAATGAATTAACACAAAATCTTATTTAAAGTAGGTTTTCGTGGGGTTGGGTGCTGAGAAGATGGAGCAGTTCTCAGCATACTAGCTTTCTGAAAATGTGTGAGAGAGGAAAGGTGAAGGGAGGCAGGCTAAAGGCAGCTACAAGCCAAAAAAATTCAATAAAAGGCATTACAATGAGCATGACATCTGAACTGCATAAATACTGAATCTAAATTAACACTATAAAGCAGAATGCTCCCTGAGCTTGTAGCAGAATAATGCTAGAATTAAAAAGTTTCTGTGGTAAGTTTCACCACAAATGGCAATTACTGTGGATGGTCCCTTGAAACTCAATAGGCATTCTTGTTGTGATAGGCAGATGCCCAAGGGCTCCTGACCTGGTTCTAAATCTCTATGACTCAGATGGTTGTCTTGTGGGGATAGACTCAGAAACAGTGCTGGTGGAAACAGTGAACAGACATTGTTGGGAGGATAAGGCCAGAACCAGAACATCATGCAGAGAGTAGATTGGTAGGGAAGAGAATTGGAGGGATCTAGGAAGCACCATGAAAATAAAAAGGGCTCATAAGAAACAGAGAGAAAAGGAATTTTAAGGAAGTGTGTAGAGAGGGTTACAGAATACATAAACCATGAAATGTGAAGAGGGAATGAATGTTGGTGGTGGAGAGTGGTGCAGGAGAGGATGTGGGAGAGATGAGCTGCGGGGACAGGAGGGTCAAGCAAAGTGATGTATGAAAATGCATTAAGGAAACAAGTCACTTCATATGTTAATTTGAGTGTATTACTTAGTAAGTATACTGATTGAGACATGTTACTTTATATGGTTGATTGAAAATAAAGTAAGTGTAAGTGAAAAGAGAACCAGTACATCGAGTGTGTGTGTGTGTGTGTGTGTGTGTGTGTGTGTGTGTATGCTCAACTTTGCATGGGACTATGGAGAAGAGAGGTTGACATCAGGTGTCTTCTTTTGTAGCTCGCCATCTTATTATTTTAGATAGTGTCTCATTGAACCTAGAGCTCAGAGTTTTAGCTAGAGCTAGTCAGCAAGCTCCTGGGTTCTACCTATCTCTGCTCATTCTAGTGTCAATGAAATGTACTGGATCTGAACTCCTCTTGAGTACACAGCAAGCACTTTACTCACTGAGACATCTTCCTAACTCCCAAACTGTGGCCCTCAAGGAAAGTGGATTGACTTGTCATTGACAGGAGTTAAGAAACCTGGTTAAGCAAGCACTGTACTGGCTATAAGAACCTTAGGAACTGATTTATGCAACATGATCTTTGTGATTACAATCAAAATGACTCTCTGTAACTGGGTCATTAAACAATAAATTCAGATCCTCTTTTCTACTGACCCACTGTATTGACTTTTAAAATTCTTTTCAAATGCCTACTTTACTGGTGAATTTCTTTGAGTCATAAAACTCTCCATCATTGTTGCTCTAGCTTCAGTGATCTGAGAGTCCTTTCTCCTGAACAGAAGACAAAGACCCTGATTGCTTCTCAGCTTTGGCAGCAGGAAAACCTCTTAGCAATGAACTTCTGGCTGCATATCTGATTCTGCACATCTGCATTTTCCTACTTCTGTTCCTCAGGCTGGGCTTTTCTCATCCATGCTTTCTGAATGCATCTCTGTTTTTTTTTTTTTTTTTTTGACATTTAAATGTCTTAGCTACATGTTCTTAGCAACAAGCTCTGAATTTCTCATAGCCTTCCTCTTTGACTCTGCACATTTTGCAGGCTGGGATGTATTAATGCATTCCCAGTGGACGTGAATAACTGACCTGTCCATTAGCTCTTGGGCCCAATGCTTTGGAAGAGAAAATGGGATCTTGTGATAGGAACTTTTGAACTCAAGCATACTTTAATATAATCACACATTCTGTTTTCCCCCTGATATTCCGTACATTCCACTTCAATCTCTTTGTGACCAAAAAAATTTGAAGCTCTGTTAGTAAAGGAAAAAAAAAACACCCAGACTTAAAAGACCCCCAGATAGAAGATCAATAGGCTCTGAGGGCAATTATCTAATTCATCTGGGTCACCCTCACCTTTATTGCTAAAAGAACTGGCTTTATTTCAATTCAGTCATAAAACCAAGTAGTTATTAGCTAGAAAACAGGCAAGCAGTTCTCCCACGATGGCCACAGTTAAGAACAATTATGGTATTAAGTTCATGGATACCGAAGAGATTAATAGACTTTTCAAGGAGTTTTATGGACAATTATATATGAATGATAACGGCACTATGTGTTAAGGGAAAAGCCCATATATCTGCATTTGCTTAAATGTGAGCAAATTTTGGAAGGAAAAGATACTTTCTTGAACAAAGCTATTCTTCCTGCTTAAAACTGCTGGAGTTCTAAAACTGACTAGGTAAGGTCAGTCTGCCGCCAGATCCATTAGGGCTTTGCATTAAAGATTTCATTAATCTTGTGTAGATTGTGTGATAATAAGACTATTTTATCTCAAATGATCCTAGCCTGGATTTTGCTTGACATGTGTTTTATTAAGTGCTCTTATCTGCCATCTTAATAATCCAGTGCTGGTATTTATTAAATTTTTTTAAAAATCACATTTTTATGCAGTTTTTTTTATTTCACTTAGCTGAAAGTGTTTTATGGTTTCTGTATTAGTTAGCCCTGTTTTTTGTGCTGTTGCAATGTAAAAGAATTTTCTCTTTATTGTCCTGTCCTGTCCTTCCCCTGTGCATCAGCTCTGCTAGTCACTCCCTGAGTTACTGCCTCAGACTGTGTTTGCAGCAGCTGGCTGAACATTGTCTTCTGTTTGCAGGGAAGTACCACTGATTCCTCACTGAAGAAAAAGGAAAGGAATTATACAGTCCTTAAAGAGTGTTTTGGAAACTGTAGTCAGAACTATTTTATAGGCTGAAAAGTGATGTTTAAGTGTTTCTTTGATAAGCTTTTCACCCCTAATTCTAACTAGGCTTTTTATTTATTATATTTTAATTATTTTTTAATATTTATTTAGTGAGAGAGAGAGAGAGAATATTGCATGTTCCTGTAGAAGACCAAGGGTGACTTTGGGAATCATCCTGGATTGTTTCTCTTTCCTTTTTCCTTCACTCTGGGATTGCCAAGTCTCCCCTCACTAGGTTCAAAAGTGTAGGCTGCTACCATTTCTGCCTGACATTTTTTAACATGGGACCTGGGATTCAAACATCAGGATTTTCTGCTTGGGAGGCAATCTTAATTCCTGAGCCATCTCTTCTTTCCTATTGATAGATTTTAAAGTAGAATCTTAGGTTAAGGTTTTTCTTCTTTTTTTTTAACATTTTTTATTGTCTCCGCTCATACAAACTTAATAGGTGCCCGGTTCCCTCCCTCCCTTCTCCTCCCCCCCCCACCCCTCTGCTCACCCTCCCCTCACCCATCCCTCACCACCCTCCAGTGCTTCCCCTCCCCCAATCCCCGGAGAATCCTTTAATCTGCATGCCAAACTCTCCTCTGGGTCCTCCTCTCTAATGATGTACAAGGACCCAGCGGCATTTCCTTGAACCCTTTCCTTTGTAACCCTTAAGCATAGGAACACTATTTTGGCTGTCAATCCCTTGCCTCCAGGATCTTGGTGTTTTTAGCAGATGCTAGACTTTGTGAGGTCAGTAGTGTGTTGGACATTGCGTAGGGCATGCAAAGCCCAATTATGATTGCTTCGGCCCTAATTGTGTGGAGCATCTTGCATATCATTGCTCCTCCCAGCCTTGTGCTCTTACACTCTTACCGCCCCCTCTTCCGCAAATTTCCCTGAGCTTCAGAGTGGGGAGAGATTAGGCTGGCCTAGTTCTAGGTGGTTGACATAGAATCTCTGAAGTTCTGGATTATGGTTTGTTGATTTTCTTTCACGGTTTTACTGCTCCTGCAATGCCCTTCACTCCATCCTGATAGGTATTGGATGTCACCCCCTGGCCAGAGATAAAAGGCTGTTAAACTCTTGTCATAAGAGTATATTCAAAGGTAGATGTAATAAAAGTAGGAAACCACAGTGAGGGAGGGGTCAATCACCCATTTGCAAAATGGTTACTTTTTATCTGCCAGACTATATGCCCTCCCCTTCTGGTGAGATCATACCCCCTTAGTTGTAGATGATCAGGAACGAAAAGTTTCTGAACTTAACCAGATATCTCATTTCTTACTTGTAGTCCTTGATGGGGGCCTATTTTCTCTGCTGTAACATGGTCCCCTCTCTCCTTGTTTCTGGTGTGGCCCTCCTACCCCATCCCTCCTGTTCAAATTCCTTGCAATTACTGTATTACAGAGATTTATTGTCAAGTGTCTCTAGGTAGGCTGGGTGGCTTTGGTACTGGGAGCCACCTATTAGGGAGTACATACGGTGCTTAATTTTCTGGGTCTGGGATATTTCACTCAATATAATTGTTTGTAATGACATCCATTTCCTGGCAAATTCCAGTAATTCATCATTTTGATGGCTGAGTAGTACTCCATTGTATAGATGTACCACAGTTTCCTTATCAACTCGTCAACTGTTGGACATTTGGGTTGATTCCATGACTTTGCTAATGTAAACAGTGCTGCTATGAACATGGTCACACTTGTGCTATCAAGGTGGACCTCTGCTGCATGGGGAGTTATTCCCAAAAGTGGAATCGCAGGGTCATATGGCATTTCAATATTTAAATTCATTAAGAATCTCCGGATAGCTCGCCAGAATGGCTGTATGAGTCTGCATTCCCACCAGCAATGTAGCAGAGTTCCCCTCTCTCCACATCCTCTCCAGCACTTGTTGTTGTTTGTATTGTGGATTTTTGCCATCCTGACCGGGGTGAGATGTTATCTCAGGCAAGTTTTGATTTGCATGTCCCTGATGGCTAAAGAAGTGGAGCATTTTTTAAGATATTTGTTAGACATTTTAATTTCATCCCTAGTGAAGTTTCTTTTAAGTTCCAGGGCCCATTTTTTAATTGGGCCATTGGTTTCCTTGATGTTTAGTTTTCTAAGTTCTTTATGCCCTCTGGATAATAGAGCTCTATCAGATATGTGGTTAGTGAAGATTTTCTCCCATTCTGTGGGTTGCCTTTGAGCTCGTATTACAATTCCTTTATCTGAACAGAAGCTCTTTAATTTCACAAGATCCCAACTATTGAGAGTTGGTAGCAGTGACTGTGCCATTGGGTGTCTGTTGAGGAACTGTTGTCCTAGCCCAATCAGCTCGAGGGAATTCCCTACCCTTTCAACTATGGTTTTTATGGACTCTGGCCTTAAATCAAGGTCCTTGATCCATTTGGAATTAAGTCTTGTACATTGTGACAAATATGGGTCCAGTTTTAATCTTCTGCATGTGGAGATCCAGTTTTGCCAGCACCATTTGTTGAAGATACTGTTCTTTTTTCCATTGGATTTTTGGGCCCCTTTGTCAGAGACCAAATGGCTATAGTTTTGTGGGCTTATATCTGGGTCTTCAATCCTTATCCATTGATCTGTGTGTCTATTTTGGAGCCAGTACCAGGCTGTTTTTACATCTATGGATTTGTAGTATAGACTAAGGTTTGGTATGGTGATACCTCCAGCAGTGTTTTTGTTACTGATTGTCTTTACTATCCTGGGTCTTTTGTGCCTCCATATGAACTTTGAGATTGTTTGGTCAACTTTTTTGAAGAATTGCTTTGGGATTTTAATTGATATAGCATTGAATTTGTATATCGCCCTTGGAAGGATGGCCATGTTTACGATGTTGATTCTACCAATCCAGGAACACGGGAGGTCTTTCCACCTTCTGGTGTCTTCTGTAATTTCTTTCTTGAGGGTTTTGAAGTTTTTATTGTAAAGGTCTTTTACCTCCTTGGTTAGGTTTATACCAAGGTATTTCATTTTTTTAGGGGCTATAGTAAATGGGATTGACTCTCTCAGGACTTTTTCACTTCTTTCATTCTGGGCATATAGGAAGGCCACTGATTTTTGTACATTTATTTTGTATCTTGACACCTCTGCTGAACTTCTTCTGTATTAGTTCCAGGAGCTTCATGGTGGAGTTTTTGGGATAACTCAGGTATAGGATCATGTCATCTGCAAATAGATACAACTTGACTTCTTCCTTGCCAATTTGAATCCCTTTTATTTCCCTTTCTTGTCTTATGGCTTCAGCTAACACTTCAAGTACAATATTGAAAAGAAGTGGTGACAGTGGACAGCCTTGTCTAGTTCCTGATTGAAGTGGGAATGCTTCAAGTTTTTCCCCGTTGAGTATAATTCCTGCTGTTGGCTTGTTGTATACAGCTTTTATTATATTGATAAAGGTTCCTTCCATTCCTACCTTCTCTAGGGTTTTGATCATAAAGGGCTGTTGGATCTTGTCAAAAGCTTTTTCTGCATCTATCAAGAGTGGTCTTGGATGTTGGATTGGTTTATATTATGAATTACATTTATTGATTTGCATAAATTTACCAACCTTGTGTGCCTGGGATAAAGCCTACTTCGTCCCCGTGAATGATCTTTTTGATATGTTTTTTTTTTAATTTTTTTTATTATTTATTCAACTGTGCGCATCTGCATGTGTATGTGCCCGCACGTGTGTGTGTGTGTCTGTGTGTGTGTGTGTCTGTGTATGTGTAGAACCACGGACGAACGCGAACCACCATGGACACCTCCACCTCCTTCTGCCCCAGGATTCACAGGCTCCGTCCTACCAGGACCAGAAGCGCAGGCCGCCCCCACTTCTGCCCGGCGTCTATACGTGGGATCTGGGATCTGAACTCAGGACCTTCCGCCTACAAGGCGGAGGCTTAACTCCTGAGCCACCTCTCCAGCCCCTTGATATGTTTTTGAATCCGATTTGCTAAGACTTTTTTGAGAATCTTTGCATCTCTGTTCATCAGAGAGATTGGCCTGTAGTTTTCTTTTTTAAGTGCATTTATTAGGTTTTGGGATTAAGACGATATTAGCTTCACAGAAGGAATTTGGTAGTGCTCCTTCCTTTGCTATTTGGTGTAACAGTTTAAAGAGTATTGGTGTTATTGACTCCTTAAATGTCTGGTAGAACTCTGTGATGAATCCATCTGGTTCAGGACATTTTTTGGTAGGAAGATTTGAGATTGTTTCTCAATTTCCTCATATGTTATAGGACTATTTGAATAATTCACAGCTTCCTGATTCAATTTAGGTAGTATTGTGTTTACTTAGAAATTCATCCATCTCTTTTTTGTTGTCAAACTTCACAGAGAATAATTTTTTGAAATATGATGTTATAATTCTCTGGATTTCTTGGGTATCAGTAGTGATAACTCCATGTTCATTTCTAATTTTGTTAATTTGCATTTTATCTCTTGCTTTTGGTTAATTTAGCTAGGGGTGTATCAATCTTTTTAATTTTTTCAAAAAACCAGCTTTTTGACTGGTTGATTTTCTCTATTTTTTTCCTAATCTCAATTTCAGATATTTCTCAACTTATTTTGCTAATCCCCCTCCTCTACTGCTTTTGGGATCAGATTGCTCTAGTGTCTCTTATGCATTTTGCTGCATTGTTAATTTATTTATGTCTGATGTTTCCATTTTTCTGATGTAGGCATTAAGAACTATGAACTTACCTCTTAGGACGGCTTTCATTGTGTCCCAGAGATTTTGGTAAATTGTATTTTCATTATCATTCACTTTCAGGAAATCTTGAATTTCCTTTTTAATTTCTTCTGAATCCAATTCTCATTTATAATCATAGTGTTAAGTTTCCAGTAGTTAGTGTATTTTTGTTGCTTGTTGTGTTGTGGATGTCAAGCTTTAAGCCGTGGTGGTCTGATAAGGTTCAGGCTAGAATTTCAACATTCCTGTATATGTGGAGATTCATTTTGTGGCCCAATATGTGATCTATTTTGGAGAAAGTTCCGTGCCCTGCTTAGAAAATGTGTATTCTTTGGTGTGTGGATGAAAAGTACGACAGAGATCTGTAAGGTGCATTTCAGTAAGGGTTTGGTTAAGCTCCAAAGTGTCTCTGTTAATTTTTTTACCTGTATATCTATCCCATGTTGAGAGGGCGGTATTGAAATCTCCAAGAATTATCGTTTTGGGATTGATTTCTCGCTTTAGACGGTGCAGGGTTTGCTTAATAAATATGGGAGGGAGCCGTATTGGGTGCATATATGTTCAGTATTGTGAAGTCTTCCTGGTGAATTGTACCTGTGACTAAAATGTAGTGTCCATCTGTGTGTCTTATGATTTTCTTTGGTTTGAAGTCCACTTTGTCCAATGGCATATGGCTACCCCTGCCTGTTTTCTGCTTCCACTAGCTTGTAGAATTGTTGACCAGCCTTTTATTTTTAGGGCGTGCCTGTCTTTTGTGGTGAGATGGGTTTCCTGCAAGCAGCAGATTGATGGATTGTGCTTTTTAATCCAAATTTGTAATCTGTGTCTCTTGATCAGTGAGTTAATTCCATTAACATTTAGTATTATAATGGAGAAACTATTTTTACTTCCAGACATTTATTAGGTTTAGAAGTTTTTGTAAGTATATTGCTTCACTTTTAATAGTGTTATACTTCCTTCTGTTCTCCCAGATATGCCTATTTTTTCCTTCAAGCTTGAGTATCATTTCTAGCATTTTTTGAAGGCCTGGTTTGGTGGACATGTGTCCTTCAAGTTGTCTTTGTGCTGAAAGATTTTTCTTTCTCCCTCAATCATGAAGGATAGTTTTGTGGGATATATCAGCCTGGGTTGACGGTTTTGCTCATTCAATACTTGAGGTATGTCTCTCCAAGCTCTTCTTGCTTTTACTGTTTCGACTGAGAAGTCCTTTGTTATTTTAATAGGTTTACCTTTAAAAGCGACTTGTTTTTTCTTCCTTGAAGCTCTCAGCACCATTTCTTTATCTTGAATGTGGAGTATTTTAACTATTATTTGCTGTGGCGAGTTTCTATTTTGGTCATATCTGGGGTGCAGAATGCTTCTTTTATATGAATGGGCCTCTCTTTTTTTAGATGAGGAAAGTTTTCCTTGATGATCATTTGAAAAATTTCCTCAGTGTGGTATTTTGAGATTCTTGCTCTGGTATTCCATGAATACCCATGTTATGCTTCTTCAGGGTGTCCCATAACTCTTGAATATTTCTCTCAAGTATCTTTTTGGCTTTAACAACCTCTTCCATTGAGCTGGTTAACATTCCCACTTTATCTTCAAGGTCTGAAATTCTGTTTTCTGCTTAGTTAGTTCTGCTGATAAGACTTTGTGGAATTCTGGGTTGAAGATAACTTGTCTTGTAGCTCAGTTTTAAACTGTGCTTGAGTCTGTTTCAACTGCTCTATGCCTGTTTTTGTTTCTTGCACTGTTTTTCTCAACTCCTCCAGGTGTCTGTTGTGTTCCTCCAAGCGATTGATTTGGTTATTTAATTCCTCCCGGATTTCCTCTTTCATAGTATTTAACATGGTAATGATCATGTTTTGAAACTCATTATCCTGGGTCAGACTTTCTTGGCCATTTTCCGTGGGTTTGTTCTGGTTGGAGTCTAACATTATGGGATTAATTCCTTCAGTGGGAGATTTGTTTACTTTAGTATTGTTTCTCATGGATTTGCACTTTGAGTTGGGCATTGTCGTTTTAACTCTTAAGATCGTCTTTCAATTTCTGTGCGTTTTTCACTAAACTGAATTATTTGGCCTGGGTTTCTGAGGGTGGGCGGGACGGAACTTACCTAGGTGGTGGTGAGTCCCAGCTGTACCGCGCACATCCCAAGTAGTAGGGTGGGGGTAAAGGGAGGATGGGGTGGTGAGCGGGGCACTATTTAACCTGTGGGAGCTGGGGTGGGCCTGGGCGCAGGGGGTCCTCCTCCGCGGCCCTCGGGAGCTGTGAGCTCCAGCTGGCTGGTGGGAGGAACTGGGTCCCTTGGTCTGCCTGGGGTTCTGGAGGTGGGCGGGGGAGGAGCTTACCTAGGTGGTCTTGAGTCCCGGCTGGACCGCGCGTGTGCGCGCGATTCCCAGGCGGCGGAGTAGGGGTGAAAAGGCGGTTTTTCTTTTTATAGCCAGACAATGTGATGACAGCATTAGAGTACTCTTTACAAAAGTCATGTTTTCTTAAAGGTACAAGTAAACACTTTTCAGATTTCTAGATGCTTTCTAGTCAACTTCATCTGAGACTAAATGGTTTTGGGAGGCTGATGCTGTTAGGGATCAGGAGATTTGAATAGGCCCCACTTCCTGTTTCTCTGTTAGCATTGGAATGGAATCTGAAGTCCAGCACACATACATGATGGACTCCTTCCGTTTGTACACCTAGATCTGTCAATCAGGATTCCAGGCCCCAAGAAATCTTATTCACCTGGAAGTATGCTAAAAAGAATCTCTTAGTGAGATTCCTGGCTTCTTTTTGGCAGACGCCCCTTCATTAATTCACATCAGAAGCTCAATTTCTCTTTCCTTTCCCTATATTTTCTATTTCCTTTAAATCTAGACATGTATCTCCTGCTTATCTCTCTCCTGCCCACAGCTATGTGATTCCCAGCATGCATGTCAAGATTTCCTACCTCACAGGATTTGCACCCTGCAGACACTGTTATTTTTCTTTTAATGCCTTATTTTTGTTTTAGAATTAACTTTCACTCTTATTTATCCTTGACTCTGCCCTGTCTCTTAATTCATTAGAAGACATCAGTACAATTATAGCTAAATTTCAATTTTTAAGGAAAGATTAATTGTTTCTTTAACCTCAAAGCTTCCAATGAAATGAAGTCCTTGGTTAGAAGGGGATAACTGCACAATTGTAAAGGATCACGTGTTAAGTACAATGCTACTTGAGATACTTGTTCTTAAACTAAATTCCAAGACTAGCACAGAGTTTCTAAGTTAGCAGTTTGGAACTAGAGGCAAGAGTCTACTATTTTCAAGTATCTCTGGAGGGCTAATGAAAGAGGTTTTGGAATTTACCAATAGATGATTGGCTCAAGGAATGACAAATCTCTCTCTCTTTTCCTACATATTAAGGATAATCATATCATTTTTACATTATTGTCCAGTTTAAATCCATCTATCCATTCATCTACATTCCTCCCTCTGTCCCTCCCTCCCTCTGTCCCTTCCTCCCTCTGTTCCTCCCTTCCTCCATTATTTGATCCATCCTTAAGTAGTTTTAGAGCAGCCATGCTGGGACCATCTCTGAAGGTTTTAGAAGGTCATCTCCCACTCCTGGGATTACCCTGAAGGAACACACTCTTGCCAATTTCCCCTAACCTTCTGGTTTGTGAAAGAATATGACTCTTCATTACAGATAAGCCCTATCATGAAGTACAAGATCAACTGGGCTGGACCCTAATATGGACAAACCAATGAAATATAGAAGACCAAAAGCTCCAATCAGGTTTGCAGAAACTGGAGTTAACCAATGAGGGAAAGCCATTTTTTCTGGGCTTGCCTAAGTGTGTAAATGTACCTGAACCTGGCAGCCATCTTTGGTACTACATGTCTGGAATCCATGTCCTTTTCAGCTCTTTGCTTCTCATGGGTTACATGCGTGGAGTTCATGAGTTCTTTAGGGCACCTGCCTGTCTGGAGTCCTTGAGTTCTATTCTCTCCTTTAATAAACTCTATCTTAATCTTCTACATGTGTTCTAGTTTTAATCTTCAACTCCTAAACACAAGAAACTGGATAAATGCAGACCCCATAACAATTCAGTCTAGTGTGTGTGTGTGTGTGTGTGTGTGTGTGTGTATCTGTCTGTCTCCTAGGATTTGGTTTATTAGATGTGGTTAGGTGGGGTTGAGACTATTGTTATTTAATCCAAGGCCACATGCTGTTGGTGGAACTGCCTAGATGACAATGTCAGGGGCGGCAATCACAGCTTCTTAGAAGAGGTGACATACAGCACCTAGCAAATAATTCTGCAGATTCTGAGACAGCTGTTGCAATGCTCCTGTTGCTAATAGCAACTAGAGTTTACAGGGCAGAAGACCCCGGTCTCCCTAAGCAACTGAATCTATTCATGAAATTTCTCTTCTCCTATCTCCTGAATCTGGCAGAATCAGCATTTTCCCTCAAAAAGTAAGGAGTCCAGGTCATTTTCTATTTTTTCACACGTTATTAAACTAAGTCAGAATAAAGTATCTTGCTGATATTTGCAGATGGGCACAAATGCTGTCTTAGTGCATTCTTGAAGTAACAAGTGAACAAACTGATGTGAAATTAATAATTCGGCCCTTTACCACCCGCCCAGGACGCGCAGTCCAGCTGGGACTCACAGCGACCCAGGTAAGCTCCCCCCACCCACCCCCAAGGCAGCCCACTGGACCCAGCTTCTCCCACCAGCCAGCGGGAGCCGGCACTGTGCTGGGTGGGGGAGGACCGCCCTGGGCCACGCCCCAGATCCCCAGGTTAAATAGCACCCCGCCACCTACACCTCCTCCCTTTCCCCACCTGCCCAGGACAACGCAGTCCAGACAGGACTCACAGCAACCTAGGTAAGCTCCCCCGCCCACCCACAAACCCCAGGCATGCCAGTGTTCCCAGCTCCTCCCACCAGCCAGCTGAAGCAGGAGCTGCTCCAGGCCTAATAATTCAGTTCAGTGAAAAAGGCACAGAAATTGAAATGTCTTAAGAGTTAAAATGACAATGCCCAAGTGAAAGTGCAAATCCATGAGAAACAACATCCAAGAAAACAAATATCCCACTGAAGGAATTAATCCCATAATGATGGACTCTACCCAGAACAAACCCATGGAAAATAGCCAAGAAAGTCTGACCCAGGATAATGAGTTTCAAGACATGATCATTACCATGTTCAATACTATGAAAGAGGAAATCCAGGAGGAATTAAATAACCACATCAATCACTTTGAAGAGAAACACAACACACACTTGGAGGAGTTGAGAAAAACAGTTCAAAAAACAAAAATAGGCATAGAGCAGTTAAAACACACTGAAGCAGAGTTTAAAACTGAACTAAAAGACAAGTTATCTTCAACCCAGAACTCAACAGAGAGTCTTATCAGCAGAACTAACGAAGCAGAAAATAGAATTTCAGACCTGGAAGACAAAGTGGGAGTATTAACCAGCTCAATGGAAGAGGTTGTTAAAGCCAAAAAGATACTTGACAGAAATATCCAAGAGATATGGGACACCCTGAAGAAGCCTAACATGCGTATTCATGGATACCAGAAGAAGAATCCCAAAATACCACACCTGAGGAAATTTTTCAAACTATCATCAAGGAAAACTTTCCTCATCTAAAAAAAGAGAGGCCCATCCATATAAAAAAGTCATTCCCCACCCCAAACAGATATGACCAAAATAAAAACTCGCCATGGCAAATAATAGTTAAAACACTCCACATTCAAGATAAAGAAATGGTGCTGAGAGCTTCAAGGGAAAAAAAAAAGTCACTGTTAAAGGTAAACCTATTAAAATAACAAATGAATTCTCAATGGAAACAATAAAAGCAAGAAGAGCTTGGAGAGACATACTTCAAGTATTGAATGAGCAAAAATGTCAACCCACGCGAAACTGATTTACCATGCGAAACTATCCATCATGATCGAGGGAGAAAGAAAAATCTTCCAGCACATAGACAACTTGAAGGGATACATGTCCACCAAGCCACACCTTCAAAAAATGCTAGAAATGATACTCAAGCTTGAAGAAAAAAACAGGCATATCCAGGAAAACAGAAGGGAAGTATAATACACCAAAACCTGAAAGTGAAACAATACACTTACGAAAGTCACTAAACATAATAAATGTCTAGAATTAAAAATAGTTTCTCCATTAGAACATTAAATGTTAATGGAATTAACTCACTGATCAAGAGACACAGATTACAAACTTGGATTAAAAATCACAATCCATCAATCTGTTGCCTCCAGGAAGACCATCTCACCACAAAAGATAGGCACATCCTAAAAATGAAAGGCTGGTCAAAAATTCTGCAAGCTAATGGATCCAGAAAACAGGCAGGGGTAGCCATTATGCTATCGGACAAAGTGGACTTCAAACCAAAAAAAAATCACAAGAGACACAGATGTATACTACATTTTAGTCACAGGTACAATTCACCAGGAAGACTTCAAAATACTGAACATATATGCATGCAAGTACGCCCCTCCCCCACATTCATCAAGCAAACCCTACAATGTCTAAAGCGAGAAATTAATCCCAAAATGATAATTCTTGGGATTTCAACACCGCTCTCTCTACATGGGATAGATCATCAGGTCAAAAACTTAACAGAGACACTTTGGAACTTAATCAAACCCTTACTGAAATGGACCTTACAGATCTCTATCGAACTTTTCACACGCACACCAAAGAATACACATTTTCTCAGCAGCACACGGAACTTTCTCCAAAACAGATCACATATTGGGCCACAAAATGAATCTCCACATATACAGGAATGTTGAAATTCTAGCCTGTACCTTATCAGACCATCACGGCCTAAAGCTTGACATCCACAACACAACAAGCAACAGAAAATACACTAACTCCTGGAAACTTAACACTATGATGCTGAATGAAATTGGATTCAGGAAGAAATTAAAAAGGAATTTCAAGATTTCCTGAAAGCGAACAATAATGAAAATACAACTTACCAAAATCTCCGGGACACAATGAAAGCCGTCCTAAGAGGTAAGTTCATAGCTCTTAATGCCTACATCAAAAAATTGGAAACAACAGAAATAAATAACTTAACAATGCAGCTAAATGCATAAGAGACACAAGACCAATCTGATCCTAAAAGCAGTAGAAGGTAGATTAGTTAAATAAGGGGAGAACTACCCAAAATCGAGATTAGAAAAACGATAGAGAAAATCAACAGTCAAAAAGCTGGTTTTTTGAAAAAATCAATAAGATTGATACACCCCTAGCTAAGTTAACCAAAAGCAAGAGAGAGAAAGCCCAAATTAACAAAATTATAAATGAAGATGGAGTTATCACTACAGATACCCAAGAAATCCAGAGAATTATATCATCATATTTCAAAAACTTCTACTCTGTGAAATTTGACACACAAAAGAGATGGATGAATTCCTAAGTAAACAAAACTTACCTAAATTGAATCAGGAAGGTGTGAATTATTTAAATAGTCCTACAACATATGAGGAAATTGAGGAAGTAATCTCAAATCTTCCCACCAAAAAATGTCTTGGACCAGATGGATTCAACACAGAGTTCTACCAGACATTTAAGGAGCTAATAACACCAATACTCCTTAAACTGTTCCATCAAATAGCAAAGGAAGGAACACTACCAAATTCCTTCTATGAAGCTAATGTCATTTTAATTCCAACACCTAATAAAGATACACTTAAAAAAGAAAACTATAGGCCAATTTCTCTGATGAACACGGATACAAAGATTCTCAACAAAGTCTTAGCAAATCGGATTCAAAAACATATCAAAAATATTATCCACAGGGATCAAGTAGGCTTTAACTCAGACACAGAAAGTTGTTTCACATACACAAATCAATAAATGTAATTCAACATATAAACCAGTCCAAAGTCCAAGACCACATGATACTGTCAATAGATGCAGAAAAAGCTTTTGACAAGATCCAGCATCCCTTTATGATCAAAACCCTAGAGAAGGTTGGAATGGAAGGAACTGTTATCAATATAATAAAAGCTGAATACAACAAGCCAACAGCAAGGATTATACTCAATGGGGAAAAACTTGAAACATTCCCACTTTGATCAGGAAGTAGAAAAGGCTGTCCACTCTCACCACTTCTATACAATATTGTACTTGAAGTCTTAGCTAAAGCCATGAGATAAGAAAGGAAGATAAAAGGGATTCAAATCAGCAAGGAAGAAGTCAAGTTATCTCTATTTGCAGATGACATGATCATGTACTTGAGTGGTCTCAAAAACTCCAGCAGAAAGCTCCTGGAACTAATACAGAAGTTCAGCAGGGTGGCAGGATACACCCTTTCTATGTGCCCAGAATGAGAGAATTGAAAAAGGCCTGATAGAAACAATCCCATTTACTATAGACTCTAAAAAAATGAAATACCTTACCAAGGAAGTAAGAGACCTTTATGATGAAAACTTTAAAACCCTAAAGAAAGAAATTGCAGAAGACACCAGAAGGTGGAAAGACCTCCCATGTTCCTGGATTGGCAGTCAACATCATAAAAATGACCATCCTACCAAAGGCAATATACAAATTCAGTGCTATATCAATTAAAATCCCAAAGCAATTCTTTAAAGAAGTTGATCTAACAATCTCAAAATTCATATGCAGACACAAGAGACCCAGGATAGCAAAGACAATCCTGAGTAACAAAAACACTGCTGGAGGTATCACCATATCAACCTTAGTCTATACTACAAAGTCATAGTTGTGAAAACAGCCTGGTACTGGCTCCAAAATAGACACACAGATCAATGGATAAGGGTTGAAGACCCAGATATAAGCCCACACAACTACAGCCATTTGATCTTTGACAAAGGGCCCCAAAAAATCCAATGGAAAAAGAACAGCATCTTCAACTATTGGTGCTGGGAAAACTGGATATCCATATGCAGAAGATTAAAACTGGACCCGTACTTGTCACCATGTACAAGACTTAATTCCAAATGGATCAAGGACTTCGATATAATAAGAGAGACTATAAAAACCATAGTTGAAAGGGTAGGGAACTCCCTCGAGCTGATTGGGCTAGGCCAAAATTTCCTAAACAGACATCCAATAGAACAGTCACTACAACCAACACTCAACAGATGGGTCTTGTGAAATTAAAGAGCTTCTGTTCAGATAAAGAGATTGTAACATGAGCACAATGGTAACCCACAGAATGGGAGAAAATCTTCACTAACCACACATCTGATAGAACTCTGCTGTCCAGAGTGCACAAAGAACTTAGAAAACTAAACACCAAGGAAACAAATGGATCAATTAAAAAATGGCCCTTGGAATTTACATTTTGCCAAGGACGAAATTAAAATGTCTAACAAATATCTTAAAAAATGCTCCACATCCTTAGCCATCAGGGAAATGCAATCAAAACTTCCCTGAGATATCATCTCACCCCGGTCAGGATGGCAAAAATCCACAATATAAACAACACCAAATGCTGGTGAGGATGTGGAGAGAGGGGAACTCTCCTACATTGCTGGTGGGAATGCAGGCTCATACAACCACTCTGGCAAGCCATCTGGCAATTCTTAAGGAAGTTAAAGTTTAACCCTGCTGTACCACTTTTGGGAATAACCCCCCGTACAGCAAAAATTCACCTCGATAGCACAAGCACGAACATGTTCATAGCAGCACTGTTTACAGTAGCAAAGTCATGGAATCAGCCCAAATGCCCCACAGTTGATGAGTGTATAAGGAAAATGTGGTACATTTACACAGTGGAATACTACTCAGCCATTAAAAATGATGAATTAATGCAATTTTCCGGGAAATGGATGGAATTAGAAACAATTATATTGTGTGAAGTATCCCAGACCCAGAAAATTAAGTGCCATATGTACTCCCTAATAGGTGGCTCCTAATACCAAACCCACTTAGAGACACTCAAGGATAAATCTCTGTAATACCTACAATAATTGAAAGGATTATGAACAGAAGGGATGAGGAAGAAGGGCCCCACCAGAAACAAGGAGAGAGGGGACCATATTACAGCAGAGAAACTAGGCCACCATCAAGGGCTGCAAGTAAGTAATGACACATCTGGTTTAGTTCATAGACTTTCCTCCCTAATCATTTGCAACTGATGGGGTATGATCTCACCAGAAGGGGAGGGCAAATAGGCTGCCAGATAGAAAGTAACCATTTTTCAAATGGGTGATTGACCCCTCTCTCACCGCAGTCTCCTAGTTTTTATTCCATCTATCTTTGAATATACTCTTATAACAAGACTCCAATTTAACAGGTTTTTATCTCTGGCCTGTGGATGACATCCAGTACCCATCAGGATGCAGCCAAGGGCATTGCCGGAGCAGCAAAACCAAAAAAAAAAAAAAAAAAAAAAACCCAACAAACCATTATTCAGACCATCAGAGACTCTATATCAACCACCTCGAACTGGGCCAGCCTAATCTCTCCCCATCCTGAAGCTCAGGGAAATTTGCAGAAGGGAGGGAGCTAGGATTGTAAGAGCACAAGGATGGGAGGAGTCAAGGTATGCAAGATACTCCACACAAGTTAGGACCAAAGCAATCATAATAGGAATTTGCATGACCTGCACTATGTCCAACACATTATCGATCCCACAAAGTCTGGCATGGACTAAAGGCACTAGGATCCTTGGAGGCCAGTGCCTGACAGTCACAGTATTGTTCCTAAGCTTAAGGGGAACACAGGAATGGGTTCTGGGAAATGCCCCTGGGTCCTTGCACCTCATCGGAGAGGAGGACCCAGAGGAGAGTTTGGCATGCACATTAAAGGATGCTCCTGGGTTTGCGGGGGCATGCAGTGAGGGATAGGGAATGAGGGGGTGAGGGGAGGGGGAACTAGAAGGTTTGGGGAGAGGTGGAGGGAGGGAGGGGACTGGTGTACCTGTTAAGTTTGTATGAGCAGAAATAATAATAATAATAATAATAAATAAAAGTAAATATATATGTATATTCTTACTATAACAAAGTTAAAAAAGAAATTAATAATTTAATGCTTTTAGTTAAATTAGGAAAGAACTATTGGTAATTTTTCTTTTAATATTAATATGTGTAGTTTAAAATATATATTGAGTAAGTCCTCTTAATATTTTGTTGCTGTTACTTTTTCAAGATTCCTCTTTTGATGATGATGATGATGATGATGATGATGATGATGATGGAAATAATTCCAAAGAAATAAAAAATGTAGGCATTTGATGGCTTTATGTGGAAATATTAATCTTTGATTTATTTTGCTTTTATAATAAATTTAGAAAGTGCTAAATTTTTAGGTGTTACTTGAAAAGTTCTTATTACTAATGAAGACATGAAACTTCCAGAAACTGAAATGGCATTTACATACAAAACATAAAAAACTGAGAAACAAGAAATATTTGAAAGAAAAAGAATTGAATTTCTAATGAATGATTTGAGTGCCATATATAAATATTAGTGATTTGTGGAAATTTATTCAGATATTTGTCTCTTTAATGAAGCACCTGACACTATTTATGAACAAAAAGCTGCATATATTGCTCATGATTTTTAGGTAGTGAGCCATGCTGTTTCTATTAGCTCAGTTCTGATTAGGGCCTGTCATGGTTTGAAATGTTTCCCCACAGACCCATGTATTTGGGAAGGTCATGGCACCTTTAGGAGGTAGAGTCTTGCTAGAAGAAGGTAGTCACAGGGGTGGGCCTTGAGGTAGATTAGTACCACCCTTTGTTCAAGAGAGGCCTGCTCTAGCAGTTGGCAGTCTTGCCTCTCTATTTCTAAAATGTCTACAGTAACCTAGGCCTATGCCAGCTTCTGACACTAGACATGACCTTTCTGCTATGAAAGACTGTATCTCCCCTCTGGAGCTATAAGCTGAATAAACATCCTTTCTCCCTTAAGTTGCTTGACTTTGGGTCATCTCTCACAGCAACACAAGAGTAACTAGAACAGAAATTGGTACAGAATAGTAGGGTATTGCTGTGAGATTAAGAGCACCTGAAGCACAATGTGAAATGCTTTGAAATTGAGAGAAATTGATACCAGAGAAGTGTGCTGTGTGAGACTAAGAGAATTTGGTATCAAAAAGTGAAGTTGTTGTTTGTGAAGCAGAGATAAGTTGGTATCTAGCAGTATGGCAAATATTGTAATGTGGCTAGTGTGTCTTTGTACACACTAATTTTTTGGGGGAGAAATAGGGAAAAATTTGAAACTTTGTGCTGGGAAAATCTTTGCATCTTGGCGACTGGGCCAAATGGGCCTTTCTCTTGAGAGTTTGGTAGACAGTAAATCTGTGAGAGACACAGGCAGTTGAAACTTAGCTTGTGATGGTACAGAAGGAAACAAAGAGTGTTTGGAACTAGACAAGTGGCAAGTGAAGCCATATGTTGATGGAGAATTTAGTGAAATTTTGCCCTTGTCCTGAAAACTTGCCTGAAGTGCTTGGCAGAGAAAATTTCAAATCAATGAAGTCTTGGCAATGTGTGATGGCTACTTTTTGGCACTTTTGTTCAGAGTTATATAAAAGAGTAAGAAATCAGGCAGAAAGAATCAAAATCTGTGAGGTCTGATGAGGAAAAAGTAAAGAGTTGAACCAGGAAGAAGCAGATAGCAAAATATCAGCTAGTATTAAACAGAGTAGCTGCATTAGTGAATCAAAGCCTGCTCTTAATTTGGATAATAGGAGAGTCTGCTCCCGATGGCAAATTCTTCAGAGAAGGCCCCCCAATAGGAATGCAATTTCTTTTGGAAGGGAAGAGCTAAATGACAGAATTTAAAAGACAGGTTTATTTTTTCTCTGAAGCAACCCTCCAGGAGAGAAAGAGATTTTTCCTATAGTCATCACAGAAAAGCTGAATCAGCTGTAAGTCAAGAGGGCCAATCTCCTACCCAAGGCTATAACAGAACTTGGCAATGTTGTCCAAGTAATTCTGGCTTCAGTCATCAAAGATACAAGGTGGAGGGGGTCCTTGATTCCTCCTCCAAGGTTTTAGAGAATGGTGAATTCCAGGCAGCATATGGCAGGAAGCCTGCAGTTTGGAGGCTCAAGAAAGAACAGCTTTTGCTGTGGAGTTAAAGCCTCATTTACCATTGAAAAGCAAAGATGCTTGTGATACCTGACACAGCATGGGACATCTGCCAAAGAGAACTGCCTGGGAGGAGCCAACCCAAGAGAATTATATGTTTTATAGGCAGCTGCATTGGAGGGGTGGAACTGAAGCCTTTTGGAACCAAGATGATTTCAATGAGAGGTTCACCTGTTGGACATGGAACTACAGGATTTAGAGTTTGTCCTGTTGGTTATTACTCTTGTTATGGACCTATCTTTCCTGGATATGCCCCCATTCCTAACTTTTGGGATGTTTATTCTGTGCCATTGTATGTTGGAAGTATGTAACTTGTTGCAGCAGTTCACCTGTATTGTTGCTGATAAATTATCACCAAAAGGCTTAAGGGGATAAGGGTTTATCTATGTTATGATGGTCCAGTTACAGTTCTTAGTCTATTGTGGCAGGAGAGCTCACACCAACACCAAAAGGCTGAGAGAACTGGCCATACAATCTCTACATAAAAGATGAGAGACCTTAGTTGCCAGACTAGTATGTCTGGGCCAGTATACAGAAGGGTGCCGCATTTCTCAAATAGTTCCCTCCATTTTATTCCCCTTCCAGACTAGTCCCATCCACTATGGGCTTGGTCTTACCCATTCACTAGACATTTCTTACAAGTTTGCTATGGGCTTAACTACTAATGCTCTATAAATGTGCCCAGAGATCAATCCCTCAACTGTCAGTTTGATACTTGTATCTAACTATAATACTCGTCTTTTGATTTTATAGGGGAATTTGGACAATATTGGGATTACTGATGAAGTCTGTATTGGAATTTTAAAGTTGGACCCAGTATGGTTTGTATAATGAGATGTCAATGAGCCTGTGGATGCCATGGGTGGCATGTCATGGTTTTAAATGTTGCCCCCATAGTCTCATATGTTGGGGAAGGTCATGGAATCTTTAGGATGTATAATATTGCTAGAAGAAAGCAATCACATAGAGTGGGTCTTGAGGTTGATTAGTCCAACCATACTTCTGGAAGAGACCTGCTCTTGCAACTGGCAATCTAGCAATTCTCAGTGTCCTACATGGATGTGACCTAAGGCCTCCTCTGGCTTCTGCAGCCATGCCACTACCACCACAAAAGACTTCCAACCATACTTCTGGAAGAGACCTGCTCTTGCAACTGGCAGTCTAGCAATTCTCAGTCTCCTACATGGGTATGACCTAAGGCCTCCTCTGGTTTCTGCAGCCGTGAAACTACCACCACAAAAGACTGTATCTCCTATCTGGAATCATAAGCTGAATAAAAATTCCTTTCTCTCATTAATTTGCTTGACCTTGGGTATTGTGTCACAGTAACACAAAGAGCAACTAGTACAGAGCCCATGAAGATGGTGAGCAGTGTAGAGCAATGAACACTGTGTGTGTATGTGTGTGTGTGTGTGTGTGTGTGTGTGTGTGTGTTATCTATGTATGTATGTATGTGTGTAGGAAATCAAATAATTAGAGACTGATCGATCCAGGAATCAGAAAAAACCTCGGTTCCCAGAATCCATTTTTTTTTCACATGAAATCATCTATGGTATTTTATTGGTGATAAAATTATTACATTACTAATCTTAATAAAACTATGGCCTGCTAATTGATTCATAAGGGGGAGAAATGTTGTTTCAGTTACATGGCTAAGAAATTTAAAATGTAAATTTTGCTATCCAGATTTATAGGTTTCTGAGATCTAAGTCCAAATCCCTTGAGATTCTGAAATGATCCTAAGTTAAAAGCTCAGTGGATGGATTAGCACCCTTCATTTTAAGAGCTTTTTCATTCCTTGTCTTTACTTTGTTACCAACTTCTTCATTTGTTTCATTGTTCTTGTTATTCAGATACTAAATCTCAAATAACCTCTATAATATCTTTTTTCTTATTTATGCTACTGATTTTCCATAGTTTTTATATTTTCTGATAGATTTCCTCCAAATTTACCTTAAATATTTTTGATTTTTTTTAACATTTTTTATTATCTCTGCTCATACAAACTAATAGGTACACCGGTTCCCTCCCTCCCTCCTCCTCCCCCCTGACCCCTCTGTTTACCCTCCTCCACTCCCTAATGCCTCCCCTTCCCCAGTCCCCAGAAAATCCTTTAATGTGCATGCCAAACTCTCCTCTAGGTCCTCCTCTCCGATGACTTACAAGGACCCAGTGGCATTTCCTGAACCCTTTCCTTTATTCCCCTTAAGCATAGAAACACTATTTTGGCTGTCAATCCTTTGCCTCCAAGGATCTTGGTGCTTTTAGCAAATGCTAGACTTTGTGGGGACAATAGTGTGTTGGATATTGCACAGGGCATGCAAAGTCCAATTATGATTGCTTCAGCCCTGACTTGTGTGGAGTATCTTGCATATCATTGCTCCTCCCATCCTTGTGCTCTCACACTCTTACCGCCCCCTCTTCCGCAAATTTCCCTGAGCATCAGGATGGGGAGAGATTAGGCTGGCCTAGTTCAAGGTGGTTGATATAGAGTCTCTGAAGTTCTGGATTAGGGTTTGTTGATTTTCTTTTGCGGTTTTGCTGCTCCTGCAATGCCCTTCACTATATGCTGATGGGTATTAATGTCACCCCCTGGCCAGAGATAAAAGCTGTTAAACTGGAGTCTTCTTATAAGAGCACATTCAAAGGTAGATGCAATAAAAGTAGGAAACAACTATGAGGGAGGGGTCAATCACCCATTTGGAAAATGGTTACTTATTATGTGCCAGACTATATGCCCTCCCCTTCTGGTGAGATCACACCCCCTCAGTTGTAGATGATCAAGAACAAAAAGTCTGTGAACTTAACCAGATGTCTCATTGCTTACTTGCAATCCTTGATGGAGGCCTACTTTCTCTGCTGTAACATGTTCCACTCTCTCCTTGTTTCTGATGTGGTCCTCCTACCCCATCCCACCAGTTCATACTCCTTCAAATTACTGTATTAGAGAGATTTATCTTTGAGTGTCTCTAGGTGGGCTCGATGGGTTTGGTACTAGGAGCCACCTATAAGGGAGTACATACGGCGCTTAATTTTCTGGGTCTGGGATACTTCACTCAATATAATTGTTTCTAATGACATCCATTTCCTGGTAAATTCCAGTAATTCATCATTTTGATGGCTGAGTAGTACTCCATTATATAGATGTACCACAGTTTCCTTATCCACTCGTCAACCTGTTGGACACTTGGGTTGATTCCATGACTTTGCTATTGTAAACAGTGTTGCTATGAACATGGTCGCACTTGTACTATTGAGGTGAACCTCTGGTGCATGGGGGGTTATTCCCAAAAGTGGAATTGCAGGGTCATATCGCATTTTAATCTTTAGTTTATTTAAGAATCTCCAGACGGCTCGCCAGAGTGGCTTTATGAGCCTGCATTCCCACCAGCAATGTAGGAGAGTTCCCCTCTCTCCACATCCTCTCCAGCATTTGTTGTTGTTTGTATTGTGGATTTTTGCCATCCTGACCGGGGTGAGATGATATCTCAGAGAAGTTTGATTTGCATTTCTCTGATGCCTAAGGAAGTGGAACATTTTTTAAGATATTTGTTAGACATTTTAATTTTGTTTCTAGTAAAGTTTCTTTTAAGTTCCAGGGCCCATTTTTAATTGGGTTGTTAGTTTCCTTGGTGTTTAGTTTTCTAAGTTCTTTGTGCAGTCTGGATAATAGAGCTCTGTCAGATATGTGGTTAGTGAAGATTTTCTCCCATTCTGTGGGTTAACTTTGAGCTCATGTTACAATCTCTTTATCTGAACAGAAGCTCTTTAATTTCACAAGATCCCACCTGTTGAGAGTTGGATAGCAGTGACTGTGCCATTGGATGTCTGTTGAGGAACTGTTGACCTAGCCCAATCATCTTGAGGGAATTCCCTACCCTTTCAACTATGGTTTTTATAGACTCTGGTCTTAAATCAAGGTCTTTGATCCATTAGGAATTAAGTCTTGTACAAGGTGAAAAGTACGGGTCCAGCTTTAATCTTCTACATGTGGAGATCCAGTTTTGCCAGCACCGTTTGTTGAAGATACTGTTCTTTTCCCATTGGATTTTTGGGCCCCTTTGTCAAAGACTGAATGATTGTAATTTTGTGGGCTTATATCTGGGTCTTCAATCCTTATCCATTGATCTGTGTGTCTATTTTGGAGTCAATACCATGCTGTCTTTACATATATGGATTTGTAGTATAGACTAAGGTTTAGTATGGTAATACCTCCAGAAGTGTTTTTGTTACTCAGGATTGTCTTTGCTATTCTGGGTCTTTTGTGCCTCCATATGAATTTTGAGATTGTTTGGCCAACTTCTTTAAAGAATTGTTTTGGGATTTTAATTGGTATAGCATTGAATTTGTACATTGCCTTTGGTAGGATGGTCATTTTTACGATGTTGATTCTGCCAATCCAAGATCACGGGAGGTCTTTTCACCTTCTGGTGTCTTCTGCTATTTCTTTCTTTAGGGTTTTAAAGTTTTCATTGTAAAGGTCTTTTACGACTTTGGTTAGGTTTATACCAAGGTATTTCATTTTTTTAGGGCTATAGTAAATGGGATTGTTTCTTTTAGGGCTTTTTCACTTCTTTCATTCTGGGCATATAGGAAAGCCACTGATTTTTGTATGTTTATTTTGTATCCTGCTACCCTGTTGAATTCTCAATTAGTTCCAGGAGCTTCCTGGTGGAGTTTTTGGGATCACTCAGGTATAAGATCATGTCATCTGCAAATAGGGATAGCTTGACTTCTTCCTTGCCGATTCGAGTCCCTTTTATGTCCCTTTCTTGTCTTATGGCTTCAGCTAAGACTTCAAGTACAATATTGAATTGAAGTGGTGAGAGTGTACAGCCTTGTCTAGTTCCTGATTGAAATGTGAATGCTTCCAATTGTTCCCCATTGAGTATAATCCTTGCTGTGGGCTTCTTGTATACTTCTTTTATTATATTGATAAAGGTTCCTTCCATTCCTACTGTCTCTAGCGTTTTGATCATAAAAGGCTGTTGGATCTTGTCAAAGGCTTTTTCTGCCTTTCGAGAGTATCATGTGGTCTTGGACTTTGGACTGGTTTACATGATGAATTAATTTATTGATTTGCATATGTTGAACCAACCTTGTGTGCCGGGGATGAAGCCTACTTGGTCCCCATGAATTATCTTTTTGATATGTTTTTGAATCCGATTTGCTTAGACTTTGTTGAGAATCTTTGCATCTGAGTTCATCAGAGAGATTGGCCTATAGTTTTCTTTTTTAAGTGTATCTTTATTAGGTTTTGGAATTAACACAACAGTAGCTTCATAGAAGGTATTTGGTAGTGTTCCTTCCTTTGCTATTTCTTGGAACAGTTTAAGGAGTATTGATGTTATTAACGCCTTAAATGTCTGGTAGAACTCTGTGCTGAATCCATCTGGTCCAGGACATTTTTTGGTGGGAAGATTTAGATTACTTCATTGATTTCCTCATATGTTATAGGACTATTTAAATAATTCACAACTTCCTGATTCAAATTTAGGTAAGTTGTGTTTACTTAGGAATTCATCCATCTGTTTTGTGTTGTCCCATTTCACAGAGTATAAGTTTTTAAATATGATGTTATAATTCTCTGGATTTCTTGGGTATAGTAGTGATAACTTCATTTTCATTTCTAATTTTGATAATTTGGGTTTTCTCTCTCTTGCTTTTGGTTAATTTAGCTAAGGGTGTATCAGTCTAATTGATTTTTTCAAAGAAACAGCTTTTTGACTGGTTGATTTTCTCTATTGTTTTCCTAATCTCGAATTCAGATATTTCTCCCCTAGTTTGCTAATCTCCTCTCTTCTACTGCTTTTGGGATCAGATTGCTCAGTTTCTCTAAAGCTTTAAGCTGCATTGTTAAGTTGTGTATTTCTGGTGATTACATTTTTTTGATGTAGGCTTTAAGAGCTATGAACTTACCTCTTAGGACAGCTTTCATTGTGTCCCAGAGATTTTGGTAAGTTGTATTTTCATTATCATTCACTTTCAGGAAATCTTGAATTTCCTTTTTAATTTCTTCCTGAATCCAGTTCTCATTCAGCATCATAGTGTTAAGTTTCCAGGAGTTAGTGTGTTTTCTGTCTTTTGTTGTGTTGTGAATGTCCAGCTTTAGGCCGTGGTGGTCTGATAGGGCACAGGTTAGAATTTCAACTTTCCTGTATATGTGGAGATTCATTTTGTGGCCCAATATGTGATCTATTTTGGAGAAAGTTCTGTGTGCTGCTGAGAAAATTGTGTATTCTTTGGTGCGTGGATGAAAAGTTTGATAGAGATCTGTAAGGTCCATTTCTTTAAGGGTTTGATTAAGTTCCAAAGTGTCCCTGTTAAGCTTTTGACTTGTTGATCTATCCCATGTTTAGAGGGTGGTATTGAAATCCCCAAGAATTATTGTTTTGGGGTTGATTTCTCGCTTTAGATGCTGTAGGGTTTTCTTAATGACTGTGGAGGGGCCCATATTGGGTGCATATATGTTCAGTATTGTGAAGTCTTCCTGGTGAATTGTGTCTGTGACTAAAATGTAGTATCCATCTGTGTCTCTTATGATTTTTTTGGGTTTGAAGTCCACGTTGTCCGACAACATAATGGCTTCCCCTGCCTGTTTCCTGGTTCCATTCGCTTGCAGAATTTTGGACCAGATTTTCATTGTTAGGATGTGCCTATCTATTGTGGTGAGATGAGTTTCCTGAAGGCAGCAGATTGATGGGTTGTGATTTATAATCCAGGTTTGTAATCTGTGTCTCTTAATCGGTGAGTTAAGCCCATTGACATTTAATGTTATAATGGAGAAATTCTTTTTAATTCTGGACCTTTTTCATGTTTAGTGGATTTTGTAAGCTTATTGTTTTACATTTATATTTTTGTGGTATTATACTTCCCCTCTGTCCTCCTGGATACGCTTGTTCTTGTCTTCAAGTTTGAGTATCATTTCTAGCATTTTTTGAAGGCCTGGTTTGGTAGACATGTATCCCCTCAAGTTGTCTTTGTGCTGGAAAGTTTTTCTTTCTCCCTCGATCATGACAGATAGTTTTGCCGGGTATATCAGTCTGGGTTGGCATTTTTGCTCATTTAATATTTGAAGTACCTCTCTCTAAGCTCTTCTTTCTTTTACTATTTCCATTGAGAAGTCATTTGTTGTTTTAATCGGTTTGCCTTTAAAAGTGACTTGCTTTTTTTCTCTTGAAGCTCTTAGCACCTTTTCTTTCTCTTGAGCATGGAGTGTTTTGGCTATTATTTGCCATGGCGATTTTCTATTTTGGTCATATCTGTTTGGAATGCGAAATGCCTCTTGTATTTGGATAGGCCTCTCATTCTTCAGTTGAGGGAAGTTTTCATTTATGATAAATTGAAAAATTTCCTCAGGTGTGTTATTTTGAGATTCTTGTCTGGTATTCTATGAATGCACATGTTAGGCTTCTTCAGGTTGTCCCATATCTCTTGAATTTTCCTATCAAGTATCTTTTTGGCTTCAACAATCTCTTCCATTGAGCTGGTTAATTCTCCCACTTTGTCTTCAAGATCTGAAATTGTATTTTCTGCTTCATTAGTTCTGCTGATAAGACTTTCTGTTGAGCTTTGGGTTGAAGATAGCTTGTCTTTTAGTTCAATTTTAAACTCTGCCTGAGACTGTTTTAACTGCTGTATGCCTACTTTTGTTTCTTGAACTGTTTTTCTCAACTCCTCCAAATGCCTGTTGTGTTCCTGTTCAAAGTGGTTGATTCGGTTGTTTAACTCCTCTTGGATTTCCTCTTATATAGTATTAATCATGGTAATGATCATACTTTGAAAGTCTTTGTCTTGGGTCTGGCTTTCTTGACTGTTTTCTGTGAATTTGTTCTGGTTGGAATCCATCATTAAGGGGCTAATTCTTTCAGTGGGAGATTGGTCTTCTTGGGTTTTGTTTCTCATGGATCTGCACTTTGACTTGGGCATTGTTGTTTTGTCTTCTAGGGCTTTTCAATTTCTGTGTGTTTTTGACTGATTTAGTTGTTATTACTACACTTGTGCAGTTTATTACTAGTGCTTGCCTTGGGGTTGGGTATGTTTGTCTTTTGTTATTGTTATTTCCTAATTGAGGCTGTTAGGTTGTTAGTACATCAATTAAATCAGGTTAAGTAGACAAGGAGTGAATATTAATATGATAGTGCACTTTTAAGATGTCATATCTTGGTGATATGTGAGGGTGAGTAGTATTATCCCTGGAGTTGTATATGTTTTTAGGGTGGCTTTATGTTAAAGTTAATCTATAGTGATTAATATTAGAAAGGAACAGTAAGCGAAAACTAGGAGGTTTACTTATCTTTGGGCTGGATGTGGAGAATCTCTCCCATGTGATAGGATGATTGTTGAGGTTTACAGATGTATGGCCTTTGATCCTTCAAACTTTGCTTGAGTTTTCTTTGGACTCCATTGAATTCTGAGTAGCAGTGTGTCTTCTGTAGACCACGTGCATGGGTCCCCGGTGGGCCAGAGAGTTAGAGGGCATAATTCTTCACCCTTGACCTGGGACTTGGCTTAGTGTCCCACCCAAGCTCCAGGGATGGAGGGAAGCGAGCAAGTCTTGTCCAGTTGGGCGGACAGGCAGGCAGGAGGGAGAAGGGGGGCTGGGGTTCCGGGGCATGGCCCAGGCCAAAGCCCGAGGCAGCCTGGGTGCCACTGGGACACGGGGTGACGTGGGTGGGGCTGGGGAGACTCACCTGGGGGTCTGGCAGAGTGGGAAGCGGGAGGCGCGGTGGGGCTGACAAAGTCAGCGTGGGAGGGAAGAGGGTCAGAATCCATTTTAAAATTATGGCCCAACTGATGGAAAGATCTTTCAGTAGGCCTTCTTACTTGAAATTTAAACTCTAGTTCCTAATAGCTGATCTTTTAGACCAAGTCTTCAGTCACAACACACTGCTGGAAGACATTCAAATCATACATAAGCTATAGAAACTAGTTTCTTTAATAGTAACCTTTGTATTTATGATACTACAATAGCCTAGACCATTCCTGAAATGTGAGTGACAGATTCTTGTTTTCAAATCTTGGCTAATCTGCTAGAAAGGAAGAAACTCAAGTAATACTGCCTCTTGAAAGCATATATAAGCATGCTAGTGGCCTGGATAAGAAATTGTAAATACAACTAATAGAACAAAGAGTATATCAAATATTATTTATTGAAATTTGGTCAATGCACAGATATTGCTATTGTAACTATTCTTTTACTTTGTATTTGTATAAAATTATGATGAGATGAAGGAAGAACATCTTTGTTCTGTAATCCCACTGATAAGTACAGTTAACTCTGAAATTTAAAGAGGATACTTAGACTACAGTGTTGATAAGTATATTCTGACATCTGTGAAATCTGTGGTCTTATGGAACAAATGAAGCAAGGAAACAGCCTAAAGCAGTGAATCATACTAAGATTTCTACAGCCATCTCATGTTTCCTATCTTGAAAAATGTATTTTATATTTAAATTTGATAGACATATTACCACAGACAATATATAACCTGATGAAACATAAGTAAAAGAAAGGTGATTTACTGATAATAATCATGTTGGTAAAAGTTATATAATCACAATTACATTGATAAATATTTTCTTTTTTTATTTCCACTCATACAAACTTAACAGGTACATCATCCCCACTCTCCCTCTAACCTCCCACCATCCTGTGCCCCCTCCCCTCCCCCCTCCCTATCCCTCAGTGCCTCCCCATCCCATCCCCGGAGCATCCTTTAATGTGCATGCCAAACTCTCCTCTGGGTCCTCCTCTCCGATGAGGTGCAAGGACCAGTGGCATTTCCCAGAAGTCTTTCCTGTGTTCCCCTTAAGCATAGGAGCACTACTATGACTGTCAATGCCTTGCCTCCAAGGATCCTAGTGCCTTTAGCAAATGCTAGATTTCGTGGGGTCAATAGTGTGTTGGACATTGTGCAGGGCATGCAAAGTCCAATTATGATTGCTTCGGCCCTAACTTGTGTGGAGTATCTTGCATATCATTACTCCTCCCAAGGTAGATGGAATAAAAGTAGTGAGGGAGGGGTCAATCACCCATTTGCAAAATGGTTACTTTTTATCTGCCAGACTATATGCCCTCCCCGTCTGGTGAGATCATACTCCCTCAGTTGTAAATGATCAGGAAGGAAAGTCTGTGAACTTAACCAGATGCGTCATCTTGCAGCCCTTGATGGTGGCCTAGTTTCTCTGCTGTAATATGGTCCCCTCTCTCCTTGTTTCTGGGGTGGCCCTCTTACCCCATCCCTCCTGTTCATAATCCTTTCAATTACTGTAGGTATTACAGAGATTTATCCTTGAGTGTCTCTAAGTGGGTTTGGTACTAGGAGCCACCTATTAGGGAGTAGATACAGCACTTATTTTTCTGGGTCTGGGATACTTCACTCAATATAATTGCTTCTAATTCCATCCATTTCCCAACAAATTCCATTAATTCATCATTTTTGATGGCTGAGTAGTACTCCTTTGTAAAGTGTACCACAATTTCCTTATCCACTCGTCAACTGTTGGACATTTGGGTTGATTCCATGACTTTGCTATTGTAAACAGTACTGCTATGAACATGATCATGCTTGTGCTATCGAGGTGAATTTTTGCTGTATGGGGGGTTATTCCCAAAAGTGCAATAGCAGGGTCATATGGCATTTCAATTTTTAATTTCCTTAAGAATCTCCAGACTGCTCGCCAGAGTGGCTGTATGAGCCCGCCTTCCCACCGGCTCATACAGCTGGTGGGAATACATTGACAAATATTTTCAACCTCCAGTTTTACCAATACAAAAAGTAGCATGAGAAGCTGTAATTTGCTATCATAAATTTCCATATGTACAATTTAGTTTCAATTTAACAAATTTAACAAATGAATACATATGTAACCTAAGTTGAACCAACATTTGTGGGAAGCACTATTTGTGGGAAGTAATAAATTTCTGAATGATTTCTAGGATTTCTTTTAGCTACTCTCATGTTAGATAAATTAGCTTAATTTTTTTTTGTGGGGGGTTCATGAGACTCCAGCCTTTGTTCAGAAGCTCATAGCTGCATGGGCAGGGGAGGCCATTTTCTTCAATGGTGTAGACACCATTAATTTGTCTATGCTGCAGTAAATAACTCCATATTCATGCTTATGCATGCATCCTTGATTAAACTCAGTGGATATTTTTTTAAAAAGACATGAAAGTATGAGAGATACTTTTGGGAACAATAAAAGTTTTAGAGGGAGTGGGTGACATGGGAGAAGTTAAGGGGTGAATATATTCAAAATATATCGTGTGTGTGTATGTGTATATGTGTGTGAAATCATCAAAGAATAAGTTAAAGATGTAAAAAGACTTTGTTCTGAATATCCGATTAATTTTTTCTCACAATCATTTGTATTATTTTATAAAATTGTTCATGTGTGAGTAATTGTAAGACATTTTCATCAAGTTATTTGAGAAAATCTGATTTGGAATACAACAGAACTGAAGATAATTATCATAAAAGTTAATACAAAGTCGGCAAAAGTATAAACAATTAATAGAAGAAACCTAAATTTAGCAAACTTACTAAGAGATACTTTAATTTGCCAAATAATCAGGTGTGTAATCATTAAAACAAAGATAGATATTTATGTTCCTTTTGAAGGTAAAATTCCGAAAGCTAGGTAAAGGAATGATGATGCAGCAGGCTCCACATGGATATACCAGAATGAAGTTTGACAGCTCTTGGGAAGATGTAACCTTTGAAGGTTAAGTAAAAATTTCAAGTTGACACAATTCAGAATCACCTGGGAGAAGGTTATTTAAGGTTGTCTATGAAAACTGAAGTGGACAAACGTACCTTAAATAGTGGATGGAGCAGTTGCTTAATCAGGTGGTCCAATATAATATAAAGATGGAGAGAGAGGAAAGCACTGACAAGCATGTATGTATGCATTCCCTCTTTGTTTCTTAACTTGATGTGACATGAGCAGCTGCTGCAACTTCCCTATCATGATGTGTGTACCCTGTAGTTGTGAACTATAGGGTTTATTTCTTGACAGGTACTATGCCACAATGATAAGTCTGTGTATCAGACTTGTGGTAGCCTATGCACTAAGTGATCTTTGCACACTCTGTGAGCCAACAATTCTGACTGGGTAAAAGTTGCAAAGTAAATGCCATCTTGATTCAAAAGCAGGTGTATGAGACACTGTTTTCTCTCTCTCTCTTTCTCTCTCTCTCCCCCTTGATCTGGTCATGCTACAGTTGCTAATCCTGCATTGCCTTAGAGTCTTGCCTTGAATTGGACTCATTGGCTTGACTTGTAATTGACTCTTATGTGTTCACTCAGTTCAGCCATTGGAGGTCACCAAACTTCTGACTGTCACTACTGTAGGGCTTAAAAGGAGTTCTTTCTTCACTAGCTGATTGACTAGGTAGGCTACCTATATTCACACTACCAGCTGTTTCTTTTTTCCCTTTAAAAACCACTTCTGTGTGTTGAAGTTCCTTATCTCATATATGTGTATAAAGATATACATGTATCTTTACATATCTTTAAATACAAAAAGTTCTCTAAGTCACCATTCTCAGTCATTTTCCTAGACTATTCTTTGAAAAAATCATTTCTTTCATATATTTACCCAAATTATTATCCTATTACTGATTATAATTAAGCAATTTAGCCATAGTAAATTAATTCCTCATTTTCCCTAATCTTTGTGATGGTATTTCTATCAACACCAAGCATTGCCATTCTGACACATTATTTGTTGCTTTTTAACAGCTAGAAATGGCAGATTTTCCTGTGGTTACCCAGTAGCGTAGCTGATACACATCTGACTGGACAGAAGGCTGCATCACAACTCTGTCATCAAGATAGATGTGGGAGGAACCAAACCTCAGCCTCACTGTTGCTTCAACTGTGCCCTGTGAATACAGCATCTTCTTAGCTGTTTATCTTCCCATGAAGTCATCTCTGTCTGCTTCTTGTTGCTCAGTCTCTGGGCTCATCATTTTTTTTTTCTACTGATATTTTCCCTTTTGTGACTCACACTTCACAAGAGAGGATTAGTAGCACTTTGTGACCGCTCTCTATCTTCCCTAAAATTCCATGAGACTGTGATTGCTCTGGATCTGTGAAAAACCTGAGAGCTAAGTCATGCTGTAAGAGGAAACTCAGAAGAGCATGGCAGCTAAAGAAAACTCTTTCATGTTGCAATGACTCTTTCGATGTCACCAGGGTGCATTGCAGAGAGAAACGAAAATTTTACTGTTCACCTAAAATATTATTCAGAAGTCCAGAGATATGGCTCAGGGGTTAAGCCTCTGTCTCACAAGCAGAAAGTCCTGAGTTCAGATATCAGATCCCATGTAAAAATGCCAGGCAGAAATGGCTGTGGCCTGTGCTTTTCATCTGAAAGGTGAAGTCTGGGAAACCTGAGAACCAACCAAGGTAGCACAATCCAAGGTGAGTCCGGAAGTCACCCTTAGGGCTCCACAGGGACACATAGTGCCTTCTGATACACAGACACAGATAAACAGACGAATAGACAGACAGACAAGACAGACAGACGCATGCAATAAATAAATAATTAAATAAACAAATAAACAAATAAATAGATAATAAACGTCTTTATTTAAAAATAAAGGTTTTCCTTTCAAAGTCTACTTAAAAATATTAGCACAGGAACACACTCCTGAATGGATTGCTACGTTCTTTGCTCACTTATATTTTGATACCTCATTTTATTCTTTAAGATTTTTTTTTTGTGTGAGTCAATAAAATGGAGCTGCTATTGCATTGAATAAGTCTGATATCCAATGAAAGGGATTTCCAGGCTTCTCACTAGTATGCTCCAGAACACACAGCCCATCTGTCCTTAGATGAAGTCATATTTGTGGGAGTGTATGTTTCAAAATGAAGATAAATCCCCTTATCTCACACCTTGTTCCTCTGCCATTCTTTCCTTCTGTTTTGTTTTTGTTTTCAAAGAGGATCTTTTTCCTAAAAGAACTCTGATAATATCAATGTGAAGAAACAGCACACATCCTGGTGATGGAAAGTCTATTCTTATCCCAGTCTATTGGGAAAATACCCTTTGACCTGTCACTCTTCTCTGTAAAACTGAGACTAATTTAAAGATAAATTGTCCAGAGCTACTGCGAGGCAAAGGCAAAGATAAAGTTAATGGGAATGTGATTTGATTTATAAAAATCCGATTTACACATCACTTTTCAGTGGTGCATTTATAACATCAAATGAGGAACATCTGTAGTAAAGGAAACAACAAATTTCTTAGGCATTCATTAGGAAGAGAAATCAAATTGTGGGGAATGACAAGATATATAGGCAATTACTCAGTATCAACATGGCTGATGTGTTCAACTATAGCTGCCTAGGAAAAAAACCCCTCCATGAACATTAAATTGGTGGACTTTTTTTCAATCTCAAGGCTGGCAGAAGAAAATAAATTAGCAATAGGTACTTTGTGAAGTAAGACAGATTTTTGTTAAGAGGTGCATATGTCTTTTGGAAGAGCTGTGATGGTGAGGGTTATCCTAGGGTATTTGGTGATTGATGGTCTTTTAACCACGACCCTTACTGTTGTTTTCAGCATCCATGTTCTCTCAATGCCCCATTCTGTTCCAGTTACAGTCAATCATATGACACTCTAGCCAACAGGTTGTGATGGAAATGAACTCTGAGCCAAGTCATTCAACCACAGGTGTAAAATATCCACTCTTTCTGTTCCAAGGTGACTGCTGAAGTAGATGCTCATCTGCAAGGATCCCCAAGAGAGTAATTGGAGTAGATGCATTCAGCACCTGCCTGACCTATAGGTGAATATCATGTACACTTTTCAATGTGAGGGTATATTTGTTGCTACAACATACACTAATTTGTGTTGATTAACACAGTCATAGAAATGAAGCCGAGTCAGTTTATATACTCCTATTGCTTTGTTGAGACTTTCTCAAGTTTTTTATTTTGCTTTTAATAGTATAAATATATTTAATGAGGTAAAAAGAGTAGAGGACAAGTTATCATAGTTTGTAGGTTTATATTTAGCTTCATCTTAAAGCTTTTAGTTTTCTTAGAAGAATTGTTTATTAGCATAGATTGAACACCAGTAGAAACAATTTTCTTGGACTCTGAGAGTATACAACTATAACCAATGTTATTTCTGTAAATTTAGTCAATCTATAGCTCAATAGTTGATATTTAATTTATGTAGAAGTTATATATAAAACTTAAAAAATGTCTAACAGTTTACAGATGAGTAATGGGTTGCTAACTTCAAGTCAATTGAAAATATATGTTTTGCTAAATACATGTTATGAAATTACATCTCACATATCATAATAAAATATATGCTGTTTTCATGTAAATTAATGTCCTGACATTGACAGGGAATAGGTTGTCAAGCTTAGGAAAACAATGAGGAATATCCATTTAAATTGAATTTTAGATTAACAGTACATTCAAAAATTGTTTAATTTTTTGTTTTGTGAGTGTGAGTGTGTGTGTGTGTGTGTGTGTGTGTGTGTGTGTATCAGAGGGCACTCTGTGTGCCTGTGGAGGTCCAAGAGTGATTTCAGGAATCATCCTGAATTCTTTTACTTCATTTTTGGTCTGTTCTGGGGTTTCCCAGGGTCTGCCTTTCATGGTCCCCACCATTTTCATCCAGCATTTTTACATGGGTTCTGAGATCCAAATCTAGGTCCTTCTACCCTTGAGACAAAGGCTTAACTCCTGCCTAAACCATCCCTTCATTTTCTGTAAGTAACTCTAAAGATGTATTTGAAAAAATTATATTATAAAATAGGAAAAAATAAAAACTTCATTGCTTATCTGAAATATATGCATCACAAAATCCCCTGTGTCTTAAAAGACTAGTACATTTTCCAGAAGTATCTTCATTTGTACTTTCAATTAGTGAGGATCTACCACATTTGACATGCATGTCCCTTTTGTTATATCTTTGTTGTTAGAGTTTCTGATGGATTACATCAAACTGAAAGATGCACTTAAAAGGAAGGATATACAGCCTTTGGCTTTCTGCATCTGGGATATTTCACTCAGCATAATTTTTTTCCAGCTCCATCCATTTACTGGCAAATTTCATTAGTTCATTTTTCCTGACAGCTGAATAGCATTCCATTGTATATATGTACCACATTTTCATTAACCATTAGTCAACTGTTAGACATATACATTGGTTCCATTTCTTTGCTATTGTGAAAAGAACTGCTATAAACATGATTATACACATGGTTCTATTGCAGTGTGCAGTGTTCAGTAACGTAAACCAGTCTAACAACAAGTGGACATGGAGAAAATTGACATTAGACATGGTCAGACATCTCAATACTAACCATAAAATCCTGATCACAAACTACCATCTGAACAGTCTCATTATATTTTTAGATAAGATCTCAACAACCAAACAAATGTTGTAAAGAAAGAACAGTGAAATAACAACACTCAACCAGAATGCAGACTATCAGTGACCATAAAACACTCAATCCAAATCAGACCAACCAAAACTGCTCCTATACTAATGCTCAGGAAATTTTTCCAAAGAGGGGCTGGTAAGATTATAAGAGCCTGAAGGTGAGGAGGTTCACTACCAGCCAGGTCACACCAATAACAACAGGGCTGCTGAATCCAGGATCTGACTTCTATGAGACCCACCCTCACCAGACCTGCACAGTGCTTGAGACATTAACATTCCTTCATGGACCAAGGGGGAACTCAGAAGAAATAACTACATGCAGTGGCAACCTTAGTGGTCTATCCAAGGAAGGGCCACTTAAACTGCCATAGAGGTCTGAGTCCTTACTAGAACAGAAAACCAGAAGAGAATCTAGATGACACAAACAGACAGGTATGAATATGGGGGGAGAGAGAGATGGATTGGTGAAGGAAGGGAAGAGGAAGAGGAAGGGAAAGGGAGGGAGAGTAGGGGGAAGGAAGGGGAGGGAGAGAGTGGGAAGGAACAACCACTTACTATTTTTTTATAAAGGAGAATTCATAATAAAAAAGATAAAAGAAAAGAAACTTGTCTCTTTCCTATTTATGACTCCTTCTTGTCTTAGGTGAAGTAGAGAGAACTAATTTCCATGTTTCAAGCAGCAGAAAGACAGTATTCCTTCTAAAACAAAATCAAGTAAGATTGGTGACTTACAGCTGTTTTGAAAAAAAAGTTTTCAAGATGAGCTTCCCATTTCTCTACTAATTATTAAAATCAGCTGGTCTGCACTGAGTGACTCATTTCCAATTTTCATTTATTCTGGCTCATCTTCCTTTCCGAAGTTTCTTGTTAATGTGTGAAAATAACATGTAATATTTTCCTGTTCAGTGGCCTGTGATTAAATTTATTGCTGCACCGAGACAAAATTGGTAAAAAGAAATACACTGTCCATATTAGTTACTGTCCTCAGAGTACTTCTCAGAAGCAACTTAAGGAAGGAAGGGTTTATGTTGGTTCATAATTTGAGAGTTCAATCAATCACAGTGGGGACGACATGGTGGCAAGAGCATGAAACAGCTGGCCACGTTGTGTCCAGAACAGTCAGAAAATATAGAGAGACAAATGTTGTTGTTCACCTTTTTTTTTTTTATTTTTTGCCTTTTTACTGAGCTAGAGATGCTAGTCCATAGGATAGTGCTGTCCACATTCAGGGCAGGTTTGTTCTATCTCTTTAGTCCCTTCTAGACTCATGGTCTGGTTCATCTCCTAGATGATCTCTAATCCAGTCAGGTTGATTTTCACATTGTAGATGAAAAATACATAATGAAAAGTAAAAAGAAGCAAAGATCTTTCATTTCACAATAAGAATAGCAAAGAGTGAAATCCCCATTCATTCTCATAGAGTCACATCTTGCTCCTTCCATCATCCCGACTCTTCTCAAGAGGTTTTTAGGCTGGAAAGGACTAATATTGAAATTTCTGCCTATGTATGTAGTATCAAGAATTCATAAATTTTAAATTATGTGATCATCCTCTCTGTCCTTTTGTCCTTCATATGCTGTGAAATGAACTGAGAAGAAATTCAAGCCAGGAAAAGTGATTACCTGAGAAAAACATTTGAAAATATTTATTAATAAAATGCAACAGTTGAATATGGTTTTTTGAATTTTAATATTAAATTTTTTTAATCTACACATTGTATTTCCTTATATCAGTAACTCAGTTTTGCAGAGGTTATTGGCTCCATTTCACTTTTTTACTTCAATCAAGGGTTCCCAAACAGTGCTTGAGAACACTTCTCCACAAAAGACCATATTTAGTCATTTTTGGTAGAGGGCTTCCTATATATTCTCTTTGTAAAGGAAGATATTCTAGAAGAAGGTTAAATTGTAGAGTTCTAGATCTATACTAATGTCTTTATTATCACCCAGGTTTGGATGTTGCCATGTTCCCTATAGATTTATACAAATCTTTTTAAGTTTTGGAAGTATTTTCAACCTCAGGATATGAGCACAGCAATTCATGCCCATTACTGTGAAGTCAGAATCTTTTTCTACTTTATGTGACCCAGTTAGTGGGCTTCATCGTAGCACTCCAGAGAATGACAGAATTCAGGAAATTTAATTCCAGATGCATGGACTCAGAGTAATCTCTTCCAGCTAGAGTACATTGGTACCTGGGGAAACATCACAGGAAACCATGTGTACTGGATAGCTTTTACAGAGCTCATTATCAAATGGGAACATTAGGCAGGAATCTGGCAGAGAAAATGTAATCAGGATTTATAATTAAGTGAGAACAGGATTTATAAACTTGATTATAATTGTGGGTTCCTAGGCCCTTCTCCAAATATCATCCACATGCACTGCAAATACGAAACAAGAATTTGTACCCTTAGAATTCTTCATTATGGTTTCTGCAGTAGTTGTAGAACCTGTGACAGGTTTAATCACAGACTAGATAAAATACAAAGCTTCTGAAGAAGGTTTGGCTAAAGGATATTTCTGGTAGATATAGTCTATAAGAATTTAAAATAATTAACTCAAAATAACTTCTCCAGAGCTAGAATTCACTGCTGTTAGCACTGCCATCCTTGGATGAAATAATGAGTCACAGAGCAAAAGTTTGCACATTTTATGTTTCTGTTACCTTGGCAGAACTAAATAAAGTCATCTCTCTCTCTCTCTCTCTCTCTCTCTCTCTCTCTCTCTCTCTCTCTCTGTATATATATATATAATTTTTTCAGAGAGTTCAGACTGACTTTGAACTTTCTATGTATAAAGCTAGGCTTACACCCTTCCTGGATTCATCTCCCCAGCCTCTCCAGTGCTGGGGTTATAATAATACACTACTGGGCCTGAGTCTACTTTCTATTTCATGTTTTATATTCTTTTTCATCTTGCTTATGATTCCCTCTTGTTCAGCCTACTGTGTGTTTGACACATAGGTGTTCCTTTCTGCAGACATAACAAGTCTGTGTATAACTTAGGTCTTTTGTCCACCTATAACTTACTCTTTGGATGCTTTCAGCTGAAGTGAATTTGTTCAGCTGCCTATGGTCATGTAGATATGAAAGTGTTGTAAGTTGTCAGAGGTCTTCCTTAGCCATCTGCATTAGGGTTCCCTGGAGAGATGAAACAAGTGACAGACATAGAAAAGGGGACTTCTGAGAGAGCTGGTTGACATGGGTTGAGAAGTCTTATGAGACATTTGCAATCTAAATACCCAGGGATATCAGTAGCTCACATGAGACCAAGTTCAAAGTGATAACACTAGAGATGTCAGTGGGTTTGCATCTCAAAGCAAGAATAAAAAGGAGCTTTTCATATAATTCTGAAAAAAAAAAAAACCAAAAAAGCCCAAGAGAATTTTTGACTTGGTGGGGTCCAGGAGAAGGGAAGAAAGAATGTTTTAACTTTAGGATAAAGACTCCCTCCTGCGCCGCCTTTGTCCGCCGGACCGTGCCTCCCGCTCCACACGCCACCAGACCCCCCCCAGGTCAGTACCCCCAGCCCCGCCCAGGTCGCCCTGTGTCCCATCGGCACCCAGGCTGCCTTGGGCTTTGACATTTGAAACGCCCCGGGACCCCAGCCCCTCTTCTCCCTCCCACACCGCCTTTGTCGGCACCAATGCACCTCCTGCTCCCCACTCCGCCAGACCCCCTCCCCACGTGAGTCCCCCCAGCCCCGCCCAGGGCGCCCCACATCCTGGTGGCTCCCAGGCTGCCTCGGGGTTGGCGGCCCACTAGGGGACAAACCCACGTGGTCTACAGAAGACACACTGCTACTCAGAATTCAACAGATTCAAAGAAAACTCAAGCAAAGTTCTAAGGGTCAAAGGTCATACGTCTGTAAACCTCTACAATCATCCTATCACATGGGAGAGATTCTTCACATCCAGCCCAAAGATAAGTAAACCTCCTTGTTTTCACCTTACTGTTCCTTTCTAATATTAATCACTATAGATTAACTTTTCGATAAAGACACCCCAAAAACACAACTCCAGAGATCATACCACTCACCCTCACATAGCACCAAGATACTACATCGTAAAAGTGCACTATCATACTAATATTCACTCCTTGTCTACTTAACTTGATTTAATTGATGTACTAACAACCTAACAGCCTCAACTAGGAAATAACAATAACAAAAGACAAACATACCCAACCCCAAGGCAAGCACTAGTAATAACTGCCCAAGTGTAGGAATACCAACTAAATCAGTCAAAAACACACAGAAATTGAAAAGCCCTAGAAGACAAAACAACATTGCCCAAGTCAAAGTGCAGATCCATGAGAAACAAAACCCAAGAAGACCAATCTCCCACTGAAAGAATTAGCCCCTTAATGATGGATTCCAACCAGAACAAATTCACAGAAAACAGTCAAGAAAGCCAGACCCAAGACAAAGACTTTCAAAGTATGATCATTACCATGATTAATACTATATAAGAGGAAATCCAAGAGGAGTTAAACAACCGAATCAACCACTTTGAACAGGAACACAACAGGCATTTGGAGGTGTTGAGAAAAACAGTTCAAGAAACAAAAGTAGGCATACAGCAGTTAAAACAGTCTCAGGCAGAGTTTAAAATTGAACTAAAAGACAAGCTATCTTCAACCCAAAGCTCAACAGAGAGTCTTATCAGCAGAACTAATGAAGCAGAAAATACAATTTTGGATCTTGAAGACAAAGTGGGAGAATTAACCAGCTCAATGGAAGAGATCGTTAAAGCCAAAAAGATACTTGAGAGGAACATTCAAGAGATATGTGACACCCTGAAGAAGCCTAACATGTGCATTCATGGAATACAAGGGCAAGAATCTCAAAATACCACACCTGAGGAAATTTTTCAATTCATCATGAATGAAAACTTCCCTCATCTTAAGAATGAGAGGCCCATCCAAATACAAGAGGCATTTCGCACTCCAAACAGATATGACCAAAATAGAAAATTGCCACGGCAAATAATACTCAAAACACTCCACATTCAAGATAAAGAAAAGGTGCTGAGAGCTTCAAGAGAAAAAAAGCAAGTCACTTTTAAAGGCAAATCGATTAAAATAACAAATGACTTCTCAATGGAAACAGTAAAAACAAGAAGAGCTTGGAGAGACGTACTTCAAGTATTAAATGAGCAAAAATGCCAACCCAGACTGATATACCCGGCAAAACTATCTGTCATGATCAAGGGAGGAAGAAAAACTTTCCAGCACAAAGACAACTTGAAGGGATACATGTCTACCAAACCAGGCCTTCAAAAAATGCTAGAAATGATACGCAAACTTAAAGACAAGAACAAGCATATCCAGGAGGACAGAGGGGAAGTATAAAATCACAAAAATATAAATGTAAAACAATAAGCTTACAAAATCCACTAAACATAAAAAAGGTCCAGAATTAAAAAGAATTTCTCCATTATAACATTAAATGTCAATGGGCTTAACTCACCGATTAAGAGACACAGATTACAAACCTGGATTATAAATCACAACCCATCAATCTGCTGCCTTCAGGAAACTCATCTCACCACAAAAGATAGGCACATCCTAACAATGAAAGGCTGGTCAAAAATTCTGCAAGCTAATGGAACCAGGAAACAGGCAGGGGTAGTCATTATGCTGTCGGACAACGTGGACTTCAAACCCAAAAAAATCATTAGAGACACAGATGGATACTACATTTTAGTCACAGGTACAATTGAGCAGGAAGACTTCACAATACTGAACATATATGCACCCAATACGGGCCCCTGAACATTCATTAAGAAAATCCTACAGCGTCTAAAGTGAGAAATCAACCCCAAAACAATAATTCTTGGGGATTTCACACCGCCCTTTCATCATGGGATAGATCAACAGGTCAAAAGCTTAACAGGGACACTTTGGAACTTAATCAAACCCTAAAAGAAATGGACCTTACAGATCTCTATCGAACATTTCATCCACGCACCAAAGAATACACAATTTTCTCAGCAGCACACAAAACTTTCTCCAAAATAGATCACATATTGGGCCACAAAATGAATCTCCACATATACAGTAAAGGTGAAATTCTAGCCTGTGCCCTATCAGACCACCATGGGCTAAAGCTGGACATCCACAACACATCAAACAAGAGAAAATACACTAACTCCTGGAAACTTAACACTATGATGCTGAATGAGAACTGGATTCAGGAAGAAATTAAAAAGGAAATTCAAGATTTCCTGAAAGTGAACAATAATGAAAATACAACTTACCAAAATCTCTGGGACACAAAGAAAGCTAGCCTAAGACATAAGTTCATAGCTCTTAATGCCTACATCAGAAAATTGGAATCACCAGAAATACACAACTTAACAATGCAGCTTAAAGCTTTAGAGAAACTAGAGCAATCTGATCCCAAAAGCAGTAGAAGAGAGGAGATTAGCAAAATAAGGAGAGAAATATCTGAAATCGAGATTAGGAAAACGATAGAGAAAATCAACCAGACAAAAAGCTGGTTCTTTGAAAAAATCAGTAAGATTGATACATCCCTAGCTAAATTAACCAAAAGCAAGAGAGAGAAAGCCCAAATTAACAAAATTAGAAATGAACATGGAGTTATCACTACTGATACCCAAGAAATCCAGAGAATTATAACGTCATATTTCAAAAACTTATACTTTGTGAAATATGACAACACAAAAGAGATGGATGAATTCCTAAGTAAACACAACTTACTTATTTGAATCAGGCCGTTGTGGATTATATAAATAGTCCCATATCATATAAGGAAATTGAGGAAGTAATCTCGAATCTTCCCACCAAGAAATGTCCTGGACCAGATGGATTCAGCATGGAGTTCTACCAGACGTTTAAAGAGCTAATAACACCAATACTCCTTAAACTGTTCCATCAAAGAGAAAGGAAGGAACACTACCAAATTCTTTCTATGAATCTAATATTGTTTTAATTCCAAATACTAATAAAGATACACTAAAGATAACTAGATAACTAGACAAGGCTGTCCACTCTCACCACTTCTATTCAATATTGTACTTGAAGTCTTAGCTGAAGCCATAAGACAAGAAAGGGACATAAAAGGGACTTGAATTGGCAAGGAAGAAGTCAAGCTATCCCTATTTGCAGATGACATGATATTATACCTGAGTGATCCCAAAAACTCCACCAGCAAGCTCCTGGAACTAATTGATAAGTTCAGCAGGGTGGCAGGATACAAAATAAATGTGCAAAAATCAGAGGCCTTCCTATAAGCCCAGAATGAAAGAAGTGAAAAAGCCCTGAGAGAAACAATCCCATTTACTATAGCCCCTAAAAAAATGAAATACCTTGGTATAAACCTAACCAAGGAGGTAAAAGACCTTTACAATAAAAACTTTAAAACCCTCAAGAAAGAAATTGCAGAAGACACTAGAAGATGGAAAGACCTCCCATGTTCCTGGATTGGTAGAATCAGCATTGTAAACATGACCATCCTACCAAAGGCAATATACAGATTAATGCTATACCAATTAAAATCCCAAAGCAATTCTTTAAAGAAGTTGGCCAAAAAATCTCAAAATTCATATGGAGGCACAATAGACCCAGGATAGCAAAGACAATCGTGAATAACAAAAACACTTCTGGAGGTATCACCATACCAAACCTTAGTCTATACTACAAATCCATAGTTGTAAAAACAGCCTGGTACTGGCTCCAAAATAAACACACAGATCAATGAATAAGGGTTGAAGACCCAGATATAAGCCCACAAAATTACAGCCATTTGGTCTTTGACAAAGGGGCCCAAAAAATCCAATGGAAAAAGAACAGCATCTTCAACAAATGTTGCTGGCAAAACTGGATCTCCACATGTAGAATTTTAAAACTGGACCCGTAATTGTCACAATGTACAAGACTTAATTCCAAATGGATCAAGGACCTTGATTTAAGGCCAGAGTCTATAAAAACCATAGTTGAAAGGGTAGGGAATTCCCTCGAGATGATTGGGCTAGGCCAACAGTTCCTAAACAGACATCCAATGGCACAGCCACTGCTACCAACTCTCAACAGGTGGGATCTTGTGAAATTAAAGAGCTTCTGTTCAGATAAAGAGATTGTAGCACGAGCTCAAAGGCAACCCACAGAATGGGAGAAAATCTTCACTAACCACATATCTGATAGAACTCTGCTCTCCAGAGTGCACAAAGAACTTAGAAAACTAAACACCAAGGAAACCAATGGCCCAGTTAAAAAAAATGGGCCTTGGAACTTAAAAGAAACTTTACTAGGGACGATATTAAATAAGTAACAAATATATTAAAAAATGATCCACTTCTTTTCCATCAGGGAAATGCAAATCAAAACTTCCCTGAGATATCATCTCACCCCGGTCAGGATGGCAAAAATCCACAATACAAACAACACGAAGTGCTGGAGAGGATGTTGAGAGAGGGGAACTCTCCTACATTGTTGGTGGGAATGCAGGCTCATACAGCCACTCTGGCGAGCTGTCCGGGGATTCTTAAGGAAATTAAAGATTGAAATGCCATATGACCCTGTGATTCCACTTTTGGGAATAACTCCCCATACAGCAGAGGTCCACCTGGATAGCACAAGTGCGACCATGTTCATAGCAGCACTGTTTACAATAGCAAAGTCATGGAATCAACCTAGATGTCCAACAGTTGAGGGGCGGATAAGGAAAAGTGGTCCATCTATGCAATAGAGCCATAAACAAATGATGAAATACTGGAATTTTCCGGGAAATGGATGACATTAGAGACAATTATATTGAGTGAAGTATCCCAGACCCAGAAAATTAAGTGCCGTATGTTCTCCCTAATAGGTGGCTCCTAATACCAATCCCACCCAGCCCACCTAGAGACACTCAAAGGTAAATCTATGTAATACCTACAGTAATTGCAAGGATTATGAACAGGAGGGATGGGGTTGGAGGGCCACACCAGAAACAAGGAGAAAGGGGACCATGTTACAGCAGAAAAAATAGGCCTCCTTCAAAGACTGAGTAAGCAATGAGACATCTGGTTAAGTTCACAGACTTTTCATTCCTGATCATCTACAACTGAGGGGGTATGATCTCACCAGAAGGGTAGGGCATGTAGTCTGGCAGATAAAAAGTAACCATTTTGCAAATGGGTAATTGATCCCTCCCTCATTGTTGTTTCCTACTTTTATTGCATCTACCTTTGAATGTGCTCTTATAAGAAGACTCCAGCTTAACAGCTTTTTATCTCTGGCCAGGGGGTGACATTCATTACCCATCAGGAAATAGTGAAGAGCATTGCAGGAGCAGCAAAACCACAAAAGAAAATCAACAAACCCTAATCCAGAACTTCAGAGACTCTATATCAACCACCTAGAACTAGGTCAGCCTACGCTCTCCCCATCCTGAAGCTCAGGGAAATTTGCGGAAGAGGGGGTGATAAGATTGTAAGAGTACAAGGATGGGAGGAGCAATGATATGCAAGATAGTCCACACAATTTAGGGCCAAAGCAATCATAATAGGACTTTGCTTGCCCTGCGCAATGTCCAACACACTATTGACCTCACAAAGTCTAGCATCTGCTAAAGGCACCAAGATCCTTGGAGGCAAGGGATTGACAGCCAAAATAGTGTTCCTATGCTTAAGGGGAACAAAGGAAAGGGTTCAGGGAAATGCAGCTGGGTCCTTGTATGTCATCGGAGAGGAGGACCCAGAGGACAGTCAGGCATGCACGTTAAAGGATTCTCTGGGGATTGGGGGAGGGGAGGAACTGGGGGATGGGGAGCGAGGGGTGGGGGAGGGTGAGCAGAAATGTTGGGGGAGGAGGATGGAGGGAGGGAACCGGTGTACCTATTAAGTTTGTATGAGTGGAGATAATAGAAAATGTTAAAACAAAAAAAAACTTTAGGATAAAGAGAAAGAATTTACCTATTCTCTGCACTTTTGCTCCACCTAGTCTTCCAGACCATTGAATGGTGCCCACTCACACTATAGGCACATTATCCCCACTGTGACACACTCTCATTTCCAGCTTCTCTGGAAATATTTGTGCAGACTCATCCAAGAAAATGTTTTCCCATTTTTCCATGCATCCAGCCATTTTGACACCTAAAGTAAACCATCACATTATTCAGTCTGAAGTATGCACCTAGTAACTCTCGTATTATTTTATTAATTCTCTCTACAGTGATTTATACTTTCTGACATTCTATTGAAGTCATTTATATGTACATTTGCTTGTTCAATTGTTTTGACTTCAGTACATGAGAAATTTGTTCTAGAATGTCCTGGAAACGTTGGAGTTTGGGAATGCTCAAATCTTGTAAATAAAATGTCGCAGCATTTGCCTACAACCTTATGCACACACTTCTATATATATTAAATCATCCAAATTACTTATAATATGAAATACAATGTAAATTCAATATGAATGTTCATCTTACCATGTATTAAAATGCCATAAGTTACAAGAAAAATTTCTGTGTTTAATAGAAATGATTTCCTCTGATATTTTTGATCTGCAGTTGATTGAATATGCAAGAGTGCACTGATTCAGAAAACCGTCCAGCTGTACCTACTTCAGAGAAGAGATGTCATCTACTGCTCAGCAAAGCACTCAAAACCCTATCACATGTTGCAGAGGGATGGATACGTTCTCAGTCTACACATATTGAATGTTGGTAAAATGAAGATTTGTGTTTCAAAGTTAACAATGCTTTTTTTTCTCTCCTGGAAAAATTTCATACATACATAAAATGAATTATATCCTTGCCCTCCATCACCCTCTCTCCCACTTCGACTTCTTTCCCTCCCACCCCCCTTCAGTTCTCCAATCCAGTCATCTCCTTTCTTTTTTTAAATTAATTTATTTTTCTGTTCATACAAACGTAATAGGTACCCCTGTCCCCTCCCTTCCTCCACCCCTCCCAAGACCTCCCTGCTCCCTCCCCCGTTTTCCCCTTCCTTTTACCCCTCCCTCTCTTTCTCCCAGTGCCCCTTTCCCCCATCTCTGAAGCATTCTTTAATGTGTATATCAAACTTTCCTCTGGGTCCTCCTCTCTGATGAGGTGTAAGGACTCAGTGGCATTTCCTAGAACTCTTTCTTGTGTTCCCCTTAAGTGTAGGCACACTATTGTGCCTGTTAATCCCTTGCTTTTAAGGACCCTAGTGCCTTTAGTCCATGCTAGACTTTGAAGGGTCAATGATATGTTGGTCATTGCGCAGATCATGCAGAGTCTTTTTACAATGGCTTTGGCCCTAACTTATGTGGAGTATCTTGCATATCTTGACTCCTCCCATCCTTGTGCTCTTACAATCTTACCGCCCACTCTTCTGCAAATTTCCCTGAGCTTCAGGATGGGGAGAGATTAGGCAGGCTTGATTCCAGGTGATTGATATAGAGTCTCTAATTCTTTGAATTATGGTTTGTTGATTTTTTTTTCAGTTTTGCTGCTCCTGCAATGCCTTGGCTCCATCCTGATGGGTATTGGATGTCACCCCCTGGCCATAGATAAAAAGCTGTTAAAATAGAGTCTTATTTTTTTTTCCCAGCAGGATGATTTTAATTGTTATGCAAGTTTTGTGTCTAACATTTTTTTATTATTATTTCCGCTCATACAAACTTAATAGGTACACCGGTTCCCTCCCTCCCTCCTCTTCCCTCCACCCCCCTGGTGCTCCTCCCCTCATCCCTCCCTCCCCATCCCCCAGTGCCTCCCCCCTCCAATCCCCGGAGAATCCTTTAATGTGCATTCCAGACTCTCCTCTGGGCCCTCCTCTCCGATGACATACAAGGACCCAGTGGCATTTCCCTGAACCCTTTCCTGTGTTCCCTTAAGCATAGGAACACTACTGTGGCTGTTAATCCCTTGTCTCCAAGGATCCTAGTGCCTTTAGCAAATGCTAGACTTTGTGGGATCAATAGTGTATTGGACATTGCGTGGGGGATGCAAAGTCTAATTATGATTGCTTCGGCCCTAACTTGTGTGGAGTATCTTGCATATCATTGCTCCTCCCATCCTTGTGCTCTTACAATCTTATGGCCCCATCTTGCGCAAATTTCCCTGAGCTTCAAGATGGGGAGATGGTAGGCTGGCCTAGTTCTATGTGGTTGATATAGAGTCTCTGAAGTTCTGGATTATGGTATGTTGGTTTTCTTTTGCAGTTTTGCTCCTTCTGCAATGCCTTTAACTCCATCCTGATGGGCATGTATGTCACCTCCTGGCCAGAAACAAAAAGCTGTTAAACTGGAGTCTTGTTATAAGAGCACATTCAAAGGTAGATGTAATAAAAGTAGGAAACAACAGTGAGGGAGGGGTCAATCACCCATTTGCAAAATGGTTACTTTTTATCTGCCAGACTATATGCCCTCCCCTTCTGGTGAGATCATACCCCCTCAGGTGTAAATGATCAGGAACAAAAGTCTGTGAACTTAACCAGATATCTCATTACTTCCTTGCAGTCCTTGATTGAGGCCTATTTTCTCTGCTGTAACATGGTCCCCTTTCTCCTTTTTTCTGGTGTGGTCCTCCTACCCCATCCCTCCTGTTCATAATCCTTGCAATTACTGTAGGTGTTACAGAGATTTATCTTTGAATGTCAAAATAGAGTCTTATTAAAAGAAGAGATTCAAAGGTAGATGGAATAAGAGTAGGAGACTGCGGTGAGGGAGGGGTCAATCACCCATTTGCTAAATGGTTACTTTCTATCTTCCAGACTATGCCCTCCCTTTCTGGTAAGATCATACCCCATCAGTTGCAAGTGACCAGGAAGAAAAGTCTGTGAGCTTAACCAGAGGTCTCATTGCTTACTTACAGTCCTTGATGGTGGCCTATTATCTCTGCTGTAGCATGATCCCATTTCTCCTTGTTTCTGGTGGGGCCCTCCTTCCCCATCCCTCCTGTTTATAATCTTTGCAATTACTGTAGGTATTACAGAGATTTATCTTTGGGTGTGTCTTTAAGTGGGTTTGATAATAGGATCCACCTATTAGGGAGTACATATGGCGCTAAATTTTCTGTGTCTGGGATACTTCACTCAATATAATTGTTTCTAATTCCATCCATTTCCAGACAAATTGCATTAATTCATCATTTTTGATGGCTGAGTAGTATTCCATTGTATAAATGTACCACATTTTCCTTATCCACTCGTCAACTGTTGGACATTGGGGTTGATTCCATGACTTTGCTATTGTACACAGTGCTGCTATGAACATGGTTGTGCTTCTGCTATCAAGGTGAATTTTTGCTGTATAGGGAATTATTCCCAAAAGTGGAATAGCAGCATCATATGGCATTTCAATCTTTAACTTCTTTAAGAATCGCCAGATGGCCAGAGTGGTTGTATGAGCCTGCATTCCCACCAGCAATGTAGGAGAGTTCCCCTCTCTCCACATCCTCTCCAGCATTTGGTGTTGTTTGTATTGTGGATTTTTGCCATCCTGACCGGGGTGAGATGATATCTGAGGTAGGTTTTGATTTCAGCTATCTCCTTTCTTACTCCCATGTCCATTTGCATATAATGACTATAGGGCTCTTTCGGCTACACATGTACTAGCAAGATCTTGGCATCTGTGGTTGTACAAATGGCCTTCCAGTGGGGAAACTTACAAGTGGGAAAACACCCCTTCTCTTGTCTGGCACCTGCCACAAAGATTCTCTGTGGTTACAGCTGTTTCTGTTGATAATCCTCACTCACCTATGGGGAAATGTTGATGTGTCAAACATAATGTAGATATGCTGGGGGTAGATTTAATGCATAAGTTCCTTGAATGCAGCAGCCTTATAAAGATCAGCAAAATTACCTTTCCCATCATCCCTAAACAGGCCATCAAATCACTCCCCCCCTTTCAAGGTTCAAGAAACGTGACAGAAGAATGGGTCGTAACATTGTAAGAGCACAGGAGGGAAAGAGTACTGCCAATCATGATGTTTTTGAGTGTCCTCTCCTACTTGTTAAAGGTTCCTGGTAGTTAAAGACTTCTATGTGTTTGGGTGTAGCTGCTTGAAGATAACTGTCATCTCACTTAATAATACCACAAGTCCTGGAGTAAATAGGAGGTGTGATTTATGCCATTTTGAAAGTCCACATATAATTCTTGCAAGATTCACCAGTAATTCTTCACATTAAGATTTAGAGCTCAAAAATAATGGTACAGACTTGATGCTCACCAACAATTTTTCTCAAACGTGCCATCATAGGGAAAGTAGGCCAACAAACATGCAAGGAAGAAAAGTAACAAATTAAACTTCTTTATGCAGCTACTAAAATTAAAGTGTCTGCAGCCACAATTTTCTAGTTAGAAAACTTGTTTAATTAAAATGTAATCTAAGGTGGATCCCAGATTGCATGGCAATACATAAAACCACATATGCATTATTGGTGTGAATAAGACAGGGAAGGGGGAAACTAGCAGAAGCTAAGAAGGGGAAGGATGAGAGGATGTTTGGTGTGTTGAACATGGTCATGGTAAAAATCTATAATTTACATGAAGGATATCGTATTGTGAAACCCAACATTACATACAATAAATACATGCCACAAAATAATGTTCCCTCTGTTAAATTTGGTTAAAATGAATTTTTGGGACAGAGGATATATTTCAGGAGTTCAGCATGTACCTATTATGTGAAGTGTCTTGGATTCCAATCCCTATCACTTAAAAAATGAAGCTGGTTCATAATTGAGATTCAAAGTAAGAGTGTTTCTGCTAATCTGGTCATGGTGTTCTATCATGAGGCAGAAGTACACATATGCATGTTGGCATGTGTATGTATGTGCTAAAGCCTGGCATCCAGAATCTTCCTTAATTGCTCTCTCCCTTATTTTTTTTAGACAGAGTCTCTCACTGAGTCTGAAGATCACTGATTTTGCCAAACAAGCTGTTCAATAAGATCCATGGACTATATGGCTTCCTTTTTTTTTTTCTTTTTTAGCATTGAGATTATAGATGCATGCCACAGCTCCCAGCTTTATTATGTAACATGGGTGTTAGAGATCTGAACTTGGGTCCTCATTTTTGCACAGCAAACACTTTACCAACCAAGCCATTTCCCCAGTTTGTTGCTTTTATTTTTCTTGCTTAAAAAATTTATTATTCTGGTTTACAATTTAAACTTCCTTTTGGCTTCCTGTTTTTAATATAAAGACTAGGAAGGCTGAGGAGATGACTCAGATACACAGAGCACTTCCCCAGCACATTTGACACCCCAAATACATTCTCAGCCCAGGGAAGAATAAAAATGACTGACTTCAGTCCTTCATATACCATTTAATAGTCACAGGCGATAACTCTTTATGTTGCCTAAATGTTAGTATCTAATTCCTTGAGCTGAAGATTTCTAGCCAAAGAGCAACTTGCTCAGTTGTGTTAGGGGAAGGTCAGTTAAAACCCATTTATTTTCCATTGGGAAGTGTGTTTCTCTCTTTTATTTTTTAATTCACTATTTGTTATTTTATTTTTTCTTAACATTTTTATTATCTCCGTTCAAACAAACTTAATGGATACACCGGTTTCCTCCCTCCCTCCTCCTCCCCCCAACCCTCTGCTTGCCCTCACCTCACCCCTCCCTCCCCACCCCACAGTGCCTCCCCTCCCCCAATCCCCGGAGAATCCTTTAATGTGCATGCCTGACTGTCCTCTGGGTCCTCCTCTCCAATGACGTACAAGGACCCAGTGGCATTTCCTTGAACCCTTTTCTGTGTTCCCCTTAAGCATAGGAACACTACTGTGGGGCTGTCAACCCTTGCCTCCAAGGATCTTGGTGCATTTAGCAAATGCTAGACTTTGTGGGGTCAATAGTGTGTTGGACATTGCGCAGGGCATGCAAAGTCCAATTATGATTGCTTCGGCCCTGACTTGTGTGGAGTATCTTGCCTATCATTGCTCCTCTTATCCTTGTGCTCTTACACTCTTACCACTCCCTCTTCCGCAAATTTCCCTGAGCTTTAGGATAGGGAGAGATTAGGCTGGCCTAGTTCTAGGTGGTTGATATAGAGTCTCTGAAGTTCTGGATTATGGTTTGTTGATTTTCTTTTGCGGTTTTGCTGCTCCTGAAATGCCCTTCACTCCATCCTGATGGGTATTGGATGTCACTAGAGTCTTATTATAAGAATATATTCAAAGGTAGATGCAATAAAAGTAGGAAACACAGTGAGGGAGGGGTCAATCACCCATTTGCAAAATGGTTACATATGGCGCTTAATTTTCTGAGTCTGGGATACTTCACTCAATGTAATTGTCTCTAATGACATCCATTTCCTGGCAAATTCCAGTAATTCATCATTTTTGATGGCTGAGTAGTACTCCATTGTATAGATGTAGCACGGTTTCCTTATCCACTCATCAACTGTTGGACATTTGGGTTGATTCCATGACTTGCTATTGTAAACAGTGGTGCTATGAACATGGTCGCACTTATGCTATCAGGGTGAACCTCTGCTGCATGGGGGATTATTCCCAAAAGTGGAATCGCAGGGTCATATGGCATTTCAATCTTTAATTTCTTTAAGAATCTCCAGATGGCTCTCCAGAGTGGCTATATGAGCCTGCATTCCCACCAGCAATGTAGGAGATTTCCCCTCTCTCAACATCCTCTCCAGCACTTCGTGTTGTTTGTATTGTGGATGTTTGCCATTCTGACCGGGGTGAAATGATATATCAGGGAAGTTTTGATTTGCATTTCCCTGATGGCTAAGGAGTGGAGCATTTTTTAAGATATTTGTTAGACATTTTAATTTCATCCCTAGTAAAGTTTATTTTAAGTTCCTGGGCCCATTTTTTTTTAACTGGGCCATTAGTTTCCTTGGTGTTTAGTTTTCTAAGTTCTTTATGCACTCTGGATAATAGAGCTCTGTCAGATATGTGGTTAGTGAAGATTTTCTCCCATTCTGTGGGTTGCCTTTGAGCTCCTGCTACAATCTCTTTATCTGAACAGAAGCTCTTTAATTTCACAAGATCCCACCTGTTGAGAGTTGGTAGCAGTGACTGTGCCATTGGATGTCTGTTTAGGAACTGTTGGCCTAGCCCAATCATCTTGAGGGAATTCCCTACCCTTTCAACTATGGTTTTTATAGACTCTGGCCTTAAATCAAGGTCCTTGATCCATTTGGAATTAAGTCTTGTACATTGTGACAAGTACGGGTCCAGTTTTAATCTTCTACATGTGGAGATCCAATTTTGCCAGCACCATTTGTTGAAGATACTGTTCTTTTTCCATTGGATTTTTTGGGCTCCTTTGTCAAAGACTAAATGGGTGTAGTTGTGTGGGCTTATATCTGGGTCTTCAACCCTTATACTTTTATCTGTGTGTCTATTTTGGAGCCAGTACCAGGCTGTTTTTACAACTATGGATTTGTAGTATAGACTAAGGTTTGGTATGGTGATACCTCCAGCAGTGTTTTTGATATTCACGATTGTCTTTGCTATCCTGGGTCTATTGTGCCTCCATATGAACATTGAAATTGTTTGGTCAACTTCTTTAAAGAATTGCTTTGGGATTTTAATTGGTATAGCATTGAATCTATATATTGCCTTTGGTAGGATGGTCATGTTTCCGATGTTGATTCTACCAATCCAGGAACACGGGAGATCTTTCCACCTTCTGGTGTCTTCTGCTATTTCTTTCTTGAGGGTTTTAAAGTTTTCATTGTAAAGGTCTTTTACCTCCTTGGTTAGTTTTATACTAAGGTATTTCATTTTTTTAGGGGCTATAGTAAATGGGATTGACTCTCTCAGGGCTTTTGCACTTCTTTTATTCTGGGCTTATAGGAAAGCCACTGATATTTGTACATTTATTTTGTATCCTGCTACCCTGCTGAACTTCTCAATTAGTTCCAGGAGCTTCCTGGTGGAGTTTTTGGGATCATTCCTGTATAAGATCATGTCATCTGCAAATAGGGATAGCTTGACTTCTTCCTTGCCAATTCTAATCCCTTTTATATCCCTTTCTTGTCTTATGGCTTCAGCTAACAGTTCAAGTACAATATTGAATAGAAATGGTGAGAGTGGACAGCCTTGTCTAGTTCCTGATCGAAGTGGGAATGCTTCCAGTTTTCCCTCATTGAATATAATCCTTGCTGTAGGCTTGTTGTATACAGCTTTTATTATATTGATAAAGGTTCCTTCCATTCCTACTGTCTCTAGCGTTTTGATCATAAAAGGCTGTTGGATCTTGTCAAAAGATTTTTCTGCATCTATCGAGAGTACAATGTGGTCTTTGACTTTGGACTGGTTTACATGATGAATTACATTTATTGATTTGCGTATGTTGAACCAACCTTGTGTGCCTGGGATAAAGCCTACTTGGTCCCTGTGAATGATCTTTTTGATATGTTTTTGAATCTGATTTGCTAAGACTTTGTTGAGAATCTTTGTGTCTGTGTTCATCAGAGAGATTGGCCTATAGTTTTCTTTTTTAAGTGTATCTTTATTAGGTTTTAGAATTAAAACAATATTAGATTCATAGGAGGAATTTGGTAGTGTTCCTTCCTTTGCTATTTGATGGAACAGTTTAAGCAGTATTGGTGCTATTAATTCCTTAAATGTCTTGTAGAACTCTATGCTGAATCCATCTTGTCCAGGACATTTTTTTGGTGGGAAGATTTGAGATTACTTCCTCAATTTCCTTATATGTCATGGGACTATTTAAATAACTCACAACGTCCTGATTCAATTTAGGTAAGTTGTGTTTACTTAGAAATTCATCCATCTCTTTTGTGTTGTCATATTTCACAGAGTATAAGTTTTTGAAATACGACGTTGTAATTCTCTGGATTTCTTGGGTATCAGTAGTGATAACTCCAATTTCATTTCTAATTTTGTTAATTTGGGTTTTCTCTCTCTTGCTTTTGGTTAATTTAGCTAAGGATGTATCAATCTTATTGATTTTTTCAAAGAACCAGCTTTTTGACTGGTTGATTTTCTGTATCATTTTCCTAATCTCGATTTCAGATATTTATCCCCCTATTTTGCTTTCAGTGGGAGAATGGTCTTCTTGGGTTTTGTTTCTCATGGATCTGCACTTTGACTTGGGCATTGTTGTTTTGTCTTCTAAGGCTTTTCAGTTTCTGTGTGTTTTTTACTGATTAAGTTGGTATTACTACACTTGGGGAGTTATTACTAGTGCTTGCCTTGGGGTTGGGTATGTTTGTCTTTTATTATTGTTATTTCCTAGTTGAGGCTGTTAGGTTGTTAGTACATCAATTAAATCAGGTTAAGTAGACAAGGAGTGAATATTAGTATGATAGTGCACTTTTACGATGTAGCATCTTGGTGATATGTGAGGGTGAGTGGTATGATCCCTGGAGTTGTGTTTTTGGGGTGTCTTTATGGAAAAGTTAATCTATAGTGATTAATATTTGAAAGGAACAGTAAGGTGAAAACAAGGAGGTTTACTTATCTTTGGGCTGGATGTGAAGAATCTCTCCCATGTGATAGGATGATTGTAGAGGTTTACAGACGTATGACCTTTGACCCTTAGAACTTTGCTTGAGTTTTCTTTGAATCTGTTGAATTCTGAGTAGCAGTGTGTCTTCTATAGACCTTGTGCGTGGGTCCCCGGTGGTCCAGAGAGGCAGAGGGGCTGATGTTGATGGCAGAATTCTTCACCCTGGACCTGGGACTTGGCTTAGTGCCCCACCCAAGCTCCAGGGATGGAGGAGAGTAAGCAAGTCCTGTCCAGTTGGGCGACAGGCAGGCGGGAGGGAGAAAGGGGCCTTGGGTCTGGGGCGTGGCCCAGGCCAAAACTGTACATGGGGCGACCTGGGAGGCGCCTGGCGGGGACTCACCTGGGGGCCTGGCAGAGCAGGGAGCAGGCAGTGTGGTGCGGTCAGGCGTACAAAGGCAGTGAGGGAGGGAAAAATGGTCCAAGGGTCCTGGGGTGTGGCCCAGGCCAAAGCCTGAGGCAGCCTCAATGTGTTTCTCTTGACATATACCTGTATCTCAGTCAATGCTCTGTTAGAAAGGACTTAGGCCAACAAACAGGATTTCAAAATAGCTCCAGCCCTTCAGATGTACATCTTTCTCCTAGGTAGAAGTCACCCAGTGTCCAGAAATAATTGTTTTGAAAATAATTTTATTTTCTTTTATTTTTAACTAATGAATCAAGAATATACATACTTGACATGTATGACATGATGTTCTGGAATATGTCAGTGTAAATTGATAGAATCTATTTACCCACCATATTAATTACTCCTCATGATTACTTGTTTTATGGTGATAATACTGATAATCTATGCTAAGTAACTTTAGAATATAATCAGTTGTTATTATCTGTAGCTACCAAATTGTGCAGTAAATATCTTTAATTTACTTACCCTAGCTAAACGAAAGTTTAGATCCTTTGCTTAAGATTTTTCAAGTTTTTCTGCTTATCAGCTCATGATCACTACCTTTCTTCTCCCCATTTCTATAATAAAAATTTTACATTTGTAGAATATTTTTTTCTGTGTTTGACATATTTCACTTCTCCAGTTCCATTCATACTATCCCCAAAACTAAGTTTGGGTTTTCTTTCTTTCTTGAAGCTAGAGTATTTTATTGTGTGTATTATCTACATTATCTTTATTCATTCATCTTTGATAAGTGTTAGATCAATTATTTATCCTGTCTATTGTGAAAAGTTGTACAATGAACATGTACATGGAGATATCCCTTAAAAAGGAGGATTTTATTTTCAATAAACATGGGCATGGAGATATCCCTTAATCATAAGGATTTTATTTTCATTTAGTTATGATATATTCAATAGTTGGATTTTTTTGAGAATATGATATTTTAATGAATTTTAATTTTGCTAAAAACTTCTGTATTTTTTCTACAATAGTTGTACAAATTTTATTTTATTTTTATAGCTATTGTAGATGACATTGTTTTCTTGATTTTTTTCAAATAACTTATTGCTATTACATAAAAACACTATTGACTTTGTTCTTACAACCTTACTGACAATATTTATTATTTTAAAACAATGTTAGTGATGGATTTTTATTATTTATTTATTTTCAAATGTGCAAAAATCATGCTATCTGCAAGAAAAGACAATTATGCTCTGTCTTTTCAATTTTTGTGCCTTTATTTACTTTTTCTTATTTAATTTCTCTGACTAGAACTTCCAGTTCTATGTTGAATACAATGATAAATGTGAGTGTCTTTGTTCTGTTCCTAAATTTAAAGTTTCCTATTTCACCTGCTCAGTATGACATTAACTGAGTTTGACATATATACTTTTTCTTCACTGAACAATGTAAAGTTAAAATTGCTTTTCATTTTTAATCATAAAATGATTAATATACTTATTGAGATACAATAGAAATTTAAAAATTATATTTATTTTCATTCTCTAACAGTTTCATACATTTCTGCAACAAACTTGAATCATTTGCATCCCTTTATTATCTTGTATCATTATTCCTCTTCTTTCACTGAAAAGCTTCTTTCCATCAAATTTCCTGTCTACTTTTATTTCTTTTTGTTTGGTGGTGAGCCCTTGAATTCAACTAGAGTTGCCTGAAAGAGCATCCATGAGAGCAATTTACAGGATCTTGAGCAATTATCAGTGGCTATACCACTGAAAATAGTGGCTCCTCTTTCCTTAGGTACACATGAAATAAGGCTACCAGTCAACAAGGGAGACCCAAGAAATCCAAAGGCTTCTTTGCTGAAAAGAAACCAGTGAAGAAGCAGCCTATAAAAATCAGCCTACAGAGCATTGACATCTAGAATACACCAAAAACTCAAGAAACTAAACATTAGGAAAACAAAGAAACAATTAAAAATGGGCTATGTAACTGAACAGAGTTGTGAAAATAAAAAATACAAATGTCAAACAAGTATTTTAAAAAGTGTTCCCATATTCTGGAGTCATAAAGAAAATGTAAATTAAAACTACTTTAAGATTTCATCCTACCTCAGTCAGAATGGCTGAGATCAAGGCAAACAGAACACAAAGATAACCAATGTTGGATATGGGGTAAAAGAACCCTTATTCACTGTTTTTTATGTAAACTGGGGTAATAACTATGTAAATTATGCATGTTCTCTCAAAAAGCCAGAACTAGATGTAACTATTATCCAACTATAGCAATCCTGGGCATAATCCTGAAGAACTCCCACAGGAGTTATTTGGTCATCCATGTTAAGATTTCAGTCACAATTGCTAGGAAATAAAATCAACCTAGATGCCTACTTACTGAAAAATGAATAATGAAAATAGTGTACTCATACACAATAGAAGTTTATTTAGTTGTAATGAAAAATGAAATTATGAAATACTCAGGTGAATTGACAAAACTGTAAAAAAATAAGTTGACAATTAAGGTCGTTCACTCAAAAAGACAAATGCAGAGGTTCTCTCTCTCATAAAATATATAAAGTTTTTATTTATTTTCTATTCATGTGGTGCATTCACTTACCAAATTATATGCACTGAGCCATTGTTGCATCCCTATGACAAACCCCATTTACCATAGTGAAATATCTACAAATAATAATTCTTTAAACATCCTTTTCTCGCTTTCAGTGCCTATTTCACTATTACCACCAAACCGTCCCAAAAATTTCGTTTTTCTTAATGTTTACTTCTTTTTTCACTTTTTTTCTTACTCCTACATTCAAGAAAAAGACGATTTGGGCTGGAGAGGTGGCTCAGGGGTTAAGCCTCTGCCTTGCAGGCAGAAGGTCCTGAGTTCGGATCCCAGATCCCACGTATAGACGCCAGGCGGAAGCGGGGGCGGCCTGCGCTTCTGGTCCTGGTAGGGCGGAGCCTGTGAATCCCGGGGCAGAAGGAGGTGGAGGCGTCCATGGTGGTTCCCGAGTTCGTCCGTGGTTCTACACACACACAGACGCGCACACACACATACATACACACACACACACACAATTGAATAAATAATTAAAAAAAAAGAAAAAGACGATTTAAATAGAGATAGGAGACTAAAATCTAGCTAATTGAGAATCTTCTTTTAGCAGCAGAAGTTTGATTTAAGATGGAGATAAATTACACATTCTTCATTTTTTAAATATTTTATTTAGTGTGGGTAGCGGGTGGGTGAGGGTAGGTGGGGGTATATCAGAGGATACTGTGTGTCCCTGTGGAGGACCAAGGTTGACTTCAGAAATCATTCTGGATTGTTTCTAACTCCTTCTTGCTTTGCCTTAAGATTTCCCAGGCTCTGCCCACCAGGGTCAGAAGTGCAGGCCACCGCCTTTTCCGCCTGGCGTTTTTACCAGAACCCTGGGATCTGAACTCAGGACCTTCTGCTTGCAAAGCAGAATCTTAACCCCTGCGTCATCTCTCCAACCCGTGTTCTTCATTTTTTGCTCCATCACTGACACTTATTGACAATGCCAAAGTCAGTAAATGACACTGAAAAGTATTTTTTTATGCTGTTAATTTATGACAAGTTGAAGCATACAAAGGCATGATATGTCCAATTGAACCTGTGGTAGAACACTGTATTTTAAAACATATCAGTGAATAAGATATTATTAGGAATATTCATTGTATTGTGAAAAGAAGGAAAAGGAAGAAGAACTGGGTAAAGTTGAGTTTCGGCTGATATTTGTAATTACAATTGTTAATTCTGTGTGGAACTATAGAACCAGCCATCGCAGCCCTTTAGAGCTTTCTTCAGTAGGGAATAAGTGGAGACTGCGTATTCCCACATTGATGTATGAATATGAACTTCTGCAAGTAGGTATAGTTTTGAGCAAGAACTTTCCTTCAGCTAAAGCAGACCCTGAAGAATTCTGATGACTTACAGGTGTCTGCTTTCTGGATCCTGTAGTAGGAAAAGCAAATCCTTTTCTCCTAAAGAGAGATCTAGGCAGTGTACCAGCATGCTTAATACATTTGTCTGTGGGGATGCCCTCAAGTATATTGTCCACTGCCACTTGCAGAGATAATCAACAGAGCTTTATTGTGGGTTCATCTAGAGAAATATGGCTTTGAGGATACTTGGAGTTTAGAAGGAGGAAATTTGTAAGAGGGAGTAATGTCAATGAATTGGGCTAGGCCAGAGTCCATGGTCTCAAAAGCCATTAAGAAATTGTACTTGTGCAATTGGAAAGAAAAGAGAAAGTAGAGAGCAAGGACCGGACCTCAACTTAAAATTTCTCAGATGATTCCTGTGTTTTCACCATAAGAAGATTCCATCACAATTAGTCCAGGTTTAGCAGATCAGATGAGGGTGTCATTATACCATCACCATGGGCCAAAGTGGTTGTTCTTGAGTAGTGAATGGATTTATCTCTGCTCCAGTCCCACATCCATGAAACTTCTTTTAGAATTTTGAATGAATTTCATATTTTTGAAAATGTTGTGCTCCAGAATTCTGTGTGAAGGAATTTTATGTTTTTCCCATAGAACTATCAGAATTCATGTCATAATAAATATGTTGACTCATTTCCTTTTTATGAACTATATAATGCCATTAACCATTCCCACTGACCAGCATTCTAAGGAAAGACTTGATATTGAGAAGTGACCTCAAATGCTTCATGGAGTTAATGAATGAACAGATATTCTATAATGTTGTTTTTTTTTTCTTGATGAGAACTCAAAGTTACTTTGTTAACAGGATTTTAGCCTCCTACACTGCAGATTCACCCTTGATGGAGCTTAATATCATAATAGTCCAGTATTGTATATGTATATGGGAGTGTAGTATCTTTCCATACAGAACGTTGGCGTGTTTGAAAGCAGAGGGAGTGTGTGCAGTTGAAGCCTCAAGATTCTAATTCAATTGGCCAGACTGAAGGCAGCTGTAATTGGTATCTAATCAGGCCATCAATACTACTAAGAGCGGCAATCAGTCAGAGAAACAGACAGTGCCTGTTTGTGACCTTTATTTAAGAGGAACACTGTCATATGGCAGTAGCAAACAAAGTAAATCTCTCTTGTGTGGTAAAGGTGGAGATCTTCAAATGATATTTCAATGGCATAGAACAGCGGTGATACACTGACTGAAGCCTCTTAAGCTGAATCTTGCAGCTCTGCAGATGGGCATTAGGACACATGATCACAGCTTAGAGAGAAGATCTCTCTTTGAAGAAGGGGTTTCTTCCTTTGCAAGAGATTTTCTATGAAACAGAAAATATATGAAGAACCTCTTATGGCTTAGCCTCCTACATTGTATTACACTTAATGAGATTTTGTGGGCACTTATATCCTTTCTACCTAAATATATGCTTACATTGTTGCTCCATCCTAAAAAAAGCTTAATTTCAATCTAGAGCTTTCAAGCTAGAAGATAGAGGAGATAATCATATTCATATTGTAATGGGTGCTCAGAAACAGCATTCTCTCATTGCTTCCTATTTTCAAAATATTTATTCCCTGAGTATGTTACAGTATACCAGGGCTTTATGGTGGGGCTTAGTATATCAATGATAGGCTGCTTTGTCAGATAAACATCATTTAATATGGTATCTGTCCCCACACATTATTTAGCATAAAAATGCATAATCATAAACTGATGCAATAATTAATGTAAATTGTGATAATAATTATAGACTGCAGGATGGAGGTGAGCATTGAGGAAAGGCACTTAATCTTTGAAACTCAGAGAAGGCTTAATGAAAAAATAGTGATTATGTTGAGATACCAAGGAATAGGTTGCTGAGGTAGGCATTTCCTATCTCATGTCCTGAAGGCATTTCCATGAACCTGGCATGAGAAGGGAGTGCTATGGCTGGACTTTCAAGAGCCTACATGTAAAGGTTTGTTTTCCAGGACATCACTTTTGTGAGGTGCTGTTATTCTAGGAAAGAAGGGCCTAGTGGGAAATGCTTAGGCCGCTGGAGGTGGGCAGCAGAAGCCAATCCGCAGATCCTTGACAGCCAATTACTTATCTTGGCATGAAACATTTTTGTGACATGTGCACTCTGATATTTCCATCCAAAAGGAAACCCTCACCATACCTGTGCTGTTACACTTAGATCACCCATCCTCCAAACTGTGAGCTAGAATGATCTTTTCTCTTGATTAATTTAGTTGCCTTAAGTATTTCACTGTAGCACTGTAATCTTGACTATGACAAGAAACTACTAAAATGAGATGGGAATGTAAGTCCTAGCCAAGCAATGTTATATATTCCTGATGCTGCTCTAATTCTGGATGTAATTTAGATCACAGAAGGAAAATGGACACAGGTTTAGATAGGAAGTAATCTCTTTCCTTTTCAGTTCTCATTTGTCAAATGAAAACTATGATAGAACATCCTTTGGGATTGTTCTGAACATTGGTAAAGCATGTAGAACTGGACATAGCTCTTAGTAAGTGCTAACAAAATTTAGCTGATAATTACTATTGTTAGCAATGTTAGTTGGCTTCAAAGCACATGGGCATACTTTATAAAGTCTGCATCTCTGACAATACATACATCTGAGATCTGATTCTTGGCATGTTGCATACCAGAGCCAGAGTGGTAAGATTAATGCTAGCTCATCTCAGCTTTCAGGCTCATATTACTCATAATCTTGCCTTTTTTAAGGCCAGACTCATCATAGCCAGAGAAGTCTCAGAGAGACGATGTTAGTCAAAAAAATGTATCAAGCATGTCTCAATGAGCACAAAATATTGTACCAAAAAACTACAGACAAAGCGACTTATATAGTCTATAAATATTTACTAGTTTTGTACTCTAGGAATTTTAAGGTCAAGTTGCCACTAAAATCTGCTGGTAAAGGCATTCTTCCTGATGTTCAGCCAGCCCTTGGTGGATCCTTACATGGCATCTTTCTTCTATGGACATAAGACTACTCTTAGCAGCTCTAGCCCTTGACCTCATTTCAGTTGAACTGTCTCCTGAAGCCATTGCCTCATTATACCATTATGTTAATGATCTGGATTTTAACATATAAATTATGAGTTTGAAAAGGATATGAAACATTCATTTCATGGCAGAGGGACATTGTGGTTCATATCTGCTTTCTGTCACGGCTGAGATATTGAAGAGAAGGCATATGAAAAGTCTTCCCAAAGAGATGGACTTGATGTCAGCATGGAGATCATGGAAATCTCAGTGACAAATAAATGCAAGTAAGGTAACAAGGTATTTGCTACAAAGTGTCTGGAGAAGGAGGTCTGCTTAGCTCGAGTGCTCTGTTATAGATACACTGAGTCTGGGAGGAATGAGAAAGAACTGAACGGGAAAGGATCTGGAGGAAGAACATCATGGGAAGAAGGAAGCCTCACTGTGGCAAAGACCAGGATAGCAGTCGCCACTTTTGGTAAGGACTGAGAAAGGTACAAGCTTCAGAAATGTAGTTCTCATATCACTGTTGAAAGGTTTTGGTAAGTGGCCCTTTAAGAGGACAGAAGGACTGTGCAGACTGTCTTTCTAAACCACATTGCACACTCTGTTCTCTTTAGGCGTTCTACTGGTTATACATCTCAGACAGGCAGCATTATCACTGCTTATTCCTTTTATTCTACATGTAGAATCTGATTTTTCCAAGACTGTGATTGAAATATTTCTTTTTTGATAATGTTTTACCTTGATCTGTGTTAGAAAATAAACAGGCAAATAAAATATACTCTGTTTTAAAAATTCCATAGTCCAGCTAAAGAACAGTAAAGGATAGATAGACACCAAGAAGAGTGACAATAGAAGATACTGAAACCTATTTTTCCTTGTGAATCTTCCTAGCATGATTCTATGACTTTGAGAATGTAATACAGCCTCTTGAAAGGAAGGAAACTGTTACTATCTAACATATACTTATACCTTTCAAATATTCATAGATATAACATGGATTTTTCTAGATTTTTGTGAGATAATACAGTAGGAATAAATGCATAAAGCATATATAATATCATTTTAATATATGTTGAAAATGAAAGGCTCCAGAAAGGGTAATGTTACATGTAGGCATAATCTGTGAAAATTCTAAGTATTTATGCATTTAATAAGACTTCTCTGTATCTTATATAATCAAGATGTGTTTGCAAACTATACAAAGATATCTGGCCTATTTCACAGTGATGGAAAAGAAGTTGCCTGGGGACTTCAATACTCTTGATTTTACCATGTAGTAAATGAATTCATTCCCCAAATGAATGAAGCTATGGTCTTACTGTAGTGAGTCTTGCTTCAAGTCAAATTCCCATTTTTCAACTAGATAGCTAGTCATAAACTCTTTTTACACAGAAATTTTGGAGCTTGCAGTGAGACTACATAGCATAAAACTTAGGAAAGAATTTGGCTCAGCAGAAAACTCTGCTATGTTTCTTGATGGACAAGATTAAAAAAAAAGTAAGACTTACCTACCAAAGCAGATTTTAATGGATAAATCTAATTCACTTTGGAAACAGATGTCTTCTAGAAAGTTTGCTTACTGCTTTAAAGTTGTATTTACTGCCATTTGATTGCTTTTTTGAACCCCATATTTTATGTAAGACCTTTACATTGTCAAGCAAGTTTTGCCGACCCCAGTACTTTTTTAGCAATATAATTTTCACTGTAGAGGGACAATTCCTGAATTCTTGACCTTGTCTAGATGAATTTAGGAGTATGTCCAGCTGGATTTGGAAGTGTGCAATAGTTTTTTTTTTTAAACAGCATATGTAAAACTGGTAGGGCAATAGACCTTCTGCCTCTTCTTGGAGTCTCCCTAATGCAGAATAATCAGAAATGGAGTGCAAATGAAAATGTAAATCAACTTATGACTCCATAGAACAAATAACTTTTAAAAGTGTCTTAGACATTTTGAATTCTTTTGGAAGTGACTGAGGCTGTACCTCTCATTTCTCCTGTACCCCAGAGATTTCATATGGTATTTCCCTATCTGATTTTTTTTAATGCATTGTCTGTTTACTGAGTCCCAGGAGATTGAAGTGTAAGCTGGAGAATTGTGTTCTTCTTCTACCTGAAGTGCCGTAAACTCTTCAGTCCACAAAACTCTTCTTTTTGCCATGGAGGTGAGTCAAACCAGATATAATGTGAACTCTGCATGAACTGCTCATCTGTAGAAACTGGACTGGGAAGAAATCTGGAGACAGCTGAAACTTTGGCCTGATGGGCCAGCAGCGTGACGTCACCCATCCTCTGAGACTCTTGTAGAACATCCAGAGGAGCAGTGAATCTCAGCAAAAGCCTCTGCTTATTACCCTATTCAGTCTTCAGCTGTCTTTCGTATGCTATTCACTCTACATTTTAATAAAAATTTCATAGGAACTTTTAACAAAATTCAGAGTTTGTAAAAAAAAAATGGGGCCAATGCTTTCAAACCTCATTAAAAAATGCTGAAGTTTGAATCAACTCCAGAACACTGGAGCAGCTGAGGTGGAAGTTCAGAAGTGTGCATTCAGGAGCAGGGTGTCCATTTCTAAATTATTTTTCTACTTGTGGCCCAAATGCTGAACCAATGAGGAGAGTGGTCATGTTAAATGGAATTTCAGGAAAAAATTAGAACAATTAGTTTATTTGCCTTAAATGATTTTTTTCACATGACTTTCCTCTCTGAACTGCTTTTATTGTTACTTATTGAATTTTTTTAGCAATCTCCATCTACTGACTATGCTTTCATGTGTATTACATAGTTAAGTATTTTATAAAATATTTTTCAGAATAATATGACAATTTAACTTTATCCATGTAATGAACATGAGCTCCAAGATAAACTGAATTGCTATAATTATCTGAAAGCCAGGAATATGGAAATTCAGCCATAGGATAGGGATTTTTTGGGAAATACATAGTTTTGCATTATATAGACTCCCCCAATCCTCCTGTGATTGACGTGTTTTTGTTTGCCTGTATGTAAGCTCATGTGTGTAAGCTCATGTGTGCATGCATGTGAGTGGAAGCCCAAGGCTGATGTCAGTTGTCTTCCTCTGTTGCTCTCCTCTTTATTCATCAAGACAAGGTCATACAGTTTAACTCGGAGCTTGCTGATGAGACAGGTCTGGGTAATCAGCTTGTTCTGGAGGTCTCTTGTCTCTGCCTTCAGAGCACTGGGATTACAGGTGGCCCCCTTGTCCAAATAACACTTCCATGGGTTCTGGGGACCTGAACTGGGGCTCCTCAGCCTTGTCTAACTTTCCAGATGAAATGAATCCTCTCCCCTGCTTCTACATTACACAGACACCCTTATGCTTGCATCAATTTGGAAATGAAGCTATCTATGAGAATATAACATCTACATACTTATTCTCTTTCATGATGTGACATTAGATTATAGGAGAAGATACAGCTTCTTCTACTTAAAGAATGGGTAAGGAAAGACAGGCTTAATCAGTAATATGACTCATATTATGAATTTCACATTATGCTTCTTCATGTTCATGCTCATGATAATTCACCTAATGATCTTTTAAGATTCAAAATTACAGACGAAACTTCACTTGACCTTTGTTTTTGTTCCGTGACAACATTTGGAGCCACGTAAAAGAAATAAACTCATGCTGGGCTTCTGGCAAGATGGCTATTTCCTTATTTTATTACCTGTTTTGTCTGAAAATGCCAACAATTTTCAAATACTTGTGAATGTGAGATCAGGGTTAAATACCAATACTTACTTACCAGTATAATACAATATAAAGTACTTACTTTTTAGGCTATCAATTAGAAATCATGGAAATACATTTCTTCATTGCTCCTACAGTCTTCACATTTTCTTCTAGAGCAAATGTGTTAACTTTAAGGTCTTTTCTCCTTAAAGGCAGCAGCCATTGTACCTTCTGGCAATCTAAACATTTACTCACTGAGGATAAGAATTGTTTGGACATCATAAATAGAGTGCTGAACAAATTCTGGTTCAGAGAGGAAAAACAAAATAAATTCCAGTATAGCTAACCTTGATAATATCATTTTATTTCATGATTTAGGACAATAAAATAGATTTTTTTTATTTGCTTTCATAGATTGTTTTTTGCAGAGAATGGATAGTTTAATCAAAGTACAAAATTCAAGCTATACTGCTGAGAGTCTAATTTTCCAACTGATCACTAAATATATCTCTATCTATCACTTAGGAAAAACGATGCACATAAACGTTGTCATAGTTAGATGCGGGTATCGACTTAATGGTTGAGAGGTTGAGTCCCAGGCAAATTTGTAGACAGTTAGCAACTGAGTTAACCCAGAGAGAACCTGCCTGGCTCATGGTGGGAGGGACTAGTCCCTGGGAATGAATAAGATGGAGGGACGTGGTTGAAGAAGTTGGCATTCTCCTATAGATTTGGCTACTCATGCTGGTCTGGATGCTTGTGTGGATGTGGTGTGACAAGCTCCCTTGGCCCTGGTATTGGTGTGAGCTCTCCTGCAAAGCTGGACAAGGAACTAGGATGAGACTATCTTAAGGGAAAATAAAGTTCCTTGTTTCCTTAGCTATTTTGTCTTTTTTTTTTTTTTTACTGTGTGCGTGTGTGTGTGTGTGTGTGTGTGTGTGTGTGTGTGCGCGTGTGTATATGATAGGGCATATATGTCCCTGTGGAGGACCAAGGGTGATTTCAGGAACCATCCTGGATTGCTTCTACCTCCTTTTTTGCTTTGCTCTGGGATTTCTACCAGGGCCAGGAGTTCCGACCATTGCCACCATTTCCACCTGGCGTTTTTATGTGGGACCTGTAATCTGAATTCAGGACCTTTTGCTTTTGAGGCAGAGTTTTAACCCCTGAGCCATCTCTCCAGCCCTTGTCATGATTTTATCAATAACAATGCACAGTAATTGCAACAGATGAATTCACAAATATGATATAGATGAAATAGTAATAAAATAATGAATATATATATTTTAAAGGTTTGAACTCCTATGACATACAAATGTATTATATGTTACTGTCTAAACTTTCCTATTAATAAACTTGATTAATACACTTAGAATCAGTGACTAAATGCTTAACAGAACTATTTCCACAAATCATGTGACACACACTGGAGATATGCATATGTATTGTGAGTATACAATTCCTCATTGTGAAACTTGAAAGTTTTACATTTGCAGAAATAAAATTTCAAAAGATGACTTCTTGGGCATTTATATTCTGTCTCAATAAATGCTTTAATGTAGTTAAATCCAAAGTAGTGATTCTTTGGCTCTTCATTACTTTGCCTGCTCTTGATCTATAAATAATAGAAGTGATGATTTCCTTGTTTTTACTGGCCAGTTTCATGTTTATAACATGACATGTCATAATCCATTGTCTGAATGCCAGGGTTTGCTTATCTTTTTCCTGCTCCTGGACAATTAGGTCATTTTTAGGTTTTGTCTGCTATGAATAAAAGCCATATAAACTTCCTGACTCCCTTTTAATGGCTGCATGCAGTTATTTCTCTAGAGTGAGTTTTATGTTAGAATCTAAATAACTTTTTGATGGTTTAATCTCAACTTCTATTTCATGTTATTACCTTGCCTAGTTCTCATTCTCCTTTTTTATTTCTCTTGGAATGTCTCCTACACTGATGCTGGGTATCTAACTTGGCTTCTGAATATTTTCCCTCTTGTCTTATACATTGCAATTTGTGCAGTTGTACATTAAGGATATATGACTTGATGCATTGACTTGATTTTTCAAATCTCTAATTACATCTTCTACTGTGCAAAGTCTACTATTTATCCTGTGTCTTGGATTTTAATTTAAAAAATGTGTTCTGGTTTTTCATCTTTTTTAAATTATAGCTTATCTTATTTATAATTGTATCACTCTCTTGAATGCTTCTAAAACTGTTTTTCCTTGTTTCAATATTTTATTTTCTATATTACTCTTGTTCACACTTTCCTTTTAATATTTACTGTCTATTTCAGATTTCTATTATCTTCAAGTATTTATGCATTTGTGGTTATTGATATTTGGAACTGGGAATCTGTACTGATTAAAATTATTGAAAATAATGCATTTTATATTTGCAAATGACAACTTTTTCTACTAGTTGTAAATATGAGTTTAAAATTGTAAGGTAATAGTCCTAGCTCAGTAGAAAGGAGGATGAAGCAGAGAAAGAGAGAGAGAAAGAGAAAGAGAGAATAGAAATGCTAATAGAAATAGAATAGAAAGATGTATGATGATGAGGAGGGGAAAGAGGAGGAGGTGGAAGAGGAGAAGGAAGAAGACATTAAGAAGATTATGGCCAGAGAATGATGCTGACTTAATTTCTAAGTGGTCAGGACTTTGATGCTTTAATGACATTTGTAATCCATCTGGGAGCATTTATTTTATTTGCCTGTCTATCTGTCTGTCTGTCTTTCTCTTCCACTCCTCTCTCCTATGTCCTGCTCTTCCTTTTCCCTCTCTACTTTCACCTCCTCCTATTCTTTCTCCTTCATATCCAATAGCAAAATTTCCAGTTTGGAAATTATTTTCATGGTTACGTTGTCAGGGTAGAACTATTAGTCATCTAATTGCTTGGCGCATTTTCCAGTGACCATTCGTTTCACAACTTCTCTCCTTTAGTCATGTACGAAGTTATCTGTTATGGTTGCAATTTGGTGTCAACTTCACAGTTGCAGACTGTTTGGGGTGCAGCTGTGGAGGGTTAATAGTTGGAATGGCCGCTGAACAAGTCTGCAAGTACTTGATTGATTGCTGCGGAAAACCCATCCCATAGTGGGTGGTACTTTCCAGTGGTGGACCAGATAATAGAAAGTGCAAGGAGGAGGAACTTGATCTTCCCTTATCTTGTGTTGACTTGCAAGTCCACTCAGCAAGCGTCCTTCACTTTTAGAGCATCGTGGCCTTCTTTGTTGCTGTTGGCCTTGGCTGACTTGGAGCTTCATCTTTTCTTTTTTTTTTTTTTTTAACATTTTTTATTATTACTTCAGCTCATACAAACTTAATAGGTACACCAGTTCCCTCCCCCCTCCTTCTCCCCCTGAATCCCTTGCTCCCCTTCCCTTCCTCCCCGTCTTCCAGTGCCTCCCCCCCAATTCCCAGAGAGTCCTTTATTGTGTATGCCTAACTCTCCTCTTGGTCCTCCTCTCCGATGACGTACAAGGACCCAGTGGCATTTCCCTGAACCCTTTCTCGTGTTCCCCTTAAGCATAGGAACACTACTGTGGCTGTCAATGTCTTGCCTCCAAGGATCTTGGTGCCTTTAGCCGATGCTAGACTTTGTGAGGTCAATAGTGTGTTGGACATTGTGCAGGGCATGCAAAGTCCTATTATGATTGCTTCAGCCCTAACTAGTGTGTAGAATCTTCAGATCATTGCTCCTCCCATCCTTTTGCTCTTACAATCTTACCGCCCCCTCTTCCGCAAATGTCCCTGAGCTTCAGGATGGGGAGAGATTAGTCTGGCCTAGTTCTAGGTGGTTGATATAGAGTCTCTGAAGTTCTGGATTGTGGTTTGTTGATTTTCTTTTGCAGTTTTGCTGCTCTTGCAGTGCCCTTCACTCCATCCTGATGGGCACTGTATGTCACCCCCTGGTCAGAGACAAAAAAACTGTTAAACTGGAGTCTTGTTATAATAGTACATTCAAGGGTAGATGTAATAAAAGCAGGAAACCTCGGTGAGGGAGGGGTAAATCACCCATTTGCAAAATGATCACCTTTCATCTGCCAGACTATATGCCCTCCCCTTCTGGTGAGATTGGAGCTTCATCTTTTCCACCACGTTGCTGTTCCCGCTGCCTTTGGACCCTGGCCTCTAGGCCTTACTGCTGTTCCCTGTTCTTTGCTGAGGTCAGATCCCAGCTGTTCATTGCTGAAGTCGGAACCCAGCGTCTTCGACCCTCCAGAGAAGTAAAGGCTTGAGACTTTCTTGGGATCTTTTGGATTTGTGGAACATTCCAGTCACGAGGGAGGCAACTGCAAAGTAGCAGGCGGCTACTTTGAAGGACACTATTTTTTATTGTGAGTTAATTTAATAAATTCACTTATATATATTGCATTCTATAGGTTCTGTTTCTTCAGAGAACCCTGACTAATACATTATCCTTGGTTTCTGTCACCACTTTTAGGAGACTCTCTTACTTTCCTGTATCATTTTGCTGCTTTACCTTGCTTAGGCTTCCTTGTACTTCTGTCATTTCTTGTGTTATTATTATGCTCATTTGACACCCAGGCAGAATTCCTGCATCTGTGAATATGTATTTCTATGTGTGTTCTACTATTGTAATGGATTTTGGGATTCAGTAAAGTTCAGTCAAATACTATGAATCACATATTTCTTGAGTGTGATTTTCAATATTTCTATCCATTATATAACCTTATGTAATAACATAAAAATTTAATTAACTGACATGTAAAAGTCTGATTGACTGTTAAATCAAAGTCCCTTCAGTATCATGATCTTATTTAAAAATATTAGAAAACAAATGCCTAAAGGAACAGGTCTATGTATTATTCATTTAGGATTTTAAATATTATTTGTCTTCTCATTTCAGTAGCTTTGTGTTTAATACTAGGCTTACAATGGAATAAAAAGCAATTGCAGGTAATGGATTTGACTGCATGAGTGGATTAGTATATTCGACATTGGCTTGATCATTAGAGTGAAAATTCTAATTTAAAACTTCACATTTCACCCTTTAATCCCATTTCTCATTATTGTGTTAGTATAAACTCTTTATTTTCCATTATCTGTAAATTAAAAGTTAGGTCTATCTTTGGATAGAGGAGAAGAGGTGAAAACGTCATTTTTTTCACTGTTTTCTCTTTAACAATCTAAGGTTAGAATTTTGGAGATAGAGCATGTTAATATTTAATAACTCCTGGATATACTTAATAAAGTTATTTGTCTTGCCATTTTTCACCACTTATTTTTCTTTTATGAAATCATAGCTATTGGGATGCTAACTGGTAGTTTTATTTAAGCTATGAATTTTCCTTGCATTTTTTCTTTGAACAGAAGACTCTTTATATTGAAACAACTAAATCTATTAAATTTATTTTAGTGTTTTTCAGATTATAGAACTTCAGTTTCACTTGTTGAAATATTATATTAAACTTTCATTACCTAGAACATTGTTATTGCAATAATAGAAGCAACAGTGTTTAATTTAACTTGAGTAAAGAAAAGAAAAACGAGCAGGCTGCACATTAAGAAGGTTGAAATCTACCTACACAGAGGACATGGATTCCAAAAGGTCAGTGTTGGTGTAATGAACAGGAGCTTTGTTAAATCATCATGTTCACAGGGTTAGTTTCTGGTGATCATCAGCCATGGTGGTAATTATAGCCGGGGGTGTTATCTGACAGTGACACATGAAGCACTGAGAATTCTTTTTTCTTAGGTTAACCTTTGTCTCTGAGTTAAGTCTTTTTTCTTTCTCCTGAATTTAGCATGATGGCATTATCAAACAGGGCATTTTTCTATGATCATTTGCACAGTCATTAATAAAACATCTCCTACTACACAATAATTGTGCCCACATAGTGAAATTTGATTCAGTGACAGTAATAGAAAAAGGCAAAACTGTCCCTTGATTGATCAGAAATGAATGATGCTAATCAGTCTGGATTGGGTAAGAAAGACATTCCTTCCAGGAGGTACATTTGATGGTCTTATTTTGGTGACTCTTGTTTTTCTCATAATAAAGCTTTAGAAGGAAAAGGCAAGTTATGTACTCTCCTCTTAATAAACAGTGGCATCAATTCAGTATACCATGGCACATCTTTACCATTATCTGACACAGCTTGATGCAAATTAGCAAACCTCTAACTTCTGTTCATCTCCCTGTTGGGGTTTCTAGATAACTATGAAGACATGTTGGTTCTTCTTCTTAAATGAGCAACTATAAACCCTCTAGCTTTCTACTCTTAATTTCTCCATAATCAGTGTATCTAGGTTGGATTATTTTTCATTAAAGGTCAAGAAAGTGTGGCCAGACAATTAATGTCTGCATATTATTAAATTATCTGTTCCCAATGATTATTCTATTAGCTGGCAAATGATTAAGGTAATTATAAACAGATCAGATATGTGAGCTCATAACAGTTGTGCAAATTTAAATTTTCATTCATGGTCTCTCATAAAAAAATTGTAAATGGTGATTGAATATATTTCATTTTCCATGTTATTAGTATTTAGCAACCTTTTTGCATAGATATTGAGAAATCAAAATTGACTCATAGTTCGGGAAAGTTGAGTTCTCCAGTGCATGCAGCAATGATACGGATATGAGTTCTTGATGTGATACTAAATGGACATTGCTATTAACTCTGAAGCAAAGAAGATTAACTTAGAAAAGAGGAAGAATTCTGTGCTGGGGAAGAGATTAGAAAACCAAGGAGCAAGTTGATATTTTAAACTATATTTTTGATCTGTCAAATAAATCACATTTAGCTTCTTTCCTGTCCTTTTTCACATTCCTTCAGAGGACAACCCAACTTTAGGACTCCAGAGAACATAAACACATTGTAGTGTGTTATAACATTTTTCTTTCTTCTCTATTCCCGAGGACCATAATCAATGAAATAGAATGAAAGTCCCATTTTATGAGACAATGATTTTGCTCTATCAACTAGAATGCTTGTTTCACTCCACCAAATAGTCACAATGAGTGCCAATGGTTACTGGGGGCAAAGGCAGCACAAAATGGACAGCTGTGGAAATTATAAATTCCAGTTGTGACCCTGTGGCCCGTTACAGAAACAAGGACTCTAATGCCTTCTGAGAATTTCCTCCTGTTATTTTATGAACATGTTCATGTGTATGCAGAGAAAGAGCTGTTTTCTGTTTCTTTTCCTGTGCTCTTATGTAACATGTCATATACTATCTTTACATTGCAAGGTCTAAATATTACTAATTTTTCACAGTATGTTTAAATTAGAGCATATCAAAGAAAAGAATAGACACTACTCTAAGGCTTTATCTCTTCTTTTGGGAATAGATTTGTGTATTTCTGGTTGCTAGCAGGGCACTTGTATCATGCTAGGTAGAATTATGATCTCATTATTGTCTTTATTTGGAGATTAAATGTGGCTTAAGGAGATGCATTCAGACACCAAGTTAGTGAGGAGTAAATCTAGGATGGTTAATTTTATATGTGTATTTGACTGGATTGCAAGATGCCAGGTTGCATTGTTAAACACTGTTCTAGTACACATACTAGCATGTTTTGTAGAGATTAATGGTGAAAAATCAAACCAAAAAAAGCCAGCTGCCTTCCCTAAAATGAGCACACTCACTCAGTCGTGCATGTCAGTTATTTTGAATTTATATATATATATATTTGTTTCTATTGCTTCTGTTCTGTGTTTGCCTAGACAGGTATGAGTAAAAAACCTGATTATTCTCTAAATTATACTATTCAGAGAACAATGTCTCATGCGGAAGTTGTTCTTCCTTGTTGTTGTGAGACAACATCCATATACAAATTAAGTGAGAAAGAATATCTATTTGGCATGCAGTTCCACAAAGGACATATTCCTTTATGTTGGGAATCACATGGAAGAATGTGCGGCTTTAGGCACAACCAGGAGGAAGGTTCAAGACACTACTGCCATCAGGAAGAAAGAGGGAGCAAGAGATAACTGAAGAAGAAGCAGTGCATGCTTCAAAGCTTCAAGCCCTGCCCCTGTGGCATGCCTTTCTCTAGCAAAACTCCACCTCCTAAAGCTGCTATAATATTTCTAAGAACTGACACCAGCTAAGGATCAGCCATTCAAACCCGGACACTTTCATTTTGTTTTCCTTATGGTTATTAGGAAGCACAATCTTGAAATGTATTGACCAAAACTGATTGAACAGGAAATGATTCTAAGATATTTATGTATTTGCACTTTCCATGGCAACACTATACTTGACCATATACTCCCAGAATTTGCATGACTTAAATCTTAATTATGCAAATTTTATAGGAATACAGGTACAAGGGTAGAGGATTTCGGTGGTAAGAAGAAAGGCAGCATGGATGGGATGCATTGACATCTACAATGTGTTGATTTTCTTTTTTTAATATTTAATTTATTTTGTGTGCGTGTGTGTGTGTGTATGTGTGTCCCTGTGGAGGGGCTAGTGTGACTTTAGGAATCATCCTGGACTGCTTCTATCTCCTTGCTTTGCTCTGGGATTTTCCAGGCTCTGCCCACCAGGGCTGGAAGTGCAGACTGCTTCCCCTTATGCCTGGAATTTTTTTTTTTTTATGTGGGACCTGGGATCCAAATTCAGTCCTTGCTTGCAAGGCAGAGTCTTAATCCCTGAGCCATCTCTCCAGCCTATGCGTTGATTTTCTTAGGTAAGACTGGATGGACATAATATAGCTCAATGCTCTGTTATCATTTCAGCAAGGCTGGGTCATTGCTGAGCATGAAAAGACACATGAAAGTTTTTTCTGTTTGACTGTAAATAGAACTGTGCTTAAAAGCTCAGGATTCACTATCTGACTTTGTTCTTAGCTAGTTTTTTTTCTTTTTCTAATTAAATTATCGAACATTTGAGTTTCAGTTTTATTCTTTTGGGTACTAGACTTAAAACTTAGTCAATAAATTTTTAAAGTTTGTATTTTATAATATAAGGTGACTCTATATAATACAAAGTAATAATGTGTATAATGATACTGCCATTCATTGTGTGGCTAAATTATGATAACATTTTGAGAAAAAATATTACTGCAGTTATTTTGAATGGGACACTATGAGATTAAATTACACACTGGAAGAAATGATGTTATGAAGAAACATAGTAAACATAAAATACATAAAATTGCTCTGGCCATTCCACTGTTGTTGATAATTACTACTATCAAATATTGCTGATGCACAGAATTGTATACAGTATACATTTGTATCACTGACAATATAATAAGTTTATTTACCCTAGAATAACTAAAAACATGAATAATGTGTGGTCCCTGAGCCTTATGACAAAAATGACATCACAAAACAACAGGGTGCTTCAGTTTCATGATAATTTTCTGGATACACCATCATTTATTCCATCACACATAACTATGCTTAAATACTGGATAATTAAAATATAATTTAAAAAGTTTTTCAATTGCCCTTTTTAAAAGCAAGCCCTTTCAGTTAAATATGGCCTCAGTAGTTCCTATCATCAACTCTCTCACAGGTGGAGAGAGAACCCATTGTGGAGAATTATGGAGAACCCATTGAATGGTCAACTTCAAGTTCTATGCTAGTTGTCTTATTTCATGTCTTCTCTTCTAGTAACTAACTGAGGCATCTCTCACAAGTCAAGCTCATCTAAGAGAACACCAATACATTGCCCTTGGCATATGATTTTGATTATTATAGCAATGTTTGAAGAATTACACTGAATTGTTCACAGCAATGTATAAGTTCTTATAAAATGTTTTCTATTTTTTCAATTAAAATTAGTTGTAGTTCTTTTCTGGTATGTGTTTTATAGCAAAAACTTTGATGGGAGCAATTTTGCAAAGAACAATAAGTTCAAGGTACAGCAATGACCATTTTGTAGAGAAACAATAAGATTCATCTTCTTTATTTATTGTTAACACCTTCTGATGGCTTATAGCTAGTATAAATCCACTAGGCACTGTCTTACCTTATCAGCCATTCACCTTAAGTCTTATGTCACTGTAAATGATTTGATGAGCTTGACCAGGGGCATCTCAGACTGTTAACAACTTCTCATGAAAAAGGTATAAGGTAATTGGGAATTTGCAATGGCAGATGGGCCAAGGCATCACCTTTCCATAGTGCTTTTCTAGGCAGATAGAAAAGAATATCTGTATGCACAGATCCATTGAAGCTATAGAACTGTTTGAATTGCCATAATTAACTGGATAAATAATGTGTTATTTCAGACAGCTGTACATGCTATAAGTCTGGGTTGCTATCATGTCAAAAATACGAATCTCTGCAGAATCTGTTGAAAATACAGAGCCAGAGCCTCAGGCTTTTTTGTCAGATATATGGTAGTGTTAGGGACAGAGATATTCAGTATTGGAAGATCTATGCTCTGCAGATGGATGAATTCGTCAAGAATTATAGCAAACTACATGTGATATTAGTGTGAATATTGGTATTATTGTCTTACAAAATATTGTGAGTCTTCAGTCCTCAGGCTGGGGATTTTGATAGAAGACAAAGATGCTACAGTAATGAGAGAGTAAACGAGAGAGAAAGACAGAGAGACAGAGAGACAGAGACAGAGAGACAGAGAGACAGAGACAGAAAGACAGAGACAGACAGAGACAGGGAGACAGGGAGACAGAGAGAGATAGACAGAGAAAGAAGGGAGAGAGAGAGGAGAGAGAGAGAGAGAGACAGAGAGAGAGAGAGAGAGAGAGAGAGAGAGAGAGAGAGAGAGAGAGAGAGGTTTCCTCCTACCTATAAAGGGCAAAGGAAGTTCAAACTAAATACCTGTACTGCATTCAATTGCATTATTTTCCTCAAAGCAGTTTCCTTAGAAGTAATGCATCTAAATTCCAATTTTTTTCCTCTAAAAGGAGACATTTAGAACATGAGAATAATCAATAAGAGCCTGGTATTTTATTAAACGAACCTTTTTCATACAGAGTAGAAAGTTTCACTGTGGGCATTTAAGGAAAACAACTCAGTTATTAACAAATAGCTCAGATCAACATTTATACATTTATAAAGCAGGTTTAATCTAAACAAAAGGGAATTTTGGAGAGAATTTTGCTGCAGAAAATTATTTCAGTTAATGAAAATTATCAGAGCATTTGAGACTTTCGGGATGTC